>OY754307.1:80222556-81511441 GCA_963573325.1 Astragalus glycyphyllos | reverse complement strand
ATGAGCCACGAACCCAAATTTTTAGTTTTATACATGTTTTTTTTTTGTGTGTGACCAAAGTTAACTTCAAGTAAAGACTCTAGCACACCAAATAACACATGTTGGGAAGGTGGTGTTATCCATGTGTTTCCCTTGATAATGTCATGATGACTATCGAAACTGCTCATCACATGAAGTGTACGACTATAGGCAAGTTTGGGGAGGTTGCGTTAAAAATTGACATTAGCAAGACATATGTTGGTCAATTTACAAAAGTTCGAGATTTTTTCAGTTAGAATACTGCTCCCCAATCTTGTGATGCTATTGCAAATCTTTTTGGTGTGGCAAAGCAGCTTTGGGAAGGAAAGTATTTAGGTTCCCCCTCTATGATTGGAAAAAAGAAGACTATTTTTAATCATCTTTGAGACGGTTTATGAAAGAAGCGTCATAGTTGGTCGGACGTATCAAGAGTTGGGAAAAAGGTTCTAGTCAAGTCACTTGCTCAAGCCTCTATGGCCCATTGTATGAGCATTTTTCTTTTAACTGCTACTCTGAGGGAAGAGATAAAGCGTATAATTAACTTTTTTGGTGGGACTCTAACAGAACTCAAGGTCGACGTATTAACTAGCTAAATTGGGAGAGGTCGATATAAAAAAAAATATGGTGGTATGGGTTTTCGATACTTTTATGACTTCAATATTGCCATGCTAGGGAAACAAGGTTAGATTTCCAAACCAATCAAGATGCTATAGTTTCTCGAATATTCATAATTAAATCCTATATTTTTTAGAGGCTCGATTGGACCATAATCTCAGTTATATTTATTGTAACATCCATTATTCTCAAGTATTGATACAAAGAGGCTTACAATGGCAAATTCGTAATGTTGAGAAGACAAATGTTTGGTATCATCATTGGTTAAGAGATCAAGATAGTCCATGGGTGGAAACTATTGCACTTGTTAGATTAGAACGATTATGTGTTTAAGACTTGTTTTTGATTGTCTTTCTGTATCAAGAACACATGAGGAGTTTTCGCCAAAGCCAAGTCTATGTGGTTTGATGACATTCCAACTCCTCAACTATAGCAGTTCTACGGGGCTTAAATTGGTTGCAAGAAGAAGGTCTTGAGCATATTACTTGGGAGTGTAAGAGTGTGATTGAAGTCCTCTAGGGAGACCAATTTCTGCATATTAATATTGGTCTCATATTATTCAATGTAGTGATAAACTCCGTATGTTACCAAACTATATGATTAGTTTTATTAGGAGCCGGATTAACTAATCATATAATAAAATTAATCATATAAAACTAATCATGTAGTTTGGTAACATACGTGTTAGGTAACTTACGAGTTTGTCCCTACATTGACTCTCTTGGTCTTAAAATAGATTTCCAATTATATTATGCTACCTTATTTGAATGAAACTAATAACCGTGTTTGTAAAAAAAAAAAAAAATCAAACAATGTTTTAAGTTTTTAATCAAGCATATACTTAGAGTTTAATTAATATACACATTTGCTATAAAATGTATTACACTATCAAGTAACTTTTAAGATAGTTGAGAGAAAATCAAACAATTTTTATAACATATCATTTTGTAATCAACCGACATCATAAAAATATTATAAAATGCCTGTGTATATAAATTAAATCCATATACTTAAAGGTAGCATATTGCTTGGAACAAAACTCCAAAACAAATGTGACAAGGGCATAAGAACTAAAATGAAATAGATTTTCAAAGATACATTAGCGTACTACACACTACGCTACATTGGATAGGAATTGCCCCTCGGTCTTATATTCTCGTCTACATACATACACCTATAGATGTTTGCATATATACTGCAATATCAATCACTGACAGACAGACACACGTGTTTTCGTGTAAAAGGGTCCAACTTTCAGATCTAAAACTAAAATTAGGCAGGGCAAGAATCTCTCTCTCTCTCTCTCTCTCTGATCAGTTAATCGAATATCCTTCTCCTTCTTAATTTGTGATCTTCTACCCAATTATGGTGCTGCTGCTGCTGCTGATTCGCTGAAACTGAATGAAGAATCTTTGTCTTCTCCACTTTCTCTGCCAAACCTTCTCTCCTCCTTTTCCTTTTACTTGTGTTTGTTTGCCAATTTCGGGTAATTATTCCTCAAAGTTGACTTCTCTCTGGGATGTTCTTTTTGTCCTATTCCTCAGTTCCTCTCCAAAGTTTATCTTTCGACCCTTGCAACATCTTCAAATGTTCCTTGCTATATATATGAATATTTCGTAATTTGTTGATCTTGCAACACTTTCCTGTTATTTATCATCTGCTTAGATTCCATCTAATTTTCTGAGTTTGTTTATGTCTTACTTATTCAACACAACAGATTCATTACTTGGAGGCCAGAGGTAATGGCATCACCAGAAAGGAGGCCTCCTTATATTGCTAATATTTTTCCTCAACATTTCCAAATTCCCCCCCTCAATTCTTCAGATCATCCTAAAAACTCGGTATCTCATGATTTCCTATCTACTACTTCAATTAATGATGTGAAAAACAATTACTGTGAAACTGATCTTGGTGACTTGTATACGGAATTTCTTGGTTGCCATGTAAAGAGTGATGAAGATCAATCTGTTATTGATGCTCTTTCTTATATTGAAAGTGCTAATTCATCTATAGAGAAGCTATCTCATGTCTCTCCTACATGTATGAAAAACAACAACAATACCAGAATGCAAAAAATTGAGGCTTTACTGAATAATAATAATCATTTGCATTTTACTCCCAAGAAGAAAGATCAGAAGGAATCTGTTTTTTCAGATGGACATTTTATGGACTGTGATATTTCCAATTTCTTAGTGTCTGAAAAAATGGCATCATCTGATATAGAACCACATTTGATGATGGGGAGTGAGAAACCAGGGCCGTGGTGGCGCACTGCTGGAAAAGATGAATTGGCTTCTATGGTTGCTCAAAAGTCACTTGAGACTATTGACAATTGTGATCTCCCTCATCCACAGCCTAAGCATTTTAGCCATAGATACCCAAAAGGTTTTGATTATGATAAGACTACATCATCTTTGAACCAGAAAGCTGAGACTATTTCTCTCAATGGTGATGGTTGCTCATTTCAGGATTCAAACAGTCATTTCAGGTAATGCTGCTGAGAGAATTTTATCAGTCAGCTTATTAGGAAGAATTTTATGTTTCTTCATCTCTAAATTATTGAACTACATGTTAATTCTACTAGATATATTGAATTTCTGACTTACGAGAGCAATTACTTAAGGAATATTGCAGTGCAGCCATTCTAGTGGATAGGAGCTTACAATGCATACCATAGGCTTGCTTGATAAAATAATGTTTTTTTTCAATTTTTAAACTGGCTAGTAGAAATTACATGGTTATGCTAAATTCAATTTATCATCACACCTTGCTTCATATGTTCAGTTCCAACCAGAGCAAAGAATCTGGTCCAAGCGACAAAGATTGCCAAATGAATCCTGAGAACAGTAGCATGGCTGAGCTATTGGAAGCATTGTGTCATTCTCAAACAAGAGCAAGAGAGGCTGAGAAAGCAGCACAGCAAGCCTACAATGAGAAGGAACATATCCTGAGTCTATTTTTCAGACAGGCTTCGCAACTCTTCGCTTACAAGCAGTGGTTCCACATGCTGCAGCTCGAGAACCTCTGCCTTCAACTCAGAAACAAAAACCAACCATTGCTAAATATCTTTCCACCAAAGCAGCTTAAGAAGAGTCGTGGCAGAGCTGAAAAGAAGAAGAGTAGTAACAGAAGATGGGGGATTGGACAATGTTTCGTCGCTTTTGCTGTGAGTTTGAGCCTTGCTGGTGCAGGTTTGCTTCTTGGTTGGACCATGGGATGGATGTTTCCTTCATTGTAAATGATGACATATTGTTCGCGACATTGACTAACGTTATTCGAGTGCTTCGACGACTATGCTCTTCTGGAGTTTGAGTTCTGTTGTGCTATATGATTCACAAGTGTATATATGTTGATATCTATGGTTTCCATTTCCATATCATTTTTAAATATTCCTCGTCCATTAAGACCAGTTAGTTGTATATAGTCAAAGAAGACATGTATGTATAAATAATGCCTTTGGTAGATGTGTATGTTTGCTAAAGATCAAAATCAAATGTACCAAGTTGCTTGAAATATGTCATGTGCGACTGTTTTAGAATAATGATTATCTTTCAAAAAAAAAACTGGTTGCTTCTAGATGGTTTTATTTATAGAAGGAAAATGACGGTGGGTTTTAAGTAGTTGGCTATGGTTTATGAGTTATGACATCGACACTACAGATTGATGAGCATAGCATCTACCTTAGGTGCGAGAAATTATGACAATTGACAAGGACATTACATGGTGATTTCTTTTATTTTAAACAAAACTGTTCTCAAAGATAATGTCACTACTGATAGTACTATTTAAGAGAGGAAAAATAACATTAATTTTACTTGACATTACACAAATTCAGAGGTTAATCTAATCACACACACAAAAGGAAGGTTGAAGCTAAATTTACTTGACTATATAATCACGTGGTCCAGGTTAAGAATAATTCTTGAACTATTACAATCATACATGGTAATATATTGGGAGCATAGATTGCCTAAAATACTGGAAAAGAAGAATTACAGTATACAAGTTCATTTGAATGATAAAGTGCAACTTATCAAAGGGTAAAACTAGCAAAGCAAAACTGACTTGCTTTCAAGATTCTATGACACCTTTGCTGTGCTTTCTATAGATTATATGGTGTCAGTACTCATCCAAGTATGTATACAGCGTGTCATCCTTCTTAGACTTGCGTCTGCTTAGTAAGGCCTTCAGGAGACGTTTACTTTTACTCGGGTATTGTTCTACGTCTTTGTTATCGTCTCTTTCAGCAGATAATCGCATTGAAGCTGATTTTCGTGGCTCGGAAGGGTACTGCTAGGAACATAAATAAAGATGCAGTTAAATAAACTATGAACTCATTGCCAATTTGATGAGCAACATACAAGTGATACAACCATGAGTTATGTCACTCACCCTTTGTCTTGCATTAGGAGTTGGTGTGGTTGGTCTGCTTGGCTTTGGAGTAGTTTGTCTGCTTGGCTTCGGAGTAGTTTGTCTGCTCGGCTTTGGTGTTGTAGGCCTACTTGACCGAGATACAGAACGTAGAAGTGGGAACCGGTATGGTGAAACCGACCGTTTATCTTCGATACATGTAAAAAAAAGATTGTAAATTCAAATAGTGATTAAGTTAGCAGCAATAATCAAATCAATGAATTTCTGAGATATCATATCATAGTAAGTATGCACAACCTAAATCCTTTTTGGGCATGGATGAAGTGAATGAAAAGGCTCCAGGTCTCTGAGGTCGCACAGAAGGTGATGGGGAAATCCCTTTACTGCATAAAAACAATAATGATAACATCAACATCCTCATTGAGTTGTTGACCAACTTAATCGTATTATAACATGCAGCATTTGTAGTTACCGTGCTGTAGATGTTGGCGTTTCTCTAATTGTAGCTCGAACAGCTTAGGGAAACAAACAGAATAAAAGCAACATAAGCTTACTTATCTCTAGATGAGTGAAATTAAAATAAGAGGGAGTAAAAAGTGATACCGTTCCTAAAGTGAGGCCATTCATCTTCATCATCTAGGTTGCATCCTAAATATTTTGATTTTGTAAGGTTAGCACCAATCATGGTCTCCCCAACTGAAATTATGAATCAAAGGAGTGTGATCATATGACAACACAAACACAAATTCTTGTAGGAGCTTCACCATAAGAAGATAGAGTTGATGAAAGAGTTATACTTGCCTGGTAAAATATAGCGCTTGTGATATATTGGAGTACTGATCACCGAAGACTGTTGGGTACGCCCTTTATGATCCATAAGCCCTTGGTACGTCCTCATTCTCTAATGTACCACATAAAGGAAAAACAATGTTAGTGATCTTTGCAAGATTTATCTTTCCTAAATCGATAAAGAATTCTAACTATTGTACTCCCTCCGTCCAATTGTTATCAAAATCGAGATTTTGTGTAAGCTCGTGACGGGGTAGCAAGATCCTAACTCGTAAAGTCACATGTAGAATCGTAATATTCTGTTGAAGTGCAGGCTCTTCATGCAACTGAGTTTCCTTCTCAGATTACTCATCAACCAAAGGATCGGTTTTTTCAATATCCATCAAGTTTGAGGAGTCACCATTTTCCTTAGGTAATTCAGATCCTCCAATGTTAGAACCAATTACATTACCATGAGCATCACATTGAACATTATCAGTAGGTAATTCGAATGACCCCAATTCCGGTGTTGTTTTTAAGAAATCCATGGGAAGATTTAAGGCAGTGAGAACTTCATTTAGTTTGAGATTACAGTAATCATCAATTACCTCCATCACAATATCTCTCCACAAGTTCTTCACAATACAAGTACAGTCTCTTATGTTTTCATCAAAATCTTTTCTTATTCTTATATCATACCAAATTTGTTTCCCTTAGACTGCAACATAAGACACCCTTCCACACTCCTCAATCAACTCAAGAAAAACACGCATTTTCCTCTTGATTTCCAATTCTCAGTTGCTTAAATCAACTCAAGAAAACTCATTTCCCTGAGTGATCTTCAACAGAGAATTGGAAACCAAGAGGGAAATGGGTGTTTCTTGAGTTGATTGTGGAGAGTGAAAGGGTGTCTTATGTTGGAGTCTCAGTGAAACAGATTTGGTATGACATAAGATTAAGAAAAGATTTTGATAAAAACATAAGAGACTGGACTTGTAACGTGAAGGACTTGTGGAGAGACATTACGATGGAGGTAATTGATGATTACTATAATCTCAAACTAAATGAAGTTCTCACTGCCTTAAATCTTCCCAAGGATTTCTTGAAAAGAACACCGGAATTGGGGTCATTTGAATTACCTACTGATAATTTTCAATGTGATGCTAATCATGATAATGTAATTGGTTTTGACATTGGAGGATCTGAATTACTTACCTAAGGAAAATGGTGACTCCTCAAAGTTGATGGATTTTGATAAAACTGATCCTCTGATTGATGAGGAATCTGAGAAGGAAACTTGATTGCATGAAGAGCTTGCATCTCCACTTAAACAGTCCTTCCCACAGGCCCACAGCCCACAAAGAACAAAACCCTAATACCCTAATTGTTAGCTCTCTCTAAACATTACACCCAATTGCCGCCGAGAACAGAGGATATGCACTGCGATGCAAGATGAAGGAGATGCAATGCGATGTGAGAGAGAAGGAGATGCGCTGATAGAGAGATGCGATGCGAGAGAGACGAAAGATCTATGAAATAAGATTTAGGGTTTGGAAGTTGAAAAATGGCTTAAATACAACCAGGGTCCCGCAACATTTATTAACTTTTTCGACCAATATACCCTTATTTATTTATTTATTTATTTATTTTATCTCAACTCACCTAACTATTCAACTAACTACTATTCATAAGGGTATTTTAGTAAATGAAACTCATTTTTTACTAAAAACATTGATAACTAAGATGATTCTTGATCTTTTATACTTTTGCCAGATACAGATTTCCAGAGGGATGTTCAGCAAATTACCATTATCTGATGTAATAAACTCATAATACCACTCTAGGTTGTTATTGTACTTGATAATGAACAGTAATGTTTTTTTCTATATTATCAAAGCTCATTTAGTAATATTATAAAACTATCACGATAAGTATAAGCATCATAGAAAAGGAAACTTCTCAATAACTTTCAATTTAGACCTGACTATGTTCTGAGGCTGCAGTACTCTCACTTTCTATTCCTTTTTTATGTTGTTTTGTTAAAACTAAGTGCAAAGGTCTTCAAGTTTCTTCAATGAGTATAAACTAAGCAGTCAAAATATTTAGATAACTAGATGTTTTATAAATGTTCTGGTGATTATCAGTGAAAAAAGGAAAAGACCTATACATGAAATGCTTTCAGCATACCTTAGAATTATCAATTCTCACTTTCTCAGTACCTCAAAGCAATAAGGATATTTTTTCCCTATCTCGAGAAATTAATGTTGTGGACTATTTTGATGATTTACCATTTTCAATATATGATAGTGGTAAATCAAATATTAATCTGAGCAATTATTTTCAGAGTTGATTTAGTGGACTTTCTTTATCTGAAGCTGAATGGAGATGATCAACTATACCTGTTCAATACAAGATACACGTAGCTCCGCTCCAGAAACTTCAACAACTTTCTCATCCAGTAAGTCATTCACTTTATAGGTCACAGAACCTAAATGGTCCACCGTATTTACAAGAGCTTTAATGGCATAGTCCTTCAGCGTTTCTACCACTCTGCAAACACAAGATAGAAAAAGAACAACAATAAAGACGGCGTATCAAGAATACGACAGTATCAGCATAATTATATACCAGCTCAAGCATCAGAACTCACACTTGTTTTTGGTCATCATTGGTGTATGAGAGTTCAAAATATTCAGCTGCTGAATATAACTGTGTTCTCAGATTTTTCAAATCCTAAGAGAAGAGATGAAAATGTAAAAATTAGCAAAACTCTAACTCTATTCTATTCTAAATTAAAGCAACAAATAGACAATGATCTTAATAATGAAATTGAGGGCTTGAGTCAAAAGAGTTATAATCTAAAATGTAACAAAACATAAGTACCTTGAGGCTATCATCAAAGAGCAAGCTCTGGTGCATATAAATCTCATCATAATTAGAAGCTTCTTCATTTACAGGCTTTGTTGCAGAAGCTGTAACCTTCCCCATGAATGAAAACTGAGGAAGAAGAACAACCTTATACACACCAAAAACAAAAACAAGAAAAGAAAGATTATAGCAAATTCAAATTCAAGTATGGACTTGGGAGAGTGAAGAGGTAAAAAAAAGAAAGCGCTGCCAAAGAAAAGGAGAAACAGATCAAAACCAAAATCAGTATTACCCTTTAGACCAAGATAGTGAAAACCAAAAGCCCTTAATAAAATATACAATTGATTGACAACAATTGAAGCTAAGAAGCCTGATAAAGAAGGAGACAACCTCATAATCTAAAAACTACAAAAATACCAAAAACTAATTAATTTACAAAAGAATAGCTATGAGACAGTTCTGAGACCATAATAGACAAAAAGTTAAACTAAACAGCAGATATCCATCATTTAGTTTCATGAATCTTCACCAACACTCACATATTATTAAATTTCCCACAAAAGCAAAACCGACCCAATCCTTAAAAACATCAAAAGTTGTCAAATTTACAACACAAATGTATATAATAAAGGAATTAAACTGAGGTAACTATAGATGGTTACTATTCATCAATTACCTCTTGCTGTAAAAGCTCCCAAAAACAAAACAAAAAGAATCACGAGCGACCAAGTTGTTTACTTGAAGCAGTTAATAGAACAAACAGGGTAAAGGGTTTAGCAGAAACCAACAGAATAGTCGTTTTCAATGAGTTTAATTGATTGACCTTGTTGTTGCTGTGCACATCAGTGGAAGCTGAAAGTGAGAAATCCACTTCCCATTTGAAATCAAAATGTCAAAGAAACGCGCTTTTTGGATGCCCCTTCAGTGAAAGACCCAACAAAGCGGTTACGTGTTCGGTTTTTGACCAAAACGAAGGAAAGAGACAGCTCAAGTTTTCCAAAATGTACAGTTGGAGAGTAGTAGACGAGGAAAGCACGTCGGAATGAATATTGGCTGAGGAATCAATCCTCAGAATTTTTATTTAATTTATTTTTTTATGTTAATAAAATAATAAGAAAACACTGAACAGAAAATATGATAAATAAAATAATAAGAAAACACTGAACAGAAAATATGATAATATATTAATATAATATGAAAAAATGAATTCCGTGGTTTGGGAAACAGAAAATGGCTGTGGTGGTGGTGGCTAGAAGTAAACCCCACCTATGATCATTGTATCTCATTGTGGCCCCATTTTTTTAAAATTTTCTGTCTTTATTTTTTACTTCAATTTTGGAATGGCATGTTTGATTTTACATAGAGAAGTAATATTTTTTACATTATTTTTGGAAGGGCATGTTTGATTTTTCATAGAGGAGTAACTAGTGCACACACACAAAGGTTTTATTTTGACCTTTATGGGGTTTCTGAACTTGTATTTGACAGAATGATTGCAAAAATATAAAATTATCCTATATGGAAGATGATATTGTTGCAAAGGAATATAAAAAATTAATTAATTTAATTAATTAAGTATAAAACTTTTTTTTTTGCGTAGGCAATATATATAAAGAAAAGAAATTAGGTGTTGTGTGGTTAGTACTGTTTTTTAATTACTTTTTAATTACACACTATCATATGTGAGTTTGTTATTAATATTATTCATTATTTTTTAGTAATTTTATTAAAAATTAATACACATGTCATGGTGCCATTAAAAAAAAAGTATCGAACTACACTTAGGGTTTGTCCTATATTTTTTTTTTGACAATGGGGTTTGTCCTATATAAAAAGTATAAAACTAATACAATAACCGTGGTGGTGGAGTGATAACTCTATTTTATAAAGAGTTATTTATACAACTAAACCTAAATAATTGTTTGAAATCAAATATAAATTAAGTAAATATTATAGAAGAAATTAGATAAACAAACATTAAAGGATAAAGCATGTTGTCATCCACAATATTAAGCATGATGTCTAGATGTTGGTATGTTTGATTTGTTTGTTGAGTGTTTTCAGATAAGACACCTACATTGGAAGAACACAATACACAAAGTAAAGATTTCATCCAAATCATCCAGTGCACCTGCACTGCATGCACCTGCACTTGATGCAGCTGCACTGCATGCAGCTGCACCATTTTGCGAATGGTAGGAAAAAGGCCAACACCGGAAGCACCTCAAAACAAAAGAAGACAAAGGCACCACCAAATGACATTATAGCTGATCCACAATCACATGGGGCACATGGAAACTTTATAAAGGAGGCGCCCACAATGGATGACCACTTGAAGAAATCATTTCATGAACCAAATGGCAAGCTCTAATTAGACCACTCTTGATATTTGAGTATGAAACTCAAATTGCTTTTTCAAAGGCTGAAAAAGTAACCATGGTTGAGTTCTCAAGTTTACTTAGCCCTCAAGGAATTCACTTTTTGGAGGCTATATAAGGATCCCCACTTCTCACTTTGAAGAACATCTCAAATCTCATAATATCTCATAATCTCTTTTTCTTACATTTTTACACTCTTAGAATTTCTTGTACTTTTACTTCCAAGTTTTTAGTTCTAATTTCTTAGATAGTGGCAATGAGAAAAGGAAGGAATTGACGCCTTCTCCCTTCTCTTCTTCATAGATATAGGAAGGAGATCAGTGCACCTGCATTGCTTGATGCAAGAAAGCTTCAATATTGTAAACTTTACTTTGTTGTTCTTTCTTGATAATTTCCATCACCTCAATATGTTTTATTCAATATCTTTTCATCTTGCAATGTCTATCATGAGCTAAATTCCTTTAGTTGAGATGTGCTAGTCTTATAATGATCTTTTGAGAAAGTTAAGTGTTATTTATGTGTTGCATGTACTTTGATTCTTGTGTTATACTACATCCATCTTCTTTTAAGGTTGATCGCTTAAAATAAGTAGAGTTATATTCACAGACATGGTTTATAACTAGAAATCAAGAATCAATAGGGGTAAGTGTTTAATAAAGCCTTTATTAACTTGTTTTAATAAAAGAAGCTTGTTACTTCCATGTTAAGTCCTAGACATAAGATAACATAGCCCTTAGGATTAAATCAGCAAGTATTTCAAGGTCAAGAGTGAATTTATTTAGCACACCTAGACATAGGAAGCTTGTAAAACAACTTTTGAAATAGTAGCTGAAAAGCACACAACTGATGCAGCTGCATCCAGTGCACCTGCACCACACGAATGCACTTAACACTTAAAAGAAAGTTATTTGATGAAAGCATCTCAACTATATTTCTCCACTGATTTCCTCTCTGTTGTTTATTGTCAGTTTAAACTTTATTTCAACTTCAACCAAAACCAAAAATTGTGAGTAGATAGTAGCATTAATTTACATATCTTCACAACAATACATTAAGAATTATACAATCTCTGTGGGAACGATACTTTACTTCTACTTTATTACTTGTTTGTGACTGTGTATACTTGCACACGTTTTTCACACACCAAGTTTTTGGCGCCGTTGCCGGGGATTGGCAATAATTTTTTTCTTATTGTTTTGAAGAAAGTAGATTAGTGTTTATTTTGTTATTCTGTGTTTTGTTCTCTGTGTAGAAACAGGTGCATCTGCACTAGCTTATGCCCAGAGACAAACCACCAGAATTTGAGTTTAATCCAGAGATAGAAAGATAGTTTAGAAGGTTGCGTAAAATCCAAAAAGAAAGGCTGCAAACCAGCAGCAATACCAGGTCTCAACAAGGTGAAGGAGAAGGCTCAAGACCAGCCTCAGTAAGAGGTGGTCCTGGATCACAACGAGATGCTGAAGCAGATCACAGGAATCAATTCATTCACATGGGACCTGTAACACCTCGGAAATAATTTAATTAAAATAGTTGATTGAATTATTAAAATAATTTGGAGGCGGGATATAGATAAATTAAAAGGTTAATATTTTATATGCGTAGGAGGTGAAACGAGTAAAGGAGGTGGTGACGTAGAGAGCCCAGTGTTTACTGAGCCCTCAACTTAAACCCTGGGGGTTTAAGCCAAACCCTCATTCGCAGCAAGCAAAAGAAAAACGAAAGTGAGAGTGAGAGAGAGAGCACGCGGCGCAAAGAGGGAGAGAAGAGGAGGGTTTTGCGAAGAATTTCAAAAGGAGATCGTTCGTGTTGCTGTGGTTTTGTTCGTGTCTCGTTCGTCGTGTTCCGGAGCTTACGTTATTCGAGGTAAGGGTGGGCTTAACCTTGATAATGGGTTGATGATAATTATGTGTGGGTAGTCTAGGGTTTTGTTGAATTGTTCGTGTTGTTGCATATCGTGTTTTCGTTGAGATTGGTGCTTTGATGATTATTGCACGTCATTGTGATTTGTTTCGTTATTTGTTGTTTCGTGATTGTTGTATCACGATGATGGTGTTGTTATTGTTCGTGTTTTTGTTGTTGCTGTGCGTGGTTGATTGTTGTTGTCGCGTTGTCGAATTGTCGTTTTTGTTGTGGTGGTTGCGGTGTCGTTGCCGTTAGGGTTTGGTGTTTGGCAATTTAGCGATTCTGGACACAGGTTCGGTTTTTCTAAAACTGGCGCTGTTTGGTTGATCCAAAAATTTTGAGGTTGATTGTTTTTGAAAATAGACTTAACGCCGGTCGTTTTGGCACTGGTTTCGTTAAATTCGGAGTTGTATAGCTCGAGTTATAGGCGATACAAGTTAGGTTAAAATTCTGGAAACGATTTGGGTATAGATTCGGTATTTCGGTGACTGGGAACGTTGTATTGACCGAAAAATTATGTGGTTTATTTTTCTGGAAAATAGACTTAATGCTTGTTAATTTGGCACTGGTTTGGTTGCGTTTAGAGTTGTGTAGCTCGAGATATGAATTCCACAAGTTAGAGTAAGATTCTGGAAACAATCTGGACACAGGGTCAGTGTTTTGGTTACCACGTTTTCAAAAGAACTCCTTTTCGAACGAATCCAATTTCTTTGAAAACTAGACAAAATTTGCCCCAGTTTATGCACAAGTTTCATGCAATTTGATTGAGTTTTGGTCACAAAATTTGAAGGACAGAAACTGTCCTCTTTTGCAACTAGCCTGTGTGCTTTTCGAAAACTGTACCTATTGGACACTCTCCTTCAAAAACTGAACTTAGGGATGATAACCAGACCCATAGGGCTTTCCAACAAGTATTTATTTGTTGAAATCCGATGTCGTTTGCTATTTTAATTAATTCGCTGAAGTAGGTGCGATGTGCCTAGGCGCTGTGTGCCAGTCTTGTGCGTGGTGTGCGTGCGTTATGTCCGCGTTGTGGAGCCGTCTGGTGTTAATATTTCAGGTGCGGTGCTGGTATGCTCAGGAGAGTTTAGTGGTAGCTGTGATGCTACAACTTGGTGCTATTTTTGGTGAAATCATTTGTTTTGATTCTGGTGATATAGTATTTATTTTAAATACTTGTTATGGTGAGTTGGTGCATAATCATGGTGTCGCATTGTCATATGCATGTTTTGGTGATATAGGCTCTGCCTCTGGTGTTTATTGGTGATATGCCCGTCGTGGCTCATTTTGGTGATCGGTACCGCATGCATATGCCCACTGGAGGGGTTGCATATCATCCCATTGTCTATGAATGTTATAATTTTGGTGGTTCACTGTCAAATGGACTTTTCCTTTGGTATCTGGTGCTGTGATATGGTGTAATTGTATTGTGTTGCTGTAGTTACCTGATGCTAGCATATTTTTATCATCTGCTTATTACCTCTGTTAGACTCACCCCTTCTGCTTGGAATGTTGCTCTCATGCGGCAACGCTGCAGGTGATCGCTAGTGCTCGTGGAGGAATTGCTAGGTTTTGCTTTCTCTCTCGTTTGGGTCTGTGTCAGCTCTGATATGTAGCACCGGGGAGTCGTTAGTTATCGTTTTGAACTATTATTTTAGTTATTGGAAATTGTTTTAATTAATTTTGGAGATGTCTTTAATTGTTAATTCTGGAGATGTTTAAACTGGTTAATATTTCCGCTGCTTGGTGATTTCTTTTATATAAATTATTTTGGAGATTTTTTTTTTTGGAATAAATGGTGTTTTTTTTATTAAAAAATGGTGAAAAATGTAGCGCCCTTCGAGGTGACTCTGATAATTGTCTATTTAGTTGTAATAGTAAAAGGGGGGTGTTACATTAGTGGTATCAGAGCAGTTCGGTCTGTCCGGCCAAGTTGTCGAGTCGTCGAGTCGAGTAACACTTGAGTAATTGTTACTCGTTTCTGGTTATAGTTTCTGTTGCAGTGTTAGGTTGAGATGGCAGGACGGAACGATGCTGCACTCGCTGCTGCTTTGCAGGCTGTGGCTCAAGCTGTGGAGAATAACCCAGGTGCTGCTGGTGATGCTGGGTCGCGCAGTTTGGCTACGTTTCAGAGGGAGAATCCTCCTACCTTTAAGGGCAAGTATAACCCTGATGGTGCTTTGGCGTGGCTGAAAGAGATGGAGAGAATCTTTCGTGTTATGGATTGCTCTGAGGCGCAGAAAGTCAGGTATGGTACTCATATGCTGGCAGAGGAGGCTGATGACTGGTGGTTGGAGGTGAGGCAGAGGTTGGCGATTGTGAATGAAGAGGTCACTTAGGCTGTGTTCAGCAGAGAATTTCTGAGAAAGTATTATCCTGAAGATGTCCGTGGGAAGAAAGAGATTGAGTTTCTGGAGCTGAAGCAGGGTAATATGTCGGTGACTGAGTATGCTGCCAAGTTCATTGAATTGGCGAAGTTCTATCCACATTATGGTGAGGCTGGTGCTGAATTCTCCAAATGCATCAAGTTTGAAAATGGGTTGCGGGCTGATATCAAGAAGGCGATAGGGTATCAGAAAATTCGGGTGTTCTCGGAGTTGATTGACAGCTGCAGAATCTTCGAGGAAGACAGTAATGCTCATTCTAGAGTCATGAGGGATAGGCAGAAGAATTTCTCGAGTCGTGGGAAGCCGTATGAGGTTCCAGCTGGTAAGGGCAATCAGAGAACTGCTGTGGGTAAGAGACCTAGTGGGGGAGATGCTGCTGCTTGTGTGGTATGTTACAAGTGTGGTAAAACCGGTCATAAGCGTCCTGACTGTCCAGGTGATGTGAAGAAGTGCTACAAGTGTGGTAAAGAGGGTCATATGGCGTCTAGCTGTGATCGAAAGGACGTGTTATGCTACAACTGTGGTGAGGGTGGTCATATCAGCACTCAGTGTCCTAAACCGAAGAAAGAAAGGTCCGTTGGGAAGGTGTTCGCTCTGGCGGGGTCAGATGCAGTGAATGAGATCAGAGGTACATGCTATATTAATAATTCTCCTCTTATTGCTATTATTGATACTGGTGCTACCCATTGTTTTATTGCTACTGCATGTGTTGAGAAATTAGATCTTGTTTTATCTTCTATGTTGAGGGAGATGGTTATCGATACTCCGGCTAAGGGTTCGGTGACTACCTCGGTTGTTTGTGCTAAATGCCTTTTATCGATATTCGGTAATGATTTTCTCGTTGACTTGATTTGTTTGCCGCTGAGCGGAATGGATGTTATTCTAGGTATGGACTGGTTAGTTGATAACCATGTTCATATCAACTGTCATGAAAGGTCTGTGAGTTTCTTTTCTCCTGAAGAGGAAGAGTCTGGTTTGTTGTCTGCTGGTCAGTTGCATAGGGTAATGAGGGAAGACGTCCAGTTGTTTTCATTAATGGCGTCATTGTCTGCTGAGAGCCAAGCGAAGGTTGATGAGTTGCAGGTGGTGCGAGAATTTTCTGAGGTTTTTCCCGACGAGATTCCGGATGTACCACCAGAGAGAGAGGTTGAGTTTGCTATTGATCTGGTACCTGATACTAAACCTGTGTCTATGGCACCGTATAGAATGTCTGCATCTGAATTGTCAGAACTGAAGAAGCAACTCGAGGATCTGCTTGAAAAGAAATTTGTGAGGCCAAGTGTGTCGCCGTGGGGAGCTCCAGTGTTGTTGGTGAAAAAGAAAGATGGTAGTACGAGGTTGTGCGTAGACTATCGACAGCTGAATAAGGTGACTATTAAGAACAAGTATCCGCTTCCGAGGATTGATGACTTAATGGATCAGTTGGTGGGTGCTCAGGTGTTCAGTAAAATAGATTTGAGATCGGGTTATCATCAGATCAAGGTGAAAGACGAAGACATTCAGAAGACAGCTTTCAGAACCCGTTATGGGCATTATGAGTATTCCGTGATGCCTTTCGGTGTGACTAATGCGCCGGGAGTGTTCATGGAGTACATGAATCGTATCTTTCGTGAGTATCTGGATCGGTTTGTGGTGGTATTCATTGACGACATCCTAATTTATTCTAAGTCAGAAGAGGAGCATGCAGAACATCTGAGATTGGTATTGGAAATTCTGAGGGACAGGAAATTATATGCAAAGCTGTCTAAGTGTGAGTTTTGGTTGAAGGAGGTTAGCTTTCTGGGTCATGTTATTTCGGGGAATGGAATTGCCGTGGATCCGTCTAAGGTTGATGCCGTGTTACAATGGGAGTCTCCGAAGTCAGTTATTGAGATTAGAAGTTTTCTGGGTCTGGCAGGTTACTATAGGAGGTTTATAGAAGGATTTTCGAAGTTGGCACTTCCGTTGACTCAGTTGACTTGCAAGGGTAAAGCTTTCATCTGGGATGACTGTTGTGAAGAGAGCTTCAAAGAATTGAAGAAGAGGTTGACGACGTCTCCTGTTCTGACGTTGCCTAATCCGGAAGAGTCGTTTGTGGTGTATTGTGATGCTTCCAAGATGGGGTTGGGAGGTGTGCTTATGCAGAATGGTAAGGTAGTTGCCTATGCGTCGAGACAGTTGAGGACTCATGAGAAGAACTACCCTACCCATGATTTAGAACTTGCTGCAGTTGTGTTCGCGTTGAAAATTTGGAGACATTATTTGTATGGTTCGAGGTTTGAGGTGTTAAGTGATCATAAGGGTTTGCAGTATCTGTTTGATCAGAAAGAGTTGAATATGAGACAGCGCAGATGGTTGGAGTTGCTGAAAGACTATGACTTTAGCTTGAACTATCATCCGGGAAAGGCTAATGTGGTAGCTGACGCTTTAAGTCGAAAGACGTTGCATATGTCAGCAATGATGGTTAGAGAACTCGAATTAATTGAGCAGTTCAGGGATATGAGTTTGGTTTGTGAAGTGACGCCTCAGAGTGTCAGATTGGGGATGTTGAAGATTGATAATGAATTCATGGCTAGCATTCGAGAAGCTCAGAAGTTAGATGTTAAATTAGTTGACCTGATGGTTGGGATTGATCAATCCGAGAATAAAGACTTTGAGTTGGATGCGCAGAATGTATTGAAGTACCGTGGAAGAATCTGCATTCCTGATGATGAGGAGATGAAAAGAGCAATTTTAGAAGAAGGTCATAGGAGTAAGTTGAGTATCCATCCGGGAGCTACAAAGATGTATCAGGATCTGAAGAAGATGTTTTGGTGGCCTGGTATGAAGCGTGATGTGGCGCAGTTTGTGTATTCCTGCTTGACTTGTCAGAAATCGAAGGTTGAGCATCAGAAGCCTGCTGGGTTGATGCAACCGTTGGAGATTCCGGAATGGAAGTGGGATAGTATTTCTATGGATTTCGTGATAGGGTTACCTAATACTGTGAGGGGGCACGATTCGATTTGGGTGATTGTGGATAGATTGACGAAGTCTGCTCATTTTATTCCTATCAATATTACGTATCCGGTGTCGAGATTGGCAGAGATTTATATTCAGGTGATTGTGAAGTTGCATGGTGTTCCTTTGTGCATTGTGTCTGACAGAGATCCTAGGTTCACTTCTGATTTCTGGAAGAGTTTGCAAGAAGCGTTGGGTTCTAAATTGAGGTTGAGTTCAGCTTATCATCCTCAAACTGATGGGCAGACAGAGAGGACCATTCAGTCGTTGGAAGACTTGTTGAGATCTTGTGTTCTTGAGCAGGGAGGTGCGTGGGATACTCACCTTCCGTTGATCGAGTTTACTTACAACAATAGTTACCATTCTAGCATCGGGATGGCACCGTTCGAGGCATTGTATGGTCGGAGATGTAGGACTCCGTTGTGTTGGCATGAATCTGGGGAGAGTATTGTTCTTGGACCCGAGGTTGTTCGAGAGACTACTGAAAAGGTGAAATTGATCCGTGAGAAAATGAAAGCGTCACAGAGTAGACAGAAGAGCTATCATGATAAGAGAAGGAAGGATTTAGAATTCCAAGCTGGTGATCATGTGTTTTTGAGAGTCACGCCTATGGCTGGTGTTGGGCGTGCATTGAAGACAAAGAAGTTGACTCCTCGTTTCATTGGACCGTATCAGATCACTGAGAGAATTGGTAATGTTGCTTATAGGGTGGCCTTGCCGCCTAATCTTTCGAATTTGCACGATGTATTTCATGTGTCGCAACTTCGGAAGTATATTTCGGATCCGTCCCATGTGATTCCGATGGATGATGTGCATGTGCGGGATAATCTCACTGTGGAGACAATGCCTGTGCGAATTGAAGATCGTGAAGTGAAGACTTTACGTGGCAAAGAGATAAACCTGGTGAAAGTGGTCTGGTTAGGAGCTGCTGGTGAAAGCATGACATGGGAGTTGGAGAGCAAGATGCGAAAGTCCTATCCGGAGCTGTTTGAATCAGGTATGTTTTCGAGGACGAAAGATTCTAAGTGGGGGAGGGTTGTAACACCCCGGAAATAATTTAATTAAAATAGTTGATTGAATTATTAAAATAATTTGGAGGCGGGATATAGATAAATTAAAAGGTTAATATTTTATATGCGTAGGAGGTGAAACGAGTAAAGGAGGTGGTGACGTAGAGAGCCCAGTGTTTACTGAGCCCTCAACTTAAACCCTGGGGGTTTAAGCCAAACCCTCATTCGCAGCAAGCAAAAGAAAAACGAAAGTGAGAGTGAGAGAGAGAGCACGCGGCGCAAAGAGGGAGAGAAGAGGAGGGTTTCGCGAGGAATTTCAAAAGGAGATCGTTCGTGTTGCTGTGGTTTTGTTCGTGTCTCGTTCGTCGTGTTCCGGAGCTTACGTTATTCGAGGTAAGGGTGGGCTTAACCTTGATAATGGGTTGATGATAATTATGTGTGGGTAGTCTAGGGTTTTGTTGAATTGTTCGTGTTGTTGCATATCGTGTTTTCGTTGAGATTGGTGCTTTGATGATTATTGCACGTCATTGTGATTTGTTTCGTTATTTGTTGTTGCGTGATTGTTGTATCACGATGATGGTGTTGTTATTGTTCGTGTTTTTGTTGTTGCTGTGCGTGGTTGATTGTTGTTGTCGCATTGTCGAATTGTCGTTTTTGTTGTGGTGGTTGCGGTGTCGTTGCCGTTAGGGTTTGGTGTTTGGCAATTTAGCGATTCTGGACACAGGTTCGGTTTTTCTAAAACTGGCGCTGTTTGGTTGATCCAAAAATTTTGAGGTTGATTGTTTTTGAAAATAGACTTAACGCCGGTCGTTTTGGCACTGGTTTCGTTAAATTCGGAGTTGTATAGCTCGAGTTATAGGCGATACAAGTTAGGTTAAAATTCTGGAAACGATTTGGGTATAGATTCGGTATTTCGGTGACTGGGAACGTTGTATTGACCGAAAAATTATGTGGTTTATTTTTCTGGAAAATAGACTTAATGCTTGTTAATTTGGCACTGGTTTGGTTGCGTTTAGAGTTGTGTAGCTCGAGATATGAATTCCACAAGTTAGAGTAAGATTCTGGAAACAATCTGGACACAGGGTCAGTGTTTTGGTTACCACGTTTTCAAAAGAACTCCTTTTCGAACGGATCCAATTTCTTTGAAAACTAGACAAAATTTTCCCCAGTTTATGCACAAGTTTCATGCAATTTGATTGAGTTTTGGTCACAAAATTTGAAGGACAGAAACTGTCCTCTTTTGCAACTAGCCTGTGTGCTTTTCGAAAACTGTACCTATTGGACACTTTCCTTCAAAAACTGAACTTAGGGATGATAACCAGACCCATAGGGCTTTCCAACAAGTATTTATTTGTTGAAATCCAATGTCGTTTGCTATTTTAATTAATTCGCTGAAGTAGGTGCGATGTGCCTAGGCGCTGTGCGCCAGTCTTGTGCGTGGTGTGCGTGCGTTATGTCCGCGTTGTGGAGCCGTCTGGTGTTAATATTTCAGGTGCGGTGCTGGTATGCTCAGGAGAGTTTAGTGGTAGCTGTGATGCTACAACTTGGTGCTATTTTTGGTGAAATCATTTGTTTTGATTCTGGTGATATAGTATTTATTTTAAATACTTGTTATGGTGAGTTGGTGCATAATCATGGTGTCGCATTGTCATATGCATGTTTTGGTGATATAGGCTCTGCCTCTGGTGTTTATTGGTGATATGCCCGTCGTGGCTCATTTTGGTGATCGGTACCGCATGCATATGCCCACTGGAGGGGTTGCATATCATCCCATTGTCTATGAATGTTATAATTTTGGTGGTTCACTGTCAAATGGACTTTTCCTTTGGTATCTGGTGCAGTGATATGGTGTAATTGTATTGTGTTGCTGTAGTTACCTGATGCTAGCATATTTTTATCATCTGCTTATTACCTCTGTTAGACTCACCCCTTCTGCTTGGAATGTTGCTCTCATGCGGCAACGCTGCAGGTGATCGCTAGTGCTCGTGGAGGAATTGCTAGGTTTTGCTTCCTCTCTCGTTTGGGTCTGTGTCAGCTCTGATATGTAGCACCGGGGAGTCGTTAGTTATCGTTTTGAACTATTATTTTAGTTATTGGAAATTGTTTTAATTAATTTTGGAGATGTCTTTAATTGTTAATTCTGGAGATGTTTAAACTGGTTAATATTTCCGCTGCTTGGTGATTTCTTTTATATAAATTATTTTGGAGATTTTTTTTTTGGAATAAATGGTGTTTTTTTTATTAAAAAATGGTGAAAAATGTAGCGCCCTTCGAGGTGACTCTGATAATTGTCTATTTAGTTGTAATAGTAAAAGGGGGGTGTTACAGGACCAATAGGTATGATTAATGATAGAGATAGACCTATGAGAGATTATGCTATGTTTGATCATCAAAACATGCAAACAAGCATAGCAAGACCTCACATAGATGCTGTCCACTTTGAATTTAAACCTATGATGTTTCAAATGCTGCAAACAATTGGTCAATATGGTGGATATCCTCATGAGGATCCCCATGAGCATTTAAAACAGTTTTTAGAAATATGTAGTAACTTTATCATACCTGGTGTTAGTGAAGATGCATTTAGACTTAAGCTATTTCCATATTCTTTGAAAGATAAGGCTAAATCATGGTTAAATTCATTGGAGCCTAATTCTATTCATACATGGAATGAAATGGCTGAAAAGTTTTTGTCAAAATATTTCCCACCTATCAAAAATGCCAGAATGAGAAATGATATTACATCTTTTAGACAAAAAGAACAAGAATCATTGTTTGAAGCATGGGAAAGATGGAAAGAACTTTTGAGAAAATGTCCACATCATGGTCTTCCAGTCATTATTCAAATGGAAACTTTTTATAATGGTTTGGAACCACAAACTAGAGTAATGCTTGATGCATCATCCGGTGGTGTTTTGTTAAATCTTTCCTATAATGAAGCATGTGAACTAATTGATAGAATTGCTACCAATAGTTCTAGTTGGCCTACTGAGAGGGTGAGTGCCCAAAAGAAACCATCAGGGGTACATGAAATCAGTGAAATATCTGCCCTATCTGCTCAAGTAGCCTCACTAGCAAATCAGGTTAAAAATCTCAATAGTAACAGTGCACCTGCATCTAGTGCAGCTGCACCAGCTGAGAACACTGCAGCAGCCATAGAACAAGCCCCTCCAGGAACAGTAACTTGTGTCTATTGTGGGGGAGGTCACCTTTATGAGGAATGTTCTAGCAACCCTGTCTCTGTGAATTTTGTAGGATATAATAAAAATAACAACCCTTACTCTAATACCTATAATGCTGGTTGGAGGAACCACCCAAATTTCAAGTGGAATAACAATAATGCCAGTACACCTGCACCAAGTGCAGCTGCACCAGCAATTCCACCAGCATTTCAATCTCAGAATTACCAAAGGCCACAACAACAATTTGCTACTGATAACTCCTTAGAAGGTCTGCTTAAAGCTTTCATTAATGAAAATAGAACAGCTAGGCAAGCTCATGAAGCTTCAATCAAAAATTTGGAGAATCAGGTAGGTCAGTTAGCTACTGCTCTGTATCAAAGACCAGCAGGTACACTACCATCAAATACAGAAGCAAGTCCATCTCAGAGGCCAGGTAAGGAACAGGTAAAAGCTATCTCTCTCAGAAATGGGAAAGATCTTGCAGAACCTTATGCGAATGAAGGTACAGGTAAGGGAGGAAAAAATAAAAATTCTCAAGATGCAGAAGCATCTGATGCATCTGCATCTCAATCAGTACCAACTCCAAGGTTAGTTCCTGAATACCCTCCTCCTCCTTATCCTCAAAGATTAAAAAAGGCACATGAGGAGAAGCAATTCAGTAAATTCTTAGATGTTTTTAAACAATTGCATATCAATGTTCCTTTGCTTGAAGCATTACAACAAATGCCTAATTATGCTAAGTTCATGAAAGATGTCCTTTCAAAGAGGAAAAGATTAGGTGATTTTGAAACTGTTGTCATGTCTAAGGAATGCAGTTTAATATTACAAAATAAACTTCCAAAAAAATTGAAAGATCCTGGTAGCTTTACCATTCCATTTTCAATAGGCAAGCTCTATACAGGTAGTGCATTGTGTGATCTAGGTGCAAGCATCAACTTGATGCCTAAATCAGTCTTTACACAACTAGGAATTGGTGATGCTAAACCTACAACTGTAACTTTGTCACTAGCAGATAGGTCAATAGCTTACCCAGAAGGAATCATTGAAGATGTACTGGTAAAGGTTGACAAATTTATATTTCCTGCAGATTTTGTTATCCTTGACTTTGTTGCAGATGAAGATGTACCAGTGATTCTTGGAAGACCATTCCTAGCAACAGGAAAAACATTGATTGATGTTCAAAGAGGAGAACTAACCATGAGAGTAAATGATCAAGAGGTGACTTTCAATGTGATGAATGCTATGAAGTATCCTGCAGAGGAAAGAGAAGAATGTTCAGCAATCATCTCTCTTGACCATTTAATACAAAAACAATTCAACAAGCAGTATGACCACCTCACCAGTGCACTTGCACCAAATGCAGCTGCACTACCAGAAGAAGAATTGCCAGAAAAAGGTATACTGCCAAAGGAAGAATCAACACCTAAGGTATGGGCTAGAACTTATGAATCTCTTAATTTAGAAAATCCCAACCTTAAAAAGAATTTACCATCAGTGGAACAACCTCCTAAACTAGAGTTGAAAGAATTGCCAAAATATTTGAAATATGCTTTTTTAGGAAAAGGTAATACTCTACCAGTGATTATTGCATCTGATCTATCCCTAGATCAGGAGAATGATCTCATAAATACCTTGAAAAAACGTAAAAAGGCTATAGGTTGGCAAATGGCAGACATAAAAGGAATTAGCCCTTCAATTTGTATGCATAGGATAATTTTAGAAGAAAATTCTAAAAATAGCATAGAAGGACAAAGAAGGCTAAATCCAATTATGAAAGAGGTTGCTAAGAAAGAAATCATAAAATGGCTAGATGCTGGAATCATCTACCCCATATCAGATAGTGCATGGGTTAGCCCTGTACAATGTGTTCCTAAGAAAGGGGGTGTAACAGTCATAGCCAATGAAAAAAATGAGTTAATACCAACAAGAACTGTCACAGGGTGGAGAATTTGTATGGATTACAAAAAACTCAATAAGGCCACAAAGAAGGATCATTTTCCTTTACCTTTCATTGATCAAATGTTAGATAGGTTAGCAGGAAAAGAGTTTTATTGTTTCTTAGATGGTTATTCAGGTTATAACCAAATTGCAATAGAACCTAAAGATCAACAGAAAACTACTTTTACATGCCCCTATGGCACCTTTGCATTTAGAAGGATGCCTTTTGGTTTATGTAATGCACCTGCCACCTTTCAAAGATGCATGATGTCTATATTTTCTGACTTCATTGAGCAATCAATGGAAGTTTTCATGGATGATTTTTCAGTTTTTGGAGAAACATTTCCTTTATGTTTATCAAATTTAGAAAAAATTCTCCAAAGATGTGAAGACACCAATCTTGTGCTCAATTGGGAAAAATGTCATTTTATGGTACAAGAAGGCATTGTACTTGGACATAAGGTATCAAAGAAAGGATTGGAAGTAGACAAGGCTAAAATTGAAGTCATTGACAAATTGCCACCTCCATCAACAGTTAAAGGAATAAGGAGTTTCTTAGGTCATGCTGGCTTCTATAGAAGATTTATCAAAGATTTTTCAAAAATTTCTAAACCATTGTGTAATTTGTTACAACAAGATACACAATTCAACTTTGATGAATCTTGTATGGAAGCATTTCAAAAGCTTAAAAAGGCACTGATAACTGCACCAGTGATAGTAACACCAGACTGGAGCAGACCCTTTGAATTAATGTGTGATGCTAGTGACTTTGCAGTAGGAGCAATCCTGGGGCAAAGGTATGATAAAATCTTTCATTCAATTTATTATGCTAGCAAAACCTTAATTGAAGCTCAAATGAATTATACTGTGA
This sequence comes from Astragalus glycyphyllos, assembly GCA_963573325.1. Classification (NCBI taxonomy): domain Eukaryota; kingdom Viridiplantae; phylum Streptophyta; class Magnoliopsida; order Fabales; family Fabaceae; genus Astragalus; species Astragalus glycyphyllos. Next base: position 81,486,157 of record OY754307.1, on the reverse strand, counting down.
CAGAAAAAGAACTATTAGCAGTGGTATTTGCATTTGATAAGTTTAGATCTTACTTGGTTATTACTAAAGTAATTGTCTATACTGATCATTCTGCCATCAAGTACTTGCTTGCAAAGAAAGATGCAAAACCAAGGCTAATTAGATGGGTTCTCCTCCTTCAAGAATTTGATCTTGAAATCAGAGATAAGAAGGGGGTGGAGAACCAAGTAGCTGACCATTTATCTAGGTTAGAAAATGAGAATGCAGGTACACAAGAAATCAAGGAGAATTTTCCAGATGAAAAATTGTTAGCAATAACCTCAACTGCATTCAGTGCACCTGCACTGCATGCAGGTGCACCACATGCAGATACACCATGGTATGCTGACATTGTTAATTACCTTGTAAGTAAAGTTGTACCAGTGGACATGAGCTATCAACAGAAGAGGAGATTCTTTCATATAGTAAAACAATACTATTGGGATGATCCTTACTTATACAAGAGTTGTCCAGATCAAATAATGAGGAAATGTGTATCAGAAACAGAAAAACAAGCAGTACTCCTGCACTGTCATGCTGCACCTTATGGAGGTCATTTTGGAAGTCATAGAACAGCTGCTAAGGTATTACAATCAGGTTATGTCTGGCCTACTTTGTTTAAAGATGCTTATTCTTTGGTCAAAACCTGTGATAAATGCCAAAGAAGTGGAAATATATCTGCAAGACATGAAATGCTCAGAACCAATATTTTAGAAATTGAACTTTTTGATGTTTGGGGCATGGACTTCATGGGACCATTTCCACCTTCGTTTGGAAATCAATATATTTTAGTAGCTGTTGATTATGTTTCTAAGTGGATTGAGGCAGTAGCATTACCTAACAATGATGCCAAATCAGTTAGTAAATTTTTACAGAAAAACATTTTTACAAGATTTGGCACCCCAAGAGCTATCATCAATGATGAAGGTTCTCATTTTTGCAATAAAATAATTGAAAATCTTCTTGCAAAATATGGGATCAAACATAAAATTGCCACTGCCTATCATCCACAAACAAGTGGACAAGCTGAACTATCCAATAGGGAAGTTAAAAGAATGCTTGAGAAAATGGTAGGACCAAATAGGAAAGATTGGTCTTTACATTTAGATGAAGCATTGTGGGCATATAGAACTGCATTTAAAACACCATTAGGAATGTCCCCCTATAGGTTAGTCTATGGCAAAGCATGCCATTTACCTGTTGAGTTAGAAAACAAATCTTATTGGGCCATAAAAAAGCTGAACTTTGATCTCAATAAGGCAGGTGAAGAAAGGTTTTTGGAACTAAATGAGTTAGAAGAATTTAGACATTTCTCATATGAAAATGCTAAAATTTATAAAGAAAAGACCAAGTTATGGCATGATAAAAAAATTCAGAGGAGAGAGCTTAAGGAAGGAGGATTGGTCCTATTATATAATTCTAGGTTAAAATTATTCCCTGGAAAATTAAAGTCAAGATGGTCAGGACCCTTCCAACTAGTTAAAATATACCCTCATGGTGCAGTGGATTTATATGATACAAAATCAGATACCACTTTCAAAGTGAATGGTCAGAGAGTAAAAATGTACTATGGTGAGCATGTGGTGAGAGATAAAGGCACCACTTATTTCAAGAATCCTTGAAGAAAGAAATGAAAAAGTCAGGCTGTAAAGACTCTTAAAACAAGCGCTTGTGGGAGGCAACCCATAACTTTTTGATAAATATTAGTATTTTTTGTGAAATTTGATGGTTTTTCAAGTGTTTTGTAGGATACAGGTATTGGTGCAGCTGCACTTCATGCACCTGCACTGCATGCACCTGCATTGCGTGAAAATCCACTGTTTTAGGCACTTACATCCTCCACTCAAAATTACTTAGGAGAATAATTTTCAAAAATTGCCAGCACATCAGAGAAGTAATCATGACCAATGGCTAAGATGATGTGCTGTTACACCTAGTGTAACACGTGTCTTATGGCATGATAACCCACTTAAACCTAAACGGCTACTTAGCCATCACATCAATTCCCATTAACCTCTCCTCAATCCGATTTTAATAACCCACTTCCCCATTAATCTAACCGTTACTTCCACCTCTCTCTCAAAATCGTAAAATCATCCCTAACCTCTAGCAAATCAAACCCAGAAACTTGAAATCTTTCAAATCAAAATGGTGAGAAAGCAATCTGCTACCAAAACTTCTGGCAGTCATGCCTCAGTTGCAGGAGCATCATCAAAACCAGTTTCAAAGACAACTTCCGCAACTGTCATTGACGAAGAAAGCTCACATTTCTGGACAATGAACATGCTACCAGAACGAGGGTATAATTTAGCCAAAGCAAGCCAATCCTTCCTCTCAACAGTGGAAAATCTCAAATGGGAACTGTTTGTGCAACACAGGACCTATTACATCGAGCAATTGGTCAGAGAGTTCTATGCAGGTATTCAAGATACCAAAGGAGGTAAAATTATCCCTCACTCCATTGTTAGAGGTAGAAGGGTATTCTTTGATTCTGAAAGGATTAACAATCATTTCATGTTGATTTGTGACTCTGAGGATTTTGAAAACAAAGTTAAACATTTTGGAAAAAAGGAAATGACTAAGGTTATGTCTAGAATTGCTGTTCAAGGGGCTCCTTGGGAGAAATTTACACACACTGATTTTAAAATGAAAAGTAGATATTTGATTCCAGAATTAGGAAATTGGCATTTATTCATTGATGCCTCTATCCTCCCTACTTCACACACTTACACATTGACTAAGGAGAAATTGCTTCTCCTAGATGCAATCTTGACTGAAACCAATGTTGACATAGGTAGAATTATTTCAAGAAAAATATTGGATTTTGCTGTGAAAGATTCTGGATATCTGTTCTACCCTTGCTTGATCACTGAGTTGTGTAGAAAACAAGGAGTTAACATAACTGAAACAGAACAACTACAAAGGAAGTTTCCCCTGGTGCACTCACTGCAAATTTCAAAGAAAAGAAGAAACAAGAAGTTGGTACAGTGATGCAGAAACACTTTGTGCAGAAAATGAAGGCAGTATGGAAATTTCAGGATGACCAGCATGATTGGCTCCAACTCAGGTTGAGAGAGATATCTGACAAGGAAACTCAATTAGAAATTCCAGTTTTTCCAAAATGGGTCTTAGAAGAAGGTGAACAGGAAGACTTAGAAGAAGAACAAGAGGAGGGTGAGAAGGAGATAAGAAAACCAAAAAGAAAGAGAGGAGGTAAGAAAGATTTGAAGGGAAAGAAAAAATTGAGTGAGGAAGAACCTATAATGGAAAGTGAAGAAGACACTGAGGAGAATGAGGATCTGCAGAATGTGGTAAACCAGATAGACAGAGATGAGGAGGAAGATGAAGAAGAAACTGACTTTGAGGAGGAAGAAGTTGAAGAAGATGTCATTATGGAACAAGTAGCAAGACAAAAGTATGCTAAAAGAACAAGAAGGCAAGAACAAACCACCATCATCACCCAAATCACCACATCAAAAATCACCTCATCAGAAATCACCAACCACACACACCTCACCACCTAGACAACAATCACCTACACCTACTCAAAATGATCCTGAACCAGAAAAAGAAAGTGACAACCCCACAAATGATCCATCAGAATCAGAATTTCAACCAAAAATTCCAACAAAACAAACCTCAACTGGCCCAATCATCACCCCTGTGGACTTAACAATTGAAAAAAAAACTGTTTTGCAGGTTATTGAAGAAAATATGCCTGGTGAAAAAGAAACAAGTTCAGAGGAGGAAAGAGCTGGAGAACCGGAGAAACCAGCATCTGATGCAACTGCATCTGATGCACCTGCATGAGATGCAGGTGCATCCCAACAAGTGCCTACGGTGACTGCCATTTCAACTGATCCCAATGCTACAATTAAACTTGTCCTGCAGGAACTTGATGCAAAGAAGAGGGCAGAAATGGGCAACACCCAGAAATTCTTTAAAAAGGCGGTTGGAGTTGCAAGGAATGAGGAGGAGAACCCTAAGGCAAGTGAAGGTGAAGTTATTAGTGAAGGAAAAGCTGCAGAGAAGCTCCCCCAGGAAAATCCAAAGGTAACAGATGCAGGAACAATTAAAGAACCTGCCCAAGAAGACCAACCTGAAGCTGCTAAGGACCCAGAGCAACCAGCCATGGATGAGCCAGTTGCTGTTGACAAACTAGCTGATGCAGCTGCATCTGATACAGCTGCACTGGAAAATCTTGCAGAAACAGCAACAGTAACTGATGCACCAGCATCCAAAGCAGCTGCATTAAAGCCACAGGAGCCAAAAACAAAGAAACAAAAGGTCAAGCATGCTCCAATTAGATCCAGCTCAAGGCTCAGGAGTGGAGCCAAGAAAGAGTAAACTTTTAATGTTGTTTATTATGTTTTGCTATATTTTACTACTATGTTTGTACTGTTAGAGACCCATCCCATATGTATTTACTTCCCCCTTCCCATCCCACATGTATTAACCCCCTACCCATTTTGAACAATTTCTGGTATTTTGGCTACTATAACTTAGAGCAGTGAGGACACTGCTCACTCTTAAGTTGGGGGGGAGAACTTCATGAAAACATTATGCATGTGTGGTAGTATGTTTAATTATAACTAAATTGTTTTAGTATCTATATTAGTATTTATGTCTATGTTCAAAATGTTGTTTTCAAAAGTCCATCTTTCAAAAACAGCAGCTATAATTAGGATTTGATGATTTTGAAGCATGATCAGCTTAAATTTCTTTTCCACTGAAACTTTGCATGGCTTGATTGAATCAAATTTCAATGATGAAGAAGAGAAAAAGAAAAAGCCCATGATTTTTCAAAAATAACCAAGGTTATTATCACTTCACCACATGAACTGAATTTCAAAAGGAACCTTGCTATTTTTAAAAGCTATTTGATGCAAAAGGAAATTTTTAGAAAGCTAAGGTCAAAAACAAATTTTTAGTAAAAATATAGAAGAGCATAAAGACTTAAGTTTGGGGGAGTTTTCATGAATACAAAGGCTGTGGTATGAAAAATTTAGAGTGGTCAATACAATAGGTTAGCCCAAATACTACCAAAAATTACTCAAAAAGCTATATTGCCTGAGTCATTAAACTGTACCTGTTCCAAATAGTGCATTTGGTCAGAAAAAGAAAAATTCAAAGAAAAAGAAAAAGAAGAAAAGAAGACAGAACTGACCAAAGAAAAAAGTATGCATAAGGAGGTCAGTCAGGAGGGCAATATATGCTAACAAAAATCTTGAAAAGTAGTATTCAGTGCAGCTGCATTTAATGCACCTGCACCGTTAAAACTCAGTGCACCTGCACTGCAGAAAAGTGATGCACCTGCACCTCATGCAGATGCATCAAGAAAAAGAACCACCAAAAACAGAAAAATTGTATTGATCCAACAGTTTTGAAATACCCACTCAAGCCCTTTGTGGTACTTAAAGCCCTTCAAGTCTTGGAAATTTTGTGAGTCTAATCTATATTTTGAAACCTCTTGTGTTTTGACCGAACGTAATCTAGAAATTTCCAAAGGTTAAAGAAAAACTTTTTATCTAGTTTAGAACTGATTGATTTTCAGTGAAAGCACACACTCACATAAATGAGTTCTAATAACTTTGGATGTTTTGGAATTTCAGAAGCACAAAGACAAAATTTCTGAGAAAAGAAGTTCATTCAGTTATGCATTTTTATCTTGAATTTTTTTGAAAAGATATGAGCTGATCTGTTCTTCTTAATTATAGAAATCTATTTTAGTTTTCTTTTTTTTGTTATTGCTTGAGGACAAGCAACAATTTAAGTTTGGGGGTGTGATAACTCTATTTTATATAGAGTTATTTATACAACTAAACCTAAATAATTGTTTGAAATCAAATATAAATTAAGTAAATATTATAGAAGAAGTTAGATAAACAAACATTAAAGGATAAAGCATGTTGTCATCCACAATATTAAGCATGATGTCTAGATGTTGGTATGTTTGATTTGTTTGTTGAGTGTTTTCAGATAAGACACCTACATTGGAAGAACACAATACACAAAGTAAAGATTTCATCCAAATCATCCAGTGCACCTGCACTGCATGCACCTGCACTTGATGCAGCTGCACTGCATGCAGCTGCACCATTTTGCGAATGGTAGGAAAAAGGCCAACACCGGAAGCACCTCAAAACAAAAGAAGACAAAGGCACCACCAAATGACATTATAGCTGATCCACAATCACATGGGGCACATGGAAACTTTATAAAGGAGGCGCCCACAATGGATGACCACTTGAAGAAATCATTTCATGAACCAAATGGCAAGCTCTAATTAGACCACTCTTGATATTTGAGTATGAAACTCAAATTGCTTTTTCAAAGGCTGAAAAAGTAACCATGGTTGAGTTCTCAAGTTTACTTAGCCCTCAAGGAATTCACTTTTTGGAGGCTATATAAGGATCCCCACTTCTCACTTTGAAGAACATCTCAAATCTCATAATATCTCATAATCTCTTTTTCTTACATTTTTACACTCTTAGAATTTCTTGTACTTTTACTTCCAAGTTTTTAGTTCTAATTTCTTAGATAGTGGCAAGGAGAAAAGGAAGGAATTGACGCCTTCTCCCTTCTCTTCTTCATAGATATAGGAAGGAGATCAGTGCACCTGCATTGCTTGATGCAAGAAAGCTTCAATATTGTAAACTTTACTTTGTTGTTCTTTCTTGATAATTTCCATCACCTCAATATGTTTTATTCAATATCTTTTCATCTTGCAATGTCTATCATGAGCTAAATTCCTTTAGTTGAGATGTGCTAGTCTTATAATGATCTTTTGAGAAAGTTAAGTGTTATTTATGTGTTGCATGTACTTTGATTCTTGTGTTATACTACATCCATCTTCTTTTAAGGTTGATCGCTTAAAATAAGTAGAGTTATATTCACAGACATGGTTTATAACTAGAAATCAAGAATCAATAGGGGTAAGTGTTTAATAAAGCCTTTATTAACTTGTTTTAATAAAAGAAGCTTGTTACTTCCATGTTAAGTCCTAGACATAAGATAACATAGCCCTTAGGATTAAATCAGCAAGTATTTCAAGGTCAAGAGTGAATTTATTTAGCACACCTAGACATAGGAAGCTTGTAAAACAACTTTTGAAATAGTAGCTGAAAAGCACACAACTGATGCAGCTGCATCCAGTGCACCTGCACCACACGAATGCACTTAACACTTAAAAGAAAGTTATTTGATGAAAGCATCTCAACTATATTTCTCCACTGATTTCCTCTCTGTTGTTTATTGTCAGTTTAAACTTTATTTCAACTTCAACCAAAACCAAAAATTGTGAGTAGATAGTAGCATTAATTTACATATCTTCACAACAATACATTAAGAATTATACAATCTCTGTGGGAACGATACTTTACTTCTACTTTATTACTTGTTTGTGACTGTGTATACTTGCACACGTTTTTCACACACCATGGAGCTAGACAAATAATTGTGAGGGGGCCAAACTAGTTAAATGATATACTCAAAATTAAAGTTATGTCTGTGATTAGTGGATGTTGTATATGTACTAGTATATAAGTGACGTATGTTAAACGATGTATAACAATTTTCAAACATATTTTTTATTCATTTATAATTAAAATATAATTGAAGTTTACTCTAAAGTCAGATAAGTGGTTAACTTCATTTAAAAGAATGAACTTTGGCTCGTACTTGAGTTCGATTGCTAGTTATGAAACAACTTGGAGGTAGACTCTATTTACCTTCAAATGGAGCTAAAGATTAGGTCGGTCTCTTTTCCCAAAGTACTAGAGTGAGGTCGGAGACCTCTAATGAAAAAAATGATTGAGGTTAATAAAAATGAAAAAAATAGTAATCCTTATTTTACTTTTTTGGTACAGATACTTACATTTTTTTTGTATAAAAATTATATAAAGTTTTTTTGGTGTGAAAAAAAAAACTTTATATAAAGTGATAATGGATACTTTGCATACAGTAAATTAGTAAATGGATTTGATAAAAAAATATTATAACTAAAAGATATAGAACTATCAATGCGGTTTGGATTGGTGCGGTTGGAGAAACATCAGGGACAACAACAGAGTTTACTTCATTATCAATCGTCATATCTAAAGTTTAAAGCCAAAAATAGATTCTCATATCAGATTTTATATACAATAACAACAATGCCAAGCAAAAACAGCATTATCAACAATGAAATATAACAAAACCCTAACACTAACAATTAATAAAAATTATCAGATATGAAACCTTAACATTAACAATTAATAATTAAATTCAATAATAATTCTTTTAGAGAAGTCAATAATATAGTTAACACCATTTGAAAGCTTTTCACTTACAACAATCACGTAAAGGGAATCAAAGTGGAAAGCATATAAAAATCAAAGCTATATAAAAATCACGTACAGAGAGAGTTTCTAAATCTGGTCTGATTAACCTAAAAGTGAAAGTGAGTTGTATTTAGCGGTTTGGTTTGGTTTGGTTCAGTTTTTGTAATTGGGCCGAGTCTGCAAGCCCAATGTTAAGTAAGCCTACTAGAAAAAAACAGTAGTATATATATAATTTAGTGGTTTGGTTTGGTTTGGTTTCTGTAATTGGAACCGCAAACTGAACCGAACCGCGCGGTTTACTAAAAACAAAAACTGAACAGAACTAATTAAAAGCGGTTTTTTGTGGTTTTCAATTTGATTTGGTTCGATTTGCAGTTTTCTATTAGTTTGGTTCGGTTTTGAACACCCTATATAGAAAACAAGAATCTAGAAAAAATTTGGGGTAGCAAGAAATCTTTATGTCCTTTGATTTGAATTTTTATATTTAGAAGGCAAATTCTAGCCTACACAATCCACATAGGTTGTGTATGGCACACGAGCTAAAAAATGTGGGCGAATGAGTTTCATCATTTTTGCATTCATGCAAGCAAAGTTGTTTTATGAATAATATAATATAACATAAACATCCAAAATCTTTATTAGTGTTTTATAAATCAAACTCATTCCATTTTTAAAAATTGTATATAGGTAAAATTGTAATATTAGTAACTAATTAATATATATGTGAGTGTTCACGCGCACGCGCGTATGTGTACTGGTGCGGCCCCGGAGTGGGATGGGCACCTTAGTGCTTGTACCCAAGCCCACACTCATTTTTGCAGGTAATTACCCGCCCGTTGTGGGTAGGAGTGGGCGTTTGGTGGGTTGGGTGGGTTTTGATGAGTTTAAATACTCAATCCAATCAAATACTTATGGGTTGAGTTCTGTAAAACTAGACCCAAATTTTTGTGTGACCCAAACCAACCCAACCCAATCACAAATGGGTTGAGTTGGGTATCGTGAAATATCCTTAATTTGGACTTCCATTACAACTAATTAAACCAAATAAAAAAGAAATGGTCTTTAGAAAAACCATGAAGCTCATGCAAAAGAAAATTTTCGTCACACGAAAGTATCTTAAAGAAACTAAATAGATCATATCTTACACTTCAAGGTAGACTAAAATAAGTTCTCTTTAAAACGTTTTCAAGAAAGAATGTAATTAATTTAAAAATTGAAATTTGGTTGAATGAAATTGAGAATTTATTTAAGAGTTATCTGCACTTAGACTTCAATTATCAATTTGTATGATCACAGACAAAAAAATTAGTATGTGTAAGATCATAATGGTATGAGTTGGGTTGGGTTGAGTGAGTTCTAAATTTTTAGACCCACTACCCAACTCATACTCCAAGGGTCTCCCTATTTTAAAACCAACCCAACCCAACCCACTTACCCGAACCAATCCGTTTTTTTGTGGGTTGGGTTGGATTGGGTTACGGGTTGGGTTGGATCAATGAGTACCCATGCCCACACTTAGTTACGGGTAGTTTTTGCAGGTGCCCAAAGGGTATGGGCTTAAAATATCATCCCTACACAGTGGTTTCTTTTACAACAATAGGGAAGTGAACATGGAAGATCGAAGGTGAGGAGTACTTCTCTACTCCTTGTCCCCTAATCCCCATGTCTCTGTCTAAAATCCCCATTTTAGGAAGTTTTTTTCCTCTGTTCCTATCCTCGCGAGGATCCTCTTAGCTTAAAAAGTAACTAACAAATAACAATTTACATAAAAAATTTGTACTAATTGAAAAATTTATCATTTAGTACATGAATTAATGATGAAATTACAACCAATATGAAAGCATTTGGATATATGAAAATTGGTAGTAGACATATGACAATTACCATGGATTAAATGCAATATCAACACTGTGGCAACTACCATGACCCAAATGTAAAATTATTCAGAGACTACAAAAATAGGATGACTGACAACTTACTGAAAAACAAAATGAAAAATTAGCATACTTCAAAGAGAAGAAACAAACTTGACATTTCTTAATCTAGCAATTTTTTTATAGCTAGTTGCTATCCTCACCAACTTTCATGAGCTTGAGCAACTCCATCTCCTCCTTGAACTTGACCATCGAAGCTTTTGGGAGGGATACAAAGACTCTAACACCTTTCATTGAAGGATCCAAATTACTAGGAGGCAAAAAGAGACACAAATCTATAAAACCAAACATGTTCCAAGGAACTGGCACTATATTCACTGAACCTTTCCATCCAAAATCCACTTCTTCCAACAAACCAAGTTGTCTCCAGTCTGTTAATACCACTGTTGCACCTGTCCCTTCAACCCTAATATTCCCTCTTCTCATTGTCTCCAACATGTTAATTGAGTTTCTTATGTATTCACTATTAGAAGGAAGAAGCTCCTTACTCTCTTTGATAAGCTTCATGTACAATCTCTAAGAGTGGTTTTTCATTAAGCTCTTTCACTGTTAGCACCACATATGTAGCCACAAAACAATTCCCATAATACCCTTCAAGCAAAGGTGGGTTCATTAGTTGTCTCACACCAACTGTTAAACCAAACAAAGTTTTTCCATCACTGTTAAGTTTCAAAGTTCTAGCCTTTGACCTCCAAACATAAGCACCAAGGGTTTCAAGTGTTGTGAATGTGAAGCTCTCTTTCACATTGTTGTCACTTTCCTTCATGAGTTTCATTTTGAGACTTTTGATACACTCACCATTTAAGTTAAAGCATTCATGTGAAATCTCTTGAGTTGGCCAAAATGGTGTAGTTGCCATAGAAGTCTTATCTAATGGAAATTTGAATGGTTCCTTAAGAGTTGTTCCCATTAGTCATTCTCTCTCCCACACAGGCACTACAAAAAACGGATCAAATACCGGGGGTTATTTTGTGGGGGTTTTAAAAACCCCCTCAAAATATCGTTAAAAATACACTTTCCAAGTCCCTTAGTCAAAAGTTTTGGTTCAATTTGAAGAGGTTACAGAAACCCCGCAGATTGAAAAAGAAACCCACCGAATAAAAAACCCTTTGGATTCATTCAAATATTCTCATTCAATATTGTCCCGCCCGATTAGAAACCAGAAACCCAAATCACGTTCATCCCAAAATCCCAAACCATTAAAATCATTCTAATATTCTTTCTCAAATCCTTTCTTCCTGTTCTTATAATCTTCCTGCAACCCCAAATCATCACATAGACAAAAACACATCACACAAAATCCCCATTATCCAGCAAAATATCACCGATCAAAACCAGTTCTGAAGATTAGAACGAATCAAAATCAGATCTGAAGACTAAAACGAATCTACAGAAAGCTCATAACGAAGATCTGAAACGAATCAGCAACTAAAACGATTGTGAAAAACCGATGTGCTTGTGATTTTCACCATTATCTCTCTCGTCTTTCCTCTCTGTTACTGGATCTGTGCTTTTCACATATTGTTGTTGTTGTTGTTGTTTTCCTCTCCTCTTGCGAAAGTGAAACCCTTACGCTTCAGTTCAGACGAAATTGAAAATCTGAAACCCTTTCCTCTTTCTCTTTGCGAAACCCTTTCCTCTCTCTCATGAAACACAATCCGAAACCCTTTCCTCTCTCTCATGAAACCCTCTCTTTCTCTCTGGCAAAATCGTTTCCCCTCGTGAAACACCTGATAAAACCATCCCTCTCTCTAGCGAAATCCTCGATCTGCGTTTATCCATCTCTCTCGCGAAACCCTCTGCGTGCATCCCTTTGCAGACTCGCCCTGTTCTAGAGTAAGGAAGGAATAGGTGAGTCTCACTGTGCTTCAGATTCGTTTTTGATTATCGTTCCTTCGACTGGGTCTTCAACTATTCGTGTGCGTCTCTGCTTCCTTTGCGGCGTGCATCTTCTGCGATTTTGAGGTAAGGATCTTGCCTTCCTTTTTTGTTTTGATTCTGTGATATAAATTCAGCATTAGTGAGATTTTTGCAGATAGATTTTGTTATTTTGCTAATCTGTGATTCTGAGATTTGAGTTACTTGATTATGTGATTTTGTGGTGTTTGATTATTTGTTGTGGTATAGATCTGCCTTGTTTTCGTAACATTGTGGTATAGACACTCACAAATAATTGTATTTCACAGTGTGCTATAGGAATATAACTTGCAAGTTATTAAAATTATGTTCTGAGAAAATTTTACTATCAACCTTCTTTACAATAAAAATCATTCAAAATTGATAGCAGGATGGTTATGGAGTGTATTGGCTGTGTCTAACAACATTGGCTGCAAGTAACAACATTTTATTTCTGGTGGAGTGTATTGGCTGTGTTTCACCAGATTATATGATGTGTTGCAGAGATTTTGTGTTGTATGTGGATTGGGGAGCGTCAATCAACCAAGATGAGGATCCAGTGTTTGAAAGCTGCTCTGAAACAAGATACTGAGTTCTTCGACGCCAAGGTTCAAACATTTGATGTTGTTTTTTCCATCAACACTGATGTTGTCACGGTCTAGGATGCCATTAGTGAGAAGGTGGGTTAACACTGAATCAGCAATTGTTATGCTTTTTTATTCAAGTGTCATTAGATTGGACTAGTTTTTTTACTTGTGTGGTTGATGTGCAGTTGGGCACTAATCCATTGAAACTCTAGATTGGGAAAAAGTCTAATGTGAGCACAACCACTTGTAGAAGAAGCTAGTGGAAAATCTTGGGTCATCATCCCCTTTAAAGAAATTGTTCTATGCTTTAAAGGTAAATGGCATATTATGTATTATATAAAAGGAAGTTTGGTTCTCATAAGGGTAACTCTCTGGGATGTGGTACTGAACTTGTCAAGCCCAGTGGGCTGTTACGTGAGTTTTTATTGGATTCATCTTTTGATTTTGGAGCATTGCTGAAGATTATATTTCAGTATTTATAGCCTTTTGATTTATTTGATCTGGAAGAATTATAGGCAAGTTTTTGCTTGAATTACACTATAATGCTTATTTTTAGTATCTGTTAATGATGTTTCTTGGCATGTCTATATACATGTGTTTGTAGGCTTTGGCAACACTCACAGTTCAAGCTGATTTAGATAATTTACACCCTGATGCATGTGGCAAGTCAAGCTATGCCATAGGAGGTGTAGTTGTCATGTTTTGCAGATTATTGTGTGTGTTGGGTATAGTCAGAGGATCCATGTCTGCAACCGGGTTATTTATGAATTGAAAAGTAAAGATACAGAAAGAAGAGAAACAGAGTTGAAAGCTATTTGTGCTGCCAAAGAGAAAGAAAAACTAGAGGATGCTTTAAAAGATTCGATGCCCCAGTACCAGAAGCTTACATGGGATGAAATAGTTTCAGCTGCTTCATCTTTTAGTATAAAATTTCTTTTAAGCTATTTTAAATTGAGTTGTATTACATTGAATATTTGAAGTACAAATGTTTGAAATACATTTTATGTTATCATTGTTATATTTTTAATGAAATTTTGAGTCTTTCGATTAAGTTTATTGAATGTTTTTTTTATGTAATATAATTTATGGAATGTTTGGTAAGATATAAATAATATATAGGTGCTACTAATTTATGCGTGATAATGTGATGAGGAAAAAACTCCTCAATTATAAATGATAACAGGGAAAAAAACTCCTCAATAATATATAGAAGGTTGTAACTCCCACAAAAAAGTCCTATCAACTATGGCAATAAAAAATCTCCACAAAAAAAAAAAATCTTACAAATCGCTCAATTTAAGGAGGTTTATAACCCCCTCAAAAAAACCTCCACTAATAGTGGGGGTTAAAAACCCCCGCAGTAAAACCCCCGCTAAAAGACATGATACCAGCGTTTTTTAAAACTCCCGCAAATTACGTTGCGGGGGTTTAAAACCCCCGTTAAACGACTTAAAAACCCCCACAATCTGTTCCGTTTTTTGTAGTGAGGTTTCACAGAAGGTTCAGTTTTCCCACTTGCAATTTCAGCTAAAGCTCTATAGAATTGAGATGCACCAAAACCATCACAAACACTATGTGATAAGCCCATTCCAATTGTGAAATCTCCACAAAGAAACTTTGTTACCTTAAAAACTAATAAAGGATGGTGGTGACTTGTCTTCTCATCTTGAGAATTAGGGTTAGCATCAAACAATAATTTCTGTGCTGTTGGAACATCAATCGATCCCTTCAAGATAATGAAGGGAAGAGAGTTCACAGTTAGCAATTGCTTCCATAAATGGAACTCCTTCAGCATTGCAGTTGATTCCAAGTTTTCCATCATCAAGTGTTGTTATCTTTCCCGCAAGAGGATAGTAGTAAACTAAAGCCTTTGAGAGTGCTTCTTTGATTACCAAAGCAGGGTCTAGTTGTTGTTGTTGACTATTTGGGAGGATATCATGATGATTTGCTTGGTACACATAAATGGTTTCACCTAAAAGGTTGATGTTAGGATCATTGTCAATGCTGGACAAAGAAAGAATATCACAAGATGTGGGTATGGATGGTTTAACAATGACAATAACTTTGGCATCAACAGAAAGAGGTGTCTTCTTCTGATGATTATCCATTGAAAAAAGAAGTGTAGAGATTATTAGAGAATACTATAGAGAACTTGCTGCTTATATAGTGAGAAAATATGGGCCTGTTCATAGCTATATATAATAGAGCTGATCATTTATGTAATGTAACTCTCTCGTATGAAATGGTAATCACTATGTAATAAAACAAATCAGTGCATGCATGGTGACACTTCAGCTAGGAAATAATTTTAGCTGGACAAGGAAGGACAACTCTAAATGTAGACCACTGTGGTCTGTGACTCTGAGTGGAGATCAATGAGACACACATGAGTATGAGCAGAAGCCCATATATATTTCCTGGACCGCACTTAAAAAAGCTACTGGTGCATATCATAAGGATATATTTGGAAGTTGACACTTGCAGCTTTCAAAAATCTCAATGGGTAGACAAGGAAATCAAAGATGTACTCAAACACGAATGCTCTAGTATATGTCTTTTAGTTATTTTGAAGAATATAACGTGATGAATGATTGTAATGCAAGCATGCAATACACGTGTTGGGTGTCGACCGTAGAGGCAATAATATATACTTTCTAAATGGCAAAATATCTCCAGTGTCTATTTGTAATGAATAGGTCCCTTGATTTTTTTGGTAACGCATAAGTCCCTTAAATTATTTATTTGTAATGATTAGGTCTCTTAACTTTTTTTGTAACGCATAGGTCCCTTAACTTTTAAAAACATAACACTGTTACCCCTTAAAATCTCTCCCTTAAATAATTTAAAAGGGACTTATGCATTACAAAAAAAAGTTAATGACCTATTCGTAACCAATATGTGAATTGTGAAATGATACATCTATCTATATATGTAAAGCAAACCCCTATGGAGCCTCCACATATTTTCTCATCAATTTTATCAATTATAATATTTGTTTAAAATTTACACATAAAGAAGGCTTCAATTCTAATGATAGCACATAATTGCCACTAACTTATTAAATGATTCTCTTAGTGTTTGTCAAAAAAATGATTCTCTTAGTGGAATATTAATCAACTTATATTGATATGAAAATGATACTTTTCTTATTGAAATATAGAGCTTTTTTCTTCACAAAAAAATATAGCAATTCATAAGAAGGATTACCAACGTATCTATGTATAATATGATATAATTTATTATATAATAGAATATAATATATTTTATTACAATAGAATATAATATATGTAAAAAAAACGTTTCTATATTTTCATAAACTACGGCTATGTTTTCTTTAACTTATATTTCCTACATTTAAATGTATACTTTTATAATTCCTACAATTATAAAAATCAAACTTTGCCTATTATATTATTATAAATTTAATCTTTATTCAACATATTTGTATTTTTATTCATTGTTAAAATCCATAATTAATATCTCTAATTAATCATAATCCAACTTAATCTAAATTTATTTGAAATTAAAAAATTAGTGCTAACTTATTAAATTATGGTCTTAGTGAAATATTATTTAACAATTTTTATTGATATGAAAAAGGTTCTTTCCTTATAAATAAGAACAATTACCAACATATAGCAATTGATAACAATAATTACCAATATATCTACGTATAATATGATATAATGTATTGTAATATAATATGATAGCAAATAATACTTTAACTTATATTTAATATGTATAAATATATAATTTAATTTATATTTATTACCATTATATAAATCAAACTTGACCTATTATATTATTATAGAATTTAATTAATGAAATTCCCCAAAAATTTTATAATTCTTGCTTTTTCCATTAATATTGCCTTTATGGTTGTCACTTCCTCTTCTCCACATAATTATTTCCTTCATTGTCACCATGACAGTTTTTCTATTTGTAATTCACTTGCTATTCCTCATCATATATAAATAGTTGTTCCCAAGACAAACCAAATTCATTCTCTCTGCCTCTTCTTTTAAGTTGCTTCTTATTGGCTACAACATAAACAAAGTAGTTCGTCCTTCTTGAAATGCATATGCCCATTTCCAATTTTATTTGTCTATTTTTCCTCCCTCGATTATTAGTATCTTTATTTATATTAATATTTCATCTTATATGTATCTTCATAGCCTTTGTCAACACCTCTATTCATACATAGCCTATTATAAATGTTGTTGTTAATTTTATGTTTCAAATTAGGAGAAGATTAAGGTGAGCTGTAGAAAATTCTAATACGCTTTGAGTTAAAAGAATGTAAGCTGACAAAACAACCCTTAATTTCTCAACTTTCAAACTAATGAAAAATAAACTCATATGCTAGAAAAGGAAGAAAAGGAAATTCTAGAAGATTTATATGAGTGAAAAGATAAATTCTATTCAAATTGCTTTGGGTTCCTTTTTGTTTTCAAATTTTTGTCTCATTCCCGATTATAATGTTTTGTTTTCTTATTGTATCCAAAGGACGCTCCACAATGCTTCTCAAGATTTATATGTATTAAAATATTCATTTATAATTTAGACATGAATATATACTTTTATATTTATTGTAATTATATAAAATAACTTCAACCTATTATATTAGCATATAATTTAATCTTAATTGAACATATTTATATATCTTTTTATTTATTGTAATCATCCCTACACAATATATCAAATTAGCATGTGATTAAATTTTAATTAAATAAAAAAAATTGAACTAAGAAATACTGACCGGGCCTTTAATTTTTTTTTGGTGTAAGTGTTATGCATTGAAAGTGGAGAGTTTCATATTAATATGATTCATCCCTTAGTTCCCAATAAGTTCATGAGTTAGTAAAATATAAGTGGAAAATGTATAGTTTTAATTAATCAATTATAATAAGACACAACTATTTATAGGAGAAAATTTTAGATGGTGTGGGAAGGGATTTTGGCGAAAAAGTTTAGAACAAAAATTGAGATGTGCAAGTGAACATTATAAAGGAGTGGTCACCCAAGTCTATATAGAGTGCATAGAGAGGAATGTTAGAGCGGTCAATGAATCTTATGGAGTTATGTGTTAAATATTCAGTTGCTTTTTAGAATTCACTTCTTTACTTAAATTTTTGTATCATTTTTTATTTGAGAATTCACAATGAGTCTAAGTTGTCCTTTTATTGGTAATGAGTAATATATTCAAGTAAAATATTGAGATTGTTAAATAAAAACATTACATACTAATTATAATTTCCCCTCTAAAAATACTATTTATAATTTAAGAAAAATACTTCAAATATATTTAAAATACGCTAAAAATAAGAAATATTCCAATCATAAAACTTTGTGATATTTATTAAAATTTCGTAACTACAATACTAAGTGCTGTTTACTATATAAAAGGTATCTTCGGCTTAGATATAGGTTTTAATAATAATATCTATTTCTTGCAAAAAAAAATAGATGTATTTTACATTAATAAGAGAGGCTTGACTAAAAAATATTAAAGCATGTTAGATACATTTTCAAACATATTAAAATAAATTGATTAAATCTTACTATAATTTTTATTTTTTCATTCGTGTATTTAGTAGAATATGTATTCATATTTATATTTTTAATCATTTACTTGAATGATTTTTTTTATGTATTGATCAAATATTGTTATCAAGGACTTAGTTTAATGTGTGTGTATATATATATATATATATATATATATGATTATTAAAAAATATAATATTTTTTAATGTAAATAATGCGGTATATAATAAAATTATTTTTCATTATTATGTATTATTGTATATAAGTGAAAAAAAATTATAAAATTAGGTAACCAAACAAAATATGTTAAAAATTAATTGTGTATTAAGCTAATATGTTTTTGTTGAGAGATTTGTCTAAACTTCTATACATATATTTAAATTATATTACATTCACATATTTTTATAAAAATTATATAAAATATAAATAACATGAAAATATAATGAAAAATATGGTACCTCTATAATAAAACATGAAAATATATTTACAATTTTTTTAATATATATATATATTATAAAATTTTAAAAAATATTTTAACAACCCGTGCAAAGCACGGGTATTCCCCTAGCCATACCCTATGTGATAAAACACAAAAATATGAATAGCCATACCCTACGTTCTAACCAAAAATTGAAACTTTTTTGAATTGATGATTCATTATATAATTAATTGTAAAAATTGTTTATT
This sequence comes from Astragalus glycyphyllos, assembly GCA_963573325.1. Lineage (NCBI taxonomy): Eukaryota > Viridiplantae > Streptophyta > Magnoliopsida > Fabales > Fabaceae > Astragalus > Astragalus glycyphyllos. Next base: position 81,467,170 of record OY754307.1, on the reverse strand, counting down.
TAGGATTAGAATGCAAATGAGTAGTCACATTCTAACCCAATTTTTTTATGAACAACAACATTCTACGTTTTACTATTAGTAAGTTGTTTTCTTTGATGGAAATGACCTACTATATAGAAATATATATATATATATATATATAATTTATAAAACAAATCTAAATTCATTTAAACTATATATATATATATATATATATATATATATGTGTGCAACTAATTATAATTGTAGGAATAATTTAAAATTTATGTTTAATGGAAAAAAAATAAAAAATAGGATTTATATATTATTTATTGTAACATCCCCAATTTTACTAATTTCGATATTTGAAATTAGCAAACTTTTCATAGTAAATTGATGGTCAAACTAAGTAATTTAACTTGCTTGAGTATATATTAGCAAGGTTAAATTGCCATGTTGTGGAATTATGTTGCATTGGGGTAGTGTATTAACAATAATGTAGAGTGTTTATCACTTAGGGGTAAAAGGGTCCTTTTCTATTTAGTTTTCCTTCAGCTCACTTAACAACACAAAAACAAAACATATTTATTAAACACACACCCACACTAGAGGAAAACAAAATCAGTTGAAAAATAGAAAGCAAGAGAAAAGAGAGAGAGTGAGGAGAACCGTGAGAGGGAGAGAAGAGGAGAACCATAGATCCTCACCATCACCCAAATCTCATGCATGTTGCTTGTTTTGACACCATCACACTCAGTTCCTTCTCCTCTACTCACTGATATCCTTTTCAACACCCAAATCATACACCTCCTCATTTCACCATTGATGAACCTTAAGCTCAAAATTGTCAAAAATTGGAATTTGAGGGTCATGGATGCTTGATTGGATCTTGCATGTGAGTTTGAGTGCTTGAAGTTAGAGTCTCAGTAGCTGTTGTTGAAATATTGAAGCAAGAAGTAGGATTTTGGGAGTCAAATTCGAGCTCATAGGAAACTTAAAGAAAGGACAAGGTTGCTGGAAAATATTCTGCAGAAAACTATTTTGAGCAACCCATGGTAATTTCTCTGTAACTCACTGTGCAGATGTCCTATGAAGTTAGCTTTTGATTCTTTTGAAACTACACATAAAATGCTTCAAGATAGGCGCAAGAACCACTTGATTTGAGTGAATATTGAGGGAGAAAAATTAATTACAAGTTTCAGTTTTGTAACAGTAATGTTTTCGAACCAGTCTCCGTATTTTAGCCGTAACTCCCTGAATACTCATCATATCAGTGTTGGACTTGAACCATTAGAAAATAGACAAAATATTCTACACAATAGGTACTGGTTTGAATGGTTTTGGCTAGAAATTGAATACTTTATTCTCATTCCTAAATTACTCACAGATGCTGACCAAATTAGATCCGGTATGGGTAGAGCTTGGTCGCGTCTTCCGTTATTTGAATTGTTCGTCTCTCCGGGTGAGTGTTCTCACCACGTTATGTATTTTAAAATGTTGTGTCTATTCTGAATTTACAGCATGAATTGAATTGGTTGATGAATTTTGATGATTGGCAGTGTTAAATGTGCATAAGGTTGTGCTGAAATTCTGTTTGGGATTGTTCGACATAACTTCAGTATTTCTGTAACTCTGAACTTTCTGTGTGTCCAAACATTTTAAGGTTTGACTTTCTGGAAAATAGGCACAATTTGCTACAATTTAGGCACTGAGTTTAGTAAACTTGGATAAGTATAACTTGAGAAATTGTACTCACAAGTCAGATCAAAAATCTAGGACTATACTGGGTGTAGGTTCGGTTATACAGTAACTGGGAACAATCTAGATGTCCAAAAATTTTGTGGTTTACCTTTTAGAAACTACACTTAATGCTTGTCAAATTGGTACTGGTTTGGTTGCATTTGGAGTTGTGTAGCTCGAGTTATGGGTATACCAAGTTGGGTCAATTTTCTGAAGTTAAATTGAGTATAGGTTCAGTGTTTTGGGTTTTGTGGTCTCAATTGAACTCCGTTTTGAACAATTCTTGCCCCATTAGAAAGTAGACTTAATTTTCTTCTGGTTAGGCTCAAGTTTCGTGTCATTCGGTCAAGTTTTGGTCATTTTAGAATTGCTTGAAGTAAGGGGACAGATTCTGTCCAAATCTGAGAACCATTCTGTCTATTTTCGAAAACTGTACAAATTTGCTAATTATTTTTGCAAAACAAAAGTCATATTCAGAAAATATACATCCTTAGCTTTCTGTAGTGGGGTCATTCGTTGTTGTCGTTTGGTCGGTCAAATAATTTTCCGAAGTTTATGCATACTTGCTGAAAATTTACTGCATCAATACTGTCTATTGAAATGTATGAATGAATATTTGTTTGCTTAATTTTGATATTATTTGCTATGTTAATGAATTGTTGATGGGCTGAAACATCGAATATCGAGTGAGTTCCTCACTACGCTATGTGAATTTAGTATATGTTTATGTGTCCTATTTGCAATGCAATGATAATATGTGATGCGATTGAGTAATCGATTGGATTGAAGTTGTGTTTCGTGTTTTTACGGTTTGTGAAGTATATGTGAAATTCTGAATGTGTTTAGCTCCATGTAATGATGTTTTACTCATTGAAATATGTTTTTTTTAACTGGATTAAGTCTATTTTTATGTGTTAAATTGTCGATTGTTTGGAATGTCGTAAAAACGAGTGGGAACCCATAAATGGTTTTAAAGTGATGTCTGGAACATGCGTAATATTGTTCTGTGACCCTTAAAAGGTTTTAAATGGATTTCCTGAACATGTGTAATATTGTTCAGCGATTAATAAGGTATTAACGGGGTGACGACTCCGAGTTATTTAGCATACTTGGTGGAGGGAAGTCATGAGCCGAGAAGCCAAGGCCCTGGCATTATCCCTCATGGCTATGTTGGATTGGGGTTTCCGTGATCTCGTGAGATTTCGTTTCACGGATTATGCTAAGCCAAAGATAAAAAGAAATTATTTTTATGGAAAATATAATGATTCGTGCAGTGATTGCCGGATCAGAGGGCTCGTAGGGATTGAGTGATTTGGTCTCTCGAGCCGGTCTTCAAAATAATTAAGATAACTAAAAGAGAACGAATGAGAGGAACCGTAAGGGGTCTCGGAGTCACTCATTGAGATTTGTAATCTCACTGTTTATTGTTGATTGTTTTTCAGATACACAGGTAAAGTCTAAGGATTGTTCAGGAAGTTTAGGACCCTAACTGCTTGGGGCTATCATGTTGGGGAAGTTCACGGGTCATGATGGGTACTCGGTATTAGATATCGGGTTATGGCCGAGTTTAAGTTTAGGATTAATGCACTTGGATTAGCGAATTTTTGTAATGACTGGAATTATATGAATATTTGTGGATTTGTTTATGTATCAAAATATAAAGTTTTAAAGCAAATTGATAATTCCAGTTGTTCATAATTGATTCATCAGTTACGAATTTTTGAATTCGTAGAAGTGCATCTCTGAATGGCTAAAGGAAATATCTCAAATTTGTTTTTGTCGACTACAAATTTGGGATGTTACATTTATGATATAGTTAAGTGATAAAAAAACAATCATACCCTACGTTCTAACAAACATTGTATAAAAAAACAATCATACCCTACGTTCTAACAAACATTGGAAAAATTGTTTCATTTAGTATGAGAATGAAAATGAATAGTCATATTCAAATTTACTGTATAAATATTTTGAACTAAGAAATACTGAGTGAGTATTTGAAATTCTTTTTGGTTTAACGGTTATGCATTGTAAGTGAAGTTTCATATTAGTATAAATCATTCCTTAGTTGGCAATAAATTCATGAGTTGCAAAACAAATGATTTTAAATGTCGAGGGAAGTGATTTTGGTAAAAATTTAAAACAAAAACAAGATGTGCATGTGACCATTAAGTGGTAACACGAGAAGACGCAGAATGCGCATATAGAAATAATAGAGTGTGCAGTTAAGGGAGAAAAAATTAAGTTCACATGTACAGGGAAGAAATAGAAAACACAAAGCAAATGATTTGAGGTTCAAGTTCTTGACAATTCTAATGTAATCAAAAAGGCAAAAAGAAAAATTGGGATTAGTTAGTGAGTCAAACAATTGTTGTAAAGGAATAAACATGTACGAGTTATGTGAAACAATTGTTCTTTAAAAAATGTTTAATTTTAAAAGCTTCCATGAAACTAGATGATGTGCTATATCTAACAGTTTTTTTATATGTTTCTTGAACATTCACAAAAGCATGTTCAAGTATATATAAAAGCAGTTTTTTTTATACGTTCTAATTTTAAAGAAATAAAATTTATAAAAAAAGTTTATTAAAATTTGTTGTCACTAAACAGAAGTAGCCTTTTATATACATTTTCCAATTTATTGTACAAATATTCTGTAAACTTAATATTATGTGTAGGAAGTTCTAATGGAGCCTTTAGGTTGGCCCTTATTTTTATAATTTTTTTCGTGTTAAATCCCGAATTCCTTATTTTAAAGTATTTAATCAACTTTGTAAATTCATTTCACTTTTGTAAAGTTATATTTCAAAAAATATATATTTGATAAAGAGTATCAACAATTATTTATATTTAAAAAAACCTCTATATAAGAATATTGTCTAAAATAAATAAATTTGATATAAAAAATTAAACTTATATTTATATTATACTGTATTCTATATTTAAATAAAAACATTAGAACTATCCATGCAACGCACGGGTATTCCCCTAATTATACCGGTATAAACGAGACAATATTTAACACTATTGAAATTCTCAAGAGACAATTTAACACTATAAACCAAACCTCTCAAGCTTCAAAAAATAAAATGTCATCTGCTTCAAAGAGGATGGCATTAGGCTTTTCACATGTCTAGACAATCAGGCCAGTTGCCACTAATTAGTGTCCACTGCTAAGAGGATGGCATACGACAAATTTTCCATACAAATGACAAAGAGATATATGGGGAGAGGGGATCCCCTTGATGCGGGCCTCTAGTGGGAGAAAAATTGAGCATTATCTTACCATTCCAAATAATAGATACTGATGACATAACTAAGTTTATAATTAAAGTAATGGTATTAGAAACCAAAATCAATCAAGCAATGTCTAAGGAAATCTCAATTATTATAAGCTTTCCCCAAATCAATCTTGTAGGCTACATTTCCTATCCTCTTTTTTGACAATGCAATTTAGCTTCTTTTTTTTTTATACAAGGAGATAAAGAAAAGAAAAAGTAGCAGAAAACTAAAGTTAGTTCCTCAGGTAAATAAGCTGGATTGAGTGCATAGAGTCAGAGTAGCAAACCAACTTTCGAATTCCTTTGCTCAAAGCAAGCTTCAAACCGTGGTAAATAGCTAAAAGTTCAACATGGAGATTATTATAGACACACCAATGCTCCCAACAAAACCACATAATCATACAATGTTACTATTGCGGAACAAGCCTCCAAACCCAACTGCTCCTGGGTTGCCCAAGCTACTACCCCACCTACATTAAGGATATATAAAGGCATCCTTCGTTGCTTTGTGGAGTTGATGCCTTCAGCTCTCCATTTCTCGAACTTACAATTTAATTTGGTTTTTTTAATAAAAATAAATCAAAGATCACGACTCCACGTACAAGCAATCCAATGGTTGAGTTTAAATAATTGTCCTTAATGCATATACAATAGAGTACCATAGGTGCTGGTGGTGTTGTACTTCAAAGGAAAAGTATGAAAACTTCCACCAACCACTTGGCAGTTGTAGGATTTCAAATACAAATTTTATTTTTCTCTTTTAAAATAAAGAGTGTTTGTTTCTAGACCAATACAACCAGCACCTATGAGACTGCACCTAAGTATTGCTCTATACAATATAGAGTACATTCAATCCCTTTATTTAAATGTAGCATATCTTTCAGAAATCAAACGTCAAAATTGGCATGAGAAGAAGGATTGACGATGAACTGAACTAACTTGAAATTAATTGAGTAAAAAATTCATTTATGAACTAAATGAGTTGAACTCGACGTGAAAATTGAGCTCGTTAAATTAAATAAATTAGCTAAACTCGAGCTACAAATGTTCAAATTTTAAAATAGCTCGATTTTTAATTTATTTGATTCAAGCTAACAAGCTCAAATTGAGTGATGTACAATCTGAAAAAAATGTTCATAACAAACTAGAATTGGGTTTTGAGTTGAACAAATTAGAATTCCTATCAAATTAGAATTGGGTTTCCAGTGCTAGGAAAAATAAATTAAATTACAAAAGAGAAAAAATGATTATAGGTTTAACACAAATGCTAAAAACGAAATAAAAAGAGGGGGCGGTAAGCAAGGAAGACGAAAGACAACGGTTTTTATGTATCGTGGAGGCAAGAAGTGTATGAATGAAATGAGACAAAAAACAGTGCATCCTCCTCCCTTCATTTCTATGCTCATCCACGAAGATAAGAAAAGAGGTTTTAATGAGGCCCATTGTATTTGTATCAGTTGGGGTGCCCGTTTGCACCCCTTTAATATAATTTTTTTTTCTTATAAAAAAATGTTACTAAATCAATTATCTAGGCATAACAAACAACCTAATGTAAGCAGGGAAAATGAAATAAGTGGTCTAAAATTCACACCTATAAACACGGGCTTTTGAAGAAGGCCTATCCACATCATGGCGTATCATCATCAAAAAATATTAATGTGTATCCCAAAAAAACTTCAACTACAGTAGTAGAAGCAAAAATACTATCCTACAGAGTGAAGGTTATCCAAAATAACAAAGGACACCCCCTAATACTAAGTTAGAAATCGACTCCAAAGTGAGACCTTAACACACATAAAGACAAACATAAAAACCCTCGTATCAATCAGGCACGGATCTACCTTGAGCACATTGGGGTCAGCCACTCTTTGCTCTTTTTTTCAACCAATAATAGGGGCATTGCACATTTGGTGGAATAAGCTTGGGTCACTTGTACTACTATTATTTTAGACATACTTGCTTGTCACGGTAAGGTTTTTTTTTTACAAAAATTATAGATATCATGAAGTCTTTTATTTGATTTTAACTTGTTATAATTTTTTGGTTTGACGACATTAATTAACTAGCAGAGTAAAAAACATAAATTTGTTAGTTTTAATGTAAAACTCAAAAAAACACCCTTAGGAGCTTTTCCAACAGCCGGAAAACCAGCACAAGCTGTTGGAACCAGTCTGTTTTCTATCCTAACTAACTAATTTCAGTTAGAAAGTAGTTATAAGGTTAGTTACATTTCTGTAACCAACAAAACAAACCTGAAACTGAATCTATTCAGTCCTATATATACACATATTGTACATACATTCATATACAGTTTTTTGAGAAATAAAAAAAATCTTTACATTCAAGGTTTTACAAGTCTTCTGTGGGCATCTTATTCTTCTTCCTCTGTATTCTTCATTTCTGAGTTTTTTTTTCCCTGTGAGTGACTGTGAGATTTCCAAGGGTGTATACCTCGCAGAAAAGAACAAACAGGTTAGGTTTGCTCTAAATCACTTGTAAAGGATAAGAGAAAAGAAGAAAAGAGAGATTAAGGTAGAATATACCTTCGTAAGAACTATTGTTCACTGGATTCTTCAGAGGAGTGAAGGATCGTGTGCTCCAAGTGGGAGAAAGCATCATAGAAGAGAAAGAAATCATCAAACAAGTTAGTGTTTGAGGTAATTTCGTGAAAAAGCAAATAAAGGGTAAAATAGGATACTATTTTACCTGAATAGTGTGTGATTGAAGTTCTGGAAAGAGTATCTTGGTGGTGTACCTGCAAACGAACAAGAAACGAGATTAGGGTTTGCTGATTTGTGATAAATCAACAACTAAAACATAGGGCTTCTGCTAATCTCGCATACCTGAGTTGTTTGCGTGAAAGATCGAAGAGGATTGAGGACCAAAGCAGAGCATCTCAGAAACCCTAAGTGCAAAGGGGCTTCGTCATCAAACGCGCCTCAGTTCTTGCAGATTCAGTACAAAACCAAAAGGGTTTTGTATCATCATCATCTGGAATCATCATAGGCATGAGATTTCAGCGTTTCAAAGCTTCAATCACTGAGAAACAGTGAGAGCTAAGAAACCCTAGCAGAGGCATCGAAGAAGAAAGAAGAAAGAAGAGAGAAGAAAGAAACTCAAGAAGAAGAGAGAGAATAAATCTGAAAAGTGAAGAGAGAAGAAGAATTTTTGTTATTTCCAAACCGGGTCAGTGTGGGCCTGGATCTGGTACTTGGGCCTCCTTTCACTTTAGTTCCTGCACCCTGTATTTGTGTATACAACCTGCAAACAAAAAAACAAGTAATTAGTATAAATTCAACAAAATTATGCTGTTGTGATCTCGATAAAGAAAAGAAAAAAGAAAAGAGAAAAGTAAATCCTATCAATAATATTAATGGGGAGTTGAATTATAACTTACGAAAAAAACATTGAATTACTACTTTGCAGAAAGTTCCAAAGTTTATTTAGAGGAAGAAAGATTGGTTAGTAGTTGTTTAGAAAGTGGAGGGTGGTGTGTACTGTGTACGTTGTGGAGTGGAGGAGGAAACAAAAAATGGCAGGGGAAGAGAGGCGCGCGCTATAGTGTCTGTCTACTGGCTTTAGACAACAACAACAAGGGTCGCATTGCAAGCGAGCCAGCGACTGTGGTCTGTTATTGTCCTTTTGTCCTTATCCTTCCCAAAAGAAAAGCTACACTGATTCCTACAAAAGATTATGAACAACATACTCAACTCAACTCTCTCTCAAGGCATATGCCACATCTCATCCACGGATTAATAGGAGAGGGTGTTTTGTAAACCGGAAACCACGCGCACCATCTGAATACCACACGTGTGCCGTCGCTGCCGTCTGCCTGGTTGGGCCGGGACGTGCATGAGCTTGGCTTGTGAGGTGTAAATATATTTTTACGAAAATAATTAATTATTATTTTATTTTTTGGTGCATTGCTTGTCCAGATTCGTTGAACCGTCTGAATACGATGAACTAACCGTTGCGTATAGATTCGTTGAACAGAGCCGTTCTTATCCGCGTCTGTTCTTATCCGTTATAGCTTGGAGCGCAAGCACTCCGGTCTTGAAGCCTATAAATAGGCCCGACTCTTCACACCGCTTGACGTTAAATCATACCTCAAGCTCCTTCTCTTCTACTCCTTGGCCTACGAGCCAAATTCTTGAGTGGCCTACGAGCCATATTTCAGAGTGATCTACGGATCATATTTCAGAGTGGTTATAAACCATATTGAGGTGTATTTCTTGAGCGATTATACAACAATATCTTTCACAATTTACATCAAATACCCTCATTAAAATGTGAAGTATTAGTATTAGTATTTATTCATATCACTTTATTATATCTATATATCTATATATATATATATATATATAAAAGTAATTATTTATATACATACACTTTTTTCATGAATAAATATCTACTATCAATATAATAAAAAACATGTCAGGAAAATATCTAATTTAGACATCTTAGAGTTTTGTTATTTGGCAAAACAATAGAGGCAAAATTGTAAAGCTGCCACTATAAACAAAAAAATAACAACTTTGGCAAAAAAGTTTTAAAAAAAAAATGTTTCTTACGGGCTGACGCACGATTGACACGCTGACGGGTGTCCGTTTTTGTTTCAATTTTTTTTCAGTTTTTTTTTATGAACTTTTTTTTTCCAGCTTTTTTAACTAGAAAAATTAGTTTTTTTAACTATTTTCATAATCTACTCAAATTAATCAAATTAACCACTACCAAATGTTAAAAAAAAGGTTGTCAGTGAATGGAAAGGGGGAATGTACAGTTCACAAAGACAGGTTGACGACCAACGTGGGATTTTCACCATTCTTGCAAAAATGAAGCTTTACTTTCCCGACTTTTTTTGTTTCATTTTGGTACTCTAAGTTTTTATTAAGTTTCACATGGGTCTACTAAGTTTATTTAAACTTCAAAGTGTCATTGTAGTTAGTTAAATGATTCATCCATTTTTTGTATTGTTTATATTTGAGTTTGTCTTTTAAGTTGTGTTTTGATGTAATTCTAATAACGTAATCTCTTTTGTGTAATTCAAATGATGTCTTCTTCGCTTTTCAAATTTTATGGTTGAATTCACTTAATAAAACAACACAAAGGACTAAAATGAAACTAAATGTCATGTTTCAATTTGGTCCTTTAAGTGTGAACAATTCGTTGGCCGACAACCTCTTGTTGTGAAACCTTCATTTTGCTTTCCCTTTTGAATCATTTATTTTCTATTCTTAATGTGTACTCCCTTTCTTAATATGAACCCAGATTTTTTCCTATCTTAATTTGTGTTTAATTTTCTAAAAGATTTAAAATGACATGTCATTATACATAATCCATGTCAAACTAGTTGTTGCAGGTACCCAAAACAGAAGTTGGAGTTGCAAACCGCTGCGCTCTTATTCCTTCTACAAAAAAGTTGGAGTTGCAAACCGCTGCCCAAAAGAAGAGAGCTGCTCTTATTCCTACAAATGAGCAAGACACATAACGCAACTCAATTCATTTACGAATGCATTTTGGAAGTATATATTCATAAATAAATATATTTGTAGAATAACCATTCTAGACTTTTTATTCAAAGTGATAATTACAACAAGCAAATTTGCAAGCTTATTGTGGTGTTCGTTTGATTTAGCTCGACAGATCAACTTTGAATTGTTATATATTTAACTAATTACTAGGGCCTCAATGTTATAGATTCAGAGGCATGAGAACTCCAGTGACTTTTATTTGGTCACATTTGTAGACATTTTATCGTTTTATGCTGTTAACTTTGGTGTTATGAGTTTGTTCGCAGATTCATTATTTGTGTTTTTTAGCAATGCTAAATTTGTATTATCATTGATGTAATCTATAAATTTGAAAGAACGAATGTCCTTTTTGGTCAAAAAAGAAAAAATCATCTTAGTTGATCTTTAGTAAATGAAATCTACACTTGGACTAAGTCGATGGGGGCTTCCTATAGTGTCTGTTTCAAACAAGTTAGTCCTTTTTTTATTTTCCATTTCAAACAAGTCCAATTGGTATTAACGGAGTTGGCGTGTTCGTAACGGAACCTATGAGGGCTTCCTATAGTGTCCACATGTCTATTTTTTTGCTGACTAATTATCTTCATCTTCAACCTCAAAATAGAAAACCTAGAGATTCAAAAATACAAGCCAACCACCAAAAACACCGACACAAGCCTAGAAACATCACCCTTGTTCATCTTCCAGAAACGAGTAAAGTATGGCCACTAGAAATGAAAAATGAAAAATGAAACGTTATGTAAATTACAAGACCTGAGTAGTACACAAAAATCTTAAAATACTAATTCGTTAATCGTTACAATTAAATAACTTAAAGGATCTTAATGCATTTTGCCCTCGTGGTTATTGCTTCATCTGTTTCTAATTTTTGGTTTTTTGGCTTGTTACGCACAAAATAAGGTACCATTAATTTTGCGCCAAAGGATGAAATGACAGGAGCTAAATCAATCACAAAATGCAACGTCTTTTTTCTTTCCATGCATTACTTTGCGAAGATGGAGCGTTTTCTCAAAATTAAATCACCAAGAAATATACAAAGAGGGCAAGAGTTAATGGCATCCGCAAACTTGATCAAGAAAAAAAAGTATAACCTTCCTCTCCAAAAAAAATAAAATCAAGTTGCTCTCATTATCTCAAAAAAAAAAAGTTGTACTATGAAGCCTCGTTCAGGGTGGTAATAATTAATGAGTGATTACGCGGTAATGCATATGATTATGATGCAGTGCATCCCCCTTTCTATAATTGCAATTCAATGGCTCCACACCTCATTCCCTCCATCTCCCTTCAACCCCCATTATCATTTCATTCATATAAATACACATTCATTCTCATTCACTCTCTCTCTCTGATCATGTCAATGGACTTCTTCAGGGAACCTGAGATTCCTCAAGGCCCCAATTGGTTTTCCCATCCTCTACAAAATGATCTACACAAGTAAGTTAGCACTGTTACTAGCTAATTTAATCGATTATTAGTTTTTTTGTGCTTTCATTCGACTTCATAATTTATAGCTTAATTAAACCTCCACACGTATCTTGTTCTTAATTGTTTTTATTTTTTTTGTTCCATTCCATTGTTATCTGTTGCAAACAAAAGAATGTTTGTGTGAGACATTTTGTCGCAACTTTCGAGGTTGAGGCTTTGTTTTCTTGTCTTGTGTGCATAAAATTAAACAACAACACTGTTTTGTTTACCCATTTTTTGTTTTGTTTGTTTGTATGTGTTTAATGATGTTCAGAATGATGGAGATTTCACCATTTCATGGTTTCTTTGATGAGTTTAACGCCATACCCCAGTTGCAATACGAAAGCAAGAAACTTTCCTATTTGAATGAGTTTGATGATCTTGAAAATTTCAATTTCGACTTCAACCTCCCATCCCTTGATGAACATTTCGAAGTTGATCAAAACCCACTCAAAATGCTCCAACCAGAACCTTCTTCTTTGAAGACTGAAAGTCATGATTTTGTAGCTTTAGTGAAGAAAGAGTTTGAAGGGGAGAATGAGGAGGAGATGCAATTGGCATTAATGGCATTGCCGCCACCATTGCCTAGTGAGAAGAAGAAAAAGAAGAAGAGGTCATCAAATGCATTGGAATTTGATGAGATAAAGAAGCACTTTGATGTTCCCATAAGTGTGGCTGCTAAGAAAATGAATGTGGGATTGACCCATTTGAAGACAAGGTGTAGGGAACTCAAAATCACAAGGTGGCCTCGCAGAAAATTGAAGAGCTTGGAATTACTCATCAACAATCTTAAGGTATATCATCTTTCTTTTCTATTTTAACTATTCATGACTAGTTCACTTTCATGACATGTTCATAGCTAGGTTCCAAAACAAATTAACATTAAGACCTACTGGAAATTAATGATATAATTGAATAACATAATTAAAAAAAGCTTCAAACTTTCTAGTTTAATTGTAGCTTGTACTTGAGAAGATAATTTAAATTAAAATGAACATATTTTACTATGTATGTCATTAATTAATTGTTTATTGTCAATATTAACTGGGGTGGTTTGTTGTGTCTTGTGTGGTACTACATTATAGGAACTGGGTATGGCAAACGAGGTTGTCATGTTGGAAAAGCAGAAAGAGATATTGGAAAATTTTCCTAGTATGGATTTGAATCAAGAAATCAAGAAGCTGAGGCAAGCATGTTTTAAAGCTAATTACAAGAGGCGAAGATTCATGACTCCCTCACCTTCAACTTCAACTTCAACTTCATTGTATTTGCCATGAACATATGGGTTTTGGATTTAACAGTAGTAATTGGCATGTAAAGAAAGTAGTAACACTACATAAAAATATAGGGAAGGACCATCTTATAGTTTAGGAAACTAATTTGACTTCACCACATGTCATTTTGAATTGCTCTTTCATATTACCTATCTAATTTTTTCCTCTTATCTTTTTTAAGCAAAAATACTTTTAGGAAACTACTTGGAGATTTCGTTCTTCAATTTTTTTTTCAGTTAATGGATTATTCTTATGTAACACATTACACGCTTGTGTTTCTCAAATCAGCAAACCGGTAGGCAAAATACCTAGAAATAACCGGGGGAAGGATTGGGATTTGGGTAACTAAAACATTGAAGCGTACTCTACGATAGTACTACTAGTAAAAAACTGAAATTGATAAATTAACATTATGCTATATGAAGAGGGACTTGTATTCAGAACCCTAATGTGAACATTTTCCATCACACAACTACCCAATGCCCTTGGTGTTGTTTTTCCTTTAAGTATGTCTTTTAAGTTGTACTAGATTATAACCCGTGCGCTGCACGAATAGTGCGATGCACAGATAAAATACAATTATATTCTTCTTTATTACATAAAGAAAACATACATGTTTTTTATGCAAGTAACCCTAAGCTGATTTTGTATTCATTCGAATATTTAGAATTAGTTAGTAATAGATAAATAATGCTATTAAAATATTATACAACAAACAATTTCATTAGTTTCTATGTAAATAAGTAGTCAAAGTTCCAATGCTTATATTTTTCACACATATGCAGTTTAAGATCATTAGAAACACTAAGATATTTGATAAGACTTTCAATTTAACAATTACCCCTGGTAATTATATTGAAGCACAGAATTGGTTGAAGATCACAGGGCGTTTTGAATAAGAACACTCTGTTTATTTTTCTATTCTAATTTATTATTATTTTATTCTGTATATCTTCTATATTGTCTCTCTTTAGATAATATAGAAGATATACAGAATCCATCTATATATATATTTCTTTCTATTTCTCTATTTTAGTTAGAATTTTTATTTATATTTATATAAAATAATTAATTATTAATAATTATTAATATAAAATAAATCCTTAATCTATATCTATATTGAATATATATTTATTTGTTATAGTTGTCCCAATCCCAATAGAAATACGCATATGTTCCCTAGTAATCCTAAGAACTGCTCACGTGATTTGAAATTTATTCTAATTACATAAGAATATCTTCTATGTAAGATATGCAACAAAGACAAAAAGGGAAATGAATTCCATCTAGCAACCTCTAAGTGAAATCTGAATAAAATAGGTTGGACAAAAAAATTATTTAACGTCATAAAATTCAAAGTCCAGAAAAAGTTTTTGAAGATTTTAAAAAGGTCCGTTGAGCGCCTTACTGCTATGTCATAATAGATCCGAACACTTGCCCCGGATTAACTTCCGGATCATAATTGTTCTAGTGAATAACTAAAGAAAATATAGAATAGATAGATGGGAGATAGAAGAGAAAGAAATTCAATATAAACATCTCTCCGAAGTTCACTAATTATCTTTTATGTTGGCGGGTCTCTTTGTATGTGTTGTCCGGAAAGAGGAGGACTCAATGATTAAAGAGGAGGACTCAGTGATTATTCGTTCGCGGAAACCAGAGTCGGTTCTCCATCTCGTGAAGATTTTGAGTAGACAGACTATCCTTTGTAATGCGGAATTTCAACCTATATACAGATAACCAACAAATACAATAAGTTATGCACCCAAAGAGATAGAGAGACAACCATAGCTTACAAATTGCCTTATATATAGACTTTGTCTAATAAAGGCAGACAGTGATAGCAACGGGTCCTACTAAATTATAACACCAACTACCACTGACAATCACCCTTGTGACTTAGTGTAAAATTAACCCCCAAACAGTGTAAAATCAACACCCAAACAGAGCAGCAACAACAACAACAACAAAATATCAGATGCCTGAAATATTCTCAATAGCAATTGATTATATTACATATCCAACAGCCAAATTGATAATTATAAAGAAAGTAAATAGCTTGGGAAATGTAGAACAAATAATTAGAGCAGCCATATTAAATAAGGGATTTTTAGGTACCAACTAATTAGAGCAGCCATATTAAATTTATGTTCAGGAACTAGTAGACAAATAACTAGGGCAGTAATGTCATTTAACTTCTACTGTCAAAAAAAAAACTTCTAATCAGCTATTTGTTGTCAAAAAACAACTTATAATCAACTATTAAAAAATTATTTGGCGCTATTGACATTACCCTCGATATTGCAATCATAGTGAACCAAGTAAAATGAATCTGAATAATCACTAATTTGCTTTCTAAAGACATTTAACTATACTGAATTTTCAACTTTATTGACAGAAATATACACTCTATTTTATATTTAGTTTAATTAATTATGTACAAATATTGAATTAGATGTTGTATCAATTTTTTTTTTGATTATTTAGCATGTTTATTGAATAAAGTGATATATGACTCCAGATACTCCTATCTTTCATTTTCTGTTAAATAAGTAATAGGAACCTGCTTTAAGCCAAAAATCTGAAACTGAATGAAAATATGAATGTTCTAAATGAAAGCATAAACAAAAGGACAATAAAAACTGCAATTTCATTGAACATAATAACAATCGTACATGTTTTTCAGACACTGGCCCAAACACTTAATTTCAAAATAAAAACAAAAACACCTTTAGACACTATCATTCGAAACTAAAAAAACAACTTAAGACTCACAAAAGATCCAAAACAACAATAGCTTCTGAAATGGAAAACCATCAAACAACCTGATGCAGCTAAACATGTAATAGAAATTGAAGCTGTGCATGGTATCATCCTAACTTTCCTACAAAACAACCTGATGCAGCTAAAAACATCTTTTGACCCCTTCGTGGCCGACGCCTTAGTTTGAAGCTCAACATGATCTAACGGGGTATCATGCTCTGCAGCAACCCTCTTTCCTCGCCCTCTAGTTGGTGGAGTTTCATCATCCATGTCATCATCAACAATCATCTTTCTAGTTATTCCAGCTGAAGGAGTTTTTTCGAGTTCATCATCGACTCAGTACGCTCCTTCTTGACTTGGACAACTTTTGACCCCTTTGTGGCCGACGCCTTGGTTTGAAGCTCAACACGATCTAATGGGGTATCAAACTCTGCAACAATCCTCATTCCAAGCCCTCTAGTTGGTGGAGTTTCGTCATCCGCGGCATCATCAACAATCATCTTTCTAGTTACTTTAGCTGATGGAGTTTTTTACGAGTCCCTTCTCTTCCACCATCCGCTTTCCAACCACAATAACCGCTGAAGATTCTTCTTGAGTGTGCTCAAGTTTTTTCACAGGTGACTGATTGTTAATATCATACTGCATTCAACACAAAAAAATTGTACATTTAGTTTCCCATGGGAAACAACTACTTTTAGTAATAATACCATTGCTCCATATTATTTGAAACAGATACTATCAGTTATAATGATACCTTAATGTTATCAGCAACCTCAGTGGAAACCACATCATTGGATTCTGTGTCTTGAGTCTCCTAAAGCATACAGAGGAGCAAATTATTGATCAGCAATGTCTTGCAATGAACACAATGACAACACCAAATAAAAATTACTATAAAACTCAATAACCTTGATATTCCATTTTTTCTTAAACTGAGTGATCAATGCCCAACTACTCAATGTGAACATTTTCCATCACACAACTACCCAATGCCCTTGGTGTTGTTTTTCCTTTAAGTATGTCTTTTAGGTTGTATTTTGATGTCCTAATTATGTAATCACATTTATGTAATTCAAAAGATGTCTTCTTGGCTTTTCAAATTTTTTGGTTGAGTTCACTTAATAACACAACACAAATGACCAAAAAAGAAATTAGATGTCATAAATCAATTCGATACTTTAAGTATGCGACATCTTCGTTGGCCGTCAACTTCTCGTTGTGAAACCTTCTTTCCCCTTTCCCTTCCTTGTGAACCTTTGATTTCTATTCAGAACCCTAATGTGAACATTTTCCCTCTCTTTTTATGAATCCAGATTCTCCCTTTCTTAATACGAACCTAGATTTTCTCTATCTTAATTTGTTGTTTAATTTGTTTTTTAATTGTTTAAACGATTTAAAATGACACGTCGCTATGTACAATCCATGTCAGATAAGTAATTACCATCTCAAACTAGCTATTGCAAGTATCATATCAGCACATAATGGACACATCATCAACCTTTATGTCAGATGAACGGAATGTCCAAGAAAAGACTTATGTGTAACAAATTTGAAACTCCGCCTACATACCAAAAAAATTAAAAAAGAGAGAAATATTGGTTTAATACAAAAGCAAAATAAAATGAAAAGGGAGCGATGCTCAAGCATAGATGATGAAAGACTGTGGATTTTATGTATTTTGAGATGGTGACAAAATATTTTTTTTACAGTGATAACACACTATGTTGCATAGGTACGACTACGGTACCGACATCGGGTACGGGTGCTGGTACGAGATACGTAGTTTTTCAAAAAATCAGGATACGAGTACGTAACATAAATATTTTTATAAATATGACTAAAAACCACAAATAAGTAAAACATATAATAGAAAATATAAAATAAAATATAGGAAAAGTTTAAATATCCCAAAAAAAAGAATGAAAAATCTAATTTTTTACTACACGAAAAACAAATATTTATATATCGAACCATAAACATAAACTGATAAGTATCCACGAGTATCCAATGAGTATCAATACCGGATACGTATCCGGTACAGGTACGGCTTTGAAGTGCTGGTGCTTCATAGATAACACAGTTTTTAATTTAATCTTGATATAATTTTTTTATTTAACTTTAATTAACTAGCATTGTGAAAAGATTTTAAGTCACACTGGTGTGATCTCGAAAGAAAGGAGTATTTTTGTTCAATAAATAAATCCTATCAACATTAATGGGGTGAATTAGTTAAAAAAAGAAAAGAAAACAGGGAATTACTTTATAAAAGCTACTAGCAAATTTGCTTTTGTAAGAAAGGTTGTGGAGAGTGGTGTTTACGGTGTGGATGAGAGAATTGGAGACAAGGAGCAGCGTTGTGTCTACTGCGCCTGTTATAGAGCAGAGCAGCAATAAATTGACAACAACAAAGGTTGGAGTTGCAAACCACCACTATGCTCTGTCCATGTCCCTGTCCTTGTTCTTGTCCTACCAGAAAGAAAAGGTAGGTACACTGATTCCTACAAAGATACTAATAGCCATGAGCAAGACACACAAGTAACTCAATTCAACTCTTCCTCCTGGTACTCAATGAACCAGGGTTAAGTGTAGTGGTGAGTGATGAGTAGTCCATGCTTATAATTTCGTGTTTGTTTGCCATTCATAAACAGGTATGAATATTTAACGACGCATCATAATTCTGTTAGACACATCAGCTTTTTTGTAACATCTTACTAACAGAAGAATGTATTTAAAAAAAAAATTATTGTACAATGACTTATTTAAAATACATCGATATTTGCAAGAACGAAAAACATACTTAGCCTTTGTTATATACTGTGTCTATGCGCCAGACGGATGAAATTAAATGAGCTAATTCAATTGTCCGAGGCTGCTTCATCACAGCGGCAGAAATGCTGTTTATGGACACCTGGTTGCCGGATTCGATCCCCAATATACCTACATAATAATCAAAATAAAGTAAAAATAGATAGTGGCATGAACGATGCAATGCAATGAAATGCAGAGAGAGTTGATGGCATGCGCGTGTAGTAGTACTATGTACTATGCGTGACTGCATGAACGACCAAGTTTATTACCTTGTCTCATTATCAATAAGTGATTACGCGGTAATGCAAATTCTGATGCATCTGATTATTACTGATGCAGCCCCCTTTCTATAATTGCAATTCAATGGCTCCAAACCTCAATGCCCAAATATAACTCACCACATTCCTTCCCTCTTCCTTCAACTACAACCCCATTATCATTTCATTCACATAAATAAATACACATTCATTCTCAGTCTCATTCTCATTCACCTCCTTCCTTCTCACTTGCTGATATCAATGGACTTTTTCACTGAACTTGAAATTTCTCAAGGCCCCCATCCTCAACAAAATGACCCCCACAAGTAAGTACCACTTACTACTTAATTTAATCCTTCATTAATTTTTTCTTTCTTCCTTCAACTTCATAATTTGTAGCTTAACCCACCGTACACTACCCTGTTCTTGTTCTTGTTCTTATTTTTGCTTTTCTTTTCTTAATTCAAATTTCATTGTTATTTGTTGTAATGATTTTGTGGAACATTCTATTGCGATTTTCAAGGTCTATGAAGACGGGCTATGTTTTCTTGTCTTGTGTGTAGTAGTAGTAGTAGTGGTGGTGGTGGTATAATAACACAACACTGTTTTGTTTACCCATTTTTTGTTTTTTTGTTTGTGTGTGTTTAATGATGTTCAGAATGATGGAGATTTCACCATTTGATAGTTTCTTTGATGAGTTTAACACCACACCTCAAATGCAATACGAAAGCAGGAAACTTTGCTGTTTCAATGAGTCGTTTGATGATCTTGAAAATTTCAACTTTGACTTCAACCTCCCACCCCTTGATGAACATTTTGAGGTCGACATTCCAGAACCTTCGATGAATGAGGAGATGGCATTGCCACCACCATTACCTAGCAGCAAGAAGAAGAAGAAAAAGAGGTCATCAAATGCATTGGAATTTGATGAGATAAAGAATTACTTTGATGTTCCTATAAGTGTGGCTGCTAAGAAAATGAATGTGGGATTGACCCATTTAAAAAGAAGGTGTAGGGAACTCAAAATTACAAGGTGGCCTCATAGAAAATTGAAAAGCTTGGAATTACTCATCGACAACCTCAAGGTTGGTACCATCTTTCTTCTCTATTTTAACTATTCACTAGTTCATTTTCATGACATTGGTCATAGCTAGGTTCCAAAACAAATTAACATTAATTAGGACCCACTTGGAAATGAATGATATATAATTTAGAAAGCTTCAAACTTTTTTGTTTAATTGTAGCTTGTACTGGAAAGGGTAAATTAAAATGAAGATATTTTTCTATGTATGTCGTTAATTAATTGTTTATTGTCAAAATTAAATGGTGAGTGGTTTGTTTGTTTGTTTGTTGTTTGATACATTAAAGGAATTGGGTTTGGCAAACAAGGTTGTCATGTTAGAGAAGGAGAAAAAGATGTTGGAAAAACTTCCTAGTATGGAATTGAATCAAGAAACCAAGAAGATGAGGCAAGCATTTCTTAAAGCTAATTTCATGAGGCGAAGAAGGTTCATGACTCCCTCACCTTGAACGTGTGTTTTGGATTTAACAGGAATTGGCATGTAAAGAAACGTTGCATAAAAATATAGGGTTATTTTGACTAGACTTGATTAGGAAACTAATTTGACTTCAGTACATGTTATCTTGAATTGCTCTTCTATATTACATGTCCACTTTTTTCTCTTATCTTTTTTAAGTAAAAATACTTTTAGGAAACTACAAGGAGGTTTCGTTCTTACAATTTTTTCAGTTAATGGGTTATTCATATGTAACGCGCTTGTTTCTTAAATAAGCAAACGAATAACTGAGGCTGATTGGGATTTGGGATCCAATTATTGGGTAAATAAACTAGTATGAAGTTTAACTCAAAAACTCAATATTGAATCAAGTTAAAATAATTGAAGATTCAATGTACACACATTTACATAGGTTAGTTGTTCCTTATCTCGCCGTAGCACTTCTTTCAGGGCCAACCAAAAAGACTTTAGTATGGAGTGACACCTACAAGTCTACAACTAATTTTATTTGTGTCGTATTTTTAAGTTTGAAAAATTTAGGCTAAATTATACTTTTGGTTTCCTTATTTTCAAAAAATCGAATATTTAATTCCCCAAATTTAAAAAACTCGGCACATTTAATCTAAAGAGAGATTTTTCATTTTTCATGCTGAATTGGCTTTTTGCAAAAAATTACTATGTAGTCCTCATTAAATGGCGTGGCAGCTGACTCAACATTCACACGTCATTTAATGATGTCACGTAAGTATTGCAACATCAAATATTAATAATTATAAATATAAAAAAATATAAATAAAATATTAAAATCAAATGAAAATTAATAACCCAGCAAGAAGTTAAGAACAGGCAAAAGCAGAAAACGATGAATGTGTGAATTTTGAAAGTGATACATTGAAGCAAAAATCAGTAATCAGTAATCCAAAAAAAATGAAAATCATCAACAATGTCTCTGCAATCCATTCCATTAAACCATTAAACCCTAAAATCTTCAAAATCTTCTCTCAAGACCCTAATCCATTCGATTGAACACTTTCTGACCTTTGCTCTTCTCTCCCTCTGCGACCCCATCACTTCTTCCATCTAATCCAAGACCCACTCTGAATCCCAACTAGATGACAAGCGTCAACTTCTAGATCATCTCAAAATTTTCACTCACTTCGCGCCTTTCGATCGATTTGATCCTCGCCGTTCAAGCGTTGTATGATATTTAATCGTGTTGGAATCACATTCAGTTTTGGCTTCTGAGATTGAATCGTTGTGTGAAGAATGGTGGAAGGAGAACCTGTTTGGGTTTGAATCGTTGTGAGGACTCGAAGCTATAGGTTGTTGATTCCGTTGCAGGCACTCAGAATAATCCCCTTTCTGTGTTTGAAGTTATTGATTTGGGAAGAAGAACAATCATTTTTAGTTTTATTTTTTTTAATTTTTGTTTTAATGTTTTAATAATTTAAGTTTTTTGGATTTTGTATTTTGTAAATTTATAATTTGAAAAACATATATGCTTATGTGTCCTTTGTTTTTTATTTGAAAATGAAACGGAAATGAAAGATGAGCGATCAAAACGGCCTAAAAAAGATAAATGACTAAAATAAAATCTAGAGGAAAGATAAAGGACCAATAATGCTATTTAGCCTATAAAAAACAACTTTCCTGAGAGGATTTTTATTTTGTCTACTCTTAAAAAAAGCTGAGTATTTTGTCAAAAAAAAAAGCTGAGAAACAAGACATAAAAGGAAGGCAAAATTTGTAGTTCAGTTGGACGAGCGGCTTCAATTCAATGGGCTTGCGTCTTTATTCTGGGGTTTTATAAAATACACTACCCATTATTTGTAGCATATACCCCCTTCCTCAATAAATAATTATTTTGTCAAGTGTAAAACAAAATTAAGATATTTTATTGAGTCAACTTGGTGATATTTAAAATGGTCTTATTTTATTTGTAGGAAAATATAATTTGGTGGCTGGATAAATGTCTACAACGGTTGCTACCTATGTGTAAACAGAGCCAAATAGATACTACTAGTACTTCTTTGTTACCTAAGCTAAATATATACCGATTATTGCTTAATGAAATTTCTGTACTTATAAAGAATTATATACGATTATTTTTTAGTATAAATCGGCTATTCTCTATACGCAATTGCGGAGACTAATCCCTCGGTTAGAACCACAATGGGCGGCAAACATCCCCTTCAAGAGATTTAACACTACGGCATGCTCAATGCTGAATTCGAACCTAGAACCTTGATTAAGCTGGAAGAGATCCCTACCATCCTAACTATTATATATTGATTATTGCAAAGACGCAATCATGATTTTGTCATTGATAAAAAGGAAAATATATACACTAAGTTGACTTGTCACTATTTCTAAATATCAACAATAAATAATGTCTTGTGAATATTCAACTATTCTACAAGCTATTGTGGGAGTTAAAATTATTCTACAAATACTCAAAGCACTTGGATGATATGGTAAGGGTCTCTTCCAGCAGTGTTAACCTACGAACTAGTATTGTATTGAGCTAAATGATGATTCGATAAGATGAAGGATCACAATTTGGTGTGTAGCGTACAGAATGAGAAAGCCTGAAGAATCTTTTCGTAAGACGTCTCTATTGTAATGTTGTTGTGACAAAAATGTTAGTATAATCACTAGTTAAAATGCTAGTATTTTTTTTTTCTAACAACCAATTTTTATATGTTTAAGTTAGTTTAGAGATTTATTTAAAAATTGCTAATTAGTTAGTTTATGAATCACTAATGTTACGTCTGTATCGGCTAACTATAATGTAGCTGAAGAATCTAATTAAAAGAATTATATTAATTTAAGAAATTGATTTAATATTTTTAGTTTAGGGACCTATTTAAAAATTTTAAAATAGTTCTAAGGGCTACAATGTAATTAACCACACACACACAGATATATAATTTACTATTTTTTTTTTGTCGAGACCAGGGTATCCACCACTGAACGCAGTGACTAATCCCCTCGCTGGATTGGAGGCACCTCGAAGGGTGGGACAGCTGACGCAGGGATTTAAAGTTGCTCCATATCCAAGACGAGGATCGAACCCTCAATACTTTGTTAAGGGAGTATGAGCCCCAACTGCTCAACCACACCCCTGGGTTATATATATAATTTACTATCTAACTTATCTAACTTTATTCAAGTACTGTATTATGATTAAATATTTATCAAAAAAATTAATTAAATATTCATATAGGTTTTAATATTAAAATTTTCACCTACATTTTGATAGGTTGTTCGTTGTTGGACTAGTCCTGATTCTAGCAACTGAAATTATTCTCTTAATTAACGATAAACAAGATAAATTGTAATAAATTATAAATGGAATGCACCACCAGTTCATTGCTTAGTCAACTTTCTTATATATATTCTTTTGACTCAACTTTCTTATATATTATATATATTATATATATTATACACTTAAAAATTCAATTGAAGAATATTGGAGAACAACTCTATCAGATAAATGTTTTGGAGATATTGCATAAATGTTTTAAAAAGTAAACTTTATTTATAACGTTTAATTCCAACATCATTATTTTCAAACTCTATCAGATAAATGTTTATATACATACTTTATTTTGAAGAGCAATTTAGTAAAATACTTAATAGAAAATCATTTCTTAAATAATCTATTTAGTAATAGGTGACATGAGTGTGAAAGTCTAAACAGTGTCAGTTTTGGAAGTCCATTTTCTTCTCTGCGTTTCTTTCCTGCGTCTCCATGGGACCACTTGCTTAAAACTTTCATAAATGCTTGCCTGCAGGTATAAAATTATTATTACATGATAAGATTTCAACCTAACCAAATCAATGATACTATTCTTTTCCCTATGCATAATTGCATATATGCAATAGAAAATCAAAACGGTGCAGGTAAAATAAATAAATAAGTAAATAAACAAATAAATTAAAAACCTTTCCGACACAAACAAAAAAAAACAAATTTTACACGCAAGAACAAGAAAAACCAAAAGTAGCGACACTGCAGCAGCAGTTGGTACATTTTTCTGAAACCAGATAGTGAAAGTCAGCTTTCGGTGCCCAAAACGTTGCCGTTTGGCCTTTGGGTTTCAAGTTTCAACTCCATGACTCCCCAGAATGTAAGGAATTATTTTCATTATTTGCACATGTGTAGGGTCGTTCTGACTTTAGAGAAATTAAATAAATTTGGTTTTACTTTTTACCAAACTTTTTGTCAAAAGAAAATAAAAACAATAAAGAAACTTTAGGAATTTTTAGTGTACAAATTTGGTGGCTTGGTTGTAGCCACCTCGAATATACTGTATGTGATCAACAACGCAAAGGAAAGGGATCCAAGTCCAACGATGTTTTTAGTCAAACTTTGTCTTTGCCCAAGAAATAATATGCATTTTATAACACAATATACCTAACGCCTCAGCAACTTTGCATTATTTATGCATGATTAAGATAACACCATCAGGTTATCTTAATGAAGGAAATGCATAAGGACAAAACAGTGATGGTTTGGAGATATTGCCATCAATGTTTTAAACATGACCATTGAGTGAGTCCATTCAATTTTTAACCATTTATTAAAAAATTAGTTTAGTACATACCGAATTCTCATCGTCCATTAGAAATTATTAGCACTAACATACTGTGAGAATTTCATAGTAGGGAAATTTGAAAGGTCCAAAATTAGCCCAAAAGGATAATAAGAAGTTAGCACCACTGTAGACTCATACGCAAAATGAAGATTTCGATTTTGAATTTGGGTAATCACGAAAATATTCAACCTAACAACAACTTATACTAGACCTTACTTATGATCTTTTTCAAAATTACTCACCAAATCATATATATAGAAAAGAAAATTTATCAGGTAATTTGCACCAAAATGATTATAACATGAAACATATAGTAAAATATAATTCTGCACCATATGACTTACCCATAAATGTGATTTCTTGGCCTTAGAAAGACTCAACAAGCTTCCTCCTCCAGGAACCTTTGTGATCTTCACTTTAGTTTTAGCATTGCAACGACTTGAAAAGTCAAAACTACCCTCATCTCCTTCCCGGTTAATCTTCTTTAAACCACTCCATCTGCTAGACCCAAAATTGGAATTCCAGGTATCTCTAGGAGTCCTATATGAAGAAGTGAAGGACATGGCCCGGCCCATGATATAAGGCCCATCCAATACTGTTGTAGGAGAAGGTGCATCGATATTGGGCACTGAAAAGAGCAACCTCGGAGGAAGGTCCAAGGTTGTTCTAACACTAACAGTATTGTTCTCAAGCTCCGATTGGGTGTGACAGTGCCTCGGTTTCCCTGGTGATTCCTCCCACTTGAAAGGAATTGAAATCGTAGTTTGAGGTGGCGGCAGAGAAATCTCCGGTGACATGGTTTTCCGTGAGATTAACATGGAGATCTTTGTCGGTACGTAGCTGAGTTCATGAAGATGATTAGCGTTGTCTGGCACTGACCCCATTATTGTTTGTTCAACACCGAAAGACAGACACGGGTAGTATAGGAGTATGTAGATAGAAAACAGAAATGTGTCTTTCGATGCAATATATAGAGAGAAGGGAATTGTGGTTTTTAATGCTTTTTAAAGATCTTTTGAAAAGTCATGGAGATGAGATAAATTGAGTTGGTTTGGTTTTGGGACTTTTAAGTTGTTTTGTGGTAGAGAAATGTATAAAGGAAATTAAATAGCCCCACGTTGTCCCAATTATAAGGTAATCTATGATTTTATAATCCACAATCCACACACACAATCCACAATCCAAAATAAATTAAACATCTTTTTCCTTTGATTTTTTTTTTTTGGAAAAGCTACCACCATAATCTTCACTATGTCATTGTTTTATTCGGGTTGAAATTCTCTTTCATTTCTAAAAAAATGAAATTCTTTTTCATTTCTAAAAAAATGAACAACCTTTTAAAACATCATTGTTTTATTTGTACGTTGGCACATGCATGCAAACCTTTCCATGTGCCAACATACAAATATAGTGTACGCACACAATGCAAACGTTATGTTAGTTTTTCAGGTTTAAACCTAAGACCTCTTGTTTATATTTTTTAACTATCTTTTAACTCACTAATTGAGCTACGAGTTTACCATGTGGATTAGTTGTTGATGATGAAACAGTTTATAAGTAATACTAACATGAGTTTTGCTAGTACCACAAAATAATGAAATTTTCAGTTCTTAATTGATATTCCATTCAGTAACTTTTATCGGACACTTACATTCCGACCCCTTTCAATAACAATTTAACATTCATTAATTGAAGTTACAGCTAAGAGCATTTCCAATGGAGAGTTCTTACTCATTAAGAGTTAGATTTCAATATGGGGAGAATGAAATATTTTTGATAACTATTGGAGAGAAACTTTTAAATAGGAATCTCTCTCTCTCCCCTCTAACGCACAGACCCACAACCTTATTTTTGGTTAAAAACTAATTAAAAAAATTATAGCTACCATGAAAGTGTGACTCATTTAGTAAATTTTTTAGGGTTTTCGATTGGAGAAATGCAGTTCTAATTAATCAAATAATACTATTAAAAGATTATACAAGAGTGATGTGTACACATGAGACCCATTTAAGTACTCAAATGAGAGTTTCTCACTTGTGGGTGCCTAAGAAAATATACCTTTTTTTTTATATTCAAGAACATATGCCTTTATTTGTATATTTGTTCGTACACTATATTTGTATGTTGGCACATGGAAATGGAAACGGATGGAAGTTATGAAATACATATACTAAGTATGGATCACAAGGTTGCATATGTCTTCTTAATAATAATGTGTGACCAAAATTGGTGAGACTTGAATAAATGAAAATGGCATGTTTTTTAAACCTTTCTCACTGAGACCCGCTCCCTCTCTCACTCACTCTCATTAATCACACAAAAATACACCCTACACCTAACAAAACATACACACACTCTTTCCCGGACAATTTTTAGAGAGAAAAGAAAGGATTTGATGGAGAATGAAAAGAAAACTGAGAAGAAAGAAGAGAAAGAGTGAAACGTTAGAAGTAAAGTTAGAGGAAAGGGAAGGAAAGGTAACCAAGGAATTGTTGTTGGGATGAAGAAGTAGAAGAGGAAGTTAGGGTAAATACTCATTTTAGTATCTGAATGTGTTGGACACTGTCATTATTAATAGTTCTTGAATGTATTGAAATTACAAATATGTCTATATGTGTGTCTTGTGTTAGTAATTTTTAGGACCAAATTGACCAAAAACACACATTTGAGGACTAAAATGGTTAAAAAATAGACACGTACGTTCGATGATCAAAATGATGTACTAAAGAGATATATAAAGATGTGTTTAAAATTTTAATACATTTAGGAACTATAATGGTAGCGCCACACACATTTAGGAACCAAAACGACTGTTTATCCAGGATGCTATTAGAGTCTTGAAGAGATGGAAATTTGTAGGTCTTGAAAGAGGAAGGGAAAACTAATTTTCTATTACTTCTTTTCACCAAATCGAGTTTTAGAATTCCGATTAAAGGTGTGTTTTTTTGGTACATTCTTTCTTCACGCGCCTGATTGGAGGCAAGTTTCTACTTATGTGCTCAAGGGAAATCATAAGTTCCAAAAATGTGCTTAACTTGCATACCTGCTTTTATTGGTGAAATTGATTAATGAGTATGACCACTGAAAGACAGGGCCGGCCCAAGCATAATTTGACAAAAACTCGCCACTGGGTCACTTGCACCAACTGGTACAATGACATAAATACATTATATAAAAACAAAACACACATACATTAATTATAAACTCTCTTCTATTTTATAGTTTAAATTTGAAAAATTATATGTATTATCCATATGAAAGGTTATATTATACACACACATACAAGACTTGTAATTTATATAATACTCTCTCACAACTTCTATTTAATTTCTTTTAATATATTTTGTTAATTATATGTTAATTTATTCTTTAAAGGGCCTCTTTAAAAAATTCGCTTTAAGCCTCCAAATTGGTTGGGCCGACCCTGTCTCTAGAGCAATGTTTTTGCATTCCTGTTAGTTTAAAAACAATGTGAATACAACCACTATTTTTAATAACACAAGTTGGCGAAAAAGAAGTAGCAAAGCAATTAACGTAGTCAAAGAAAAAGTGTATGCCATTGTGAAGAAATAAAAACTCTAGACATTTTAAAAAAGAAAATTATTGAATGAATGAATTAGAATCATTTAACCTTATGCAAATTGTATATTCTCTCAGGGTTGTAAAGGAGTTCAGAAATAGGTATGCTTGTCCTCTCAATTTCTTTCAAGGCCATTTTCTCAATAATTTACATCCATGATGAATAAAGTTCAAAAAACAGAGAATTTTTTTAAAATGTTTAGAGACATCATCTTTACTTACTCTAACGTATTCAAAAGCCTTTTTAGAGTCTTAATATTCCGGCCAACCAAAAATAAAGTCCCAGTTCACAAAATTAAGATTGAAAAGAAAGCAAAAGGAAAGGAAAGAACAAATGAAAAACAAGTCATATTGATAATGATAAACGCCCTTTTATCCTTTTGCTGTTTAGTGGAGTAGTATTATTAATATTTTCTGCTTTTAAGAACGTGGTGTGAGAGACGTATTACTCAAATACAAGACAGTAGAAAGATTCCCAAATTAATTCATCGTGCTCTCATAGTAGTATATATGTACTAACATTTTTTTTAGATTGATATGTAGAATTTTTTTTGGTTTAAATATGTTTTTCGTCTCTTTAAATATAGTTGTATTTTTAAAAAAATACCTGCAACTTTTTTAAAAAAATAATAATAATAAGTCACTGTAAAATAACTTTTTTTAAAAATACATTTCTATTAGTGATTCGTTAAAAAAACTAATGTGTTTAATGAAATTCTAATATGGCAAAATTTCAGTTCATTTAGCTTTGACACATAATTATTTTTATTTTCATTTAATTTTTTTATATTTTTGGAGGGGCGCGCCAGGCCCGTTCATAAATAGTGCAACGCATCAGTGACACGCGAGAGTTCTAGTAGCAAGATACTATGGTGAACCCTACCCCTTAAAAAAAGTAATTTAATACCGTGTGGGCCAATGACCTACATATCAGATATTAATTAAATTGATAAGAACAGATACTACACTTGATCTTAGCCAATTTAAAAGTTGCATGAATGGATAAATTATGAAATTGAAATTAGGGTTTTTTTCTTTCCATCTTCACATCCAGATTTGCAGCAGAAAACAAGTTTCATCTTCTCTATTTTCTCCGTGTAAATGATTGTTTCAACACAAGCACCCATCAAGACGACGCCTTCTTCCCCATTATTAGAATACAACGCCTCTTCATTCATCCTCACCATCTTCACCCATTTTTCAAATCAAGTCCCCCATGCAGGTTACTTTGGCAATTTCCGCGACATTAAGACATCAACTTCGATTTTTGGAGCTTGGATGTGAGTAGTAGTAACGTGTGTGTGTGTTATTTATTTATCATTTTCTCTAAGTTGAAAAATTATTAGAAAATCAAATCTAAACCAAAAATGTGAATTAGTCTGACAAAAATTTTACGATAGTAAAACTTTTGCTAAGGTCGTAAAGTAAAATATATTCCCTCCGATCCTTATTATAAGAAAATTTTGTAGTTTTAGGTTTATTAGATAAATGATGTATCTAATCATTTTTATAGACCAGATAAATGAGGTATTTAACCCCTCATGAAAGACAATAATTCAAATCGATACCGTTCACGAAAGACCTACAATTATCGACAGTGGATGTAAAATTAATTGTATCAATGCACTTGATTGGGTTGGTAGCTCAAATTAAAGGGTAGTGCAATTATGATATGTCTAGTTGCATCTCTACTGAACTATCTGCACAAAACTTGACTAGTCAATTATATCAGGTTATATATTTGGTTTGCGGTTATTATATAACCAATGTTTCTCAAAGAAATCTTAGAGTTAGCTCACATCATATAACTTTCTCAAAGAAATCTTTGATATGTCTAGTTTGGTTCTTAGAGTCAAAAAGAATCTTAAATATTTGGGGTTTGAACATATCATATTGCAATTAGAGTTAGCTCACGAACTTAATGAGCTTGAGTCGAGTCAACTGCGAGTTGGAAACTCGGAGTTGAACTACAAATTAAGTCGATTCTTATCAAATTGAGTCAAGCTGAACCAAGTTCGATTCAATTCGACTCATTTCCAGCTTTAGCTATCAATGTTCCACATCCTTTTTTTTTTTATAAGCATGTTCCACATCCTTTATGTAACATGGTGCATAGATAGAGAAATGTAATTATTGTTTATTTAAATAAAAAATTAAAGCTTCCTAATATATTATTGTAACATGGTGCAAAGATTTTATTGCTAAAATTTAATTGTCAAGGACATTAATTTTATAGCAGCATTACCGTTACTTTAGTTATATTGTTGTAGCAATAGCCATGAAAATAAAAAGTTCTACTTAAACTTTATAAATAAGTTATCTAAATATGTTTTTAACAAAGTTGATCACACAACGACGTTTTGATAGAAATTTTATTGAATATATTAATTAAATTTTATTATCAAACATATAAAATATTTAATTTTATCTATAACAACATTATTTAAAAAGAGTGCCATATCTAGTACGAGGTTTATAAGAAAAGTCAAAAGATATATGTAGAAGCTGAGCTGAAAAGTGAACCAAATAACAATTTACCCCGTTGCCTAGCTTATATGTTTAATTTGTATGTGTCGTTTCGTAACAAAAAGTAATACTATATTTAAAAATTATATTATTTATATTTTGGGACAATTAGTTCTGTCTTAGTTATTTATATCCTTCATTTTTGGCTAATTGTGCACCCGGGGCGGTACATAAAGGCAGCATCCGATCCGCTTTTTTTTTTTTGGTGGAATGTTTTACCACTTTGATTCAGTATAGGTGGTCCAAGTCAACTAAAGGAGAGTTTAAAAATCTTTTAGTTTCAATTCCATTGGAAATTTTATGTGACTTCCATATACAAAGTAATGTTATTTACTATAGTACTATGTATACTATGAAGTATAGACAAATGAACACATGAAGGCCATGTGACCCTTTTCTAATCCACACAAAACCAAACTCCCATTACTACCTTCTAAAACATATCATTCCTTCACGAGCTAGTGTTCCCTCAAGGTCTCCTATAATTCTAGCTGTCCGAACTTCTAGACCTCTTTGAATTTCGTGAAACAGATTTCTTATACTCTCAGCAAAACTCTTCATATCAATGCCTCCACTTTTGTCCATCTCTTCTGCTATTCCAACAAATCCATAAACAATCTTGGATTGAATTTCCATCAGCTTTTGTCCTGTTGCAACTATGTATCTTTGTAATTGAAATGTCTCTTCTAAGAAGTGTTCCAGTGTTGATGTTTTCTCCTTTGTTCTTGCAGCATTCATTTCTCCACGGTTTGCATAGAGGTCATTCTCT
Source organism: Astragalus glycyphyllos (assembly GCA_963573325.1). Lineage (NCBI taxonomy): Eukaryota > Viridiplantae > Streptophyta > Magnoliopsida > Fabales > Fabaceae > Astragalus > Astragalus glycyphyllos. Next base: position 81,435,105 of record OY754307.1, on the reverse strand, counting down.
TGCTGAAATCAAAATGTGCAAGAAATTATTAGCTCATGCTCAACTTTGCTATAACTTATGAAGTTGGACACTAGAATTTAAATAACAGGTAATGCAATGTGGCTCCATTTTCAATATCATCATAAATGAAGCCACATTGCATTACCTGTAATGCAACGAAACCGCAATCTAAGGCTGTGACATTATGGCTTTGTCGTTGCCGTGACCGTGACTAAAGCTGTATCAGCTGTATTTGATCACGATTCTTTTTAATATAAAAGATCGCAATGCGACTATGATCTTTCCCGGGATTTAAAATATTGGCTCAAGGGTTGTTTTCAGCATATTGTAAGTGGATTATAATGTCAAAACAAATATGATAAAAATACACAGAATTGATGCTTACCATTCGTTTCCAAAGCTCATCAGTTTTCTCATGAAGGGATTGATATCTTCCAACTTGTTTATTCAGTAAAGTAGTCAAGGATAGATAAGTCTTTATACCAACTTTACTATCATCACTGATTTCTGCTTGTTCATCATTGGTCTGCTTTCCTGTCAACCTTTCAACAAGAAGAAGTTGCTGCTTCAATCTCTTGATCTTGTAAGATACTCCAAGAGCATGGAGATCCATCTTCCATTGGGATTGATTTGTCTTATTAAAAGGTTGGCTGGTAGATCCTATATTTTCAGGTGTGTCAACTTTTATGTGAATTGGACTTTGATTCTGCACAGGAGTGGGACTATGATTATTCTCCCCAGAAACATGTTTTACTCTTTCAATCTTATTTGGTGGAGATTGAACTTGTGAATTCGCATGATCAAACTGAACAATGGGAAGAGGATGCACCTCTTTTTCACAATCTTCCTCAATCAAAGTTTCCATCATTTCTACATCTTTTTCACCTGGTTTTCTCTTAACAATCTTGACTCTAGACCACATAGCATCTTGAGCTACTTCTGAAGATTGTGGAAGCAAATTAGAGTTGTTTCTAAAGAAGTTTAATGGCCTCAACTTTGATGCAAATTGTTCTTTGAGAGAATTCAGCTCATCTTCTCTCTCCATCAGTAAGCTTTCCAATTTCATCTTGTCATGTCTTAGCTGTGTCACATCTTTCACTAGTCCCTCCATGTGAGACTGAAGCTGCTTTGTTTCCAATTCTGTTCTCAACATCTGCCACCTAAATGCCTCTAATTTCTCATCTTTCAGTCTCATTTGTTCTGCAAAAGCATCTAGCTCTATGTGATGCCTTTGTTCAATAAGGGTTGCATATCTTTCTGCCTCGGCGCGCATAAAGTCTTCCAAACGCTTAGCATTAGCAGGAATGGCTTTAAGCAAAAAACAGTGTAAAGGGTCAGCTCAATATACATGCTCTAGTCTAGCTACTGAATTTTTGGAATAGAAAACAAATGAAAATTTGGAGAATATAAATCTTACACAAGTCTTCATTTCTTTGTGGCAAGTAGTGATCAGAAATAGGTGAAAAATATTCTGACTCCTTATCAATATGTGAGGACCCTGTAGAACTAAGCTGCATGCTTCTGTTACTGGGGAAAACTTCCATCCTGGAACCAAAATTCACCAACATGCTTTTAAAGGAATGTCTGTCATGTTTTTTACCTTCTGAAACTACCTTCCACTTTTCTGTTTCTTGCTCAGCTTGCTTCCTTCTAGCCTTTGATAACTTAACTTCCTTTAACAACATTTGCTTCTCAGCAATATCAAGTTTAGACTTTCTCAACATTGCTGACAAAATCTTATCCTTTTGTTCTAAATCCTTGTGAATTTTTGCTATATCCATTGATAATTTGTGTGCCAACAAATCTGACTCTTCCTTCTCTTCCATGGCAGAATTAAGATCCTCCTTTGTAGCTTCCAATTGTTTGGCTGCACGACCAAGTTCAGCTTCAAGATGCCTTTGGTTTGAGACAAGTTCAATGAAAGCAGTTTTATGCTTCCTGAGATCAGAAGAATGTTCTTGAGCTGATTCTCTCAGCTCTAATGCATCTCTTTCAGCTTTTTTCACTTTTTCTTCAAGCTCCTTTCTCTTCATCTCCTCTTCTTCAATCTTCTTGTCCTTTGACTCAACCAAAACCTCCATTTCCTGCAGCTTCTGATTCAATTCAAAGACAACTGCATCCTTCTTTTTCTCAAACACCCTTAGCTCATTCAGTAAAGCCCCAATTTGCTGGCGAAATTTCCTCCTTTCACTAAACCAACTTTGTTCCTGTGCAGCAAATATCCCCACCACTTTCTCATTAGCTTTAGCATCTTCATGTCTCATCTTTTTCAGATTTTCAATTTCTCTCTCAGCACTTTTCAGCTTGCTATCTATCTCATTTGGCAGCACTTCCTTCTGAACTTTCCACACAATTAACCCCAAAAGCTGAGCACTTCCTTGAAGCATAACGTCACTAATTTCAGATAAATTCTCAACTTCAACATGTGGCATTTTTCTTAACAGTTGGAGTGCAAAAAATGCACAAGAAACACCAAAATACATTGGATACATGTTGCTACCATCAGCATCACTCTTGTCATATCCAATTCTATCCAATTTCAAAAAATCAATTTTAATTTCCTTCTCATCCATTACCATGAGATTTAGTTTTCTGGCCTCTCTGCAATTGAAAAATACCAAGAGTTAGAAAACAACTAAATGCCCCACATTAAGTTACAAATCACATGGTTCAAAGCAAAGCACAGACCCACTTGTGTTAAAATGGATCTCAATAATTGGGAAGCAAATAGGCATAGGAACACTTTTTTGGTGATACAATAATTAAGAAACAGTGAAGTTGATGTGTGCAATGTGTGTCCTCAAAAACAATGTTTATAACAACTTACAGTTTCACTTCAATGTACAAGTTAGCTCCACAAGTCACACCAAACAGCAAAGCTTCATGTAATTGACGTGAAAGAAAATGATACCTTGTTGTATAAATGAATAACCAAAGAATAGAGAAAATATAGGTGTTTTGTTTACACGTGTGACACTGCACATTCTGTTGAAAAAGGAGAAGGGGGATGTACTACTCTATAATGAAAAATAGTATTAGAAAGAAAAAAAGTCTATGATTATGTATTTTTCTTCCTGGTTTTCAGTGTTACACTCAACCCCACATGATAATATTGCTTCTTCCTTTATATATATATATATATATATATATATATATATATATATATATATATATATATATATATATATATATATACTCACCTCCTACTACCACCAACTCCCCACTCCTCAAATATTAATTTGGCAATTCAAAAGCACTAGATTCCTGGGTGTTTGTCGCCATTTCTGACAAACAAAGAGAAGTAGATGAACAAAAAGAATATATATCTTTAATCAATTTGGCTATAGAATATTCAATACAATTAAAGTTGCTTACCTGTATATTGATTATAAAAGTGTAACTATAAAAATAAAAATAAAAAGGCTTGTAATTTTAGGACTTGGCTTTCAACAAAAAATAAATATGAGACAGTGCATATTTTGAGAGTGCATGATAGCAGTTACATAAAGTATATTTTTCTGTTTTCCTTCTTTATATGTGTATCAATTATCAAAGTTGGGATTGCTTTGCAACTTGGTTAACCCATTTTCATAAATTGGTCCCTGTCAGGCTGTCAGCACATTTATAATGTAAATTAATATCGATACAAACAACCAAATTAATTACTTCTTCTATATATGGACCACGTATCTTATCCGTAAATTATACCTTCACAGAAAAATAAGTCCAAATAAAATTTTTGATTCATATCCCAACAATGCTACATAACTTGGCCCTTAGTACTCATTTCTGATTTTGTAAGCAATAATAAAGGTATTAAAGTCATGATGGATCTCCATCCACCAAAGGGATCCTTTTGAGAGTTCAGATCTGTAAAAGCTGGAATCTGTTAAAGAAAAGCTATACAACAACATCAAACTAACTTATAAATTTCAGAATTAATATATGTTAGTCTTTGGCTCTCTTCAATTGTGTGCGAAGGATACCCAATTTTTTTAAAAATCAACAATAATAAGTGAGCATTGAAATATTATTGATTTTTAGATTCATATCGTTTAATAATAATTCAAGTATACCAAACTTTTTTAAAAAGATTTTTTATTAGAAGATAAACGACAATAAGCATATTGCTTTGTTTATGTGTAAAATAGGTATGCTCGTGTGTGTCATTGTCCTGATGGGGGGATTTGCACATACAACCATTTCGTAATTTTTAAAATTCAGATCGATCTATCATTGGAATGTGAACTATGTGATGCGTGCTTCAACAAATTTTGTTGACATCCCATGCTAATACAATCTTCCATAAATCATAGAAAATTAAACATTATAACTTGATATTTGAACTTTAATGGCTAACTAGATTGGAGAATAGAGAATAGCGAAATTTATGTAGTGCAAGAAAACGACAACGAGCCGAAAGAATATTTAGATCTTATTACAGAAGAAAAGTCGTAGCCTATGTTCCCACCACAGATCTCAAGTTTGATATTTATCTTGGGTCCAGCGATTCAATAATCTCTATTTCTTACAAAAGTAAACTTCAATTCAAGTTTGCGACATGATTTTTAGTCAATATTTTTATATTATTCTTGATAAACAAAAATTACTCACTCCATACCAAAATATAATCGGCAAGTGTGTGTGTGTGTATATATATATAGACTAAAACTAGTCCATATATTTGTTTTGATCACTTGCAGTTCGCTTCATAGAAGGTTTGAAAGACTTCAATGGACAATTGGAATTTTACAATGTTGATGAACTCGAAACCATGGCTAGTACTGCTAGAACATTTTGTGGTATCAAATATTGAATGGGATCCATCATCCAACTAGAAGTTATATGAATTTTCCAAAAAAAGTAATGATATTGCTGATAAAGGCAGAAGTTCATGAGTTTATCTTGTGTAAACTCAGTCTAAAATCGTATTTATTTACCTTAGTCATTAGATGTTTAGTTTTTGTTATTTTATAATTTTACTGAAAATCATTTAATCTCGGGTTTATTAATTATCACAAGTTCATATTGGTTATCCTCTTTGTTATGCAGGTATATATGTTGCAACTGTTGTGACTTTAGTTTATGAAATGGCAAATGGGTTCAATATATGGTCCCATGGCATGGCAAGCACTTTTATCGAATAATATTAATGGACCATTTCTTTTAGGTAATCACGATATCATTTGAACCTATCTTATGCATCGTTGGCCGTTGTACTTTTATAACAAAGGTTCAAAGGATGATTTGTGGATGTATAGTGCTTAGATGATGAGTTTGGATATGGTAATGCCCATTATTGAAGCAATTTCTTTTGGCGATATACTGTTTTGTAATAGCAACTCTCCTAACTAAATTGCTGAAATTGGCCTTTATTGCCCATATGCGTGTTCTTTTGTCACTAGAAGCATTTTGTGCATAGTTATTAAACCCCATCCGGTCATTGAGTCATTGTTCAGAGTAACAGGTACTTGTTGGACTGCGCGATTCGAACACTACTAAAAAAAATGATAAAATTAGGCATGACATATATAAATTCATACATCACAAAAATGATAAAATGCGATCCGGTCATTTTGTTAGCAACAAAAAATCTCAACACAATATTAATATAATTCACCAACTTAATCTTCAAATTCTAGAGTTCAAATTATAAGATCCATAACTATAAAGTTTATAACGAAGCAATTTTGGTTCTTTTTAATTGTTTAAAAACACAAAACTCGGCCCAAGTCACATGTCTGGTTAATCCAGGTCAACTGCATGACCATTCTACTAAGCGACTCGACCTGGCGTGTGACCAAAGTTGCCATCTGGCCAATGAGAACATCTTGTGGGATTTTGAAATTCCCTCTCTACAGGTCGAATTCCAATTTCTTCATTTTTAATCTAACCAAAATTCTTAAAATTTCAGTATTTCTTTGTAATTATTACCTAAAAGTATTTTAAGGCAAAACATTTTGACAACTCCAAAAATTATAATAGCCTCAAAAACTCCCAATTCAAATATCCTAAGCGTTTGGGAGTTTGGAGGGAATGGAGTAGAGAAAAAATATAGAAATATTTTACTTTAATTGATAGAGTAAATTTATGGACAATAACAAGTTCATACTTATGATTTAATATATTTTTAATTTTTAATTTTAAGATTATTATAAAAGTATGTAAATGATTTGAAGAATTTACCTAAACCCTCTTCAAATATTTTTTTTTGAGTTCCTCCAAATTGGAGAATTTGGTTTTATGAAGAAAAAAAATAAACTCCCCATTCAAGTTGATGACAGATGATTCCTTCCATTTGTCGTTCATTTTTCATTTTTTTTCACGTCTTCTCCTCTCATCGCACCCAAACTCCCAAACAAGCCCTTAGAGACTAATGGGACAAATTTTACAAACTTTAGAATTCACCTATTATTTTCATATATTAGGACAGAGTAAAAGAGGGTTGGTTCAAATACTAAATTGAGTGTTTATTCTTATTCATGTACATCACAACTCACACTTCTTACCTTAGAAAAAGTAATTCACTTCTTTTTATCAAAAAAAAATTTTAAATTTCCTTTTTTCGTACAATTGCCTATTTCTTTGTTATTCATTCAATATCTTTTCATTTTTTATAAGCGATCAATCAAAATGTCAAAGAATTGCCGGAAAAGAAATGGAAAAGCAAAATTACAAAATTCACCGTTAGTTCTTAAGTCTAATCAAATTTGTGGCAATCTATTATCCTATAGTCTCTCTACACCCACCCACACAACAAAATGAGGTTCATATATCATGCGCTGATTTTTTTATCATCGGGAACAACTCACTTTTGGGGTGGGGGGATATCAAGCTCATCTAAATAAAATCTCCATCATAAATGAAGTAAAACGTCACAAAATTGAAAACCAGAATGTTCTATTACAATAGTCAAATTATGAAACCGAATGAATTTTTAAATGCTAAATCTTAAACAATGTCTTCTCTATTAGACTTTAAGCACGAATACCTTTGAGGCTAACCATACGAGTAGATACATCGCCCTGGGGTCCTCTCAGTGATGTACCCCCTTGAGTCCTCCCTGAACCACCTGTTCCTCGTCGATCCCTTGAATAGCCACCTCCAGCTGCTTGACCATATGCCAGTGGCCTTCCACCATATCCTGCACGTCCACTGCCTTGCCGTGGTTGAGAAAGGGACAAGTCTTGCCACCTTCCACCTGAAGTCGCACCACCAGCAGCAGCAGCAGCGGCATAGTCCTGGCCATCCCTCCGCCTTGGAGGCAGATCCAACCCACCACCACCTATCCTTGCCTCTGTAGCTCTTTCATTACTCTCTGCAAGGATGGATAATTTTTCTGTCAACTGGAATGCCAATGCCTGCACCCTAGAGTGCTCAACATTTCGGAACACAATGCACCCAGATGGCTGGTCCCAGCTTGCATGAAGCTCCTCATTGATCATCATCCTACTGACAATGCTATGGGTGCGAGGTACAGAGAGGTCAAAAAATTTGGACAGCTGATCCAGACTCAACGAATCATAAGATGAAGAGAAGGTAAACAGGTATGTTCTGAGTGCCTCCTCCTTGATTTTTTCCTTCAACATTTCCAGCACGGTGTCTCGGTTTTTCACAAATTTCCAAACATCAAGAGACGCAATAATGTCAAAAGCCTTGAGGAAGTCTCCTTTAATAAGAACCCTCGTGGCAGCCATAATGTGATCTCTTACATTTTCAGGAGGACCAGTGAATGTTTGTTTATCACTGATCTCAAGCAAGCGACGGAAATTCCTGCTGATGACCTTACGCTTTGCATCATGAACATTGGCTGCCATATTGGGAACTTCCAGCAGCATAGCAGATATAAGATGCACTGATTCCAGGAGCTCCAGATTTATGTGCATATGATATGGCATCTGGCGTCTTCTTTCCAACCTTTCCTGAAAGAGAATTAAAAAGAGTTGCCTGTATGTCAACTATAATTCTCACAATTCCAAGACCAATGAGAGAAACTGATCCTGGTGGAAATCTTTAAGTTTATGCAGACTATATGGTAATGTGAAAGAATTATGTTAACTTAGCAAGGTAGACCAGAGCCAATGCATAACGTATTAATGACAGCAGCTAGGAAAAAACAAATGGTTATATATTCAACATAAGGACTTTTATGACACATGCATGCGGACAAAGGCAACAAAGAACCGATTCGCAAGTAAAACATTTTCTCACTAATAATTGGCAACAACTTGATTCAACAGAATCGGCATTAATATTAGAAATGGAATTGCCGTTAGGTTCCTTAATCGGGAGTATCTTCCCTAGTTCCTTCAGTAAGCAGGTAAGAAATGTGTCTTATATTAACTAGAATTGTCAATTTATCCCAGCCAAGCCCCACTCAGGACTGGCCTACATGGGTTAGGGCGAAAACAGCCAACCGGGCTAATACAGACACACATAGAAAAGCTAACAGGACTAAAAAGCCCACAAAGCTTGTGGGGGACTAGGACTGGACCATGCCTAGTATTTTAGAAAAATTAATCTATCTTAAATAGGCTAGTCTAGCCCACTCCATGAGCTAGTTGGCCCACATGTGAAAACAAGTCGCTCAATAATATTTAAGACAATACTATCAAATAAGAACTTGTTGATCTACAACATATACCTTATCAACGACATACTCCATAGAATATCAGAATCTGTAACTGATTGTGATTAAGTACTAATTCTTACAGAACACTGTAGTGAACTGATTATGTCAAATGGAATTCATATATAAGGCATGGAATTCATTTTTTTATATACCCTGTAATAAGATCTCTATAATAATAATAATACTTGTGATACAATTGAAACAATTGCTAAAACTAACTAGGAAAACCAATTAACGTAAGAACCAATATTACAACAAAACATTGTTGTGGCAATGAACAAAAATCAGAGACAAACGGAACACTGAAAGAAAAATGAACATGCAATATACTGTCAGACATACACCAATGTAAAACAAACACAACCCTACGGTCCTACCAAACCAAAACCTTTGATCTGCCCCAACAAATAAACCTTTGAAAAGAAAAAACCTTTGAAAAGATGCAGGCTACATACAATTACAAGCCAAAGAGCATTTCAATTAACTGCACTATTAGTATTTAGTATTGACTTTTAAATAGTAGTACACTATAACATACCGATATACCCAATGAAAATATAAGTTGCTCACGTACATTATTAACCATATGTTGTGGGAAAACATAGAAATTCGAATTAGATTTTATATAATCTATCATTCTACCCACCAGAAACTTACCTTTAGTTTTGATTTTGTTATGGGATATCATAAGAATCATGTTGGTAACATATTTCTGCAATTGTATCTTCTACAGAGAAAATAAGTATATGAGACTACCTTAATCCAATTTTCCAAGTTTTCTGCCTAGGAAATTTAAAACTTCAAAAGAAAAATAGAGAAAATTTATGACCGGTGGAAGAAGCAAAATTGGAAACGCGAAGTAGAAGAAATGAGACTTATATTTGAATAAGATGATTTAAATGAAGTTCAGCAAAGAGACCAAAGCTATATGCAGCCTATAATCAAGCTGGTGTTTGAAGCTTGGCCAAGCTAAACAATAGTATTGTACCTTAAAACTGATTAATACCATTCAATTCAAAATGTAGTGATAAATAAAACCAAGTGAACTTCAATTCAGATCAAACGGGGATTTCTTTAGAGCAGTGACATTGGATCTATTAAAACTCAATCGTCAAGCATCATATATACATGCACACATGGCCACAATAAATGCATTATTTACACCGTACTATGATTGAAAAAAGATTGGAGGGAAGGGATCTGTACCTGTTCTGGAGTCTTCTCATGATACCGACTCTGCGACACACCTTGAGCAAGCAACTCTTTCACCCTTCCACCAGAATAAAGTTCAGACAGACAGCCATGTGCTTCAGAAATTAGCCCAGCACGAAAAGCACATAGACCTAACTGTGACATAGCCCTGTTAAAAAGTATCTGTGTTGAAATGTCCATATGCTGAACATTGTCTTGCAAATGACTCATAAGCAACAGATCACGGGCTACTGAGAACTCATCAAGAAGAGCATGGTGATATATATCACAAAGCATTGCACGTGCTTTAGTGCGCTCATCTCCAGATTTGTATATTAGGGATACTAATACATCCATTAGGGTCCTGCTTTGCTCTGGAAAGGTGGGTTTCCGGTCCACAAGCTCTGGAGTAATGACAAATGCAGTGGGAACTCTTGTATCCGCAAACCCTTTTGACTCCTCATTCACCTCCCCTCCATTACCTCCATCTTCTGTTAGCTCAGCCAATTTTCTCATGGCCTCATAAACCTCTTGGTGCTTGTAGTAAATGAGTTCAACCCTCTTCAAGGCCACTTTAGAAGCAGCTTTGAGATCTCCAGTCCTTTCAAGATATTCCTGGACATTTTGAGCAAGAGCAAAAAACAAGGGCTCATCCCTGAGTCTCTCAACATAATCGCGTGTGTGAGGATCTATGCACTGCAGGCTCTTGAAAAACTCAGTATCTATTCTCTCTAAGAAAGCAACTAAGTTACCCCAAATCCGAATTGGTCCATCATAGTCAGTTCCTTTCTTACTTTCATTCTCATCCGGCTCTACTGAATCATCAACCTTTAGGTTTGGATACTGCACTAGAATATCAAGAATCACCAGCATATTCTGCACACATTTTTTCCACACACTTATGGGCATATGCCCATTGAGGCCTGGATTAACATCAAACTGAGCAGAAACAACACTGAAAAGAATTTCCAGTTTCTGTGCAGGAGTTTTAGCCACTTTTGTTAAGAAGGTAAGTTGCTCAACTTGTTCAAACCTTCCAGTTCCCTTCTTTCCCCTAGCAGCCACAACCTCCTTAAACTTCTTGTTAACAGACTCCCATGTAATCTCACTAGGGTTTTTCGTGAATTGTTTCTCCAAAAGTCTATCTTTCTTACTAAGCTTTTGGTCCCAAGGTCCATCACCTCCATCATCAGGATTTTCATCTTCATCTTGAGAAGCTTCCGAACCCGATTTTGTTTTCTGCTTCCGAAGCTGATCCGGATCAATAATCTCATCATCACTTTCATATTCTTCCTCAGACTCATCATCATCATCCTTTTCCTCCTCACTCTCCGGACTCTCCCTACATTTATTAATCAATTCCTCATACTGCTTATTATTCTTCTTCAGTTTCTGTTTCATTGCATTAAAGGCTTTGGCATTACTACTACTCATCTTCTTCTTAGCCTCCTTATTAGCCAAAGCCTGAGCCAAGAAATCTTCAAGCAAAACAAGAGCCTTAATATAGAGATTAGGTACCTTCACAGCCTCAGTTACACGCATTACTTTCTCAAGCTGTTTGTTGAGCTTGTCAAAGTTCTCTTGCAAGCTTACCCAGTCATTAATCTTCATTGCATTCTTCATTTGGTCCACAGTGGAAACCATTTCTTCAAAACGCTTATCTTTTGCTGATCTCACAACGCGCTTTTGGCTATCGTTGTCATCACTATCACTTGCGTTTCCTTGTAAGTAGTAATCGCTTTTATTCGCTTGACCACCAGTTTCAGCCGCTGTAGTTTCAACTTCCTCGTCATAATCACTTTGTTCCTCTTCGGATTCACTATCGCCCTGCAATTGAACGATAAAATTAACATTAAGATTAACAATTTCATGATGAAATTGATTAATTAACAATAGAATTAGAAATACCTGGGTCCAGAATCTCGAAGCCATCGTTCGTCAAAATGTTGTGAGTAGCTAGCTTCAATGAAAATGAAAACTTCAAATCAAGAACTGAATCAATCCGTGTATACACAACGCAACACAGAGAAAAGTAAAGAATTGAACGGTGGTGATTTAGAATACCTTTTGTGGAACTAGGTCTGTTATTATCGCGAGTGTCTGTTATGGAATATTTGGGCTTTCCGGCTAAACGGGCCAAACCCAAATTCAGATATTTACAAGGGTTTTTTTTTACCTCACACGTTTTTTTGACGAAAATACCCCCGTCTATTTTTGGCTCAATCGGATTTACATTATTAAGATATAAATACGATTTATTTTTTTACAAATCGTATGTATATAGAGGTAAGTACATACGATAATCCTAAAAAATTTCCAACCGTATTTACCTAGGCTGAGGTAAATACGATAGAAGTAAAAAAACAAAGCGTATTTACCTTGGGGTGAGGTAAAATACAAATCGTATTTACCCTCACCCATAGGTAAATACGATTTATTAAAAAAAAATTATTTAAATTTTTAAAAAAGGTTATAAAAACACTACTAAAAATCCGTTAAAGAGTCAAAATTAATCAAAAAATTATAAAAACACCACTAAAAAATTATAAAAACAGCAAAGATTTTTTTCGGATTTAATGGCTGTGGTTTGATTACAATCGGAGTAGGTTGGTCGAAAACCGATTTTTTAGCCTAAATTATTCGCTCGACGTATAACATCGCCACGTGTTAACGAACTATACCCTAAACAGAACCCAAAAACGCCTGATATTCATATTATTCATATCTAGTTTATTTTTCTAAAAAAAATATAATTTAAAGATATCCGCACATGTGGGCGCATCCCACTTCAATAAAATATTTCGGTTGTTTCCCAAAGTTCTTATTCTCGACACAAAAGGCAAGAATTAATTTAGCGGATGATTCTGATGGTTGACTGCCTGATATTTGTTGTATTTATTTTTGTACCACGCTTTTTGTAATTATTTATCCATATATATATATATATATATATATATATATATATATTCTCAATTTTTTTAAAATCTTTTTAGTAAGTCGTATTTACCATAAAACAAGGCAAATACGCTTTGTTTTTAACAAATCGGATGTACCCCCAACAACAGGTACATACGATTTGTTAATTATACAAATCATATCTACATGCTTCCTAGGTACATACGCTTTGTATAATTAACAAATCGTATGTACCTACTATGTAGATAAATTCGATTTTAATTTTTTAAAATTTTTAGGGAAAAATCGGATTTACCTAAATCCGATTTCCGTTTTTTTTGTAGTTGGGGATATGTTGGGGTTTTTAAATTTTGTGAAGGGTATTTTGATCTTTTCAAGGGTGTGTGGGGTATAGTGTCAAAGTGGTGGGGGTACAAAAGAAAAAACGCTATTTACAAACTCGGATTCTAAACAACAACAACAAAAATATTGTCAAAAATGAAAATGAAAATGAGATTTTTTTCATTTTTTTTATTAAATAATATTGAGCCATGACTTTTTATTAAATATTAAAAAAATTGTAAAATTTGGTTAACTTTTTGCATGAAAAGTAGACAATTTTTTTGGTGTGAACCAGGTATCTTCTATACGCAACCGTAGATACTAATCCCTCGAGCCGAGTAGGACTACAAGGGGCGGCAAAACTTTCCCTCTAGAGTTGCATTTAACTATTTTTCTTAATTATCGTGAAAATAATTTTTTTTATTATGAGAGACCAGAGTTTTTTGGCCAGTTTAAAAGAAATAATAATAGACACCACACCACACATTAACACACAGTTACACCCGACTTAGAACTCATGAGACAAGATCTTCAAGTAGTGAGGACCTAGGAGTAATTAACTAACTGTAGTATAAAACTCGACCACCTTTATGAATGTTTTCAAACAAATAAATTCCTACCAGTAGAGTTGGGATTCTCTCCATTTTTCAAAAGAAACAAAGGATTTCATTACCTAAGTGTTGGGTGTATACATTCACACATTCTTAAGATAGATGATATATATTAGACATTTATATATTTTATACACTCAAAACTTAGATAATTGACCATCCATTTATTTTGAGAAATGATCCTACCGACCAACTTTCATCAGACCACCTCTTCTTAATCGCGCATGCGAGACCCAACAAGTTCTAGCGGTAAAGACTTTTGTGCCTAAGATTAACATTGATTTGAGTGTTGTGAGCTTACTTGAGCAAATTCACCGTTGCCACTATTGACAAACTTATGCTACCCTTTTGGGAGGGGAGGGCTATGAAAAAATTAATCTATATTTTAATATATATATATATATATATATATTTGAGATTTTCAAAAGATAAAAAAATAACATAATAAATATCAATATAACATTTTTAATCACACTTCATTTATGCTTTGAGACATTTTATAACTTTCTCAATTTAGAATTACCTTCCCCTTGCAAAACCCCTCCCAAACATACCCCAAGTGTTTCCGTTTCTAGGGATATTCCACCCCATTTTTTCTTGCATTACTCACTAATTTGAACTATTTCAACATTGAAAACATCATCACCCACACCACCCCCCAGTCATTATAGGAAATCACTACCATTGCTAAATTAACTGGTTCAGATGTTGAGAGTTAGGGGTTCCAGGGAGATAATGGTTGGCGTTATAATCTAAAAATTGCTCTCTTAGGGCTTCTTTGTCAATAGCAACTATGGAGGGGAATAAAGGTGGTGATTGAGGTTTGGGGTTATAAACCCCAAACACAGGCATTTTATAAAGTCAATTCCAACCTTATTTTAGAGCAAACTTAAACATCTACATTAGAATATCATCTAAGTTGCACAATATTGCGGTGAAATAAAAAACGTAAAAGAATGCACCATCATGCATGCACCTAGAAAGCTCAATGCACGGCCATGCAAGATTCATACAACGCCATCCAGGTAGGACCCTACTTGCACTCCAAAAAATATACACGTATAGTCAAAAGAAGATCCTGGTATACATATAATCTTTAACATGGACTAGGAGAAAATTAACTATAGATAATGAGATTTAGCAAAAATTGTATTTATCCATGGCCTATTATTCTAAAGCCCAGTAAGAACAGAGCATATTCTATTAGCCACAGGGGGTAAGCTTCGAATTTCCTGCACCCCGCGGATTATCATCCTTCCAGTCATCAAAAGCTCTTGCTCTATCCTGCGCAGCATCATCATCTTCGTCTTCTTCTCCTTCTCCTGCTGGCTTTGGCTTCCAGTCGCTGTGCCAAGATGAATTAGCTTCTTCCATGAGCCTTACATTTTGCTCTTGCCATTTATTCATTATTTCCATTTCTTTAAGCCCAGCTTCCTCAATGCTCATAGTTGGCATCCTTCCAAAAAACATTCAACTTAGCATCTCAAAAAATTTAAGTGTAAAAAAAAGTCCATCCTTGGCCTAAACTATGTCCCTGTAAGATTTGTCTATAAGCAAAACTCTACCCAACCACTTCTCTTAATCATAATCGTAGGCAACAAAATTAAGAAATGATGTCACGTTGCTAAAGGATCTTCTATCATTCCTAGGCAATATAACAACAAAACTGCAAGCGTATAAAACTTTATTTTCTTTCAGGCATAGTGCTCTTTTCAATGGACATTACTGATAAAAAGAGATAATCGTGTACCTGTGACTGGGTTGGAAGACCTGAGCTGCCATTCTTTCTCTCTCCGTTGTTATACTTCCATTCACAAGGCTGGCTGGTCCAAATATTAGCGGTTGGTGTTTGTGCTCATGTGCCTGTGAAGCTTTTGCTCTTCCTTCTAGAACATCTTGAGCGAAAGTAGCACATGTGATTGGTGGAGATGGTTTCGTGTACCGTGCACGAACTGAAGCATCACGATGCCAAGCTTCTGCTTTCTTGGCACGTTCATCCAGAACATCCCTAGAGAACTCCTCATCCCCATCCTAAAATATGGCAAAATCACAAGAAACAATGGACAAAACAAAATTTAATACTGCAAAGATGTACAATTTTGCATTCTCTTTAAAACAGAACATGTGTGATAGGTTTAATTATATATGCTACAAAGCCTGATATTCTGTAATTAGCTAGTAGAATGTACTATGAAGTCTAAATAAAGTATTAATTTTTGCAATTTTGTAACAACTCTTCAACTTTTTTCTTTTAACTCGACAATACTTCATAAAGACTTTCAGTGTTATCTAAAATATAAAATAGTAGCAATATGCCACAGCCAACAAGGTAGAAAGGTGCTTCATGAAGTATCACGGCAACAAGGTTGTCAAACTCGAGAGTCTACATAGACTCACGGAGAGTCCGTAGACTCGACTCGTAAATCGTCTCGTAGACTCGTAAGAGTCTATGAAATATAAAAATAACATTACAAACCTATAAATAACACATTTAATATATATATATATATATATACACACATAAAGTGTATGAATAAAACTTAAAACTAGAAAGTGATAGGGACCAAAACTAATAGAGATGTTTAGAGCAGAAATTAAAGAGGCAAATTCTGAATTGAGGTTGGAAAATGGGGGAATTGTATTGATCTCTTGGGGAATTACAACAAGGGAGGTGGTGGCTTAACCCACCAGTAGATTCCTTGGCTTAACCCAAAGGAAATCTAAACACACTCTATGATATGATTTTCCAAAAGATAACTCCAAAAGGGGGGGGAAAGCCAATATATATAGGCTGCCAATTACAAAGGGGTAGAAGGGAGTTAACAAACTAATCCTTTAACTACCCACATAACAGAATTAACCACCCCTTAACAAACCCCACAACAACCAAAACTAACTTAACAAATAATTAACTTTGAACTAAACAAGGGCCTAACAGAAAGTCAAACTTAGTTTTTTTTTCGAGAAATTTTGTACATAAATTGCTTTTTTTAATAAAAAATATGAAGGCGCGGAAAAAAATGTGGAGGGCATTTCATAAAAAAGAACTTTTTTTTGTAACAAAATTAAAATGAAAACGAGACTGATGGGTATCCTCACGGGTGGTTGCTTAATTTCCTCATGTCTTTTCATTTCATGTACATTCCCCATAATCTAGTAATCTAAAAAAAGAAGAAAGTGTAGCGTTGTCAACAAATTAGCTAGTCCATTTGATGTGGCACTTCGCCATTGGCAATTTGGCATTGCGATTCCAATACATTTTTCTTTCAACAGCTATGCCATTAATAGTTACGATCTCGAGGCTATCTACCCAATTTATTACTATTTCTCTCTTTTTCATCCCTCTCTCTCATCTTATCATACGTTGTTCATCACTTCATCTTCTTCAAGTTTAAAGCTTCATAACAACGAAGATGGCATCCCCACCTCTCAAGAAGTCGAACCCAAGTAAAATAAAGAATAAAAAATCAAGGTACAAGATACGTGGGTGTTTAAAAAGATGAGAGAAACAATATCCTTCACTGCATTTTGGTATTTTTTAGCAATTGTAAGTAGACTCGTGGACTCGGTCTCTAACTTGCAAGTCTAGGCGAGTTTACCCGATTCTTTGCGAGTTCACCCGAGTTTACAGCAGTTGCGATTCTACATGGAATTTGACTCGTTTTGGGGGAGTAAACTCGTGATATAAGTATGCTAAGGGGTTAATTAACAAAAGAAAGAAAAAGGGGAACATGGGAACTAGTGTGGAACATGTAGGGGAAGATACTCTAAATAACTAACTCATCATGAATTGTAGTGGGATGCGCACCTTTGCTGATGTGGCAAGGTGAGTATGGTGTGAGGAGAGAGAAATGGAGGGAATCAGTAGCAGCATATAAGCTGATTCAGTTAGAGGAGTGAGGTAGACTAGAATTTGGATTGATTCCTTGGGAGAGTGTGGCCTCTCGAAGTGCCAAAGATATTTTCATTCACATTTTATTCATTGTATTGTTCTACGTAGAATTACACCGATTCTACTCATATTTTCATACAAAATTCAATACAATTTACTCTGCTGGTTAAAGCAGATTTGCAATTTCTTTTCTCTCTACTAAATTGATCGTATCAACTCGTAAACTCGTGCGAGTTAACTCGCGAGTTTGACAACAATGCACAGCAAGCATTTATTACCTTGGATTGCCTATCCTTTACAGCAGAAAGCATTTCTTCCTCTTTCTTTAACATTTCCACCAGATCTAATGCCTGAACATTGCGAGACAAACATGAGAATAATGGAAATAGAAGTTTAAGAGTATACTGTTGCATAAGTATGAACCAACCTTACAGATTGCCAAAGATATGGTAGTATTCCAAGCCTGAGAACATAGAAAGGAAAGGAAAAAAAATGAATGAGAGGAGTAGTGAACAGATATTTTTCATACTTAGGAATTAGGATTATGCTGTCATATATATATAGGCGTCCTTTTGGACATTTGAAAAAGCCAGAGTCCATTTCATAAATCATAAGCCAGTCAGACAATATAAAGGACCACTGTAGATCCAAAAAACAACCTTTAAAAGAGCTTATCCTGATGTGTTGGATATCTCCTGTGAGCGATAATTACTAATGGTTGCGACAGAAATAATCTAATGTTAATGCTATCTTATCAAAGGTTAATCAATCAGGTAAAACAAATAAAACAGCAGTAATGGAATATGATATGCTCAACCAGTATCAAGAGAAACAGAATTATAATATCAGAACCGAATTCTAATAAAGGCTGGAAATGAGTAAGAACAATTTAAAGTATATGCCGCACAATGCATTACTGAATCTTGAATGCAGATTACAACTCCCGGGCAAATTAAAGTCTCTGGCCCCCCTCTAACAGATATGAAGTTGTCCCAGCAGTTTTTCCCCATCTTTTCCTATTTGTGTTAACACGCTAACATCCACTTGCTGCTTATTGCTGCTAATTCTCAATTTCTGCCAAGTCATGTTAGTATGTTACCACACTAGCATAGCATACACTGAGTTACTGACATAAATTAACACAACTAATTATACACCGACATTGTTAGGATACTAGGTTTGGGCCCTCACACCCTCCTCATCATGACTACTGCCAGCAAGGCAATGGTTAGTTATTCAGGGATTGCACTCTTGCACCCATACAATTGGTTTCCACTTTCCTCTCAAGCACCTTAGTAACCTTGGGCCTGGGCCCAGTCTCTTATATTCCTGGGTCCGTACCGGATAGCAAGGGAGAATTTCTTTTATAACATTTCAGTTAGAGCCTTAGAGGTTGGGCAGAGTTCTATGAGGAGCAATAGCCTTGGGATTACAGGGGTGTGATAGTTCTTTCTTTTTCAATAATTAATACATTTTTATGGTTCACTTAAGCTGAGTTTCGACGAGAATAACTGCTAGTTTCACTTCTTATTTCACCTAACATATACTCTATAATTCGCCCACTATCAGAATATTTTCAGATTGCACTAAAATAAGTACGAGATTGAGCTACAAACCTCTCGTTCTTCTTCCCCATCATCGTCCAATACTTCTTCCTCTCCTGCCTCGACAGGGGTGGACAAAGCAGCTGCTTTGGTAGAACGCCCCCGCCGTTCCTTTCGCTCTTTTATTTCCAACAACTTAGATTCTGCAGCTTTTTGTCGTTTAAACCTAGCAATCTGCACGGCAGATACAAAATTATTAACTATGTTAGTTGTGAGCAATTATGAATCTCATCATTGCAAGTTGCTGGTTGAATTTTTATTTAAAGGGAACAGCAGGAAGAAGAGTTAAATATGTTAAATCAGTGCGTGAGTGCTCTAAAACATAATTTTTTATAATTGCAAAAAAGAATATAGTAAACAGAACACCTTTCTGGCCCTCTGATCAGTAACAGATTTTGATTCCCCTTGCATATAAGATTCTATCTCCTCTTTTGGGACCAGCTCCATTGCCTCACAAAATGAGAAAAATTCCTAC
Source organism: Astragalus glycyphyllos (assembly GCA_963573325.1). NCBI lineage: Eukaryota > Viridiplantae > Streptophyta > Magnoliopsida > Fabales > Fabaceae > Astragalus > Astragalus glycyphyllos. Next base: position 81,415,463 of record OY754307.1, on the reverse strand, counting down.
AAAAAGTGTTTAAGGAAGCTTCAATCAAAGGGCATTAATTAAAATAATGGAAATTCATAAGAATTGTGCAAATTATGTTGAATTGGCTGTTGAGGGGTTTCTTTCTATGGACCAACTCTCACCTTTAGTTTTGCCTTGGAAGCCTTTAGAATCTGTATCCTGTCTTCCTGTACTATTTTTTCAGTCAACTCACCGAGATAATACGGAACCTGTAAAATTAGGAAAACAGTGAGAAGATGTCAATATTAACTCATCGTTATCTTCAACCATTAGTACATACAAGCTACAACAGATCAAGCAAATACTCCATAGACAGTGTGAATCTCCAGCTTTACCATATTTATATACATCCTCGAACACAGTTGAAACAATCATTGAGGGAGGATGCTCAGTAATAATAGGATTTCCTTTACTAATTTTAAATATTAATAGCTCCACATTCCTTTTAAATGATGTAAGAAACTATGCAAACAAGCGTATTCCAATGGAAAATCCACCACTAAATCTACTGAGAAATTGAATACTTGTCGAGCATGGCAAGGGAGTGTTTCTACTAACCAATATATTTTGCTTCCCCTTCAAAGGAAGGTGAAAAGGCAGGCTCTCTATTCCATCAAGGAACCAATAGCACCCTAAATTCCAACATGGAAAACCCAGTATAACCATCTATCTTTTTGAGTAGCATGGAATTCAATCCATTCAAACGATAAATTCAAATACAACTGAACAAAGAAATACAGTTTTCAAGGTCAAATAACCTTTGTTTTTTAATCTCGAAATAAGTGAGTGGCGGCACAAGAAAAAAGTAAGAGCAAATCGACCTAGAGGCTACAGCCAAGTAACAGTGTAACACAACACAACCCGTTCAAACCAAACCTAAACTTTGTCATAATTATTGCTATTCATTCTGCATCAGCATACAAAACAATTGCATTGAAACTAAAAACCACCAAACTAAAAGAAAAATGAAGACATATAAAGAAGAGTATCGCAACGGTCAAGCAAGCAAAGCAACAATCAATCAAAAAACAAGGTTTTGGGGGAAAATCTAATTGATAAAGAATAAGAAGCAGAAGAACAAGTACCAGAATATACTTGAGATCGGTGGTGCTGATATCCTCTTTGGTCTCGTTGGAAGAGAACATACCAAGCTTATTGATCATATCCTCGCATTTCAGTAGAATTTCGCAGCCCTTCTTCACAAGTTCCTGAACAAATTGCACAACCAAAAAACCACGGTCAATGAAGAAACACAAAAACAAAAACATACGAGAGAAAAAAAAAACAAGAAAACATAGGGTGTAGGTTTGCCTGGTCGGCACCGGATTCGGTAGCTGTTGAGTGGATCTTCCGGGCTTGCTCAAACAACGCCGGTAGCGGCATGTCCTCTATCTTGATCTCGCCCATCCTTGAAAATGTGAAATCGAGGTTTGGGATTATGTTTCTATTCTCTGCGGTAAAAATTCGAAAGTTAACGGAGAAATCTGAAGTAAAGACCTAGTCTGTGGTAAGGTGAATTAGAGAAGATCGAGAGAGATCGAGAACCGAGGTTTTTCCCTTTGCCAATGAGAAATAATATTCAATATATCAGTGATAAAGCAATTACAAAATGAAGAGAAAAACGTACCTCCTCTTTGCTTATGAGATGCGAGAGGTAGAAGATGAAGATAGCTTACAACAGTGGTTCCTCTTCTCCTTTCGGAAGCTCGAGGAAGAGTTTCGTTTCTCCTTGAACGTGAGAAGAGGGCAAATTTGGTTTTCCCGAAAATTTAGTCCGATAGGATAGTTTTCTCTTTTTTGGTCAAACCGATAGGATAGTTTCTTAGCCAGCTAATGTTAAGGGGCTTTTTTTTTTTAATATGTTTTTTATCTTTATAAATATAGTCAATTTTGTTTTTAATCCCCTCCTTATACCCCATACTCCTACAATATCATTTGTTTCAAAAATACCCCTCTTATTTTTACCAAAATATGCTCAGGCCCATCAATTTTATGAGTTTTCTGGAATTATCACTTGAAGAGCTAATTCCAGAATATTTTTACGCATTTTTCTGGAAATACCATATTTTCGGAAGAGTAATTTGTCTTTCGAAAATAGCGAAATAAATATAATTCCGAGAGTTTTTTTTTTGCTTCCGAAAATAGCGTAATTCCGGAATTTTTATTTTTTTTAACATTCCGGAATCACGTAACTTTTACATACTTTCGGAAATTTAATTTTATTGCTTTCCACAATTATCCTTTTTAGTTGCTTAAAAAAATTTGCTTCCGGAATGATGCCTAAAATAGGTAATTTCGGAAGTGTTTTTTTATTAAATTTTTATTTTTTTAATTAACATTTGGTTTATTTATTTTACAGATATGGCCACACATGACGATAAACTTCCCTTTACTATGGATTTATCTGACGAGTTTACAACTACAGAGGTACATATCTTCCTAAAACGCTACTTGTTTATGACTTTTCCTACTCGTTATTAATTAGGTTTCACTTCTTTCACACACAACACGATAATATGGACCTGGGCACCCTACCATAATACTCCGACAATTCTGCACTCACTGTCCTTCATCATCAGGGCATCATTACCATCAGAGATGGTGATGTCTGTTTCGAGTCTTCAATAACTATTCAATGCAAGCTTAAACACAACATCACATTCGCTGCTCTAAAAGATAAACTACAGAGTAAGGTGCAAGTGGAGGGTGACAAGCGAGAGGTCACTCGCATCATTTATCGCAAACCCGATTGGGGCGATAATGGTCGTGTGCGCTGGTCCATAATGGATGTCAAAAACGACGATGACGTTCGAGCCTTGATAAACAACCTGGTGTGTTTCAAGTTGAGGGTCCTTTGCAGTTGTACGGTATGGGAAGGAATCGTTAAATCTGTATCGATTTATTTACAACTAGCTATTGAGTATTTACATGCTTGAGAGATTGCAAAGTTGAGGTCAAACCCTGGTAGGGAGGAGACTAGAGGCCGAAGCAGTGGACAGTTGGCGTGGAGGAAACCAGAAGCGAGTGTGCTAAAATGTAACTTCGATGTTGCATGGTTTGAGTTAGAAAACAAGCGCGGTATTGGTATGCGCATCAGAGATGAAAATGGCAGCGTTGTGGAAGCAGAGACTATGTGTAACAAATATTATTACTAGTGAAATGACATAAATTGGTTTAATTAAAAAAGTAAACAGATCAGTTAATCATATCCTATTGGTGCATCAAACAAAGATTAGAGTAGAATAGGATAAACTTATCATATTTTGTCTCTTTATTCAAACATACCCTAAGAGGATATTTGTTCTCCACCAATTTTAAAATAAATGTATTAAGATTTTCACACAAATTTATTGCAGCTCCCATTAATTATTAAGATGTAATACTACTAATTCAATCTCAATCACCTATAGCATTTTATATTAAACCCTAAGGTCAACTTTAATGGTACTGGGGAGAGACTTAGTTTTTTGGTTATAAAATTTTAGGGTGAGGGAATGACGTCCGAGTCCAAGGTGGGAAAGACACTCGAGTATTTTTTAGTACTTATGTAATTTACTTTTACCTCACTACAAGAGTATTAGTTATATTATTAGATGTTTTTATAGGCAAAATGGTAAGTAATTAGTGTGCTAGTTGTTAGAGGAGAGGGGAGGGGAGGGGAGGGCTTGGTTTGAACTCCGTACATTTACGTTTCCACCAACAATGTCTTTTTCACTCAATCATTTGAGCTACCATTCTCGAACATTAATAATAAATAATCTCAAATTTTACAAAGTTTATATCACCGGTTCGTAAAGTTTTATAAATATTTTTTTTCTTTACAAAACTTAGAAAATTTATCTTATTAATATTCACAAAAGAGAACTTAGAAAGTTTTAGGAATTAGTTTGACGAATTTTATAAATTTTTGCGTTTCTTTATTATTTTCATATCCTCTAAAATAAAATAGAACATTGTGTGTAAATTTAGAAACTAAATTGAAGATAACCCAGGGGTGTGGTTGAGCGGTTGAGGCTCATCCTCCCTCAATCAAGTGTCGAGGGTTTGATCCTCCCTTGGGTACGGAGTAGCTAGCTGTCTCACCCTTCGAGGTGCTTCCCATCCAGTGAGAAAATTAGTCACTGCATTCAGCAGTGGATACCCCGGTCTCGACCAAAAAGAAACTAAATTGAAGATTTACTCAACAATATACATATGTTTATTCATATTTTTAATATCATATAATAAGATTTTTTTTTGCTAACATCTCTTATATTAGAATTAAGAATTACAAATTAATGGTTGATAATTTTTGGGAAAAAAAATATTTTCAGCATTTTAAAATCAAAATGAAATTAGTTTAAAATTATATTTTGATAAACAACTTCAATTGAGTCTCTATGTGAAATCAAAATTATTTTTTTTGTTATTTAATTTTCTTTATAAATAATTATTAATCTATATTTATCTACACATGCGTGAGATAAAGAGAGGGAAGAGGGAAGAGGTGCCACTGCTCTTACGCAATCTTCTCTCTTCCCTCTTATTATCTCACGCATGTGTAGCCTTCTTCTTCCTCTCAGCCTCTCTTATGCTCGTCGTTCCCTATCGTCATCGTCGTCGGTCTCTGCCTGCACATTCATTGCCTGTCTTGCTTCTCGGTATTGTCTTCTCATCACCGTCAAAATTCTTTCAACCCAGCGAATTTCTAAAGGTAAATTTTTGCGTTTCTGCGCCTTTGTTCATACGTTTGAGTTTCCTTGTCTCTTTCATTCGCGACCCACCCAAGCGTTTTAATCAAGCTCCGCCACTAGTAGTTTGTCCTACTTCTTTTTTAGAATTTGTGGGCTTATAGGCTACTTGGAGCCCAATCAAGCTAATGCGACGTACGTTCAGGTTTTATCGGGCTGGACTAAAAAATCTTGTTGTGAAAACGGGCTCAAATTTTTGGGCCACTTTCTACGCTTTTGGTGGACTTTCAAGTCTGACCCAATTGGTTTGACTCAATTTTGCCGGTTCTAGTTACCTGTTATAAACTAGTTTATTACTTTTTCTTGTCTCAAATTATTTGTCACTTTAGAATCTCAATGCATCATTTATTACTTTTTTCCAACAACACCCTTACTTTTATTTGTATTTCCAATTTTTCCATTCCTCTCTCCTCATAATAACATAGGGGTATTTTAGTCCTTCCATACATTTTAAACATAAAAAATAGCATCTACAATCATTTTCTTAAACGACAGTTAAATTGAGACGGAGGGAGTATAAGCTATCAGTTCTTTTTACGGCCTAAACATAATTGCCAAATTTAACACAATACTATTGATCATGAATTTAAGAAAATGCCCATAAACAAAAATGGAAACGACAATCAGATATTCCAAACGTTATCATGCCTCAACCCATTGCGTGCCAACTTGTTTTGTCACAGTGATTCTTTTCTTTTACTCAAAAAGCAGGATGAATCTCATCTTATCTTATGTCTCTATCCTACTACTATAAATGATACGCCCGCAACGTGTTCGCTGTGCATGTGCTGGCACCCTGAAACTTGAACTTCTTCATCGACCAATTACCAACCTTAAAAACACTGTACACTACACAACACAAGGATACTGTTAGAGGTAAATTGTGGTGAAATCACACTCTATCTTCATTCAAATGAGCCAAAGGCTATATGTAATACAAAATGTAACAGTTTCAGTTTTCAAAAGCTGTTATTCAACTAACTAACAGACTATTCTAGGCTTAACAGAACTATTTGAAAAATGTATTATACACTTAACAACTAATCCTAGTGTATAATACTCGTATCAAATACGCTACAAAGAATACACAGTTATTCTAACACCCTCCCTTAAGCTAGGAATCCTTAGGTTTGCTAGCTTATCTCAGTCATGTCCTTCATTCCTAGGAGTCTTCTGAACTTGACAAATGAGTCCAGCTTCAGTGGCTTAGTCATGCCATCTGCAAGTTGATCTTGTGAGGCACAACACAACAGCTCAATTGTGCCTTCCCTGCAGTGATTTCTCAGAAAATGGAACCTGATGTCGATATGTTTACTCCTTCCATGGAGTATAGGGTTCTTAGACAGCTTTATTGTGGAGCTATTATCACAATAAACTGCCAAGCACTTCTTCTGGTTGTAGGCACAGCTTTCCAATACTCTCTTTAACCAAATGCCTTGACACACACAGTGAGCAGCAGCTATGAACTCTGCCTCAATGGTGGAGAGTGTCACTACAGGCTGTTTTTTAGAGGACCACGATACTACTCCATTTGCAAGAGTGAATGTGTAGCCTGAGGTGCTCTTTCTATCATCTAGGTCACCCCCATAGTCACTGTCTGTATAAGCTTTCAGCTCAGTTTCTCCTCCTTTCTCATACCAGATACCATAACTCAGAGTACCATGAATATACCTCAATATACGTTTGGCTGCAAGCAGGTGTGCATCTACTGGCCTCTCCATGAACCTGCTCAATAAACTGACAGAGAACATTAGGTCGGGTCTTGTGGCTGTCAGGTACATAAGACTGCCTATAATTTGCTTAAATTGTGTAGCATCCACCAATTCACCAACTTCATGTCTAGATAGCTTTGTTCCAGGAACAATAGGACTTCCTACTGCCTTGCTTTTGTCCATGCCAAATCTTCCTAGGACTTCACTTGCATACCTCTGTTGACAGATAAAAATCCCACTGTCATTCTGCACAATTTCTACTCCTAGAAAATGTTTCATCTTTCCTAGGTCTGTCATGTCAAATGCTTGCATCATAGAAGCTTTGAAAGTAGTGAACAAGCTGTCATTGTTCCCTGTGAATATGAGACATCAACATACAAGCTGATGATCAGAATGTTTCCTTGACTATCTGTTTTAGTGAACAAAGTATGTTCATAGGGACATTTTGCAAATCCTTCTTTGATGAAGTGCTGCTCAATTTTGCTGTACCAAGCCCTGGGTGCTTGCTTCAACCCGTATAAAGCTTTCTTCAGTTTGTATACCTTGTTCTCTTCTCCTTTCTTCACATAGCCCAATGGTTGATCAACATACACTGTCTCACTGAGTTCACCGTGCAAGAAAGCACTTTTCACATCAAGTTGGTACACCTTCCATCCTTTTAGAGCAGCCACAGCAAGTATGCTTCTAATGGTATCCCATCTAGCCACAGGGGCAAATACTTCTTCATAGTCTATTCCTTGCTTTTGAGAGTATCCCTTTGCTACCAACCTTGCTTTATACTTTTCAATCTCTCCTTGCTCATTGACTTTTATTTTGAACACCCACTTCACACCTATCCTTCTTGCACCTTTAGGAAGCTCTGCAAGTTCCCAGGTCTTGTTCTTCACTATGGACTCAATCTCAGTGTCCATAGCTTTCTTCCATACCTCCCTTTTAACTGCTTCTTCATATGTGGTGGGCTCTTCTTCTTCATGTGGGCCAAATATGGCCAAGTTCATTAATTCTTCTTCTAATTCTTCTTCATTTTGAACATTGAATGAGGTCTCATACTCACTTAGATGAGCAGGAAGTCTTCTCACCCTCCCTTGATGCAAGCCAGAGTCACTGGTGTTGTTTCTGGCAGCAGCAACATCAGATGACTCAGCTTCATCTTCTGTCACAGAAACTTCAGCATCTTTTTCTACCAAATTGTCATCATCACCTTCAACTTCAAGTTCTTCTACCTGAGCTTTTCCTTTTTCCTTACTGGTATCATCACCCCAGTTCCATTTTTCTCCTTCAGAGAACACCACATCTCTACTAACTATGATCCTTTTAGACACAGGATTGTAGAGTCTGAATGCCTTAGATTCTTCACTAGTGCCTAGGAAAATGCACTTCTCACTTCTATCATCTATCATCCAACTTTTTTCTCTTCACTTCAGGAACATGAGTGTATGCAATGCATCCAAACACCTTGAGATACTTCACAGAGGGTTTTTGACCACTCCAAACTTCCTCAGGTGTTACATCAGTCAAGGCAGCAGTAGGACATCTGTTCAATATGTGAATGGCCCAATTTGCAGCTTCAGGCCAGAAACTTTTTGGCATACCTTTCCCTGCCAGCATGCTCCTCATCATGTTGAGAAGAGTTCTATTCTTCCTCTCTGCTACTCCATTCTGTTGAGGAGTGTATGCAGCAGTAAGCTGCCTTTTGATTCCATTCTCTGTGCAAAACTTCTCAAACTCTGTGGAGTTGTATTCCCCCCCCCCTGTCAGTTCTCAAACCACACAATACTTCACCAGTCTCTTTTTCAACCTTTGCTTTAAATTTCTTAAAACAGTTAAGTGCTTCAGACTTCTCTGTGAGAAAATATACCCAAGTCTTTCTACTAAGATCATCAATGAATATGAGTATATACCTTTTCTTGCTGCTTGATTCAGGTGTGAGAGGTCCACAAATATCAGAGTGAATCAGCTCTAGTCTCTTTGTGGCTCTCCAGTTGTTGTCTTTAGGTATTGGCTCTCTATGTTGCTTTCCTGTCATGCAGTCAGGACACACTTGTTCTGTATCTTGCAATTTTGGCAAACCAGTTACCATTTCTTTCTGTGCCAGAGTCTTCAAGCCCTTCAAGCTCAGGTGGCCATATCTGCAGTGCCAGAGGTGTGTCTCATCTACACAGGTGGCCTGCAAACAAGTTGGTATGACAGCAGTAGCAACAATAGGAAACAATTGATTCGCAGTCATTTTAGAGGTCATCAGCAGCCCCTTCACTTTGTGATATGCCCTGCATACATCATCTTCAAAAATCACCTTCAACCCTCTGTGTTGGAGTTGCCCTACACTCAATAAATTGTTCTTGAGGGTTGGTATATAGTAAACACCAGTTATCACCTGTATCATACCATTTATTCTGAGCTTTACATTGCCTCTTCCCATTACTTTTATTACAGAATCATCCCCCAATCTCACAGTAGTTCTAAAATTAGTATCTAGGTTAAAGAACCATTCTTTTACACCACACATATGGTTGCTGCATCCTGAATCTAACAACCATATGTTCCCCTTAGAATCTATCACATATTCAGCATCACCAGAGGCCATTAATAACACTTCCTCATCTTCATCAAATTCAATGTAATTTGCCTTCCCTTCTAGCTTAGGACATTCATACTGATAATGTCCTAATCTACCACATTTATAACATTCAATGGCTTCTTTATTAAAGGTTTGCTTACCTCTACCACGACCACCTCTGATGGCTCGTCTTCTACCTCTGCCATTGCTTCTGTTATCACCAGTAGCCTTCAATACTTGGTCTTCTTCCTTGGGACCTTTCATCTTTTGCTCGTGAACAAGAAGACTCCCATGCAACTCATCCACACTCAATGTCTCTACATTGTTGGATTCTTCAATTGCGCATACTACGTAATTGAATTTATCAGTCATCGTGCGTAGTACCTTTTCTACTACCATCTGCTCATCAAACTTACCTCCATGTATCTTCATCTTATTCGCAATAGCAATTGTCCTTCCAAGATATTCATCAACTGTCTCGCCTTCTTTCATAGAAAGAATCTCAAATTCTTTCTTCAGAGCCATCAATTGAGCTCTCTTTACCTTCGTGGAGCCTTGGTACTTGCGTTTCATTGATTCCCAAATTGCTTTCGCGGAATCCTTATCAAGAATCGTCTCAATGATGTTGCAATCAATCGACTGAAACAGATAATTCTTCGCTTTTAGGTCTTTTAGTTTCCCTTCCTCCATATTCTTCCTGTGCTCCGCCGTGGGATTCACCGGTAGGGTTGGAACGCCGCCTTCCACAATCGCCCAATATTCTTTAGACCTTAGCAAGTTCTCCATAAGCATTGCCCAGTGATCATAATGCCCATCGAATTTGGGAATGGATTGATGTGCGTAATTGTTGTTTCCTGGTTCCACCACGATCGTTCTTTCAAGCTTTTCTTCGCGAATGAGTTTCGTGTATCAGGCCCTTTTCAGAGCTCTGATACCAATTGTTAGAGGTAAATTGTGGTGAAATCACACTCTATCTTCATTCAACTGAGCCAAAGGCTATATGTAATACAAAATGTAAGAGTTTCAGTTTTCAAAAGCTGTTATTCAACTAACTAACAGACTATTCTAGACTTAACAGAACTATTTGAAAAATGTATTATACACTTAACAACTAATCCTAGTGTATAATACTCGTATCAAATACGCTACAAAGAATAAACAGTTATTCTAACAGATACCTCATTGTTGGCCACATCAACATGCCACTGCCACCACATTAAACGCCATTCCCGAGTCCCCACCACACCGACCTTACACACATAATTGTCTAGTATTTTTTTCTCATCTCTTTTGGGTTGCTTGCTTAATGGATCATCTACATTTCCCCTTATTATTTTAATAATGCATCCTTGTTTACAAAATATTTAGACCTACTTAATAATATCATATTATCATGTTAATACTCTAAAAACCATAGTAACAATAACTGAGAAGCTTTTCAGAAATCACAGGATGGGAACAACATGAACACCTGACCTGCATTTCCCTTATTCAGAAAGAAGTATCTTTAATTGTTCAAATTAGATGTTACCATTAAATCAGGCAACAGCATCTAACCTATACAAATTACCATAATCTTATGTTAAACCTTAAGAAACATGATAAATTAAGATTAATGTAACATCATAAATTAAGGAAAAATAATGCTCAATAACTAGAAGATATATTAATTAGAGTAAACATCTGAAATCCAGAATCTGTAATCTGTAATTTTGCACAATTGAGCAAACCCCACATAAACATGATCAGCCGGAAAAATAACAAGATCTTCGGATGCAATTTCCATCAAGTAAAAAAGGTAAGAAATTGAAGTGAAGAGAAACTGATGAAGAAGCAAACCGAAAACCCAATTACATACAAATACCGGTTTTTCCCCATTTATATATGTTCTGCAATTTCATAATCCCCACCGAAGAAGGGACAAAAACCATAACAGAAAAAAAAAGTTGCATTTTTTTTTCTCCTTTTTTGTTGAGAATTGAATGATTGTTCAATAAGACATGCACTGGAATCCGCTGCAAACCCACAACCAAATCACAAATAAAACCGCACAAACAAACAAATCAAGCAGCAAAACCACCCACACATGTTTCTTCCATATATGCTTAGCTTTCTGGCGATCATTGACTTTCGGCAACGAAACGACGTCGTCGGATACATCAACCATTGCATTACCATCAAGCCTCTTCTTCTTCTTCAACCCTTCAGCAGGTTTCCCAATTAGCGGAAGAGTTGACCGCTGAGACCTCTTAGGAGAAAAAACTTCCTTAAAAACAGAATCGAATTGTTTCTGTAACGAGAAAGGGGCAAAATCGTCATTTGCAGATAGGGTTTCACGGAAACAAGATCTGATACGGTTGAGAAAGGAAAGAGCGTGAGGTTTGGGAAGATGGTGATCGAAAATCGCAAAGTAAACGAAAGGAGGATCGATGAGAAAGATGTAGGTGCGATTATTAACGGTGTGAGAGAAAAGAGAGTGATTTGGAGGGGTTTGTGCTAAACATTGAGAAGCTAATGATTCAATGTTTGAATCTTTTGAATTTGAATCGTTGTTTTTGAGATGATGTGCGAGAATTGTTGTTGATTTTGCAATGCAGAGATAGTGGATTAACTCTGGTCTCCAAATTGTTGCTGCTGGTGGTGGTGCAGCACCCATTGAGAAAGGATGGTGAAAGGGGTTTCAATTTTGATGTGTGGGTTTTGGAATTAGGGTTTGTTTTGATTTCAAATTGGGAATGGAAATGATAAGAAGGAGAAGAAGGGAAACAGAATGGAGAGAAGTGTGGGTGGATTAGAAATTGGGAGGGGTGGAGGGATGGGATTGGCTGTGCTGTGTAAAACCAAACTACAGCCAACTGTCGCTGTCGTTTAAATTACTATATTGTCCTCACTCTTCATATTTTCTTTTTCTTGTTACGCCTTCCTCTCTGTTTTTTAACTGTTATCTGTTTTCTTTTTGAAGATCGAATGGCTCTTCATGCATATGATCTAACAAATTACTCCTTTTTATGTGCCTAAATGGTGAAAACAAGTTTAACTGCATTTTTTTTAAGGAGGTAAAGTGGGGTTTCAGCTCAGTTGTCGAGTTTTTAATTTTAAAAGGTGTATATTAATTAATAAAAGGTGTATCCCTATCTAAATTATCGGTTAATTTATTAATAACTATGTGGCTTTAGCTAACACACTTCATTTAAAGAGGTAGATTTAGCTAATATATGAGGTAAACTTTATTTACCTCTTAGATGAATTTCAATGTCTCTTTCTCCTTAATATGTGAGCATGGATTTCCTTTCCTTATATCTTTTCCTGATGGCATCTATCTTACGAATATATCAAGAAAAGAGAAATAATAGTAATTGATACAAATATTATTACTCTAAAAGAAAATTTGATGTTTAGTTTTTTTATCAGTAATAAAGCGTAAAAGGCAACAAACAATCCAACTAAGATCTGAATCTAACAATTCCTATAGCATCTGCAAACAGAGATGTAGAAATGACCGAAAGACAATTATGTCAAAAGTGAACTCCATGTTCCATAGACGAGCCTTGTTTTGCCAACCAATCTGTTCTGCACAGTACTTCCGATCTTGAGGCCGATCCGAGGTAGTTAGTGGTAGATATCCTTGAGCAATGTGACCTGTCCGATCCGAGCTGAGGTTGTATCTGCAAAGCCACCCCGATGCTTAAGTCAGTGAGATAGTCTTAGCAGTGTAATAAATGTGAGATTTGCTTACCATTAATGAGGCATTGATGGTTGTATTTATAGATAGTGGTAGAGTTTGTCCTGATGAATCAGGACCTTCCGATCTGGTGGAGGGATCAGAACCCTTGATGCTTGGACCTGATTTTTGGATTTGGGCCTTTGGAGGTTGGGCCTTTGATAGGTGCAAATAGATGCTGGAAAAGCGGTGTAAGGAGGTAAAAAGTCCCACCATAACAGTTGTCCCCCAAGTCTGGTGGTCTGAGGGACGATCTTGACTTGTGAACCGAGCTTTAAGAGGTATGGGCCGACCTTCATGTTATTCCGAGTTTTGAGACTTTGTAACCATAAATTTTTTGGCCGAATCCATGCAGAGACGGGCTGCAGATCTTGCAACGAGGTGGTACCTGATCGTTTGAGGAGCTCAATGGTTCAGTAACCGTTGGTGACGCCTCGATTTGGGTGCGTGAAATAACTGTTCATGATTGGCACATTTTACGAGGATGGCTGAAGTAATGATGGCACGTTGTTTCATGGTCATTGATTGGACGTGACGGTTCTGTTTGAAATCGCTTTGTATTCCTCGTGCCTTATAAATAGGAGATCATTCGTTCTTTGTTGGCTGCTGCTTGAAAGTGCTCTAACTACCGATCCGAATTTGTTGAAATTGAGCTATAGAGATCGTGGCGAGGTCGCAACCGTTTAAGTGGAGTGTTCATTGGAGTGCCTTTGTTCAACAACGTAGAGAACTCTATCGTCTCCGATCTTCGAAGAATCGAGGTTAGTTTTTTGATGATGCCTTTGTTATTTGATCATTTCTTGCTATTTTGTTTCGTTTATACCGTCTGCAGGGTGGGGGTCGTTAGGCCGGGTTCCGACTTGTTTTAAGGACCCACCTTGTTGCCTAAATCCTAACAACGGTGCCCCCATACCTGCAGGTTTGCTCTAGCGAGAACTAAGCAAACTCGTAGAGAGATAACTCCCAAACCACCTCAGTTAGCTAAAAAGATGGCTTCCGAAGCCAAAGTTTCAGAAGGGGCCCAACCTAGCATCGCCCTAGTCGAGCCAGAGGTACATGAACAACCAACCTCTACCCCAAATAGTCCTGAACATGAGGAGGATCTAGAAGTTAAGGATCTCTCCCCCCAAGGCACCACGAACGAAGTCGCTAATATCGAAAAACTGCCTACCCCGACTAAACAAGATCCTAAAAGTTCTCAAAAGGATCGTCCTGAAGAGGGTCATGAAGAAAGTGCCGAGTCCAGGAGTTCTGAAGAATCAAGCTCAGTGTCAACTGCAAGCTCGGAGGAGGAGGAAAGGGAGAGTCATGTTGGGAGAGATTCTGATGAGGAGAAGACAGTTAGCGATGGGACAGCAGAAGGTCAATCAGAAGAAGTTCTGCAGGGGAGAGCCGAGGGAGATGCTGAGTCGTGTACAGATGGGTATTGGTGTGTGAAAAACGTGTGCAAGTATACACAGTCACAAACAAGTAGTATAAAAGATTGAACCCACAGGGATTGGATTAACTCTTGTATGCTTAAGAAGATATAAATTAGTGCAGCTACACTACTCACAGTTTTGGATGGAGTTGAAAAGAAAACAGAATGTAAATATGCAATAAAATGTAGAGGAAATCAGTTGAGAATGATAATTGAGATGTCTTCACCAAATAAGTCACTTTCAAGAGTTATGTGCTTTTATGTGGTGCAGATGCACTGAGTGCAGCTGCAATAGTATGTGCCTTTCAGCTACTTTCTTGAGAGTTTCGTTACAAGCTTCCTATGTCTAGACATGCTAAATAAGTTCACTCCTGCCTTTGAAGTACCCACTGTATCACCCTAAGGACTATGTTATCCTATGTCTAGGACTTAACAAGGAATTAACAAGCTTTCTTTATTAAACAAGTTAACAAATGCTTTACTAAACACTCACCCTTATTAGTTCTTGATTTCTAGTTATAAACCATGTCTGTGAATATAACTCTACTTATTCTAAGCGATCAACCTTAAAATAAGATGGATGTAGTATAACACAAGAATCAAAATGCATACACCATATAAAAACACAATAACTTTCTCAAAAGATCATTATAAGGTTAGAACATCTCAACTAAAGAAGTTTAGCTCATCATAGGCATTGCAAGGCAAATAAAGATGAAATAAAACATGTTGAAGTAAAGTAAATTACAAGAGAAAACAATAGGGTAGAGATTACACCGATTGAAGAACTGTTGCATAAGTTTGCCAAGCAGTGCATATGCACTGATTCCTTGCACTAGCTAACTCTATGAAGAAGTGAAGGGAGAAGTCGTCAATTCCTTCCTCACCTTCTTACAAACTAACAACTAATTTAAACTATAAAGAAAATAAAACTTTGAAACTAAGAAAAACTAAACCAAAAAGAAAATAAAAAGGATTATATGATATATGAGATATCTTTCAAGTGAGGAATTTGAGTCCTATTTATAGCCTTGAAGGTTTCCTTCATGTTGAGGTTTCCTTGCTGATAAAGTTAACCAAACCATGGTTACTTTTTAAAAGTTAAGATCATCTTGGATTTCAGCACTCATTCTTAAATTTGAGGTCCAATAAAAGGTTGCCATATGTCTTGTAAGATAGATTTTTGTGAAGCCTTTTTGATTGTAGGCGCCTCCTTTGCAAGTGGCTTTGTGCTCCCATGTGACTTCTGATCAAGCAGCAATCCAACTAAGCATTCTGGCAATGGTAAGAATTGAGGTGCTTCCAATGTGGGGTTGTGAGCTGCTTCGTTGCAGAGTGGTGCAGTTGCACCAAGTGCATTTGCACTACCCAGTGCAGTTGCACCAAGTGCATTTGCACTACCCGGTGCAGTTGCATCAACTGGTGCAGTTGCACTGAACAAACACATCAAACATACCAATATACAATAAAATGCTAAGTTATGGACATCTCTTATCTGAAAACCATAAATGTTGTTATTTTATTCTTACTAACATATTTAACACATAATAGACTTGATTTTGGGTAATTATCTAAGTGTAAAAGCACAAATAACTCTATATAAAATAGAGTTATCAGGTATTCATTTAGTTGCGTCAGCGCAATTGATGTTTCTGTGTGTCCGGCGCTGAGCATTCCTCGGATATATTCTTAGGTTTCTACAAAAGTGCAGGCCCAAAGATCTGTTTATAGGTGTGGTTACGACATGACTGACATAGTCCAAAAGATTACCAGTCCTAGGCGAGGTATTTGGACTGCTGAGGGGATGAAGGATTCGGAACATGCGGCGATCTGGCCTTCCGAGCTTAAGTTCATTATGTATGATGTCGTTATTTCTACTATGCATATTCGCCCACCTTTTACCTCCTTTCAACAAACCGTTCTTGCTGTCTTGGGTATTGCTCCTGCTCAACTTCATCCAAATGGTTGGGCCTTTATTCGAACGTTTGAATTGATCTGTATTCACCTTAGGAGACCGATCTCCATTGATTTGTTTTTCAATCTCTTCGAGATTAATCGGAATAAAGACAAAACCTCTAGCGGTCATGAACATGTCAGTTTAAGATTGGTCAGAAAAATGCGGGTGTTCCGACTTTATTCCGATTCTTTGAAAGGGAATTGGAAAGACAAATTTTACTTTGTGCAGCCCGTTGATGAGAAAGTAAAAAATTTCGTGGGCTCATATAGTGCTGATGGCGGGTCTCTGGTGTCGACCAAGTTTCCCCTAGGTTGGAGCCTTACCCATTATAATCGCACGCCGAAGTCGTACAAAGTAGGCGATGTTAGGCTATCTGTGGAGGATAAGAAGACCAAGCCGATCATGCTCGCGTGCGCGGAGCTGATTCCTTACACTAGAGAAGATTGGAAGGGATTCCAAACTGCGGACCTAGTCAGGACCGCAACTAGGTCGAAAGTCATCCAAGTGTTAGGTAGCCACGGTCGTTTGTTCGTGTGTTTATTTTCCTTTCTGGATTATTGTTTCAAGTTTCTTAAGCCATTCCTGATGCTTATAATTTTTGCAGATAACATGGTCGGCGATGATGAGATCGATTTTGACTGGCTGACCGCCATGGGACTCCTAACGCCAATGAAGCTCTCAATGCAACTCCGGTCCGAACTGTCAATCCGAGGGAATCGGCGACCGAGTTGGTGGATCTGGAAGTTTCAGAAGGCGGCCTGAACACTCAAGGTCGTCAAAAGAATGTGACCGAATCGAGTCCTCCTCCTCAGAGCAACCTTCCCCCAAAGGTTGGGAAGAGGAAAGCTTCTGCTTCTGGTGGTGAAACCAAGTCTTCAAGAAGACACAAGTCTAGTGGGTCGAAAAGGCACAAGTCTTCTTCTTCTCTTGCGGTGGAGTCTGAGTTCGCCAAAAGGAACTATGAAGTCTCTGTTTCCGACCCCGTTTCTGCATCACTGAACGTCTTTCAACATTTGTCTGATGTTGTGAAGTCTCAGAAGGATGAATTGGAGACTCGTGCCAAAGGTAATTCAAAGTTCTGATCTATTTGTTTAGCAAGGTTTACGTTTTACCGACTTTGCAACTTATTTTGTGGATTTGTTCCCTTTCAGCTGCTGAAGAGGCTCGTGATCGGGAGAAGGAAGCAAAGATGAAAGCTGAGAAGAAATTGCTGGAGGTCCAGGGCTTACTGACTAGTATTAAGGGCGAGCTGAGGCAGCTGGAGAAGTTCCGGGATGATCTTCTTAAGGAGAAGGATAATAAGGAGAAGGATAAGGAGACAGAAAAAGTTGCAGGGCTGCAGGAGAAAATCCAAGGTCTTGAGAAGAAGGAAAAAGATGCTGAGACTGAAGTTCGCAACCTTAAAGATAGGATCTCCGAGCTTGAAGACTCTTTTAAGAAGGCCGAGGAAAACAAAGCTTCCAGTTCCGACCCTGGGGGACAGATTGCCGAGCTAGAGAGGCTGCTGGGTGAACAACAAGCTGAAACTGCCAAGCAAAGAGAAAATGCAAAGAAAGCTGCCAGCTATGCCCTTTCCATGTGCGAAAACGGCTTTAAAAAAGCTCTTCAGCAAGTCAATCTTGTGAACCCCGGATTTCAGCATTTCAACGGATTTTCGATGTTAATTACGAGGTCCAGAACGGGGAGATTGTGAAGATTGATAAAGCTGCCAAAGCTCGGACTATTGTGTACTCTCCTCCTGCTTCCGATGTTTAGGCGTTTCTAGAAACTTAGGATTTTTTGTAAAAGTTCCTGGTTTATACCGATAGAACTTCTAGCATAAGCCCGGAACTTTGGAGTAGACAAATTTTGTAATTTTGTAATGTCTTTGAATTCGAGGGCTCAGCTGTATCTTTACGCTTGGTTTTTTACGTCATCATATGTATGCATGTTTTGCAAATATTGTTTTTATGTCATCTGCAATTAACTTTAACGCATAGATCCCGTTTGTTGACGAGCTTAATCGAGGCTTGTCCTGATTTGTACTCGTGTTAGGATTCAAAGGATTATTCGAGGGTCGGAGGAGACCATTGAGGGTCCTAAGAAAAGTTTACCAGGACTCGGCCCGGATTTAACTCGTTCGTTAGGGTTCTTGGCTACTAAGGCCAATGGTCGGTTTAAGGATAAATCCTTAAAGAACCTTTTAAACCTTATGGGGCAGTTTACCAGGTCTCGGCACGGATCTAACTGGCCCCTATGGATTGCGACAAGCTTGGTCGCATTGGGAGATCTTATAAGATCGTCCGAAGTAGACCCTCTTGAAGAGGGAGATTTAATTTCGTACATTATTATTTTGATCGAATCAAAAATATATGTGTGAAACGTAGGCATTGCTGCCGTTTTTTGATTAACGAGGATAATACATGTTACACAAAAGTTTGCACGCTCAAGTAGTGGTGCCTTTACACATTTTGCTAAATGTGATAGCTCTTCATTTTTGTGGCGTTCCAAGTTCGGAGGATCTCCTTCTTGTCCAGTGTTTCTATCTTGAAAGCCCCAGTACCGGTCTTAGATCTAACCCGGTATGGACCTTCCCAATTAGGTGCTAACTTCCCTTGGGCTGCATTTTTTTATCCAACGTCGGCTCTTCGAAGCACTAGATTGCCGGGTTCGAAATCTCTGGCAACGACCTTAGCATTGTACCGGATCGCAACTCCTTGTTTGACAACAGCTTCTCTGAGAGGGGCTCGCCCTCTTATTTCGTCGATGAGATCGAGTTCTTCTCTCAGAGCTTGGGTGTTTTCAGCTTAAGCCTTGGGGTTAGTTGTTCTCCAACTGAGTTCGCCAATTTCCACAGGGATGACAGCTTTGCTGCCATAGGAGAGCCGGAACGGCGTCTCTCTGGTGGAGCTTTGGGGGTGGTTCGATAAGCCTAGAGGACATATGGCAGCTCTTCTACCAAATTTCCCTTTGCGTTGTCCAGTCGTTTTTTCAGACCATTAATGAGTACCTTATTGGCTGCTTCAACTTGTCCGTTTATTTGCGGATGTTCAACCGACGTGAAACGATGTTTAATTTTAAAGTCGGCCATCATTCTCTTGAAGCCTTTGTCGGTAAATTGAGTTCTGTTGTCGGTTATGACGACTTCGAGGATCCCGAATCTACTCATGATGTTCCTTTTGAAAAATCTGATGCAGTTTCTTGCACTGATTGTGGCCAAGGGTTCTGCTTCGATCCACTTTGTGAAATAATCAATTTCTACAACGAGAAATTTGTTTTGACTTGGTGCAGTTGAAAATGGTCCTAAAAGGTCTACCCCCCACTGAGCAAAAGGCCATGTTGAGGAGAGGCTGCTTAGGTTGTTAGGAGTGGCGATATGGACGTTGGCATGGACCTGACATTTATTGCATTTTTTAACATAATTTTTAGCATCGCCTGCCATAGTCGGCCAATAATACCCCGCCCGAAGAGTCTTCTGAGCTAAGGAACGGGCGCCGAGGTGCTGGCCGCATATTCCCTCATGTACCTCGGTTAAAACGTAATCTGCTTCTTCCCCTTCGATACATTTCAATAGTGGTGAAGAAAGGCTTCTCCTGTATAACGTTCCTTCTATAACCGAGTAAGCTGACACTTTTTACGACCTTGGCTTTAGCTGAGTCTACCGGCTCGATTCCTGCCCTGATATATTCCAAAATCGGAGTAATCCAATTCTGGCTTTCCTCAATCACACATATGGTGGAGATAAAGTTCGGTTCAAGTGGGATGCTAGGTTTATGGAGTAATTCTTGGATGACCGTTCTATGATTTCCGGGGATTTTAGTGCTGGCGAGTTTTGATAGGATATCCACCATTTGATTCTCCGTTCTGGGGATGTGTTTCACCTCCGCCGTTTTGAACTGGGTCAGTAACTCCTGTATCCGAAGCTGATATTTTTACAAGGTAGGATCCTTTGTCTCAAATTGATTGTTGATTTGCGAAACGACTAGAAGTGAGTCTGTGTATAGTTTGACCTGTGTATAGTTTGGCGGGGATCATTTCCGCCACAAAGTCTGCTAGAACTTGGGCCTTCATTGTCGTACGAGACTCGTACTTTATTCCAAACTCGGATAATTCTACTGCCCATTTAATCATTCTTCCTGCAAGGTCGGGTCGGTGCAAAATCTGTCTTATTGGATAGTTGGTACGTACGACTATCTGGTGAGCGAAGAAATAGGGTCGGAGCCGTCGAGCTGCGACGACCAAGGCTAGGGCGATCTTTTCCACTTGTTGATACATGCATTCGGGTCCCTGAAGAGCTTTGCTTACAAAGTAAATAGGACTTTGATCGGTATGAGTTTCCCGGATAAGGACGGCGCCTAAAGCTTCCTCCGAGATTGACAGATACAAGTATAAAGTTTCTCCTTCGCTTGGCCGAGTTAAGATTGGAGGTTCCGAAAGCGCCTTTTTTAGTTGTTGCAAAGCTTCGTCTTGTTCGTTCGTCCAGTTGAATTCTTCCTCTTCTTTCTCTTTTTCTTTTTTCAAAAGTTTGAATAATGGGAGAGATTTAAAAGCTGCATTTGATAGGAAACGAGATAAAGCAGCGATCATGCCATTGAGTTTCTGGACTTCCTTTTTGGAGGTCGGTGTTCGCATTTCAGCCATTGATCGACATTTGTCTGGGTTTGCTTCAATCCCTCTTTCAGTTAAGGAGAAACCGAGGAACTTCCCAGCTCGGACTCCAAAAGTGCATTTCTCCGGGTTTAGTTTCATGCAGTTTTTCCTGATTTCTGCAAAAAATTCTCGAAGGTCTGCTACATGGGTGTTTTCTTGTTCACTTTTCGCAATCATGTCATCAAGATAGACTTCAACGGTCTTGCCTATTTGTTTTTGGAATACTTTGTTCATCATTCTTTGATACGTAGCATCGAAGTTTTTTAAGCCGAAGGGCATAACTCGGTAGGCGAAGTTACCTTGATTTGTCATGAAAGCAGTTTTCTCTTGATCGGGAGGGAACATGGCGATCTTGATTGTAACCGGAATATGCGTCCATAAAAGATAGTAGGCGGAAACCCGAGGCATTATCAACGAGGCGAACAATACTTGGGACAGGAAAGGCGTCCTTTGGACAGGCTTTGTTTAGGTCGGTATAATCGATGCAAATGCGCCATTTACCATTGCTCTTTTTAACCAGTACCGGGTTTGATAACCAAGTCGTGTATTTGACCTCTGTTGTGAAGTTTGCTTTGACCAAGTCTTCAACGGCCTTTGCGGCGGCCGCAGCCTTCTCTCCACTTTGTGTTCGTCTTCTTTGGGCGACCCATTTTGCGTCCGGATTAACGGCGAGTTGGTGACATGCGACTTCAGGTGGAATTCCGGGCATGTCTTCTGCCGACCAAGCAAAAAGATCAGCATGATCTATTAAACACTGAGTGTGTTCGATTTTCACCTCTTTGGATAGGTTTGCTCCAAATTTTATTGTTTTAGCAGGGTCGCCTCCAAGCTGTACTTCGAGGAATTCTCCATCTGGCTCGGGTCGTCTCAATTTCATTTTGAGCTCTTTGGCCAAGTCATCATCATTATCTTCTTCTGAGCTGTCCGGGTCGTATCTTGCATCCAAGTCGTTAAATTAACTTCGGCGGATCTAGATCTGACTTCTTCTTTTTTGGCTATCATAGGGGGAACTCCTTCTATATCTTGAGCCTTCTTTTCTGGCTTTGTCCACGAGAAGAAACATCTTGAGGTGGATTCAAGATCCGAGTTTAAGGTAATTACTTTGTTGCATAGGGAGTGGAATTTTATTTTTAAGTGAGTGGTGGAGGTTACAGCTCCGAGCCTACCCAAAGTTGGTCTCCCGATGATACAGTTGTAGATTGATTCACATGGCAAGATGAGGAATTTTGTTTTAACGATCCTTACCAAAGGTTCTTCACCGTAGGAAACCATCAGTTCAAGGTGTCCAAGAGGTTTAGTCCGAGATCCGTTAAATCCTGATAGTGCAGATCCTCGGTAAGGAACGATGTCTTCCTTATCGATTTCCATCCTTTCAACTAAGTCGAGAAAGATTATGTTGGACGAACTTCCTAGGTCGACTAAAATTCTTCTAATCTCTTTATTAGCAATTACGGCCGTGACCAAGAGTGGGACGTGTTTGTTGGGCTTCCCATCTAGAAGGTCTTCATCTCCGAAAGATAAAGGACGTCGGTTTGAAGGAGTTGATGTGACCGAGGTCGTGGCTACGGTGAGTAATTCCTTCCACTTTCGTTTCATTGTTTTCCCGGATTCTTCGTGGGAAAAACCTCCTGTAATCATCATCATCACTGACTGTCCCTTTGATTTTCTTGAGTTAAGCTCGTCTTCGTCGGACTCGTCCTTGATTTTCCCCTTTGATTTGTGCTCCTGCTCTCGCTCTTCCTTAATCTCGCCAGTTTGACGTCCGGGTTTGTTTATATAGCTTGCCAGTTTTCCTCTTTTAATCATGTCCTCAATGTCGTCCTTTAAGGGGTTACAGTGGTTGGTGTCGTGACCGTTACTCCGGTGATACTGGCAGTATTTATTGGAACGTTGACCTGGTCTGTGAGCGAGGGGTTTTGGGAACTTTTCGTCTCTAAACTCCGTGTTCCAACATTCACCCAAAAGTTGGGCATGGGTGACATTGAGCTCGGTATAAAATTGGTGACGATTCTGAGGTCGGGAGTCCCTGTTGCCTCGGCCGTCGTTCTTTTGGTCTTTTTCATTTTGGGGCCTAGATGGTTCGATCATCGGTGGATTTTTACCGGTCATGGCGCTTTCTTCTTCATTGATAAAGCATTGGGATAGCTGGAGGAAATCTTGGAGGCTTTCTGGTTCCCAAGTATTGATGTGTTTCTTGAACGGGATTCCGGGTCGCAGTCCCATCCCCATAAAGTAAACTCGGAAAGCATCGTCGAGATTCCGAACTTGTCTGCCTCTTTATTAAATCTTTCTATGTATTCTCGTAAAGACTCGGAACTTCCTTGGACGATGGATGCCAATACGTTCTTGTTTTTCGGTTTGCTTTTGGAATGGGAAAAATTGGCCGAGAATAATTTAGCCAAGTGGTCCCACGAGGAAATTGTGTTTGATTTGAGGACCTCAAACCATTCAGAGGCTATTTTCTCAAATGTTAGGGGGAAAATTCGGCATTTCATTTCCATGGGGACATTCCAATACTTCATTACCGTGTCAAAATAACTCAAATGTCTGTCCAGATCGCCTGTCCCGTCATAAGTTTTCAAGCCCTCCGGTGATTTTTCTAGATACCTGGGTACCGGATAACGATCGATTTTTTTTTTTGTAAAAGGTCCTTTACGCTCTGTTGATTGGGCTCTACGTGAAGAATGAATTCGGCGATGAGGGTCGGGGTACCTGCAGTCCTGGTGGTGATATTCGTGAGGTGAATATTCTCCGCTTTTCGAACGTCGCCTTGGAGAAGAAGATGCTAGAGAAGAATCGACCTCTGCTCCTTCGTCGTAGACCTCGGCTCGGGGAGAACGGGTCCATTCCCTCGGCGCCGACAACGAGGAAAGCGATGGTAGCAACGTCTTTTGGGTGGAGATCAGTGGCGTCTTCGGGCAGGATTTCTTCTTTCAGGGGAATCCGGATCGGGTGATTCCTCTTCCGGAATATTTCGGGCCCCAAGTTCCGCTACTTGTCCTTCGAGGTTAGTAAATCAGTAGCTTCTTTCTTGATTGGCCGCTTAATGTTTGTTTAGCAGAAGGACGAGCTGTTGAATAGCATCGATCGGGACTAGAAGTGGAGGCGGAGGAGGAGGCAGATGATTTCGGGCGAAGCTTTCGGTGACGAGAACGAAGTTCGGATTTTGGTTTTGGATTTGTACTTGAGTAGAGTTCGGAAGTTCTTCCGCAAATCCTTCCGGGGTAGGCTGGGGTTCGGCTAGCTGAGTTATGGCCGGTCTCATATTTGGCTCGGGTTATACCTGCAAAGCCACTCTGACGCATAAGTCAGTGAGATAGTCTTAGCAGTGTAATAAATGTGAGATTTGCTTACCATTAATGAGGCATTGATGGTTGTATTTATAGATAGTGATAGAGTTTGTCCTGATGAATCAGGACCGTCCGATCTGGTGGAGGGATTAGAACCCTTGATGCTTGGATCCGAGGTAGTTAGTGGTAGATATCCTTGAGCAATGTGACCTGTCCGATCCGAGCTGGGGTTGTACCTGCAAAGCCACTCTAACGCATAAGTCAGTGAGATAGTCTTAGCAGTGTAATAAATGTGAGATTTTCTTACCATTAATGAGGCATTGATGGTTGTATTTATAGATAGTGATAGAGTTTGTCCTGATGAATCAGGACCGTCCGATTTGGTGGAGGGATCAGAACCCTTGATGCTTGGACCTGATTTCTGGATTTGGGCCTTTGGAGGTTGGGCCTTTGAGAGGTGCAAATAGATGCTGGAAAAGGGGTGTAAGGAGGTAAAAAGTCCCACCATAACACAATCTAACAACAGTTGCCTTCACAAAGGGAGTGTTGAAAGTTGAGCTGCTAACCACGTTCCATAAAGGAGCGAGTATGATCAATAATCGGCGAATTGGGCTGAGTGGAAGAAACTCCCTCATTGATGAACTTCAAAGCAGTCAACGAATCAGTCTCGCAAATTAGATTCTGATATCCATATTATCTTGAGCAATATAGAGACCCTGAGCAATTGCCTGCAATTCCACATTCATGTTGTTAGTGTAGCCACACCCGCCTGAGAAACCTAAAATCTAGTTGCCATTGTGATCTCGGAAGAGCCCTCCATACCCCAACTGACCAGGGTTGCCAAAGGAGCTACCATCAACATTAAGCTTGATAAAGTTAACCGGAGGCGGTGTCCAAATGACTAGCCGCGACTCCTTGTGAGAAGGGGGTTTAGGAAAAGCTTTAGTTGTAGCATCCAAGAGAGAACAAATACGGCTAACAACTCGCCAATTGTTCCGTCTAGTGTTAGAGAAAACTTCTTCATTTCTGGACCTCCATAACATTCAACAAGTGATGATAAATAGAATACCAAAATTTCCCTTTGCATTGGACTTGAACCAGAGACGTGGATCATCAGAGTTGAATTCTTGAAGATTAGGATGGGAAGGGATGGGTTATAGTCTCTCAAGGTATGGAGAAGTGTCCCATTTGTAGCACCACACCTATGGCAAGATTGATCTTGGGTAGTGTGTCGCATAACCCTAAAGGAATTTGTAGGGAGGCTACCATACATGATAATCCAAGCAAAGTGCTCGACATTCTCCGAAACTTGTAGCTTCCAAATCCACTTCCAGCTTTCTAAGTTAGGAACCTGTTGATCAAACAAATGAATGAGCCATAAATAAGCATTTTTGGTGGAATACTGACCTGATGAAAATTAGCTCCATATGATTGTATCTTCAGAATTGGGATTAATGAAGACACTTTGCATTTCAAATTTAATCTCGTCAGGAATATTGGTGTAGGGGAGATTGAAGTTCCAAGAGCCATTCATAACAATGTCTTTTACCCGGAGATCCCAATCCTGGATATCAACATAAGGGACTCTATCACAAATAAAGCCTTTATGAAGCCAATTTGATGTTAAGCTTAGTATAAGGTTTACAATTTAATGTAAAATTAATTTTTATCACTTAATAGGTTTGTAGATAAAACAAAATATCATTATACATCTACTAAAATCACATTTGATAAAGAGTTTTTAACATTTAGACCTGCAATATTGATACTTTAAATGTGCGATTGACCTTATTCCAGCTCAATCTGAGTTGAAACTCACACCACACCACCGTTGTTCCAAACACCTTAGAAATCATTTCTAGTGTTTTCCATTTTTAATTCAATCGCGTAAGATGTTTCTACGAGGCTAAGTCACAAGAATGATGCTAACAAAATCTCGTTAGAATTAACTATGCATTTTTGTCTTTTCATTTTAAAAAATGGGTTCATGAAACTATCAAAATCTAATTTTGGGATGGTAATTCTTTTCCTTTCAAGTGCCCTTGTTTTTGAAAAGCAATTCTTGTTTGCTAGATATTAAGAGTATAGCTCTTTAGCTTAGTTAATACACATATGACTCATCATACACCTTACTTGTATATCACACACTATAGAATTACATCCTGTAACTAACTGATTGAGATTATCCAATCAGTTAGAATTTCCCTCTCCCTTACAATATGTGTATATAAGATACTCTTGTAAATTGAATGAGAATTAATGAAAGATGAATATTCAGTTTTACATACAATTGTTATAGCTCAAAACAGTTAGAAAGAAAGAGAGAAAGTTCACTCTCTAATATGGTATCAGAGCCTATCCTAGATCTTTCGGGGCCACCCACCATTATAATCCACGCACAAAGCCCAATAGTGCTAGGCGTGAGGGGGTGTATTGGGAAAAACCCAAGTCCCACATTGACTAGTGATAAGGTCTCAAGAGGGTTTATAATGAAGAGGCAACCCTCACCTTACAAGCCGGTTTTGTGGGGTTGAGTTAGGCCCAAATCACATTCTAATATGGTATCATCGTCATCGTTTCCTGGCGAACCAACCTCGCCGCAAGCTTCCGCCGCCGTAAACAACACGGTCAATTCATCTTCTCCGACGCGTCTCAAAGCCTCGTCGTTCACCGCAATTTCTGAGAAACTCGATGCTGATAACTACCTTCTCTGGTGTCAACAGGTGGAGCCTATCATCAAAGCTCACAGGTTGCACAAATACCTGGTTAATCCAGTGATTCCGGAAAAATTTCTGTCCGTTGAAGATGCTTCAACAAATCTTGTGAATCCTGCCTTCGAAAAGTGGGAACAACAAGATGCCTTGCTCCTATCGTGGCTCCAATCAACAATCTCCAAAGATATGTTGACTCGCGTCATCGGCAGTAAGACTTCTTCGCAACTTTGGGATAAAATTCATGAACATTTCCAGATCCACACTCAAGCTCGTGCGCGTCAACTCAGGAGTGAACTTCGAGCCACAACTCTCGAAGGATCTGCCATAACGAAGTACCTGCTCAAAATTCAAACGCTGGTGAACAGTCTCAGTGCCATCGGTGAGGCGATTTCGTCTCGCGAACATCTGGATATCATCCTCGAAGGTCTTCCACAAGAGTATGAGTCCACAATTGCTATTATCTGTGGCAGATCTAGTCCGATTTCAATTTCAGAAGTTGAAACACTTCTCCTTGGTCACGAATCACGTCTCAATCGCTTCAACAAACTTTCAATTGCTTCTACAAATGTTGCAACTGCATCAGCTGCTGCTTCCAAATCCGCGTCGTCATCAACAGGTACTCCTGCACAGGCGTTTGTTGCGCAATCTTCTGAAACTCCAAGTGACGACACTTCTGGTGGTTGGCGTGGCTCGCGCAATGATAACGGCGGACGCGGTGGTCGTGGAGGTCGTGGTCGCGGTCGTAATAGCACTCAATGTCAAGTCTGTCACAAGTTTGGCCACGATGCTTCTATGTGTTTTCATCGGTTCAAACGTGACTATAATGCAGGTGATTCCTCTGCACAAAGAACTCCTACTACTCCTATGTGGCCTTCCAACTCTCCTGCGTGGCCGTTCCCTCAGATATGGAACCAAATGCTGCAAACTCCTCCACGCCCTACCTACTCTCCGCAATCGTTCATGGCGCCTTACTATGGAACTCAGTTCTCCATGCCTGCTTGGTTTCCTCCATCGTTCACACCTCGTGCACCTCAAGCCTTTGTTGCCAATGCTACAGCGCCTTCTGCACCTGCTGCTTCGCCTGATTTCTTTGCAGATTCTGCTGCCACTCACACCATGTCCAATGCTTCTCACTCTGTTCATCAACAAACTCCGTTCGTAGGGCCTGATCAGATCACCATCGACAACGGCCAAGGTTTGGACATTAAATCAATTGGTTTCACCCACTTTAGATCACCTACAAATCCTAAACGCATTTTGTCTCTTAACAATGTGTTACATGTACCTGCTCTCACTAAAAATCTGCTTAGCGTTCGTCAATTATCCAAAGATAATGCTTGTTATTTTCAATTTAATGGTAACAATTGTGTTGTTAAATCTCAGGATACTAATGAAACCCTTCTCAATGGTCCTCTTGATGAAAATGGCCTTTACAAGTTCTCCAATCTGCTGTCCAGACCTGTTACATCCACTGGTTTACCTTTACCTGTTAAGTCTTTACATTCTGCATCTGCCTTAATGACTGTCTTACCTAATACTAATGCTAGTTCTACTTCTGTATCTGCACACACAAATCTTTTCACTCTATGGCATTCTAGGCTGGGTCACCCTAGCACTGAGTCTCAAAGGATTGTATTGAAACTCTGTAACCTGCAATTTCATAATAAAACTGTCTCTGATTTCTGCAGTTCGTGTTGTCTTGGCAAAGCTCATAGACTACCCTCTCACACCTCCACACACACTACTGCAGCTCCATTTGAGCTAGTGTATGCTGACCTATGGGGCCCCGCTCCCTTTGTCTCAAGTACAGGTTATCTATACTACATTGCATATGTTGATTCCTACACTAGATATACTTGGCTTTATCTGTTAAAAAGAAAATCTGATGCTCTGGCTTCATTTCAAGTCTTTCATAAAATGGTGGAAACTCAATTTGGCAGCAAGATTAAGGCTCTGCAGAGTGACTGGGGTGGAGAATTTCGTTCTTTCACCTCCTTGCTACAGCAACTTGGCATTCATCACAGGAATATTTGTCCCCATACCCATCATCAGAATGGAATGGTGGAACGAAAGCACAGGCAGATAGTTGAAACAGGATTGACACTCATGGCACATGCATCACTACCTTTTGAATACTGGGATCACTCATTTCAAACAAGCGTGCATCTGATCAATAGGTTACCAACTTCTGCCTTACAGTTTGATACACCTTATCACAAGCTGTATAACACTCATCCTGACTATGGATTCCTCAGAACTTTTGGATGCTCTTGCTTTCCTTTACTGAGACCATATAACCAACACAAGTTACAGTTCAGATCTGAGGAGTGCTTGTTTCTTGGCTATTCTACTTCTCACAAGGGTTATAAATGTCAGGCTTCTAGTGGAAGAATCTATTTGTCTAAAGATGTCCTCTTTAATGAACACAAATTTCCCTACAAGCAATTGATGCTCACTCAACCTTTAGCATCATCTCCCTCCACCTTTATCTCCCCAAATATACCTCTAGTATCTACTTCTCATATCACACCTACTCATCCCCCTGGTTTCCCTCCTATACCACCACAAACTCTTCCACAGTCACAAACACCATCTCCTCCTTCACATCATACACCTCATGCCTCTGTCTCCACCTCCAGCAGTGAGCCCTCCACTGTACCACCACCTCTTCCTCCACAAAACACACATCCTATGCAAACTAGAGCAAAGAGTGGAATTGTCTGCCCCAAAATCCATCCCACACTCTTACTAGCTCATGTTGAACCAAAAACAGTGAAGCAAGCTCTTGCTAATCCTACATGGCTCACTGCAATGAAGGAAGAATATGATGCTCTCCAACAAAACAATACCTGGTCTCTGGTTTCCCTTCCACCATCAAGGAAACCTATTGGATGCAAATGGGTCTTCCGGGTGTTTGCTGGTGTTTTTAGCAAACAATCACTAGTTTTATTAGAAGGTTTGTGAGATCAAACTAGAAAAATCTCAAAGCAATTGCCTTTGAATTGCAAAAGTTTTTGTTTCAGAAAATGTAGAAAAGGGGACGATTTGCAAATGATTAACAGAATTGAAAAGAAAAGAAGCAGTAAATGGTGCAGGAATTGTAAAGAAAAAGAAAAACAAATTGCATTGAATCATAAAAATGGTACACGATCACATACAGGGATTCTTCCACTCGTTTTTCGCTCTGGCTTGGAAGTTAGAGTTTCAGGAATCGGGTGTGTATTGTGATTTTCGCGACCTCTGTTTCTTCTCAGAAAAGTTATTTATACAAGGGAAAAAGGGGGGAAATTCGAACTAAGTAACTGCCTAACAATTTGAAAATAAGTAACTGCTCCTACTTTCGGCCAAATAACCGCTCCTACTTTCGACCGAAACCGCTCTGTCACGCTTCGACCAACTGCTAGTCTTCAACGCATAACTGCTCTGTTTTCTGTCTGTCGAAAGCCTGTGTCGATTTTCCTCTCTCTTGCTTTTGCTTCCCTGGAAACTTGTCGAGTTTACCTTGCACACGACCATTTTCTTTGTCGAAACAATATGGTCTTTGTGAAATAAATATAAATCAAGCCATGTTGACCATCTTTAATGTAGCCTGTCGAAATTACAGGCTAACAAATTGCCCCCCAAAAATGTCTTTCTCGACTGAGCTTGAAGTGGAAGAAGAAAAAGAACATTTTTGAATTCTCCATCGAAATAGACTTTGCACTTGAGTAGAACAACTGTATACCTGATGTCACCACTGTTAAGTGTTGTTTCCATATTCAAACCTTGAACTTGAACATTGGCACATGTAACTTGGCAACATTATAATGAAATTTCTTCCATTTTATTCTTGGGCAATTTCTTATTCTGTGCTTTCGACAATGTTTTGGCAACTTAAATGCCATGTTTTTACGCTTTCGTTATATTTTTTCCAGCGTTATTTTAACTTCGTGCAACGTTGGCTTATACTTTTTCAGGTATTTACCATTTATACGCAAAATTCTTTCATCAGCGCCGATCTCTTCAACCTCATATGCGCCGTTTGAATAAACTTGCAAAATTTTGAATGGTCCTTCCCAACTTGGGGACCATTTACCAAAGACTCTATCTTTTTTATCCATAGGCAATAGGACCTTCCACACTAGATCACCTGAATTAAAGACTTTAGACTTAACCTTTTTGTTATAAGTTTTAGCTACCCTCTCTTTCTGTCGAATAAGCGTATCTAAAGCTAATAACCTTTCTTCGTCTAAATCAACCAATTCATCAAGCATCATATTCCAATAATAATCAGAGGGAATCTCCCACTGTCTTTGAATTCTTGTTGATTGTAGACAAATTTCAACAGGCAACACTGCATCGTGTCCAAATGTTAACCTATAAGGAGTAGTGTTGATAGATTCTTTGGGTGAATTTCGACAAGCCC
This sequence comes from Astragalus glycyphyllos, assembly GCA_963573325.1. NCBI lineage: Eukaryota > Viridiplantae > Streptophyta > Magnoliopsida > Fabales > Fabaceae > Astragalus > Astragalus glycyphyllos. The sequence goes on along the minus strand of OY754307.1, from coordinate 81,384,328 downwards.
ATAATGCTTGATCAAGGGTATTATGCCAATTTTTGAGTTTCTGCCCAACATGCTTTTTAATCAAACTAATAATAACTTTATTGGCAGCTTCTACTTGTCCATTGGCTTGCGCATAATATGGTGTCGAAGTTAATAACTTAAAACCAATTTCGGAAGCAAACTCTACCATTTTTCTACCAGTGAAAACTGATCCCTGATCTGTAGTAATGGTTTCTGGAATTCCAAACCTATAAATGATATGATTTTGAATAAACCTTATCACTGCTTCCTGATCAACATTGGCTAAAGGTATAGCTTCAACCCATTTGGTGAAGTAATCAATTCCCACAAGGATATATCTATGGCCCTTCGACGAAGTTGGCTTTATCTCTCCAATCACATCTAAAGCCCAACCTCTAAATGGCCAAGGTTTGACTATGGCATGCAATTCATTTGCAGGTACATGTTGTATCCCAGCATGCTTTTGACACTCTTGGCATCCCTTAGCAAATTCTATGCAATCTTTCAGCATATTTGGCCAATACATTCCTTGTCGAAATAATAACCACTTCATTTTGTGGCCTACTTGGTGTGAACCACACGCTCCACTATGTATATCGGAAATTGCTAAATATGCCTCATTTTCACTAAGACATTTTAATAGTACTCCTTCAGGAGTCTTTTTAAACAATTCGTTTCCAATTATCACATAACTCAAAGCTCTGTATTTTACCTTTTTATTGGTATTTCTTGTGGGATTTTGCAAATATTCCGCAATAGGCCTTCGCCAATCATTATTGGTCATATTGTCAAGAGCAAAAATTTCTGCTAAGTCAAGGTCACCAAAAAATCGACGTTTTTCGACAACGACTAGTTCCTCGTTTGCGTTTGTTGCCCCCCCAATTCTTGGTGTTGACAATAGTGACGAAGAATAGTCATTAGAAATGATTTTATCCTTTATTTCGATTAACTCTTCCAGGCTTTGTTTTGAAACTTTATAGCCTGAAGCAATTTGTGCCAATTCATTTGCCACTTGATTATCAATTCGTGGTAAATGTTCTAAGTGAACAGACTCAAATCTTTTTAACAAAGCATTGGCAACAACAAAGTATCTAATAAGGTGCTCTTTAATGCATTTGTACTCTCTTGTCAATTGTTTGACAACCAACTCAGAGTCACCTTTTATTTCGACATGACTTGCCCCCAGCTCAAGTAAAATTTCAAGGCCTACTATTAAAGCCTCATACTCAGCTTCATTATTGGAACAAACATCCCGAATTTTAAACTTATACTTCGTTGGAATGTTAGTAGGAGATATTATTAAAATACCAATCCCAACTCCATGTTTATGGCTTGAGCCATCAAAATACAACCTCCAAGGATATACGTCTACAAAACTTAATGTTTCTTCCACAACAGAATGGTCTACTATAAAATCAGCAACCACTTGTCCTTTAATTGATTTTAGAGGTTGATAAGTTAAGTTGTATTCTGACAAAGCCAAAGCCCATTTACCAATTCGGCTATGCATTATTGGTTTCGACAGCATATGCTTAATAACATCAAAATGCGAATAAACAGAAACATCAGCTGGTTTTATATATTGCTTTAACTTTGTACACGAGAAATACAAACAAAGGCACAACTTCTCTATAGGAGTGTACCTCGTTTCGGCATCATTTAAGACCCTACTGAGGTAATAAATGGCTCTTTCGACACCACTATCATCCTCTTGTGCTAACATGCTACCTATTGTTCTATCAGAAGCTGCTATATACAATTTGAGCACTTTGTGTTTAATAACAGGCAACAAAATCGGTGGCTTCATCAAATAAGACTTGATTTCGTCGAAGGCTGCTTGATGCATTGGTTCCCATTTGAACTCTTCTTCCTTCTTCAGTCTTAATAATGGCGAAAAAACTTGTGTTTTGCCACTTAGATTTGATATAAATCTTCGAAGGAAATTGATTTTTCCCAGCAACGACTGAAGCTCTTTTTTGGTCGAAGGGGCCTTCGTTTCCATAATTGCCTTAGTCTTATTTTGATTGATTTCAATGCCTTTTTTGTGTACTATAAAACCCAAGAAATCACCTGCACGTACACAAAAGGCACATTTTAATGGATTTAATTTCAATCCATATTTCCTCATTCTTTCAAAAGAACGGCGAAGATGGTCTAAATGACCACTTTCTGAGGAAGATTTAACCACCACATCATCTATGTATACTTGCATAAAATCATCAATAAAATCATGAAACATAGAATTCATGGCCCTTTGATATGTAGCACCAGCATTCTTTAAGCCAAAGGGCATTACTACCCATTCATAAACACCCAATGCCCCTGGACACCTAAAAGCAGTTTTTGACACATCCTCTTCAGCAATGAAGATTTGATTATACCCAGAATAACCATCAAGCATACTAAGATAATCAAATCCTGCTGCTGAATCTATTAGCATTTCTGCCACAGGCATTGCGTATTCATCTTTGGGAGATGCATTATTTAAATCCCTAAAATCTATGCAAACTCTAAGAGTCCCATTTTTCTTTATTACAGGAACTATTTTGGCTAACCATTCGACATACCTGGCAGTTCTGATGAATTTGTTTCTGAACAGCCTTTCGATTTCCTCTTTGATCTTAGCCAACACTTGAGGAGCAAATCTTCTTGGCACTTGCTTCACTGGTTTCTTCCCTGGTCGAATTGGTAATTGCATTTCCACTACTTCTCGACTTAACCCAGGCATTTCGTCGTAATCCCAAGCAAAGCAGTCTTTGAACTCCCTTAGCAATGTGATGACTTGGGTTTTTAAAGAAGCATCAATATTTGCACTAATATAAGTTGGCCTTTTTATTGAGCCATTTCCCAAATCAACTTCTTCTAACGGGTCTTGAGCTTGCATATGCTTTGTCAAATCTCTAGGATCCTTTTCAAAACCTAATGGATCATTATCATAGATACAGTCAAGTTTTTCATCTATGATTATGCCATTTTCTTCATGTAACTCACTGGCTTCGACAGCCATTGTTTGTTGAACAATTTCGGCCTCCATAGCCGCTTTAAACTTGTTTTCGGCCATATAAGCCGTAATTTTGTCCCATGCATTGGGCACTGACATAAGAACATTTTCAAGAACCAGTGTTCCACCCCGTTGGTCGAAAAACACCATCAGGATAGACACTATCATCTCCCATTATTTCTCTTTCCCAAACAAAACCATAATTTGGGTCAAGATGAACTGAGGCAAAAACATTATCCGCAGGGACATATGCCTCATTAGAAGATGAACATGGCGCAATCTTCGCCATTTGTTTCTCAAAGTTTTCCTTGGTAACTTGGTTCACATCAGCACGGAAGTAGCTCTGATCGGCTTCAACATACTCTACCAAACCATCTTCCTTCCACATTACTAAACGTTGATGCAAAGTTGAAGGGACAGCACCAACTCCATTGATCCACTCTCTACCAAGGAGTAAATTAAAATTCGCTTTAGAGGCCATCACTAAGAACAATGTAGTCCTCTTTATGGAACCAACGATTAAGTCCACCTCAATGGCCCCCAAAGAATGGCCAGTTTTGCCTTCATAGTTGCTTAAGACAATGTTATGTGGCCTGAGGTCAGTATCGAACTTACCAATCTTCTTCAAAAGACCATGTGGCATCAAATTCACTGCAGCTCCACCATCCACTAACACTTTGTTAATCCCAACACCATTGACTTTGGCTTGGACATACAGGGGTTTCAAGTGGTTTTGCATACTCATATCTGGCTTCTCGAAGGTAGCCATTTGGTCTTCGACACAACCATTGTTCATCACATAATAACACATTGGCTTATGATGAGCCATATCCTCTGTAAAATCCTCTTCAACGTCATTTGGTACTGTGATAACATCGTACTCCAGAGGCAGTATTGATACCACATTGCAAACAACGTCGAAATCATCCTCAGAATCATTAAAATCAGACTCCATGTCTTCATCCATGTCGAGATCAGCATTTCTTTCTTTCACTGTTGACAATGGAGGAAATATTCTTTCAAGAGCAGGCCTTCTTGACTTTTCTGTTACCACAGCCTTGCCTTTGGCCTTATTCGCTGCACACACATGACTAGCAACATCAGCATTCCTCTTTGTGGCAACTTCAGCTTTGTGAACCTCACTCTTCGCCACTATCATGCTGCGTGGAACTTGATTATTAGCCAAATGACTTGGGACCTGGTTAATGTCAAAGTGTGCCTTCTTCTTCTGTTGTCTTTGGTAACGACGCCACTGTGTTCTAGTCATAGGGTTCTTACCCTTATAGTTATTCTTATAATTAAACTTAATAGCATCAGTACCTGGCTTGACAGCTTTAGCACGTTGATTATTGGGCACCCACTCTTCGACAGGAGCACTAGCACTTGGGACAAAGGATTTACCTGTTGACAGCTTCAAATACCCTTTTGCTGAGGACTTCTCCTTAGCAAATTGTCGTTTACTTGTTGAAGGCTTTGCTGACACATTAGCCTCATAGCCAGGAAGATCTCCTTTTGCAAAGTCAAATTTTGGCCTGTTATCAAGCCATTTTCTTTTGCGTTGTTGTTGATCATGATAACCTTCGACAGCTTTAGCTGCTTCTTTATCGAAGACAGCACTGCACCTTGGGCAAAGCATAACTTCAGAATTATTCCACTTACACCGATTGAGGAAATCTATCAATTCTTCCTCAGCCTTTGGATACACAGCATGTATCTTCCCATCATATTCTTTTAGGGTCACTTCCTGTTTCTTACCTTCAGCATACATAAAACCTTTTAATTTTTTGGTGGCAGTCTTGACACACTTAGGAGGGTCTGCCATTTGAGCATCCACCATGCCTACATCAGCTTCGACAGGTTCAGAATACATAGCTTCAGCCTTAGACAACGGATCAACATCAATCTGCATAGGAGCTTTCATTTTCTTGTCAGCAAATTTGAGTCTTCCTTCGTCAACTGCTTTTTGTACAATATCCCTGAAGAGCACACAACGGTCAGTGTTATGTCCCAAAAAATTATGGAACTTACAATAACCCTTTTTATTTCTTTGGTCAAGAGTTGGTATTTTAAGGCCTTTAGGCACTAATATTTGACCATCACTAGTTTTATTAGAAGGTTTGTGAGATCAAACTAGAAAAATCTCAAAGCAATTGCCTTTGAATTGCAAAAGTTTTTGTTTCAGAAAATGTAGAAAAGGGGACGATTTGCAAATGATTAACAGAATTGAAAAGAAAAGAAGCAGTAAATGGTGCAGGAATTGTAAAGAAAAAGAAAAACAAATTGCATTGAATCATAAAAATGGTACACGATCACATACAGGGATTCTTCCACTCGTTTTTCGCTCTGGCTTGGAAGTTAGAGTTTCAGGAATCGGGTGTGTATTGTGATTTTCGCGACCTCTGTTTCTTCTCAGAAAAGTTATTTATACAAGGGAAAAAGGGGGGAAATTCGAACTAAGTAACTGCCTAACAATTTGAAAATAAGTAACTGCTCCTACTTTCGGCCAAATAACCGCTCCTACTTTCGACCGAAACCGCTCTGTCACGCTTCGACCAACTGCTAGTCTTCAACGCATAACTGCTCTGTTTTCTGTCTGTCGAAAGCCTGTGTCGATTTTCCTCTCTCTTGCTTTTGCTTCCCTGGAAACTTGTCGAGTTTACCTTGCACACGACCATTTTCTTTGTCGAAACAATATGGTCTTTGTGAAATAAATATAAATCAAGCCATGTTGACCATCTTTAATGTAGCCTGTCGAAATTACAGGCTAACACCGGGTCAAAGAAAATCCAGATGGCACAGTGAACAAATACAAAGCTCGTCTCGTGGCTAAGGGATTTCACCAACAGTATGGTGCTGATTACAAGGAGACATTCTCTCCAGTTATAAAATCTGTGACTGTCAGAACTGTGTTAACTTTGGCTATTTCTCAGTCTTGGCCTCTATTTCAGTTGGATGTCAACAATGCGTTCCTTAATGGAACTCTTGAAAAAGAGGTATTCATGGTGCAGCCACCTGGCTTTGAGTCCTCAGATAAAACTTTAGTTTGTAAACTTAACAAAGCGCTGTATGGCCTCAAACAGGCTCCCAGGGCCTGGTTTGAAAAACTCCAGAGTTCCCTCATTCAGTTGGGATTTGTGGCAAGCAAGTGTGACCCTTCCTTGTTCATTCTCCACTCTGGTGGTCTCAAAGTATATATGTTAGTGTATGTTGATGACATAATTGTCACTGGCAGTGACTCTCCTTTCATCAGGCAACTCATATCCAAGCTCAATGCAACCTTTTCCCTCAAAGATCTTGGCAACTTGGACTACTTCCTTGGCATTGAAGTCAAGCAACAACCCAATGGTTCCTTGCAACTTACTCAGGGAAAATATATTAGAGACATTCTGCAAAAACACAATCTGCATGAAGCTCACAGCTTTCCCACACCCATGGTTGCAGGCAACAAATTGTCCAAGTGTGGCACAGCTAAATTTCATGATCCCTTCCTTTACAGGTCCACTGTTGGTGCCTTGCAGTATGCTACAATTACCAGACCTGACATCAGTTTTGCAGTGAACAAAGTGTGCCAGTTCATGGCAGATCCTCTTGACAGTCACTGGACTGCTGTCAAAAGGATTCTCAGATATCTCAAGGGTACCATCTCCTGGGGTCTTCTGCTCAAGCCCATTTCCATTGCTCCTGTCTCTATCTCAGCCTTCAGTGATGCAGATTGGGGGTCTGATAATGATGATAGACGCTCTACATCTGGTGCCTGTGTTTTTCTGGGCTCAAACTTAGTCTCTTGGTGGGCCAAAAAGCAAGCTGTCATCTCCAGATCCAGCACAGAGGCTGAATACAGAGCTCTTGCTCTGGCCACTATTGAAATTCTGTGGTTACAATCCCTCCTCACTGAATTGGGTGTTCCATTCACCACTCCAACAGCATTTTCTGATAACCTAAGCACTGTCTCTCTAGCTCACAATCCAGTTCTTCATGCCCGAACTAAGCACATGGAGCTTGATTTATTCTTTCTACGTGAAAAAGTCCTCCAAAAGCAACTAAAGGTTACCTATGTTCCTGCGACTTCTCAGTATGCAGATATTCTGACTAAGGCCCTTCCTCCCTCACTCTTTGATGTCTTCAGATCCAAGCTAACTGTGTGCACTACACTCAGTTAGGCTTGCGGGGGAGTATTAAGAGTATAGCTCTTTAGCTTAGTTAATACACATATGACTCATCATACACCTTACTTGTATATCACACACTATAGAATTACATCCTGTAACTAACTGATTGAGATTATCCAATCAGTTAGAATTTCCCTCTCCCTTACAATATGTGTATATAAGATACTCTTGTAAATTGAATGAGAATTAATGAAAGATGAATATTCAGTTTTACATACAATTGTTATAGCTCAAAACAGTTAGAAAGAAAGAGAGAAAGTTCACTCTCTAATACTAGAGAATTAGTTTTTGCCGTGTTGGATATGTTGAGAGTGGCTCTAGATCAACAATGCATTCAGAGAATCAGATTGCATCTTGACACGTGGGGGTTCTGCCTGGTTGTATTGTCGTTTGATTATATATTGTAACCTCACTCAGCGTCATGACTACTAGTCTACTACTATGTGTTCTTGCCATGGGTGTAGGTTCAAGCGGTGAGGTAATCTGTCTTTTCAAAGCTATCATCCCAAAAAAAATATTCTTGTTGTAAGCTCTGTTCCTGGTCAGAAGAAATATAGTGAAATTACCTTTCTTATTCTTTCTCCGGATCTCGCTACTAAGAAATATGTTCACTTCTTAAAATATCCTATATACGTAGGCGGGAAAAGGGGAAGGGGTCAGGTTTTCCTGGCGAGAGAAAAAGTAATAATGATGTTTATAAATCGCTGCACAAATATGAAGGGAGGGGACTAACAAATACAAGCATAAAGCATTAAATTACAAGAGCTATTCAATCTCTTTGTAGTCTAAAGAATGAAATGTCTTTCAATAGTCACTTATGCCACTATCTGAGAAGGCCTTGTGGCTTTGATCATATGATTTCCATACCGCTATTCGCTCTCAACCAACTTCCCCAAGAGGGTGTCCACTCTGAGTGGCCTAACTATCGTTGGGCTCCGAGTTTGCAAATTTCTTGTCAGCAAGTTAGTTATCAAGTTTATCTCCCTACAGTACACTCTCTCTTCCTACTCCCTGCACTCCCTTTACAACTCGCTATCTAGATACCGAGGTGTAAGTAGAGTGCAGAAAGAATTTCCCTAATTATCATGTGTAGTCAGCATCTAAAGTATGCATCCTGTTTTGGGATCCCTTACAAATTGATGGGCCTCATAGTTTGGCACAAATCAGGTACACCTGACAGTTAATGTCAAACCAATTTTGAAACAATCGCGCTTTCAAATAGTATGATAAACATCTTGTAATTGTTGATTGTGGAGAATTAGTGGCAGTGTGATGATGAACAACAATTTTGCAACAAAATCGAACATCCATATATCTATTTTTACTCACATTTGTCCTCTCATACTAGTTCTTTGGGAGGAGATTAGGCCATCTATATACCTAATAGATTGTTTGGTTTCACGGTTGGTATATGCAAACTTACGGTAGCACTGAAGCTACAAAACATAGCTTCTACTCTGACGTGGTTTTCCACCGTGAAAACTAATAATTCCAAAACACACTAAATAAGCTATTTTACAAAGGAGAAAAGCTGTGTGGTATAAAACCACACATAAGTTTTGTCCTTTTACATATCACTAACCTAATATATTACCCATCAATGTTTTATAGGATCACTTGACTTTTTCTTTAGAAAAGAGTCTAATTTGGTCCTAAAGTTCATTTTAACTAACATGACAAAAGCACTACATGTGCATCAATATTTGATGACCATAACTTTCCCCCTTGTCTGGTTTAAAAGATGGGAACAGCATTGAATTGAAACTTAGTTACAAATAATGTGATGTTTCAGTCAGTATAAATAATGCCACGAAGACTACCTAGCTGATATTATATACCTGTAATAATATGATCGAGAATACAACCCAAGACGGGTAAAGATATGTGCACCCCTCAACATATGGTAGGCATACAACAAGCACATGAAAAAAATGCCTCCTTCCTCTTATCAATTGACAATTGGTAGTAATAATTGTGATCATGAAAATCCTCATATGTAGATATTTTGAATTTTTATGCATTGTGTTGTGCATACTTCACTTCTGCTTTCAGCAATAAGGTGGGTCCATGAATGCCCACTCAATAATTTGCTCATATTGAGTGGCAGCATTTTCCCATGTGTAATCTCTCGTCATACCTCTTTTTATCAATCCCTCCCATGAAGACTTATGCTCATTATATGTTTGAATGGCATATTTTATAGCCTGCCAAAATTGATACAAGTCAAAACCACGACTACCACAACCACCAAATTATAAATCAAAAAAAGAAACATATTTTACGTATAACTAGGCATAGACGGGAAAATTCCATATCAATTTACAGAAGAGAAACAAAAATAAAATTTTCTATATTAAAATAAGTGTGTTTGGATTGGCAGTGAGTTTGTTGGAATCATAGTAAGACACAAACTCTGAAGCTACAAAGTGTAGCTTCAATGCAATCACTGTGAATTTGGTGAGTTGGACGCTAATACAAACACATGCTAAGACGCTGCCAGCATACTTGAATGGAAAAGAAATAACGTGTGCAAATCAAGCTTACCACTAACATGCTCTCCTTTGTCAATGGAGAGAAGGCCCACCTGTTAGTCAAGTTTAAAACAACGTCAAACAGTCTGGAATGAGTATATTCATATTGCATTGTTAGTAAAAACCATGGGACATTGTAGCATTACATTTGACTGTGCCACAGGAAACAAAGAACATACCAGGAATCGATTGAGAAAGAAAACCGTACAAAAATTTATGCATAAACCATAATTGAATAAATGGTACTCTATTTGAATAAATTCCCCCTTTTGCAAATTTTGATGTCTATTTTCCCCCCTTTTACTATATTAATACATGCATTTAGTAACAAAAATTCAAACTAGCTGTGTACTGTTCACTTAAGCTGTGATTATAATGTATATTTATGATATAAGGCTAAGATGCGAAGGTACTTGCTGGCTGTTAACTTTTTCTCCAGGCCCGGAACAGGCTTAAGGGAGTTAGTTTATCTGATTGATTTTATTTTACTTAGACAACCTTTACAAATTTAAATTCCCACATAATCAGCATTAAAACATCTTCATCTGCCTAAATTCATAGAAACAAATTGAACACAAGAACCATGATTATAAAACAGGTTTCATAATATTATTTCACCAAGACATTAGAGTTGTGAAGTAATAAGGTTTATTTAGAAGAAGGGGGGAGAAAAAGAAATCCAAGCTCAGGAGCTACATACCCTGTGCCTTCGGCATCACTTCCTTCAACAAATGGATTGAAATTTTGAACAGTATCCTGTAAATTAAAACAACAAAATCAAAGGCGTCTAGGCAAAGAAATCATATTGAACTAGTCAACTCTTTCACATTTTGACTTACTCTTAGTCCCCCAGTTTCATGAACCACTGGTATAGTTCCATATCTCATTGCATACAACTGATTTAGTCCACAGGGCTCGAATGTGGATGGCATTAATAATATATCACAGCTGACCAGAAAACAATAACAAAGCATTATTGATGCAGACACATTAAAACACCAAGAACATTTTAAACGACACTGCAACTATTCTATAGAAAATTAATGAATTTTGGATTTACCCTGCAGTTATTCTATGAGATACTGGAACATTGAATCCAACCCAACCCCGGAATTTATCTTTATAAGCCGACTCTGCTGCTCTCATCCAGTCTTCATAAATAGGGTTTCCTGAACCAAGCATTACCTGAAAAAAAATGGAAAAATTACTAGACTGTCTACCATATAAAAAGGCCGCAGATACAATACAGCATATTCCCCAGAAATTATACTTATGTAGAGGGGAACCAAATATACTCTCAAATGAAATTATTCATACAAGGAAAGAAGTTGCATTTGCAAAAATAATAAAATTACATATCAAGATGTTTAAATATTTAAGTAGTTATATCCGGAACATCTTAATATATATTATACCCTAAGAGTGGACATTGCCTACATATATAGGTATCACTACACTATTTGGCACAGTATATGTTCTTGTAGAACTAATTTACAAAATCACTTACAAACTGAACATCATCTTCCATAAGCTCTGGAATTGCCATGCGAATCAGGTCAATACCTTTCTGGTAGTCAAGTCTTCCGATGAATCCAATCTACAAGTTTCAGCTTAAATCAATACCAGAATGAGTGAGAAAAGATTGTATTTTACCAAGTAGATAACAAAAACCTACCAACGGGCAATCGGGCCTCACTGGAAGACCCAATTCCTTCTGCAAAGCAATCTTGCATTTAACCTGTGCATTACAGATAATTGAGTTAAGACTAGTTCAGCTGAAGAGAATACAGGCAGACAATAAATGGAAAGAGACTAAAGCAACCTTCCCGGAAAGGTCGTCAGCAGAATAGTTGGAAGCAATATGTTCATCAGTTAATGGGTCCCATTCAGTAACATCAACTCCATTCGTGATCCCTAGTCAATAATAAAAAAAATGATTACAAATTTGAGCACCAAGGTACATCATACAGGGAAGAACTATCAATACAATTTCTTGTTTTGCTTCCCCAATTCCAATATATTGATTCACACAACTACTTGTACAAGTGAAAGCATCAGGCAGGGTCGTGAGAAAAGATGTAAAACAAAAGAAATTTCTGGACTTGGTAATGACTAGGAAAATAAATTGAGCTGTTAATCAGAAATAAAAGAAAATAACAATTCCACTGCTTTTGAATTTATGAAATCAAATTGAGCTGTTAATCAGAAATAAATTCAATTGTCCTTTGATAATACAGACCATTATAATTGCAAAAACTTATCTGAACAATACAACTTGAAGGAAAAACAGAACGCAATTAATCAAAGCTAGGCCTTTTCCCTTCGGTAGATAGGCCCCTCAGTATTCGGTAGATAGGCCCCTCAGTAATCAATTCTAGTAATTATCATCCATCAACTTTGAAAAACACCAGAGTACCCAATTTCATCTATTTTTTATTAACTGATCTGTCTCCACCACATCACTTAAGCAAGAATAATCATAAGACTAATCCATCCATTACTCTCACATCCGAAAATTCATGGACAAAAACTAAAGTTTGCCTCACATGAACACAACATGACAAATTAACAGTTAATCTAGTGCGATATTGTAGAAATTAAAAGAGCAGGGGTTCTGTTCTTTTTTGAAAGAAAAATTGATAATAACTCGATCAGAAGCAAAGATTTAATTTAATTTTTATAAGGAACCAATTCTCAAATCATGTACCAACGTGGTGAAGATCTGGTTCAGGGAAAGAGAATACAACTGAAATAATATAAACCCTGGGTTTTGGGGAGATACAGGGGCCTCTCCCACACACTCGGAATACAATCCAATACTCTCTCTCTCACTCCCTTTGCTCCCTTTTTAATTCCCACCCTGATGCTATCTTAACTAACCAACAATAGTTAGTATGTGTCCTTGTTTACCCAATTACAACTAATTCAGACTCAGCTTCTCTCCTCTTCCTTCTCACACACATCTTCCTAACTAGAGGTTGCTGCTTATCAACGCCCCTAAATTTTCCACCGTGTCCTCAAGGTGGAAGTCGAGAAATGCTCCGTGAATGTTGTTTGCCTCAAGGTCACAAGGTAGCAACCTTACTGATGTGCACAAGGCTTGGCCCCGTAACACAAAGAATGACTGAACTGAACTTTTTCTAGGAATCCTAATTCCCAAATCCCATACTACTTTGGCGACAGAATTGGTTTAAGACAAAGAATACAATGAACCGAGTAATGACGGTTAAACTAATATGATCACAAGTTCTTCTCAAACAAGACTAGCAAAACATGTTATTCACCCTACTTGATTCCCTTAGTAAGTATACTGTATTCAAGACAACCTACTTTTGTTGGTGAAAAGTGAAGGCCAAAATATAGAAAGTTTTCAATATCAACATTCATCGAAAATGTAGAAAATATGATCTGAAACTTTGATGATGATTTATAGAGATCAACTGGAGAAATACGAAAATTTAGGGAAAACAGGGAGATTTTATTAGGGATTCTTTTTAAGAATGCAAAAGAATACAGTGTGTACAATAGTGAGGCCAATTCGAGAGTGGCCAAGCTCTCCCTTAGTTCTGACTATTTTTCCAGATCCTGGTCCCCTACCCCTTTCTTCTCATTTAAACATCTCAGCCCTCTAACTAAATGGACCCAGTTCAGTTATTCAGTTAGGCCTTAGCTACTCTACTTGCTAACTACTTTTACAATCGGCCTTATTCTTCCTAACATATACCTTTTTAACTATTTTCCTATCAATGATATACATTTTAACGGAAGAGAATGATTTGCCAACTTAGGTTTAACTTGCTCAAAGAATTAAAGTTCATTCATTAGAATAGAAACACACACTCGATTTAAAATAAAAAGAAACCTAAACCATAAATATATCTTTCAGAGTATGAGTGCCAAAAGAAAAATAATGTCAAAAAACATACCGGTGAGAATACTTCTTCGATCGCTCAATAGCTCATGTAGACCACACCCACCTTCTTTAGTTGTTATCTCCCATGAATAGCCCTGGAAAAGGAAGGTAATTCTTTAAACATTACACATGACTACACACCGATAAAGAATGGAAACTCTATTATAGAGAATGGGGATAAACTCAATTTACCGAGTCACAAAACTGGAAAAAGATAAAGATACCCCGCATATCTTTGGGGTTATACAATCACTGCCTTAAGACCCAAAAAAAAACCTACTTAATTTCCAGTTGCCTATTTCCCTTTATCACAGCTCTAACCATTTCCCCCTTCCCCTCCTTCCCACGTAGCAAGGTTATTACAACCCAATTCCCTTTTCGCCCTTTCCCTTATTTATGTCGCATTTTTAGCATAGGAGTGTCTAACTATACAAGACACTTGTCTTTCACAAATTTTGTCAAGATACTATAGTTTATTATAAACTATTAAAGTAATGTAAGTTTTAACATTTGACGTGTGATTAAAATTTTGTAAAATGGGTATCCATTGTGAGGAAAAAGAATATTGAGTAATGAACAAATACCAAATATTTAACCACATAAAATAACAGTAAGCCAAATAAATTATATACAGTATTCTGACCTTGCTTACTGTTACTATCCGATCAGCTGTAACAATGGCGCCTTTCAGAAAATTAACAGCTTCACCTTTGTCAAGAGCATGCGCCCTGGCCCAAGTAGGGAATACCCATTCCACTGCTCCACGCCATTCTGGAGGCAGCCCCAGATTACCATATGTAATTCCAGGTTCCACTCCCTAACATATAACTCTTTCAGCTTCTTTGCTGATATAACAAGACTAAACAATTTATGGAAGTAAGGTGCTGAAAATCTGAGAATTTATAATAACTATCTAAGTTACTTATACCTACATTTTTTCATGATTTCATGTGAACCCTTATGTTACAAACTTCTTGAGTAGATAAAAATCATATTCAACTTAACATTATTCACCCTAATTGTGACTTCACAGATCAAAGTATCTTTGTTATGCATGCACAGCAAAGCAAATCATATAAATCTTACCTGATGTGCAATATTGTGAATCACTAATATACTACGTGCATCCTTATATACCCCATGTGGACGATACTTTGCTGCCAAAAGTCTGCAATACAGTACTAATACCCATCCTTAGTAAGAGCATCAACTCAGATAAATCACAATAAGTATTAAATAAAACGAATGTGATTATCTCTTGCCATGAGAAAGTCAAATGAAAAGAAAGGAAAAGTGAAGTTCTCAAATAAATAGCAAATAGATAGTCTTTAAACAAATGTATTTACTCCAGTATTGTAATAAAGAGAAACTTAACAGATGTGCCTGGGGAAAACTGTATTTCTTCGATGGAAAAGAAAGAGATAAGAGGTAGGTATACATACACCGGAACTAGGCTGGCATGCCAATCGTTAACGAGGAATAAACATTTTTCTCCATAAGTAAACCCTCCCAATGGAAGCACCAATGGAGCTTCACACGCTGCATGGCAAAGCAAAGTGAACCGAAACTGTAAAACCAAATGAGAAGGAAATTATCATTATTCCTGAACCATAGCTGGGAGTAGAATACAAATCTAGCATTAATGCTAGAAGTAAGACTATACCTGATTATCCCCAAAAGTCCCAAACTTGTCCCCATAAGGATTCCCTGGCCTTTGAAATGAAGGGTGGTCCACAAATACCTAAAACCAAAGTATTGAGTATCATGACACACACAAAGCAGATGCTATGATGCAAGAAATCAAATGTTTCTGAACAACCCAAAAGTAGAAGATGCCTAGATTGATTAAAAAGAAATTATTACCCAATCAACACCTTCCCTATACTCATGGAAAAAGTCAACTTCTTGAGCACCTCCAAAGCAAAATACTTTGATTCTACTATCAAGATCAACTGCAGCAGAAGACTTACTATCCTTGACATCACCATGTATGTATCTGGGAGAGATAACCATAACGCGGTGTCCGCGACCGGCCAGTGCTATTGGCAAAGAACCACAAACATCTGCAAGGCCACCTGTCTTTGAATACGGTGCAGCTTCAGCAGTAACAAAAACAATGTTGTGGGACACACTAGTCTTAGATTTCTCTTCTTCTAGATACTCTGCCACGGGTTTTCCATTGCTCGTGAAATCTCCTTCAGAGTCAGTGACTTTCTCTGCATTTGATGCTCTTATTAACTTTCACAAGTCAAAAATCATAACAATAACATTGATGGATTGAGCATGCAGAATAGTTGTTTGTCATTATAACATTAACACACCAGAATTTTAGTTAAATACAACAGAATTAGAAAAGGCATAGAAAAGGATTATCAAACAAATACATGGTATGCATGTTATGTAGATAGAGAGAATTGTGGATGAATATTTATGTGTTAGCGAATATTTAATTATTATTCTTTTCAGAAAAGGGAAAAGTTAAGAAACTGAAAAGAAAAAGAAAGGCACCGGAATTCTGAAGCAAGCGGAAGCCAACTAAAGAGCCAAAAGCATCGGTCTCTCTGGCTAATAGAAGAGCATTTTCTTCGTCGCGTTGATGGGTTTCGTCTTCGAAGGGAAAGGGCCGGTCTTGAGAAGCGGCGGCACCACCGTCAGTGTCGCCGGGAAGTGATCGCAAGCTGACATTTTTAGTTGCTCTTTTAAGCTTAGAGGGGTGACCCAATTGTGGTATGTATCGTGAATTGTGATGATAAGCTTGAGTTGGTGCTGCTGATAATGTTGTGCGAGGAATAGGATGATGGAGAAGAAGACGAGGGAGTTCAAGTGATTCCATATGCGGAGTTGAACGTAGGAGGAAAGGGATCGTGAACAGAAAATAAGCAAATAAAGAAAGTGAATGCGTGTGTGTGTGTGTGATGTGAAGAAAAAGAAGCAAGAAGAAGAGAAAAAAGTGAGAGCAGAAACGAATGACGTGGGAGGGTGTAGATTTGGAAAGAGAAAAGGGTGAGTTGCGGGAGATCCATAAAAAGCGTCAATACCCAAAATAACTCTGCTCCACCCACATGATACTGCTACACTAGTATTTTCTTTTTCATAAATATCCTCTCCTCCATGATATTTTATCGATAATAATGTGTCTCTTGTGTTGATATACTATAGTGTGTCTGTGTTGTTGGTATATACCATATGACCACTACATCCCAATCTTTTCTTCTCACGACGACGAGGAGTCGCCGGTCACAATCGCTATCCGATGTAAGCAGTAAGCTGGCGCCCTCTTTTACTCCAATGGAGAGAGGGGTGGGCAATAAATAAGTGAGGTAAAATGGTCATTTTTGGTGTATTTGTATTTTTCGCTCTTAATTTTGATATTTTATTGTATTGTGTCTCATTTCTCACTTTTGCATATAAATATTTTATTACAAAAAAACATCAGTCGTTTATTACAGCACAATTTAAAAATGATAAAACTGTAATTTTCTAATTCTATTCTCACCTATCCTGCTTGTCGGACTAGTGGCGTATCTAAAAGTCTGATTCAAGGTGGTCAAACGATTTAATTTAACAATTAATATATATATATATATATATATATATATCATTGTGTAGAAATTTTTTTACAATATTAATTAATTACGAAACAGCACATAAATAAATATTTGACTGTATCTCATTTTTATAGTGATCGTTTCTAAAACTAGAATGGGTTTTTTCTAGAAAGTCCAATCTACTTATAAGTTTAGTTTCCAAAACCCATTCTATTTTTAGTGACTATAAAAATGAATTGCCACTAAAAATAAATTCAAAAATGTCATCTATAAAAATGATTGTTTTTTTTTTTTATAGATCAGTTGTAATTACATGAGTAAAAAGTTATATGAAAATGATGATAGTTGTAAGAATGAGTAAAAAGTTTGGGATTCTTTTCATTGGCCTTTAAAAGCAATATTTATAGTAGAAAGGGTCATTAATACCGTTAATTACAAATTATAGCCATTGTAACTGTTACAAGATATGAGGGAGAAATATCAGGGATTCTTCCTCCTTTGTGTGCGGTGTGTCCGACCGAGCCTTTTAGATACCGGACAGTTCGATTGAGGAGAACACCGACCCAGAATCTTTTTAGTAGGTGAGGCCTAAAGAAATTCCTTCGTTGGGTCTTTTTTTACTTAAGGTTAAGTCGAGAATAGGAGTTAACGGTGAATAAAGTTTTATGAAGTTGTTATCAATTGGAATCATACTCCACCGTCTATATTCTCTCTTTTCTTTCTGTGTCTAAATTAAAGTCATAATTCAATAATATCATTATCATATTCATACCAGTTTTTGAGTTTCAATAAAGCAGAACTAAAAGAAGCATAGAAAAGGATTATCAAATAGATGGTGTGCATATTTTGTAGATGTAGATATAGGGAGAATTGTGGATTAATATCTATGAATTTATTAATTTTTGTTTCACGGAAGGGAAAAGTTAAGAAAGTGATATGAAAAAGAAAAAGGCACCAGACCAGAATCATGAAGCAAGCGAAAGCCAACTAGGGAGCCAAAAGCATCGGTATTCCTGGGTAATAGAAGAGCCCTATCTTCGTCGCGGTGATTGGTTTCATCTTCGAAGGCAAAAGGTCGGTCGTGTGAAGCGGCGGAACCACCTTCAGTATCTCTGGGAAGTGATCGCAAGTGAGCATTTGTAGTTGGTTTTTTAAGCTTAATAAAGGGGAAACAGAGTTGCGGTATGTATCGTGAATTGTGATAGGCTTGAGTTGGCGTTGTTGATAGTTTTGTGCGTGAATGATGGAGAAGAAGACGAGGGAGTTCCAGAGACTCCATACGCGAAGTTCACTATAGGAGGAAAAGGATTGTAAACAGAGAAGATGGTAGAGAGAGTGTGTGTGTGTGTGTGGTGGAAACAAAAAGAAACAAAACAGAGTGCACATGAAATGAATGACGTGCGGTGAGAGTATAAGATTTTCAAAGAGAAATAAGTAATGTACTACTCTTTCTTTTTGTTTTAGCTCCATCCGTCGACATGATATTTTTTCCATTTTATTAATTAATTAATAAATATCCACCGTGAAATTATTCATATCCCAACAAAATCCCTTCTCCTCTCCAGAACCAGCAGTCTCTCTACTACTCTTTATCTTTATTCGATGCAAGGTATTTAGTATTTTGAGAGTTGTTATTATTATATTTTTTTAGTCATTATGAAATCACAAATAAACACCACGCATACACACTACAACAGTTTGCAATCGGGTACGAATCTGGGAGTCGACGTTCCCATATCACTAAAATTGCCAAGACAACCAACAATGAGAGACTTAGCGCGCATATAAACTAACAAGTGACACATACATACCATATTTAAGATAAAATGGACAGCTTTAAAATTTAT
Organism: Astragalus glycyphyllos; assembly: GCA_963573325.1. Taxonomy (NCBI): domain Eukaryota; kingdom Viridiplantae; phylum Streptophyta; class Magnoliopsida; order Fabales; family Fabaceae; genus Astragalus; species Astragalus glycyphyllos. The sequence goes on along the minus strand of OY754307.1, from coordinate 81,365,319 downwards.
GCAACATTTTATAATTGAAGTTAAAAATATTTGTAAAATTAATTCATATTGCTATCCCCATAAGATTTTTTCATGTTCATTCATACTACAATGGTTATCTTGTCCTAATGAATCAATGGTATTGAACGAGATACAATTCAGAAATGTACATGTCTGTTGGAAAGGAAAAACTCAAACATTAACATTTTTATTTATTTTGGGATTCCTAGCTATTGCAATCTCATTTTTTTGTGCTTTTTCTTAGGGGATATACAATCTAACATCTCGTTGTTCACGACCTCACATACATTATTATGCTGTCTTTAATTAATTAAATAATAAAATACCAATGCATGCACAAGGTTCAACCCACACAAAACATGCTAGTATAATTATCATGCAGCTAACAAATCAATCAAATTTTGCCCAGCCGTGAGCTCCAAGGGGAACACCCCAATCTTCAACGCCAACACCTGAAATCCGTTTAGATTGGAGGCGAATTCCATTAATCTTTGGGTTTGGGCTCCTTGGAAACGGATGAGCTGCACTAGCTCCACTAGATGGGTCAAAGCCCAGCCCAATAACAGGACTCTTTGTAGTGGAACTCCAGTGAGGCCCAGACGAACCCCGCTGCTTAAATGGGCCTTGACTCCGAACCTTGGCCTTTGCAGACTGGGTTGGGGCCATGTAGCTAGGTACACCTGTACTACTCTTTCGTTGGTGGTATTTAGCAATTGGGCTTAAATCAAGAAAGTCTTGGTTCATGAGGCCCATGTTTGCGTGAACTGAGTCTCGAGGTGCAACCATGTCCAGCTCAACAGTTTTTTCCTCAGACATGTCATCAGTGGCAGTGGGGGTAGTGGTTGTATATGGGGTCTCACGTGGCCTAACATTGTGTGATGATTGTGATAACATCCAACGTTCCAACCAGTTCCAATCCATTTGGGCTCTTTCATGCTCATTACCACAGCTTTCAATATCTTCAACACTTGGGTCTATCTCCAAATATTGCTGCAAATTAACAAACTTATAATTAACTAACATTGAAAATCAAAATTATATAACAAGGTAAATTCTGAGATAGACATGAAAAAAAGGGATTCAAACTCGGAAAATGGAATTCTCGTGTCGCTAAAATTGTCAATTCAACCAACAATAGGGGACAAGTAGTCACCTATAACCATAATTTCATGTGAAAGAAAAAAAATTAAGAACCTGCTGGGAGTTGTATGCAGGGGATTTCTCATTCTTGAATGCACCTCCATGTTTTCTTAAATCATCATTTTCCTTAATTTTGTGGCTACTGTGACGGATATTATTGTCCCAACCGTCCGTGTCTAACTTTGTCACGGGACTAAGAAGCATATGATGTTGTTGTTTTTGGTCTCTATGATGTTTCTCGTGAGTCAATTGGAGTCTTCGAGCTCTTACTCTTGCCTGTACTCTTACTAATGCTTGCATGCATCGCATTGTCATCAACGCTTGCTTCCTCACATTATGTCCCCTCACAAGTGCTTGTAACTTCACTAATCCCTTCAAAGCACGCAATGCACGTCGAGCCTACACAATTCAATACCCATCGACAAACCAATTCATGGTACAATTGGTATTGTAAAATGTCAAATATATAGTATCAGACAATTTTTTTAACTAAACGTCAAGTAGTATGAGACAAAGTAAGTATAAGCAAAGCAATGATACAGTAGTGCAACTGTCCTTCAAGTGTTATTAATACATGTAACTATAAAGTTTTAGAAGTGGGTGACATATTTATATCCCATACCAAACCAGTGAATTAATTGTGATGTAACACTGTGGTAGTATTAAATAATGATCAACGACTTTACCAAAACAGAGAGAGAAGAGGACTTACAAGGTAACCTCTATAGTATGATTGAATCAGTATTGCTGCCCTTTCTACCATAGAGTAACGTCCATTATAACCAGCTAATTTCACAACCTTAGCAGCTGCTTGAGCAGCTGCAATTGCAGCTTCAGCTGCTGCAGCAGTTGCTGCTGCAAAAGCAATTGCATGATTTCTATCTTCAGTCAAGGTCAAGGGTGTTGACGTGGCACTTCCCTCATTGATGATGTCTGGTGAACTATCTGCAGGAAAATGTTCCAAAGATACCACCTCTGCAGCATCTTGCTGTTGCTGCCATTTCTCTTCACTAATTTTATGAGACTGAAAATCACCACACTATCATCAAATTAATTAAGGAGTAATAAAGCAGTTAATTAAGGGAAGGTGATTTGGTTAATATGATGGAGATCTAACATGGGAAGCACATGATGATGAAGATAAATGATGTGATGGGTTAGGTTGTAAGATGTCTATGTGACACATATACAAGCAGGATTATGTGATACATATTCACATGATAGGGGACCATGTACACATATAATTACATATACTTTATTGGGTAGATGGTCCTAAGGGACATGTAGATCATCCTTTATGTGGTTCCATAAAAAGACAACAACCATAACTAAAGTTCACTAATGAAGGAGATATCATCCATTAAATGTGTAAGGTACAGTGCGATGATAGCATTACTTAGGCCGCGTAAGCAATTTCTACTTTCTTTTGGTTTCTTGTGGACTCAGGAAAGTGTCATGAATAACTCATGACTAGTTTTTTTTTGTGTCAGTTTAGACAAAATGACAAATAAACACACACATTACACGGTCACACCAAGGTTCGAACTCAAGAACCACGTCTCCGTGTCACTGAAATTACCAATGCAATAGGTGATGAGAGAGTCATGACTAGTTCCTTATTTATGGTTTGTAAAAAAAAATGAAAAATACAGGCAAAAAATATGTATAAAAAAATCCATGCAATGACTTGGTCCTTAAATGATATTTTTGTCATTTTGATCTCAATAAACAACAATATTATCCTTTTGATATCAAAACTATCATTTAATGGCCAAATGACTAGAGAGACAAAATAAGTTGATGTTCCCACAAAAATTTTAACTCTCATATGATTCAATAAATATATAGTAAGTCAAAGAACCAAATAAAAATCAAAGGAAAATAATTAATGAGCATTTGATTATGCATGCTTCTGATTATCCAACAATTTTTTTTTTGATTGTATCAAAAAAAAGAATGGGAAGTCCTAATTTAGGAAACCAATTTTGCTGAATGGGTAGAAAAATGACTAATATTTGTCCTAATAATTATAAATAAAAAAACAAAATTATAATATAGCATGTATCTCAGCAAATATAATTTGTAAAGAACAGAGACATGGATCACCTTATTTTCCGGCACCGGCGAGTCCTTAGGAGATGATTTGAAAACTTTTTTCACCGATGAGAACCAACTACCTCCTTTCTTCTTCCCCATCCGAAAGTAAAGGATCTGGTTTTTAGTTTGTCCACCACATCACATGCATTACCAATACAGACATGTTATGTTAGAAGTTAGAACCTTGAAGAAAAATTGGACTATTAATTAACTATTTGTTAGCTTCTCTTTTCTCATTCAACCAAACAAAAACCTCGTTAGGACACTTTTATTTATGTTACGTAGCTACTAGTAACGACGCTTGTATATCTAAGTGCAATGATTTTCAGAGAGACAAGAAAATTGGTTGTTGAAACAAACCTGGTGCTGAGACGAATGTTTGTGTCGGGGATCAGTTTGATTAGGCTTTTAGGAATTCTGTGTGGCATGTTTTTAGATTCATGGGTAACAAAGTGCGAAAATTCTGAAATGAGAATCTGGAGCTGGGTGATGCAGAGGCCAGAGAGAGAGAGAGAGAGAGATTGGTTTGGTAGTAACTTTCCTGAGTACTACTTCTCAGTGGTAGAAATAGAATTCAATTCAATACGTAGAAATTAAATAAAATGAGATTTAAATAATGGAGTGACAAGTAAGTAGTAGCTTCACTCTTTTTATTATAAATTGGGCCATCATCTGCGTGCAATTACAGAGACTAATCCCTCGAATTAAGTAGGACCATAATAGGCATCAAAACTCTCCCTCAATAGATTGTAATATCTTCACTCTTCTATAAAAACTTAAATAAATACAACAATTTCATTTATTTTATAGGTACTTTTTGACACTTTCTCTCTTTTTCTCCCCCTCTCTCTTGCTCACCGATTCTCACTCTCTCTCTCTAAGTCTGTCTTTTTTCTTACTTTTTAATTTATTTATGGCTTTCTTACACTCAGCCTGAACTACGTACGAAACAATCTATATCTTTAAAATTGAACAAAAACATAAATGGTGTAATGTAAAATAAATGAAGTGAAAAAGAAATATATATATCAGGAAAATGCTATATGTTACCATAGATTTTTGCAAGAACCTGTGTGGTAGCAAATAACACTTACAAATGTTATATTTTTATGCATTATTCTCTTTCTTGCAAAATCTCTTCTTTTTTTGGTTTGTAGATGGAATGACAAGTGTCATTAGAAACTCACGCACACAACTGTAAGGTCTCGGGTTCGAATCTAGGACATGATATTCAACCTAACAATTTCAATATTTGTTAGTTGAGCTTGAACCTTACCAATTTTCTGGCAAAATTTATTTGTAAACAAGAAATATTTATTGTTTACTTTCAATTTAAATGCTAACAAGAAGATGAAATTTACTCAAGAGCACTTGGATGAGATGATAGGAGTCTCTTACAACTTAACCAATATCATCAGTTAGAATCCAGTTTTTGGTATGCAGCAGTGTTAAATCTTTTGTTTGGCAAAAAATATTTTTAGCAAGTCAACAACAATTTTTTTTACTTAAGAAAGTAAACAACACTATTTCTTATGAATAAATACACTATGCCCTGTTTGGCAAAAAGTAGCAGATAGCGGATGAACTTATAGCGGATACGCTAGCGGATTGAATTTAAAGTGTTTGGTAAAATTAGCTGTTGAACTAGCTTATATATGTAAAATGACCTAAATAGACAGTTGAAGTTAATGTTCAAGTATGAGAGAGAATATTCATTTAATGGAGATAAATGGGGAGTTTAATTAAAGAAACAGAAGAAAATGAGAGAAAAAATTAAATGCTACTTCAAGTAGCGTTTCAAAAAAATATGCTATAAGCTATTTGCCAAACACTTACAAAAGACTCATCCACTATAAGCTAGCGGTTTGACATTGCCAAATAGGGCTTAACAATATAATTCATGAGGTAGACACAAAACAATTTATGATTGTGTTTGGTAAAAAATAGTGGATATCGGATAGCGGATAAGTTAGTTCATAGCATATAGCTTATAGCGAATAGTTGATAGCTGATAAACTAGCTGATGACAAATGAAGTGTTTGGTAAAATTTACAGTTGAATACATCTATAAATGTAAAATGACATAAACGACATGTTTAACTAATAGTTAGGTTTACTTAATCAATATAAAATACGACAAAAATATGTAAAATTTATTATTGCTATAAACTCATGATAATTAAACTAACTATTGAGGTATTCATAAATTAAATTTCTTTATATTTACTTGAAATTCTAATTTGTTTTTTTTACTTAAAATTCACGATAGTCTAATTTGTTTATTTACTTGAAAGTCTAATTTATTTATTTACTCTATAATAAACTGATTTATTTATTTACTTATTATCAACTAATTATCTTTAAATTGTATGCGGCTTGTTATGTCGCGCGAGGACTCCCGTTCTTTTTTGTTTAGTTTTTTTTTTCATTTCTCTTCTTCTTTTTTCAGCTTCTTTTCTTTTTGTTTTTCCTTCTTTTATATTTTAAGGAGTACTTTACGGTTTCAAAAAAATTCGGATTCAGTGGAAATTTTGTTCTTCAAGAATTGACTCGGTGCAAAAAAATAATTTCATAAAAAAATACGTAAAGTGATATGCTAATAAAAGTGTGTTCTGGTGTACTTGATGGCAAAAAAATTTATCTTGTAACAAAATGCGTTAATGAAATGTTAAGCAGCGTGTTTTGAGGTACTTTGAGATTCGAAAAAAATTTAGCTCTTCAAATACCAGAAGTTTTTTTCGTAAATAACCGATTTGGTAAAAAATAATGATAAGTTTGTGAAAAAATACGTAAATTGCGATTTTGACAGTGTATTTTGGGATACTTTGGAGTCTCGAAAATTTTTAGATGTTCAAATACGCAAAGTTCGTTTCTCAATATCCTTTTCTTTTTAATTTTATAATCTTCTTATAATTTTTGTCTTTCTTTAATCACATTTACAATAGCACATTCATCATCTTCTTTCAACGTCAACTTCAGCCACATTTACAATAAAATCTCGATAATCTTTTTTCTACTTTGTATATTTGCTCCTATTTTATCATGAGTTTTCCTTCAACATACATGATTCCCGCGTGTTTTACTTTTTAATTGTATTATCTTATTTTCTTTCTAATTATGAGTTAATTTTTTATATTCGCATTTGATGAATGCAGTTATGTTATTAAAAAAATTTAGACTTTTTCTTCTTATTTTATCTATGGAGGATGTTCAATTTAAATGCCTGTGTTAATGTTCCTTTTAAAATTGATAATCTTTTTATTTAAATTATATTTATAATTTAACTTTTATTCACAGTTATTAGATTTTATATTTTGTAAACTAACACCATTTGTCCAATGACATAGGCTACCCTGAGGCACGAGGGCTGACCCCGTGCTCCCGAGTTTGATTCTCACAGTTGACAAGCTCGATGTTGGCCAGTGCAAAATTTGCTTTCAAGCATAATTGAATATTAGTCTTTTGAAAGGAACCATGTGCACCGCACGGGTTCTGGGGCTAGTTTATTTTAATAGTGTAATTCATTTACTGAAAGGAACAAAAATAATCTTATTCTAATTCCTAATTCCATTCGACCATTTGCAGAAAGAAAAAATTGTGACCAAATAGAATGGAATAAAACGTACTATGTAATTGTGACCAAATAGATACATTATTAGTAGCATGTGTGTAGGGCAACCAGCCAATTATTTTTGTTTCTTTTATTCACAAGGCTTGAACGTAAAATCCCTATCAAAGTTTGTATTTGTCTGATTCTAGTGCAATATAGACGGCATGGTATATGAATTTGGTACAACTATCTGATAAATGATTCGGAACTTAATTTTTTTTAACAAATTTGAAACTGGATCAGCAGTACGTTTTCTATTTATAGCTCCTCTCGTAGAATCACCCAGAAGTTGCTATGTAGGATTCTATTTATCAAAAAAAAAAAAAAAGACAGAATAAGATTATCGAGTGCCTTGGCTAATCTGGTAACGTATATATTTGCTAGCATTATCATTATCCATTTATTATGCTTACATACGGTACTAATATAAAATTGTATTTTTAAGGTATAATAAAAATATAAAATATGGACAAAGAAAAATAAGCATATTTTGCGGAGCTGTTGATGTGACTCAGAAAGAACAAGTAGGTCACGACTCACGAGCTTTTAACGTACCCTCCCTTCCTCACACGCCATGGATTCCATAAGCTATAGCCAATCCATTCTTTGCAATTTGCATATTCATATTCAATCATTTGGTCCCACTTCTTTAACAAATGGAGTATTTGTCAAACCAACCACCCAAATAAGTACTATTCCCTCGCGTCATATACATGGTATTAGAACGCAAATGAAAACTAGTTTAAATATCCATGATAGGAATTAGGAATTATGAGGACAAAGTGACTTACAAAAAAGAAGGCATAATTGTGTCACTAGTGTAGGGATGTCAACTGGGCGGGGCGGGGCAGGCACGGGTAGCAACTATCCGCTACCTGCCCCGTTTAGTATAAATGGGACCCGTACCCGCCCCGTACCTGCACGGGTATCCGCTTAGCGGATTTTAAATGGGTCTGTTTCTTAACGGGTACCCGTGGGTATCCACGAATATTTGTAAATTAATAAAAATATTTTTTTTAAAAGAATAAAATTTGAAATAACATGGCTTAAACTCAGAGCAAAACATAAATAAAGTCAAAAACTTATAACAGAGAAAACGTCACTTCTATTATTAATTCAAGCGTCCACTAAGAAGAAAAAAACACAAACTTTTTTTAATTAAACATACAGTATTGAAATACTCTAGTGTGAAATTCGTATTTAAAGACAAAGAAATGAAAGGGGTTTTAAAACACACATTATAAGAAGAATCTTAAAGAACCAAAAACAAGAATGGATGAATTTCAAATCAGTTCTTCAGGTCCACAAAGTGAGAGTGAGAGTGTGAGACGGCCGAGTGGTGTGAGTGTAGGGAAAATTTAGGGTTTCTTAACTAGGTGTATATATATATATATGAGGGGTATTTAAGTATATTTTGCTACGGGCCCGGGTACCCGCGGGCACGAGTACCTCGCTACCTAGCCCCACCCCGTTTACTAACGGGTAGTTTGACTATCCGTTTATTCAACCCGCGGGTACCCGTTTGACTATCCGCCCCGGACCCGTCACGGGTTTTACCCGCGGGTCCGGTTTTTTTTGCCATCCCTACACTAGTGAGACTATCCTCTGCTAGCTAATCAACATACCTATTGACCTCTCTCAATATCTGCTTCTAGCGAATCTTGTCCTGACTCCTGAGTACTCATGATGCTTTTAATTCCTTTGATTAATTGGTCAAGGGGTACAAGCCAGAAGTATCAACTATAACGGTAAGCAACTCATCATTGTCCTCAGAGTTCCTCACAGATCTGTCACAACTAGGGCGAAAGTACCACTCGACAGAGGGCTACACAAATCAATTATACTCCAGTTCTTTCGATTGGTAGGCGAGAGCACCTCAAACCGTTTCTTGATGTGGAGGATAACATCACTCATCACAATAGACTTCCTTGTAAATAGTTTGAAACGACCAGCTTTTATGTGAAAAAACTCAATCGTTGTGAACTCCCCAAATTTTCTCAAACGAGAGCTCACAACATAACACCAAATAAGAGGTGTCAATTGAACAACCAACTTTTATGTGCCAATTTTCTCAAACTCAATCAGTTGGATGTGGTAGATTTTTCATAAATAATAAATAATAAATAAAAGGAAAAGAATTTGAAGTTGATTGACTGCGAAAGAAGTTTTCTCAATTCCTTGCTTGCAATGAAAGGGAGCAAGGTAAAACGTGTGCTTAGAAAGGCGAGTAGTCATTTATCGAGGCTATTTTTACATGCATTTAGATGGTGGCTACATAATAATTTTGATTAAAAAAAAAGGCAAAATATATCCCGAGGTCCCTTAACTTATTTTCAGATAACGAATAGGTCCTTTAACTTTTTTTTGTAACGATTAGGTCCCTTAAGTTTTAAAAACGTTGCACCATTGCCCTTTTTTGTATTTTCTGTTAGTCTCCGTTACAAAAAAGCTTAGGTGGGTGTTATCTTGCTCAAGTGGCAGTACACTTGTGTTTTTTTTTACAACATGGCAGTACACTTGTTTTTATAATTAAGTTTACAATTAAATTTAATTAAAAAATAAAAGGGTAATCTGCATATCTTGAAACCAAGAAAAACTCTTCAACGTACTCAAACCCAGAATTCTTCAATCTTGAACTCAACGAAAACTCAGAATCCCTCAATCCTTCAATCTACAGTGAGTTTCCATCTACGAAAACTCTCCTTTCCTTGTTACAGTCTCGGCTGTGGGAGTGGCGGTGATGTCTGTGACCTTGTCACGGTCTTGGCGATTTGTGCGGCGGTGACGCCTGCGATAGTGAGAGGAAGGGTCACGGAGGAAGAGAAAGAGAGACGAAGATGAGGAGGCCATGACAAGCTGGCGGGCTATTGCGATTTGCGAGCGAGGGTTTGCCTTAACATGACGAAACCCATGAAATCGAAAGAATCTGTGAATACTTCAAAACCAATGTTGTTGTTTTGTTATTCCCAACTGTTGATGTTAAAAAGGATCTGGGAGCAATTATTCCCAACTGTTCATCGCCTTTTCTTGTGTTAATTTGACAATTCTATTAATTACACAAAAGATTAGAGCCAAATACCTCTGTTTACTTACTAAAGGGAAACTGCGACCTTTATTGACTGTCCTTTGCATGAAAGAAATTACTACGGCTGGACAAAATTGGGAAATCGGTCGTCCACCCGCAAAATCCGTAAAAATGGTTATCTGTCCAGAACCGAATGGGTCCAAAAAATGGCTCTGATTGGATAATATTGGGCGGGGTTCGGATGCCTAAATGGTTATCTGTCCAGAACCGAATCTGTCTGAAAGTGTTGTTTTTACTTTAAGTGACCCCTAGGCCCACTAACCCACTTATGTATATAAACTATTTTTTTACACAACAAAACCCTAAAATCAACATACCCTTAGAGTTGTGGCAAGTAGGTCAAACAAGATGCTTTATTTTTTCTTAGTAGACAATCGTTTATGTTGGCTTCTCGAACTTTCCTCAACACTTAAACAATTCTTTGCAGCTTCCTCAACACTTTAACAAATTTTTACTATGTGTTTCAATATTTCCCCAACAATGCTATGTTGGCTTTTCGAACTTTCCTTGAACAAGTCCCCCTTGTTTTTAGGTTATGTCACCTTATTCCTTCATACTAGATTCGTCTCCTTATCCGCGTCTTTCCCACAGAAATCTTGAGTAGGTTTGTGAATAAAGTCACAAGTCCTTGGGATAGCAAGTAAACCTACACATGAATAAATCTAAGTCAGGCATATTGAAGGCAATTGCCTCCACTAATAAATTGTTATACTTTGCAATACAAATACCTCAGTTTATTTACTAAAGGGAGTAGATATTGCCTCCAAATGATAATTTTAAAAATAGATGTAGAAATTCACAAGAGATTGATCAATAGATGTAGAAATAAGTACTTATTCTCTCTTTGATCAATCTCTTGTGAATTTCTACGTCATATCCCCTTGATTGGTTCCCTCATTAATACGTTATTCTGTAACTTCCTCCAACAATTGAAAGCGAGAGCCCTTAATTTGCGCTGCTCTCCCTCTACGAGGACCCACCAAGTTAGGAAACCCTAGCTGCGGTTTTTTCGGCCGCCGTGTTTTTTGAACCACCACCCACGACCCATCAGCCTCAACCACCGGCGGAACCTAACCACCATCGCCTCCTGCATTTGTCTCGGAGATCTCTGGCTCTTTCATTTTCTTAGGACATCCTTCAACATAATGGCCAAAGCGACCACATTTGAGACAAAGGAGGTGCAACCCTTGAAGGGAGATAAAGTACTTATTCCTTGAAGCCAATCTATTTGAAGTGATTTGATGCATTTGAATGATCGTGAATATTAATGATCTAGGATAGATCTTCCTCCCCTTCTTTCTCAAGCTTTGATAGGTGAACATATAATGACATAATGGCATTTTTTGGCATTAGTTTTCACATATTACCCAAGACATATATTTATAGAGAAAATGAAGAGGGGTCCTAACCTTTAATGTAGGGTTTCAGTGCTTCATCATATCCAAACATGAATAGTCATATTCATTCAAACCATACCATTTCATGAAGAGTTGTAATGGTTTCACCTACCATCGATCCATTAAACTACATGCTACACTATTCAAGTAGACTTATATCCTATGTGATATCTAATATCTATTAATCACAAGATAGATATTCCAAGACCCATCAATATATCATTTAACCAAAGTATTACAAATCAACAGAAGATCAACACTATAGAAATAAAATTTCTTGCATTAAGTACTCACCAAGGACAACGATATATATAATTTGTGAGGTTTATCTGCACTTTCTTATCATAGTCAAAGGGACACCCGTAAAAAAAAGTTCTTTATTTAACCACACTTAACCACACTTACTTTTGACCTAGGGGCCTCTACGAAAACGATAGAGAATATATGCAAATAATTTGATTCGCCACTTAATTTTAGCTTTACTGAAAAAGAGCACATAATATACAAAAAGCAAATGAAAATATAACAGCCATTTCTTGACCTTTAATCTTCCTATTGTATGCCGCTTGGCATGCTTGGCGCCAAAGTTCCATCTTTTTTTTAATGTTTTTCTTTTTTTCCTTTTTTTTTGGTTTGTTTTCTTTTTTCCTTTTTTCCTTCTTTTCTATTTTAAGGTTTTTTTTTATATTTTAAGTAGTACTTTATCGTCTCGAAAAATTTAAGATATTTAAATGTGTGAAGTTTATTCTTCAATAATCGATTGGATGAGAAATGCTAAACAGTGTGTTTTGGAGTATTTTAGCGTTTAGAAATTTTTTTAATTATATAAATACTGAAAATTCGTCCCTCTATAACCTGTTTGATGAAAAAATATATAATTTTGCGAGACTAACCCGTGCAACTCACCATTTTACTAATTTCACCACTTTAAAAAATCAATTTTTTATACTTTTTTTCTCTTTGTATTTTTTAGAACCATATTTTTTTGAACTTTTAAAAAATTAATTTATTTTCATACTTCTTCTCCTTATATTTTTTAGAACCATATTCTTTTGAACCTGAAATATCTTTTGAATTCATTTAGCTGTTACTACCAATTATGGATATTTAATTTCAACATTTTGTTAATATTCTTATTAAATTTTATAATCTTCTTATTTAATTTAATTTATAGTTTTTATTCACAGTTATTTGACTTCATATTTTACAAACCAATACCATTGGTCCACACTGGCATTAGCTTAGCTACCCTATGACACGGAGTCGACTCAGTGCTCTCGAGTTCAATTTCTTAGTGGATGGTTTTAATCTCGCACTCAGTCAGATCGCGCTTGTGTATCCTTCCCTTACTTTTGACAAGACCGTCTTGAACGTGGATCATGAGATTGAGGGTGATCAGATTTTGAAAGTCAACATCAAGACCAATGTGAAGACCGTGGTTTACCCCAAGTCTGCCTGATTTATTTCCAGATCCAGTTTTGTAAGAGTTCCGGGTTTATACAGAGAATCATGCATAAGCTCAGAACTTTGTCAAGTCGTATTAGTTTTTAGTCTTTATTTATAAAACTTGAGGCCTCGGCCGTATCCGAGATGGTTGTAATGAATTTAATTTTCTTTATGTAAACTTGATTCCTTGAATGGCTTATCTTCTCGTCGCCGTAATTGTCATTTTCCATAGTCTTGACCTGCTTATAATTTTTTATAAGATCAAAAAGATAAGTTCGTACCTTATAATTTTTGATAAGATCAAAAAGATAAGTGTGGAACGTAGGTATTAAAAAGGTTTGAGAGGAGCTCTCAAACGATTAGAGAAGACCTGTTGAGAAATCTCGTAAGATCGGGCCTAAGGACAGTTTACCAGGACTCAGCCCAGATTTAACTCGTCCATTAGGGTTCTTGGCTACTAAGGCCAATGATCGATTTAAGGAAAAATCCTTAAAGGACCTTTTGAACCTTTGGGGCAGTTTACCAGGACTCGGCCCGGATTGAACTCGCCCCTAAGGGTTGTGACTGCTTTGGTCACGTATGGAGATCTCGTAAGGTTTGAGAGGAGCTCTCAAACGATTAGAGAAGACCTGTTGAGAAATCTCGTAAGATCGGGCCTAAGGATAGTTTACCAGGACTCGGCCCAGATTTAACTCGTCCATTAGGGTTCTTGGCTACTAAGGCCAATGATCGATTTAAGGAAAAATCCTTAAAGGGCCTTTCGAACCTTTGGGGCAGTTTACCAGGACTCGGCCCGGATTGAACTCGCCCCTAAGGGTTGTGACTGCTTTGGTCACGTATGGAGATCTCGTAAGATCGGTCAAAGTAGTTATTCTTAAGGAGGTCGTAGATTTATAGTGGTAGGAACTACCGTTACACGAAATTGGCACACACAAAACAGTCGTGTCCTTAAATGTAATAGCTTTTTAACTTTGTGGCGTTCCAAGTTCGGAGGATCTCCTTTCTACCAAGTGTTTCCAATTTGAAAGCCCCCGTACCGGTCTTACTTTTAACACGGTAAGGTCCTTCCCAATTGGGTGCTAACTTTCCCTGTGAAGCATTTTTCAAACCCACGTTGGCTCTTCGAAGGACTAAGTCGCCGGATTCAAAATCTCTAGGGACGACCTTGGCATTGTATCGGGTCGCAACTCTTTGTTTGATGATGGCTTCTCGAAGCGTGGCTTGTCCTCGAACTTCGTCAATGAGATCGAGGTCTTCTTTCAAAGCTTGGTAGTTTTCCGTAGGAGTTTTGGGATTCGTTGCTCTCCAACTTAACTCGCCGACTTCCACTAGGATGACCGCCTCGCTGCCATAAGAGAGCCGGAACGGCGTTTCTCCCGTAGAGCTTTGACGGGTGGTCCTGTAAGCCCAGAGAACATATGGGAGTTCTTCTACTCAATTTCCTTTGGCGTCGTCCAGTCGTTTTCTCAAACCATTAAGGTGTATCTTGTTGGCTGCTTCTACTTGACCGTTGGTTTGCGGGTGCTCTATTGACGTGAAACGATGCTTGATTTTAAAGCCGGACATCATTTTCCTGAAACCTTTGTCGGCGAACTGAGTTCCATTATCAGTAATAACTATTTCGGGGATCCCGAATCTACTCATGATGTTCTTTTTGAAAAATCTTATGCAGTTCCTTGCAGTGATGGTGGCTAAGGGCTCTGCTTCAATCCATTTGGTAAAATAATCAACTGCCACTATGAGAAATTTGTTTTGGCCTGGAGCAGTTGAGAATGGACCTAGGAGATCTATTCCCCATTGTGCAAAGGGCCATGTCGAGGATAGACTTCGGAGTTCGATTGGTGGGGAGATGTAAACATTGGCGTGGATTTGGCATTTTTTGCACTTCTTTACGTGGTTCTTAGCATCGCCTTCCATGGTCGGCCAATAATATCCTATGCGTAGGGCCTTTCGAGCTACGGAACGGGTGCCAAGATGTTGTCCACATATTCTCCTTCATGAATTTCGGCTAGGACGGAATGCACTTGCTCCCCTTCGATGCCTTTTAATAATGGTGAGTAGAGGCTCCTTCTGTATAACGTATTATCTATGACTGAGAAGGCCGAGGCTTTTCTTCTGATGATTTTCGCTTCAGCCGAGTCTAGAGGCTCGATTCCTGTTTTGATGTACTCCAATATTGGAGTGATCCAACTTTGGCTCTCCTCAATGGAACAAATTGTAGAAATACAAGTCGGATGGATCAAGAGAGATACTAGGTCTTCTGAGTAATTCTTGGATGATCGTCCGGTGATTACCAGGGACCTTGGTGCTAGCGAGTTTTGATAGGATATCCGCCCTCTGATTCTCGGATTTGGGGACGTGCTTTACCTCGGCTGTTTTGAATTGTGCGAGTAACTCTTGTATTCGAAGTTGGTGTTTCTGCAGGGTCGGATCCTTGGTCTCAAATTGATTGTTTATTTGTGAAACGACCAAGAGTGAATCTGTGTAGAGATTGACCTGAGTGACTCGTAGGTGTTAGCCTGTAATTTCGACAGGCTTCATTAAAGATGGTCAACATGGCTTGATTTATATTTATTTCACAAAGACCATATTATTTCGACAAAGAAAATGGTCATGCGCAAGGTAAACTCGACAAGTTTCCAGGGAAGCAAAAGCAAGAGAGAGGAAAATCGACACGGGCTTTCGACAGACAGAAATCAGGGCAGTTATGCGTTGAAGACTAGCAGTTGGTCGAAGCGTGACGGAGCAGTTTCGGTCGAAAGTAGGAGCGGTTATTTGGCCGAAAGTAGGAGCAGTTACTTATTTTCAAATTGTTAGGCAGTTACCTAGTTCGAATTTTCCCCCCTTTTTTCCCTTGTATAAATAACTGTTTCTGAGAAGAAACAAGGGTCGCGAAAATCACAATACACACCCGATTCCTGAAACTCTAACTTCCAAGCCAGAGCGAAAAACGAGTGGAAGAATCCCTGTATGTGATCGTGTACCATTTTTATGATCAATGCAATCTGTTTTTCTTTTTCTTTACAATTCCTGCACCATTTACTGCTTCTTTTCTTTTCAATTCTGTTAATCAATTGCAAATCGTCCCCTTTTCTACATTTTCTGAAACAAAACCATAAGCAATTCAGAGGCATTGCTTTGAGATTTTTCTAGTTTGATCTCACAAACCTTCTAATAAAACTAGTGATTGTTTGCTAAAAACACCAGCAAACAAATTGGCACGCCCAGTGGGACATTGCCTTTGATTTTGTTCATTCTCGTACTCTCTTATTTGTGTTCGCTGTTGTATGCACTTAAGAAGTGGTAAAATGGTTCGTTCTGGTACGAATAATGCATCTAGTTCCAACCCTGTGGTTTCACAAGGGCAAGGGACAACAATGGATTCTGCAAGCATTAGCGCAGGACCATCATCGTCGATAACCGTTCCTTCATTATCAATGACTAATGTTGGTTCAACGCAGTCAGAAATGGCATCTCTGCCTATGTCTTTGCCGTTAAGTTCAGGGCTTCATAGCCCTTACATGGAAATGGGAAACGGTTTAGACCCACGTTTGAATAACGTGCATCTACCCCCATTTCCTTTGGGAATGTATGGCATGCCTACTGGAATGCCCCATGTTTCGACCTTTTCCCCTACACATGTCTCTTCTGAGAGCGTATTTGGTCGAAATCCCCCAGCATTAACCAATGCGTCTTTGTTGGCCTTAAGACAGCAAGTAGACGAGAGTAATCACGATATGGTTAATATGCTTACCCAACAAATTGGTACAGTTTTCAATCCATTGATTCAAAATACCAATAACAGTTACCAAATGTTGGCAAATCAGATGAGTAGGATTGCAGACTTCTTTGGGGCTCCAGCGGTTAATAATAGGCACGTTCCTATTATTGCGGGTAATGCGTCGCCAGTTAACCCCCAAGAAGCAGTTGCAGTCGAAGCGTCGACAGTTGTAGGCGAACTACAAGGGGCAGTAAACCACGTCCCTGAAGTAGTTTTGGTAAATAGACACCAGAACGCTGATGAAGTTGTTCGACAAGTGCAACAACACAATGTTGGCGCAGAAAACAATATAGCTACTTTAGTCGAAACAATTTTGGCGCAAAATGGCCTTAACATTGGTTTACAAAGGCCTAACTTTGTATCACCATTATGTGAATATGTATTACAAACTGAGTTACCAAGGGGATGGAAAGTTCCCAAGTTTACTAAGTTTGGTGGTGATACAAATGAGTCCACAGTCGAACACATTGCTCGTTTCTTGACTGAGGCTGGGGACTTAGCACAAAATGAGAATTTGAAGATGAAATATTTTCCAAATTCTCTAACTAAAAATGCTTTCACTTGGTTCACGACCTTACCCCCTGGTTCTATGTTCACATGGGGGCAATTAGAAAAGGCATTCCATGCACAATTTTACATGGGCCAGTCGAAAATTAGTCTTAAAGAATTGGCTAGTGTTCGGCGCAAAATGCCTGAAACTATTGATGATTACTTAAACAGATTTAGGCTGTTGAAATCTCGTTGCTTCACACAAGTCCCTGAACATGAGCTTGTCGAAATGGCTGCTGGTGGCTTTGATTACTCAATTAGAAAGAAATTAGACACATCTCATTTGCGAGATATGGCTCATTTGGCTGATAGAGTTCGACAAGTTGAAAGGCTTAGAGAGGAAAAATCTAGGTCGAATAGGTATCATAAGAAAGAAAAAGTGGCATATGTCGAAGAAGAATTTGATGTTACATATAGTAATGTCGAAGAAGAGGAGATAGACGTGGCTGAACTTAAGCCTGGTCCTCCTTATACCTGTAAATTATTAAGGCCTGCGAATGGGAATAATCCTGTAGAGCCTAAGAATGATAGATTTATGCCTAAGACTTATACTTTTGATGTTACTAAATGTGATGAAATTTTTGATCTTTTAGTAACTGATGGTCAAATATTAGTGCCTAAAGGCCTTAAAATACCAACTCTTGACCAAAGAAAGAAAAAGGGTTATTGTAAGTTCCATAATTTTTTGGGACATAACACTGACCGTTGTGTGCTCTTCAGGGATATTGTGCAAAAAGCAATTGACGAAGGAAGACTCAAATTTGCTGATAAGAAAATGAAAGCTCCTATGCAGATTGATGTTGATCCATTACCTAAGGTTGAAGCTATGTACTCTGAACCTGTCGAAGCTGATGTAGGAATGGTGGATGCTCAAATGGCAGACCCTCCTAAGTGTGTCAAGACTGCCACCGAGAAATTAAAAGGTTTTGTGTATGCTGAAGGTAAGAAACAGGAACTGACCCTAAAAGAATATGATGGGAAGATACATGCTGTGTATCCAAAGGCTGAGGAAGAATTGATAGATTTCCTCAATCGGTGTAAGTGGAATAACTCTGAAGTTATGCTTTGCCCAAGGTGTAGTGCTGTCTTCGATAAAGAAGTAGCTAAAGCTGTCGAAGGTTATCAGGATCAACAACAACGCAAAAGAAAATGGCTTGATAACAGGCCAAAATTTGACTTTGCGAAAGGAGATCTTTCTGGCTATGAGGCTAATGTGTCAGCAAAGCCTTCAACAAGTAAACAACAAATTGCTAAGGAGAAGTCCTCAGCAACAGGGTATTTGAAGCTGTTAACAGGTAAATCTTTTGTCCCAAGTGCTAGTGCTCCTGTCGAAGCGTGGGTACCCAATAATCAACGTGCTAAAGCTGTTAAGCCAGGTACTGATGCTATTAAGTTTAATTATAAGAATAACTATAAGGGTAAGAACCCTATGACTAGAACACAGTGGCGTCGTTACCAAAGACAGCAGAAGAAGAAAGCACACTTTGACATTAACCAGGTTCCAAGCCATTTGGCTAATAACCAAGTTCCACGCAGCATGATAGTGGCGAAGAGTGAAGTTCACAAAGCTGAAGTAGCCACAAAGAGGAATGGTGATGGTGCTAGTCATGTGTGTGCAGCAAATAAGGCCAAAGGCAACGCTGTGGTAACAGAAAAGCCAAGAAGGCCTGCTCTTGAAAGAATATTTCCTCCATTGTCAACAGTGAAAGAAAGAAATGCTGATTTCGACATGGATGAAGACATGGAGTCTGATTTCAATGATTCTGAAGATGACCTTGACGTTGTTTGCAATGTGGTATCAATACTGCCTCTTGAGTACGATGTTATCACAGTACCAAATGACGTTGAAGAAGATTTTACAGAGGACATGGCTCATCATAAGCCAATGTGTTACTATGTGATGAACGATGGTTGTGTCGAAGACCAAATGGCTACCTTCGAGAAGCCAGATATGAGTATGCAAAACCACTTGAAACCCCTGTATGTCCAAGCCAAGGTTAATGGTGTTGGAATTAACAAAGTGTTAGTGGATGGTGGAGCTGCAGTGAATTTGATGCCACATGGTCTTTTGAAGAAGATTGGTAAGTTCGATACTGACCTCAGGCCACATAACATTGTCTTAAGCAACTATGAAGGCAAAACTGGCCATTCTTTGGGGGCCATTGAAGTGGACTTAATCGTTGGATCCATAAAGAGGACTACATTGTTCTTAGTGATAGCCTCTAAAGCGAATTTTAATTTACTCCTTGGTAGAGAGTGGATCCATGGAGTTGGTGCTGTCCCTTCAACTTTGCATCAACGTTTAGTGATGTGGAAGGAAGATGGTTTGGTAGAGTATGTTGAAGCCGATCAGAGCTACTTCCGTGCTGATGTGAACCAAGTTACCAAGGAAAATTTTGAGAAACAAATGGCGAAGATTGCGCCATGTTCATCTTCTAATGAGGCATATGTTCCTGCGGATAATGTTTTTGCCTCAGTTCATCTTGACCCAAATTATGGTTTTGTTTGGGAAAGGGAAATAATGGGAGATGATAGTGTCTATCCTGATGGTGTTTTTCGACCAACGGGGTAGAACACTGGTTCTTGAAAGTGTTCTTATGTCAGTGCCCAATGCATGGGACAAAATTACGGCTTATATGGCCGAAAACAAGTTTAAAGCGGCTATGGAGGCCGAAATTATTCAACAAACAATGGCTGTCGAAGCCAGTGAGTTACATGAAGAAAATGGCATAGTCATAGATGAAAGACTTGACTGTATCTATGATAATGATCCATTAGGTTTTGAAAAGGATCCTAGAGATTTGACAAAGCATATGCAAGCTCAAGACCCGTTAGAAGAAGTTGATTTGGGAAATGGCTCAATAAAAAGGCCAACTTATATTAGTGCAAATATTGATGCTTCTCTAAAAATCCAAGTCATCACATTGCTAAGGGAGTTCAAAGACTGTTTTGCTTGGGATTACGACGAGATGCCTGGGTTAAGTCGAGAAGTAGTGGAAATGCAATTACCAATTCGACCAGGGAAGAAACCAGTGAAGCAAGTGCCAAGAAGATTTGCTCCTCAAGTGTTGGCTAAGATCAAAGAGGAAATCGAAAGGCTATTCAGAAACAAATTCATCAGAACTGCCAGGTATGTCGAATGGTTAGCCAATATAGTTCCTGTAATGAAGAAAAATGGGACTCTTAGAGTTTGCATAGATTTTAGGGATTTAAATAATGCATCCCCCAAGGATGAATACGCAATGCCTGTGGCAGAAATGCTAATAGATTCAGCAGCAGGATTTGATTATCTTAGTATGCTCGATGGTTATTCTGGGTATAATCAAATCTTCATTGCTGAAGAGGATGTGTCAAAAACTGCTTTTAGATGTCCAGGGGCATTGGGTGTTTATGAATGGGTAGTAATGCCCTTTGGCTTAAAGAATGCTGGTGCTACATATCAGAGGGCCATGAATTCTATGTTTCATGATTTTATTGATGATTTTATGCAAGTATACATAGATGATGTGGTGGTTAAATCTTCCTCAGAAAGTGGTCATTTAGACCATCTTCGTCGTTCTTTTGAAAGAATGAGGAAATATGGATTGAAATTAAATCCATTAAAATGTGCCTTTTGTGTACGTGCAGGTGATTTCTTGGGTTTTGTAGTGCACAAAAAAGGCATTGAAATCAATCAAAATAAGACTAAGGCAATTATGGAAACGAAGGCCCCTTCGACCAAAAAAGAGCTTCAGTCATTGTTGGGAAAAATCAATTTCCTTCGAAGATTTATATCAAATCTAAGTGGCAAAACACAAGTTTTTTCGCCATTATTAAGACTGAAGAAGGAAGAAGAGTTCAAATGGGAACCAATGCATCAAGCAGCCTTCGACGAAATCAAGTCTTATTTGATGAAACCACCAATTTTGTTGCCTATTATTAAACACAAAGTGCTCAAATTGTATATAGCAGCTTCTGATAGAACAATAGGTAGCATGTTAGCACAAGAGGATGATAGTGGTGTCGAAAGAGCCATTTATTACCTCAGTAGGGTCTTAAATGATGCCGAAACGAGGTACAATCCTATAGAAAAGTTGTGCCTTTGTTTGTATTTCTCGTGTACAAAGTTAAAGCAATATATAAAACCAGCCGATGTTTCTGTTTATTCGCATTTTGATGTTATTAAGCATATGTTGTCGAAACCAATAATGCATAGCCGAATTGGTAAATGGGCTTTGGCTTTGTCAGAATACAACTTAACTTATCAACCTCTAAAATCAATTAAAGGACAAGTGGTTGCTGATTTTATAGTAGACCATTCTGTTGTCGAAGAAACATTAAGTTTTGTAGACATATATCCTTGGAGGTTGTACTTTGATGGCTCAAGCCATAAACATGGAGTTGGGATTGGTATTTTAATAATATCTCCTACTAACATTCCAACGAAGTATAAGTTTAAAATTCGGGATGTTTGTTCCAATAATGAGGCTGAGTATGAGGCTTTAATAGTAGGCCTTGAAATTTTACTTGAGCTGGGGGCAAGTCATGTCGAAATAAAAGGTGACTCTGAGTTGGTGGTCAAACAATTGACAAGAGAGTACAAATGCATTAAAGAGCACCTTATCAGATACTTTGTTGTTGCCAATGCTTTGTTAAAAAGATTTGAGTCTGTTCACTTAGAACATTTACCACGAATGGGTAATCAAGTGGCAAATGAATTGGCACAAATCGCTTCAGGCTATAAAGTTTCAAAACAAAGCCTGGAAGAATTAGTTGAAATAAAGGATAAAATCATTTCTAATGACTATTCTTCGTCACTATTGTCAACACCAACAACTGGGGGGGCAACAGATACAAATGCAAACGAGGAACTAGCTGTTACAAATGCAAACGAGGAACTAGCTGTTGTTGAAAAACGTCAATTTTTTGGTGACTTTGACTTAACAGAAATTCTTGCTCTTGACAATACGACCAATAATGATTGGCGAAGGCCTATTGCGGAATATTTGCAAAATCCCACAAGAAATACCAATAAAAAGGTAAAATACAGAGCTTTGAGCTATGTGATAATTGGAAATGAATTGTTTAAAAAGACTCCTGAAGGGGTACTATTAAAATGTCTTAGTGAAAATGAGGCATATTTAGCAGTTTCCGATACACATAGTGGAGCGTGTGGTTCACACCAAGTAGGCCACAAAATGAAGTGGTTATTATTTCGACAAGGAATGTATTGGCCAACTATGCTGAAAGATTGCATAGAATTTGCTAAGGGATGCCAAGAGTGTCAAAAGCATGCTGGGATACAACATGTACCTGCAAATGAATTGCATGCCATAGTCAAACCTTGGCCATTTAGAGGTTGGGCTCTAGATGTGATTGGAGAGATAAAGCCAACTTCGTCGAAGGGCCATAGATATATCCTTGTGGGAATTGATTACTTCACCAAATGGGTTGAAGCTATACCTTTAGCCAATGTTGATCAAGAAGCAGTGATAAGGTTTATTCAAAATCATATCATTTATAGGTTTGGAATTCCAGAAACCATTACTACAGATCAAGGATCAGTTTTCACTGGTAGAAAAATGGTAGAGTTTGCTTCTGAAATTGGTTTTAAGTTATTAACTTCAACACCATATTATGCGCAAGCCAATGGTCAAGTAGAAGCTGCCAATAAAGTTATTATTAATTTGATTAAAAAGCATGTTGGGCAGAAACCCAAGAATTGGCATAATACCCTTGATCAAGCATTATGGGCTTGTCGAAATTCACCCAAAGAATCTATCAACACTACTCCTTATAGGCTAACATTTGGACACGATGCAGTGTTGCCTGTTGAAATTTGTCTACAATCAACAAGAATTCAAAGACAGTGGGAGATTCCCTCTGATTATTACTGGAATATGATGCTTGACGAATTGGTTGATTTAGACGAAGAAAGGTTATTAGCTTTAGATACGCTTATTCGGCAGAAAGAGAGGGTAGCTAAAACTTATAACAAAAAGGTTAAGTCTAAAACCTTTGATTCAGGTGATCTAGTGTGGAAGGTCTTATTGCCTATAGATAAAAAAGATAGAGTCTTTGGTAAGTGGTCTCCAAGTTGGGAAGGACCATTTAAAATTTTACAAGTTTATTCAAACGGCGCATATGAGGTCGAAGAGATCGGCGCTGATGAAAGAATTTTGCGTATAAATGGTAAATACTTGAAAAAGTATAAGCCAACGTTGCACGAAGTTAAAATAACGCTGGAATAAATATAAAGAAAGCGTAAAAACATGGCATTTAAGTTGCCAAAACATTGTCGAAATTTCAGGCTGTTCAAGTTCAAGGTTTGAATATGGAAACAACACTTAACAGTAGTGACATCAGGTATACAGCTATTTTACTCAAGTGCAAAGTTATTTCGATGGTGAATTCAAAAAATGTCTTTCTCTTCTTCCTCCTCAAGTTCAGTCGAAAAAGACATTTTTGGGGGGCAATTTGTTAGCCTGTAATTTCGACAGGCTTCATTAAAGATGGTCAACATGGCTTGATTTATATTTATTTCACAAAGACCATATTATTTCGACAAAGAAAATGGTCATGCGCAAGGTAAACTCGACAAGTTTCCAGGGAAGCAAAAGCAAGAGAGAGGAAAATCGACACGGGCTTTCGACAGACAGAAATCAGGGCAGTTATGCGTTGAAGACTAGCAGTTGGTCGAAGCGTGACGGAGCAGTTTCGGTCGAAAGTAGGAGCGGTTATTTGGCCGAAAGTAGGAGCAGTTACTTATTTTCAAATTGTTAGGCAGTTACCTAGTTCGAATTTTCCCCCCTTTTTTCCCTTGTATAAATAACTGTTTCTGAGAAGAAACAAGGGTCGCGAAAATCACAATACACACCCGATTCCTGAAACTCTAACTTCCAAGCCAGAGCGAAAAACGAGTGGAAGAATCCCTGTATGTGATCGTGTACCATTTTTATGATCAATGCAATCTGTTTTTCTTTTTCTTTACAATTCCTGCACCATTTACTGCTTCTTTTCTTTTCAATTCTGTTAATCAATTGCAAATCGTCCCCTTTTCTACATTTTCTGAAACAAAACCATAAGCAATTCAGAGGCATTGCTTTGAGATTTTTCTAGTTTGATCTCACAAACCTTCTAATAAAACTAGTGATTGTTTGCTAAAAACACCAGCAAACAGTAGGTCAATTGCCAATCGTAGACCTGCGATGCAAGCCTCGTATTCTGCTTGATTGTTAGTTGTTTGGAAAGCGAAGGTAAGGGAGACTTCAATGATCACTTTATCTGGGCTTTCCAACATTAAACCTGCACCGCTTCCTTTGGGATTGGAAGACCCATCAACGTGTAAAGTCCAGATGTCGTTAACAGGATCAGCGGGAATCATTTCTGCTACAAAATCTACTAGAACTTGGGCCTTCATTGTGGTACGAGACTCGTACTTGATTCCAAACTCGGAGAGCTCTACTGCCCATTTAATCATTCTTTCGGCAAGGTCGGGTCGGTGTAGAATCTGCCTTATTGGATAGTTGGTGCATACGACTATCTGGTGAGCCACAAAATATGGTCGGAGGCGTCGAGCTGCGACGACTAAGGCGAGGGCGATCTTTTCTATTTGCTGATACCTGCATTCGGGTCCCTGGAGAGCTTTGCTTACAAAGTAAACGGGACTTTGACCGGTCTGTGTTTCCCGGATGAGTACGGCGCCTAAAGCTTCCTCCGAGATTGATAGGTATAAGTATAGAGTTTCTCCCTCGCATGGGCTAGTTAGGATGGGCGGTTCTGAAAGTGCTTTTTTAAGTTGTTGCAAGGCTTCGTCTTGCTCGTTTGTCCAGGTGAATTCTCCTTCTCCCTCCTCCTTTTCTTTTTTCAAAAGTTTGAATAATGGGAGAGATTTAAAGGCCGCATTTGATAGGAATCGAGATAAAGCGGCGATCATACCGTTGAGTTTTTGGACCTCTTTTTTGGAAGTCGGAGTTCGCATTTCAGTCACGGATCGACATTTGTCAGGGTTTGCTTCAATTCCCCTCTCTGTTAAGTAGAAACCGAGGAACTTTCCAGCTCGGACACCAAAAGTGCAATTTTCCGGATTTAGTCTCATGCTATTTTTCCTGATTTCTGCGAAAATTTCTCGAAGGTCTTTTACGTGGGTGTCTTCCTGATCACTTTTTGCAATCATGTCGTCAAGATAGACTTCAACGGTCCTGCCTATCTGTCTTTGGAATACTTTGTTCATCATTCTCTGATAAGTGGCGCCGGCGTTTTTTAAACCGAAGGGCATAACTCGATCGGTAGGCGAAGTTACCTTGGTCCGTCATAAATGCAGTTTTATCTTGATCGGGAGGAAACATGGCGATCTGATTGTAACCGGAATATGCGTCCATAAAAGAAAGTAGGTGAAAACCTGAGGCATTATCGACGAGGCGATCAATACTTGGGACAGGAAAGGCGTCTTTCGGAAAGGCTTTGTTTAGGTCGGTATAATCGATGCACATACGCCATTTACCGTTGCTCTTTTTAACTAGTACTGGGTTTGACAACCAAGTCGTGTATTTGACCTCTGTTATGAAGTTCGCTTTGATCAAATCTTCAACAGTTTTTTCGGCGGCCATGGCCTTCTCTCCACTCTGCGCTCGTCTCCTTTGGGCGACCCATTTTGCTTCCGGATTAACAGCGAGCTGGTGACATGCGACTTCTGGCGGGATTCCGGGCATGTCTTTCGCCGACCAAGCAAAAAGATCAGCATGATATTTTAAACACTGAGTGAGTTTTATTTTTACCTCTTCGGATAGGTCCGCTCCAATTTTCACTGTTCTAGTAGGGTCGTCTCCGAGATGTACTTCGATGAATTCCCCATCAGGCTCGGGTCTTCTCATTTTCTTTTTGAGTTCTTTGGCCAACTCATCATCATCTTCCTCTTCCGAGCTGTCGTATCTTGCATCCAAATCAGTTAAGTTGATTTCGGTGGATCTTCTTGTAACTTCTTTTTTGGTTATCGCAGGTGGAACCCCTTCCTTATCTTGAGCCTTTTTTTCTGCTTTTGTCCACAGGAAGAAACATCTTGAGGCGGATTCAAGATCCGAGTTTAAGGTGATCACCTTGTTGCAGAGGGAGTGGAATTTTATTTTTAAGTGAGTGGTGGAGGTTACTGCTCCGAGCCTTCCCAAAGTCGGTCTTCCAATGATACAGTCGTAGATTGATTCACACGGTAGGATGAGGAACTTTGTTTTGATAATCCTTACCAAGGGTTCTTCACCGTAGGAAACCATCAGTTCCAGGTGTCCACTCCAAGAGGTTTAGTCCGAGATCCATTGAATCCTGATAGTGCGGATCCTCGGTAAGGAGCGATGTCTTCTTTATCGATTCCCATTCTTTCCACGAGGTCGAGAAAGATGATGTATGAAGAACTTCCCTGATCGACCAAAATCCTTCTAATCTCCTTATTGGCGATTACCGCCGTGACAAGGAGTGGTACGTGTTTGTTGGGCTTCCCATCTAGAAGGTCTTCATCTCTAAAAGACAAAGGAGGTCGGTTTGAAGGTGTTTGTGCGACCGAGGTGGAGGCTATATTGAGTAATTCTTTCCATTTTTTGTTTCATTGTTTTCTCGGATTCTTCGTGGGCAAAACCTCCTGCGATCATCATCATTACGGACCGTCCTTTTGATTTCCTCTAATCAAGTTCATCGTCATCGGATTCGGCTTTGATTTTCCCCCTTGCTTTGGGTTCCTGTTCCCGTTCATCTTTAATCTCGCCAGCTTGACGCCCAGGTTTGTTTACATAGCTGGCTAGTTTTCCCCTTTTAATCATATCCTCAATGTCATCTTTCAAGGCGTTGCAGTGGTTGGTGTCGTGACCGTTACGCTGATGATATCGGCAGTATTTATTAGAACGTTGGCCCGGTCTGTGGGTGAGTGGTTTTGGGAATTTTTCGCCTCTAAATTTCGTGTTCCAGCATTCACCTAAAAGTTGAGCCTGAGTGACATTGAGCTCGGTATAAAATTGATGGCGGTTCCGAAGTCGGGGGTCCCTGTTGCCTCGGCCGTCGTTCTTTTGATCTCTTTCATTTTGGGGTCTAGATGGTTCGGTCAGTGGTGGTTTTTTACCGGTCATGGCGCTTTCTTCTTCATTGATAAAGCATTGGGATAGCTGGAGGAAATCTTGGAGGTTCTCTGGCTTCCATGTGTTTATGTGTTTTTTGAACGGGCTTCCGGGGAGCAGCCCCATCCCCATGAAGTAAACTCGGAAGGCATCATCGAGGTTCCGAACTTGAACTGCTTCCTTGTTAAATCTTTTTATATATTGTCTTAAAGATTCGGAGTTCTCTTGGATGATGACGCTAAGACATTTTTGTTTTTTGGTTTGCTTTTGGAATGGGAAAAATTAGCTGAGAATAATTTGGCCAGGTGGTCCCAGGAGGAGATTGTGTTTGATTTGAGGGTCTCAAACCATTCTGAGGCTATTTTTTCCAACGTTAGGGGGGAAATTCGGCATTTCATTTCTACGAAAACGTCCCGATACTGCATTACTGTGTCAAAATAACTTAAATGTCTGTCCGGGTCGCCTGTCCAGTCATAGGTCTTCAAGCCTTCTGGTGGTTTTTCGAGATATCTGAGTACCGGGTAGCGGTCGATCTTTTCCGTAAAAGGGCTTTTGCGCTTGGTCGTTTGAGCCCGTGGCGGAGATCGTGCGGGTACCTGCGGTCATGAGGGCGATATCCTCAAGGTGAATATTCTCTACTCCTCGATCGTTGCATAGGAGAAGAGGATGCCAGAGAAGAATGAACTCGGGGTGAATAATCAGCCTCTTCCCTTCCGACGTTCACTCCGGTTGGAGGCGAACGGGAAACATTTCTTCCGAGCCGATGAGGAGGAGAGCGATGGTAATATCGTCTTCTGGGTGGAGATCGGTGGCGCTTTCGGACCGGATTTCTTCTTTCAGAATAATCCAGGTCGGGTGAGACCTGATCCGGAATATTCCGGGCCCGGAGCTCCGCCACCTGTCCTTCAAGATCCGTAAATCGGTAACTCCTCTCTTAGTTTGCCGCTTCATGTCGGTTCAGCAGTAGGACGAGCTTTTGGACAGCATCGGCCGGGACCAATGTTTTAAAAACCGGACCGAACCGGCCGGTTGGACCGGGAACCGGGCACTCGGGCGGTTGGTTCAACCCCATTTGAACCGTAGGCACGTTGAACCGCTTAGAACCGGTTTGGACCGGATTGAACCACGGTTCAACCGCTTTGAACCGCCAATTGACCCGGGGTTGAACCGCCCGGAATGCTTTTTTTGACTTTTTTATTGACTTTTTCTCCAAAATTTAATACCTTTCTTATTTTTTATTTAATTATTACTCATCCGGTTCAACCATGGTTCAACCGAGTGAACCGATTGAACCATGACCCGGAGCTCTCTCCGGTTCAATCTCCGGTCCGGTTTTTAAAACATTGGCCGGGACAGAAAGTGGAGTTTGAGGAGGTACATGGTTCCTTGCAGAGCTTCCGGTGACCAAAACGTAGTTCGGAATTTGTTTTTGAACTTGTGCTTGAGTGGAGTCTGGAAGGTTTTGTACGAATCCTTCTGGGGTTGGCTGAGGTTCAGCCAAGTGAGGGATGACCGGTCTCAGGATCGGCTCGGGGGGATACCTGCCGCGAGGCTGTTTGCCTTCGAACGAAGATTTCGAGTCGTCGTTGATCAAGGTGAGGGGAGAAGATATTGGTTTGAGACCTCCCACTGTGGTCGCCAATGTTCTGCACTGTACTTCCGACCTTGAAGGGTGGTCTGAGGCAGTTAGTGGTTAATGTCCTTAGTCAATGACCGTATCCGATCCTAGCTGGTGTTGTACCTGCAAAGTCACTCTGATGCTAAAGTCAGTGGAGTAGTCTTAGCAAAGTATAAATGTGAGAATGCTTACCATTAATGAGGCAATGAATGTTGTATTTATAGAGTGTGGTGGGGTTTGTCTCAACGAATTAGGACTGTCCGATCTTGCGATTCGATTTGAGCCCTTGATGTTTGGATTGGGCCCTTTAATATTGTGCCTTTGTGTGGTGCGAATAGATGTGAAAGAAGGGGGTGTATATGGTCAAAAGACTCACCATAACATATAGCTTAATATTCTCAGCAAACAATTACATGGAAAATCTAATTGAATGAGCATGTAAAAAATTTTACACTTTCGGTGACGATCCTTAAACTCATTTTTTTTTACAAAGATCCTTAGACTTTTTAAGCATTTTATTTTGTTTTTCTATAATGTATAATACCAAACATTTAAACTTTTATTAACAATAAATAATTTGCCACCAAATAAATTACTTTTCAAATATGGTGGTTCTAGGGCGAGGAGGGGAAAACAATACGGAACGGCAAAACCGGGTATACACACGTGGACAGTCAGGTTCCCTGCCGAAGATTAGTCATCGACAAAGTCAATGGAAACTGTGCACCAATAACATAATAACCAAAAAATGAAATCATTCATCGGTACCACCACTAAAATTGACCCTAGAACCTAATAGTTAAGGAATCCAAATATCTGTCGTTTATGTCACATCATGTTGGTATTTGTCGGTATGACTATAATTAAATGTATACACATATTTTGTATTTTTTTGTTACTTATATTTCGTATTTTATATAATATATAATAATAACTTAATAAGTGTTTTTTTTTCTTTCTAAATTCAATAAGCGGCGTTAAATATTTTTTAATTCAGTATTTAATTTTTATATGACAACATGGAAATGTCCCTAATAAATTTAACATGGTTTGTGTGTCAAAAAAAAAAATTTAACGTGGTTTGAATTTTAATGGCGAGCGTATCTATTTTTATTTAGGTAGAAATCTATATAACTAACAATTGAGAATAATCTCATTAATTATTTCGCTACATGCCACTCTAATATCATTTAGGCAATTAATACTATCTCCAAATAAATTATAAATTAATTATTTAATATATTTCTATTATTTTTAAATATATTTCACTCAATAATGATTTTAAAAGTGTAACGTTCAAAATTATTTATGAGAATTAAATTAAAAAAAATGTTTTTTTTAATTATAACTCTCCATTAAAATATGGCTATAAATAGCCAAGGTTGGGTGATGGTTTGATTCACTCTCCACACCATCACCTCATCTTCAATAAACATTGTACGTTTTGTGTTTCATGATTTGGATATTTCATGTTGAAGGAGGTGAATACCATTGCAATTAGGGGATATATGGGTTTTTCTATAATTTCATCTTATTGCTATTAGATAGTTATATGACATGTTGTCCCTCAATTTATGTAAATCACCATATCAAATGTAATGTAAATCCCATTTTGGAATTTCATGTTGAAAGAGTTGTATTCTATTGTATATCCCCATTGACAACACTCACCACACCATCACCTCATCTTCAATAATAGTTGAATTCTATTGTATATCCTCTTTTCTTTTTTTTGGTACAAATTGTATATCCCCGTTTCCAAATGTAATGTAAATATTTGTGGTATACAAATTTGGGTTGTGTAAATCCCCATTTGAAAATTTCATGTTGAAAGAGTTGAGTTGAATTCTATTGCATGTGAACGAGCCACATTGTTGGTTTACAAATTTCTTATAAGGGTGGCGAAGATTCAGATAGAGTGTATCAGTCAACTTCACTCTTGATGTCTCTATCTTCGACATGTTCTTGAACCCTAAGCTCAGCTTAGGAACACATGTGAATCCAAGTAGACTGGGGTTTCAGTGGTGGAAGAAATGGGCATTCACTGGAGAATGACACAAAGAAGTAGTTGAAGGGGAGCATGAAGAGCAAGAATGAAATTATTTGAAAGTGAAGTTGGATACAAAGGTGAAAGCCACGATGGGGGGGTTTGAAGACACCAAATCAGATAGAGTATAATCAACTTAGAAATTATAGGTAATTTGATTTTAAAAATAAAACTTTAAAAAAAATTTAGTAGATTTAGTAGCATGTTTTCTTTCATATGTAATCAACTTAGAAATTATAGGTAATTTGGCCTTACTTGGTAATTGACACACTCCAATTTAGTCTCTAAAAATAAATCAAATCTTTACATTTATTTTAGTATAATTCCAAACAATCAAATTAATTTTACATTAGAATTATAAGTTAGAAATACATAATTTGGAAGTTTGATTTTTGGTAGAAGTAATATTTAAATTATGAATAAAATCTTTTAATATCCAAATTATTTTTATAAATTAAAAATAATTATAGTTTCAAAACTTCCTTTCAAAACGTCCTATCACCATAATTAAAAATAATTATACTTTCAAAACTTCATTGATTCAATAAATATAATTTATTTTTATATAAATATGACAATTACAATATATGGTATTTAATATATCTAATAATCATGACAGTTACAATATTTTATTCAACAGTTATAATTTTAATATTTAACCATCATCATACCAATTAAATTTGTAACGTAATTTAAAATAATAAAAGACACAACATTTTCATCAGTTATGGTTTTTCTATTTAACATCACATCATACCAATTAAATCATAATAAACTGGCGTTATTATTCATCAATTTCTTTAAATGGTGCAATATGCTAATAGGTTTGATAGTTGGCAATAATTATATTTGAATTTTTAATTATATCACATGTCATGTATTATTTCAATTTAGTATGTATTACTTTTTAATTTTTAAGGGTATATTAAAAATTATTGTTTAATTAATTATTAAGTGACTAAAGATCAATATTAACGTTTACTTTGAACCAAATCATTTTGAACCATTGATTTGTAGGAATATCTTCTAATACCAATGGTCAACTCCATATACGTTATAATACCAATACATAACTTAATACATTTCATGATACGGTTTTATTTGATTAGAATTAAATCCAATGTTTTTCTAGATTGTAACGTATGTGTGCTAATTAATTCCAAAATACAAAATTTTATTAAATCCAATATTTTTAAAATTTCCCTCTTATGATGAGAAACACCCATCTATAAATAAGATGACTACAACCAACAATTATCCCCTACCAACATTCCTCTTAGCCAAACGAAACAGTCCTCACAGTATATTTGTTGAAAATTTCCTCATTAATTTTTTGGCCACATGTCACACTAAGATCAATTTGGCAATAAGTATTATGTCATGTCATCTATATTAATATCCTATTCGAATTTTGTTCATAAATGTTAAACAAAACGGTTAAATATACTGTAACGTTCGAATAAGAATATGAGAATTAAAGTAAAAAGAAAAACGGTTATTTTATTTTGTAACTCTCTACACGAATATGAATATAAATATCCCAAGTTATTCTTCCCCCATTTCTCGATATTAACTTATTTTTCCATTTTTGCAGTGTAACATATTGCTCTCCCGAAGCAAATATATCGCCAAATCATCCAATGCCCTGTGCAAGCAATCACCATGTTGAGTTGCAATCAATCATATAGGAGTTTGATGCTTGGGGATTGTTGTCTACATATTTTTTGTTAGGTATGCTTTGACAATCAGTCATGTTGTATTCTATTTGAGATATGAAGAATTGCAAAATCAGAAAAAAGAATGGGTAGCTTAGGTCCCACTTGGAATCACACAATCACTGTCAATTTTTTTTTTGTTCTCTTTGATGGATGTTCCAAATGCTGCTGTTACTGCCCATAAAAAAAATATTTTACTGGCAAAAACCTTAAACAATATTGATAATTATCTGTTGGTTTTTTCTTTCACGAAGATGACTATGTCAGCTATCTTGGTGACTATGTCAGCTATCTTGGTCAAATTGGTGACATGGAAATTAAGGAATGGCTATTAGTAAACAATGGTTTTTCATACGTGTTGAGAATCTTCTGAAAGTTTATATGGAGACAATAATTAGTTTCGTAGTAATGAAGATTATGAAGGAATTGATGAAAATGATGAAGTTGGCTACTTATATTGCTATTGATGAAAATGATGAAGTTGGCTACTTATATTGCTATTAAATGATTATTTGACATGTTGTCATTTATGTTTTCCATAATATGTATTAATGTGCAAAATTTTTGATATCCATGTATTTTAAATATTCATATCAAATGAAATTGTATAAATCTATTATTAATCCAATATATTGCAAATTGATGATTTCACCGTGTCATGAATTTTTCAATTGGAACAATCAACATTATATGCTAGATATCAAATATGCAAAAATATGCCGAAATGATGTTAACATATGTAACTGAAAGGAGTCTAAAATATACTTCGGTGTACATGTACCTCCATTTTGATGATTTTGCGAAAATTTAGTCCATTTACCAAAAAAATGTGATATTGCATTATGATGAATTCGCCAACAAAACAAAAAACTTTACACATGATTTATATTTACTTCTCAAGTAAGTATGATTTCATCAAAAATTGTGTATTTATGTGATAATAAAATTGAATAATTATCTAAAAAAACGAGGAAATGAAATAAACGTATTATTTCTACATATGATTTTTTACTAATAGATATTATTTAATATTGCTTGGTCTTGATCATATCTATAAACGTATTATTTCTACAAAAATCGATTAATCATGAATTTATTTTTATTGTGTCAAAGACGTTTTTAATGTATAAATATTTTTAATGTATCAACTTGAGTGTATAATCATATTGTAACTGTAAATTTTAATGTATCAATTGTAACATATAAATATTTTTAGTGTATCAAATTAAATGTATATTCATATTGTAGCTATATTCATATTTTTAATGCATCTTATTATAATGAATAATCATGTTGTAACTGAATTATTTAAAATGACGTTACACATTTTTAAAATACGTTACAAATTTATATTTGTATCAATTGTAACTGTAGAATTGATGACATATTATCTTTAATTGTAACGGGACAATCTATATCTATATAAAATATAAATGAAAATGATTTCATTTAGTAATCTCACACATGTCAATTCATGGTTCATTTGGCAATAAATTTTGTCCATGTCACCTCTCCCATATTATCCATATTAACTTTGATTAAATGAAGAAAAATAACAGTTCAATATTTTGTCAGTTGCTTAACATTTAATTGTTATGATGATAGTTAAAGATAAAAAAACTGATGAATAATATCTGCAATTACTCAACATTTAATTGGTATGATTATAGTTGAAGATAAAAAAACTGATAAATAATATTGTAACCATCATAATTCTAATATATTGTAACCATCATAGTTAAAGAAAAATGATGAATAATTATTGCATAAAGACGTTTTTATAATTTAACAATCATAATTCTAAGCATATTGTTGCATTGCAAAAAGACGTTTTTATAATTCAACAATCATAATTTCAATTATTGCAAAAAGACGTTTTTTAACCACACTAATGGAGTCCTCTTCCAGACAACTACACTTACTGAAGCACAAATTATTCATATAAAATTATTGCACTAAAACGTTTTTTTATTAAATGCGACTAATCATACGAATACTAATTTCCCGCTCTGAAAAGGTTTCATCCAGTTATAACTAAGACTACCATACAAGTAGTATACCATCACCAACATTCGTCCACTACTTGATCCGAACCAAACGAATTAGTCTTTTCTATCCAAAAGTTTTGTTTTCACTCCTATTCAATTTGCAAAATCCTCCCAAAAATGACATGATATCTGACATTAATGCCAGGCTTGGAAAAGGGAACCTATTTATGGGCATCGCAAGGAAGTGGGAAGACCCTGATTTGAACAATGGCGGACTCCCCTTTTCTGTTGAGAATTAAGCTATAAATTTGAATTTTCATGCTCATTCTCTCTTGCTTATAAACTTTTCTTTATACAAATCTTCCTTTGCTTATTTCTTTTTGTTCCTCTCCCATCAATTGTTTATTTTTTATGTACAATAATTGTTAATTTTTTTCTAATTTCTCTGGTTCCTTTTTTCAGGATGTTTGACTCTTCTCCTCCTACACTCCATTCCATTATGCGGATGTGACGATAAAAATGAAGAACGAAACCTATGGAGAGTATAAGAGGCAATCACAACAATTATATGGGCACGGGGATGATGTTTTTCAGTTAGAATACCCTTTATTACTCAAATACCCTATTTACTACACATATTTCTCTGGATTTGAAATGCTTTTGTGTATACATTTTTGTGTATACATTTTTGCTTTGTTTACACTAGGGGTTGTATGTTTTCATTTTAACAATTCACTTTGTCCCTATATGTTTTAGTTCAAGCTCTAGCATGGTGAAAATGGGGGAAAGATTTGGAGGAGCAATTCAAAAGAGGTTTGGTTGAAGAGGTCCGCGAAATGCATCAGTGAATGGTACCTCAATTTTTGATTCAGCATAAGCTTGCTTAGATGAGGCGAGGACACGTTTGGATGTTCACTTTGATTCAGGGCATCAAGATTGAATGACAATAGTATATTTGTTTGTTAAAATAACAAAGATATTTAGTTTACACACATTTACTATTGTTATTATAAATTAATGTACATTTAGTTTATAGATGATTGTATATATATTTTGCTTCAGAATCAAATATCAAATATTAAGCTGTTTGGAGGGGATCAGGTAAGAATTTGAAGTAGTTATACATCTTGGCCAATTTGGTATATAATGAATGAATAGACTCATGTACATATATACATAAATATCTAAATTTGATTTGTTGTACATTATTTTTTTCCTATATACATAATCAACTTTGCATTTTTTTCTTCAAAAGTTAAGTTTTTTCCAGAGGAACACAGAAGAAATATTGATGTAACATTGAAGACTAAAATATCTAATCCAACACCGAATAAAGAGCTTTATTTCTGAGCATTCTGTGTTACATCTTTATTTTACACTGTTAGGACCATAATGCACATAGCTTTCTTTATGTTGCTCAGACCTATTTTTCACTTTGATATCAATGTATTTTTACTAAATGCAACTGAAAATATTTTACTGGGCTCAATATTATGAGATTAACATGACACACCTTTCTGATTTACTAAATTTTATTCTTTCCCAATATTATTGGAATCATGGGTTCACACAATGTTCTTACTACTTCTCTTGCGGACTTGAGGTAGCCTTTGACAACCATTTTCTTAATTGTTTTTTATGTGGGATCCAATAATGATAGCCCCAAGAACCCATTTGTCTACCTACTATTTGTCATTTGACTTCTCTTGCAATCTCATAACAAATGATAAACCATAACACGTTATGGTAACAACCAATAAAGTGCCAAAAATAACTACAATGAAATTTGCATTCCCCAATTATTTTTACAGTAGGATATTTTAGTCAGTGGATTAATTTACTTTGTTTATGTGTTGATGTAAGTAACTCCATATGGTGGATTTTAACGATATATTCTCCAAAGGGAAGACTCTAAGTATGGGATGGATGGATATTTAGAAGTAAGACAAAGTTTAAAGTCGTCATTTTTTTTATGTTTCACATGAGATAGACGAATATTTGCAAAATTTAAATGTTGATAAGTTTGCTATTGCCATTTAGAATTGAATTGATTTCCACTTTCTGTTGAGTTGAATAATTTACTATAATGGTGGGATAGTAACAAGGTGTGTTACTTCCAACAAGGATTTGGCATAACTATTTGTTACCTGCACTGTTTTTCAATAGACTTCTCCTTTAACCTTTCAGAATAAGAATCGGCGTCATTGTCGTCTTCGAACTTATTTCACCTTCTATTTTAGCTCAAATTAAAGCTGCAAATCATGTCCCAAAGTAATATCTTATACTGAAACTTCATAAAAAAATTTATAGTTGGGTTTTTTGATGAACGGTCCTGACTTGATTTTGGTTGAATACATTCTGTTTTTTTGGTCGAGACCAGCGTATCCACTGTCGAATGCAGTGACTAATCCCCTCGCTAGATTGGAGGCACCTCGAAATGTGAGACAGCTGGGCCAGGGATTTAAAGCTGCTCCATACTCAAGGCGAGGATCGAACCCTCGACACTTGGTTAAGGGAGGATGAGCCCCAACTGCTCAACCACGCCACCTGGGTTAAATACATTTTGTTTGATATATTGGTTTGTAGCTTCTATCACTGAAATCAAGTATTTAACTCCATCCTCTTAGGCATAATTTTACATGGAATAACAATACTATTTAACTTACTATGGAAAAATGTTCTAATAGTATCTTATATCAATATAATTTTTACAATAACTATACACCGTGCATAGCACATCCTACATATTATTAATAGGAGTTTTGTTTTTTCCTCAATTCTCATTCATATTTATTAAATAGGATTTTTTTATATAAAAATTATTTAAAAACTATTTTTATATTAGAAATTAGAAATGAATTCACATAATTATTTTGTCATTTCTATTTTGTTAGTTTAGCAACACGACCTATCTATTAAGAATTTTTTATATATTATTCATGCAATAACATTAATTTTTAACTTACCGAGGGAATATTTTTATAAATATTTTATTGATTTACTATACACCGTGTGCAGCACGGGCCTACATGTGTGGATGGCAAATATATAACAAATAAATTTATTTCTACATATAAAGGGTTTACACACCTAAATTTAGCCAAAAAAGAGTAAAGACTTAATAGAGGGTTAATGTTAAATGAGATTTTAATATGAGTTCTCAATACGAAAATATCCATTATGAAGCTAATTACTATAAAACTTATTCAAAATTTGATTATCTATATATCATAAACTAAAATTTATATTTTACCCTAACTAAAATCCATATACGATAAACTAAAATTGGTATATGATAAAAATTAAGACAAGTACGTGGAGTCGTGATCGTCCAATTCAGTGTTATTGTGTTGGGTCAGAGGCCTCTTTGTCTTCACATGAGTTACAAGCAACTAATAATAAAATTAATATTTATAGTTAAATAAGTGAGTGTCATATAAGGTCTATTACATTATAGTTTCTTTTAAAAATACAATATACTTAGATTTCGTAGAAAATACATTATAAGGTCTATTACATTATAGTTTCTTTTAAAAATACAATATACTTAGACTTCGTAGAAAATCTTACCAATTGACATAATATAAACACATAATAAAATTAAAGCTTCATCAACAACTATAATTTAAGTAGTAGTTGCATTCAAATTAAATTTTCGTCCACTAGAAGTTCGATTCAAAAATTTATATTATATATATATATAATATAATATGTTTACTTACAAATTTATATAATACTTTATTCAATAAGTTTGTATTTATAAGATTATATGAAGTAAAAACAACTTTGTCAATTCATCAAACAGTGAATATTTCCCGTGCAAAACACGGGTTGGAATAAAGTATTTGTGAATTGATATAAGGTTTATATATTTGATCCCCCTGCAAATATCCCATTTTTCCATTTACCCCCTGTAAAAAAAAAGTTTACGGTTACCCCCCTGCAAATATAAACAGTTTTCGGTCACCCCCTCTGTTAGATTATGTAGTGTATAATTGGTATAAACCATGTACGGTTACCCCCTTGCAAAATATAAAAAGTTTACGGTTACCCCCTGCAGGGGGTAACTAGAAACACTTATTATTTGCAATGTTGATTTTAAAACTTTTTTTTTACAGGGGGTAAATGGAAAAATGAGATATTTGCACGAGGGATCAAATATTTAAGCCTTGATATAATTATAATAATAATTAAGCGATTTGCTATAAGAACAACAACAACAACAATAATAATAACAATAATAATATCTTTACCCACATCATCAAAGTTTTAGTAAAAAATAGCCAAATCCATCCTATTTTATTGTTTTAATATAACATTTTTTTGTTAAAATAAAGAAATAATAAATGTAAATAAATATATTTTAAAATAAATTAATCAAAGTTCATAGAAAAACAAAAAATGAATAAAATGATAATAAAGTGATATAAATTATTACATCCAATTTATGTTTTTTTTGCGTTCAGAGTTGTTATAAAAATTTGTTCGAGTGTTTAAAACAGAGGTGGCATTGTAGAGTTTACTTTAAGAACCCGCAACGATTTCACCGCTGAATATGCTAAAAAATAGACATGTGTTTATAATATTGATACATTAAATCACTAAAATTATGACTCCTCACACATTCTCAGTAAAAACTGTCTTTAATCTAGATGACAAACGTAAATCAATTAAATAATGCTACATATATGTATGTAGGGGGACATTTAAGAATTTATAATAATGTGTTAATAAATTGTATTTTTTGAATGACCAATGTACTCGAATTGTTACCCGTGCATCGCACGAGCAGGTATACTACTTCAGAACATTTGGATAAACAGCTTAATTAAGTCTTTATGATATAAGCGCTTATCATATAAGTGCTTATACATAAGTTGTTTGCAAAATAAAGGATGAAATAATATTTAAACTGTTTTTCTATAAGTCATATGTTGTTTCCATAAGCTATCTTTTGGAGCTTATGAAAATTAGCTTAAAAGAGCTTATGAACATGTCATAAATTGTTTCCACAAGCTCTCACAAACAGTTTCACAAGTGCTTATGGCAGTAGATAAGTCTAAGGCTCTGTTTAGTAAAAAATAGCGGATAGCGAATAAACTAGCTAATAACAAATGATGTGTTTAGTTAAACTAGCAGTTGAACTAGCTGATAAATGTAAAATGTCATAAAAGGACATATTAATTTAATTCTTGATTACATATATTTAATAAGGATAAACGCTAGTGCTTACCAAACACGTGCACTCTTTATCCACTATTTTTATCCGCTATCCGCTAGCGAATGAGACGCGCCAAACAGAGCCTAAACAAGTCAATCCAAACGGGCCCATTGAATATTGAATAGTAGTAATACTAGCTTACGAATAAAACGGATCATATTTAAAGAGGTCAATCCCTTAAATAAATTTCACTAACTCGGATCTGTAAGCGCAAAGGATACGTGGTTTAAAAAAGAAAGCCGGGTCATAAATCCCAGGTCAGAGAGGCGTGACTCACGCGTGAGTGAGTGAGTCATATTCTTCGTTACACTCCGTTAGCCTTATTTACTTCCCAAATTTCCCATTCACCAGATTCCGACTCGGACCTCACTCACTCACTGAATCATGTTTCAACCACCCACTCCCAGCAGCAGCAGCAGCAAGCAGGTTTATTTCTCTCCACATTCCTCTCTTCAATTTTCCCTCTCTTAATTGCTTCATTTGACGAAAACAATAATCCCTTCGTTGTTATTTAATTTACTCTGATCAATTTCTCTTCATTAACTTTTTGAGCGTTTTCAACGCTCGACGATTTGAAAGGGCTTACAAAATCATCAATCGGAAGATTTATTTCGGCAATGGCGACTTTAATTACTCTTTTGTAACTTAATTTTAGGGTCTATAGCTATTCTTCACGTATGGTAATAAAACTTGTAAAATTAATTTCCATTATATGACCTACATTTCTTTCAATCGCATTGGAGTTGCTTTGCGATATTGCATGTGTGTGTGTGTGTGTGAGAGAGAGAGAGAGAGAGAGAGAGAGAGAGAGAGAGAAAGAGAGAGAGAGAGAGAGAATGAATATCATATTATTATGCTACCTAAAATGCATGTATGTATACGGTTTGATTGATGATTTTTTATTTTACCCCTTTCCGCTGCAAGCCTTATAATGCTGGAAATGATAAATGATTTTTCCTTCTTTTACCTTTCTTTGAAATTCGATATGGTTTTCACATGGCATGATCATTATACTTTTCAATGGAAGATATTAAAAATAAAAAAATGGTCATACCACCTAGATTGCCTTGTGTAATCTAGGTTAACCACCTTTTATTGCATTCCTCTGTACTTCCATATCTACTGAGGTGAACGATAAAGTGAACAAGAAATTTATACACACACACATCATGGCCTGATTCTATTTAAATCCTGCGTGGACGGGCTGTTTTGTGCCGTTTACCTGCTGAAGTTGAACTCGAATTGTGTATTGTGAATTGGAAGACCTATTTTCCGAACCGTGAATCAAATCTTATTATGAATCGTAAATACACTGTCAATAAAAACACAGCATTTTGTTTTAAAGTAAGAACAAGTCACAAACGAAAAAAAGCTGATGCAACTTCATTAAAATTCATGATTAAATTCAAGTCATAAATCAGAGAGAGAGAGAGATAATAACACATAAGAGCAACTGGTGGAAAGAGAGGATAAGTGAGGACTAAAGAGAGAGCATTGTCTTCGAAAAAGATAAGGCGGCAAAAAACATAGAAGAACAAAGGAAAAAGGGTGTGCTGTAGGTAGGGAGTGACCAAAAATGTTGCATGATAGGGTTATTCACTTGGAATCTCACTTGGGTTATTTGGAAGGTTTCATTTCGGCTGATCTTATACCATTCAAGAAAAAATTGCAAAAAAATCTGAGTCTGTCTTTTAGAATTGGGTCGCACGGCTTGGCCCATTTCTAGGCCAGGCTACACCCAGTACAGAATTTGTATCATGCAATTTTGTGATATTTGTGGATTGAGTGATTGACTGAGTAAATCAGGGTTTATATTGTGATTTAGGTCCAAAATAAATTTGTCGTCCGATCTGTATCTTTTCCATTGAGTTCATTTCGAATTAAGATAGGAATCACATGAATCGTGAGATACTTATAACACTGGTACCTAGTAATTCTTTTTTCATGTGTGCAAGCATTATCTGTATTTATTTATGTATGTGAATAAGTTCTTCGTTTTCAGCATTCGGTCCATAAAAAGGCATTGTCCATCCAAGGGTCCTCGGCATTGGTGCCAGTGGATTTGAATGAAAACTGCGTGGAAACACAGGACAATGTGCAAAATGGAGAATTTCTACAAGCAGAGTCCATCGTCCGGCATTCCCAGGTTGCTTATATTTTATGTTGTTTTTATAAAAATAGAAGGATGGCTTTTTTCCTTTACCAATTGTTTGTTAATAAATTAATTCCATCTTTCTTTTGTGCACTATATGTGTGTGTAAAATGATTGTACTATTCTGTTAAGTTTATGGATTTCAATTGAGTGATGATGGTTTGTTCAAACTTAACTTGCTCCTATACAATACTTGTAGAAACTACAAGGTGATCTACATAAGTTAGGGTTGAAAATTAAGCAGCATGAGGACAACCTAAATCTTTTGAACACCGAAAAAAGAAAATTAGATGACTCCTTTCTTCATTTGCAAGGTAATTTTGCCTGTACTTTTTAAGGTAACTTTTCTTTGTTTGGCAAGAGCATAAGAAGCTTCTTACCATGAAAAATATTCACTATCCTGTTCTTTATATGCAATTGATCTTTTATTCAGTTTTCCTGTAATAGTTCTCTATCAACAAAGTGTATGGGTCATTTGTGTTTTTCTTTTCCTATTCATAGTTAATTTTCAGAAAACGAAGTCTCCAAGTTCAACCAAGATTGGTAATGTGGAGGATCCCCATGGTACATTTGAGGAGGTAAATAAACAGATATTGCAGCATGAAAAGTCTGCTGCTAGTATTTTGTGTCAGCTGAGGACCTGTCATGGAGCTCAGGCTTCTCTTCTTACACTAACAAAGGATGTTGTTGGTATTGTTGCTATGCTGGGAAAAGTTGAGGATGACAATCTTAGCAGGTACTTACGGTATAGATGTTTTCTTCTTGGGTCAGGAAATCATGCACTTGTTTCAACCTTGTCATAACTTCCTTGTCTCTTGGGTCTCTGTGGCATTATCTTTAAGCTAGATGAAAAATCATTTAATTCTCTGCATTGGTAATACCTATTAATATGTAACACATGAAGGTAGTTTTACTCTAGTTATTTGGAATGCAGACTTTTCTCAGAATATCTAGGAGTGGAGACTATGCTGGCAATTGTCTGTAGAACTTATGAAGGAGTTAACGCTCTTGAAATGTATGATAAGGAAGGCTGCATAAATAAAAGTTGCGGTCTTCATGGGCTAGGTGACAGTATTGGAAGGCCTTTGGATGGTCGATTTCTAGTGATATGTCTCGAATCTATGAGGTAAGACTGCATTAATCTTGTATTTTTGTCTTTTACTTGTGGTTGACTGATGGATAAATTAGTGTTTTTATAAACTTTTCCCCCTTTTGTTTTAGGCCGTATGCTGGTAAATATGTGGTTGATGATGCACAACGGAAGTTGGACATTTTAAACCCAAGATTACCCAATGGGGAGTGTCCTGCTGGATTTCTTGGTTTTGCTGTGAATATGATTAATATAGACAGCTCAAACCTGTTTTGTGTAACTCCAAGTGGTTTTGGCCTCAGAGAAACTCTGTTTTATAATCTCTTTTCTCGTCTACAAGTATATAAGACAAGGGCTGAAATGATACAAGCACTTCCTTGCATAAGTGATGGAGCTCTTTCTTTAGATGGAGGAATGGTTAGGAGTTGTGGTGTATTTTCATTGGGCAACAGGTAAGAGTATGAATTGCAGATTTATGTACGAGTCATTTGTAATCTCTTTTTTAGTATCTTCTGAAAATTATATGACGGGCTGAAAACCTTTGCTCATCCTGTGAACGGAAATGACTTTTGTGTTTCCATTTTTACAAAAAATAATATATTAATGGGAGGATAATCTTTCTTGAAATTGTATCCTGTAGAAATCTGTTCATTAATTTCTCAAGATGTGGTTTAGCTAGATTAACTGTAGCTATCCAAAACAATGCTATCCTCAATAGCGTCTGCCAATACCAATGATCTCAATCTTATACTAGAATTTGTACAGAAACTCATACAATATGAACTCCACAAGTCTAGATATCTTGTAATACACCACAGAACCTTGATGAATAATCACTGGAATTTGTGAAATTGAGGTTGTGTAGGTTCTTGAATTGATA
The DNA here is from genome assembly GCA_963573325.1 of Astragalus glycyphyllos. Taxonomy (NCBI): domain Eukaryota; kingdom Viridiplantae; phylum Streptophyta; class Magnoliopsida; order Fabales; family Fabaceae; genus Astragalus; species Astragalus glycyphyllos. The sequence goes on along the minus strand of OY754307.1, from coordinate 81,321,427 downwards.
TATATATATATATATATATATATAGTTAACTTATGAAGAGCTGTTTTCTTGTTCTCACATTTATTTAAAAATCCTTTTTACAAAAATAAGCTTCTGTTTGGAAACATCAATTTGCTGTTTCTTGTAACTTTTTTCCAAATATGCGAATTTGAATAGAAAACTGTTGGGGTCTGCAGGGAAGATGTTAATGTGAGATTCCCCAGACCAGAAAGATCAACGGGGCTTGATAACCACCTTGAAATTGAAAGGCAAATGAAGGACACCCAATGGAAGAAGGAAAAGCTTCAGGGGGATATAAAAAGGGAAAAGAACTTGTTGGACGTGGCAAAGATCAATTTCAACCAAAAGAAGAATGATTTTCTTAAGTATTTGGCTTCAAGTTCATCATATGCAACTCAGGTAATCTTTTTGGAAATTCGAATTTTAAACCTAGGTGAGTTATAGAACATTGAGTGTCGATTGATAGTTTAATTATTCGCTTGTTGTTTCAACCATGTAGGCATGTAGGCTTGTCTAAGTTGATTTGATTGTGTTAGAACAGTTTAAATGATTTCAACTAATATTTGAGGAATATATTGTGTATTATATTATATTAAATTACATTATAGGAATAGTTTTTATTTTGAAATGGCAAATACTAGTATTTTGTTAGATTTATTAGAAACGCTAGTGGACTTGTTTTATGCAAATATCTGGTGCACATGGTTATTTCAATTGATGAGGGCTTTTCCAGTAAATTTTGAATATATTTCAACATTGCTAAATGTTTCTTTAATCTAATGGCACTAGCAGGTTCAGACTACTCCTGACAAATACATATCTAGATGATAAAATTAAGGCTGACGGCAAAGCTATGAAGAACATAATAACCTGTGGCTAACAACATTAGCTCATATCCATTTCTAGTCTGCTTCTGGAAGGTACATATTCTCATTCAGATTTCTCGAGTTGGAAGGTAAAATTTGGACAAAGAAAAAGGAAACACGTTGTTTTTTGAAGCTAGTGCCCTGCCTTCAGTTAAGGCTTCAATTTTTCTTCTTTTCTGTTGTGAAGAAAATTCAGATTAGCCTTCAAGACACTGGTATCAGAATCAGATTTACCCGAAGGTTGCATGATTACCTTTCCAGAAAAGACAAAAAGGGTAGGACAACCGTTTTCTTAGTTCCTTGTACATCAAACAGCTCGTTATACTCTCTGTAGTGAGTGTGTTTGCAGGATGAGAATGTTGTACATCTCTGTTAAGCATTTTATTGTGCTTGTAGTTTTATAAATTTTCATATGACCTTTGTTCTTCATAGAAATCTCCATTATTCTTTCAGTTTTTAAAAGGCAGCTTCCTTTTTCTCCCAAGGGAGTCGGTGGATAGTTTAATTTTAATCATTAATTAATGATGTCTAAATCAATGTTTGGATTAGAATGGATGAATTTATTTTACCAAAAAAGAGAATATAATGAAATATAAACTCATAATACAAGTATCAGTGAATGAGCCGGGTAAATTTTCAACGGGATTGCTTTTTCCACCCACGATTTTTTCTAATAAACCCCTGTTTTTATTCTTCTAATACACTCCTCTGCTTAAAATTATTATTATTTTCCGTAAAATGCTCATTTCTAATGCATAAAATGTGTTCGGGAGCTTAATTGTAGAAGTACATATTTATACATCTTGAAAGTGAGTCTAGAATGCATAAATGTGTTTCATAAAAAAATGCATAAAAATTGAAACTAATTCAACCTTGTGGTTATGGTTAGTGTTAAAATCGAACCTTGTGGTTTAGTGTCTATACTTGTGGTCACTGCTGATTTTCCTAATTTGAACTCCTAAAAATTGAAACTTGTTTGATCCCTTAATTACCTCCTTAATCGAACCTTTTCCCCTACTCTTTGAACCTTATGGTGTTAATTTCTCCTAATTTAAACCCATAAATTTGGTTTAGTGTTTATTTTTTCTTAGCTGATATTATAAATCCTGGCTGGTTCAAGATATATGTTGATTGGGATGACAACCTTTTGAGACGTCCGTGTTTCGCACCTCTCGCTTTTATTTTTTTTCCAAAAAAATATAGATGTTAAGTGCTAATTTCGATTTTTGGTCAAAAAAAAGTGCTAATTTTGATTTTAATTGGTAAATTTTAACTAACCAATATGTGATGTTAATTCGCATGTGATGTTGCAATTTTCATTTTTGGTCAATGTTAATTTAAACCAATTTATAGTGCAATTTGCACGGGATTGAAGCTTACAGATAATGGGAAAAACTTTGCTCCCTCACAAGATTTGAACTTTGTAGCTCTTTGATTTTAATTTTTTTTGAAACTCTTCGAAATATTTTTTTGTTACACACAAGGAGCTCTCCTAGCTGTTTGATGGAGCCTCTTAAAGGAGATTGTATGGAAAACATTATGCTTCATCTTCGAGTTCTCTTAGCCTTTTGCTTAACGAATTTGGATTCTCTCCTTTCCACTAACCTACATCTCCTTTCATTCTCTCTTATTATTCTTTATTATTTTTTAATCATTTTTTCTCCCCTTCCATCTTTATATTTTGTGATGGGGAGCAAGGAGAGAATCCAAATTGCTTAACATAATGCTTTCACTTTTAGAATAGTGTTATCAACACACTAAGAATCTCGTCGCCTATGATTGAGTACATTTTAGGTAGGTTTTAATAAATTAGTTACACTAATAAGTTAAATTAAAATTAGTATTTAATACAGAATTTCACCCTTCATTTACACACACAAATATTAAAAATATAATATAGTAGTTGTTTTTTTTTGTTGAGGCAAACAAGGCTAAGCCATTTCATTCATTAAAATTAAGGAGATACATGAAGGAACAAAGTCATGTACTTGGTGACTAGCAAAACATTGAGCCGCCCTAGCTAAGCTATGAGTCACACAATTGGTTTGTCTCCTAATATAACTGATAGGGCAGTTACTTAAAGATTGATAAAGTTGTTTACAATTAATAACAATAGAGCCAATTTCATGATAAGAAGGAATGCCACAGTGAATAGCATTCACCACAGGTTTGCAATCCAATTCAATATCCACACCAGTAAGTTGAAGTTGTTGCAGCCATTTTAGTGCTTCAAATAGCCCCACGGCTTCAATCTTAGATGGTGTAAGGAAGCCATCAAACCAACCAAACTTAGCACCAATAAAATTACCAAAGTGATCGCGAATACAAAGGCCAAATTCACATCTCGATTGATTCTCAAACCAGACTCCGTCGATATTGCACTTGAACTTGCCATACGTCGGCCTGACCCACTGCTGTGTGACCGAGGGGTGCTGTTCCTGCACCTGCTGCTTCTGCTGGTTGCTGTTTCGGTATTGAGACCAATCCGAAACTACCATACGGGCCTCATGAAGTGCTGTAGGAATTTGTTTCTCCGTTTGGTTCCACACTGTATCGTTTCTACGCTTCCAAAGACACCAAACAACTGCTGCAAAATCAGCTCTTAAGCTGCTGTCCAGCGAATTCAGCAAAGAGAAAAACATGTCAACAATTCCCTCGACTTGCTCATACCGTTCATCAATATAATTCCACAAACCAGCAGCCTCCCAAACCTATTGGGACTTCCTACAGCCGAAAAAAACATGCCAATCATTCTCAAATGCTTCGCTACACATGGGGCAAAGAGGAGAGTAGTTCACTTTTTTCCAAATGAGACGCTCACGTGTAGGAAGACAGCCACGCAAGATGCGCCAAATTAAAATTCTCAATTTGTTTGGGACCTTAAGAGACCAAATCGCATTCCAATTACCATCAACACGGAGATGAGCATTATGTCTTAAGTGTTCCATTGCATAATAGTAACCGGATTTAACCGAATAAGCTCCATTCCTACTCAATTCCCAAACCATACAATCAGCTCCACTAGCGGCAATTCTTGGCATACCCAAGATTGCCTTAGCATCAGCCTCACTAAAAACGTCTCTTATGAGATGGTCCTTCCACCTGTTGGTGTGAGCATCAACAAGATCAGAGACATATTTTAAAGAATCAGAAGCATGCCTACCTGTGAAGCATACGCATGATGGTTACCCTGAAGCCAAGGGTCATCCCAAATTCGAACACTAGAGTCGTCACCAACTTTCCTTCGCAAACCTCCATTAACTATAGCCCGCGAAGCACAGATGCTACGCCATATAAAGCTTGGGTTGTGGCCAATAGATGCCCCCAAGAAATCCCCTCTCGGGAAGTATTTAGCTTTGAAGACTCTAGAAATTATAGAATCCGGGTTAGTAAGAATTTTCCAACCTTACTTCCCTAGCATAGCCAAGTTGAAGGTATGAAAATGACGAAAGCCCAATCCTCCGTGTTCTTTCCTCATAGCTAACTTGTCCCATCTCAACCAATTTATGCCTCTACCATGCGCTAGCTCGGTTCGTACCTCACCAGAAAAAGTTAATCATACGCTCCATTTCCTCCCCTAGAGATTTTGGGATGAGAAATGTGCTCATGCAATAAGAAGGAATGACTTGAGCCACTGACTTCACAAGAACTTCTCTACCAGCTTTAGAAAGGTGCTTCCCGGACCAACTTTGAATTTTGTTCCATACCCTGTCTCTAAGATAATTGAAAATGGCCTTCTTCTTCCTACCCACCATGGATGGCAAACCAAGATACATTCCCCAAGACATTCAGTTACACCCAGAGTGTTAGAAACCAATATAGTAGTTGTTTTAACATGTAATACCCTACAATTTTATAATATGGTACAATTTTTATTCAACAACTATTTAATAATATGTAGTATTATTAAGTCAAAGCACACACAACTACTCACTTATATGAATTAAATTATTATTTATATTTAAAAGCTTTAGTCAAAAGTAGACACATCTACTGACTTATATAGATTAATAAAATATATAAAATGACTAATTAGAGTAATTGATAGGTTTTATCTCATACAGCAAATAAATTTTCTTACTTATCTAAGAACAGTTATGTTTATTTATAAGTTAATATGTGAATTGAGTTAAAAAAAGGTAAATATTTGATCATATAACTTTTTTATTTAAGCTTAGTATTGTAATTACTGTAAATGGTGGAAGTATTTTCGTTTTTTGAATAAAAATAGTGGAAGTAATTGAATGGCTATAACTTGTAAGTTGTAACTCATAAATTAAATTAAAATTGTATTTCAAAAATACCTTCAAATATGTAATTCATTATTGGTCAAAATGAAAATATATAATTGATTAAATAATTTTTAAAAAGAAGTTTATAAAAAAAAAAGAAATTAATTTTTGGTGGTGAAAAAAATAATTTATTTTGATAAAATGGTCAGCCAAGATAGACAGGTTTAGAGGTGGTAAAGTGGGTTAAACTGAACACGATATTGATTGAGGCGGTTAGGGAGAGAGGCGACAGTACCATTGTGTAATTTCGGACACCAACCATTGTGTAAAAATAATATCAATATCAAAAGGAGAGATAATTGGGTAGAAAGAAAGACAGAGAAAAATGAAAGTGTTCCCTCCCGCAATCTTGATTCTCTGATAAGCAAAGCAAAGCAGACAATACCCTGCTCAAGTCACAGATAACAGATTCACTTCTAAGTTCTTCAACTGACACACTACCCGCTACCCAATATTCAATGTATTTTTCACCATCCACTCATTCTCTCTCTCTTCAATTCTCTAAACAATAACTTTTTTCCCTTTTAATCGACAACACAACAACAACAACAACAACAACAACAATCATCAACCAACCTCCTTCGATGGCTGCCGCTGCGTTTCGATCGAAGCCTTCAAGTTACAAAGAAACAGCGAACATGGCGTTGAGGTACTTCACTTTCAACTACATGCAAGCCGGTAATCCACCACGCTCACCTTTTACCAACTTCACTTCCTTCAAACCCCTCTCTCTCCGCGGTGATTTTATCCAATCCCAAAACCCTACTCATTTCCCCAATTCCAACCCTAACTTCGCTTCCGATGATAAAATATCTTGCAACAAACTTCTCATTGCTTCCTCGGGGGACCCTCCTGAAGTTTGGTCTGGTGATGGGCTTGTTGTTCGCTTCGGAAATTTCGGTTACGACACCTCCGGCGGTGGAGGCGGCGGCGGCGGTGCTGGAGGTGCCGGGAGCTCTGGAGATTCTTCCGATTCGAAGGATGGGTGTTGGGGTGGGTCTAATTTGGGTGGTGGTTTCCCAACGCCCAAGGAGATTTGTAAGGGACTTGATAAATTCGTAATTGGACAGGAGAGAGCCAAGAAGGTGTGTTTGTGTGTGACTTTTTTTTCAATGATTTTGCGATTTGCAGTGAACTCGAGAGATTGCTCATTAATGTTACCTTAATTGTATTTGCAGGTACTTTCTGTGGCAGTTTATAATCACTATCAGAGAATATTTCATGAATCTTCTTCATCCAAGTCCAAGTGGTTGGTATATTACTTCAGCTTGTTAGTCTTTCTTTTATTTGCTTTGCCCACTTTTTTATTAGTTATTTTTTGTTGCTGGTGTAAAGTAATCGGCTTTGTTTCTGTTAACTCTGTAAGTGTGTTTAGATGCTGCTTTTCCATGTTCTTACTATTTGGAATGTTAGGCCTGCAGGAGAGTCAAGTAATGATGGTAAAGCCGAGGTTGTTGATGATGATGATAGAGTTGAACTTGAGAAAAGCAATATCCTTCTAATGGGTCCAACAGGATCAGGTAAACCAGTTTTTAGTTTATAGTTTACCTTTTGAACTCTCAAGTGTATATGTATATACTTATATACTTATGGTTCTGTAGTAGTATCATTTTTCAGTGTTGTAGGATTTTAAATTGTTAAGATATCAAACTTCCATTCTTTATTGATCTAATGGACTTCATTTAGCTGCACTAGTATATTAAAATTTGTGCTGAAATTTGGTTGTAATTTGTAATTCTACTTCTACCGGGAAGTCATTTTTTTTGGTTAAATAGATGGGTACGCAATCAAGTTTGGGACTTTTGCTTTTTCCATTACCATTTCTTTGAAAAATCATTAATGCCTTGTTTCTCATGGTTACCAGTTTAACTTGTTTTTCTTTGATGTTATTTCAAGGACAGGGAAGACGTTACTTGCCAAAACCTTGGCTCGGTTTGTAAATGTTCCCTTTGTTATTGCTGATGCAACTACACTCACTCAGGCAAGTTAGAAGGCTTTATTCTTGTTTCTCTCATTTGTCGTAGCATATGTCAAAAGGACTAATGGTTGGAATTGGAAGAGGAAATAAAAAAATTTCCTTTTGAAAGTGTTGTAAGTAAAGCTCCGCATAGATTGTATTGTAAGTTTCCATGGAAAAGAATGCACATGCTATGTCATTTCCATTCTCTAATCTCTTGACTCAAAAGGTATAGACTATAGACAATTTATGCAAATTCTATACAAAACAAATTTATATACATCTATCAGAAACGTTTCCTATCCCTGAAGAAACTTTGGGTAATCATTTCCTTTCCTTTTCTCAGTGGTTAGTATTTATAAGATACATATTCATGTTATCTTTTCATATTTATATCATTTTCAACATAATATATGTTATCTGAAAGGCACATGTTTCATGTTTGTGTTAAAGATCTAACTCTAGCATCACCTTTTGCAGGCTGGTTATGTTGGAGAAGATGTGGAGTCCATATTATACAAGCTCCTCATGGTAAATACTTTGAACAGTGATGATGACTATATTGTTTTTATACACCTTAGTAAAGTAATTTGAGGATTCTTTAGATAGCCAAAATAAGACCAGTGAAACTGTATCTATCTCAATCTCCGAGGGTTTATTTTTTACTATTTGAAGAAAAACACGTAAACTTATATAGAAAATCAGAATGACATTTCCTTGCCTTTAAATGATATTAAGCCTTATCCATGACAAGTGGCTTTCAGATCTACTTATACGTGGAACACAAACTCGGTTTGAAGGGTTCAATGTGTGATTCAGCCTTTGAAAGAACTTAGGGTTTCAGTTCTTATACTTTTATGATTTGAACATAGCATTAAATGCCGACTCGTACTTATGCATGCTATTGTAAATTTGTTGTTTTATTTGGGAATCATTTTCTTCTATCTGCTCCCTGGATTTTTTAGATACGGTTTTCTCCATGGTCTATTAATTTTTAAAAGATATTAATGTTTCTTTAATGAAGTCATGGGACTAGCTTCTGTTTGATGAAAGAAACACAAATAGCAAACATGGCAATACAAATTGTAGCCTGAATCATCGGTGCACAAATTCATTTCAGGCTGCAGATTATAATGTGGCAGCTGCACAGCAAGGCATCGTTTACATTGATGAAGTTGATAAGATTACCAAAAAGGTTCCCCTTAATTATTTCTCTTTTCCCTTCCATCCTTTATTTTTAAAAACCATGTAGTTGTCCACTATTCTAAATCTATTCTTAACATTTCAGGCTGAGAGCCTTAATATCAGTAGAGATGTCTCTGGTGAAGGTGTTCAGCAGGCATTACTGAAGATGCTCGAGGGAACGGTTAGTTCTTTTTTTTTAATGACCAACACCAAAACAAATGGATTTATAGTTTTATGAAACTGCTTTGTGAACATGACGATGGAACAACAAAGGCTAAGATAATTGAAGTGTCTGGTTATTATTTTTATTTTTGTATTTTAGCAGTCTATTTTATATTGACCCTTAGCATTCTTTCCAATCAAGGTTGTCAATGTTCCTGAGAAGGGAGCCCGGAAGCATCCCAGAGGTGACAATATTCAGGTATTTATTATTCTGAACAGTCTGGATTAGTTAAATTTCATTTCTGGTATCCTTCACATTGCAAAGAGCTGTGTGGTGTTTCCATTTTATTTCTAACTGTTACGCTATCCGTGTCTTCTTACAGATTGACACAAAGAATATACTTTTTATTTGTGGAGGAGCCTTTATTGACTTGGAGAAAACGATCTCGGAAAGGTTAAACAAATCCTGAAAATTGTATAGTAGCAGTATTAATAATATGGTTCGTGCAGTATTTATTTAACTAGTAACTCTGTTGACCTCCTTTCAGGCGTCAAGATTCTTCTATTGGATTTGGAGCACCTGTACGTGCAAAGATGAGGTCTGGCAGTGTCACAGATGCTTCTATTGCATCATCATTATTAGGAACTGTAAGTTCGATCTTGTTAGGATATTAGCTTTTACCTACCAATTAAATCTAAATTGTATCTGTACATAATTTAAAATTATTATTATTATTTTTGGCAGGTTGAAAGTAGTGATCTTATTGCATATGGTTTGATACCTGAATTTGTTGGACGGTTTCCTGTTCTTGTCAGTCTGACAGCTTTAACTGAAAATCAACTCATTCAGGTAGGCTATATATGTGTGACAAAATCAACCCATATTTTTATTATTTTTACCTGTGATGCTTTTCTATTTGGCTGTGTTTACAACTGAATGAGGTGATGGATCGAGTATCTATTTATTTATAGCAAAATTGAAAGGGTTGGTGAGGAAGTCATAGTGTCTAGGATTCTCATGACCAAGAGTATTACCATTGATAGATCTGACACTGTTTTGAGTTTTTTCCCTCTTTCTTCAGTCAGTTAAAGTGTGCGGTTTACAAGTCATTTTTATTACCACCTCACTATTGCTTTTAACTTTCTACAGGTGCTCACAGAACCGAAGAATGCTCTAGGGAAGCAATACAAGAAGATGTTCCAAATGAATGGAGTAAGTTCTGACAACTCTTCTCGTTCCCTTGTATGTTTTACAGATGACAAGTTTTTTGCTCTTTTTAAGCACGAGAAGCTACAATAGCAAACCTAACATTGTATCTTGACCCTAAACCTACATTAGGTCTATGGGTTTTTCCACTTACAAACTTATTTCTTGTTTGTTTATGGTAGTTTTAAGGATTAGAGATTTACCAACTAAAAGGAATAGGGGAATTGGTTGCTCGTTTAGATTTTGAATTACTAGCATATGCTTTCTTGGGATGGAAATGTTTGTTTTGACAAGAGTATTGTGTACTTTGTTTCTCAGGTAAAGCTACATTTTACGGAGAACGCTCTAAAATCGATTGCCAGAAAAGCAATATCCAAAAACACCGGTGCTCGTGGCCTAAGAGCAATATTGGAGAGTGTTTTGGTGGATGCCATGTATGAGGTATGCCATTTAATTTTCTTCAGATGAATAGTTTGTTCATAGTGTGGCATAGAGTGGAGTTACCAAATACATCCACTTCCGTTGACCCACTTTTGCTTATAATTACGGATGGAGAGAGTAGATATTATATAACATTAGAGATAGAGAATAGAGGAGAGGATATTTGAAACTTTATACAGCTACCTACTAAACATGAGTTTAATGTTGGGGTGTTGAAGAGTTCTATCAGAAAAAAATGCTTTTTATTAAGTTCACCCTTGTAGCCAATATTTGAAACAATATTTGAAATGTCTAAGGTTCATTTGATCATCTTGTGATGGTCCTTAAATGTCTCGTAAAAATCAATAATGTCTAAGGTTCAAGGATGCCATGATGGGCCACATTGGCATATTGAACTTTGCTGCATCATGAACTGTATAGATTATTCAGCTTGCTTTTCACATTTTATGCAGATTCCCGATATCAGAACAGGCGATGAGGTTATAGATGCTGTTATTGTTGATGAAGAGTCCGTTGGAAGTGAGAGGTGTGGGAGAGGGGCTAAAATCCTTTATGGTAAGGGTGCAATGGACCGGTATCTTTCCGAGCAGAAAACTGATTCAGAGGTGTGTATGATTTGGGATGACATCAATTTTCTCTATGCTTCTATCAAATTGATTTCTATTAATTCCTGATCATGCTTGTTTCTGCATTATATTAGACCATTGAGGCTTCAAGTGGAGATCATGACTCAGAGACAGAACTTCCTTCCATTGTTGCCAGCATGTAATCCGTTGCTGATATTTATTGTAGTTATCTTTGTACATAATAACTAGTTGATACATTTGTTAAAATAATATAAAAGGGTTAGATTCGGAATTCCCAATGTTGCTTGGGTCGAAATCAATGTATTATGAACATAAGCTCAAATCATAGTGAGGTAAACTAAATACTTCATATCTCTTTTAAATGTGAAAAATACCTTATTGTTTATGTAGCTTTTGGGCAGCATCGATGGAAGGAAAATGTACTGCACTATATGATTTACGTTCATTTTAGGAAACCATAGTCTTAGGCAATACCATTAGGATTCATCTCAAGTCTTCAATTCAAACCTGGATTTGAAGACAAATTTGCTCCATGACATTGTTGAACTGGCCATCCAACTTGTTGGCAATGTGGGTATATCAGCATTCTTTTGAGCCTTCAAACATTTTGCGCCTTCCCTAGACACTGGATATCCCACGGTGAGAAAGCTAGGTTTTTTTTTTCTGTCTACTCAGATGAAATGGTAAATAAGCACTACGTACACACACACAATCACTGTTCACACCCGGGTTCGAACTTTCGAGTCGACGTCTCTGTTGAAATTGCTAAGACAACCAATGGTGAGGGATTGAGAAAGCTTGGTTTGAACGTGTTGAAACATGACCACTACTCAAAATCTGAAAAACAAATTTTCTAAAACCATTCGTTACTTTCCTTGGTTTCTTTAACAATATACTATAGTATCAAGTATCAACTATCAAATGATGATAACAAAGTCCACGTGGAACCAACATCAATAACGTTCATCATTTTGTGCCCAAGTTTGTTTTCTCTGACGATGTTAGTATTTAATAATGGTATAAAGTGAGCATAAAAGCAATGATAGAAAAATGAAAGCTAAATACTACACCTCACTTTCGTGGTGTCAATTTCTATATAGTGATTACTGAGATCAAGCTTTATCCTGTGATTGCGCCCTTCCATCCATGTGAATACGATATCCCTCCTGGCTTTTTTTCATATTTAGAAGTCTTGGGTGATTTCTTATACTTCAAATTTACTAACAAAAATAGTTTTGTTGCCGTTCCTTTTTTAATTAATTATATTTTTAGATGATGGAATTTTCAAAAATAAAATTCAAATTAGGTTTCTCTTATTTTATCGTTAAATTCTCGAGTTAAAAAAACTATATGTAAATTATTTATTAGAACTTAATAACTACACACTCACATATTTGCCACAAAAAAAAAACTACACTCACTTAAATAAAAATTTGATTTTTTTTTCACAAATTAAATAAAAAATTGATGGTTTTGTCAAAAAATAAATAGATAACTAAAAATTTGATGTTGCAGGTACTAATATTTTTAGGAATAACATAAGTTTGTCCTTCAATTTTCCTGTTCAATAAATGAGAAAACTGGACATGCACAAGTGTAAACCAATTTTATATACTAACAAAAAACAATTTTATATTAAGTTTATAATCAGTTAAAATATTAAAAGTGGATTAACATTACAAAATACATAATGCAACATCATCAAATATTGGTGTAAAACTAACACAAACATGCAACCCCCTTTATATTTTTAATATAATTGTTTGTAAAAAAAACACTTAACTTTTTTCACACAAGTTGAATCTAAGATATTGTTTGAAGTTAAACAAGTTTTTTTAATCAGTAAAAAATTAATAAGTTTTTTTTTCCAAATTATTTGTCAATGTAGAAAAACAATAAAGTACCAATTATCCTTTTTAACTTCATCTTTTTCATTTAATATATATCTTTTTGGACTGATTTCTTTTAATTTCTTCATTAAGTGAAAACTAACACTACAGTTGGGCGAACTTTTCTGTCTTAACTTTTATTTTGAGGGGCACTTGCCTTAACTTGAAACAACCAAGTTACCCAAAATAAACAAAATCAACAAACAAATTGGATGAAACTTTTTAGTTACCGTTGGATCGATCCATCATGTATCTACTTTCTGAAATTTAACGGTCCTCCTTCTCTTCTCTCTCACTACACACAGAAATGACAACCTAAACCACGGTAGAGAGAGAAAGAAAGGAGACAACGAAGAAAAGAACCTGTTCTTCCTCAGAACGGAGTTTGGTTTCTCGAAGTTCTCCCATTCATCCAATCATCGATCCATCTCCATCTTTATTCTCTTTCCATTCTTCTTGTTTTTCTTGTTAGAATTTTCCGGGAAACCAAAGGAAAGAAAAAGAAAAGAAAGAGAATTATTAAGGGAGGAGAAAGGGATATACCCAGGTAATTAAATTGATTAAATTTTCGATTGTGATAAGTGGGTATTTCTCTTTTGAGTGTGTTGATGGACTTGGAGAGCATTGAGTGTGTGTCATCTTCGGATGGCATGGATGATGATGAGATCCATACCCATCATCACCATCATCATCATAATCATCACTCTGAGTTTTCTTCAACAAAATCTCGCAATGGAGCCACCATTAACAATAATAATATGGGTCCCACCGCCATTTCTCCTGCTACCAGTGTTCATGAGTTGCTTGAATGCCCTGTTTGTACCAATTCAATGTACCCACCAATTCACCAGGTCAGTTTTTTTTAAAAAAAATAAAAAAAAAACTAATTTTCTATGACGCCTTTTTTTTAGGGCTTTTGTGAAGAATTATGTGGATTTGCTTAGATGTATATTGAATTTTTCTTGGCTTTCTGGGGATTGGGGATTTTGTTTTTTTGGTGGGGGGTTAATTGGGATTGATTGCTTCAATAATGATTGTGGAATTATGATAATACTTGCATATTATGGTATTAAGGTGTGAAATTGAGGAATAACTTGTATTGTTAAATTTAGCAATTGGAAGGCTTCTGTTGTTGTTAGTTCAATACATACTTTTACGCTTATTGATTTCAAATTGGTTATTTGTCTTAGTGCTTGGTGTTTCCAGTCCTAGATATATTTGTGCATTTGAGGGAAGGTTGGTTTTTGGATAATTTATATATTCTGCTTTGAACTATTGGTATATGGTCGTTCTTCGAGTTAGTTAACTAGAAAGTTGTGATCTTTATAGTATATGATCAAATTGAACAAGTCTTTGTTTGATGCATATAAACTGTGAAAAATACTTCAGGTCGGATATGTTTCAGAGTCTGTCATGTATTGCAGAATGGATGCCATGTTAGGATCATGTATTATGTATAGATGCTTTGTCTTGGATTTATACTCTGTGATAATGTTGAAAATGATTCATTCAATGTATTTTTATGTAAGTAACTATACCTGTATTTGTGACAAAGAAAGGCGGAAACTTCATCAGAAACTCCATAGGTTAGGTAGAATGTTACTTATAAGCCAGAAACAACAGCAAAAAGAACAGAAACAAAAAAGGCAGACCATAAGCTTAAACAGGGATTCAATCCCTTTGCTTGTCTAATTAATAAGACCTTTAAAAAATCAAGCACTAGTTGCTGGAGTGCCCTTTGAGAAATCAATGTATACACCATTATACCGTTTGCACTCAACTACTCAAGCCTAATGCACCATAGACTAAAGATAGTCCAACTTTGTATTTACAATTCAAACTTTGAAGTTTGTGTGTGTTCATAACTCCAACCACACACAAACTGAAGCTAGTGAAATTTTAAACATTGGATATATGGGGTGTTATGAGCTGAAATTTCTTCATGGTTTAGAAACATTAACTGTTCTTTGATCCTGTTATTTTCATCATTTGACTTGTGAGAAACTTGATCCATCATGATTGAAGCAACCATAAGTGTATATCTGTCAAACACAGTGCGAAAATGTAACGATTAGTTTCTTTGCAGTGTCACAATGGCCACACACTATGTTCCACATGCAAAACAAGGGTGCACAACCGATGTCCCACTTGTAGACAAGAGCTTGGAGATATTAGGTGTCTAGCACTGGAAAAGGTAGCTGAATCACTTGAGTTACCTTGCAAGTACTACTCCCTTGGATGTCCAGAAATCTTTCCATATTATAGCAAGCTTAAGCATGAAACAGTATGTAATTTTAGACCATATAGTTGTCCTTATGCTGGATCAGAGTGTTCCGTTGTTGGTGATATTCCCTTTCTCGTTGCTCATTTGAGGGACGATCATAAAGTCGACATGCACACAGGATGCACATTCAACCATCGCTACGTGAAGTCGAATCCTCGCGAAGTAGAGAACGCAACTTGGATGCTTACAGTAAGTGCACGCATCACATCTTTTTACCCTACATTCCTTTTAATTTTATACTCTTATTCATTTGCTTGCCAACTTCTATTTTCTTTGATAGGTATTTCATTGTTTTGGCCAATATTTCTGCCTCCATTTCGAAGCATTCCAGCTTGGTATGGCGCCTGTATACATGGCATTCCTTCGTTTTATGGGCGATGAAAATGAGGCTAGGAACTACTGCTATAGCCTAGAGGTTGGGGCCAATGGTAGGAAACTAATTTGGGAGGGTACGCCACGAAGTGTTCGAGATAGCCACCGAAAAGTCAGGGATAGTCATGATGGTCTCATCATTCAAAGAAATATGGCCCTGTTTTTCTCTGGTGGGGATAGGAAAGAGCTGAAACTGAGAGTCACAGGAAGAATATGGAAAGAACAACAGAATCCAGATACTGGAGTGTGCATACCTAATATCTGTAGCTGACATGTTATTTTGAGGAGTATTTTTTATTGCTTGTGTGTTTGTAACACTTCCAACTTTGTGCTTCTTGTAATAGATTATTGCACCAAGATGGCTTTGAATTATTCAGTTTTTATGAACTGTGTAATGAACAAGTTTTTTTTAAAAAAAAAATTGCTGGAAACTTGATTTTGTATTTGGTCCAAAGATGAAGTTTGGTGCCACTTGCCAACAATTCAATTGCATTGCTTCAAGATTCAAATTGTAGAAACAGAAGTTGCTTATGGAAAGAAATATGGTTCACTGATCCTTGATACATCTATAATTATGTATTTTTCACTCCTCACATCACATATATTGAATTGTAAGATTCGTCTTGACATTTTTGTCATGTGGTTTGTTAAAAGTTTAGAAAGATATTCTGACACGGCGGTGTATGCAAGTTGCTTCATCTTTATTACAACTTGGCCATTACACCATATCAATGTTGCTTCACTTGCAATTTAAGAATATCTCATAAATGATAATTTCCAAATAAACACTATTCTATTTTAGGAGTAATATGAACAAAAATCCAACACATCATCTGTAAACACGACAAACTACAAAATTATATAAAATAAAAAATAAAAATCACAGCCATAAAATTACAAAGAAAAAGGCACATTGATATTCCTAATTAAATATCACAGCCTCTCTGTTATCTTTTTTTTTTGTCTAGAATTCGCCATAAATAAATATCCTAATAGCCCTTAAATAGTACATACAAATTTGAATCTTCAGTTGTGGATCAGCTATTTGCCTCGTTGGTTTCCTCTAGGAGGATAGTGAGACCACAACAACAATACGTCCATTTACAGACTCACAGGGTGTTCCAATCAATAACACATACACTATATTATTTTGAAATTTCATCGACTTGAGATATAAAGTAAAATATGTTCACACAAACAAATATCAAGTTGTTAATCAAATTCTGCTATAACTTGTGGATGGAAGTGTAAAACTACTTCCATTTCAACTCGAGAAAATCCGAATGGCTTTTTTACATCTATATTATAGCACAGCAAGACTTGAGGATAAAGCTCAATAAGAGAGCTAAGGCCAAATGTGGGGAATATCTTGTAATATATCAAGCCAGCTTTTAAAGAAAAGTTGCTTCCAAACTTTTTCATCCATTTCTTTCCCACCGGCACCGAGACTGGTCATCAAAACTACGTCAATTTTTATTTCTGCAATTTCAATTTCATCTTGCTTTTAATTCAACACTTTGGACCTACATGTTGCAAGACTTTACCAGTTAATATCAACAAAAGCAGGACAGCACTTCAAAGATAAGCTGGACAGAAAATAACAGGACTTCACACTTTCCATAAATTGCCCTTAGCATAGCACACAGATTTTACCATTGTGAAACTGAAAGCTACCATTAGCATAGCTATGAAAAAACAACTATGCAAACCATTATGACAGCTACAGGATGACAGCATAACCATAACACCTATACATTGTACCAAATGAGAACCATTAAAAACCAGTCTCAAACTTGTGTATCAGCACCATAAATTGCACCAAATTGGAGCCATTTATACAGCATAATTGTTTGCATAACATAGTAGAAATGAGAGGAAAAAACAGAGATATTGGTATCCTCATACACAACTGCCAAAAGCCAAAATAAAAGTAGTAACCTAATACCAAAGATAACTGATGTCCTAATTGACATCTTCTATCAGCACCTTGCATGAATGCTACTAGAGTGAGGCATTGAAATGTGAAAGGCGCCTAATGCTGTGTGTGGAACACCAACTTCCCCAGTTTGTTTTACAATTACCAGCTAAAAGAAGATTGCAATAGAGAGGCCTCATAAAGAAAAAATCAGAATATTAGAGAACCAAGCAGCAACATACAAAAATAAAAATCATTCCAAGTCCTACAATGATTTACAACCAAAGTCGCGAAACTGCAACTCACCTCACCACTAATTCATACTTATCAAAATTTGCATGAAATAGACAATCCAAACCTTTCTACTATGCTTTATCCATGAATCTGAAGAGGGAAGTTCTAGATCAATACCCCAATAATAATAAAATTGGGAAATCATAAATTGCGTAGTCCTTTATCCGACAAATGTAATTACATGTAGAATGATTTAAAAAATTGGTAACATGGGATGATGATCCAAAACTATTTTGACAAAGAAACCCTGGCATTTTACTTCCTTAGCTAAGCACCATTAAGTTATTATACCTCCTCATCAAACGACCATGAAGTGCCAGGCACCTTCAAACTGTTATCTGTTCACTTGCACTTTTAGCCCCTCCTTCGTTCAAACCATCAGCTTCAGTTGTTTTCTGTGCCAACTCTGACTCAGATGCAGTGGAATCAGCACCAATGCTCTCTTTACCAAGTGTCTGAATTTCACCCTCCGGATTAGACTCTGACTCTGTTTCTTTATTCCCAAACAACTTGGAAGGAATGAAAGAAGCTACCGCAGCTCTTGCACTTCTTTTAGCAGCTTCTGCTGCCTCAATCTCCTTAGCCTTAGCTTCAGCTTTCAATCTTTCCTTCTCCTCCATCAGTTTAGTCAAGTCCTCTTCTCTCCCATCTTTCCTCAACTCCCCCTTGACAAACTCTTGGAACTCCTCATCAAAATCGACACCATTGTCATCCAACAACGCATCAACAATCCCAAGCACCTCATCCAACCTTCCTGCCTCACTCAGCACCTTCATCATGAACTGATAGGTAGCAACATCCATCTTGAGCTTCTTCACCATAAGGTCAAAGAAGGACTTGGCCTCATCAATTTTCCCAACTTTAACCAATCCATCAACCAACCTATTGTAAACAGCCAAATTAGGCCTCAGCCCTGATTCCACCATTTTTCTAAAATAGCCAGCCGCATCATCAGGCCTACTCTCTTTGAAACAAGTATCCATCAACAAACCATATGTAAACTCATCAGGGTTCACCCCCTTTCCCTCCATTTCTCCATAAACCTCCTCGGCTTCCGCAATCGTCCCATTTTCACATAGCCGCTCAATCAAGTTATTAAAAGACAATGTATCAGGCCTGCATCGATACTCACCCATGCTTCTGAAAACCCGAATTGCCTCCTTAAACTTCCCCTCTGCACAATACCCATCCACAATGACATTAAAGCTTCCCAAATTAACCGTCAACCTGGTAGGAGGATCATGCTCCTTCATCATCCTATCAAACAGCATCAATGCCTCATCAAACTTGCCATTCTTGGCAAGAGCATCAAGCACCGAATTATAAGCAATGGCACTCATCTTCTTCCTCTTTTCCTCCCCAACAGCCTCTTGATAACACTCCATAGCCTCCTTCTCCATTCTCCTGAGGAAATACCCCTTCATTAAGCACCCAAAAACAACCCCATCTTCCACAACCCCACCAAGTTTCTCTTTCAAATCCTCATAAAGACTAAAAATACCATCAGCATCAGAATTCCTAGCATGACCCAACATCAAATAATGATAAACAACAGAGTCAGGAGCAAAACCCTTGGAATCCATTTGATCCTTAATATCTAATGCGCGATCGAGCCTATTGTTATCAACCAATCCCTTAACCAGAATGCGGAAAGTAGTGGGAGAGGGGTTAACAGGAGCATCATTGAGGAACTGTTTAAAATGCTCAAGAGCAGTATCTGGCTTGCGGCAATCGAGGTAGGTCTGGAAAATGAGGTTGTGAGTGATGATAGTGGGAACAACGCCAGCTTGGGTAATAAAACGGTGGAGAGAGAGGAGGTCGGAGTAACGGGACTGACGGAGAAGTGCGGCGAGGACGGCGTTGATGGTGAAAATGGTAGGACGGCAGTTGGAGTAGATGGAATGGCGAGTGTAGAGTGCAGCTTCATCGAGATCGTTTTCGCGGATTAGGGTTAAGATACGGTTGTGGAGGTTGAGGCGGTTACCGGTTAAAGCGGAAGTGTGTTCGGGGAGTTTAGGGTTGTTAGGGTTGAGGTAATAGGGTGGGGATTGGGGTTTAGGATTAGGATTGGGTGCTTGTTGGGTGCGGTTAAGGGGGGAGAGAGGGGGTTCCATGCGGATTTGGCGCTTACGACGGCGGCGTTCTGCGGCAGCTTCCTCTGGGGAGGAGAAGGATAGTAGGCGGAGGAAGACGGAGGAGGGTTGTCGGATTCGGATGTGGCTGTGAGGTTGGGAGACAGCTTTGGAGAGGTGGGTGAGGAATGCGACTTTGGAGAGGGCCATGCTGTGTCTGTGCGAGAGAGAGAGGGAGAGACAGTTGGATAGGGTTCAGAGAGGGTTTAGAGTTTAGAAGAAGAAGATGATGACGATGCGGCCAACGAAGGAGGAGGCTGTTTGGTTAAACCCGACCTACGAATAGACTTATTTTTTGACAAGAAAAAAAAAAAAAAAAAATGTTTAGACAATTGCAAATTCATACCTCATTAAAAATTAATTTTTTTAAGTAAAATTATACCAGAGGACCTTTAAGTTTTTTTATTTGTGAAAATTACACTAGCTTCTTATAACTTTTATATAAATGACACAAATACTCAATCAATTTAATAAATAATTTAGAAAAGATCAATATCTTTCTAATAAAATAGAGGGGAGGTGTGAATACAATATTCCCATAGATTAACACTTCCAGGAGAGCTAACTAACACATTAGATGCAATGGGCCTATTGCTTTCCTCTGCATTAAATTTAACAGGCCCAATACCAATTCTATGACCAAAATTCTATTGTTTTCCATGCTTATCTCACTCTCCCTCTTACTCACCACACATCCCCCAAATCTTACAAAATGACCAAAATACTTTTAATGAATAAAAATCTTTCAAGCACGTCCCCTTTTTTCCTGAGATTTAGTGGGGTACGACACCATGGTACTGAACCTAGTACGGTTTCATGTGCCGTAGCTTGTCTCATCGCCCTCCCCCCCCCATACGGGCACGACATGATGGAACCGAATCAATACGGTACCATGATGTCATACTCACTAAATTTTTCATTTCATAGGTACATTTGTATAGTACTGTACATTATCTCCCATAAATTAAGGACACAACACAGTGCTTTATATTTTACATTTCACCCAAATATTTCTTCACTTCGTAGCCAAAAAAAAAAAATCTCTTCCACTGCATCTCTAACCTACGATGTCCTTTGTTGTCTTTCCGGGTCGATCCAAGACTGCAGTTGGTAGTGCTCCTGTAGGGGAGGATCTCAGTGTGCTGAGCGCGAGGGAGAGTACCTGCAAAGTCACTCCGACACTCAAGTCAGTATTGAGAATTGTGGAGTATGCGTGAAATGGGTAATGTGTATATCTTGTGGCTATGCGAGCTAGTCTTTATAGGAATCATTAGCTTTGAGTCGTTGGATTGATCGGGTGAACCTGAGTCGTTGAGGCGTGATAAAGAGGGCATTGGATACAGATTCAAGTAACTAGGCTGATCTGTCCAATTGGCTGAGTGGGCCTCACGGCCCAGTCTGAAATACAAGGTCTTGGATATGGATCCTAGCTTTGGAACTGATACAGGTCTAGTTCGCTTAGTGGGTCTCATGGCCCAGTCCAGAATAATTTCTTTTCTCATTCAGTGTATCTCTAACCTTCGTTCTTTCTTGGGAGGGCGAGAAAAGAATCCAAGCCAAACTCCAAATGGAAAGGAAGAAGGTTTGCCTCTAGATTCATGGAATTTAATTTTATCAAAATGAACAGTTGAAATAAAACTTTACAAGAAAAAGATTGAAAGGATAGATATGATAGCACAAATAGCAATTTGTACCCGTCAAAAAACATTCGTAGGGAGCTCAAAAACAAAATTATTAGGGCTTATGCAAACAGGGCAAGGCAAATCCAATTCCAAACCGATCAAGGCAAACAGGTTTTCCCAATCAGATCAGTTAGGACACGTTCGTACAGTACTCACGATTACATGTTTTATTGCCGTGCCTAGTTGAACGTTTGCACTAATATCCCACACTATGCCAAGAAAGCGGGAAAAAACTGTTGTTGTGACGTGTAATTTAGTGATTAACCCGCATTTATGCTAACATTTCTTTTATTTTTCTCAAACGTCATTTTCTTTTATTTTTTACACTTTAATAGATATGTTTTATGTGCAACTTGATCCTGCACCCATCTTCGGATGCATATAAAAATGGCTTTGGAATTGAAATAGATAAAGAAGCAGACTTGTTGTGAAGCGCTAATACTTATCAAGTTACCAAAGTAAACTCCAAAAGTAAAGCCAAAATGTATACAATGTACGTCTCAGTCACACCAATATAAATATGTTGAAATTCGGACTTTGGAAAACATTTAATAAAGGCAGAAATGTACATCTTACACGAAACAAATTATGAGCTCACCCTTTTTTATGAGAAGTCAGATTTGTCATGTTATGAGACTTTCTTGGTGCAAATTGAGAGATCGCATGCATAAATAATAAATAATAAGATTATATGCTTCAACAAGTACAAGCTGTCATCACTATAACTTATCAAATCGCCAAAGCAAGTTCCAAACGATTCTAAATCTAATCTAATATCTATTTAATTAAATAAATAACTTACAAAAAGATCATTTTAGATATATTCATTTTTTGACACATCACCACTCTATTTCTTATTTTTTAATTCTATTTTCTCTTCCTTTCTAACTCTCTCTCTCTTTCAATATCACATTTTCCAATATTTCTCACTTTTTTACATATCTACTATTTGTGGCCCCACATCCTTTATTTAAAAATATTTCTTTTCCCATTTTTTTTTAAATTTACTATATAGTATATATTAGATATATAGTTAGTTAGAAGTTAGAGAGATAGTTAGTTGGTAGTTACAAATTAGTTTGTTAGATAGTTGTTACTAATTAGTGAGTTAGTTAGTAGTTAGTTTTATGCCTATATAAAGAGGCTTCATGTAATCATTTCAAACAACTCTTCTCATTTTATATCAATTCCATTTGATGAATATTTGATCTCTTAATCTTTTCTCTTTTATCTTCAATGGATGCCATATTATTCAATATGGTATCAGAGCCAATCCAAGATCCGTTGGGCTACCCGCTATCGGGCCACCCACCATTATTATCCACGCACCAGTTGTCCGGTCCTGGGCGTGAGGGAGTGTGTTAAGAGTCCCACATTGAATGTGATATGGCCTGAAAAAGAGTTTATAAGTGGGAGGCATCCCTCACCTTACAAGCCGGTTTTGTGAGGTTGAGTTAGGCCCAAACCACACTCTTAAGATGGTATCAGAGCACACATGGTATCCACCTTGAATCTGAATTCCGCTGCAGGTTCTTTTTCATTTTATTAGTTTTCTTTTCATTCATTTCCTTTTCCGATTTATTCCTTCTTCCATTTGCATCCTTTTTTGCTTCCGTTTCTTGATTTGTTCATCCATGAGAAACAGTTTCTTTACATTCTTTCCCTCTTTGTTCATGGCGTTTGAAACCAATATTTCGCAATTCACCATTCAGTTTGCATTTTTTGTTCTGTGATTCAAATTCTGATTTTTCATTTCATGATTTGCCTTTGATTCCTCATTTGCGACTTTCGTTTTTTGATATCGCAATTTTCCTTGATCGCTCTTTTGCGTTTTGCAATTTTAGAGTTTGTGATTCTCCATTGCATTTGTATTTTCGATTTCGCATTTTGTGCTCTTAGTTGCATTTCACTTTTCTGATCTTGTTGATCGTTCTTGATTCCGATTTCATCATTCTTAGTTATTCTTGGGTTTTCCCCAATTTGATTTCGGAAATTCGTTTTTGGTAGGGTTTTCACTTTCTTTTCCCCAATTCTTGATATTTCGTTTTCGGAAATTTTGGAATTTGTGATCTCTAACTTTCGATGTGCGTTGTGTTCTTTCTTCTTCACGTTTGCGTGTTCCGCAATTCCGCACATCGCTTTTTTGGTGTTCTTTCAATTACATCATTCCTCTGTTTTTTGCGTTTCCCAAAATTTCAAATTCGCAAATTCTTTGAATCGATTTTGATTCAATCATTCGCTTTTCAATCAGAATCGCGTTTTTCTCCTTCCTCTCGCTTCTATGAGAGTGTTAGTTTCTGCAACTTGCTTTCGTTTGTTCCGTTTCTGATTCGTTTGACACAAATTGTTTGTCAGTATCAGTAACCGTCGTCTCCGTTTGCAATTCTTGCATATCAGTTTTGCGATTTCGCTTCATTGTCCTCCTTTCATTCTGATTCCCGATGATTGTGATCTGAAGCGGAGTTCCGCATTTCTGCACATCCTATTTTGGCGTTCTTTCACATCGCCGTATTGCATTTCGCTTCACTGTCCTCCTTTCATTCTGATTCCCGATGATTGTGATCTGAAGCGGAGTTCCGATTTCATTTTGGATCGTGATATTCCTTTTCTCTTTGCCATTATGGCATCTTCTTTTCTTGTGCTATTATTCTTCTTCATATCATATTGGTTTATGTGGGTGCTGATTACCCTTTTCTGCATTGTTGGTGTTGTTGTGATTTCTGGTGGCATGTTACTAGTGTACCGCTTTCAAGAATCCAAGAAAAATGTTCTTGCTATTCCTATTTGCACCTGATGTTTTTTGCTCATCAGAATTATCAATATGAATCTGATGGTACAATTATTGAGCAGATCAATGTAGAGTGTAGTTTCATGTATATCACTCCTTCCTTGCATACTTCAACAGAGACAACATATCTGTAGTTTAAAAGTTCAAGGCTCACAGTAGTTGATTAACTATGAATCATTGTAATTTTCCTTTGTTTTGATGTATCTCTCTATTGTTCATGTCAAGCTAGAAGTGTTGTGAACAACTTCTAGCTTGCGGGGGACTATTAGATATATAGTTAGTTAGAAGTTAGAGAGATAGTTAGTTGGTAGTTACAAATTAGTTTGTTAGATAGTTGTTACTAATTAGTGAGTTAGTTAGTAGTTAGTTTTATGCCTATATAAAGAGGCTTCATGTAATCATTTCAAACAACTCTTCTCATTTTATATCAATTCCATTTGATGAATATTTGATCTCTTAATCTTTTCTCTTTTATCTTCAATGGATGCCATATTATTCAATAGTATAATATAATTAAATTAATATTAAATGATTTACAATTAAATCCTATTTACTATTTAGTCTAATATCTATTTATATAGACAAACCACATTTAAATTACTCAAACAAGCCTCCCTATTTACTTAAACTCATTTAAGTAAGGACAACATTGTAATTTACTATCACACTTTTTTTCAAATTTTCTTCTCACTCATACTTTTTTCCTACTTTCTCATACTTTTTTTTTCAAATTTCAAAATTCTAATCAAACTCACTCACTTTATTTTTCCACTATCTACTTTGATCTACTAATCAACTAAAATAATCAATTGAAACTTCGAGATAACTGCACTAATATATATATATATATATATATATATATATATATATATATATATAAACACGGGATAACTGTACTGATATATAAAAAAACACGAAATTAATATCTAAGAAAATAAGAAGACTTAATGACTATTTAAACTACTGATTAATATTTAAAACACATGTGACAAATATTTGTCACTAATACCTATAAAATGACAAATAATTGTAACGATAAATAATAAAACACAGGATAAATATCTCTTATTGATAATCTACTATCTATCTAATATCTATTTATCTAATCTAATCTAATATCTATTTATACAAACAAACTACGCTTAAATTATTACCTAAACAAGTCTTGACAACTAATCTAACTAAGGGCAACATTGTAATTTACTATCACATTTTTTTCAAATTTCTCCTCCCAATGCACTTTCTTCTCATTCCCCCATTTTTTCTTCAACTTTCTCCTTTTTTTTCAAAATTCAAATTCCACTATCTACTATAATCTACCGATCAACTAAGATAATCAATTTGCTTATCTAAAAAACTAAAATAATCAACTGAAACTACGAGATAACTGCATTAATATATAAAAAACACGGGATAACTTCACTGATATATAAAAAAACACGAGAATAATATCTAAAAAAAGAAAACTTTTTTTGGTACAAATAGAGAAAAGAAAACAAAAAGACAGCAAAGGGAGAATTAAAAGAAGTCAAGCAGTATCAGCGCCTGATAAAGGAAGTGCCAGCATGTCGGCCAGCAGCAGCAGATCAAGACCAGGTGGAATGGAATCAAATAGCGTCCAACCACTAGAGCCATTAGCACCAAGCTTCGCAAGGAAATCCGCACACGCATTCTCCTCCCGCAATGTGTGAGCAAGAACAACATTCCAACTTCTTCTTTTTAAACTATTGATTGATATTAAAAACACAGGTGGCATTCTCATTCCCACTTTTTTTTCATATTTCTCCTTTTTTTTTTCAAGTTTCGAAATTCAAATCAAACCCACCCACTTTCTTTTCCCATTATCTACTATAATCTACTGATCAACTAAAATAATCAATTTGCTTATCTAAAAAAATTAAAATAATCCACTAGAACTACGAGATAACTGCACTAATATAAAAAAACACGGGATAACTTCACTGATAAAAAACACGAGATTAATATCTAAAAAACGAAAACTTAGTGACTATTTAAACTACTGATTAATATTTAAAACACATGTGACAAATATTTGTCACTAATACCTAAAAAAAGACAAATATTTGTCACAGATATATGATAAAACGCGGGATAAATCTTTTCTATTGATAATCTACTATCTATCTTTTACTATCTACTATAATCTACTAATCAACTAAAATAATCAATTAAAATTACGAGATAATTGCACTAATATATAAAAAAACACAGGATAACTTCACTGATATATAAAAAACCCGAGATTATTTTCTAAAAAATGAAAAATTAATGACTATTTAAACTACTGATTAATATTTAAAACACATGTGACAAATATTTGTCGCCTAAAAAGGACAAATAATTGTCACAGATATATAATAAAACACAGGATAAATCTTTTTTATTGATAATCTACTATCTATCTTTTACTATCTACTATATATATATATATATATATATATATATATATATATATATATATATAAAACACGGGATAACTGAACTAATATATAAAAAACACGAGATTAATATTTAAAAAGATAAGAAGACTTAACAAATATTTAAACTACTGATTAATATTTAAAACACATGTGACAAATATTTGTCACTAATACCCAAAAAAGGACAAATAATTTCCATCTAATCTATCTAATATCTATTTATCTACTTATACAAACAAACTACACTTAAATTTCTCAAACAAGCCTTCATATTTATTTGACAACTCAACTAACTAAGGACAACATTGTAATTTACTATATCATTTTTTTTCAAATCTCTTTTCCTAATGCACTTTCTTCTCACTCCCACTTTTTTCTACTTTCTCCTACCTTTTTTTTCTTTCAAATTTCAAAATTCAAACCAAACCTACCCATTGTCTACAATAATCTACTAATCAACTAAAATAATCAATTGAGACAACGAGATAACAACACTGATATATAAAAACACGGGATTACTGAACTGATATATAAAAAACACGAGATTATTATCTAAAAAAACAAAAAGACTTAACGACTATTTAAACTACTGATTAATATTTAAAACACACGTGACAAATATTTGTCATTGATACCCAAAAAAAGACAAATAATTGTCATTGATATGTAATAAAACACTGGATAAGTATTTCTTATTGATAATCTACTATCTATTTTTTACTATTTACTATAATCTACTAATCAACTAAAATAATCAATTGAAACTATGAGATAACTGTACTGACATATAAAAAAACACGGGATAACTGCACTGATATATAAAAAAATACGGGATAACTGCAATGATATATATAAAAACATAGAATAGCAGCACTGATATATAATAAAACACGGAATAAAAACACTGATATATAAAAATACTTCGCTGGTATATAAAATACACCGGATGAATGCACAGATTGTTTTTAAATGATACTTTTACATTTTTAGATGTTAATATTTATCTATTTTTTATTTGAGACTCCTTTTTTATCTATTTAAA
This sequence comes from Astragalus glycyphyllos, assembly GCA_963573325.1. Lineage (NCBI taxonomy): Eukaryota > Viridiplantae > Streptophyta > Magnoliopsida > Fabales > Fabaceae > Astragalus > Astragalus glycyphyllos. The sequence goes on along the minus strand of OY754307.1, from coordinate 81,293,891 downwards.
ATTTGTGTTTTTTTTTCACGGGATAATATTCAGACTATTTAAACTATGCCTAAGTTCATTCATAAAAAAATGCGACGGCACCCGTGCGTATGCACGGGTATCCTACTAGTTAAGAATAATAAAATACAATACCGTGTGTTTTCCTCTCATATATCTTAACAAAATATGTAGGTTGAAGTCAACTTCCACTTCAGAAAACATTTAATAATATCAACATTTTCCTTTTGACTGATTTAATAATATCAACATTTTTCTTTTGGCCACCTAATTCCTAGCTTACGCCCAGCTAATTATCGTGTACTTAAATTTAAATATATCACAAGGTATCGTTAATGACATGGATAATTTATCCAATACAGTGACATACCGAATTAAGACATCTCAATTAGCAGTAGCTTGTTTTTAATATGCTGACAGAAAGGGAAAGGAAAGAGGGGCAGAAAACACAGGTCCAGTAATATATTCATCCTATTAGAATTTTTTTGAATAAAATAGCAACAAAAACTTAGGTACAGAAAAAAATGTGTCTTAATGATGAAATGGAGAAATTTGCGGAGAGAATGGCCTTTTCACTTTAATTGCATTTAATATTTATCTCTTTTCTTTCTTAGTATACAACTTGTACTACAGCAGTACATGAACAAAACGCATGGCAGAGGCATACCAAGTTGACAAAGACATTAACACGACATGAAGACAGATGATTTTAGAGGTCAAGTACTAGTGGCGTAAAATTAAATGAGGACTAAACAAGAGCATGGTGTCTATATATATATATATCCTTTCAAAAAAAAAACAAGAGCATGGAACCTTCTGGTTTTTAGGAATGGGATGCGTAGATTAGTGAGAAGTGGATTTGATGCTCTCAGCCATCACTCCATTAAGTGATTTTGGCCGCGGATGGATCATTGAATAGTTCAATGTTTCTTATATTTCTCAAAATCAGGATATAAGTCATTCCATCTCTGTACAATGGGGAAATATAATAAATATTAATTTTAAAAATTGGTGTTGAACTATGGTAATATTCACTCAAAAGTGGATTAATTATATTCTAAAGTGCATTTATTGGACTTAGTAAGATTTATAAATATATTTTTTTTTGTAATATAAAGTCAAATCCAACCACATGAGATTTCTCAAAATCCTCAACTCTTACTAATTGGTTAGTTTCCTTTCTCTGTTTCTTTTTTCTTATATTTTGCTTGTAATAATTCACCAAAAACATCTATCTAGAAGACTTTTGTCTTTTTTTTTCCAGGAGGTCCAGAGTTCAAACCCCGAACTAACATTTCCCCATCCCACTAACATTTGCTCACAAAAAAAAACCTGTATTTTTTTTTTGACAATCAAAAGACCCTTGTCATTTGTCACCTACCTTTTAACACTTGTCATTCTAATAATTGATGTTGTTATAAGTATTTTCATCTGTTCCGTACTCAAGGCGAGAATCGAACCCTCGACAATTAGTTAAGGGAGGATGAGCCCCAACCGCGCTCAACCACACCCCTGGGTTATAGGTGTTACATATTTTGAAAACAAGAAAAATGTCGTATTGTCTTTCATGTAATTAATACTGGTTATATACAATAGCCAACATTATATATTATTTTTCACTCAGTATCTCGTACTCTCCATCTAGATCTAGGTTATTTATTCCCTTTTCACTCTCGTATCTCTTTCACTCTCCCTCGATCTCCCTCGTCATCTCACCTTCAATCTCCCTCGTTTTTGCCGCCTTACTCTCTGTGTTGTGCTCTCCACGCCATGGTTCTCCCTCCCCTCGTTGTGGTGCCTTCTTCCGCGTCACCTTGGGTCTCCACATCGTTGTCCGCTTCCTCGGCGTCGCCCTCCCTCGTGGCCCCTTCCTCTTCGTTATCTTCCATCTCCTCGTCATGGTCTGCTTCACCGTGTCGTCCTCTCTCCCTCGGTCGTAGTAATATATTTATTTTTATTTTGTTAGTTTATATTTTTTTTATCTTTTTAGTTTATATTTTGTTACTTCATATTTTTTAAATTTTTAAGTAGCTAGGTTTTTATATCTTAGGTAGTTATTTTTTTCTGAATTAATCCATGCTGGTTCTTATTTGGTACTAAGTTTTTGAACTTCTGAATAGTTGCGTTTGTGATGCGTAATGTGTTGTTAATTATGTCTACAATCAGTCTTTAGTAAGTTACATTTTGTCGTGTGTTGTATGATAACAACTATTGGTATTTTGCTATTGTGATGTTACTTATAATTAAGTGTTGACAACAGAAGATGTCTTCAGATGATACTCAGTCTTTAGAGGATGCTCATTCTGTCATAGAGCCCTCACCAAAACAAGGTGGTCCGCTCGAAGAAGGCCTTGTATAAACGCGCGAGAGTATCGTGCCATGTTATGGAGGATTTGGGGATTGTATAGTTGCTTGTGTTTCTAGTAATGCCCTTTGCGTTGATGACCCGATAAGAGCGGTTAGGAGACCCGCCGCTGCTAGGGAGGTTCCCTAAGCTCCAATCATCATATCTCGAACGATGATGATGAGATATCAGAGTACAGCCTATCTACACCCGAGTGCAATTTGTCGACTCCCTTGGAAAATTCTATAGCTAGATTATATCCTGATGATCCCTTTAGCAACACCAAGTAGACTCTAGTGAGCCTTTAAATCCGTCTGCAAAGAATCTACGTACCTTCTATGCTTCAACATGCTCGGTAAAACTTTAGATGTCGAATTTCTCAGTCTAACTTTTATCCATTTGCTTCTCAGCTGTGTCAAGGTTAAAAGGATGTATAACGAGATATAGCAACAGGGAAAGATTAGATAGGGAAACAAACTTTGTTTGGGAGAAAGGGAAAAGAGTACAAGAGAGTTACAAAACGTTGATTTTTTAAATTGATGTAGTTGAAGTAAAAGTGGACATTTTATAGGAAATATGAAGATTTCACGGACATGTTTTTGATGCGTAAAAATGCATATGGTGGCAGCAAATTTTAGTGCCCAAGTGTTATTGTCCTAAGAAAAGAAGTTATAAATTTTAATACAATGCAATTTTTAGTGATACTGTATAAATTATTCAATGTTTGCTAGAAAAGAAAAAAAATGAAAGTTCAGTTTTGAGCCAATGGATAAGTAAAAGTGGAGAAGATTTACATGGATTAAGACCATTGGCTGAGAGAATCGAAAAAGGGAAAGAATAAAAAAGAGGATTGCAATTTGCAACCTGATTAAAAAGAAAGTCCGAAAATTATTTTAAAAGAGAGCCGCAGCAATCAAAAAAAGTGGACATGACAGAGATGGAATATTGGAGAGAAGCGCATATGGATCATGTGTGAATTCAATTTTGTGTTTTTAGCAGAAATAAATTACGCTTTGATAATAAAGCTATTCTTCTTCAATCTTTTCTTCATCAGATTAAGACTTCCACTTCTTTCGGGTTCCTCCTCGCATGACCACATATACAATACTATGACTGAGCTCTCTATTTTAAAATCTTTCCGTGTCAAAGACAACCCTAAGAAAGATCAATATATTATTCGGGTAGATTGGAAAGCTTCCTTTTGTGGTTCGTTCAAATGCAACACTAATGGTGCTTCTAAAGGCTCTCCCGACCCTTCTTCTTGTGGTGACATTTCTTGTGACTATAGAGCCTATTGGTTGTTTCGCGTCTTTATTGGGCAATGACACTGCCATTGATTTTGAGCTTTTGGCAGCCATGATAGCTATTGTAACCGCTTATGTTAAGGGGTGGCGTAAAATCTGACTTGAGTGTGATTCCTCTTCCGTTGTTATTGCTTTTAAGAACCCTGACATTGTCTCATTGAGATTGAAAAGTCGTTGGAGCAACACCTTAAGGCTTTGTTCAGATATGAACTTTATTGTCTCTCATATTTTTAGAGAAGGAAACAGTTGCGCAAATAAATTAGGTGTTTTTGGTCTAGTTAGTAGAACTTATACTTGGTGGAGTTTGCCTCAGAGCATCATCTTAGACGACTTTTGTCGTAATAGGCACTGCCTTCCTTTTTTTTTCTTCAGAATTAGATGATTTATCCTTGGGGTTTGATATCCTTGGCTTTTTTTTTTTGTGTTCTAGTGTTGCTTTTTTTGCTTGTTGTTTGTTTTCTTGGCAAGGGTTTCGGCCTAGTCCCCCATTGATCTTTCTTGTACTCCTTTTTATTTTGTTTTTTTTAATAAATTGAGGTAGATTGCATCAAAAGGTTTTAGAGAGACTCTTTCAAAGAAAAAGTCGTGACCGCATGCAAAATTTACCGTATAAAATCCATATTCAAAGCACCGCATTGCTGCATGGGAGACGGACGTGATCGGTTCCGCCTAAGTAGAGAAAAACGTATTTTGGGATAAATTTTTGGATAGCATGTGAGATTTTTGGTTTCGTAAATTTACTCTCAAAAATAACATTTCTAGGAATATAATGATAGGAATATTAATCCCATGTATTTTCTAAAATTATTTAGTTTTTGATAAATCGTTTAACATTCCCGAAAATAAAACGGTAATAAAATTAAAATATTTTTATATTAAGTTTTTTACTTTATCGTCATAGAAATTCTTATTCCCAACATTTTCCATGGAAATATTTATGGGAATGATGGAGATTATTGGAAATTGTTTTACTCATAGGAATCTTTATACTCAGGAATAATCTTTTTCAAACTTATAACAAACATAGGAATACTCATTCTTGACCCGTGAATTCCCAAGAAATCATATACTTGAAAAGCGTCAAAATTTCTCTAATATTGAGTTATTAATTTCTTTATATTTTCATTGCATATAATTTTATTTTATTGTTCATGATGACAATGTGTGACTAAATCCATTCTTAGGGTTTGGTAGATCTTGTGCGTTACACTTTATATATTAAGTTTATTATAAAAAGACAAGCAATCTAATAGCATCATATGGTTAATATTTCAGCTTTGAAGATTTCCGACTAGTGGGGAAATCCTATTGTTTGTATAAACTCGGTGTAATTTGGCCATTTGTCTCATTGTTAATTTCTGGTGTACTTTTTCCTCTTTGAGTCTTTTTCCCATGAGGTTTTGACCCAATGAGGTTTTAATGGTGCCCATTGTATTTGTAACGGTTGGGGTGCCCGTTTGCATCCCCTTTAATATAATTTCTGCTTATTCAAAAAATATCCTATGGTTAATATTTAATCCTGTCATCTTTCACAATAAACTTTCTCTTATAATATACATCCCTATATATTCTTGCTAAATTAACTTCTTATTGAATCTATATAAGGCTTGATTATATTTTAATTAATGAATTAATTATAAGCAAATGCTAGTGGTATGGAGAAATGTTAGTTTCCAAAGTACGAACCATGGACGTCCTTAATTAGTCAATCGTTATCTTGGATTAATTTGGCATTGTGAATCGATATGATCATAAGTCATAACCTTATTCATTTATTTCAAACAGTAGTTAAATCAACAAACTTGTTGGTTCTTAATGCTTTCGTAATTGTTGACTTGCATGACAATGATCGTAATCGATTAACAATGCATTGTCAATATTTGAAATATTGAGATAAACTGCTTGAGAACCAATCGAGACATTTCAATAATGCATTGTCGTCATTATTGACTCTCTCTTTGTGCTTGCATCTTTTGTTACTGGTTTGACTCTCTCTTGGGTTTCGACCCGAGTATATCCATTGGACAATGTGGAAGTGGTGTTTATTTATCATTTTTCTAAGCTGAGAAAACAATAATATACATACGAACAACACATATTATGGGTTACATGGTCATATATGAATTCAAATTTATTGGAGTCACAAATTGTCATAGTTACATATAGCCAACTATTAAGTAGGCATGGCAACAAAACTCGTACCTGTGGGTACCAACCCCAACCCCCCCCGGATTTGCTAGATTCGGGTTTGAGTTTTCCACAATATTCGGTACAGGGCGGGTAATGAGGATATAGGTCCCACGCCCGTCGACCCCGCCCCGAATGTACAAAGTTACAATATTTCCTCTCTCATTTTAGAAACACTCCACATCTCAACTAAACCCTAAAGTTCTTTGCTAGCCCTAACGCTTTCTCATATATTAGAGGCTTTGATGTGTTCTAGAAGTTGGTTATGGAGTAATGAAAACAACAGTATGATTTTAATATTTACTAGTGATGTTACTTCCCATTTTGAAGAGTGAAGACGTCAATAGCATTTAGAGAAAGAAAGAAGGCAACATTGATGTGGCTACGGGGATGGGGTTGGGGCGGAGATCCCTGAACCCGTTGGGTACGGGGATGAGGATCAATAGTTCATCCCCGTTGGGTTTGGGTAAGGGAACGGGGAACTATATGAGATTCAGAGATGGGGATAGAAATGCAAAATCATCCCCGTTGGGTTTGACTGTTTCACACTCTTTCTAGTTACCAGCAACACATGTGCACAGTTTGATCACATTGAGTTCAGATCGTGTGAGGACTTAAATTTGTAACCGCAAAAAATCCAAATTCCTGATATATAATTAAACAACTATAATATTAATATAATATATAAGGGTGGGGACCAGGTACTAGCTGGAATACTATTGTCAATATAGATAGATAGATGGAAGAAAAGTTCAAAAATTTCTGCCTCCGGTTGTGAATCACGTTTTGATTATAAATTTGCAACACAACACAAACTGAGAATCGGAAACCAAACAAACATTGGACACTTCTCTCTTTTATCTCCCATTTCTCCGCTCGACAAAACCAATACCTTAATTAAGATTACCACTCTCTCACGATTCAAGAACCTCAACATTGAGACACTTACGTCCAACTAACATAACAGGTCTCTCTCTCTCTCTCTCTCTCTCTCCGTCTTTTCTTAGTTTTGTCCACTTTAGCAGAAAGCATATGAAAATGAGGAAACGTATCCAAGTTATATGATCTTTTATGCCTTTTTTGATTTTTCTCAATAAAGTATATCTTTACTTTATATATAGTTCAATTCATTTCAAATTTCAGTATTTGTTTCTCGCCTTGTCTTTTATATATCATTGGTGAAATTTCTAATCTCGCTGAGTACAGATCATCCATGTTGTTGCTGTTGTGTCCCGTTCCCTTCATTATATCGAGAACTAATTAGTTTAGATTTAGATTTAGATGGAAATTTGCATTTGAAATTTTCTCATTAACAAAACCACGGTTTCTGAATGATCCAAACCACGCACGCACACACGCACATATACGAGTATTCAATTCAGAATTTCCAGTGTAGTTTTATATTTTGGTATAATTTCAAGTGTGCTTTTTTCGACATAGAAAGGTAGTAGCAATTTCAGGTTTAATTTTCTACTTGTCTTTTTTGGCTAAAAAATAAAATATGCGGAAAAAGTCATGATCGTGGCTTTCCGATCACTCTAACGGCTCTAAAAGGAACCGGAAGCACTAGTCTCACGCTTTTTCTTGTTAAAGAACTAGTCTCACGCTTTCTTGTTAAGAGTTTCTCCTACTTATCTGGGAAATAAAACTATGATTTTCAAAACTTGTTTCAATCACGACACCTCAATTCCTGCAGTGATAAGTTACTTGAGAGTTGAGACCACGGGAAGTCTACTTGATGCTTCCCTTCAAGGTTTGATTCCCACAAAAATTCTGAGTTTCTATTTAAGAGTTTATATTGTGTATAGATTTTTACGACGAACACCAATCACAATTCATGGAGCGGTTGGTTACCAATTGATTAATTGGTGGTTACCATTTGACTCATAACTCATTTCTTTTTGATGAAATGTCATGTCAACCTCTAATTGGTATATAGTGTAAAAAGGTTATACACCTATTGTGTATACAAATTAAACTCCAGAAAAAAAAACATGAGTTTAATTTCTATACACATATTGTGTATAGAACTTTACAACGACCACCAATCACAATACATAGAGTGGTTGATTACTAATTGACTAATTTTCTTTTGATGATGTGTCAGTCTCTAATTCGTAGATAGTATAAAAAAAACTTATAAACCTATTGTGTATATAAATTAAATCCAAAAAACATTATCGAATTTGCTTGCTATTAATTATATTGGTTTGGGCTTATCGAAAAAAATTATATTGGTTTGGAGTTTCGGGTGCTTCTAGTGTGATAGAGCAAATCAAATCTCTCACTGCACTAAAATTGACCATAATATATGAGTGGTTAAGATTAAATCAACCAATATTAAATCTCAACCGTTGATGAAGTTTTGTACAACATCCTGCATATTTAATGATTCACCAGTGAGAGATATGATTTGCTCTCCGCCCTATAAACACGTTTCTAACTATTTCTATTTTCTATTCTGTCATCCAACGATCTCACGTGTACCTGATATGTTACGAGTAATATTCGCCTTTTTTTTTATATATATTTTCGATGTCCTTTTCATTTAGAAAATGAATTTGAGCCATCAATTAAACTTTAGCCGAATCGAGTTATACTCAGATAGTGAAGTGTTATACATTTAGCGGTGTGCTACTAGCAGTATTTCTTTTCCGTTTCGTGTTGTTTGTATTATTATTATTATTATTATTATTATTAATTAATAGTCTTTTTTTTGGTATACATTATTATTTAAAGAAGGAAAAAAGATGTGACCGTCCATTGAACGTAGGGGCATCGCATGTATGGATGGATTGAATCATTATCAATATTGTTTTGCCTCCTGTTTTTTCCTTTGTTTTCTTTCAAAATACATCATCAAAGAAACTAGTTTTTTTTTTATTTTAATTTCTCTTTTTATTTGATTTGGCCTTTTCTGGAAAGTGAGATATTAATTGTGAGCGAGTCCGATCCCTACGGATAAACATCAATTCGTTTATAATACTAAACAGACTTTGGTGACCTTTCGCAAACATTTATTTCAGTACTACTTTCGTTCCACTTTATAATAGAAAATGCAGTTTTTGGTTCATTGAATAACCGATATATATTTAGTCTTATAAAGTGGTTAGGAGGTAGTAACTTTTAAGGCCGCATGTTGCTTTGATATAATTTTATATAAATCCATGGGATCGCGGTGAAGTTTGGCAGTTATACAAGCTAGTTCGTTTGTGCACTCATCTTGTAAGCAAGTATATTGGTTTAGAAGCTGAAGATGTCTTCTAGACTCTTATGTTATGGTACATGCAACATTGTTTTGATTGAAAACATTCACTTTTATTTATTTATTTTTGCAGAATTTCAAACTAAGATTTTCTCTCTTCCCTGGGATGAATAAATTGTCTGTTAACAAATTTGAGAGTGAATTTTGTGGTTGTATTTAATGGGCTGCTTTTGTTCAACTTCAAAGAAAGTCAAATCACCGGGTTATGAAGAACCCACAGTTCTTGCTTCTGAGACACCTTGTGAGTATTGATCATCCAAGTGGTAATCTTATCTCATTCCATCCCCAATTCTGATTTTTAGATATTAAATTTTAAAGCTGATTAAATGAAGTTTTCTTTTCTATTTTCAAAGTTACTGTGAGTGAAGTAGAGGCATTATATGAACTCTATGGGAAGTTGAGCAATTCAATTATTGAAGATGGTCTTATTCACAAGGTGAGTTACATCTTTTTTAAATTTAGATAAAATGTCTTTAATTCTGGTCCCTGATCACTTTTTGTACATAATTCAGGAAGAATTTCAGCTGGCACTTTTCAGAAACAAAAACAAGAAAAATCTGTTCGCCGACAGGGTTTGTAAAATTGACTCATCATACTCTACAGTTCCAAATTGTTTGATTTTGTTCAAATTATTGGTCACTTTTTACTTTATTATAAACTTGAACTTTTTATACTGAAATTATTGATGATGTTTAATTTCAATGAAATCCTTTATCTGACTTGTCATTTTCACATTTATTTCTCCTTTTCAGATTTTTGACTTATTTGATGTGAAGCGCAATGGGGTCATTGAGTTTGGGGAATTTGTTCGATCACTAGGTGTTTTTCACCCAAATGCAGCTTTAGAAGACAAGATTGCATGTAAGATTGATTCTCAAATTAACACAAAGATTTCATGCTTTCACTGAGTTTTGGAGTTTCCTATATTTGCAAGAATTATAGTATATAATATGCTCTAGTTATTTATGTGTTGCATTGATATTTTTCAGCCATCTACCAGACACCTTATCATTTATTAAATTGGAAAATCATGATTTTGCAGTTGCTTTTAGGTTGTATGATCTGAGACAAACAGGGTACATTGAACGAGAGGAGGTATGGTTTTTTTGAAATATCTATATTAACATTAATACTATCCATAAACTGTATATAAATATATATGAACTGTTTCATTATACATCATATGGTTTATTTGCAGTTAAAGGAGATGGTATTGGCACTTCTGCACGAATCAGATATTGTTCTTTCAGATGACATGATAGAATCCATTGTGGATAAGGTTCTTAAAATCTCACTACCTTACTACTCTTACGCTTAATAGCTTCTTGATAATAGCGTTTTCTTAATTTTGTATACCTTCTTCCGCAGTCTTTTAAAGATGCTGATACAAAGGGTGATGGAAGGATTGATCAAGATGAATGGAAAGCGTTTGTTTCTCAGCATCCATCATTAATAAAGAATATGACTCTTCCATATTTAAAGTCAGTGTGTAAACCTCTTCATGAAGCTTTTTTTCTTCATTTACTGGAATAGCTTATTTATGCATACGTTTCCTTTCCATGTTGCAGAGATATTTCCTTAGCTTTTCCAAGTTTTATCGTAACAACAGAAGTTGATGACTCAGATGTATGACTTCCTGATACTGTTCTTGCTAAGGTAGATGCCTTTTCCTCTTGAAAATTCTAGTGCAAGTCTAGCTAGCTTGTATATTTATGTATCAGTGTGTATATACGAGATCAGATGTAAGTAGAGCAGTGGACCATGTATTTACGATTACAGTTCTAGTATGTTTTGAGATTTTCATTAGTTCTACCAGAATTGCATTCCTCTTACTCCCTCCCATCTTAGAAAGTCTCAGTTTTTTTTTATGTAGTCTAAAACATGCACTTTTCGACTAAAAAGACCATGGGGCCAAAGACATGGCCCGTGAAGCCCCATGGGTCCAGGCCAGGCCCACACAACTTAGTGGACCTAAGCCAGCCCATGGGCAGTTTTTTTCATAAAATCTGAAATATTTTTGGAAGATGGTTCTGTTCAATGATGGTTAAACCGATATCTCAAGCAACATTTAATAAAATGCCCAAAAGCCACAACTATATAATTTGCTTCTTCATTGCTATTCCCAATACAGGTTCATGCTAAATTACAAGCATACTAATAAGCCTGAACAAAAACACAAACATGTGACTTAAACATTCAGCCACACACACTGCTACAATCATCATTCCATAGCCTTCTTCAACATATATACAAGGGAAGAACAACCAGAAACCCCAAAATGCAATACACAACAAGAAAATAACTAATAAAGGTTCACTCCATGATTAGTTCCCTATGACGGTTTAGGTCCTTCAAGTAATTAGAGCAAGTATGATCCTCTAAGTCACACAAGCCTCCAACATAAGTGATTTTGGGGCAGCTGAATAAGACCAAGGTCTTTCACCCTTTAGTATCTGCACAACCTATAGTCAACAAAAATGCAAGTCAGATTCTAACGCATACATAGGTGAAACAATGTAGCTAATTATTAAACAAAGGTGAAAGAGAGAGGATGTTAAATAAAGGTGATTACAAAACAACCCCATCTGATTATTGACAGCATATATGCAATAATTAAATTTAAGGTTCAAAAACCTTAGTATATGCGAGATGCCAGTACAAAAGTGTAAGCAAAGATGAGTTTCAAGATTAGTTCTCAAAAATGTATAGCTTAGACAAAGTGTTTCCAAAAGAAAAAATTTCAATATTATAAAAGATGAAAAAAGACCTAAGAATAAAAATGAGTTTCAAAAGTTATTTCTCAAAAACCTAGTCTAAGCAAAGTGTTTTTGACAGATAATTTTTCAAAATTAAAAAAGTTTCAAAAAGGATCTAAGAATCATGTTTTTGAGAAAGAATAATTTCCCAATATGAGAAGCAAAAAGCTTCAAAGATAAGTTTAAAAGAGTATGGAAGAACAAATTTCAAAGACAAGTTTAAAAGAGTTTGCAAGAATGAGTTTCTAAAATTATTTCTCAAAAACTTAGGCTAGACAATATTTTCAAAAGAAAAATATCAAAATTAAAAAGATTAAAAAAGACCTAAGAATAAGGTTTTTGATATCGAATGTTTTCAAAATATGATATGCAAAAAGTTTCAAAGACAACTTCAAAAGAGTGCGCAAAAATGAGTTTCAAAAAGGATTTCTCAAAAACTTACCCAAGACAGAGTTTTCAAAAGAAAAATTTTAAAAATTAGAAAAGACTTAAGGATTAGGTTTTTGAGATAGTATGTTATCAAAATAGGATATGCAAAAATTATTTCTCAAAATAATATCCTAGACAAACAACTTTCAAAAGAAACATATTCAAAATTACTAAAGGATAAAAAAAACGCCTAATAAGGTTTTTGAGAAAGTATATTTTCAAATGTGATATGTAAAAACTTTCAAAGACTCGTTCGAAATAATATGCAAAGATGAGTTTCAAAATTATTTCTCCATATTTTATCAGCTAAAATGCTCCCGGAATCCCTTAACTTTATTTTAGATAGCGATTTAGTCCTTTATCTTTTTTTTGTCCCAAATAAGTCCTTTAAGTTTCAAAATGTTAGCAATATTAATCTTTTTTTGAGTTTTAGTCCGACTCCGTTTTAAAAAAGACCATGTGTCCTGTTAAGTGATGGTATGTCAATTACAGGTTCCACGTGTTCCTGCTTATTCTATTGACTAATCATTTTTGTTTTCTTTTTTATTTAAAAAAACTCTGCAACCCAGAAACATGTGTTTTTGATATCCAGAAATTTCCAATTTGATCCCAAAATTCTAAATTTCCTTTTTCGATTGACCCCAAAATCGTGACCTTCTGCTTGATGAATAAATTGTGACCTAGAAACCCAAATCGTGAGAACCCATCAAACCCCTAATTCATGATTGGTGATGATTGAAGATTCAAGGTTTCGAGATTTTGATTTCGTTTTACCATGTTTTATGATTTCGTTTCGTTTTTAAAGATTGGCGATGAAGAATGATCGATGGTGATAGCGACTTTGTTTCGTTTCTGAAGTTACATATCTGGGTTTTTTGCAATTGAAGATTGATGATGAAGATGGAAATTTGGGTTTCCTTTTGTTTTGCAGTTTTTTTATTTCGTTTTTCGATTGATGATTTACATTTTTCCTCTTGTTAGCCTGTAATTTCGACAGGCTTCATTAAAGATGGTCAACATGGCTTGATTTATATTTATTTCACAAAGACCATATTATTTCGACAAAGAAAATAGTCATGCGCAAGGTAAACTCGACAAGTTTCCAGGGAAGCAAAAGCAAGAGAGAGGAAAATCGACACAGGCTTTCGACAGACAGAAATCAGGGCGGTTATGCGTTGAAGACTAGCAGTTGGTCGAAGCGTGACAGAGCAGTTTCGGTCGAAAGTAGGAGCGGTTACTTGGCCGAAAGTAGGAGCAGTTACTTATTTTCAAATTGTTAGGCAGTTACCTAGTTCGAATTTTCCCCCCTTTTCCCTTGTATAAATAACTGTTTCTGAGAAGAAACAAAGGTCGCGAAAATCACAATACACACCCGATTCCTGAAACTCTAACTTCCAAGCCAGAGCGAAAAACGAGTGGAAGAATCCCTGTATGTGATCGTGTACCATTTTTATGATTCAATGCAATTTGTTCTTCTTTTCTTTACGATTCCTGCACCATTTACTGCTTCTTTTTCTTTTCAATTCTGTTAATCATTTGCAAATCGTCCCATTTTCTACATTTTCTGAAACAAAAACTTTTGCAATTCAAAGGCAATTGCTTTGAGATTTTTCTAGTTTGATCTCACAAACCTTCTAATAAAACTAGTGATTGTTTGCTAAAAACACCAGCAAACAAATTGGCACGCCCGGTGGGACTTTGCCTTTGATTTTGTTCATTCTCGTACTCTCTTATTTGTGTTCGCTGTTGTATGCACTTAAGAAGTGGTAAAATGGTTCGTTCTGGTACGAATAATGCATCTAGTTCCAACCCTGTGGTTTCACAAGGGCAAGGGACAACAATGGATTCTGCAAGCATTAGCGCAGGACCATCATCGTCGATAACCGTTCCTTCATTATCAATGACTAATGTTGGTTCAACGCAGTCAGAAATGGCATCTCTGCCAATGTCTTTGCCGTTAAGTTCAGGGCTTCATAGCCCTTACATGGCAATGGGAAACGGTTTAGACCCACGTTTGAATAACGTGCATCTACCCCCATTTCCTTTGGGAATGTATGGCATGCCTACTGGAATGCCACATATTTCGACCTTTTCCCCTACACATGTCTCTTCTGAGAGCGTATTTGGTCGAAATCCCCCAGCATTAACCAATACGTCTTTGTTGGCTTTAAGACAGCAAGTAGATGAGAGTAATCACGATATGGTTAATATGCTTACCCAACAAATTGGTACAGTTTTCAATCCATTGATTCAAAATACCAATAACAGTTACCAAATGTTGGCAATTCAGATGAGTAGGATTGCAGACTTTTTTGGGGTTCCAGCGGTTAATAATAGGCACGTTCCTATTATTGCGGGTAATGCGTCGCCAGTTAACCCCCAAGAAGCAGTTGCAGTCGAAACGTCGACAGTTGTAGGCGAACTACAAGGGGCAGTAAACCACGTCCCTGAAGTAGTTTTGGTAAATAGACACCAGAACGCTGATGAAGTTGTTAGACAAGTGCAACAACACAATGTTGGCGCAGAAAACAATATAGCTACTTTAGTCGAAACAATTTTGGCACAAAATGGCCTTAACATAGGTTTACAAAGGCCTAACTTCGTATCACCATTATGTGAATATGTATTACAAACTGAGTTACCAAGAGGATGGAAAGTTCCCAAGTTTACTAAGTTTGGTGGTGATACAAATGAGTCCACAGTCGAACACATTGCTCGTTTCTTGACTGAGGCTGGGGACTTAGCACAAAATGAAAATTTGAAGATGAAATACTTTCCAAATTCTCTAACTAAAAATGCTTTCACTTGGTTCACGACCTTACCCCCTGGTTCTATGTACACATGGGGGCAATTAGAAAAGGCATTCCATGCACAGTTTTACATGGGCCAGTCGAAAATTAGTCTTAAAGAATTGGCTAGTGTTCGGCGCAAAATGCCTGAAACTATTGATGTTTACTTAAACAGATTTAGGCTGTTGAAATCTCGTTGCTTCACACAAGTCCCTGAACATGAGCTTGTCGAAATGGCTGCTGGTGGCCTTGATTACTCAATTAGAAAGAAATTTGACACATCTCATTTGCGAGATATGGCTCATTTGGCTGATAGAGTTCGACAAGTTGAAAGGCTTAGAGAGGAAAAATCTAGAGTGAATAGGTATCATAAAAAAGAAAAAGTGGCATATGTCGAAGAAGAATTTGACGTTACATATAGTAATGTCGAAGAGGAGGAGATAGACGTGGCTGAACTTAAGCCTGGTCCTCCTTATACCTGTAAATTATTAAGGCCTGCGAATGGGAATAACCCTGTAGAGCCTAAGAATGATAGATTTATGCTTAAGACTTATACTTTTGATGTTACTAAATGTGATGAAATTTTTGATCTTTTAGTAACTGATGGTCAAATATTAGTGCCTAAAGGCCTTAAAATACCAACTCTTGACCAAAGAAAGAAAAAGGGTTATTGTAAGTTCCATAATTTTTTGGGGCATAACACTGACCGTTGTGTGCTCTTCAGGGATATTGTGCAAAAAGCAATTAACGAAGGAAGACTCAAATTTGCTGATAAGAAAATGAAAGCTCCTATGCAGATTGATGTTGATCCATTGCCTAAGGCTGAAGCTATGTACTCTGAACCTGTCGAAGCTGATGTAGGAATGGTGGATGCTCAAATGGCAGACCCTCCTAAGTGTGTCAAGACTGCCACCGAAAAATTAAAAGGTTTTATGTATGCTGAAGGTAAGAAACAGGAGGTGACCCTAAAAGAATATGATGGGAAGATACATGCTGTGTATCCAAAGGCTGAGGAAGAGTTGATAGATTTCCTCAATCGATGTAAGTGGAATAACTCTGAAGTTATGCTTTGCCCAAGGTGTAGTGCTGTCTTCGATAAAGAAGCAGCTAAAGCTGTCGAAGGTTATCAGGATCAACAACAACGCAAAAGAAAATGGCTTGATAACAGGCCAAAATTTGACTTTGCAAAAGGAGATCTTCCTGGCTATGAGGTTAATGTGTCAGCAAAGCCTTCAACAAGTAAACAGCAAATTGCTAAGGAGAAGTCCTCAGCACCAGGGTATTTGAAGCTGTCAACAGGTAAATCCTTTGTTCCAAGTGCTAGTGCTCCTGTTGAAGCGTGGGTACCCAATAATCAACGTGCTAAAGCTGTTAAGCCAGGTACTGATGCTATTAAGTTTAATTATAAGAATAACTATAAGGGTAAGAACCCCATGACTAGAACACACTGGCGTCGTTACCAAAGACGGCAGAAGAAGAAGGCACACTTTGACATTAACCAGGTTCCAAGTCATTTGGCTAATAATCAAGTCCCACGCAGCATGATAGTGGCTAAGAGTGAGTTTCACAAAGCTGAAGTTGCCACAAAGAGGAATGCTGATGCTGCTAGTCATGTGTGTGCAGCGAATAAGGCCAAAGGCAAGGCTGTGGTAACAGAAAAGCCAAGAAGGCCTGCTCTTGAAAGAATATTTCCTCCATTGTCAACAGTGAAAGAAAGAAATGCTGATTTCGACATGGATGAAGACATGGAGTCTGATTTCAATGATTCTGAAGATGACCTTGACGTTGTTTGCAATGTGGTATCAATACTGCCTCTTGAGTACGATGTTATCACGGTACCAAATGACGTTGAAGAAGATTTCACAGAGGACATGGCTCATCATAAGCCAATGTGTTACTATGTGATGAACGATGGTTGTGTCGAAGACCAAATGGCTACCTTCGAGAAGCCAGATATGAGTATGCAAAACCACTTGAAACCCCTGTATGTCCAAGCCAAGGTCAATGGTGTTGGAATTAACAAAGTGTTAGTGGATGGTGGAGCTGCAGTGAATTTGATGCCGCATGGTCTTTTGAAGAAGATTGGTAAGTTCGATACTGACCTCAGGCCACATAACATTGTCTTAAGCAACTATGAAGGCAAAACTGGCCACTCTTTGGGGGCCATTGAGGTGGACTTAATTGTTGGTTCCATAAAGAGGACTACATTGTTCTTAGTGATAGCCTCTAAAGCGAATTTTAATTTACTCCTTGGTAGAGAGTGGATCCATGGAGTTGGTGCTGTCCCTTCAACGTTGCATCAACGTTTAGTAATGTGGAAGGAAGATGGTTTGGTAGCGTATGTTGAAGCCGATCAGAGCTACTTCCGTGCTGATGTGAACCAAGTTACCAAGGAAAATTTTGAGAAACAAATGGCGAAGATTGCGCCATGTTCATCTTCTAATGAGGCATATGTTCCTGCGGATAATGTTTTTGCCTCAGTTCATCTTGACCCAAATTATGGTTTTGTTTGGGAAAGAGAAATAATGGGAGATGATAGTGTCTATCCTGATGGTGTTTTTCGACCAACGGGGTGGAACACTGGTTCTTGAAAGTGTTCTTATGTCAGTGCCCAATGCATGGGACAAAATTACGGCTTATATGGCTGAAAACAAGTTTAAAGCGGCTATGGAGGCCGAAATTATTCAACAAACAATGGCTGTCGAAGCCAGTGAGTTACATGAAGAAAATAGCATAGTCATAGATGAAAGACTTGATTGTATCTATGATAATGATCCATTAGGTTTTGAAAAGGATCCTAGAGATTCGACAAAGCATATGCAAGCTCAAGACACGTTAGAAGAAGTTGATTTGGGAAATGGCTCAATAAAAAGGCCAACTTATATTAGTGCAAATATTGATGTTTCTCTAAAAGCCCAAGTCATTACATTGCTAAGGGAGTTCAAAGACTGTTTTGCTTGGGATTACGACGAGATGCCCGGGTTAAGTCGAGAAGTAGTGGAAATGCAATTACCAATTCGACCAGGGAAGAAACCAGTGAAGCAAGTGCCAAGAAGATTTGCTCCTCAAGTGTTGGCTAAGATCAAAGAGGAAATCGAAAGGCTATTCAGAAACAAATTCATCAGAACTGCCAGGTATGTCGAATGGTTAGCCAATATAGTTCCTGTAATAAAGAAAAATGGGACTCTTAGAGTTTGCATAGATTTTAGGGATTTAAATAATGCATCTCCCAAGGATGAATACGCAATGCCTGTGGCAGAAATGCTAATAGATTCAGCAGCAGGATTTGATTATCTTAGTATGCTCGATGGTTATTCTGGGTATAATCAAATCTTCATTGCTGAAGAGGATGTGGCGAAAACTGCTTTTAGATGTCCAGGGGCATTGGGTGTTTATGAATGGGTAGTAATGCCCTTTGGCTTAAAGAATGCTGGTGCTACATATCAGAGGGCCATGAATTCTATGTTTCATGATTTTATTGATGATTTTATGCAAGTATACATAGATGATGTGGTGGTTAAATCTTCCTCAGAAAGTGGTCATTTAGACCATCTTCGCCGTTCTTTTGAAAGAATGAGGAAATATGGATTGAAATTAAATCCATTAAAATGTGCCTTTTGTGTACGTGCAGGTGATTTCTTGGGTTTTATAGTGCACAAAAAAGGCATTGAAATCAATCAAAATAAGACTAAGGCAATTATGGAAACGAAGGCCCCTTCGACCAAAAAGGAGCTTCAGTCGTTGCTGGGAAAAATCAATTTCCTACGAAGATTTATATCGAATCTAAGTGGCAAAATACAAGTTTTTTCGCCATTATTAAGACTGAAGAAGGAAGAAGAGTTCAAATGGGAACCAATGCATCAAGCAGCCTTCGACGAAATCAAGTCTTATTTGATGAAACCACCAATTTTGTTGCCTGTTATTAAACACAAAGTGCTCAAATTGTACATAGCAGCTTCTGATAGAACAATAGGTAGCATGTTAGCACAAGAGGATGATAGTGGTATCGAAAGAGCCATTTATTACCTCAGTAGGGTCCTCAATGATGCCGAAACGAGGTACAATCCTATAGAAAAGTTGTGCCTTTGTTTGTATTTCTCGTGTACAAAGTTAAAGCAATATATAAAACCAGCCGATGTTTCTGTTTATTTGCATTTTGATGTTATTAAGCATATGTTGTCGAAACCAATAATGCATAGCCGAATTGGTAAATGGGCTTTGGCTTTGTCAGAATACAACTTAACTTATCAACCTCTAAAATCAATTAAAGGACAAGTGGTTGCTGATTTTATAGTAGACCATTCTGTTGTTGAAGAAACATTAAGTTTTGTAGACGTATATCCTTGGAGGTTGTATTTTGATGGCTCAAGCCATAAACATGGAGTTGGGATTGGTATTTTAATAATATCTCCTACTAACATTCCAACGAAGTATAAGTTTAAAATTCGAGATGTTTGCTCCAATAATGAAGCTGAGTATGAGGCTTTAATAGTAGGCCTTGAAATTTTACTTGAGCTGGGGGCAAGTCATGTCGAAATAAAAGGTGACTCTGAGTTGGTGGTCAAACAATTGACAAGAGCGTACAAATGCATTAAAGAGCACCTTATCAGATACTTTGTTGTTGCCAATGCTTTGTTAAAAAGATTTGAGTCTGTTCACTTAGAACATTTACCACGAATTGATAATCAAGTGGCAAATGAATTGGCACAAATCGCTTCAGGCTATAAAGTTTCAAAGCGAAGCCTAGAGGAGTTAATTGAAATAAAGGATAAAATCATTTCTAATGACTATTCTTCGTCACTATTGTCAACACCAACAACTGGGGGGGCAACAGATACAAATGCAAACGAGGAACTAGCTGTTACAAATGCAAACGAGGAACTAGCTGTTGTTGAAAAACGTCAATTTTTTGGTGACTTTGACTTAGCAGAAATTCTTGCTCTTGACAATATGACCAATAATGATTGGCGAAGGCCTATTGCGGAATATTTGCAAAATCCCACAGGAAATACCAATAAAAAGGTAAAATACAGAGCTTTGAGCTATGTGATAATTGGAAACGAATTGTTTAAAAAGACTCCTGAAGGAGTACTATTAAAATGTCTTAGTGAAAATGAGGCATATTTAGCAGTTTCCGATACACATAGTGGAGCGTGTGGTTCACACCAAGTAGGCCAGAAAATGAAGTGGTTATTATTTCGACAAGGAATGTATTGGCCAACTATGCTGAAAGATTGCATAGAATTTGCTAAGGGATGCCAAGAGTGTCAAAAGCATGCTGGGATACAACATGTACCTGCAAATGAATTGCATGCCATAGTCAAACCTTGGCCATTTAGAGGTTGGGCTCTAGATGTGATTGGAGAGATAAAGCCAACTTCGTCGAAGGGCCATAGATATATCCTTGTGGGAATTGATTACTTCACCAAATGGGTTGAAGCTATACCTTTAGCCAATGTTGATCAGGAAGCAGTGATAAGGTTTATTCAAAATCATATCATTTATAGGTTTGGAATTCCAGAAACCATTACTACAGATCAGGGATCAGTTTTTACTGGTAGAAAAATGGTAGAGTTTGCTTCTGAAATTGGTTTTAAGTTATTAACTTCGACACCATATTATGCGCAAGCCAATGGACAAGTAGAAGCTGCCAATAAAGTTATTATTAATTTGATTAAAAAGCATGTTGGGCAGAAACCCAAGAATTGGCATAATACCCTTGATCAGGCGTTATGGGCTTGTCGAAATTCACCTAAAGAATCTATCAACACTACTCCTTATAGGCTAACATTTGGACACGATGCAGTGTTGCCTGTTGAAATTTGTCTACAATCAACAAGAATTCAAAGACAGTGGGAGATTCCCTCTGATTATTATTGGAATATGATGCTTGATGAATTGGTTGATTTAGACGAAGAAAGGTTTTTAGCTTTAGATACGCTTATTCGACAGAAAGAGAGGGTAGCTAAAACTTATAACAAAAAGGTTAAGTCTAAAGCCTTTAATTCAGGTGATCTAGTGTGGAAGGTCCTATTGCCTATGGATAAAAAAGATAGAGTCTTTGGTAAATGGTCCCCAAGTTGGGAAGGACCATTTAAAATTTTACAAGTTTATTCAAACGGCGCATATGAGGTCGAAGAGATTGGCGCTGATGAAAGGATTTTGCGTATAAATGGTAAATACTTGAAAAAGTATAAGCCAACGTTGCACGAAGTTAAAATAACGCTGGAATAAATATAAAGAAAGCGTAAAAACATGGCATTTAAGTTGCCAAAACATGGTCAAAGGCCGAAACTACAGGCTGTTCAAGTTCAAGGTTTGAATATGGAAACAACACTTAACAGTGGTGACATCAGGTATACAGCTATTTTACTCAAGTGCAAAGTTATTTCGATGGTGAATTCAAAAAATGTCTTTCTCTTCTTCCTCCTCAAGTTCAGTCGAAAAAGACATTTTTGGGGGGCAATTTGTTAGCCTGTAATTTCGACAGGCTTCATTAAAGATGGTCAACATGGCTTGATTTATATTTATTTCACAAAGACCATATTATTTCGACAAAGAAAATGGTCATGCGCAAGGTAAACTCGACAAGTTTCCAGGGAAGCAAAAGCAAGAGAGAGGAAAATCGACACAGGCTTTCGACAGACAGAAATCAGGGCGGTTATGCGTTGAAGACTAGCAGTTGGTCGAAGCGTGACAGAGCAATTTCGGTCGAAAGTAGGAGCGGTTACTTGGCCGAAAGTAGGAGCAGTTACTTATTTTCAAATTGTTAGGCAGTTACCTAGTTCGAATTTTCCCCCCTTTTCCCTTGTATAAATAACTGTTTCTGAGAAGAAACAAAGGTCGCGAAAATCACAATACACACCCGATTCCTGAAACTCTAACTTCCAAGCCAGAGCGAAAAACGAGTGGAAGAATCCCTGTATGTGATCGTGTACCATTTTTATGATTCAATGCAATTTGTTCTTCTTTTCTTTACGATTCCTGCACCATTTACTGCTTCTTTTTCTTTTCAATTCTGTTAATCATTTGCAAATCGTCCCCTTTTCTACATTTTCTGAAACAAAAACTTTTGCAATTCAAAGGCAATTGCTTTGAGATTTTTCTAGTTTGATCTCACAAACCTTCTAATAAAACTAGTGATTGTTTGCTAAAAACACCAGCAAACACCTCTCCTCTCTCTGACTTGGTATGCGAATTCCAATACTGGGAAGATGAATTCATAGGAGGAGGTTGAAGAAGATGAATAAAAATGACATGTCAATAAAAAATAATTAATAATGACATGGATTATAACACATCAACATTGTTTTTCCACATAGGGAGTTTTAACACAGTTGAACGAAGGCTAACGGAGGAGGGTAATGTTGCTTAAAATTTAAAAGATAAAGAATTTATTTGGGATAAAAAAAGATAAAGGCCTAAATCGTTACCTAAAATAAAGTTAGGGGACCCCGTGAACATTTTAACCTATTTTATCCTAGAAAAGGGACTTCAAAAGATATAGTTTCAAAAGATGAGTTTCTAAGAATAAGGATTTTGAGATAGTATGTTTTCAAAAATTGGTTTGGATAGTTTTAGTTAAGAATTGAACTAGATAAACTTGTTACAAATCTACCTACTAATGCTGCAAAACATAATTGGGGGAAAACCTCACTGATCTATCTATTTCGAATTTTGATGTGAGCAATGGATCCTCAAAGCTATAATTCAAGTTCACGATAGTGTTTGGGATGAATTAAGGTTTAAGAAAGCTCAAGAATTGGTTTGGACACTGTTATACAGTGCTAAGCTAGGGAGCTACCCAACATTTGAGTTCTTTGTCCCATAGCAAGAACAAATAGAGCAGTAGTTGCTGAACTGAGTTACTAGAGTTTAAAGGATCCTTAGGGATCAAGTTTATATTTGCCTAGTCCACCCTAAATATGTAATACATATTAGTTTGTGACTTTAACTTTTGATGATGTAATTGAAGTTGAGTAATTTTGAGAACCAAACTTTTGAATATGAACAATAGATTGTAAAAATGACTTATAGATTTCCTTTAGGTATTTATACCTTATGGAACTTAAGCTGATGGTTTATATGTGATGTTCAAAACCTGAAGTAGGTTTAGAACTTTGATTTTATGTTAAGTGTTAATGCTCTTTATATTTCTCCCAACATTGAAATATTAGGATGTTACACCAAAAGCTTCAAAGATAAGTTCAAAAGAATATGACAAACGAGTTTCAAAGAAGTTTAAAAGAGTATGCAAGAATGAGTTTCTAAAACTATTTCTCAAAAACTTTTCTAGACAATGTTACCAAAAGAAATATTCTCAAAATTTAAAAAGATTAAAAAAGACCTAACTAAGAATAAGGTTTTTGAGAGAGTACATTTTCAAAATATGACATGCAAAACGTTTTAAAGACAACTTCAAAAAATGAGTTTCAGAAAGGATTTCTCAAAAACTTATCCTAGACAAAGTTTTCAAAAGAAAATATTTAAAATCAAAAAAAAAAAGGCCCAAGAATAATGCTTTTTAGATAGTATGTTTTTGAAATATGATATGCAAAAAAATTCAAAGCTAGTTCTTCAAATATTTAAAAAAGGCCTAAAATAATGTTTTTTACAATATCATGTAAAAAAAGAAATATTTTCAAATATTAAAAAGTTTGAAAAAGGTTCTAAGAACAAAGTTTTTGAGATAGTATGTTTTCAAAATATGATATGCAAAAATGAATTTCAAAAATTATTTTTCAAAAACTTATCGTTGACAAAGAGTTTTCAAAATAAAATTTTCAAAATTTAAAAAGATTAAAAAGGCCCAAGAAAAAGGTTTTTGAGATAGTATCTTTTCATAATATGATATGCAAAAAGTTTCGAAGACACTTCAAAAGGGTATGCAAAAATGAGTTTCAACAATGATTTCTCAAAAACTTATCTTAAACAAAGTGTTTTTAAAAATATAAAACACCTAAGAATAATGCTTTTGAGATAGTATGTTATTAAAATATGACATGTAAACAATTTCAAAGACTAGATCAAAAGAATATGTAAAGATGAGTTTCAAAATTATTTCTCAAAAACATATCCTAGAGAAAATGTTTTCATTGGAAATATTTTCAAATTTTCAAATTTTTGAAAAAGGTTCTAAAAACAACATTGTATGTTTTCAAAATATGATAGCAAAAATGAGATTCAAAAATTTAATTCTGAAAAACTTATCCTAGATAAAGAGTTTTCAAGAGAAAATTCCAAATTTAAATAAATAAATTAAAAATGCTTAAGAATAAGGTTTCAGAGATAGTATGTTTTCATAATATGTTATGCAAAAAGTTTCAAAGACAACTTCAAAAAAGAATGCCAAAATGAGTTTAAAAAATGATCTCTCAGAAACTTGTCCTAGACAAAGTGTTCTCAAAAGAAAAATTCTCAAAATTAGAAAAAGCCTAAGAATAAGGTTTTTGAGATAGCATGTTTTCATAATATATGAAAAAAATTTCAAAGACAAACTTCAAAGGTGTATGCGAAAATGAGTTTCAAAAATGATTTGCTAAAAAAACTTATCCTCGACAAAGTGTTTCTAAAAGAAAAAAATTCAGAATTAAAAAAGGCCTAAGAATAAGGTTTTTGAGATAGTACATTTTCTGCAAAAATGAGTTTCAAAAACGATTTCTCAAAAACGTATCTTAGACAAAGTGTTTTCAAACATAAATTTTTCAGAAATAAAAAACACCTAAGAGTAATGTTTTTAAGATTGTATGTTTTCATAATATGATATGCAAAATATTTCAAAGACAATTTCGAAAGATTTGCAAAAATGAGTTTCAAAAATGATTTGTCAAAAACTTATCCTCGACAAAGTGTTTCTAAACGAACTAAATTCGGAATTAAAAAAAGGCCTAAGAATATGACATTGAAAAACACTTAAGAATACAAAATTTTCAGAAATAAAAAACACCTAACAATAAGGATTTTGAGATGGTATGTATTCAAAAAATGACAATGAAATATTTCTCAAAAACTTATCCTAGACAAAGTGTTTTCAAAAGAAATATTTTCAAGATTTAAAAAGTTTGACTTCTAAGAACAGGGTTTTTGAGATAGTATGTTTTCAAAATATGATATGCAAAAATGAGTTTCAAAAATTAAAAAAAAACTTATCCTAGACAAAAAGTTTCCAAAAGATAGGTTTCAAAATTAAAAAAGGTTTAAGAATAAGGTTTTTGAGATGGTATGTTTTCAAAATATGACATGAGAAAAATTTCAACGACAAGATCAAAAGAGTATGCAAAGATGTGTTCCAAAATTATTTCTCAAAAACTTATCCAAGACAAAGTGTTTTCAAAAGAATTATTTTCAAAATTTAAAAAGTTTGAAAAAAGTTCTAAGAACAAGGTTTTTGAGATAGTATGTTTTCAAATATGGTGTGCAAAAATGAATTTCAAAAATTATTTCTCAAAAACTTATCCTAGTCAAAAGGTTTTCAAAAGAAAATTTTCAGAAATAAAAAAACAAATTAAAAAAGGCCTAAGAATAAGGTTTTTGAGATGGTATGTTTTCATAATATGATACGCAAAAATTTCAAAAACAACTTCAAAGGAGTATGCAAAAATGAGTTTCAAAAATGATTTCTCAAAAACATATCTTAGACAAAGTGTTTGAAGTGTTTTCAAATGAAAATTTTTCAGAAATAAAAAACACCTAAGAGTAAGGTTTTTGAGATTGTATGTCGCAAAAAATTTCAAAGACAACTTCGAAAGATATGCAAAAATGAGTTTCAAAACTGATTTGTCAAAAACTTATCCTCACCAAAGTGTTTCTAAACGAAAAAAATTCTGAAATAAGGCTTAAGAATATGACATTGAAAAACACTTAAGAATACAAAATTTTCAGAAATAAAAAACACCTGAGAATAAGGTTTTTGAGATGGTATGTTTTAAAAAAATGACATTGAAAAAATGACAAGATTTTGATCAAAAGAGTATGCAAAGAAAGATGGGTTTCAAAATTATTTCTCAAAAACTTATCCTAGACAAAATGTTTTCAAAAGAAATATTTTCGAGATTTAAAAAGTTTGAAAAGTTTCTAAGAACAGGGCTTTTGAGATAGTATGTTTTCAAAATATGATATGCAAAAATGAGTTTCAAATATTAAAACCCAAAATCTTATCCTAGACAAAGAGTTTCCAAAAGATAGTTTTCAAAATTAAAAAGGTCTAAGAATAAGGTTTTTGAGATGGTATGTTTCCAAATATGATACGCAAAAATGAATTTCAAAAATTATTTCTCAAAAACTTATCCAAGTCAAAAGGTTTTCAAAAGAAAATATTCAGAAATAAAAAAAAATTAAAAAAGGCCTAAGAATAAGGTTTTTGAGATAGTATGTTTTCATAATATGATATGCAAAAAGATTCAAAGACAACTTCAAAGGAGTATGCAAAATGATTTCTCAAAAACGTACCTTTGACAAAGTACTTTCAAAAGAAAAAATTTCAGAAATAAAAAACAGTAAGAGTAAGGTTTTTGAGATAGTATGTTTTCATAATATTATGATATGCAAAAAATTTCAAAGACAACTTTAAAAGAGTATGCAAAAATGTGTTTCAAAAATGATTTGTCAAAAACTTATCCTTGACAAAGTGTTTCAGAGACTAGATCAAAAGAGTATGCAGAGATGTGTTTCAAAATTATTTCTCAAAACCTTATCCTAGTCCCAAGAAAAAGGTTTTTGAGATAGTATGTTTTCATATTATGATATGCAAAAAGCTTCAAACACTAGTTCAAAAGAGTATGCAAAGATGAGTTTGAAAAGTATTTCTCAAAAACTTATCCTCGACAAAGTGTTTTCTAAGAATAAGGTTTCTGAGATTGTATGTTTTCCAAGAATATGAAATGCAAAAATGAGTTTCGAAAATATTTCTTAAAAAGTATCCTAGACAAAGAGTTTTCAAAAGAAAATTTTCAAATTAAAAAAGGCCCAAGACCAAGATTTTTCAGATAGTATGTTTTCTTAATATTATATGAAAAATATTGAAAGGCAACTTCAAAAAGACAACATGCAAAAAGTTTCAAAGAGTAGATCAAAAAGGATGCAAAGAAGAGTTTTATAATTATTTGTCAAAACTTATCATAGAAAAAGTGTTTTCAAAAGAAATATTTTTAAAATTTAAAAAGTTTGGAAAAGGTTCTACGAACAAAGTTTTTAAGATAGTATGTTTTCAAAATGTGATATGCAAAAATGAATTTCAAAAATTATTTCTCAAAAACTTATCCTAGACAAGGAGTTTTCAATATTGAAAAAGATTAAAAAATGACTAAGAATAAGGTTTTTGAGATAGTATGTTTTCATAATATGATATTGAAAAAGTTCCAAAGACAACGTCAAAAAGTATGCAAAAATGAGTTTCAAAATTGATTTCACAAAAACTTATCCTAGACAAACTGTTTTCAAAAGAAAAAATTTCAAAATTAAAAAAGGCCGGAGAATAAGATTTTTGAGATAGTATGTTTTCATAATATGATATGCAAAAATGAGTGAATATAACTTAAATATAGTATGCAAAAAATGAGTTTCAAAAATGATTTCTCAAAAACTTATCTTAGACAAAGTAGTTTCGAAATAAAAAATTTCAAAGATAAAAAAGGCCTAAGAATAAGGATTTTGAGATAGTATGTTTTCAAAATATGAAATGCAAAAAAGTTTCAAAAATGAGTTTCAAAAATTATTTCTCAAAAACTTATGATACACAATGAGTTTTCAAAAGAAAATTTTCAAATTTAAAAAAGGCTTGAGAATAAGGTTTTTGAGTAGTATGTTTTCATAATATGATAGGCAAAAAGTTTCCAAGACAACTTCAAAAGAGTATGCAAAGATGAGTTTCAAAATTATTTCTCAAAAATTTATCCAAGACAAAAAAATTTCAAAAGAAATATTTTCAAAATTTAAATAGTTTGAAAAAGGTCCTAAGAATAAGGTTTTTGAGATAGTATGTTTACAAAATATACGATATGCAAAAATGAATTTCAAATTTTTTTTCTCAAAAACATATCTTAGACAAAAGGTTTTCAAAACAAAACTTTCAATTTTTTTTTAAAAAAAGGCCTAAGAATAAGGTTTTTGAGATAGTATGTTTTCTTATAATGATATGCAAAAAAGTTCAAAGACAACTTCAAAAGAGTATGCAAAAATGAGTTTCAAAAATGATTTGTCAAAAAAAATTATCTTCAACAAAGTGTTTCTATACGAAAATCTTTCAAAATTAAAAAAGGCCTATCAATAAGGTTTTTGAGATACTATTTTTTCAAAATATGACATGCATAACATTTCAAAGACTAGATAAAAAAAGTATGCACAGATGTGTTTCAAAATTATTTCTCAAAAACTTATCCTAGACAAAGTGTTTTCAAAAGAAATATTTTCAAAATTTAAAAAGTTTGAAAAGGTTCTAAGAACAATGTTTTTTGAGATAGTATGTTTTCAAAATATGATATGCAAAAATGAGTTTCAAAAATTATTTCCCAAAAACTTATCCTAGACAAAGATATTTCAAAATAAAATTTTCAAAATTAAAAAAGCCCTAAGAATAAGGTTTTTGAGATAGTATGTTCTCATAATATGATATGCAAAAAGTTTCAAAGACAACGTCAAAAAGTATGCAAAAATGAGTTTCAAAAGTGATTTCACAAAAACTTATCCTAGACCAAGTGTTTTCAAAAGTGATATTTTCAAAAAGAAAAATAGACCCATGAATTTTTGAGATAGTATGTTTTCATAATATGACATGCAAAAAGTTTCAAAGACTAGATCAAAACAGTATGCAAAGATGAGTTTCAAAATTTTTTCTCAAAAAGTTATCCTGGACAAAGTGTTTTCAAAATTTAAAAAGTTTGAAAAAGATTCTAAGAATAAGGTTTTTAAGATAGTATGTTTTCAAAATATGATATGCAAAAATGAATTTCAAAATTATTTCTCAAAAACTTATCCTAGACAAAAGGTTTTCAAAAGAAAATTTTCAATATTGAAAAAATAAATTAAAAAAGTCCTAAGAATAAGGTTTTAGAGATACTATGTTTTCATAATATGATGTGCAAAAAGTTTCAAAGACAACTTCAAAAGAATATGCAAAAATGAATTCTAAAAAACATATCCTAGACAAAGTGTTTTCAAACGAAACAATTTCAAAATTAAAAAAGGCCTAAGAATAAGATTTTTCAGGTAGTATGTTTTCATAATATGACATGCAAACAATTTCAAAGACTAAATACAAACTAATTAAGTCAAACTAAGGAAAATATAAACCAAATTAGCAAAAAATAAAAAAGACAATTGGGAAAGGAGAATAATGATAAAGGATTGAAAAGAAAAAAATAATTATACTAATAAAATAAAAAATGAAAGAAGAAAACTAACCCGTGTAATAAAGGTGTTGAAGTCGACATTCTTTGTGGTTCCGGTACAATAACTCAGAGTCATGATGGTGGTGGTGGGTGTGGATCTCATCCCCATCCATGCTATCAGAGGTTGACACACACTCAATGCTCTGCAAATTCATCAACTCGCCGAACCCCCTGAACAAAAAGAAAAATACCCACTTAATAAATTTAATGTTGAATCAGAGGTATTGAGTGAGGAGTATATACTGAAACAATACTACATGTTGCAACCAGAGAGCAAACAGTATAAAGTTACTTAACCAATCCCTTCGGACACAAATACGAGTCAGCCATGTAAAATAGATATACAAGGAGGTGACATTAGGCTTGAGTGCAAACAGTATAATGGGGGTACTGGCTCTATCTGCTGAAGCCAAACCAGATAGTTGTTTTCATCTAGCTTCACAGAAATTTTGTAATTGAAGCTTGCCAAGGGAGTATTTGTGGTGGCATTGATGGCGTTAGCCGTTATCAACGGCGAAGCAGGTGGCGGTGTTGCCATGAGAAAGAAAGAAGGATCAAAGAACCACAGAGGTGGTTTTAGGAAGCTCTGGATACCATGAAGAAATTAAAGAATATTGTGTAATTGTGATATTTTCATTTCATTATCAGAATGTACATATGCTGATAGTATATATATACTAATCAGACTTGCTTACATTTAACTAGCTGTTTGATAACAGTTTAACAGATTGCATAACAGAAAAGCTTAAAGTCAAACTAACTGTAACAGTTTTATATAACTAACTGTAACAGTTTTACAAAGTAGTTGTGCAACTAATCATCTACTCTATCAGGTTTTAATTGTTAACACAAATTA
Source organism: Astragalus glycyphyllos (assembly GCA_963573325.1). NCBI lineage: Eukaryota > Viridiplantae > Streptophyta > Magnoliopsida > Fabales > Fabaceae > Astragalus > Astragalus glycyphyllos. The sequence continues at coordinate 81,263,580 of OY754307.1, read as the reverse complement.
GAAACTAATAAACAGATTAAAAAGAATAAAATAGAAAAACTGCAATTAATCAATACTCACCTAGTAAACTGACCTAATGTATTGGTGGCTACATGGAATTGGTACAAACAGGACATTCAAGCAACTCATGGACGCTTCGCAGGAGCAATGGCAGTGGGACACGATCCAATAAACTTGATGTTGCATTTCAAATGATCCATTTGAGTGTTGAGGTGGTTGCAATGATGTTGGCAAAGAAGAGCCTGAAGAAAAAGAACCCATAATCAAGAAATGAACTACGGTTTGGAATGAAGAACAAGAATTGAATGAATATAATATAACTGATAAAAGGAAATTAAGAATTACGTACCTGAGAGAGACGACAAACTGTTCTTAAGCAATTCCCATGACTTTATCAGCCGATTAATTAATTCAAGAACCAAAGGAGTGTAATGTTTGGAGACTGACTGCCCTGTTTAATTGTTAAAAGAAATTTTTAACTAACTAACCCCAACAGAATAGAATAGAATAGAATTCGAAAACTGCAATTAATCTAACTAACCCCAACAGAATAGAATAGAATCCAAAAACTGCAATTAATCAATCCTTACCTAGTGAACAGATTAAAAAGAAGTTTCTTGAACAACTTCGTGATTCAACACCAACCAACAAAAACAACTGAGTTTAGAAGGAAATTTGAATTGCTGAGGAAGTAAATTCCATAAATGGGCTACCCATTCTGATGTTAACCTTTCTCTCTGTTATGTTGAAGAAGTGAAGTCCAATAATGGTTTCTTGTTGATCTTGAAACATTAGCATAGCAGCTCCCAGAAACAAGTGAAATGATCTTCAAGACAAGAAGATACGACACTGGAACAACTTTCTCTCAAAAGAGTATGCAAAAATGAGTTTAAAAAACGATAGATGCAAAACTGAGCCACTTATTTGAGATCGTATGTTTTCATAATATGATATGCAAAAAATTTCAAAGACAACTTTAAAAGAGTATGCAAAAAATCAGTTTCAAAAATTATTTGTCAAAAACTTATCCTCGACAAAGTGTCTCAAAACAAAAAAAATTCGGAATTAAAAAAGCCCTAAGAATAAGGTTTTCGAGATTCTATATTTTCAAAAAATGACATGCGAAAAATATCAAAGACAAGATCAAAAGAGTATGCAAAGATGTGTTTCAACATTATTTCACAAAAACTCATCCTAGACAAAGTGTTTTCAAAAGAAATATTTTCAAAATTTAAAAAGTTTGAATGGGTTTCTAAGAACAAGGTTTTTGAGATAGTATGTTTTCAAAATATGTGCAAAAATGAATTTCAAAAATTATTTCTCAAACAAATCCTAGTCAAAAGGTTTTCAAAAGAAAATTGTCAGAATTAAAAAAGGCCTAAGAATAAGGTTTTTGAGATAGTATGTTTTCATAATATGATAAGCAAAAGTTTCAAAGACAACTTCAAAGGAGTATGCAAAAATGAGTTTCAAAAATGATTCTCAAACACGTATCTTAGACAAAGTGTTTTCAAAAGAAAAAATCTCATAAATAAAAAACACTTAAGAGTAAGGTTTTTGAGATGTTTTCATAATATGATATGCAAAAAAATTCAAAGACAAATTCAAAGGAGTATGCAAAAATGAGTTTCAAAAATGATTTGTCAAAAACTTATCCTCGACAAAGTGTTTCTAAACGAAAAATTTTCAGAATTAAAAAGGGCCTAAGAACAAGGTTTTTGAGATGGTATGTTTTTAAAATATGACATACAAAAAAATTCAAAGACAAGATCAAAAGAGTGTGCAAAGATGTGTTTCAAAATTATTTCTCAAAAACATATCCTAGACAAAGTGATTTCAAAAGAAATATTTTCAAAATTTAAAAAGTTCGAAAAAGGTTTTAAGAACAAGGTTTTTGAGATATTGTGTTTTCAAAATATGATATGCAAAAATGAGTTTCAAAAATTAAAACCCAAAAACTTATCCTAGACAAAGAGTTTCCAAAAGAAAATATTCAAAATTAAAAAAGATTAAAAAAGGCCTAAGAATAAGGTTTTTGAGATAGTATGTTTTCATAATATGATATGCAAAAAGTTTCAAAGACAACTTCAAAGGGAGGGGTATGCAAAAATGAGTTTCAAAAGTGATTTCTCAAAAACATATCTTAGACAAAGTGTTTTCAAAAGACAAAATTTCAGAAATAAAAAACACTTAAAAAGTAAGGTTTTTGAGATAGTATGTTTTCATAATATGATACGCTTTAAATATAACATGCAAAAAGTTTTTAGATAGAATCTTTTCAAAATATGACATGCAAAAAGTTTCAAAGAGTAGATTAAAAAGTATGCAAAGATGAGTTTCGTAATTATTTCTCAAAAACTTATCAAAGAAAAGGTGTTTTCAAAAGAAATATTTTTAAAATTTAAAAAGTTTGGAAAAGGTTCTAAGAACAAAGTTTTTGAGATAGTATACTTTCAAAATGTGATATGCAAAAATGAGTTTCAAAACTTATCCTAGACAAAGAGTTTTAAAAAGAAAATTTTCAATATTGAAAAAGATTAAGAAAGGCTAAGAATAAGGTTTTTGAGATAGTATGTTTTCATATATGATATGCAAAAATGAGTTTCAAAATTGATTTCACAAAAACTTATCCTAGACAAAATGTTTCGAAAGTGATGTTTTCAAAAAGAAAAAAGACCCAAGAATAAGGTTTTTTAGATTGTTTGTTTTCAAAATATGAGATCCAAAAAGTTTCAAAAACAAGATCAAAAGAGTATGCAAAGATGAGTTTCAAAATTATTTCTCAAAAACTTATCCTAGACAAAGTGTTTTCAAAATTTAAAATGTTTGAAGAAGGTTCTAAGAATAAGGTATTTCAGATAGTATGTTTTCATAATATGATATGCAAAAAGTTTCACAAACAACTTCAAAATTGAGTTTCAACACGTGATAGGCAAAAATGAGTTTCAAAAATTATTTCTCAAAAACTTATCCTAGACAAGGAGTTTTCAAAAGAAAATTTTCAATATTGAAAAAGATTAAAAAAGGCTAAGAATAAGCTTTTTGAGATAGTATGTTTTTATAATATGATATGCAAAAAATTTCAAAGACAACTTCAAAAGAGTACGCAAAAATGAGTTTCAAAAATGATTTGTCAAAAACTTATCCTCGGCAAAGTGTTTCTAAACGAAAAATTTTCAGAATGAAAAAAGTCCTAAGAATAAGGTTTTTGAGATGGTATGTTTTCAAAATATGACATGCAAAAAATTTCAAAGACAAGATCAAAAGAGTATGCAAAGATGTGTTTCATAAGAATTTCTCAAAACCTTATCATAGACAAAGTGTTTTCAAAAGAAATATTTTCAGATTTTGAAAAGTTTGAAAAAGGTTCTAAGAACAAGGTTTTGAGATAGTATGTTTTCAAAATATGATATGCAAAAATGAGTTTCAAAAATTAAAACCCAAAAACTTATCCTAGACAGGGAGTTTCCAAAAGAAAATATTCAAAATTAAAAAAGATTAAAAAAGGGCTAAGAATAAGGTTTTTGAGACCGTATGTTTTAATAATATGATATGCAAAAAATTTCCAAGACAACTTCAAAGGAGTATGCAATATTTCTCAAAAACTATCTTAGACAAAGTGTTTTCAAAAGAAAAAATTTTAGAAATAAAAAAACACCTAAGAGTAAGGTTTTTGAGATAATGCCTTCAAAATATGACATGCAAAAAACTTTAAAGACTAGATCAAAATAGTATGCAGATTAAAAAAGGCCTAAGAATAAGGTTTTTCAGATAGTATGTTTTCATAATATGATATGCAAAAATGAGCGGAGACAACTTCAAAATTGAGTTTCAAAATGTGATAGGCAAAAATGAGTTTCAAAAATTATTTCTCAAAATCTTATCTTGGACAAGGAGTTTTCAAAAGAAAATTTTCAATATTGAAAAAGATTAAAAAAGGCCAAGACTAAGGTTTTTGAGTTGGTATGTTTTCATAATATGATATGCAAAAAAGTATCAAAGACAACTTCAAAAAAGTATGCAAAAATGAGGTTCAAAATTGATTTCACAAAAAATTATCCTAGACAAAGTGTTTTCAAAAGAAAAAATTTCAAAATTAGAAAAAACTGAAGAATAAGGTTTTTGAGATAATATGTTTTCATAATATGATATGCAATAATGAGAGAAGACAACTTCAAAATAGTATGCAAAAATGAGTTTCAAAAATGATTTCTTAAAAACTTATCTCAGACAAAGTGGTTTCGAAAGAAAAATTTTCAAAAATAAAGAAGGCCTAAGAATAAGAATTTGGAGATAGTAAGTTTTCAAAATATGACATGCAAAAATTTTCAAAGACTAGATCAAAAGAATATGCAAAGATGAGTTTCAAAATTATTTCTCAAAAACTCATAGTAGACAAAGTGGTTTCAAAAGAAAATTTTTTAAAATTAAAAAAACTTGAAAAAGGTTCTAAGAACAAGGTTTTAGAAATAGTATGTTTCAATAACATGATATGCAAAAATGAGTTTCAAAAATTATTTCTCAGAAACTTATCCTACACAATGAGTTTTCGAAAGAAAATTTTCAAATATAAAAAAGGCTTGGGAATAAGGTTTTTGAGATAGTATGTTTTCATAATATGATATGAAAAAAATTTCCAAGACAACTTCAAAAGAGTATGCAAAGATGAGTTATTATTTCTCAAAAATTTATCTTAGACAAAGTGTTTTCAAAAGAAATATTTTCAAAATTTAAAAAGTTTGAAAAAGGTTCTAAGAATAAGGTTTTTGAGATAGTGTATTCACAAAACATGATATGATATGCAAAAATGAATTTCAAAAATTATTTGCCGAAAACTTATTCTAGACAAAAGGTTTTCAAAAGAAGATTTTCAGAATTTTTTTTTTTTGACAAGAAGATTTTCAGAATTAAAAAAAGCCTAAGAATAAAGTTTTTGAGAGAGTATGTTTTCTTAATTTGATATACAAAAAAGTTCAGAGACAACTTCAAAAAAGTATGCAAAAATGTGTTTCTAAACAAAAAACTTTCAAAATTAAAAAAGACCTAAGAATAAAGTTTTTGAGATAGAATGTTTTCAAAATATGACATGCATAAAACTTCAGAGACAAAATCAAAAAAGTATTCACAAATGTGTTTCAAAATTATTTCTCAAAAACTTATCCTAGACAAAGTGTTTTCAAAAGAAATATTTTCAAAATTTAAAAAGTTTGAAAAAAGGTTCTAAGAACAAGGTTTTTGAGATCGAATGTTGTCAAAATATGATATGCAAAAATGAGTTTCAAAAATTATTTCCCAAAAAACTTATCCTAGACAAAGAGGTTTCAAAATAAAATTTTCAAAACTAAAAAAGATTAAAAAATCCCTAAGAATAAGGTTTTTGAGATAGTATGTTCTAATAATATGATATGCAAAAAGTTTCAAAGACATCTTCAAAAGAGTATGCAAAAATAAGATTCAAATATGATTTCAGAAAAACTTATCCTAGACAAGAATAAGGTTTTTGAGATAGTATGTTTTCAAACTATGACATGCAAAAAGTTTCAAAGACTAGATCAAAAGAGTAAGCAAAGATGAGTTTTAAAATTATTTCTCAAAAACTAATCCTAGACAAAGTGTTTTCAAATTTTAAAATGTTTGAAAAATGTTCTAAGAATAAGGTTTTTGAGATGGTATGTTTTCAAAATATGATATGCAAAAATGAATTTCAAAATTATTTCTCAAAAACTTATCCTAGACAAAAGGTTTTCAAAAGAAAATTTTCAATATTGAATAAATAAATTAAAAAAGTCCTAAGAATAAGGTTTTTGAGATGCTGTATTTTCATAAAATGATATGCAAAAAGTTTCAAAGACAACATCAAAAGAGTATGCAAAAATGGTTTCAAAAAAACTTATCCTAGACAAGGTGTTTTCAAACGAAAAAATTTCAAAATTAAAAAAGGCCTGAGAATAAGATTTTTGAGGTAGTATGTTTTTAAAAATATGACATGCAAACAGTTTCAAAGACTAAATAGAAACTATTTAAGTCAAACTAAGGAAAAAATAAACCAAATTTACAAAACAAAACAAAAAAAAAAAGACAAATGAGAAATGATAAAGGATTGAAAACAAACAAATAATTATAGTAATAAAATAAAAAATGAAAGAAGAAAACTAACCCGTGTAATAAAGGTGTTGAAGTTGACATTCTTTGTGGTTCCGGTACAATAACTCAGAGTCATGATGGTGATGGCGGTGGTGGTGGTGGTGGGTGTGGATCTCATCCCCATCCATGCTATCAGAGGTTGACACACACTCAATGCTCTGCAAATCCATCAACTCGCCAAATCCCCTGAACAAAAAGAGAAATACCCACTTAATAAATTTAATTTTGAATCAGAGGTATTGAGGAGCATATACTGAAATAAAACTACATGTTGCAGCCAGAAAGCAAATTAATGTGAAGTTGTCCTTATTCGTCACTCTTCACTCTTCACTCTTCAACAAAAAGTAGTATTACAAAGTTACTTAACCAATCCAATCCGACACAAATACGAGTCACCCATGTAAAATAGATATACAAGAAGGTGACATTAGGCTTGAGTGCAAACAGTATAATGGTGGGTACATTGAATTAGTGTGTTATTTTTTGGTGCGTTATTTTTTAAAAGGTCTTATTTAATTAGACAAGCAAGGGGATTGGAGATCCCTTTTTAAGCTGCTGATCTACCTTTTTTTGTTTGTGTTCTTTTTGCTTTTATTACTTGGCCTACCCTTTCTAAGCAAAGTAACATTCTACCTACCTATCCAATGGAGTTTATGCTGAAAGTTGCACCTTTTCGTTTTTCATATACAGGTATAAAGAAACTCTAAAAATACATTGAATGAATCACTTCAACATTATCACTAAGTTTCACCCCAAGAAAAAGCATCTATATATGATCCTAACAAGACATTTCCAATCTGAAACATATCCAACCTGAAGTATTTTTCACTGGACATATGCATCAAACAATGACTTGTTCAATTTTAAATCAATTTGCATAAAAGTATGTATTGAACTACAACTAGAAGCTTTCTGTTGCTAAATCTAAAAACACAAGTTTTTCCTCAATTTCACAGCCTACTATCATGAGTTGCAACTATTATCATAATTCCAAAATCATTATCATTATTAAATAGCAATCAATCTCAATGAACCCCCCACCCAAAAAAAAACTAATCTAAGGTGTCCTTACTCCTTATCCCCCAACCTCTAGAAAGCCAAGAAAATGTAAAAATGTCCAAGCAAACCCATTCAAATCTTCACAATGGCCATCAAAAGAATTCATATATAAAGGAAGGCAAATGAGATGGAATTTGACTTTTTTATTAAAAAAAATGGCCTAAAGTATTGGCGGGTACTTGGTATTGGTGCAAACAGGGCATTGAAGCAACTCATCACTTGGCAGGAGCAATGACAGTGGGACCCAATCCAAGAAACTTGATGTTGCAATTCAAACGATCTATTTGAGTGTTGGGGCGGTGGCAATGATGTTAGCAAAGAAGAGACTGAAGAAAAAGAACCCAAATTCAAGAAATGAGCTAGGGTTTGGAATGGAGATCAAGAATTGAATGATTATAGTAGAACTGATAAAAGGAAATTAGGAATTAAGTACCTGATAAAAGGAGAAGTGTTGTCAGGGTTTGAAGGGGTGAAGTGAAAATCAAAGGTAAATCTCTATCAAGATTCTCATTTTTCACTTTACTCCTCAGAATTGGCAGAGACGGCTTTAAAACCCTCTTGAACAAATAAATTCAGGTGCTCACTATCTTGACGATTGAAACTGCTCACGAAAGGAGCTAGGGTTTGGAATGGAGATCAAGAACTGAATGAATATAATGTAACTGATTAAAGATAATAGAATAGAAAAACTGCAATGAATTAATACTCACCTAGTAAACAGAGAAGTTTGTTGAACAACTTGTTGATTCAACAACTGAGTTTAGATAGCAACTCCCGGAAAGGGTAACCCATTCTGATTTTAAGCTTTCGCACTTGTATGTTGAGGAAGTGAAGTCCCTCAATGGTTTCTTGTTGATGTATAGAAACTCCCAGAAACAACTGAAGTGATGATCTTCAAGACTAGAACAACTATCTCTCCCTCTCCCTCTCGTGTGTGGGAAATAATGGCGGTGCGGTGGTGTGGAGGTACTCTTCCTATATATATATAGCTGTTGTGCTTTGCTGTCAAAAAAAAAAAGCTGTTGTGCTTTTTAATGGAACAAGTAACGCCGTAACGGTCAAAATTCTTTTATTTATACTCACTCACGCGGTTACACATAATAAAATAATAATAATAATAATTATTATTATTATTAATAAATTAATTGATACACATTATTGGTGTAATGTTTTTTACACTCAACCAATTTTTTTTACCAAATTATACTCGTAATTAATGACAATTCACCGTATGAGTGATATATAAGAGCATCACACTTGAGGTGCTAGTCTTCCCCCAATTTAATAAAAATTTCTTATTTTGTTAAAATTTAAAATTTATTAGACCCTAATAATAATTACTTATACAGTTATTTAATAAATTTTCTAAACAGATTCAAAAGTTTTTTTCTTTAATCATGTTATTAAGATTGTTTGGTAAAAAGTAATGAATAACAGATAAGCTAATAAATAGTGGATAAGCTATTCTGCAATGCAATTGTATTCATTTTCTTTCTAAAAATTGCAACACCCCGATTTCGGGGTGTTACATTGTGGTACCAGAGTTGTTCAGCCTAGTTGGACTGTGAGGTCGGGTAGCTATCGTTGATCAAGTGTCGAGAGTTGTCTGGTGTAGTTTGTTATGTGCTAGTTGTATATCAACCCTATCTTGATGGTTTGTAGCATCTCCTTGTGGAACCATGGATTGCATTATTGTGTGTTAGACCCTAAGGGGAATGTAAGGGTTAGACTAGGTATCAGGCAGGGTATTAGGGTTAACTTTATTTTAACTTGTGGATTGGGGAGACCAGTCTCATGAGTTGGATTTTCTGAAAATGTACGAAGAACTTCTTCGGGAGGACTTTGGTTGTTGATATAATTTGTGTATTTGATTGATGCCATTAGATGGCCTAGTATCAGTATGACGTTTGAAATTTCCATTGTTTGTGCTTGTGTTGATTGTATTTGGGGTATTTATGTGTTTGAGTGTGTGTCGTGAAGCGGCATAATGCCGAGAGGTTTAGGGGAAAATAGAGGCAACTAGTGTAGATGAGAGCCTAATATAGATTTCAAATAGGATCATGAAAAGGCGGCAAAAACGTAGTGAACTCGAGACAAGTTGTGATTATGATTATGAACTCGAGCATATTCATATTTAGACCCTTGTTGAGGAGCCACTAAGGGTTGGTATGTCTGTTAATGGATAGGATAAGGAATTGTTGGTTAGATGATTATTAGTGATAAAAATCCGACGATAGTTAGTCACGTGAATCACAGTTTAGTTTTGGCTACTGAAAAATGAGTCATTAGCTTGGCCCGCTCAATGATTTTTAGGAAGAAACTACAACGGATTGTAATAGAAAATGATATGATATCTCTAGGATAAGTTGAATCTAATGGATTAGTGTTTGTTCAATTGTACAATTCAAGTTGGTAGATACAATTGTTTCAGTTTCAATCAGTCGATGATAAGTTGGGGGTTAGATCTCTCTGATCACTCGTTATAAGTAAGAAGAACTTCAATATTACTTGAATAGTCTGACATTTAAGGACCCTTGCAGGTTGTGATGGATTTTGGGAATGTGTGTATAAAAGAATAGACACTTTAGTGTTGGAAGTGCCTTAGGAGCTAGGTAGCATGAATTCTTGTACTTCCGCTTGAGATGATTGGAGGCTGTACGAATAGATATGTAAGTATGTTTTGGTTACATGATGATTGTTAGAGCTACAAGTCTGGGATATTAGTATTTACAATGACTAACTGAGTAGAAATAATAAAGTTGATTGTACACTCAAGGTATAAAGAGAAGGACAGTAAGACATAAGTATATAAAAACATATAAAGAGAATATGAATAATTTGGCTGACTTGCGGAGGCTAATCTAAGGCTTGACTGGTGATACTAAAATAGTCAGTGCTTAGGATGTTGATTTCTAAACAACTATTCAGGGTGAAAGGCAAATATGGTGCTTATTGTTTGTTTTGATGAATAAATTAAGGAAAAGTATGTTCCTAATCTGTCACATATGATTGAACCAGATGGATGATTTATCTTTTGAGGTGCCTCTAGTATAGATTGAGGATAGGAAGATTAACCAAATAAGGAACCAAGATACTTCTTTAGTCAAGGTTATTTGGAACAGAATTACTAGACACGGGACTTGGAAACTTGAGAATAAATAGAAGGTGCAATATCTGGAGTTGTTACATGGTGTTTAGTTTCGAGGACGAAACTATTTTAGGAGGGGAGTAATGTAAGACTCGAGTAGTATAGTAAATTTTATTGGCAACATAATATAGAATGCAATGTAGTTGAGATTGTATCGACCAACATGAATTATCAACTATTGGTAACATTTTATACTATATTCTATCAAAAAATTTGACTAGTACACCAATAAAAAACTTAGTTGGAACCAGACACATGACTGATTCGATTTGCCATTTCGATCGAATATGCACCAAGCTGGGAATGACATCATTAACTCAAGAGAAAACCGTCAAGAACCAGCCAACTCGACCAACCAGTTCGATTCCCGTTGAAATGATTTTTTTAAGCTTAAATATGTTTTAGGCCCCTGCAAATATGGGGTGTTTTGGTTTAAGCCCCTGCAAATTTTTTTTATTATTTATAAGCCATTGCAAAATGACACGTTTTGTTTTAAGCCATTCTGTTAGCAAACTGTTAGTGAGACGTTAAAAATCTCTTCTACGTGTATATTTGCAGGGGCTTAAACCAAAAAAAATATATTTTCCAAGGGTCTAATAAATAAAATATATTTTTGCAGGGGCTTAAAATAAAATAAAAATACACGTGGAAGAGATTTTTAACGTCTCACTAACAGTTTGCTAATAGAAGAGCTTAAAACAAAACGTGTCATTTTGCAAGGGTTTATAAATAAATTTTTTTTTTGCAGGGGCTTAAACCAAAACACCCCATATTTGCAGGGGCCTAAAAGATATTTAAGTTTTTTTTTATTAAAAACACATTGGTTGGAAAATAGGCTACAACGAGATTTGACCCCTCCACTTTGATGCTACTTTACCACTAAGCCAGTAAATTGTTTTGATGTGTATGTGCAATGTCATGTATTTAGTTATTATATCTGGTAGCAAAAGGAAACTTATATTAGAACATTATTACTAAATTCGGTCTTCTTCTAGATTTACTAATTATATTGTTAGTCCGGATATCATGCCCCGGGTTCAAATCCGGAACCTCACAGTTGCGTATACGAGTTTCAAGTGGCATCTGACACTCTGGTTAAAAAACATTACTAATTATATTTCTTATATTGCTATGTTATATTTCAACTTGAGGTATTATTAATCGAGACCGAGTCAATGATTATGAAAATTTATGTGAGTTTAATCCAGGAAAATTTTCATGACCGGGGAAATTATCTAATTAGTAAATAATCATACCCATAATTATGGGTCATAATTATGCGTATGTGAAATTTACATAATTTACTAATTACATAATTTACTAAATTAGTAAATGAAAATTATGCAGTTCAATTTACATGACCCAAGTGAAATTTACATGACCCAATTAGTAAATGAAAATTACATAATTTACTAATTACATAATTTTCATGACCCATAATTTTTTCCATTAATTTCACATAATTTCACGCAATCGTGAGGTATCGGTCATGAAAATTGGATATTTTTAATCGGGACGGAGTCGGTGATCATGCGGTTCAATAACTGACCATAATATAAGTTACCGAAGCGAAGAGCACTTGATGGAAATGTTAGGGGTCTCTTCCAGCTTAACCAATGTCCTAGGTTTGATTCCAGCATTTGGCACGCAACAATGTTAAATCTCTGGAGGGAGCCGCCAATTGTGGTCCTACCTGACTCGAGGGATTAGTCTCTGCAGTTGCACGCCGATGATACCAATTTAGGCCAAAAAACTAACCATTCGATCCAACCTATGACCTAGTGACTCAATATACTGACTGAGTTGACGGTTGGTCCGATTCTTAAAACATTGATTAGAACTTTTACTCGAGAGTTCGGTCACGGACGCAACAGTTTAGCGCGTGAAAACATGATTCATTTCCCATTAGTAATTTTTTATTTTTATTTTTTTGGTCGAGACCGGGGTATCCACCACCGAACGCAGTGACTATCCCCTCGTTGGATTGGAGGCAGACACCTCGAAGGAATTTATTATCTATTTATTTATTTATGATAAAATCGATAATTTTTATTGTATTTACCGCATAATAATAATTTGGCTTAAATATTTGATCCCTCCGCAAATATCCCAATTTTCCATTTACCCCTCAGTAAAAAAAGTTTTAAAATCAACCTTACAAATAATAAGTGTTTATAGTTACCCCTGCAGGGGGTAACCGTAAACTTTTTATATTTTGCAGGGGGTAACCGTACATGGTTTATACCCATTATACACTACAAAATCTAATAGAGGGGGTGACCGAAAACTGTTTATATTTGCAGGAGTAACCGTAAACTTTTTTTTAATGGGGTAAATAGAAAATGGGTATATTTGCTAGTATCAAATATTTAAACCTAATAATTTTATAAATAAATTCAGCTAATTTCCTTCTACATTTGTTTCCCTATCTATCTATATGCATCAATAAGTTCAACTTCATCGTTCATCTCTTCTTCTGTCTCACTGCTTCGTCCCTTTTCCTCCCAACCTCGAAGACAATTCACTCAAGTTCCAATTGTTCTGTAATTTCCTAATCTTTTTTCATCAAACTATGTTTCTGCATCTTAGGAATTACAACTAACCATTTCTTCGTTTTCATGGCAGATCAATTTCATTTTCATCTATCACTCAGGTCAGATTCCGATTAATGGTTTTCCTCAATAATGAATCTGGATTACCTTTAATTAGCATTAGTCAATTCAATTTTTTATTGTTGTGGTGGGTTGTAGACAATTTACGATCGGATCCGGTTGCAAACTTGCAGTGGCTAGACCTACATAATTGTTAGTAATCGTAAGAGATTATGATATGATTTTTGTGTACTTATTGGTCAGATTAAGTGGAAACCCAATAAGCCCCAAAGTCGTTTTCTTTTGGTTTGATTTGTTTCTTTTTGCATCTTCTATTTAGCTTTGTGTCAAACTTCTTTTTGTATTTTATTTGTAATTTATAATTATATTTATGCTGCATTAATCTAATGTATACGAAGAAGCTCAGAATAAAACCAGTTCCAATTGGTACGTGCCTGTCATTTTCAATATCAAAGGGGACTTTTTACCATCTTAAGCCTCCCCTACTTTTGGTTTTCTTTGTTTTTTTGTTTTCTGCGTGGATCAAATCTTTTAGGTTCACACCACTCTCACAATTTTATAACTGTTCCCTTTCCTATAAAATTTAGAAGTTAGAATTGAAATCCTGTAATTTTGGTCTTACAAACACACCAAGTCAGGCTCAATGGTAATTAAACATGGAAATGTCCTTTAACTTCCTTCTATTGGTTTCATTGTAATTAAACCTTGATGCAAATGTTACTAATACACTTGCTGTTGTCTCTGTGGTAAAAGTTATCTATTTGTTATTTAGATTCTGGGAATTGCTCTCATATCTGTCTTATATTGCAGTTCAATTTTATACCTGCTGGTGTATCTGTAATGTGATCGGTTGATGAACGAGAAGAGGAATTCAAAGCGTCAGAAATCTCTATCTTCCAAAATGCCTGTGACAGACTTCAATGATATGCAAAATCTTGATGATGGCATTCTCTTCCCTATTGAAGAGATTGCGCATTACCCGTTGCCTGGATATATATCGCCAACTTCAATAAGTTTTAGTCCAGATGATACTTTAGTTTCTTTTTTATTTAGCCCTGACAACACATTAAATAGAAAGCTTTTTGCTTTTGATCGGAAGACCAATACACAAGAATTGTTATTCAGTCCCCCTGATGGTGGACTTGATGAGAGTAATATTTCTCCAGAAGAAAAGTTGAGGAGGGAGAGATTGAGGGAGCGCGGTTTAGGAGTTACTCGGTATGAATGGTTGAAGACAAACTCCAAAAGGAAAGCAGTCATGGTGCCATTGCCTGCTGGGGTTTGTTCCTTGATCTTGCAAACAAATTATAGCATTGTTTCTTACGAATTAATTAGAATGTTGTCTTATGTTTTTATTCGGAACAGAATCGATAATAGGTTTTGAAAAGTAAGTTTCACCTCATTAGTTAAAGCTGGTAGGAATACTGTAGAAGCATATATACAAAGAAATCTACATATTTCTCCAATAATCTCACTATCCTGTAATCCTGCCTCCAGAATCTCTTTACTCTCTGTAAGTGTCAAGTCAGCCCCTTTGTAACACTGTTTCTTGGTAAACTATTTGAAGCTTCAAGTTCTGGTTTGTACCCCCTATTTTTGTATAGGGTGGTCTATCATTTTGCAAAGGCTGCTTCTGGAGTTATTTATGAACCACAACTTTTTTCATACAATTAGTCTCTTGTACTTGATTTTTAAAAGTTATGTTATCTACACTGATTTCTATCCCATCAGTGCCATTGGTAGTGACTAGGTTTGTGCCACCTTGATACTACTATAAGATTCTTGTTTATACCTTTGTAACAGTGTTATACTGAGCTGTATAAATTTAGTTGTGTTATTCATAGGTCTGTATTGGACTGATTTTTATTTTATCTTATGCTTGTGCTTTCGTATTTTGTATTGGTTAATTAATTAATAACTTCATATAGTCAAGTTTCTTATTATTATTGTCTTGTCCCTATGAACAGATTTATGTCCAGGATGTATCCCATTCAAAAGCAGAGCTTAAGCTTCCAAGTATATCAGGTTCACCCGTTATCGATCCACATTTGTCTCCAGATGGTTCAATGCTTGCTTATGTAAGAGACTATGAGTTGCATGTTATGAATCTCTTATCTAATGAATCAAAGCAGTTGACGC
The DNA here is from genome assembly GCA_963573325.1 of Astragalus glycyphyllos. Classification (NCBI taxonomy): domain Eukaryota; kingdom Viridiplantae; phylum Streptophyta; class Magnoliopsida; order Fabales; family Fabaceae; genus Astragalus; species Astragalus glycyphyllos. The sequence continues at coordinate 81,248,478 of OY754307.1, read as the reverse complement.
ATGGCGCACAGGAAAATGGTTTTGTAAGTCTAGTAATTCATTTATTGTCAATTTATTTGAGCTACTTAGCATTTGAGTTCTATGAAAAACAGTTAATGAGGTTTATGTAGCCACTGACTACGAAATGTAACCTTTGTAGCTTTAATATTATTTTAAAAACATGACAATCAAAAAGTTCGATGGCTTATGGGATATATCATGTATCTTGAAATATCCCACAGTTTGCTTTAAATCAACTGCACATTCCTATCTTAACTCTGTCAAAAGGGTTTGGTTAAGCAGTGTACTTCTGAATTTGGTTAGCCTTTGTTCTTCCATCCTTGCTACCGTTGGCCTGGATAATGGAAGTTAAATGCAGTATTGATTCTCTTCCAGAGCCAATCATTAATTGGATTCTATGGTTGTTTTTTTTACTTATTATTGAAATAAAGCTCAATTCTATTAACTCACTTGGAGCTTTAGATAATCAACTCTTTTTTATCGTCTCTGGTTATGACATGCCGGTAGATGAAATATTTTTACATATGATGACATGCCGGTAGATGAAATATATTTTTGTTGGTTTATTCTTTTACCTCTGGTTATGAAAATTTGACATTGCATTTGTGTATTGCAGATTCATGGGCTGGCTGAATATATAGCTCAGGTGAGATTTGTTTCAAAATTATATCTTACCAATGCACATATTTGAAGTAAGTTGGGTGCATTTGATCTCTTGTACAAAGTAGTCCTCCCTTCTGCTTTTGATTGGGCAAGTTGCATAATAGTTACGTTCTGAAATGATTACATTGTTGACTATATCATCATTGGTTTTGTAATTTTTTTCCCTAGATTTTGTAGTGCCAAGAACCAACTCTTCTAATTAACCTGCCACTTGCTGCCCTGGGATCGGTTTATATCTTTGATATGTACTTTTTTGATTTCAGGAGGAGATGGATAGAAAAACTGGATATTGGTGGTCGCTTGACAGTAAATATATTGCTTTTACTGAAGTTGATTCTTCTGAAATACCACTTTTTAGAATTATGCACCAAGGTAAGAGCTCAGTTGGTTCAGATGCACAGGAAGACCATCCTTATCCTTTCGCAGGAGCTTCAAATGTTAAAGTACGCTTGGGGGTTGTTTCAGTAGCTGGGGGCTCCATAACTTGGATGGATCTTCTCTGTGGGGGCTCGAAACACGGTAATGAAGAGGAGTATTTGGCTAGAGTTAATTGGATGCATGGAAACACTCTCACTGCTCAGATCTTGAATAGGCACCAGACTAAGATAAAGATCCTTAAGTTTGATATTAGAACCGGCCAAAGGAAAGAAATCTTGGTTGAAGAAAACAGCAGTTGGATCAATTTACATGATTGTTTCACACCTCTTGATAAAGGAGTTACCAAGTTTTCAGGCGGATTTATCTGGGCTAGTGAGAAAACAGGATTTAGACATCTCTATCTTCACGATGCAAATGGCACTTGTTTAGGACCCATCACTGAAGGTGAATGGATGGTTGAGCAAATCACTGGTGTGAATGAGGCTACAGGTGTAGTATATTTTACTGGGACCTTAGATAGTCCTGTGGAGTCCAACCTATATTGTGCTAAACTTTTTGTTGATGGAACTCAACCGCTTCAGCCCCCTACCAGACTTACGCATGGAAAAGGAAAGCATGTTGTGGTCCTTGATCATCACATGCAAAGTTTTGTTGATATTTATGACTCCCTTGGTAGTCCTCCTACGGTATTACTTTGCTCGTTAGAGGATGGAAGCATAATCATGCCCTTGTATGAGCAGCAGCCTTCTACAATTCCAAGATTCAAAAAGCTTCGACTTGAGCCTCCAGAGATTATTGAAATAAAGGCTAATGATGGTACTGTCTTGTATGGAGCTCTTTATAAACCCGATGCTTCAAGATTTGGACCTCCCCCTTACAGAACTATGATCAATGTTTATGGTGGTCCAAGTGTACAGCTTGTTTCTAACTCCTGGATTAATACGGTTGACCTCAGAACGCAATTCTTGAGAAATCAAGGCATCTTAGTTTGGAAGGTGAGTTCCCTGAATTCTACATGATTATGATCCAACCTTCTTTCTCCCCTTTTAAATTTTATGCAAATTTCTTTTTTTTTTTGGTCAGCCAAATAATAAAACTCATACAGTTGTTGACACGGTTACACTATATTATTTGTCCAACCTATAAACTTTGGTCTCCTTAGGCATGGTTAAATTGAATTCTGAATTGTTTGCACCGAAGAGATTGATGACAATAGGATTGAGATGGGCAGAGTGAGATGGGCCGAGTGGCGGAGCTTGACTCATTTTGTTGAGGGGATCTGTTTGGGTATGGCACCCTTGGACTGCTGTTGCATATTCATATCATGTTGCAGCTGCTACTGCTGTTTTCTTGATTTACCCAATTGGTGAAGGAAGCTTTAAAACAATTAGGTTAAAATGCTTAAGTCACTATTAAAATCAAACCATATGAAAGATACTTATAAGTATTTACTTTTATTTTAGGTTAAAATATACTTTAGGTCCCTTATCTTTTTCAGTTTCAATTTAGTCCTTTTTTTATTTATTTATTTTTTATTTTGGGTCTTTTATGTTATAGCATGTGGTCCCTCAATTATATTTTGATTCAAAATGATCCCTTATTTTGTAAAAGTTATTCCAAAATAGGCTCCTTTTTATTTTAAGTTTCTAACTTGGTCTCATATTTTACAAAAGTTATGTCAATGCATTCCTCTCTCTATAATAATTTAAACGAAAAGAACTGTATTGGTATTACTTTGCAAATAAGAGACTATTTTGAAACAAAAAATAAAAGGACCAAATTGAAAAATAAAATAAAGATAAGGGACTAAAAGTATAGTTGTTTTAAAGTGTTCTTGAGAAGCTCCGCTATTGGATGGGAAATACATACTTATACATGGTAAATGTTCAGATCTAACAATGACAGAACTCTGTACTTTCCATTTCATAGGTTCTTGTCCCTTGAGCTTTTAAAATTGCAAGATTTTTCCTTCTTTCATCAACAGATTAGGGCAGTTTCACCCATCTGTTATGTCACGTTGCATGGGATAAATCCTAACTTTTGCCTCTTCATTATCAATTTTATTGCTCATTGTCAGTTCATCCTTCCAACTTCCAAGTCAATTATTGTTTTCTTTATTTGCAGTTAGACAATAGAGGAACTGCGAGACGGGGGTTGAAGTTTGAAAGCTCTACGAAGCACAAACTTGGACAAGTTGATGCTGATGATCAGCTAACTGGAGCAGAATGGCTTGTCAAACAAGGTCTTGCAAAAGCTGGTCACATTGGGCTGTACGGGTGGAGCTATGGTGGGTATCTCTCTGCAATGACACTGTCAAGATATTCAGATTTCTTCAAGTGTGCTATAGCCGGTGCACCAGTAACTTCGTGGGATGGATACGACACGTTCTACACAGAGAAGTACATGGGATTGCCATCGGAAAATCGATCAGGTTATGAAAGTGGCTCTGTTATGAATCAAGTGCACAAGTTGAAAGGACGGTTGTTACTTGTGCATGGCATGATTGATGAGAATGTACATTTTAGGCACACTGCAAGGCTTATCAATGCACTTGTGGCCGCTGGAAAACCATATGAGCTGATAATTTTCCCAGATGAGCGTCACATGCCTCGGCGTCATAGTGATCGGGTTTATATGGAAGAGAGGATGTGGGAATTCATAAATAGGAATCTGTGACTTCATAAATTTTTCTCACATCTCTCATTTCTTTGTTTAGTTGAATGGTACTAGTGTAGTTTCCGAAGTTCTTTTACCCAGGAAGTAAATTGATTTCTTCTTTTCTAATAATAACTGGTTAGCTCCTTGGACAGTTGGCCATTTGGCCCATTTCATTTTATACAAAGGAAAAAAAAACACTTCTGGCTATCACGCCAAAATTAGCCTTTAAAAATTACGTAGCCTTATCTCATCTTATATTTGGTGGAGTTATCAATAGACTAGTCTAATTTAAATTTTGAAATATTGCTCTTCCCTCCTCTTGACTCACTGTGCATTGGGAAATTTCTTGGTGGATATTTTGAGAAGTAAAATTCGAAGAGGTGTTTACTAAAAAATTATGTCTACTCAAGGGGAATCATTTTAGCTTTATCGCTTCCGTTCCGCTCTCGTTTCTTTTAGGTCTCGGAAGGTTCCTTCCTAGATTATTTGAAGATATTATCCCCCCTCCACACTATATGAAATAAACAGTGTTTTTTTATGGTCTAAAATTTAAGAAACAAACACTAATTTTAAAGTATATTACACGGTTAATTTCAATTGTATCCTTATTTACATTTTTTTATAAGCTACCCTTATTTATTAAAAAATTACGTTTACGAGATACATTTATTGTTTCCACTTTCCTATGTGATTCAAGAGTATTACTCCCTCCGGTCCACAATATAAGAGAAAAAACACAACATTACACAAACCAAGGAATTACATTGAAATCAACTATTATCATTTAATAAGGCTAAAAGTTTATCTACTTTCTAAGATTGTCCCTTTCGTTAAATGTTGATTTACACTTCTAATTAATGACAGCATTCTTAACTACACCACTTAAATAGGGGTAAGTTTGAGATTGATAATTTAATACACATTGTAAATTGTGTTTATTTATTATATTGTGGACCACCAAAACTCAATTTTTTTCTCTTATATTGTGGACCGGAGGGAGTATTATATGAATATTTTTTTTTTTTGCCAATGAGCAACACCAAACAACATACGACATGGGTATGCATCAAACTAATCATGATGACCTGAAGACTCTGAAAGAGTCTGTGAATAACCATTTTGATATTTATATGTTGCATGTTGAGGATTCAAACAAACTTGACCCTCTCGAAATTGTTGACGAGTCTCACGATAATGAGATCGAGGAGAAGAGCAGGCAACTCATAATTAGAAACAAGCAAAAAACTCAAGTGAAAAATGTAACAGAGAAGAAAGTGGAGCATTCTAAATATTGTGTTCCCTCAAGTTCCCCATTTTAAGATTCCCAAGGTTCATAGCTTGTTTATTTTTGAACCAGCAAGATTTTGACCAATAAACTGACAATGGCTTGTGTAGGAATCACATATCCACTAGTGAACCAGGAACTAATTAAGATTTTGGCTTAAATGCACTTTTGATCCTCCTATTTTACTTAATGAGCAATTTTGATCCTCCTATTTTTGTTTGGGCAATTTTGGTTCCCCTATTTTACTAAATGCGCAATTTTGATCCCTCTGTTTATTTTTGTGTAATTTTGGTCCCCTTATTTTACTAAATGTGCAATTTTGATCCCCCTATTATAGAAAACTATTTAATTATTTAAAATAAATAAAATACTTTTATACTTTATATTTTAATATATAATTTTAAAATAAATAAAGTATTTTTATATTTTAAATAGTTAAATATTTATTTAAAAATTAAAAAATTATTTAATAATCTAAAATAAATGGGCTATTTTTATATTTTATATTTTAAATAATTATATATATATATATATCTAAAAAATAAAAAATCATTAATTTTTTTGAAAAAATAAACTATTTTTATATTTTAAAATATTTATTTTAAACAATTAAATTATTTTTATTTTTTAAAATATAAAATATAAAAATAATTTAAATATTTAAAATAATTATATTATTTTCTTTTTCTTAAGGTATAAAATATAAAAGTAGTTTATTTATTTTAAATTATGTATTAAAATATAAAATATAAAAATAATTTATTTATTTTAAATAATTAAATCATTTTCTATAGTAGGGGGATCAAAATTGCGCATTTAGTAAAATAGGGGGACCAAAATTGCACAAAATAGGGGATCAAAATTGCGCATTTTGTAAAACTAAAGGACCGAAATTGCCCAAAAAGTAATAGGAGGATCAAAATTGCACATTTAGTAAAATAGGGGGACCATAAATGCATTTTAGCCTAAAATTTGCTTCAGAAGGGTTAGAAAAAGGCTGTAAACCAATTCAATCTTCAAAGGGATCAGGAGGAATGAGCCTATCTTATGCAAGATTCATCTGGCATAAAGTATGTTTCTATTTTCAAGCCTATTGATGAGGAGCCAGTGGCAATAAAGAGAAGTTGCAACTTACATTTTGGATCATCCTATTCCTAGGACAGGACCTCGTTCCTCTCAGATTTGCTCATTTCTTTAATAATAAAGAATCAAGTAATTTTTTTGTTATACTATAAGTCCAGTAAATTTTAAACATAAATTATATATTAAATATTTAATTAATTTTATTTATTAGTAATAAATCACTTAATAATTTGATTGACCGTCAAAACTATTCTATTTATTGATATTATTATTATGAATTGATTTTTTATTATTTCTTTTCATGCTAAAATTTATAAATACAATATCAATATTATATGATGAGTAATTATTATTTTAGTAAATTTATAATATAATCTTAAGTCACGATCCATTTTGGTAATTACCCACCCATAATCTCAATAAAAAAAAATTACCCATCCAAAAGTAATTTTAATATCAGCTACAGTTGAATAATTATTATTTTAGTAAATTTATAATATAATTTGGATTTGATTTATATACACAAACAGGGCGCAGGCAGAATCCTGTAGGTGAGGGGATGTTTTATTATTGAGAAGTAAAAATAAAATGCACTTTTCTTGGATACATATCATAGTTGCAAGTGGCGTAAAATTCATAGAAGTTCTTAAACGAACTCAAAAAACAATATAAGAAAACTATATTGGTGTATGTGCTGCATTATTAGCTAACTATATGAATGCAGTCATTCAAAACAACTAGCCCTAATACCCGTGCGATGCACGGGGTCGACTAAATATGGATTGTGTAAAATATAGTATTTTTGATGATGGAATGATTGTGTAAATATGGATTATGTACACGATAAGGGAATGGTGTGAAATACACTGGTTTGTTGAAAGCAAAAGATAAATGAATAGATTACACTCAATATTTGATAATTGAATGAATGCAAATATTTCAAATATTCAAACCATTGAATATCAATATAGAAAAAAAAAACCATATATAGCATCCCTTCCTTGAAGAATGAGTTACGTTATATATAGCATTTATTTCACTACCAAATCTCATCTGCCCAAACTTCGACATCCTCCCTGCTCATCCCAAATATACAAAACACCATCTTGTATTCACCCTCTTCCTCTTTATTCTCCCACGGTGTTGTTCTTCCCCTCTGCTTTACCCATCAATTAATTTCTTTGAATTCCATACTTCGTAGGTTGTTTCATAACAACTTTTTGAAGCTACTTTTACTTAACATTATTTTCCTTTAAAAAAGCATGATATATCCTTTTTTTTTGTTACGATGTCATTGCTGCGTAGTTTCCGCCGGCTTTGCCACCGAGGAACCTGGTTGGCCACGAGTTTCTGGCTTTGCAAAGCATGATATATCTAACAAAAGGGATAGAGTAAAAATCATCAAATATAGATACAAATTTGATTTATAACTTCTTATTCAAGAACAGTCGCATTCCAATATTCGAATTTGATATCGATCATCTCAATAACTCAATTATACAAAACTAAAATAGCCAAACACTTAGCCTTTTCAGGCACATCAGTGAGTTTCACAACTATGACTCCAGATTCAGTTTTTTTTTTTGGCTTAGGCATATAAAGCGTACATAACAATGTGAAATCAAGACAATACCAGTGGGACACACTATATGTACCACTTTCAAATTTAAACTTATTGATTTCAAATTAATACTACTAAACATAGTATGTAAGAGTATCATCAGTGAAAAAAAGATTCATAGAAACACAATATCAAATACCAATATCGTATTCCCAACTAAAGTTGACACTAATAAGTAATATCATGTGTCTTTCAAGTTCTAAATTTATTTGGTGACCTTAGCACTCTCGCTGAACACTTGTGTAACAGAATTGTAATTTCCAACAATCCTAATAGAATGTGATTGGGGCTTCTCATTCCCTCATCTTTAATTTATACTCACACTATAAATAAAGAGGGGCCATGACACCAATTCCTATTCCCTTCCCTCACTCTTGATATATTGACTTTTAATCAAAGTGACTTCTAACTCCTTACTTGCTTCCTTGTTCTAGTTTATTTCCCACATCACTACACACGTTCACTCATATCCTACCATCTTGTCTCACTCTTCTTTTCTCTCCACTCAAATACTAATAATACTCATTCCATCTCCTCTCTACAACAACTCCAATCCAATTATACACATCATTTGTTATCCCTATTATGGAAATTCAAGAGCAACTGGAAGCAATAAAAGGGAGAGAAATTCCAAATAAAGAGTAATGAGGAAACAATGGAGACCAATACTTGTTCAGTTACAGTTGGAACTGTGTGTGTATCAGAGCAAACAACACCGTAATTTTCTTTACCAATTACTTTCTCTATTTTGTTTCTACTCCCTTCGCCTTGTTCAGTAAAGAAATCTACACCCCTAAATGTCTGCATAAACATAACAAACAGAACAAATGAAATTATTTAACAAAGATACTATTAAAAATAATAGTGACTTAGGAGGTGTTACATTTTCTTAGGGCCTAATTAGTAATTTGCTAGTTAGTTACTATTTCCTAGAGCTCTATATATAGAGCACATTGTATTCATTTTTACTATCTTTTTTCAATATGATTCCTTATGAAGAGTTTTTACCTCTTTTACCACATGAGTACTCTTATGCTCAATACCTCTCCTATGGCTTTGATCTATGCATGTATGATCCTATGATTCTTAACATGGTATCAGAGCGATACCCTAGAGATGAGGATTACTCTTCCGATGCAGTTTTTGATTCCGATTCAGTTACGGATGAAGATTTCGGCGATACTGAAGATGGCATTCCACCATGGTTGTTCTTAGATTCAGAAGATGAAGACGTATCGAGCTCGCTGCCACAACCAGAAGCCAACATTTCCAATGTTTGTGAATCTGCAACAACAGATGCGAACGTCTTTGAATTCGTCTTTGGCAATTTCGAAGTCTCAGATCTTTACACTATGATTCCTATTAAGCAAGTCAAGCCAGAAATCCAACGTTGTGCTATCAAGATCGGCGAAATAACTTGTTCGCTCTACAAGTTCAGTGTCGAAAGCAACTCTCTCTGCTCCTTGGATCATGGTGATGCATTGTCGTTCATGAATCCAGAAATGAAAGATGAAAAGAAAATGGAGAAGATTGTTACTAATGAGAGCAATTTCTACAGTCTCGAATCTAAGATTGTGAATCGCTCCAAGAGTGTGTTTCTGGCTTCGAAGTCTGTTCTTCCTACTCCACCAGATCCAGTTTGCACCTCGCTCACCGAATTCGCCTTCCTCACACCAGATTCAATTTGTCTTTTGGCAAAAATTCTGCAATCGCGAAAGGAATTGGTTACTAACTATGTAGATCAGATCCCAGTGCTTCTACAACACTTTGGTTTCATCTTCGATCCCTGCGAAACTCCAATAGAGCAGATGACGGAGAGGGCGACACTGGAACTCACAATCTTCATCGATCATGGCGGAACTCCGTCAAGTCTCCTTTTCGATGCATCAACTTCAGTCCATCTCACAGTGCTTGATTTCTTTTTCACAGTTTCAGATTTGGATCATCACGTATTGTTTCTGTTTGATCTTTCGGTTCTTAAAGAAATGGTAAAGGAAATAGAAGAAGACATTGCACCGCCATGGAAGATGAGGGAAGAAGACGAGTTGATGTTTGCCGATCTGTGGTATCTGGTTTCCTTGCCGGAACCACCGTGGGAACTCCTCTGCCATGGGCTTCAACCGCATGATCATGGGAAGATGGAGTGCACCTTCGAGAAGCTTCTGGTCTGCGTTTGCATTCTGCGTCATTGCTCATCAATTGGGCCAACCTTGGGCTAGTTTTCATTCTGTTTTGGGCCAGTGCATACCCACCTTAGAAGATTTGGATTGCCTCAAATTCAAGTCACTAAGTCCATCAAAACAAAAATAAAAACAAATCTGTTGTTTTTTTGCTTTATTCTAGTAATGGGAATAACTGCTTGTATTTCAAGCTGATTTAGTGATCCCAATATCAGCTTGAGGGAGGCTATTAAAAATAATAGTGACTTAGGAGGTGTTACATTTTCTTAGGGCCTAATTAGTAATTTGCTAGTTAGTTACTATTTCCTAGAGCTCTATATATAGAGCACATTGTATTCATTTTTACTATCTTTTTTCAATATGATTCCTTATGAAGAGTTTTTACCTCTTTTACCACATGAGTACTCTTATGCTCAATACCTCTCCTATGACTTTGATCTATGCATGTATGATCTATGATTCTTAACAGATACTAACCAAACCAAAAGCCACAGATATGGCTAAAACTATCTCCAAGTGAAGTGCAAGATTAGTGTTCATTATTTGCATCCAAACATGAACAAATGAGGAAAGAAGTAACTCTAATTTAAAATGATTGGTATCACCATAGTTATTCAAACATAACATAGAGTGCATTGGATTTGATCCCCCCTCTAATATCAAATCAAGATTAAGCCAAATTATTTCAACAACCCACCATATCAAGAAAACTATACTACTTAATATGTGACAAAACATGAGAGCAACTCAACTTGGTTAGAAAACAAAACAAACGAAGACCATATCAAACTCAATCCATTCCACCCAACCAAAACAGTGGCACAACACAGGTTCCTAACATGGTGAAACATGGTGGCACAAATATCGAGTAGTCAAATTCATTCAAGTCTCGATCACCTAAGTTTTTAGTGTTTTTCTTAGTGAGTTTTTGCCAAAATAACCATCAAACAACCTGTCATTTGTGTATGCAACATCAATTAATGATAGAGCAATATAGCCAAATGGAAATGGATATCTTAACCCCTAACTTCAGTTACCAACAAATATAGAAATTGTTCTTTTTATGTTCTAATAGCAATAATAATCTATTACCAATAGCTTGTGATGATACTAACAACTATTCTCTTTGTGTTTTAATAGCAATAATAAATAAATACCAAAATAACCTAATATGAAGGATCTTAGAGTCTATCAAGTAACTCAATGGAACCTATAAATCCCCTCAAAACCTCACCACAAAAGATATATAAACTACCATGAACTTCATAGAATAATATGCAACAGAGACAGTACCTTGTAAATCAAGATCATGTCCCTTCATTCATCGCACCATGGAGAGGGAAATCAAAACTGAAATTCAACTGAGACCAACCATGCTTTAACAAAGCATAACACTACAAAAAAATCAGGGATTAGCGAGGGAAATTTCCCTCGCAAACTGACCAAAATCCCTCGCTAATGGTCATTTGCGAGGGAATTAGCGAGGGACCAGTTCCCTCGCTAATACCTTCCTCGCTAATTGCATTAGCGAGGGAATTTGAATCCCTCGCTAATTAGCGAGGGACATTTCCCTCGCTAATTCCCTCGCTAATGTTGCCTCAAAATTTGTGCAAATTTTCAAATTCTGACTGACATGTGTCTTAATTTGAATGGTTTGTTTTTTATATTTATTATTATATTATTTTTTTAAATCAGTTTTTTATTATATTATTAATGAAAACTATATTATATTATTAATTTTGTGGTTGTTGTTGTTGTTGTTGTGGTGGTGGTGGTGGTGGTGGTGAAAGGTGGAGAAAAAGAGGAAAGAAATTCGTAGGTGGTGGTGGTGGTGGTGTCGTGGGTGGTTGTGGTGGTGGTGGAAGAAGGTGGAGAGAAGAAGAGTGAAAGTGGAAATTGTGTAAGAGAGAGAGAGAGATAGAGAGAGAGAAGAGAGGAAGAGGAAAGAAGGTGGTGGTGGTGGTGGTGGTGTCGTGGGTGGTGGTTGTTGTGTGGTTGTGGTGTGGTGGTGGTTGTTGTTGTGTGGTGGTGGGTTAGGGTTTATAGGTGAGAGAGAGAGAGAGAGAGAGAGTAGAGGAAGAGGAAGGGAAGGGTGAAGAGGAGAGAAGAAGAGTGAGGGTGGTTGGTTGGTTGTGCGGTGGTGGTGGTGGTGGTGGAGAGTAGAGGAAGGGAAGAGGAAGGGTGAAGAGGAGAGAAGAAGAGTGAGAAAGAAGAGTGAGTGAGTGACGGATTTAAGTAAAAAAAATTAAAAAAATTTGCGAGGGAACTCAAATTCCGTCGCTAAAAACCACTTTAGTTTGCGAGGGAACTCAAATTCCGTCGCTAATTTTCTTGATTGGCGTGTCAAATTCTGAATTTTCCCACCAAACAATTAGCGAGGGAAATTTCCCTCGCTAATGCCAACATTTCCGTCGCTAATGGATGACATTCAAATTCCGTCGCTAATTTTTTTATTTCCGTCGCTAAATCTGGTTTTTGCGAGGGACTGTTTTTCCCTCGCTAATTTCCCTCGCTAATAACAGATTTTCTTGTAGTGTAAGTTGTCCTCAACAGCTAGGCTTTCATTTGCTGGTAAACCAATAACACTGAAATAGATTCAGGAGGAAAACAATTTCCAGTATACATCTTAAATCAGAAAAATGAAAGGCTTATCAACATGTAACTCAATATCTCAAGTAAAAAGTAAAAGCAAAAATTCTATTAGAAAATATTAGTACAATTTACAAAATTAATACTATGCAGAATAATTTCCCCAAATGAAAAAACTGGTTCTTGTCTAGATTTCCTATCAAGTTGTAACTCAAAATTTCAAGTAAAAGATCAGAACAAATGCATATAATAGACAAAACTGAAAATCATAGATTGAAGACGGTAAGAGTACCATTTTAGAGATGTTGTGGGGATAGGTTGCTTGATCTCTCATGGACCAGATTGCCACTCTCATTTGAGATTGGTTCATTATCCGTTATAGTTATACCTCCTAGCCATGCACCTACTACAGATATAAATCATACATGCAAAACAGTAAGTACAATAAGCTTTCTGCATAAAGAAGCAAAATTTAACCTTCTCATTCAACCTTGAAAAACATCCAACACTGAATGCAGTTAAAAGCCAACAGCTGTATAAGAAGTTCTTAAATCTACATGATACAATTATATGATTAACAAATAAATTTTCATATTTAGTAACACAAGATAAGCCGGTTCAAGAAAGCAAATCGAATCAGTCCATCGCTCCCTATTGTATTTGGCACTAAAAAATATTTAAGTTTTTTGTAACTAAAGAAAAGAATGTAACTCACACAAAAGCTTTATAATTAAAAATTTAATAAAACAATTAGAGACAATACTTGAAAGAAAGGATGACGAAAAACTCACAATGAGAAACAATTCAAAATCGACCTGCCAACATTCTTTGCTTCCCAAGTTGCCTTAGTTCCAGCTGAGTGGAGGGCCAAAAAATCCTATGTCAATACTCAATGCATTTTCCGGCCACCGTAGACGGTGGTGATGCTGAAACCCACCCACTCTGTTGTTTCGTTGTTCTGTTTGTTATTTATGCAGCACCGATGTTTCGAGCCATTGCTGCCCAAGGGAGTATGGCATGCAGAGTCACGATCACAGGTTGAACGCAAATCGGCGATCGCGTCAGCGATACAACTGAGGGAGGCTTTGTTATCTTCTTTTTCTTTTTCCCTTCCCTCTTCTTCCAACACTACCACCTGCTTCTTAAAATCTCCCATTATCCCAAAATTTTACTACCCCAAATTTAATCCCACACTCAACTTTCCCTAATAATTACGCCACACCACCATCCTCTTTCGTCTGTCGCAAGCGCCGCCGCACCCCTCTCAAAGCACCGACGTATCGCCGACCACCTTCTCCAAACCAGTAGTTTTGTTGTCGTTGCGTCTCTCTCTCTCTAACTCTCTCTTTCCAGCACTCATCTCTCCTCTTCTGACTACATTCGTCTCGCTCTCTCTCATCTCTCGCTGCTTCCTCTTTCTCCCTCCGCAAGCACCTTCTCTCCGATTCCCCTCCTCCGTGTTCCTACCTACATCTCAGAAATCCCTCTCTTGTCGCTCTGTCTGTTGCTATTCCTCTATCTCTCAAGAATTGCATAAGCATGTAGATGAAGAGGAGTTGATTGCGGAGAGGAAACGGAAGGAAATTGAGAGGAGGATAAAGGGATGGGAGGTTATGGGGGTGTTGAAGAGTGAGATGAGGTTGCAGAGAAAGGAGAGAGAGAGCTAGGAGGGACAACAGTGGTTGTAGGGAAAGGAATTATGTTGAGAAGAGAAAGAAAAACAGAACTTTTATTATGGTTACAAGTAAGCATAAGGTTTCTTCATCTAAGGGTGTTTGTCAAAGTACCTTCTTCATCTGACGGTGTTGCAATCCATGTACCTTCTTGAGCAGTGAGTAACACGTGTAGAAGACAGAAATAAAAGTAAGAGAAATGGGAGAAGCTAAATTGTAGAATGTTGCCACATCAAAACACAAAAATGGAAAAATAATAAAATATGCAGTTTTTTGGCAGAGTTGCTCCAAAAAATTTCCCAAAAGTTCCCGCCCAAGTGACAAGCGGATTGTAATCTGTAGATATCGGTGTTTGTCTTTCATTAATATTATTGAATTAACTCAACACACAATATCAGTTTCTGTTGGCATTATTATCATCAGAATTATATCATTTGCATCATTGGCTACATTATTAGCTGCATTTTTTTTACCAGTATATTTTATCAATATAGACCTACTTCTCTAGTCTATCGAATCGCATTTCCTTGCCATTTCTTGGCATCGTCTTCCTTCCCAAGCGGTATTAATTTCTTTCACTTAACCATAAGCCCTTATTCTGATATTGTTTACTCTAAAACCTCTAGATTTCCAGGGAAGATCTCTTCTCGACTATGTAGTGATTTTCCTAGTTACGGATTCGATACTAGGAACCGTAAGCCTTAATCAGAGATTGCCGCAATTTTGGATATCCCATTCTCCCTGTTGCGGGCGAACTGAACAAATTTTTTCTGCCCATTCGTCAATGCTAGCCTTCATCAACGCTTCCATTGTGTATTCCACCTAATATTTCACCTTTATATATTCATCTTCATGTTAATTAATCTGCAAATGATAATAATATTAGGAAAAAAAGACTTGAAATCCTTAATCAAACGCGAGAGTAGTAAGGAACAAGAGACAACCTTCGATGAGTGGCCGTGTGACTAGCAAGGAATAGGAGAGGTAAGCAGCACTACTAGAGAGAAACAATGTGTGATCCTACTCTATTCTCGTATTTTTGTGAATCTCCACCCCCATCTGTTGATGGTTCCTATCTTTTATAGAAAGTAGTAATGGAGTATGTTTTATTGTGATGTGAGAGGAAAAAAATTTGGTCTTCTGCAGTCTGCATAGGCTATTCACGGGTGTTGCGTGAAGAGTGGGGTGGTTGGGGTAGAGGCGTGTCTGGGTGTAGGGACCATGTGCTATTCACAGTGTGGAGTTGTTGGAACACCAGAGACATGTCTGGATGTAGTAGTTGAAAAAGCCATTTCGTTGACCGAAATGGGAAAAGACAACCACTTTATCAACAACTTTTCATGCCTGGGTTGTTGCTACTGAGTTTTGCAGCAAACTAACAAAAACCTCTCATTTTAAGGTTAGGGAAGACAAGTAGATAAACATTGGCCCGTTTCTTTTTTCTTTCTTTGTGGTTCAGCTCGGCGATCCATTTCTTTAATAATAGAGTCAAATGACCTCGGTGACCAAAGGCATCCCAAACACACTGACAATAGAGGCCTATGGCTCAAGAGATCACATAAAATGTACGTGATGAAGAATAAAAAAAATTAAGTTCATCAATACCAAAGGTTTCATTGTTGATAAATATATAGAGGACATGATCAATGCATGGTTAGCGTGGATGGAAAAAAGAAGAAAGAAAAGGATAGACGGTTTGTGCCATAGCTTGTTGAGCACTTTTAGTAATTTTTTTCTACAGCTGTCGAGCTAGGTAGCTCATGTGATGTTATAGGATACGAAGTGGATTCAGAAACAATGACCCACAGTTGTTTTGAAGACAACAAATAATAATATAGAATAATTTTACCCTAATGTGTTTGGCAAGTGTGCAGATTATCATTAAGGTTATTAACCTTAGGTTATCGTTGATTTCTCTTCACTATCTTCTCAAGGCATTTGATTAAGTCATTCTTCGTTGTCCATCGCCTGGTCTCAACAAGACAATGAATGGTACTCATGGTACTTAGTCATGAGTAAGCACCAGGAAGCATTAGCGTCTGATGTCGATATTAAAACCACAAGGAAGTCGTCGTCTAATAAAGAGTGTCTATCCTGAAAGAGGATTGCATATGAGATCAGAAGCATCTGTCTGAAGTGAAGCGCCTGTTGCAATCTCATTGATTGTGGGAAGAAAGTGAAGAGAAAATGCTCAACAATTATGCTCTTACCACTTTACCTTCTCTTTATCACCCCTATTTCCTAATTCTTTTTATTATTTTAATTAAATTAAATAACTAAAATAAATATTTAACTAATTAAATTAAATGATTAAAATAACTATTTAGCAAATTTAGTTAAGTAATTAAAATAACTATTAAATTAAAAAAATTAAATGAAACCCATAGGAGCGTTTTTGTCCTTTCAAAATTAGTATTCTTTCTCTTCTCTCTTTCCTTTCAACCAAACCAAGAGACATAACTCTCTCTTCCCTATTTCTCTTATTTTTCCCTTAAACCAAATAAGACACCTAATCTACTTTATTTCTCACCTCTTTCTCTTTTCCTTCTTTTTCTTCTAATCCAGATACACCCTTAGAAAGAGAGTTGTTGGTTGAACCTAAACATAGGGTTTTCATTGGGCACCAGCAGCGCCCTCCATGGAAGATGATGATGCTCCACGTGTGTAGTGTGGTTCACTCTGTTCCCTATCCTCTCGCCCCCACCCTTTCCACCAGATCTGATTTCGAGCTCCACCACTGAGTTGGCCTCATCTCGCCCTCCCCCCGAGCCACTGCCAGACCTTCCTCCACAATAGATTATGTTCGTTCTCTCATTCCTTGTATCTCCCTACAACATTTGGTTCCTCTCTCAAAGTTGCCTCATATCTCGACTCCTCGGTCTCGAGCCTAAGCCTTAACCATCAGTCCTCTCCATCCTTCAACCAGCCCTCACCTAATCTTCTTTGGCCTTCAAATTCAAAATTCTAGATCTCGGGGCTAGTTGGCCTTCAAATACGGGGAAAGTCTAGACTTTTCCTCTCTCCCCCTACACCAACTTCGTGGATTTGCTGCTTCTCCTCTGTGGTGTCCCTATTCTGTCTGGGTGGTGGAGTTTGTTAAAGGTTTGGTCTGGTCTTGCTTCTGGTTTAAGCTCAAACGGTAGAATCAGCGACTATGTGGGATTTTCTGGCTATTTGTAGGATTAACTGTGTTATATTATGTCGTTTGCATTTTTAGATCAGTAGATTAATGGTAGATTGCAGCTTTATGTTTTTAGGTTGAGTTCGTTGGGAGCTTAGTTGTTTCAGGTGCTGCTCTTGTACTTATTGTTTATTCTTAGGAGTTCCAGCTTTATGCCTGATTTGGTTGTTATCCTTTAGTAGATTTGATATTGCTTCCTCTGATGTTTCTTTGGCTTTTGTCGTTATCAATGAAATGTTGCATTATAAAAAATAAAAAAAACTAAACTAAACACGGATGGAGAACTAACTATTATTAATAATAATAATAATAATAATAATAATAATAATAATATATAACATGAAGATGAAGGACACCCCACGTGAAATGTCTAATCCAGTTGGTGCCTTCGTTAATTAAAGGCAAGTCGTTGATATTTTTCTTTCATCATTTTCATTTTCATGCTCTCCTAAGTCCTATATTCATCTAGGCGATATCACTCAAGCTAAGAACATCTAGTTATTTTTTTTCTTAAAAAAAGAACAATAAGTTAAAAAGGAAAGTTTAATTTACATCAACTTCCAATCACATTTCCCCATTCAGTCACGTGTGTAAATTTAGTCAAAGTAACCGCTCATGAAAATAATGATGTTAGAAGAATATGGGGAAATGACGCAGCGGTTACTTTCACTAATTTTGCAATTTATTTTTTATTTTAATTAAAAATAATCAAACGTAACTAAATGATAAAATGCGATTAGAATATATAAATTAAACTCAAAAGGAAAAGAAATTACCAAGTTAAATGTCACATAGCTAGCAAAGATATTGGTAAGCCGGTGTTCACGAAGTCAATACGCATAAAATATGATATTAATTTTTTTCGACCATAGAAGATGATATTAATTTATTACCCACTGCTTTCTTAATTTCTGTCGGTGGAATGAAGATGTTAGAACTTTTTTGGACAATATGACGACTTTTACGTTGACTGAGACAAGTGGTGAAAAAAGAAGAAGAAACAAGAGCTATACTAATATTAATCAAACATATTGTTTACAACTTATATTTCTTATTACATCATTATTGGTGAAAAATAGCATCGTGTCGTGCCCAAAAAAACTAAACTCTTAGTTTAGTACAATTACCAAATAAAACATGTATAAAAATATACGGGCAAATCGTATTAATCTGAACAATAAAATAAGATTAAGGATTTGAAAGGTATCATCTATCTATACTTGCAGTAGAATTTTAATTTAGGTGGATAAACCAGCTACGTATGCCACTCCTGTTGACGGCAACCAAGTCGAGCCTGATATAAATTGGGCCACCGTGAATCTACTTGCTTCCACCGTGGACGTTATGACCCGATACCCAGGCCACTTTACTCGAAGCCCAACAGCTGCACCCGGCCCATAATTCATGTATTCCCCATAGTACAACGTGTCTAAAGCGAAGGTTGTATTCCACTCTAACCAGCCACGTGGATGTATGTGATCCCCCATGTTAGATAACATGTACACGGTTCTAGAGTATAATTTCCACGGACGGCCCAGATACGTGGGGAAGTTTCCCTTTGATGCTTCTAGATCTGGGGTAGCCAGGATCCTACAGTTGTGAATTGAAATACCCGTGTTTTGATTTGGGTCTTTTCTATTTTGGGCCGTGATGGTATTCTTCTGTTGGTCCATGGGCTTTCGAGCATATAGGCTACAGTTTTGGAAAACCACTGCGGCATTGCCGAATATGAAGTCAACGGTACCGTAAATGTCACATTCGCGGTAGAATTGACGGTTCGAGTGTGCGTACATTGTGTCTTGGTATCCTATGATGTTGCAACGGTACACCACCGCGTGGTCTGATCCGACACGGAGGGCCACCGCTTGGTGCCTTGCCGGGCCGGCGTAGTTCTCGAACGTTATGTCTCTTGCAATAAAACCTGGACCACTAGCAGCTGCACCATTGCTCATAGTATTAAGGATTAGTATTGCGGACTTATAATTGAGTGGTTGGCATAAAATTATTGTTAGTTTAGGGGTTTTTTCTTTATGAAAATTCTGTTAATGCCGACAGGACAAGAATGTGATATTGTTTGCCAATTTGGCATGTCCCACTAACAATGATTTGGTTTTTACTACTTTAAATTTAAGCCATTTGTTCTTTTTTAACTCTTCAATTAATTTAATAAAAAAATCACCTTTTAAATGAAAATATTTTTGTCTCATTTGATTGTCGGTATGCAATTGGGTTAGGTTATTCCGTTTCAGCTATGGCTTTCTTTCTTTGTTTGATTTATTTTTTGAAGAAAGTTTCTTTCTTATGTTACTATTGCCAAGAGAGTTGCTACTTGCCAACATCCCAAAATAGTGAGACACTGAAAGTGTAGCCTGGGGGGGGGGGCTGAAATACAGCAAGTAGAAAACATTTGAGAGACTAAATTGCCACGACTGGAGTCAAAGAAATTATAGTAGACTTCACAAGGGGAATGGAAATGTGGGAGATCTGGACCCTACCGTGTAATTATTCATCTATTGAACTGAAATTCGTTCACCTTTTTATTTTGTTGTTTTGAAAAATATATGTGGTGGAGGTGATCCAACATTCACTACTTTGTAGCAGTATACAAAGGAGTAAACAGCGAGGAATCTTGAAATATGAATAGCAGGCCACGTGCAACTTGTACGGCCTTTTCCTCGTGTCGTGCATGGTTACCTTTTATCCTGGTTTCTATTTTTTCCTTATTTTTCAACAATATAAAAGGCCAAATCATTATAGTAGCTTTCCTTTTTTATTAAAATATTTGGTTTATACTATGTTAGATTTTAAATTTATTTTTATGCTAAATTTCCTTTCAAATACATATTATTAACTTTCAAAAAAAATAAATTATACTATTTTAAATTAATTTTACACTTTTTCATTATTAGTTTAAAATATTATTTAAATTATTATGCACCCATTGTAAGTTGGGTGGGTAGAATACTTATAGGCAAAACTAAACAAAATACTCAATGACACATTATTTTTTCTATTTAAATATTTTAAAATAAAAATAAATATTGAACTAATTTTGTCTAGTTTTACTTAGAAAGTATCATACTCACCCAACTTACAATGGGTGTATGGGAGTGTTTCCCCAAATTTTATCGTAGCTTTGTGTAAGCAAAACTTATCATAGCTTTTTTTTTACACTAAAATTTATCATAGCTTAAAATTGCAAAATTGTTGCTAATTAATTTGATAAAAAGAATCCCTAAAAAAATATTGGTAAAAGAGGGTAGGTATAATAGAAGGGAAATTACCAAAGGAAGCGGTGTGAAATGTGGTCAAGTTATCTTCTTTAACATTTTTACCGCCCGTGATGACCGTCTTGCCCTTCCCGTCCCCTATGATCATCACGTTGGTTTTTTTCCTCCCTATCTTTAAATTTTCTTCTTCGTACCTGAAACCAAATTTTGAATATAAAAATATTAATTTGCAACATTGTCACACAGCACCAAACATTAGGCCTTCACAAGCTAATAATCAAAAAAACTAGTACTAGTTGGAAGAAAAAAACAATACACATATTTTTTTAACATAAAAACAATATATACATTTTGTTTAGAAATATTTTTAATGTCAAAATCATTTATTGAGGATATAATGGAGGCACCGAGACAACAGGTCAATAATAATACAATGTTTCACCAAAATAATAATAATAATAATAATAATAATAATAATAATAATACAATGAAAAAGAAATAATTCATTACAAAATGAATGTACGTTCACATGATTACAGTGCATGAGATTAATTAATAGCAATAAGTCAACGACGCAATCACAACGCAATACAAAAATTAATAAACTATTGAAAATAGTTTTTAGTATTTTTTTTAATGAAAAAATACTTTTTAGATTACTTTTTATGAAAAAACAGTTGTTAGTTGTTACGCAGGAAAAAAAATTCAATTTAATTTACCTTCCTTCCCTGACGTAAATAATGAAGCGTCGGTTACCGTACTCCGGCACCTTCTTAATGGCTTCTGAGATGGTTTTCACCGTTCCGTTACCGTTCTTCGAGACGACAACATCAGCTTGTAACGCTGAAACTGGAAGGTTCAGCAATTTCCTGTCTCGTCGTTTCAACCACACCGGAAAATTATCCTCTCGCATTGCCATTAACCGTCTCTTGTTCTGTATGGGAACACCGGAGAAATCTTCGCCGGCACCAGAGGCTGAGAAAATAGCCAAACAATTGCTCACCAGCTCCGACAAGTCCTTCAGATTGTTGACCATCTGGTCCTTGACAGTGCCGGAGGCATCTGCAAAACCCTCAGCGCAAGTATCCTGGTTAGTGAGTGCAGCACTAAGCCACGTCAACACATCGTCGGAGGAGGACGAGGAGAGGGGCTTGACACCGCCGTTGGAGGGGGAGGGAGCAACAGAGGTGAGGGAACGAGCGACGGCGTCCACAGAGTCGTCAAGAAGCTCGAGGCAGTCGTTATAGGCAGCGCGGACTCGGGGATCCATGGCGGCGACGGAGTTTATTGCGGCGGAGGTATAAAGTGCCCTGTTGAGATGCTGAAGAGTCATGTTGAGTGAAATGTGGACGAGGTCTCGTTCCGATGCCAAAGTAGATCCAGGGAAATCGAGAAGCGTGCTTACACAGAGTGTAGGAAACATTGTTTTGCTGCAGGTGCGAGAGATTGCTTGTGAGGGATTTCGCCGGAGAGTAGGGTTATTTTGGTCCTCTCCCGACGTACGGGAGCGGATGCTGGTAACAAAAACGGCGGCGACGGCAGACACTACAATCAGTATAACTGCAATGAGTGAAAGCAAAATGATCTTCTTTTTAGTAGACGATGATCTCGTCGGGTTTACAAAGGTAGCTTCGGAATGAGAGAAGCCACCAGGTTCGGAGGGTCCTAACCTCCCGTAGTCCATTGTGAATTGAAAGAGAGAGGGAAGAGGGAGAAAGGATATGGTTAACTAATTTAGCAGTGTTGGTTATGATCAATAATGGGTAATGAAAGAGTCTTTTTATATAAATGACGGTGCTTATCTTAGTACAGTACGAGAGTAAGTGAGGGACAGTGTGTGTTGATGTTTATGTGGTGTGTAATGTTGTTTGAGTGAGAGAGGTTGGTGTGGAGTCAATATCGTAGGAATGAGCTGGCTGCTACTTAATTTCACTTCCACCACCACTGCCCACTGAATAACACATTGGGTAGATTCTAGTTTCTGTTCCTTCCCCTATCCATTTCTAATTGTGAGTTGGTCATTAACTTTAATGGATATGGAAAATTAAATCAGACGTGAAGATGAAGAAATTTGCATTTGCATTACATTAAATTAATTAAGGTCTATTAATTCCACGGAAAGGGGTCGACCATGTTGCATGATGATCTTGACTACTCCGCTAACACTAACAATTCAGTCCCATCCTTATTCTTTCTTACACTAAATTCTAATCCTAATCTTTTCAATACTCTATTCTCTTTTTCAAATCCCCAAAAGTTGTCATTAGTTCCTTCTTTACTTTTCTTTGCTTTCAACCTAATTTTTAACCAGGTTTCCCGACGTAGATTAGTCACCGACAAAACCGGTGAAAACTACACACCAATGACATGACAAAAAACGTTTAATTAGATCTGAAATCCTTCTATAACATGAATTAACATCATCCTTTGAGAAAAGCTAATAGAGCTCATCTATCAAAAGGGACCAAGAAATAGGTGTCTTCACATCACAGCCTCCATAGCATCCTAGGCAGATAAATCATGACTAAGCAAGTTGTTTCCCAACAGTGATTAGTAGAGATTAATTCATTCATAGTAGAAGTATTAAACCCCTCCTTAAGAGAGATCGAGTTCTCAAAAAGCACCCCTCCTTAGTGACAATTCTCTAAGTCTGCGTAAGGGCAAAATTCATATCGACAGTCTTTAAAGCCCATACCCCCTAGTCTTTAGGAGCACATAAGATCTCTCTACTCCTCCAATGTGTACCCCTTTGTTTACCAACTGAAGCCCACCGGAATCTAGCCACTATTGAGGTAATTGGAGGAGCAAAAAGTCTTGGGCAACCTAACAATAGACATCACATAACTTGATATAGCTTGGACCACAACTTTAACTACCTTCTTGTTTGCCTTGTTGTGAACATTACCCTTTCATCCCTCAGGTGTTCCTGCCCCAGTCAGCAGGAACACCCAGGTATTTCCATGGGTTGTCTGATAAAGGAATCCGGGCCGTGGGATGCAACAGGTGAGAAAGTGTCAACAAAATCTAGGCCTAACTGTTGAGTGAAACCTTGAGCTAAAAGCCTAGCTTTGTACCTATCTAAGCTTCCATCAGCTTTGTATTTTACCTTAAAAATCATTTTCACCCTATTGTCTTTTTGCCTTCAAGAAGAGCTTGGATAGTCTATGTATCATTTGCTTCAAGGGCATTGACTCCTTCCTGTATGGCTTTGCACCATTCCACAGATTTTGATGCTTGATGATAGTATGTTCAAGGATAGCTGAAACTTGAAAACAATAGGACTGACATGTGGGGGACAACTTGGTATAAGTGAGGGCAGGAGGTGTGGAGGCATGGCGCACATAGTCTTCCAGGTATGAGGGAGTTGTGTATGCTCTTGAGGACCTACGAGAAGTGAGCTCAGGCTTAGGGGATGGTTGAGTAGTTTGTGGAATATCTCATGCATAGTCATTAAGGGAAATTTCTAATGCATGATTGATCAATGAATGCAACAAGGGCAGGTTCAATATCAAGTTGGTCAGGGATTAGATCGATGTAGTACAAATGGTAAGACAAGGTTAGGGAATGGGTCTTGTGTGGATTGAGGGTGGGGGAAATCTTTGAATGGGAAGGAACCTTCATGAAATATGAAATCCCAAGAGATGAGAAGTTTTCTGGTTGTAAGGTTGTAGAGTTTGTAGCCCTTATATCCCAATGGGTATCCTAGGAGGACACGAGGTGGTAACTTTTGTACACATTTGAGGAATGGTGGCATCATATACCAAGCACCTAAACACCATCAAAGTGTGTATGAGGGTGGTCTGTCATACAACAGCTCATATGGTGATTTTGTCAAGAGTGAGAGGGTGTCCTGTTTATGAGGGGGACGATTGTGCAAACACTGTCTTCCCAAAACTTGAGAGGCAACTCGGACTGAAACATAAGGGCTCTGGATATGTTGAGTAGGTGTTATGCTTTCTTTTCACCGCAAAGTTTTGCTCAAGTCTGTAATGACATGAAAATTGGTGTAGAGTGTGCCTTGTTCCTGCAAAAAATCAACCAATGCTAACTCTTTGGCATTATGTGGCCTCATTCATTTGATAAACTTGTTAAATTGAGTTTTAACAAGCGCAAAGAATTGTTTTATCTTTTTTGGCATTGTCACAAAATTCCATTTTTATATACTCAGTTTGGTAAAATTAAGGTACACTTACATTTATGTAAAGTTTTAGTGTGGGTACTTTATGTTTTTTTATCACTGTGTTTATTTATATTTTAAATTTGTAATAAAGTTACTATTTTTTTAATTTTCCGTCCAAACCTATTAACGAAGTTACTAGCTGTGACATTGCCTTCTTAGCAAGCATATTAATAAATGTAAAATGAAGTTACTAGCTTAGCATTTTACTTTTCTTTTATAAAAGACTTAAAAAATAATCATCTTCATCCTCATCTCCAAATTGGACCTTGCTTTACCCTTTTAGAGTACTTCAGGTCCTCTTACATTGTAAAATCTTTGTCTTAACTAATAAAAAAGAACAATGAATTTAATCATCGAGGCTGATCAGCAATCCTTTCCGGCTCAATGTCAAAGCTATGGCTTGCTTATATATAGGAGAAGGAAGCCTATATGGGATATAGTGGAAATTTGGAACATGACCCACTACATAAGTGGTTCATGTAATCATTTACCAAGATAGATCTGAACCACGTGTTTTGTGTAGAACAAAGACTTGTAAATAAGGCACACTATAAATTGGGTATATACATCACCTTTTGGCTCAAATAAAAGATCCATCATGTAATGTTTCTAATAATGTCCGAGACATGATGTTGGAGGTCATTCTTATTTGTCCATTTCATAAAGCCCCAGACAAAAACCCTTTCTGGAATGCATGTGAGAGGGACCAGAGAAGGTAGTTAAAGCGTCACTTGGTTGATTTACGTTTGTGGTCAATTTGTTAACCATGATCAATCGCAATTACCAGCAAGAAACAGCTCTAATTTGGTAATAATAGAATCTGGTTGCTAAAATCATCAATCTTAAGGAATGATATGTTGAGTAGTTTAACACCCAAAAAAGTAATTCTACCAGTGAATTAAGTATGTATATTGCAAATATATGATTTATATCTACATATTTAGATCTCTTAATCATTTGATCTTGAATTCGATCATTTGCCGGTGCGTGTGGAGTACTTTGGTTTACCCAAAAACTAGCCTAGGTGCATATACGGATATACCTAGCTATATTGTATTTGTATTAATTAACCAATTAATGTAAGTTATGGTTTGAATAATTTGAAATACACACTAACATACACCTGAGCCGTTTAGGCGTCCCCATATTTTAAATACAAATGGAAAAAAGTACATATTAAGTGGCCCACGCAACCAGTTTAAGGTTGAACTCAGTTATTGCCTTATTGGCAATACCTACCTACCTAAGGATTTCTCACATGAGTACTGCCCCGCAAGAGACGTATACAAACGTCTTACATTTTACTTTTGGCTTTTTTTTTACCCCACCTTATCATCCATACTCCCATAATTTTTCCTTTGGACGAAAATGCCCTCATTTTAAAATAATTTTTTTTTGCAATTTTCGGATTTATGCTGTGAATTCGGAGAAGAAAGTTTTGAAATTTCCGGATTTACGTTGAAGGGACGTAAATTCGGAATGAAAACACTTTCCGAATTTACGTCCCTTCGACGTAAATCAGGAAATTCCAAAACTTTCTTCTCCGAATTTACAGCGTAAATCCGGATGGTGCACCCTCACTCATTCCATTCCGAATTTATAAGCAATTTGACGTAAATTCGAAATGCAAATTAAAAAAGCCAAACATTTATTCGATTAAATTAAAACGCGTTCTACAATGACAAAGCGTGACAGTACATAACATTCGAAATACACGAAAACGATAAAAACAACGTGCATAACACTCAAAATACATGAAAACGATAAAAACAACAGAAGAAAATTAAACGAAACTACTGATTTTTGGGGAGCGTGCTCTCCATAATATAAATGATCTCTTCCGGAGTGCGCATTGTTTCTACAAACAGCTCAATTATTTGACGTTCCAATGGAACATTACGATGATGTTCCAACATTGCGCAAACATCATTGTTGCTCCGGATATCCATAGCTTCATAGCGGAGAGTGTCGTCTTGGAGACATACGCACTTGCGGTAACGTATACGAGAGATGTCTTTACGCCACTCTCCTTCTTGGCGAACCTTCCTTTCCACCTTTTCCTTCAACTCGCTGAATGTGTAATTTTTGTCCAGCCTACAGAAGTAGCTATCGCGAGACTTAAAGAAAACACCATCAGTCCTGTTCTCGACCATTCCAGGGCGATGGAGGGCAGTTAGAAATTTGTCTGAGGATCTCTGGGTTGGGCACAACTGTCATTCCATTAGATCTTCCATTTTAGCAGGTGGGGAAGATGTTGGAGAAGAAGCAGAGAAGGGTTGTTGGTGGAGAAGAAGAAGCAGAGAAGGAGTTAGAGTTTTTGTGAATGAGAAGGCAATGGTGAAGCCCTATTTATAATAGGCGTGGGGAAATATGAGCCGTTGATCAAAATTTTAGATCACAAATCTGAGCCATTTATTTTCTATCCGTTGGGGCACAATTTCCAAAGGAAATGCCAGCCACTCCTTTTACTGACACGTTTGATTGGTTGTGAGCCGTTGATTAAAAGTGTCGGTGGAATCTGAGCCGTTCAATAAATTTTTACCAAAAAAATTTAATATAATATAAATTCGTGGAATAAAATACAATAAAATACCATCATCAGGTAATGTCTATGTAATCAATATTAGGTCGTTGGGTCGGTGTAATACGATCTGGTAAGTAAGAAGACCATAACTGTATATGTCTAACATACGGATACAACCACGTGCTAGCTTCATCTGAAGCATATGCACCCCAACTAGGATGAACAGGAGGTAATGGACTAGTACCGTTCAAAATGACCCGGACCCAATGGTTCC
Source organism: Astragalus glycyphyllos (assembly GCA_963573325.1). Taxonomy (NCBI): domain Eukaryota; kingdom Viridiplantae; phylum Streptophyta; class Magnoliopsida; order Fabales; family Fabaceae; genus Astragalus; species Astragalus glycyphyllos. The sequence goes on along the minus strand of OY754307.1, from coordinate 81,220,959 downwards.
TATCGACAAACCCAACACAATACAATGGGCTTTGACCAGGAGCATACGCTCCTCTCAAAGGAAAAAATGTGAAACACGTAGCAGTTGCAGGTGTTAACATAACAATGGCTACCTGATATCTAGTCGCTATAGCATGTCCCGTGTCAGACATCGTCATCCACTTCTCAGGAGGTTGAATTGGTTGTGGGAGAGCAACTAATGAATCCCTCATTGCCTGAATGTTGTCACCCATGACTTGTAAGTATTGAAACCAATTCTCATCCATCTCCTCAATCAACTCATTCCGAACTTTTTGCCAACAATTCTGCGTCCAGCCAAGTAACCCAGAAATGCATCTGAAGCAACAGTTTCCATCCCCCACCACATTGATAATGTCATCAATGTACCTCTGAATAGACTTTGGAAATTGACTTAGAAAATGCATGTCATGCTGTGGTGGTTGTATAGCTGCTGACCTCTGTGATGGTATCTGTGAGACTTGTTTTGAGGACCGCTGTAGTAGTATGTTTGATGACTTCTTTGCTGACTTCTGAGTGGGTTTCTTAACTGAACTCAAAGATGCATCCACGTGCTCCCAATAAGAAGGATCTCTCTTCACATCATACTCTTTCTTCTTCTTCTTTTTGGTGCACCCCTAGTCTTGACTTTGTGTGTAGGTGGAACCATGGATGTAGTTTTTTTGAAGACATAGTCATCAAGACCTCTCTTCCATACACATCTCTCCTCAAGAGACATGTCACCTCATTGCTTCCAAACCTCCTCTATTGTATAGCTTAAGTCACAGTCAATTGAGGCTTGTTTCACCCGCTCCTCATCCATACTCTCCAAAGTCAGCCTCCTTCAATGAGAGTAAATCATCTCCAATGGGATTGGAAGGCCATGTTCGTGCAACATACCAAGCTCACAAGAACAAGGTAACCCATGAGTAACCCTAATCACACAACCACAACGGGTCTTATCGGCTCCTACTTGATCCAACATGCTGTTAAACTCATGAGCTATATGATCCAATGCCTCATGAGACGCCAAACCGTGTAGATCCTTGTAGAAAGGAGTGTTGTGATGGGCATCTACACGGGTGATGCTCTTTTGAAAAGAGCCGATAATTTTATCAATTTGTGATTCGATCATCCCATGCATTTGCTCCCAGCTTCTACATAAATCACCTCCACTAGAACCCAGTGACCTCTTCAATGGCCAATGCATTGACTCAACCCTAAAATATATTAAACACGTGTCAAAAAAATTTAAACTACGGTAAAAATACTAAACAAGTGTCAAAAAAATTAAAACTACGGTAAAAATACTAAACACGTGTCAAAAAAATTAAAACTATGGTAAAAATACTAAACACGTGTAAAAAAATTAAAACTACGGTAAAAATACTAAACACGTGTCAAAAAAATTTAAACTACGGTAAAAATACTAAACACATGTCAAAAAAAATTAAACTACGGTAAAAATACTAAACACGTGTCAAAAAATTAAAACTACGGTAAAAATACTAAACACGTGTCAAAAAAATTTAAAGTACGGTAAAAATACTAGACACGTGTCAAAAAATTTTAAACTACGGTAAAAATATTAAACACGTACCTATTAGTCGTGGTATTTCCTAAGTGTCGCACTCTATCCGTCCACGGTCCACAAAATCTTTCCTTGTGAGCAAACAAGTATTCAGTGTTGACATATTTGATCAGGTGGGGTTTATCAGTACATGATTTTTTAAAATCACTCAATGCCTCATAAAACTCATCCTCAAATGAAGACTCAACCACTGCATGCCAAAGTGTCATCAATGATACAACCTTATCTCCCTTGACCGCCTTCTTAATTCTAGCATGCACATTGTTGTTAATGTGATAAGAACATAACAAATTAGTTGCCTCGGGAAACACAATCCTAATAGCTTTCATCAATCCGTCCTCTTTGTCAGTCAGGATCACCTGAGGAAGTGAGATATCACACACCATCAAATCTCTTAGACTCTGCAGCGCCCAAGAGCAGTCATCATATTCTCATGAGACAGATAAACAAAAGCAACAGAAAATGTCACCTCAGTAGAAGTGACACCAACAATCTCAAGGAAAGGCAACGCATATTTGTTGGTCTTGAAAGTGCAGTCCATAATCAAGACTTGAGGAAACATCCTCAATAACTTAATACTATCGGGGTGTGACCACATGATCTCCTCCACAATATCAGTTCCCTCAATCCGTCTGCTCCAACACAAGTAATGATGCTCCTGAATAAGTGTCAAAAGCTCCTTCATCTCAGTCCTACTACCTCTCTTTGCCTTCCGGAGACTGTTGCGGGTTCTATACAACTGAGCAATGTTACTACAGTTGTCGGTAAATCTCTTCTTAATTGCCTCAAAACTTTTCTGTGCTTTCACTCCCAACCACAAATGCTCCTCAACAGTCGACCGCTCTGCCCTGTGAACACACCAAATATGGACGCTCCCAGGATAGTCTTAAGAGCCTCATGATTGTGAATTCCACAAACAACTCTAACCTTCCAATCAAAATGAGGAGGTACCAGTGGTTTCGCTTTCAATCTGAACGGACAACCACATTTTTTTGATGTCTTGTGTCTAGAAGAACACCCAACATCTACTACTTTACTATATCTTCCATGTCTATCACAACCAAAAACGATCTTTTTCTTCTTCCCTTTACCATTCTCTGTGGACTCAGATCGAATGATAATAACAATGATTCCGTTGGCTTTTCCGATATCTCTAGCCCAACGGATAAGATTATCCCGAGTAGCAAAAACCTGAAAATTAATCGTAAAATAAATTAAAAAATAAATACAAAGTGATAAACAATTAGCGTTTTAGAAAAATATGTACCTGTGATGTGGTAAACACTGTCGATAAATCCATAGTAAAGAGAAGGTTACCGTCTGCCGTGGCCATATCTGTAAAAAAATAAAAAACGAATCTCGTTTATTAGAAAAATGGAAAAAAAGAAAAGAAAAAAAAAACTAAACTTCCGAATTTATGACGTAAATTCGGAATGCAATTTTTTTACTTCCGAATTTACGCTATAAATTTGGAAGTTTGCTGATTAAAATTTCCGAATTTATGGTAAATTCGGAATAAAACTTGAGTGAAATTTCCGGATTTACCATAAATTCGAAATGTAATTCATATTTCGGGGAAATTTATATAAATTCGAAAAAACAATTCCAAAAATACCACAAATCCGGAAATTACCGTAAAAAAATTTCCGGAAATACCTTAAATTGAGCTATTTCCGGAAAATTCAAAAGATGGTGGGGTCTGATCAAATTTTGGAAAAAATGAGAGGGGTATTTTTGGGATAAAGGTGAATATGGGGGTATGAGTGATAAGTAAGGGGGTAAAAAAAAAGCCTTTACTTTTTTGTTCTCAAAAATCATTTTATGATTTTTCAAACAATCTTAATTATACTAAACCATGGATACGACATGTCATCGTCCATGTCACTAATTCATGGTAATTACATCAGATTTCATAAAAGTCCATGTCAGCTTTTATGCCACACATCGGTAACACATCATCAACCAAAAAGGATCCAACGGTTTACACAAAACCAGATTATGCAAAAAAGATATCAACGGCTGATATTTAACTAAATTGCGGCTGAGCATATGAATGGACAAGATTGAATACAATAAAACCTATCATTAAATCAATTTAATTACGGTTACTTGAATCCCTATAAATCAGGAAGGAATATCACCAGTTATTTGGAAACTTTCATGTATAAATGAACAAATAATCATTTTAATTCCTATTCTATGGACCCCTTGCTTTTTTAGACCCCTTGCTTTTTTATTTATTTATTATATCCTAATGCTAATCTAAATGGTGTGAATATATTTATGTCGGGTGTTTATATCCTAAATTGTGTAAATATGTTTGTATACTAAGGTTATCATAGTACTCTCATCCAATCTTTTAATGTTTTAGCCTTCAAAATTTTTCGCAAACTGTTAATTGAATCTTTAATAATCATCGATACCAAAATTTATGAGTAATTCTTACGTCACAAAAATTTAGTCGCATCGTTTGGTCACACACACAAGAGTATTTTGATGAGATGGTAGGGGTCTCTTCCAGCTTAACCTACCCGGCTCGAGGGTTAGTCTTCGTAGTTGCGCGCAGAGGATACCCGATTTATACCAAAGAAACTTACCTGTTGATATCTAAATTGATCTGTGTCGAAAGTTAATTTTTCAAAACATTAAAAGGACACATAGTATATTGTTTAACTAACTTTTGCATATGATTAAACAATTGAATCAAGGTAACCGACTTAAACACATTAAATACTATGACATAAGGTTTATTACTAGGAAATTCTCTAAATGATCTATTAATTAGGGATTACAAAGAAATCCAGCCCCCACGTGTACTCATCTGTTTCAGCCTGATTTTGACGTTGAAAACCCACTTTGACTGAGGTGAGGGTGGGTTTGGGGAGGTCAATACCCGACACGACCCCTCGCCAAACTTGCTCGACTAAACATTATTTATTAGTTTTTATCTTATTTTATGCATATATACTCATTTATTTCGTTTCATTTGTTTTGTTTATTTTTTATTTTAATGTCTTTTCAATAGGAAAATTTATTTTAATGCTTTTAATTTTATTTTATCATTATATAATAATTATGATTTAATTATATTAATTATCGCAAATATAAATTTTAATTTTTTAGTAAATAGTGGCAAGATAAGGAACTCACGGGGGAACCCGACCGTTTAGGGTGGGAAATGGACTGGCAAGACACAACCCCGCTAAAGATGGGGATGGGGACGAGGGAGGCAGAATCCACTCCCTACCCACCCTGTTGCTATCTTTGCTATTAATTTATTAATAAAATCAATGTCACTTTAAAAACGTGTCAGTTCTTGATGTCTTCAATTTTCCGCCTAAACATCTATCAATTATCTATCCCTAACACTTTTTTGCTTTTTGTTTGTAAAAAACACTCTTTTATCTTTTTCAATTTTTTTAATCAAATATTTCTTATTTGCTTTAAAATTGCCTTCCGTTTATGTTGTCTAATGTGATATACAACAACAAATCATTAAGTCATTTTATATAAAGCAGACGATTTTTTTTTTAAAGTTCGAAGCTTTTTAACTAAAGATGATGTATATCCGTGCCGCGCACGGGTCATACATACTAGTGATAACAAAACAAAGAACAAGGGAGGCCCCATGGAGTCTCAATAGTTTATGTCTGAGCGAGCGATTGTAATATCATGAGCGTCTCATGTAGTTACAGTTAAGCATAGTGTTGGTAATAATCTTGTATTCTACCACAATAGTGGGGTTTTTTAAGTTACATGTTGTGTAATGTTTATGTCTTTTGCCAATCATAATTGACGTGTTGCACTATTGACAAAAACAAAGCAACAAATGGGCTAAGACGAGTTTTACTTGTCCATAACCAAACCACAAGTTTTAATTGAGGACATTCTTTAGTGGCTAAATACCACTTTTGGTATTTTATCTTTGCTCTAAATTTCACTTTGGTCCTTTATCTTTTTTTGGTCCGTTTTGGTCCTTTATCTTTCATTTCTGTGTCAGTTTGGTCCTTTATCTTTATTTTGTTTCCCTTTGGTCATTTATCTTTCATTTATTGTTTCATTTTGGTCCTCTTAAACAAAAATACAAAAAAATGAAGAACACTATGAATGTGCTCAAGAACACCAAGAACACTTTGATTTCTTGTTTGTTGAATAATTCATGCAATACGCGACCAAAATGTTTTGTTTAAGAGGACCAAAATGAAACAATAAATAAAAGATAAAGGACCAAAGTGAAACAAAATAAAGATAAAGGACCAAACTGACACAGAAATGAAAGATAAAGGACCAAAACGGACCAAAAAAAAGATAAAGGACCAAAGTGAAACTTAGAACAAAGATAAAGGACTAAAAGTGGTATTTAGCCTTCTTTAGATCCATCCTGAGCCATTTTTGTAATTGAACTAATGTGGTGCTCTAAGTGTCAAATTAAGTTTGGGTCTATTTAAGGCGAAACTGGATTGCCAGAAAGATAATTCAAATTCAAATATACAAAAAGTAACCACCTACGAGCTAGAAGTGAAAGTTTAAACATTTTTCATATTTTACCATGTATTCTAACTTGAATATTTTGTTTATAGAAGTCTCATGACAAACACAATAGTACGAACAAACTGGTGATTGAGTAATGAGATCGTTATATTTGAGCTTAACTCGTCATTAAATTTTGGTCATGTCCATTTTTTTAAGTCTAGTGCATCCTTAAATCAAAACAAATACTATGACTTTGTTTGGCAAAAAGTAGTAGATAGCGTATAATAGCGGATATCGGATAAGCTAGGTTACAGCGGATAGCTTATTACAATATGCCGTGGTTCTAATATATCAAACTAATTTAAAGTGTTTGGTAAAATTAGCGGTTAAGGTAGCTTATAAGTACAATTACATAAACCATACTATAATCTCAGTAAAACCATAAACAACATTATTAATATTTTTTCTTTTTAACTTGGCGTGGGTCCCATTGAGGAGTGACCAATCCAACACCTTCCACTATGTTCCTTCCATTTATTTTCAGCTGAACTCGATAGATATCTACCATGATCCAGCTTGCAACCCTCTCTTCGTATAAAAATGTGGTTACGGTTGTACGGATTTTAATGAATTCACTAAACCAAATACAGAAATCATTCAATTTATTATGTGCTCGCCCATCTTTAACATTGATTTTGTCCAATCTAATGACTCATTTCTAATACAAGAGCACAGATAGCACACACCCTACCATTTAGACCATATTTTTCTCTATTAACAGTTTAACACTACAACACTAGTAGTACACATACCAATAGTTCGGGCAATTTGTGTCTCATGTTCTCAACCATAATAGATATCATTGTTGAGTATGAGTAGCACTAATCTGAATCTGATCCAGGGCACTTTTATTAGCAAGTGGTGTCTTCTGCTGAACTTGAAAGTAGTCCCGGTACTTGATACTTTTAAACAATGGCTTTTCTTTCTCTAACAGCTCCTGCGCAGGTCCAATTTCCCTATCTTCTGCAGGTCCATTCGCCACCACAACACTGATCCTAGTTTCACTGTTGTTGAGTATTGCTCTGTGTAACACACTTGCATACCTCCCATTACTCACAACCTCAAGTTGATCTCCAATGTTGACAAGTAGGCAGTTAGGAAGGGGATTTATATCGACCCATTTACCCTCATGCTTAACTTGAAGTCCTCCAATTCCATTTTGTGTAAGAAATGTGAAGTAGCCGTGATCAGAATGTGGTGGCATTCCAAGAGCAAGGTGTGGCTGTGGACACGGAGGGTACAAGTTCACCACAAAGATTTGTAAGCTAGAGTGATCAAAACCCGATGATTCAATTATGGAATTAGATTCTAATCCCAAACTCTCTGATACTCCTTCAAGCAACTTCATCCCCACGCTTTTGATTTTTTGGCTGTACTCAAACCCAACCTCCCTGCATGCACAAATTAGTATTTAGTTAGCCATTCAGTTGTTAAGTTGGTTACACTGTTGTAGTTTAACTGTTTTTTTTTGTTAGAAGTTAGTTAAAAGAGTTAACAATGGAGACAAACACATACAGACACGGGTAATAACTTGATTTGAGAAAAATGAAATAACTGAAGTGTTGGTGTCAAAATATCGGACATGTACTAAATCTGAAGTGTCGGTGCTAAATAGATATAAGGGTGTTTGGGTCTCGATTAGCTACGACCTAATCTAGGGCCGAGCTCCTCGTAAATCCGGAAAATGACCTCTCATAAAGAGTTCCAAGCCACAAATCAGCGTAACCGAGTCCTAGGACGATCTCCTCGCCTACCTGAGTAGCTCATTGGAATCGGATCCATGGGTCAAAATTAACCCTACCGAAGTGTCTTTGTAGCGGACACCTACCAACATGGAGACTCGAAGTCGCCAGCAGCCATGTGCCGCCGTCAACCATCACCACAGAGGAGGAGAGCCATATTAGATTTATAGGCATATATCAATATCAACTAATAACAAACTCACTTATAAACTACCAATTATCTCTCTAACTACTAAATGATACAAAATGATAAAAGTGTTTCTAAAATGATTACAAGAAGCCTATATACCAACTAATAACAAACTCACTTATAACTAACAACCATCTCCTAATTACTAACTATAAATCTAATAAGCCACCGTTGCGCAGAATACAGCATCAACAAAGGCAACAAAAAGAAACAGGAATTATACCTGAAACCTGGTGGTTTGTGGGGGAAGTTGAATTGAGGGGATGTTATGACTTTGAGAAAATCTCTCCAATAATGAACATTTTCTGCTTGAGGATGGAAGCTGGTGCCGAGTCTGATGGGTGTGAAAGGGCCTTTGTCACGAAATTCCTCCTTTTCCTCCACTGGCAAATCATGAAACTCACGAGACTTTTTCATCACTTCCTCCATCAGGTTCTGAGGAATTCCATGGTTTGTGAGCTGATCAGTGAATCACACACACTTAACCAGTTAACCTTAAATTTCATGTATGACGCACTCTACGTGTACTAGGAAATCAAAAAATTAAACTGACATACCATGAAGAAACCCCATTCCGCACATGCGTTGCCAAGTTGGTGAACAGCTTTAGCGTGGATTTGAGGATCGTGTGAAGTGAATAGAGAAAAGTCGATGACAGGAATGGAAGCTGCAAGCTCATCTGCAACATCATGATCATACTCTTGGGGTTCTGTGAGGGAGTGGTAGGTTGAAGGAATGGGAGAGTTTCTGTTTGATTCTGCAAAAGCTTTGATGCTTGACGGAATTGTAGAAGCCAAATCCATAGGATGGAATGGATATATTTGTGAGTGATCAGTTCAAGGGCTGATGCTCCTCACAAAATTGTTATATTTTGCATAGTTAATGTTCCACGCAAGTTAATGTTGTTTGCTTACTATAATGTGTACGAGACAACACAACAAGATCAACATCGTGTCCCTTTGTGAATTGTGAATGATAATTTAAAAGGACGACACGTGGAAGACAACTTATCCATCATTAACTCTACGGGTTCTCTATTGACCATGTTCACTTAGCTAGCGTGATGAACTGTTTTTCTTTGAAAGCTCAAAGACTTGATAATGAGTTATTGGATCGCACAAGAACCACAACTAATCTAATACTTATATGCGGCTTTACATTGTTGGCGCCAACTTGCCGCTTTTTTTGTTTTCTTTTTTTTTTTTGTTTTCTTCTTTTCCATTTTTTTTCAGTTTTTTTCTTTTATATTTTAAGCTTCTGTCTTTTTTCTTTTCTATATTTTTTTTAGCTAAAATATCTTCCATGGCAATTTTTGAAACTAATCTTTTTAGGTATTGGAGATCTATTTAAGGGGTTGACATCTCCTAACAAATAGTTTTCCATACACACTAGGGGTCGAACTCATGACCAAATGGTTAAGTGACATTTTATTTAGATATTTTAAGGAGTACATTACGGTCTCAAAAAATTTAAGATGTTTAAATATGTGAAGTTTATTCTTCAATAATCGATTGGATGAATTTCTTTTTTCATTTTATGACAAAATACATAAAGTTTGGTGCTAAACAGTGTGATTTGGTGTACTTTATGGTTTAGAATAAATTTTAATAGTTCGAATACACAGTTTGTTCCTCTTTCAACCCACATCATCTTTCGACTTTCTATAGTTGTTTCTATCTTATAGGTTATTTTCATCCAACCTTATATGATATCCACGTGTTTCACTTTCTAATTGTGTTATATTTTTTTCTTTCTAATTATGGGTTAAGTTTTTATATTTACATTTGATAAATATAGATTACGTTATTAAAACTTTTAGACATTTCTTCCAATTATCTATAGATGTTTAATTTCAACATCTTTGTTATTATTATTTTTTTAATTTTATAATCTATTTTTAATTTTTAGTTATAATTCAATTTTCATTCACAATTATTTGACTATATATTTTACAAAGCAATGCTATTGTTTCATTGACATAGGCTACTCTGAGACATAGGGTCGACTCAATCTCTCGAGTTCAATTGTTTATAACGAGATTTGCTAGTAAAAATTTCGCACGGGTTATGGGGCTACTGATTAATTAACCATTGTTAAATGTTTGCTTGATCCGACTAGTGTAGTGATGAACGCTTCCTATCAAATTTCGTGACGTGTTGTGGCATCATGCACATCATCTATTTGGCACCATTATTAATCCAAAATTTCGAAAAAGCATGGAGTTGCGGGGAATCGAACCCCGTGCCTCTCGCATGCGAAGCGAGCGCTCTACCATATGAGCTACAACCCCAACTTGTTACTCAATACTAATATTACCTACTTAAAATTTGTAAATTTAATAAGACCAACCTTCAGCAGTTATTGATCTTTTTCCTATTACTTTTTGCCATAAAGATTATTTATCCAGTGATAAATTTACTTGAACGTTTTAGGAAGTGAAGAGAGAGAAACTAGCTCGAATGTTCTAGCTAAGCTCTGTTGTAAGGTTTAAGATTGCAGTTACTTTGGAATCAGCAATGGCGATTATTTCTGATTTTCACGGAGACGACCAGAATCAGAGCCACTCCAAAACCGAATCCTCCTCCCCTTCGTTCAGTGCGAGTTTTGATCGATCCAATCCCGTCGCTTTTCTGGAGAGAGTCTTCGAATTCATCTCCAAAGAAAGCGACTTTCTGGCGACGGATGCCGCCGAAAAGAAGATAACGTCGCTGGTACGGGAAAAGAGGAAGAAGAAGATGGAAGAGGAGGAGGTGAAGACCTCAGAGGAGAGACAAAAAGCTGAGAAAAGATTGAAGGAAGAGAATGAACTCAAAGTGGACCACAACAAGAATGAAGAAAGTAGCTCCAGAGGTAAGATAAGACAACAATTAGGATTTAAAAGCCACCTTTTTTGTTTGTTGCTTTTTCAATTGTTAAATATTTTTGCTTAGGAGGGTAGTATTGAGAATTGGAATAATTAGTGCATCATTCCATAACTCAATTGAACACAAGGTGTGAGTTTACATAGGAATCTCAGTGTATCCAAAAACCGTTAGGGCAGGTATGGTTAAGGGTATGAATGACCTACTGAGTCTGACTCTATTGTTGTATGAAGTCTTCCATGACTTGAATATTTGATCTCTTGGTCATTAGACAGATACTCCAATGGTTGTTTCAAGATTTCGCTTCAAAATCATGTTATAACATAACAATGTTATGTTATTTATTGATAATAGTGTTGAATATCTGTATGCTCATGACTTAAGGGTTCTTTCTTATTTGTCAAGAATGTCCTAACATATTAGCAAATGTATGTATTTTCCCAGAGCCTTGTTTCTCATGGATGTTTTGATAGTTGAGACGCCTTATTTGTTAGCCACGTTGATGTTGGTGGCTTTTAACTTGAAGGTTGTGTTCTCCTTTAGCATGCTTGCTATATTTGACTATTGATTAAATTGGCCGATGTTGGAGGGCATGTTTTCCAGTTGTGATTTTGTTGCCTTCAATCTTCAAAATTTTCATGTCCCTTACAGTTAATGAGCTAGAATTTTATTCTATAGAAATTGATGGCTCGACATTTTCCTACGTGTTGATCGTTAAAGAACTTTGGATTCATTTGTTTCTGGGAGTGACTACAGCTAAAGCCTAAAAGAATACTCTAGTATTTATCTTATTTACTGCTGATGAACTTGGCATCTTAAATTTTGAATTTTTGTCGTATTTATTATATCTTTTCTTTTTCAATGCAGTTCCAAACAAAGGTAATGGTCAGGATCTAGAGAAGTATTCTTGGATTCAGAGTCTACAAGAGGTCAATGTGAATGTTCCAGTGCCAAATGGAACTAAGTCAAGGTTTGTCATTTGTGAGATAAAGAAAAACCATCTTAAAGTTGGCCTGAAAGGACAACTTCCAATTATTGAGGTCCGTTTGCTCTGCCTTACTACAACATTAGTAGTTTTCCTGATTGATAATATGATGCGTCTCAGTTATTTTTTAAAATGTATGTTAATTTTCTGTGATCACAATGCTGATATGTGATTTAAAAAATCTATAGGGGGAGTTATATCGACCTGTGAAGCCTGACGACTGCTATTGGAGCTTAGGTACTTGGAAAATATCGTTCGAATTGACAATAATTCATTAGCATATTTTTAGTTTATTATTTAAACACTAAAATTCTGAGTTTACATCATTTAGTTATTTAGTAATGGTGAAAATGCTTTGCGTGCATGCGTGAGCTGATATTGATGGTGTGCTCTTGATTGTTTTGTTTATTGATGATGATGAGTCATGACCTCTTCATCTCTTATCCATCGCATTAAAACTCCAAACATATTCTGCAGAGGATCAGAGTTCACTGTCCATTCTTTTAACCAAACATGATCAAATGGAGTGGTGGAAATGTCTAGTAAAAGGTGATCCAGAAATTGATACTCAAAAGGTTGAACCTGAAAACGGCAAACTTTCCGACCTTGATCCAGAGACTCGACAAACTGTGGAAAAAATGATGGTAATGAATTCACGATGTTTGAGTCGTTTAATATCCTTGAAATATATATCTGTTGGCATTGCCTAGGAATTTAAGGATGTTTGTTTGGTATTTGGTTTAATGTTCTCCTGTATTGTTATACAGTTTGATCAGAGGCAGAAGTCTATGGGCCTCCCTACTAGTGATGAACTCCAGAAGCAGGAAATTTTGAAGAAATTTATGGCTGAGGTGAACACTCTACTCCTTATAGACTTAACCTCTTTGATTTCTCATCGTCACTTGATTGACTTAACACCAAAATCTGTTAATGTTTGGCTATGTTATGCAGCATCCGGAGATGGACTTCTCCAAGGCAAAATTATCATAGACAGTGAATTACGCTTGGCATGGTTTCTGTTTTGGTCTGACCATATCATCATACAGGCTTGTTTTATGGCCCAAATACTATGTAATTCCATGAAGTAAGCAAAATATGTTTGCCAATTAGGAAGAATATTTAGTTAGATTTACCACCTGTAATTTCTGTTATTGTGATAGTTGTATTGTAGTGGTAGAATCTGTTTTGGGTGAGTCATAATTTGTTAGTCTCAGTTTTATATATGCAAGAAAGTTTAGTTTTGTAGCTAGCTTAGTCTTCGGCTATTTTTATTCTCGGCTACTTCACTTCTAGGAGCTCGAACTATCCAACGTTGGTGCTTTCATTGTCATGGCCTTACCTCCATAAATCTCTACTCACATTCAGTCTCTTCTCAACAAATTCTCCATTCACAGCAGTCACCCCAACACAATCTCAGTTTTTGCTGCTGAGGTTTTCTTCCTCTCGACTAAAATCCCTGCTCCTAGCTCCTCCCACACCATTCCCAATACCATTTTAAAAATCATTACTAGTATATTATTACTACTATTAGGGGGGAAAGAGCCCTTGCAACCTTGCGCATACCTTCATCCCTGACCATACACATGTAAGGTACTCATATGTCGACATAATGTGGTTTAAAGGAGAATGATAACACGATTGCAGGTTGAAAGATTATTGTGTATTTCTCAACAAATTGACATTAGCATTCAATTAAGATGCTTACTGAGATCAAGAGAATGTTTATATCTTGTATCCATCTCAATATAATAGATTGAGATTGGATATCAGTTTTCTTAGAATGTCATAATAAATACAAGAATATCTGACGGTATAAAATTAGTATGTTTTGAAACAAACACAATTGTTTTTATTATTATTATTATTACCAAAAATTAAAAACACAATTATGTATATACATATTCCCATTGATTCACTACACCTAAAACACCCTAAAACTATAGTAAAGATCCTCTCCATTGATCCATTACACCTAAACAAGATTAGGGTTGTTGTATTTAATATTGGGAGAGTCTAGTATAATATCTAATGGGAATCTAAAAACTTATCATCTTTCTATTTTCAATAATAGATTCATATTAAATCCATAGAAAAATTATAGAATTATTAAGAGGAGGGCAATAAAGCATTACAAGGTTTTCAAAGTACAATTGATGGTTACTTGATGATAAAATGAAACTTAATATTATGTGTGTGTGTGTGTGTGTGTGTGATAAATGAAATTTTAATTTTCCTAGTTTTTTTTTGGACAAATTTTAATTTTCATTGTTAATCACAAATTCTACGAATAGAATGAAAGAGCATATAAGTGCTCAATTGACACTTAATAGCACAGAATTTCCTTGAGTAATCACAAACATAAATTCCAAAAAGCATTTAATAAATAAGGCAGTCTTAAAGTACTAGTACGACTATTATATTTAACGCTTAAATATGTTTTAGGTCCCTGCAAATATAGCATGTTTTGATTTTAGTCCCTACAAAATTTTTTGTTTTAAAAAGGTCCCTACAAAAACAAATTGTTTTAAAAAAGTCCCTCTGTTAACCAATTGTTAAAAAAACTGCTTATGTATCAAACGGAATTGTGAGATGTAATTTTATTTTCTTTTGTAATTATTTTTTCTGTGACACGGCTTGCCACATAATATTGAAATTAAAAAACATTTTTTCCCTATTATTCCATTTCTTCTCCATCTCTCTCAATTACCACTCATGGAGGATTCTGGCGCGGTGGTCGCCGGAAAAAGGTTTTCCGATCACAAATTTTGTTGAGGGCTAATGTAGTAGATGGTGTGTAGATTTCAAATCTATAATCAGTTTTCGGATTGGAGGTGATATTCCGAAATATAGGAGAAATATTACGTTTTGGAGGTTTTTCGATCTACATATTTTGAGCCCATTTCGCTTGAAACGAACATGAATCTTATAGAGGAGAAGGAGGTGAACATCGTGGTGGCCTTGGATGAGTGAGAGGCAACCAGAGTTAGTCGAAAAATGAGTTTAAAATGGTGGTCGTTTCTCAAGGTGTTTCCTTTTTGAAATCTAATTAAATAGAAAGAAAGAGGAGGATGTGAGGATGACGAATATGTTATTATTTTGGCCAAATGTGGGCAGACATAGACGTTGCGCGATCAAGAAATTGGGTGGCGGCCATGGGAGGTAGGATGAAGCTTCTCTCCATTTCTATGGCTTTTGGGAGAAGAGAAAGAGGAAGAAAGAGATAAAGAGGAATAAGAAAATAACACATCATCAAATGGATAGCCAAATCAGTTTTTAAAAAAATTAAAAATGGAAGAAAAAAATTACACATCAGATTTATGTTAGTCAACTGTGTTTTTTTGTAACGTTTGACTAACAGAATGACTTTTTTAAAACAAGTTGTTTTTGCAGTGACCTTTTTAAAACAAAATTTTTTGCAAGGACTAAAGTCAAAACACGCTATATTTGCAGGGACCTAAATCATATTTAAGCCTATATTTAAAGAAAAATTATACGACACCTTTGAGTTTTTTTTTAATCAAAACAAAGGGTTATGGAGTCTCATTAAAACCTTCTGATGGAAAATCCCTCCTTAGGAAAAAAACATCAAGAAGGAAAGAGTACTCCCCCTACAATTTATTGATAAAAAAGGGAAAATATAAAACCTTCGAGTTTTCTTTGATATTGATACACTGTAGGCCAATTAATTCAAAATATTGATTTACTTTGCAATAAAAAATATAAAAAAAAATATGTCATTAAGTCATTGGATATTGAATATACCCATCAAAACTCTAGAGGTATCAGTGTTCACCAAATTTAAAATGCTTACCACTGTATGAGTGTTAAATAGAAATGCGATTACTTGCAAGTATTTCAACAACTCAATCATAAAAAATTCATCTTTTTTTTATGTTTTCTCATCATCTTCATAAAAACAATTGTCTTCAATAATTAATTTTTTAGGTTTCATTTTGTTTTTTATTTGCGTATAAAACCACCAAATTGAAGTTGGAGCCGCTACTTTGCTTTGTTAGAATCGGTTTTGGAGCTGCAAAAATGGGGTTAGGATTTATATATGGAGAAGAGATATATGTAGTTGATATCTCTTTCACAAGGAACCAAAATAGCTTAAAATTGGGTCTGAAATGACCACTTTAAGATCCGTAACTCACTTATCTGAACATATGGGTGACCCTAACGAACACCTCAACATAGTAACATTACAGGTAAGCAACCAAATGACTGACTGATTTTCAACAGAATCTTACAGAGAGACTAGTATGTCCCCTATTTGTAAATAAGGACTAAGTTGAGTTTTAATTGTTCTCGAGGACCTAATTGGTCATTGAAATTTTGTCGGGGAGGAAATTTGGTATTCACTCTTCTTATTTTCATTTTCTATTTTTCATTGAAATTGATTGAAATATTACTTTTCATTTCTTTTTTCATAGATTTAATCAACAACGTTAACGCAGTTACTTGAGCAACCTGGGATACGAGGTCGATCAAGTGCTCTCAAGTTTGATTCCTGTAATGAGAACTCGGTGTTGACTACTACGAGCATTGCTTTTAACTACGAGTAAATATTAGTCTTTCATTAAAAGCGTTAAAACACTACTTACATAATCGGCAATAGTTAGGAAAAAAATCGTATACAAATATCAAACACCTCCTTAAAATTTCAATCACTATATTATAGGTAAAAAAACAATGATTCATGAGAGAATACAATTAAGTTGGAGATGCGGACAAACTTTGGGTGGCTTTTAAATTGCACAAATTGATGTTTTTGTGTATTGTGGCCAAGTATGTTAACTACCATTGATTTTGTGTGGAAAAATTTGGATGGTCTGGATGAATGTAGGGTACCTGTTACGCCAGTATATAGTCTTTTGTTATTATAATTGCATTAAAAGGCTCCTTTTATTGTAAAATTTTGAGTCAAGTATTAAAGTTGTCCTCTTCAACCATCTCATACGTTTTTTTGATAGTTTGAGTCTTTTAACATCTGCTCCATTTTTTTCTACTAACAAACAAACTGAGACCTTATTGTCAAACGGAATCCCCCTTTCTCATCTTCTCATACAACAACGCCTCAGCACCACCGTCGTCAACATTTATCAAAAAAAAACCCACCGCCGTCAACATTGGCTTCCGTTTGTCAACCCCTTTTTCAACGGTGGTGGAATCAGATCCCTCATGCACCAGTCTTATAGCGGTGAAAAGAAAGGGATATTGAAGAAGAAGAGGGGGTGAGAAGAAGAAAGGGATTAGGGATGATGAAGTCATCTTCTCTCTTCTTTAATTTTCGATTTCAAAGTTCCAGGTAAAATAAAGAACAAAAAAAACCAAAGATAAAAAGGTTAAATAAATGAAAAACAAAGATAAAGATTAAATAAAAAACCGACTGTATCAGCCTTAATTTTTTGGTACAGTATTTCAGCCTTTCAATAGGTGGCTTCATTTTCTATTATTAAAGTTTTTGGGAGACAATTTTATAATGCATAATAACCGGATGTGGAATCTGCAACCTGCTACATCAGGTAAAAATGAAATTGTGCACAATAGACAAAACATCAATTTGACAACTTAAAAGCCACCCAAACTTTGAACCAGAAGTTAAACACTTTGTACACTCCTCATTTACTACACACAGCAACCATATGTAGACACGTGCCACTACTTGCCAAATGTCCCTTTCCATATAAAGGTACTTGGCAATGGACCCTCACCCTATTGTCTTCTCCTCTTGAGTGGTTATTAATGGTCTATATAACTTCATATAAACTGATCATTATACTTGAGAAAGTGATACTTGTATGTATTTTCTGCTACATTCGTTTTCGAATGCAAAATGCCAAAATTTGGTGATAATTAAACTGATGTTTTCTAAATGAGTTTCATTTGTAGTTTGTTTTAAAATGAAACAATGAATTGTACCCAAAAAAGAAAGTACATTTTCGCTTAGGCCAATGTTAGGGAAGGAAATTTTGATTTCCTTTTGGTGGCACAAGTGGACCAACAATGAGACTGTTAAGGATATGTTCCCTAGTCATTTTGAAGTGACAAAGTTTAAACTTGGTAGTATTATGGAGCACAGGTATTGGATTGATAACATTTTGTGTTGGAATCTCATTTAGTATCGTGACTTGTCTGTCGATGAGAGGGTTGATCAGGATTTGCTTTTGGCCACTTTACATCTATTTCATCTTGACGATTCTGAGCAAGATCGTTGGCAGTGGAGGCTTGAAAGCCTCAATTCTTTTTCTATTAAATCTTGCTATGTGCTTTTGTTGAATTTGATGCAGGAGGATACAGTGGATAACAATATTCAGAGTGCTCTTATTGATATGTGGCAAATATCTATTCCCACTAAGGTGGCTTTTGGTTGGAGATTGTTGTTGGGGAAGCTTCCAACTCGCGATACTCTTATTTCTAAGGGTGTTATCAAGGATCCTCATGGGCCGTGTTGCCCCTTTTGTTTTGAGCAATATGAGTCTATTTCCCATTTATTTTTCTTGTGCAGGTGTTTTGGGTTAGTTTGGCTTGCTATTCAGAATTGGTTGGGCATGGCGGTTTCAGATACTCTGGTAGGTGTCGAGCATTTTCAGGCTCATGATTTGCAGTTGGAATCCAAGAAGGCTTGTAGATTGAAGTACTTGTTCTGGATGGGTGTCACTTGGTGTATCTAGTTCATCGGAACCATATTCTTTTCAGAGGTCTAGTTTTTAATCCACTGGTAATTGTTAGCCATGTTAACTCTATAACATGGAGTTGGTCTTGTTTACCTTGGATTTTGGTAAACACCGCTAGTTTGAAATTGTTTCTGCTTGCAGGATCAACTAGTAAATCCTAAGACCGTTTGTGTTAAAGTTTTTCCCAGAATTACTTGTGTTCTTGCAGTTTAAAAGTAAAAAGAAGAAGATAACCGTCGATTTCTCCGCGAAACCGTCGAATTACTCCAAATGAGGGAGGATAAAACAAAGAGAAAATTTGCAGGAAACGTAAAGAAAAGGAAAATTAAAATTGCATTAATTTAAAGGGGTGGTGCACAAGATCATACATGCGTTCCTTGTACTCGTTTCTCAGTGCGTGTCGGTACTTTGAGCGTGGGAACTTAGTATGAGAGATTGTGACCCCGTTTTTCCTATGAGAAACTACTATTTATACAAATAGAAAATAACTGTACAAAGTTTAAAAAACTGTAACTGTTACGTGCTCTTGGTAACGGTTACTTGATCCTACTTCATCATCAGCCTCCAACTCCTTCTTGTCGAAATATCTATCTTCAGCCTCTTCGACTTCGCCAAATCTGAGGTCGAAATCTACTTGATGCAACTTGATAGCTTAATTCATTTCAGTGTCGAAATTGATACTTGTCTCTTGAAATACCAGGTCAAACTTTAAAAATAAGTCAAACCTCGTTTACTGCATTTAATTTAGCCTGTCGAAATTACAACATTGTTGAATTCAATGTCTTTTTCGACAGGAGCTATGTGAATGGCAGAGGAAGAAATGTCTTTTTCGACAGGAGCCTCTGGTTTTCAAAAATGTCTTTTTCGACAGGAGCTATGTGAATGGCAGAGGAAGAAAAAGAGCATTTTTGAATTCAATGTCGAAATAGGTTTTACACTTGATCGGAATATCTCACCTACCTGACGTCATCACTGTTAAATGTTGTTGGCGTTATTCCTATATTGGTGTACCATGTGGCCTTCCACGAACTGCTTGTAATTCTGACAATGCTCATATGGCAATCACAATTTCTTTTGAATGCCACGTACTTACGCTTTCTTTATCTTTATTCCAGCGTTATTTTAACTTTTTGCAATGTTGGCTTATACTTTTTCAAGTATTTGCCATTTATACGCAAAATTCTTTCATTAGCGCCAATCTCTCCGACTTCATATGCGCCGTTTGAATAGACTTGTAAAATTTTGAATGGTCCTTCCCAACTTGGGGACCATTTACAAAGGACTCTATCTTTTCTATCCATAGGTAAGATAACTTTCCAAACTAAATCTCCCACGTCGAAAGTTTTCAATTTAACTCTTTTGTTACAGGCCTTAGCCACTCTTTCTTTTTGTCTTGTGAGCATATCTAATGCACTTAACCTATCTTTATCTAAATCAACTAATTCGTCTAACATCATATTCCAATAATGATCAGATGGGATTTCAAATTGTCTTTGAATCCTAGTTGATTGGAGACAAATCTCTGCTGGCAATATTGCATCATGCCCAAAAACAAGTTTAAAAGGAGTACTATTGATTGACTCTTTGGGAGATGTTCGACATGCCCATAAAATTTGGTTAAGTGTCCTATGCCAATTCTTGGGTTTTTGCCCAACATGTTTTTTAATCAAACTAACAATAATTTTATTGGCTGCTTCAACTTGACCATTTGCCTGAGCATAATATGGTGTCGAACTTAACAATTTATAACCATTTTCAGCAGCAAATTCGACCATTTTCTGACCAATAAAAACTGAACCTTGATCTGTGGTGATAGTGTCAGGCACACCAAATCTATATAATATATGGTCTTGAATAAAATTAATCACTGCTTCTTGATTAACATTATTTAAAGGAACAGCTTCCACCCATTTAGTGAAATAATCTATTCCTACTAATATGAAACGATGGCCTTTCGACGAATTTGGTTTAATTTCACCGATTATATCCAAAGCCCATCCCCTGAATGGCCCAGGTTTTACAATAGAATGCAATTCATTTGCAGGTACATGTTGTATTCCTGCATGCTTTTGACATTCTTGGCATCCTTTGGCAAACTCTATGCAATCTTTTAACATAGTCGGCCAATAGACACCTTGTCGAAATAAGAGCCATTTCATTTTATGGCCTACTTGGTGAGCTCCACAAGTTCCACTGTGAGTATTAGATATTGCCAAGTATGCCTCATTTTCACTAAGACACTTGAGCAAAACTCCTTCAGGGGTTTTCTTAAACAACTCATTGCCCATGATCACATAACTTAAAGCTCTATACTTGATTTTTCTATCAGTTATCCCTGTTGGATTTTCCAAGTAGTTAACAATTTGTCTTCGCCAATCATCATTTGACATACTGTCAATGGCAAAAATTTCAAACACATTATCACAATAACCTTTGTCGGAAAACTTCATCATTAAAATTTTCACTTTCACTTGGAGGTAATTGACTTAAGACTAAAGAGTAGTTCTCTGCCTCCTCCAGTTTTTTCCCTGACAAGGTTTCTTGTGTCATTGCTGTCAAAATTAACTTGTTTTTAATTTCGATTAGCTCTGTTAATTTTTCTTTAGAAACTTTATAACCAGAAGCTATTTGTGCCAGATCATTGGCCTCTTGATTTGCAATACGAGGCACATGTTGAATATCAACGCTGTCGAATTGTTTCAATAAAGTACTGGCAGCAATAAAGTAAGTAATCAAATTTTCCTTAATGCACTTGTATTTTTTCGTTAATTGTTTGATTACTAATTCAGAATCACCTCTAATTTCGACCTGTTTTGCCCCCAAGTTTAACAGAATTTCAAGTCCTGCTACTAAGGCTTCATATTCAGCCTCATTATTGGAGCAACTTTCTTTAATTTTATACTTGTATTTAGTTGGAATCCCTTTAGGTGAAATGATGAACATCCCAACACCAGACCCATTTTTATGGCTGGAGCCATCGAAGTACAATTTCCAAGGTCGAAGGTGCACAAAGTTAATTTCTGATTCAACTATTGAATGATCAACAATGAAATCTGCAACGACTTGGCCTTTGATAGCCTTTAAAGGTTGGAATGTTAATGAATACTCAGATAAAGCTAAAGCCCATTTGCCTATTCTACTATGTAGGATTGGTTTCGACAGCATATGTTTAATAATATCAAAGTGGGAATAAACATACACATCAACAGGCTTAATATATTGCTTTAACTTGGTACAAGAGAAATACAAGCATAAACACAATTTTTCAATAGGGTGATATCTAGTTTCAGAATCATTTAAAACCCTACTGAGGTAATATATGGCCCTTTCTAAACCATTTTCATCCTCTTGTGCTAACATGCTACCTATTGACAATTCTGATGTTGCTATATACAATTTCATTGTCTTATTTCTAATAGGAGGCAATAAAATAGGAGGGTTCATCAGATATGTCTTGATCTCGTCGAAAGCTACTTGATGTTCGACATCCCACTTGAAAACATCATCCTTCTTCAGTCGAAGTAATGGCGAGAATATTTGAGTCTTGCCACTTAGATTTGATATAAATCTTCTAAGGAAATTGACCTTTCCTAATAATGACTGTAATTCTTTCTTTGTTGAAGGAGGTTGAGTTTCCATGATAGCTTTCGTCTTGTTTTGATTTATTTCAATGCCTTTTTTGTGCACAACAAAGCCTAAGAAATAACCTGCACTTACACAAAAGGCACATTTGAGTGGATTCATTTTCAATCCATATTTTCTCATTCTTTCGAATGATAGTCGTAGATGATCTAAATGACCATTTTCTGATGAAGACTTAACAACTATGTCATCTATATAGACTTGCATAAAATTTTCTATAAAATCATGGAACATAGTGTTCATAGCTCTTTGATATGTAGCACCAGCATTTTTTAAACCAAATGGCATCACTACCCATTCATAAACACCTAATGCCCCTGGGCATCGAAATGCAGTTTTTGAAATGTCTTCTTCAGCAATAAAAATTTGGTTATAACCAGAATATCCATCAAGCATGCTTAAATATTCATAACGAGCCGCTGAATCGACCAACATTTCTGCCACAGGCATTGGGTATTGATCTTTGGGAGTAGCATTATTTAGATCTCTAAAATCTATGCAAACTCTAAGTGTACCATTTTTCTTAATTACAGGAACTATATTAGCAAGCCAATCAACATACCTGGCAGTTCTGATGAACTTGCTTTTCAATAGCCTTTCGATTTCCGCTTTGATCTTCGACATGATTTCTGGTGCAAATCTTCTTGGTGTTTGCTTCACAGGCTTCTTCTCTGGTCGAATAGGTAACTTCAACTCAACCACCTCTCTTTTCAGCCCTGGCATCTCATTGTAACCCCAAGCGAAGCAATCTTTGTATTCCTTTAGCAATTTGACAATCTGCACTCTGAAATCTTTGTTGATCTTTGTACTAATATATGTTGGTCTTCTTGTTGACCCATCTCCCAAATCAATTTCTTCTAAGGGATCTTGTGCCTGGATCCTTTTGGTTGAACCCATTGGATCTTTTTCAAAACCTAAAGACTCGTCATCATAGACGCAATCAAGCCTCTGGTTTTCAACAATGTTGTCTTTATTTTTATCTTCAGCGGCTTCATCAACTAGTCTTTATATATGTTGGTTGAACCGCTTTTTGCTTATTTTCGGCCACATAGGCCGTAATTCTATCCCATACAGTGGGTTCATCCATAAGTAACTATTTACGGTCCTTCCCACCCTGTAGGCTTGACATAGCCTTGTGGGTAGTTGTCTTCGTCAATGACCTCTCTATCCCAAATGAATCCATAGTTGGGATCAAGAATCACTGAGGTCCTCACATTATCTTGGCTTTCATAACCATGTTCAGAGGAAATGCATGGCGCAATACTCGCCAGTTTCTTGTCGAAGGTTTTCTTGGTGATAGTATCCACTTCAGCTTTGAAATAGCTTTGATCACCCTCAATGTTTTCAACTAGGCCATCTTCTCTCCAAATAATGAGCCTCTGGTGAACTGTCGAAGGAATTGCCCCCACAGCATGGATCCATTCCCTTCCCAACAGCATATTATAATTTGCCTTGGTTGAAATCACCATAAACATAGTTGGCCTTCTAATGCTTCCAACAGAAAGGTCAACTTCAATGGCTCCAAGAGAGTGGCCACTTTTACCTTCATAGTTGGTAAGGATTACGTTGTGTGTTTTCAGATCCGTTTCACACTTCCCAATCCTCTTCAGCATATGTTGTGGCATCAGGTTCACAGCAGCACCACCATCAACCAAGATCTTGCTTACCCCAACATTGTTCACCTTTGCTTGGATATACAAAGGTTTGAGATGATTCCTCATCCCACAATCAGGTCTCTCAAAGACAGCATGTTGTTCTTCCACACAACCATTCTTGAGGACATAGTAACAGATGGGTTTGTAAGTGGTTTCTTCATCGAAATTCTCTTCGACGTCGTTTACTTCTGAAACCACGTCATACTCAATCGGGAGGATTGAGACTACACCACACAAGACGTCGAACTCTAACCCAAAATCAGCGAAATCTGAGCCTATTTCTTCATCTATGTTGAGACCCTCTTTGATCACTGAAAGTGGTGGAAATATCCTTTCAGTAGCTGGCTTTCTAGCCATTTCAAGAGACTTTGAAGGTGTTTGTTTGCATTTCTCTTTGTTGGAATTTTCCACCTTGCATGCAGCAGCAACTTTCTTCTGGCGTTGATATCTACGCCATTGAGTTCTCGTCATAGGGTTCTTCCCTTTGTAATTATTGTTATAGGCATACTTGTTAGATTCAGTTGCCTTATTTTGGTTAGTAGCACTAGTGCTGCCCCTGACCAATTTTGCTGGTTCTTGTTGATTTCCAACACCCTTTCCAGCATAATACACTAGGTAATACCCAGTGCTCTTTCCACCAGAATGCACCCATTTCTCGACAGGTGACTTTGCTGGAGGAACATAAGTCCTAATCTGACCTTTCTGAGGATCCCTTGTCGAAGTAAACTTATATTGGATCCCTCTGTCATTGTAACTGAACTTTGGCCTTTTGTCGACCCACTTTCCTTTACGTTTCAATTGAGGCTTGAATCCCTCAAGATTCTCGGTAGCCTCTTTGTCGAAGACAGCACTGCACCTAGGACAAAGTATGACTTCAGTATTGTTGATTTTGCAGCGATTGAGAAAATCAATCAATTCTTCTTCAGCCCTTAGATATACTATCTTCATCTTTTCAGCATACTGGTCATCAGTGACCATTTCGACATCAACCTTGTCGACAGCTTTATCTGCCTTAGCATTTTCAACAACATCTTCAGTGACCTCGACCACATTGAGATCAACTTCGACCAGCAATGCATCAGCTGTTGGCAAGGGATCAGTATCAATCTTCATTGGTGGCTTAGACTTGTCACCAAATTTCAGCCTTCCTTCGTTGATAGCATTTTGAACCAAATCCCTGAAAATGACACAACGGGAAGTGTTATGACATAAGAAACCATGAAACTTACAAAAGCCTCTTTTCTGTCGTTGTTCTAATGGTGGAATCTTTAGGCCCTTAGGCACTAAGATTTGACCATCAGCCACAAGCAGATCAAATATTTCGTCACATTTAGATACATCATAAGTGTAAGTTTTTGCGACAAATTTATCATTATTAGGTTCCACCATATTTTTGCCATTAGAAGGTTTTAACAACTTGCAAACATAAGGAGGTCCTGGTTTTAGTTCTGCAATGTTAACCTCTTCTTCGACATCTTTATAAGATATGTCGTATTCTTGGTCACTGTCATTAGCTTCGACATAAGCAACATTTTCTTTCTTATTTTGGAATCTACCTGTTCTGGCTTTTTCGGCTTTGAGTCTTTCGACTTGTCGAACTCTATCAGCCAATTGTGCAATATCTCTTAAATGTAGTGTGTCTAGTTTCTTTCTTATAGTGTAATCTAAACCACCAGCACTCATTTCGACTAACTCATGCTCAGCCACTTGAGTAAAGCACCTTGCTTTGAGTAGTCTAAATCTATTGAGATAATCATCAATAGATTCTGCCCCCTTGCATCGAACGCTAGCCAGTTCTTTAAGACTAATCTTACATTGACCCATATAGAACTGCTCATGGAAGGCCTTTTCTAATTGACTCCAATTAAAAATTGAATTTGGAGGCAGTGTAGTGAACCATGTGAAGGCGTTCTTAGTTAGAGAATTTGGAAAGTATTTCATCCTTAAATTCTCATTGTGTGCTAGATCGCCAGCCTCAGTCAAATAACGAGCCACGTGTTCGACGGTAGATTCACTGGTTTCTCCAACGAACTTTGTGAACTTGGGAATTTTCCATCCCCTAGGCAGCTCTGTTTGTAAGGTGTATTCTGACAAGGGTGACACAAAATTAGGCCTATGTAAACCTAAGTTAAGGCCATTCTGGGCTAAAATAGTTTCGACCATATTAGCCAGATTGTTTTGTGCTCCAAAATTGTTTTGTTGCACTTGTCTGACCACTTCGTCAGCATTTTGGTTTCTATTCACCAACTCCACTTCAGGGATTGCCTCTATCCTCATAGGCTCTTCGACAATTTGTTGTTGTCCTTGGTTTCCCTGATTCATAGGAATTGCATTGTTAGGCCTTTCTACAGGTATCTCTACAGGCCTAGCATTTTGGATTTGGGGAATTTGCTGGTTATGTACTGGTGGAGTACCAAAGAAATCAGCAATTCTTCCCATTTGTGTTGCCAACATTTGGTAACTATTATTAGCGTTTTGTATCAAAGGATTAAACACAGTACCAATTTGTTGTGTTAACATATTGACCATATCATGATTGCTATCATCCATTTGTTGTCTTAATGCCAACAAAGATGTCGTAGTCAAATTAGTTTGGGCATTTCGACTATGGATGCCCTCTGTTGAACTATGAACAGGAGAATACCCTGTAATTGCATTATCTGCAAATGTAGACGAATTTGTCTAAAGGCCTGCCATCAATGCTGTTGGCATGCGATACGGTAAAGCCCTTCCACTCATAGTAAATGGCATATTTCCAATCATTGGATTTGCCATCAAAGGACTCGTTGGTCCTACTATTGGTGGCACAGAAGCCATTGTATTAACATTTGTTAATGCTGCAGTGGTCATCATTGACACAGGAGTAATTATGGGAGAAGTTATAGCGGTTACTCCCATTGTTGTCGAAGAAGGCATAACAACGGTTATGCCTGCGACATTTGTAGCGTTAACGTCACTAACTGACGCTTGTTCTTGTGTACTTTGTGCATTTGATGCAGAAGCATTACTTGTACTAGAGCGTGCCATCTCTGGAAGATGTTTACCACTCCTTAATTGCATGCACAGACAAACACAAAGTTTAAGAATTCAACGAAAAACTTTTAAAATTAGCACAAACGTTCCACTGGGCGTGCCAATTTGTTTACCTTGGATTTTGGTAAACACCGCTAGTTTGAAATTGCTTCTGCTTGCAGGATCAACTAGTAAATCCTAAGACCGTTTGTGTTAAAGTTTTTCCCAGAATTACTTGTGTTCTTGCAGTTTAAAAGTAAAAAGAAGAAGATAACCGTCGATTTCTCCGCGAAACCGTCGAATTACTCCAAATGAGGGAGGATAAAACAAAGAGAAAATTTGCAGGAAACGTAAATAAAAGGAAAATTAAAATTGCATTAATTTAAAGGGGTGGTGCACAAGATCATACATGCGTTCCTTGTACTCGTTTCTCAGTGCGTGTCGATACTTTGAGCGTGGGAACTTGGTATGAGAGATTGTGACCCCGTTTTTCCTATGAGAAACTACTATTTATACAAATAGAAAATAACTGTACAAAGTTTAAAAAACTGTAACTGCTACGTGCTCTTGGTAACGGTTACTTGATCCTACTTCGTCATCAGCCTCCAACTCCTTCTTGTCGAAATATCTATCTTCAGCCTCTTCGACTTTGCCAAATCTGAGGTCGAAATCTACTTGATGCAACTTGATAGCTTAATTCATTTCAGTGTCGAAATTGATACTTGTCTCTTGAAATACCAGGTCAAACTTTAAAAATAAGTCAAACCTCGTTTACTGCATTTAATTTAGCCTGTCGAAATTACAGGCTAACAGGTCCATAAGCATAGAAGGTCACAACTCCGCTTTTAAGATTTTTGATTGGTGGAGAAATGCTCTTGTATGTCTTAACTCGATGTAACTAGCTTTTTGCCCCATTCTTTCTGTGGTACTCTTTTTCCCATGGATTTTGGCCCAGGGAGGTTTTAATGATGCCCCTTCTATATGTAAGGGTTGGGGTGTCCCTTGCACCCCCTTAAATATTATATTGCTTATAAAAACAAAGTACATTTTATATTTATATTCAAATTTAAGGTAAAGTTTACAATGAGATCAATAAATGTAGCAACTTATACTCTTATAAGCGGGAATTGCATCTTAGGGTAGTCTCAATATTTTTGGAACAAATATATTGAACTAAGAAAGTATTCTTTCGGTCTTTATTATAAGCAAAAAATAATTCAATTTCCCCTCTATTCTATAAGCAAAATTTTATGTATTTTTTGCTAAGTTCATTTTCAGATACAAAATGCCAAAATCAGTGATAATTAAATTGAAGTTTGCCAAATGAGTTTCATTTGTATTTTGTTTTTGAAATATCTGAGCTAAGAAAGTATTCCTTTTGGTCCATTTAGCGGGAACTACATCTTAGGGTAGTCTTAATATTTTTTGAACAAATATATTGAGCTATGAAAGTATTCCTTCTGGTCTCTATTATAAGAAAAAAATTAGTTCAATTTTTCTTCTTTTTTATAAGCAAAAGTTAGTTACTTTTACGAAATTAACTGTGTTTTTTTGACATCAAAGCTATATTAAGTGATTTTTTTATAGGATTAATTGATTGGTTTGAAATAAAGTAAATAATATATTTATTTTAATAAATATTAAAATAAAATGAGCAAATATAGTTAATTGATAGCACGAAAATTAAATAATTAATAGTAACTTTTTATCATCATAAAACTATTTTTTTCTTATAATAGAATAGAGATTGGAACAAGTACCTCAGGTAGAACAAGTTATGCACGTTTATACTATTATAAATAAAATATTTGCTAAAAAACTCTCATTCTAAATTTAAATGATGTGTGATAATGTTCTCTCTTTAAGGGAATCTGGGATCTAAATTCCGTAATTGCGTATTACTATTATTAGTAAAAAAAATATCAAAATGTCCAAACTGAGCAAAAATGAACAAGATGAACAACATACATAGCGATGTGACGACTTGTCTGAAATTTATGGCATCTTCCAAGCACATATGAACAAGTGGATTTTTCGTGACCTGTAGTGTGTAAGGATGACTCCTCTCAATTCATCTCATGTTGTTCGAGCACGCCCATGCTCCGCCCCTCAGCATCAATCGGCTTCGGGAAAACGACTCTGCCTTTGGAGATGATAGTTTTGTAAGAAATTTTTGTGTGTTTTTTTTTTGACGTGAAAATATTTTCATTAGGACGCTCCTAAATCAGAGGACAAAATAAGAGCAATACAAGGAGGAATCTCCTCGATCCAAACAAAGTCAGGGTTTAAAATAGCAAATTTTGCTAAGTGGTGTGCAACACCATTGCCCTCTCTTCTAACATGTTGGCATTGAAAAGAACTAAAAAACTTAGAAAGACAATTACAACCATATAAAATCCTGCCAGAATAAGAGTCATTCTTCTGCATATTGTTCATGTTAGTCACTAGCTGTAAGCAATCAGATTCAACTTGAATATTGAAGAAACCCATATCAAGTGCAAGGGTCAATGCATATTTTTGTCCAATGACACTTCAGCTAGAAACGGATCTAGGGGACCAAGGAAAGACCAATTGGCAGCTGCAAACAATAACCTAGAGTAATATCGAATAACCACTCCAATGCCCCATTTACCATCCAATGGACCTGCAGCATCAAAATTCACTTTGAAACTACCCCGGGGAGGAGGTATCCAAGAGGAAGGGCTAGGAATAGGTGTACCGCTCGTATACGCGGGTGTTGTTGAGACTTGGGCTGCCGAGTTTGCCTGAAAATCAATAACATTTCTCCATGCTATTTTAATAACATCATGCACCTCTATTAGCTTTCCTTCAAAACATAGCTTGTTACGTGCCTACCAAATAGAATAGGTAACAGATAAAATTAAAGCAATGATATCTTCAGGTAACTGACAGATGCAATGAATAAGCCAATCTCGAAAATGCTCGAGTTTTTTCAAAGTTGATACCCAAAAGAGATGAAAACCATATAATTTTTACTCTCTCACATTGCCGAAACACACGACCAAGATCCTCCATTTTATCTTCACATTTTGGACAGAAGGGATCACACCTAACTCCCCTTGATGCTAGTTGCTGTTTAACTGGAAGGGAATTATTAATCAACCTCCAGGCAAGGTGAATATGCTTTGGAATTGTTTTGATTTTCCATAGCTTTTGTTTTGTGTGTTTAGTATTTGTACTTATGAAATTTTTGTTTGTTTAGAAATACAAAATATTTTGAGGAGATTGATGTTAATATGACTACCATTGTTCAAAAGACACAAATATCTAATGCTATATTTTTTTGGTCGATCTAATGCTAATTTTAAGAGTGCTAATGCGATGATGTTGGACATGCTAAGTGGAGGACCAAATTTGCTTATATTTGATATTCGGAGTTAATTGTTGTTATAAGCTTAATGAAGCAATAGGTCCAATAGAGAGGCTAAGTGGGTAGGGGTGGGAATAGGCTGGGCCGAGCTAGGCTTTGCTCGGCTTGGCCTGCATTGAAAGTGCTAGGTCTAAGCCTGGCCTGTGGCCTATCATAGGCCTGACTTTTAGGTCTGGCCTAGTATTTGCGAAAGTCTGGCAAGGCTTGATAGTCTGTTTAGAAGCCTATTTAACAACTTTTTTTTTTTACAAAAACCTACAATCTTTAAGTGATGTATGCTTTTTGTAAATAACGAAAAAGCTAATAGATTAGTAAAATTAAATTCTATTTTATATGACATCCTATTTAAATTCTATTTTATAATAATAACTTTAAATATGTTAAAAATGGATGTAAGTTAATAGTTTAAACTAACATAAAAATTAGCAAATTTATGATTTAACATAAAATACAAAATTTAATAAAACAACAGCAACAAAAAAATATATATTTATTTTTACTTAAATAGGCCGGCATGATAGGCTTAAGAGGCTATTTCAATGGCCTGTGGCCTGACCTTTTAAGCTAAATAGGCTTTTAAAAAAGCCCAAGCCTTATCTTTTTAAATAAAAAGTCTGGCCTGACCTGACCTGACGTAGGCTGCGCTGTGGGGTATTGGTATTGTGGTGAGAGATGTTGTAGTGTCTTGGTTGCTGCTAAGGGTGTTCGCGGATTGGATTGAAACGGTTTTGGGGGAAAACATATAATTTAGTCCTTGCGATTCCACCTTCATAGTTTAAATTGTTTACATGTTCAACGTGAGGCCAACTATGATGCTCTCTAATGACAATTAGAGAATAACACAATGTGAAAATTGTTACGATACATAGATTTCTCTCAAACACCCTCATTGTTCGAATACACCCACACCCTCCAAAGAATATATTTAACTACATCTCACAACACTCTAAAACAAGAGTATAAGAGAAAAACAAGTTAAATACAAACTTAAAGTGTTTGCATCTCGTAAAAGAGAACTTGAGCCCATTATATAGCATTTGTCTCCCTCTTCCTTCACAAAACTAAGCAATGTAAGACTTTTTCAAGATGTTCAATTCTAATAAACTCCAACAATCTCCATCTTGATTGTAATTGATACATGAGACATCTTCCACTTTCATTGTCTATACCACTTGAAGATAAATCACTTCAAGAATTTCTCAGTTTCGAAAATCATCGACATAACTTCTTCAATAGGCTCAATTCCAATCAACTCCAACACTTTATAATCCAAATCACATGTTCACATGTGAATTGAAAAGGCTTTATCTTATATTACTATGATCTTAACCTTTGATTTATTGTGAGACTTTGTTAATGAAGAGAGTGTGAGAACTTATACTGTGGTTCACAAGTGCGAGGAGCGCGTCGGTAGAAAAGTGTGAGTATTATTGGTGACGGCTACACTGTGACTGAGAATGAGTGGCGATCACTGTTGTCTTGTGTTGCAGCGGCCCACCACCGTCACCATTATGCCCACACTCCTCTCGGTGCAATTCCTCTGTCTCTACTATCTGCAATTTGCAATTATTATAATAATACTCCAAAAATATACTACTTATTAAAAACAAGATCCTTTATAAAGTGCATGACATGAAACCATGGGAATGGGAACACACTATATATATATTATAAGATAAGATGGTGGTAGCGTCCTTTTCCTATTTTGTCCTTATTTTAATCCTGTTACATCATACTACTTCCAAATTCCTCTAAGTAACATACCATAACATCCTCAATTTTCTCCCCTATTTACTCACTATTTTAGGTTAAGTATTATTTGTTCAGCCTTATAAAATATACATCCTTTATAGTCTCAATAATAATTAATAAGTTGAGTTTAATTATTGTACAAGTTCGGTGTAAAGTTTTTTACTTCAATCACCAATTATTGAATGACTTTCTAAATAAGTAGAAAAATAATTGACATTTTAGTGACATGACAAACTGTGATTGGTTGATAGTATAAAAAATTTAGACACATATAGATTAAATCATAGTAATTTAATTAATCTTTACTCCTACATATAAAATTCTATGTGTGTGGCGCATAAGACCACCGAGAGAGCTCCAACAGCTTCTTTTTGATGATTACAGGGGCAGCTCGCTTCCTAGAGTTGTGGGGAAAGCCTCGTAGCGTTTCTTTGTTTTGTTTTCGCTTTTCCTTCAGGCTTCGGCCCTCTTATGTATCAAAAAAAAATTGATCCATTTTTATTAATTTTAAGTAAAAAATTGATGATATTTACCCGCACTAAAAACTTCAGTCAATTATGGATTTGAAAACTAAATAACTTTAAGTAATAGTATTTTTGAAATGGTACATAAGAGGGGATAAAAAGTAAGAAAAACTGCTTATATTTTAGAACAAGATAAATAACTTTTTTGTTGCTAAAAAACGAGTTCGAAGAGAGTGTCTTTTATTAAAAAAATGGATGTTTTCGATCCCTTTGTAAAGACCAAAAGAAGCACCCATTTTTATAGAAGGTGTGAACTAAACATAGTAAAAAATTTATAATGACTAACTTGAAAGGTTAGTAATTTTAACGACTAAAAGCATATTTAAACATTTCTTTTACATACATTATTTTTTATCAGCTTTTTACATACAATATAAATATAGAGTTTCTTTCTTGCTTTGCCTAAACAAATAAATCACCAGAGCTTTTTCTTTCTTTCTCTCTCATTCATTTTGCTATTCTTTGTTTTAGTAACTATTTCCGTGACTGTGTGTGCTTCTCTTACCCTACTCTTACCCTGTTTCCTATCTAAGCACAAAAGTGTCCACTCCAAGGAGTGTTTCTATCTGTGTTGGAGAAATGTATGCAGACACTGATTTTCTCTCACCATATCTACACAACTTCTCTGAAGAGCTTCATCAACTCGAAGAGTACTGCAAGACCCACAAGTCCAATGTCTCAATGGTAACTGACTCTTTCTCTCTCTCTTACTTCTCTTCATTCCGCCATCTCTTTTTTTTTATGGGTTTATCTTATATTGAATAAAGTTCCTTTTTTTACTATTAATTTATTTATTTTATTTTATAAGTTGTAGTTACTTGCTTGATTGAAACATAATATCAGATTGAAGAAGAGAATCAATCTAACAAATTAACTATACTGTTTCCATTTAAATTCTGTTTGTTCATTTGATTTTTGCTGTTGTTTCATTTCTTTCTCAATACAAGTAGCACAAATGGAAACAACTGTATTGAGGTTCATGTGCTGGATCTGAAAAGGGTATAAGGAAAAGAAAGAAAATTAGTAAAAAAAGGAATTATTCTATTAAGTGATAGTTCCGTGTTCTATAATCTTCAATCCATTTATCTTCAAGTTTCTAGTGTGAAGTGTGAAGTGTTAGTGGGATTTGTCTTTTTGTGCGGCACTTGAGGTTGAGGGAAGTTATTAAAGAGGAAAAAGCTTCTTATTCGCCTTTTTTTCTTTATTAAAAAGGGCAAAAAAGAAGGTTAGAGTTGTTAATGCTCAACTCAATCATTTTCTTCATGCTATTGTCGGGCACTAAATGTAGTTGTAGAACTAAAAAGGTTGTTACTATTTCTGTTCCTGTGAAATTAATGATAAAAATATATAGGTTGTTTCCATGTGTTGTTCTTTGCTGTTTTGGTCATTGAAAATTTCAAATCATGTTTTTGTGGTTAAGACCTCAGTGCCTTGGTAATCAATGAAGAAGATGCTCCTTGACTACTCCACTTCCCAATTTTGGTCAAAGGAAGGGTATCCACCTTAATTAATTGACATAGCTTAAGTTATTTTAATATCTATATACTTGTTCTTCAACTAGATGCTCCTAAAAGGGTTGCTTTAAATAGACTAATTGTTCATGTTTTGGGTATGTTTAGAAAGGAAATACTGATACTGAACCGTATTCTCTACCTTTTCATTACTATTTTTTTATGGATATGTCTTGAATGCAGAGTGACCTTGTTCAATTTTCTGCCATGTCGGAGTATGATTTGGCGGCCGAGGGAGATTTGTTCAGAGCACCCGAATCAATTATCGAAGAGCTGGTGGTTGACCAGGATCCAATTACAGCAGCCATATCAATGATATCTTGTGGGGATGATGTAAAATCCACAGATATTTCTATTCTTCAAAATGAACAGCTTCTGAGTGACGTATTCTATGAATGCGAAAAGGATCTCTTAGAAAAGGTAGCAATGGAGTCGTCACTTTCTGAGATTCTGGAAATCAATGTTCCACTTATGAGCATAGATGAGAAGACACTTCAAGAGAACAAACCACTTCCTGATATGATATTACCAAAGAGCGTTAGTTCGGGAAGTTTGAGCTCCATGGATTGGATGCATGGATCTCCAATGAAGCCTGCTTTCCTTGATATCCCGGGAATAGATTTTGAAGCGGTTTATGGCATGCGGAGATCATTTAGTGAAGGAGATATACAGGTATAACTTGAACTAATTCTTATGAAGTTTTGTCTTACACACACACACATACATGTGTGTGTGTATGTATGTATGTATGTATGTATTGTGTCTTATGCTTATTATAAATTTAATCATATCACCATGAAGTTAAGTAGCTTCAATTGAAGTTGTGTAGGTAAGAGTTTAAGAAGGTTTGAAGGTCATGCTTTTTATTTCACTACACTACAACTGTAGACTGTAGTGCAACGTTTCTTGAACTCAAAGTTGATGTTTTCAGAACTATTCTTCTTTTCTTGACATGTTTGAGTAATAGATTAAAATTTGATATCCACGATAAGTACCCGTTTTTGTATAGAACCAAGCAGTCTTGGCTCCCCTGGTCTCCGTCGTGGTGGTGAGTTGCAGTGGGGTGTATCTGCAAAGCCACTCCGACGTCAAAGTTAGGTCACCCATAGTGTAATAGTATTTTTAGGGTTTTGAGAAGTTCCCTTAAGCTTAGGGAGGACCCTCCTTATATAGCCATTGTATGGGTTAATAGCGGGCCTTACCTTTAGGCCCAAGTGTGACCAACCCAAGAATGCCTAACTATCCGACTAGTGCACAAGTCCTTTGGGGTCTCTCGGTTGGAGCTCGGTACAGATCAGATCCTGCTAGCCCTTCAGTACGATCAGTACCCCGGGTACACTACCTTATCTAGGAATGACATTTATAACGAGTCTTAAACGCTTGTGAGAATCTTCATCCACCTGGATGTAAAGAGACTTGATCGAGAAGGAAAACTTGTTCTCTACAAAGTACCAACTGATTCTGCTAAATCTCATGATTTAAGAGCAGGGCTGCAGGGTAAAAAAAGAGTGATGACATGGCACAATTCTGGTCGCTAAATTAGAGTAAACAAATTTAGCAGTCTTTTCTTACAACAGCTCATACATTTCAACGATCCTTTGAAGTTTTGTAAAAATCTATTAGTTCAAATATCTCAAAATATCAAAATATGCTTATATGATATGATCAGAAATTAAAGGGCTGCTACCAAAATACACAAAATTCGTTTGAGACCATGGCTCCATTTGCCATGTTATCCATATGATTGATTTGTGGAAAATGCTCTTTGGTATGAAAAGCTTTATGTGAAAGTTGCACAAACCATTGTGTTTCATTGAGTGAAGGGGAATCAAAGAAAACATCTATTTTAATTTTTTCCTAGTTATTTATTCCTCTGATATGGGTGAATAAACCAACCAGAATCTAGTGATTTACTCAGTATACTGGATGGCTGACACTGTTTTTGTGACAGACTCTTGGTAATGGTAATAATAATATGAACATCGTCCAATCTCCCCTTGAGAAACCCATTTTTATCAGCAACTGCACCAGTGAGGAACGCCAACAAAAGCTTTCCAGATACAGGAACAAGAAGGCAAAGCGGAATTTTGGAAGGAAAATTAAGGTAACTCTTAAGTTCACCATATAATTATCCATTGCTCTTATTTAGTATACTTCAAATATTTAGTATGACATTGCAGCAATTTTCTCATGCAACAAAGTATCAAAAATTTCAAACTCAACTGATGATGTGCTTTTGTTTCAGTATGCTTGCAGGAAGGCCCTTGCTGACAGTCAACCAAGAATCCGTGGAAGATTTGCGAAGACCGAAGAATGTGATGCCAAAAGGGAATGATCTTTAACTGATTTGGGAGAAAGAAAGTAGGAATCAAAGTAGCTTTATCTGATCAAACTACATGAAGAGCTCAGCAGCATAATATGTGGTTGGAGTATATATAATAATAACTTTGATGGAGTTCTATAAGTAAGTTGAACAGATATTGCAAAATAATAAAGCAGATGTCAAAGTTGTTAATTAGGGTAGTTCTAGTTCATCTCTTATATGTTGTATGAACCGTCTCTTTAGACGGAAATGACCTTCAAGATATATGTAAATAAGTTTGTTTAATAAGAGAATGGGGGAAAAAGTCTTCCTGTGTTCATACATATATATATGATAAAAATGGCAATGTCTGGTTGTAGTAGTGTTATTTTTCCCTGGAATGAACGTTTCAATCTATCCGCGTTATTCAATGTTATATTAAACTTCCTTCCTTCTCTTCTGTTTGTATTCTGAAGCTTTAAACTCCCCAAAGAGAATATGGGACAGTCATTTTTGAATGTAAAGAACTTCTCCAGCTAGTGTTATTTCCTTCATAATATATTGAGAGTTAATTACTACATTTATAAAATGTAGGAGTGCTAAAAATATGCCAACTTGCGACCTTCTAATATTTTGTACTACTACCTTGCAACTTGGCCACCACCGTCTTTGACTTATCAATTTGGCTCTTTCAAGATTATACTAGGCCAAGTCTTAGCCCCAACCTATATTGATTTGTATCTCTATTATTTATGACTTATCTATCTATTTTGGAACATCGAGCAACATTAAGGTTAGGAATCACAATATAGTTCTTACTTATTTATTACCCGTAAAAATTATTATAATTGATAGGGTAATTAACGGTATAATATATAGGAGTTGGAGTTATGGGCACTGTGATGGATGAGCTGCATAAAATGATATTTTAAATAAATACTATATGGCATATCATATGGCATACCTGAATCAGAGTTTGTCCTCTGACTCCTGCACAGCCAGATTGGTTCCACATGCAATATGCATACAAGTTACAACTATATTCCCTTAGTTAGCTTGGCTTCAAAATCATATTATGTTATACTATGGCTGAGATATGGAATTACTTTTGCAATATTGAGTTTAGATCACGTGGTCAACAGATCGTCACCCTCTTCCTCCCTCACCTCCTCACTTTTACCTTTTCTTTTCTCTTTTTTCCTCCTTCCAATTATATATAAATAAATACAATGCAGCTTTTTTTTGACAATTGCAATAACTTTTGGTGTTCATATATACTTTGCACAGCTTGGAGCTATATGACTATATCCATCCACATGAAGAAGTTTCCGGTACAGTGCTGTTAAAGTTACATGCAATGTGTTTAGTTTTTTTGGTTTATCAGAAAGAAAAATGAAAATTAAGAAAGTGGAGTTAGTGATGCAGCATATAGATCCAATCAACTGGACTCGGTGTGCTGACTCAACTCAAAAGAACCAAACGCCACCGTTCCATGCTTCAATTCCTAACACATGCACCAAATCCAATCAAATTACATTTACATTTCAACACAATTAAATCAAAGATCAGAAATGAAATCTTAAAACTCACCAGTCTCAGCCTATTCACACTGTTACACGTCGTCCTCTTTGCAACACAGCATTCCGGTCAACAAAAAAAATAGCGCTAGTCCACCAATTCTTTGGAACCAAACCTAGAAACATTTTTCAAATGTTGTCGTGTATAACCACGACTCCTATTAGCACAAGAAAAATTAAACAACAAAAAATTACGCTATATCACTCACCCGAGAGCACAAAACTTGCCATAAATATCTCGATTACAAGGGACAAAAAACATAGACCAAAGGACAACAACATCTACAATAAAAACGAAGGCAAATCATGCAACAAAATCTAGTGAAAACATGTTTCCCATATATATAAAGACATAAATAGTTGGCACACCATAGCTCCAAAATTGTTGGAACTTTTTTGGTCAACCAGAGTCCTTCTGTGCTTGCAAATTCAACACAAGCAAGGCATAGCCATGGCCAATACAAGAAAGCTTAGAACAAACAAATCAATCATCAACCAATGAAATAATAAGGATACACATGAAATGAAACCCGGCCCACAATCAGAATTCCATGACCATGCTCGCGAAGAAGAAAGAATATGCGCTGGCCAACACATGAAGCGCAAGTTAGCCTCTTCCCTGGTCCCATCACACACAACAACACGCCGAGTCCTCTCTCTCTCTCTCTTCCTGTCACCCCATCATCCGCTTCCTTGTTCCTTGTTCCCTCTTCATTTCTCTCTCTAAAATTTCCTCACATATAAAACACCATCCTATGCTCCGTTTTTTGTTTTTCTTCAATTTCATAAAATACAACAATGTATAAATTTTTTTGTTTTGCTTAAAAATAATGTTTACGTTTTTCTCTTGTAAAGTTCTTCTCTCCGTCTTCTAAGACAGCTTACCCAAACAGATCCCTATTTCTTTTCCTCTCTGTTCTACTCACTCGATCTTCTCCATCAACTTATCTCACATTCTCCTTTTTAATTTCCCTCTCTTTTTTCGATCCTTTTCTCCCCTCTCTCCGATTATCTCTTCAAAACTTGACCTTGCTTCTCGCTTCTGCACTTGCTCTGTTTTCTTCAAACTCAATTGTCTATTAGGGTTTATGCTGTGTGAGGATTGTATAGTCTTCGAAGTCAAAATTTCCATCTTGTGGTTCTACTAGTTCAGATTTCAACGCTACCTGTGACTTCAATTCGTGATTTTACATAATGATTATCAAGCGGAACTTGAAATCTCAAATGCCGAATTTGAAACGGTGCAAACTCGGTGACTCGGTTGGTGAAGAGGAAGAGTGTTCGTATGCTCGTAAGAAGAGAAAGACCAACGAGTATTATCCTTTGAAGCTTCTAGGTGATGTTGCCGCCGGTTTAATCCCGGTGAGTTTTCATGGATTGCTGAGCACCGGTGTATCCGAGAAGGGATTCTCTGCATCGTGGTGCAACCAAGTTCCGTGCTCCCCCGGTGAAGTGGAATCGAACACGAAGGTTCCTGCAAAGAAGAATCAGGCTCAGCGACCGCCACTGGTTAGAACTTCAAGGGGAAGAGTTCAAGTTCTTCCTTCGCGGTTCAATGACTCTGTTATTGATAACTGGAGGAAAGAGAATAAAACCAGCTTGCGTGGTTGTGATTTTGAAGAAGAATGTAAGAAGGATAGGGAACCAAAAAATTGCAACCAGAATTCGTGCAGAGGGAGAAATGAAGAGAAAAAAGTGGCTTATAAGAAAAAAGTGGGTGACGATGAGAGAGGAAGGTATTTGGAAGAGGATGGAGAGAAGAAAAATGAGGGGGTGTATGGACCAGAAGATTTTTATGCAGGTGATTTAGTGTGGGCTAAAGCAGGGAGAAGGGAACCTTTTTGGCCAGCTATTGTTATTGATCCTATGAAACAGGCACCTGAATTGGTTCTCAGGTCTTGTTTACCTGATGCTGCTTGTGTCATGTTTCTTGGCTCTACGGGGAATGAAAACCAAAGAGTATGTATGGATGTATTAATTATTATGAATGACTATGGAATTTGGATTGTTTTCTATATATAGTTTATTTATTTATTTAGGAAATTGGATATTTATTGTGTTTTGATGATTTGAGCAGGACTATGCATGGGTTAAGCATGGAATGATTTTTCCATTTACGGATTATGTAGAAAGGTGTGTAGTTATTGGTTATTTATTGTCTCGTTGTTTTAAGACTACAACTTGAGTTTTCTTTGTGGAACGTTTTTTGCGTACTACTAGGATTATGTTTTCTTTGGTTTAGGTTTCAGGAGCAATCTGAATTGAGTTACTATAATCCCTCTGATTTACAAATGGCAATGGAGGAGGCATTTCTGGCAGACCAGGGCTTTACAGAGAAGTTAATGGATGATATTAATGCAGCAGCTGGAAACACTGGTTATGATGATACTAGTCTGAAATCCTTTAAAGAAGTCACTGGTTCAAATAAGTATGCTGGAGCAGGACAGCATTTTCTTAAACAGGTTTGTGTTGCTTCACTCCCACCCTCAATTTGGGGAACTTATTGGCTGTTAATGTACTTGTGCACCATATTTAAGGGACACTAAGGAAAGTTGTGGCAACAGTGCAGGAGTGAGCAATGCTGCTTAAGTATGGTCCAATTTGATGGTTCATTAATTTGAATTCTTTATGCAGGGCTTATTTGATAAGAAAGACACGCGACCCTGTGAAGCCTGTGGATTGCGTCTTCCTTACAAGACTTCAAAGAAAACTAAGGATTTGGCTCCTGGTGGTCAATTCCTGTGTAGAACATGTGCTAGGGTTAGTATATCTTGCTTTTTTTCTTCTAACAATTTATATTTAAATTAAATCAACAATTAACATATTATGATTGGAGTACTGTATTTGTTTTTTTTAAACTAGTTCTGTATTTGTTTTGAAAATAGTGTATTTTGTAGTCCTCAAAGTCATTTATTCTTGGTGGTTAACAAAGTTCTGTATCTGTTTTGAAAATTGCATAATTTGTAATCTTTGAAGTCATTTATTTTTGGCAGTTAACAAAATCAAAACATTATTGTGGCATATGCAAGAAAGTTTGGAATCATTCGGATAGTGGAAGCTGGGTGAGTTAGTTAAATTCCATTAACCAACATAGGTTATTTTATGCCTAAAGACTGTCGCTTTGTATATTAATTTTTCCGGCCTTTTGGGATGTCCCCTTGAAATCAGGTGCGCTGTGATGGATGCAAAGTGTGGGTACACGCCGAATGCGACAAAATTTCTAGCAACCTTTTCAAGGTTTATCCATTACTTAATATCTCTATATTGTCACTTTTCCATATTCAAAATTCATAAAGTTGTGTTTTGGTATTTTGCTGATTGGTATATTCTGCTTTTTGAAGAACCTTGAAGGCACGGATTATTACTGCCCTACTTGCAAAGCCAAGTTTGACTTTGAGTTATCTGATTCAGAAAAATCAAAGTCAAAAGTCAAGTAAGTCTATTATGGTTCTTTCTTTGTCTTCTCTAGCCCTGGTTTTGTAACTTAATGTTATGACTCATTTAAAATTCTCATGAAGTCAATCCTGTCTATTGAGATTCAAGTTCATATGAAGATTTTGTTTGGTAGTACATAAAAAATAAATATTGTCATTTTTACTTATATAAAGTGTATTTTTCTAACTATAGTGAAGGCTTTTGTGCAGATTGAACAAAAACAATGGGCAGCCAATGCTTCCAAATAAGGTCACTGTTCTCTGCAATGGTGTAGAAGGCATATATTTTCCCAGCCTTCACTTGTAAGCACAAACTCCTTCAGAAATCTTTGACATAATAAATTTTTTCTTTCCTATGTTTGTGGCTGTCATTGTCTTTTTCTTGTAATAGATAGTTTTTTTAATACTGATAGCTGATTGATTTAGAAAGTGTCGTCAGTAGTAATATATGAGTTCCATTTTTGAGA
The DNA here is from genome assembly GCA_963573325.1 of Astragalus glycyphyllos. NCBI lineage: Eukaryota > Viridiplantae > Streptophyta > Magnoliopsida > Fabales > Fabaceae > Astragalus > Astragalus glycyphyllos. Next base: position 81,179,117 of record OY754307.1, on the reverse strand, counting down.
TTGGCAATTAATACTTATCCGATGTAATTAGATTTTGCAATAAAAGAAACAGTACATAGATAAAATATGTTTAGAATTTTAGGCACATTCTTGCTATGTTCTTTTCCTGTAATAGTCCCGGGAAAAGATACCGAATTCATCAATTTGTGTGTTGATTAACTTTCCTCCAAAATTTGTGCCAGACTATCATTTGATATACTTTGTTTGTCATACTGGTGGGCTAATTCAACTTTTCTAATAGCTAACCTAGCTTGTCATTTAAACTTCACATTATCATGTTTCAAATTGATTGGTGCTAATTTTGAATGTGCTGTTGTTAAAATGATCATTTCTTTCTATTTTATTTTTTCATGGGTTGTGATGCATATTTTTCTCCTTCAGAGTTGTGTGCAAGTGTGGTTTTTGTGGGACAGAAAAGCAAGCACTTAGTGAATGGGAACGACACACAGGTTCCAAATTAAGAGATTGGAGAACAAGTATTAGGGTGAAAGGCTCTATGCTACCTCTCGAACAATGGGTTTGTATACGGCTCTTTTTAATTTTGATGCGTAATATTCCCCATCTCTTTGTGCTGGAAAAATACTAATTTATTGATTAAATACTTCCCCATCTTATGGATAGGGTTTTAGATTTCGTAATATATTTATTTCATAAATATCAATATTTAATTTGAATTTTTTTGTCTTCAGCATCAAAATGCTAATGATACTGGCCTTTTCAAACACTGGTTACTCATAACATTGCTAATATGATACTATTTGACTACTCAGATGCTGCAGTTGGCAGAGTTTCATGCTAATGCTTTAGTTTCTGTCAAACCTAAAAAACCTTCTCTAAAGGAAAGGAAGCAGAAGTTGCTCGCCTTCTTGCAAGGTGCCCTTTTACTCCTTCCTTATGTACCTCACAATATGATGAGTTTGCCCGATGTTCTCATAGTGATAATCATACTACAAACTATTTTCTCTGACAGAGAAATATGAACCTGTTTATGCTAAGTGGACTACAGAGCGTTGTGCTGTTTGTAGATGGGTTGAAGACTGGGACTACAACAAAATTATCATCTGCAACAGGTAATTTAACATCTTCAGTTCATCTTTTGATCATTTATTCTCAATATCAGCCGAATGTGTTTACAGATCCTACGGCGAAAAAAGTATAGTCATTAACATGGATTTAGTTTGTGCCTGTTTTAAGAAATATCATATAGCAAAAGTACCTCTAGGCCTTTTTGTAGTGCCTCCGATAGGAATAGGCACCTTGCGTTGTGTTTTCAATTATATGTACAGAAGCCTACCATTCTGACTAATCATTGTTGCAGCCTTCTCATTTTATTGAAACCATTTATTTATAAATAACCTCTTTCTGTGCTAGTTTGAGAGCCAGAATGGCAGGATGTTTTTTTTCACTTATTTCAAAATCATTATTATGACTCAGCAATAGATACCCACCTCAGCATTTTGATTAATACACAATTGCAATACATATTTTATAGATGTCAAATAACTGTTCATCAAGAATGCTATGGAGCAAGAAATGTACGAGATTTTACATCTTGGGTTTGTAAGGCCTGTGAAACACCTCACATCAAGCGAGAGTGTTGTCTTTGTCCTGTAAAAGGTACGTCTTGTACAATTTTTGAAACATAATGTTAATTAAGTGATCACCTCTTTATTTGCTTGGGTATCATACAGACTCGCCTCCTCGTTGTGAATTCTATTTTTTGGAACTGTCCTTCCTGATTTTGTTAGTTGTGTATATGCATTTAAGAGTTGTTTGTTTAAGATTAAAAAATGAAATTTTGACATAGAATAATATTATGATTATCTTTTAAATATTTTAATGTAAGGAAAAAGTTAATTTGTGTTTGTTTATACTCATAAAAATTACTTTTTAACGTTCTGTCTCTTTTACTACTCTCATTCAAATCAAATTATTTCTCATAAGCCACTAAAAATAGTTTTTCACTATAATAAGATTTTAGATTTTTTTTATTCTTTTCAACAACGGAAACAAACAAACAGACAATCCTAAGAGATCATTTTTTAAAAAAATACTAAATCTGAAAATGGGCTTGGAATCAGTTTTTACCCTTCTTGACTGAAAACTTTTTACCCCATCAATAACTTGTTCAAGTTCTTATCATGAAGCTAGGAGAATGTGTTTCTATCTTGGTAGTGTTATATGGTGTCTAGAATCTTGTTCTCTTAACTATTTTTGAACTCCTGTAGGTGGTGCTCTAAAGCCAACCGATGTTGACACATTATGGGTTCATATAACCTGTGCTTGGTTTCAACCTGAAGTCTCTTTTGCTAGTGATGAAAAGATGGAACCTGCTTTGGGTATTCTTAGTATTCCATCAAATTCTTTTGTGAAGGTGAGCTATTGGTTAATAAATAATTCCCCTCAGGAGAATAGTAACCGATGATGGTGATTTCATTCTTTGCATATTTCTCACTGTTAAGAATTTTTCACATCACACATGGTAAGGGTGGAGATTATCTATCTGATTTGATTTTGTTCAATGGGGAATACAAGAAATGATCGAAACTCAAGATTTTTAATATCTTTACCATCTAGATGGCTCTTGGTCCAGTCTAAAAATGTTTTAAGGTTTGCATAATCTGAATTTCAGATTTGTGTTATTTGCAAGCAAATACATGGTTCGTGCACACAATGTTGCAAGTGTTCCACTTATTTCCATGCCATGTGTGCATCAAGGGCTGGTTACCGAATGGAGGTGAGGGTTTATTTGGATTGACTTGCCTTGTTTGGTATCTAATGATTTGAACTTTTCTTTAAATATAAATCAAGTTTAATGGTGATTTTGATTTTGTATTCTTGAGTGTTTCATCTATGACAGTATTTTATTAAACATTTTCCCTTTTCAATACAGTTGCATTATTCAGAGAAAAATGGTAAGCAGACAACAAGAATGGTTTCTTATTGTGCTTACCACAGGTATGCAATTCTCAATTATAACCAAGAGATCACTCTTCCTCCTTTTCCCCTTTCTATCTACCATTGCCTTTTTACACTCTTTTTTTTCCCAACTCTTGTTTTTTGTAATTGCACACACACACACACATCTGAAGTTTTTTTTAATTTCATCTTAATCATATCTATTATTTGCAGGGCTCCAAATCCAGACACTGTTTTGATTATGCAAACCCCAGGGGGGGTCATTTCAACCAAGAACCTTCTCCAAAAGAAAAAAGGTGGATCAAGGTTAATATCATCTAACAGAATAAAGAAAGAAGACACTCCTCTTGACATCGACGAGCATGACCCATTTTCTGCCGCTAGGTGTCGTATCTATAAAAGAACAAATCATACTAAAAAGGTAGATTGGAGAAAATTGTTGTTCATGTTAGTGAATGTTTGTAAGATAATGCATAAACAATGTAGCATTGTCTCTGATACCCATATTGATTGTCCTATACATATTATATTATTATCAGTGAAATTGTGTTATATTTACACGCTGAAGTTATATCTGTATTTATCCATATTATCAATATCATATGTATTTTGCTAATGAGTTATGAGTAATGCTACTTCACTAAAATGTGCACGGATGTAACTTGTACGTTGCTGACAAATCATGATATATCATGATTACTGCTTTTCTTGCTTTGGTTCCTTTGTCATGTTCATATTGTAGAGCTTGTTATCAACCATTGCCTCTAAAGTGTTCTTTGTTTCTTTATATTGATCAACTTCTCATTTTTATTTCTTCTACTTGTTAGAGAGCAAAAGATGAAGCCGCTTTTCATCGAGTGAGGGGTCACTGCAACCATACTTTAGATGCAATAGAGAGTTTAAATATCTACAGAGTAAACCTGCTTTCTTCTTTAAAGTATATCAGTCTTATTAATTCTAGAAGTGTCAATTCAAGATTTGAACTGCCCCCTCCTTTCTCTCTTATCTTCCTCCTCACTTTCTCCTTATAACTTCCCCTCAAACAGAAACAGGCGCTAGAGGAACCCCAGGCATTTTCTTCTTTCAGAGAACGCCTTTACCACTTGCAGGTACTAGTCTTTCCTATGTGGATTATTGGCTTTGGTGGCCAATTTTCTGACTGTTTTATGGTTACACGTGTGATTTCAGAGAACCGAAAATGAACGAGTTTGCTTTGGTAGATCAGGCATACACGGATGGGGCCTCTTTGCTCGTAGGAATATTCAAGAAGGAGAAATGGTATGAATTTCACGTGAATGATTCTAACATTAGTGGATGCATGAAATCATTGTCTTGTATCCTGTGTTTTCTTAGATTTCCATGTGAATCATATATTACAACCTTTAAATAGCAATAATTAGCTTGATTGAATCCTGAGCAGGTTCTTGAATATCGCGGTGAACAAGTGAGAGGCAGAATTGCTGATCTGAGGGAGGCACGCTATAAATTAGAAGCGAAAGACTGCTACGTGAGTTAACTCCCCCTACATTTGCATGTGAAAGTATTGTGGTCATCTTATCATTCATAATCATATGTTATCATACTAAAATTCCCGGTCCCCGCTCTCTTATTTGTGCAGCTGTTTAAGATAAGTGAAGAAGTGGTGGTAGATGCCACTGATAAAGGGAATATAGCACGACTTATAAATCATTCCGTGAGTAGACCTAACTCAAGGATTTATATAAATCTTTGTTTTCTTGGACCCTTTGACCTTCAATACGGTATAGTTTATCTTACCTTTTTCTTTGGTTCATACAGTGTATCCCGAATTGCTATGCAAGGATCATGAGTGTGGGTGGTTATGAGAGCCGCATCGTCCTCATAGCAAAGACTAATGTATCTGCTGGCGACGAGCTAACGTATATACATCTTTCTTGGTCTATGTGTGCGTGCATGCGTGTGCATTTTCATTTTAATTGATGTTGTTTGTTTTGTGCAGGTATGACTATTTATTTGATCCTGATGAGCCAGAAGAATTCAAAGTCCCCTGCCTATGTAAAGCTCCAAACTGCAGGAAATTCATGAATTAGAAGGATTATTATTATACAAAAGAAATGAAGATCACAGGACAAGTATTTGTTTCTTCTCCGAAAGGAGCACTAACCCATCCCCTATTCTGCTGGGAGAATGTCAGTTACACCATAGCTGTAATTTTTATCAAACCAAAAGAGAGAAATTAGGGAGCAAAAAAGAAAACAAAGAAAATAGGCATAGTTTTTGTGTTTTTTCTTTACTCCTTCTGGCTTCCGTTCGACATTCTTAGAGGTCTAATAAAAGCTATATAGATTAAGAATTAAGATTTAGCAGCACTTCCTTTAAAAAAAGATTTAGCAGCATTTTGGCTCTTGGCTTCTCTGTAAATATATCATCAGATATTTACTTTTATTTTCCTAAATTTAGTAATAACAATTTCTTCGGCACATATATTTTCATATGTCCACTTGAATTTCAGCCACTCAGAGACTGAATGTTAGAGAGAGAGAGAGAGAGAGAGATTATAATACGGCGTATTGCACTCATGCAACACAGTTGATTGTGAGAGTGGAGTACGCGTTTGGTTTAGATTGAACAAAAAAGGTTGTGCATGTTTTGTAGATGTTCAAGCGCGTAAACCTAATTAATTGGATGGTTGGTATTTTTTTTTTTTGTGTGGAAGGATGGTTGCTATGTAGCATAATATTATCCATTCAAATTAAATTAAAATATATTAATATAATAATATAAACTATAGATATATCAATATCTCTTACCACACACCAAAAAACTATAGATATTACTAAAATATACACACAAAATTAAGAGATTGATGTTGGCAACCAACAAGAGTTAGTCTGAGTTGTAACTGAATTCGGATTTCATCCTAAAGTTTCAAATTCGAGTCTTAGGTGATGATTCTCAAACGTAGATTAGTTAGTGAGAGTGAGACGATCGATAGATACTACACACCACCAATAACAAATTACCAAAAAAATGGCCTTGGCGAACCCTAACTATAATCTATTGCAGTTCGCTGTATCTTATCATTTGGAGTTGGAGTGTGAATGCGGAATGGTATAGTATGAATTATCAAATATCAATTCGCCTGAACAAAGGCTTATTTGATTCATTCAGGCCTACCGCATAATCCTTTAAATCATCATAAAGTAAACCTTCCCAAGTAGTGAACAATTATTTGTTTATGGAGATGAAATTCCAAACGGTAAAAAATAATGAAAAAGAATAATGGCTTTGTGAAGATAGGAGACGATTTACCTGTTCATCCATCCACACATCATTGGCTTTTTTGGCTTGGCTGCCTGGTAGCCATAATCCCCCCATGGTTGTTATTTTGTTCATGTTCCTATTATTATTTATGACCAACCCCCACCCCTCTCCCCTCTCCCCTTCCCGGACACTAACAAGGTGATAAATAAATTATTATGTGATGTGATATTATTGTTGGAGAAATATATGAGATCTGCTTCACACAATTCATTTCAGTGTATAAAAATAACTTTCCATAAACGCTTGTGGTTTAAGTACTTAATTAAGTTGTATCGCCAAACAGGGTCTAAGCTATTCCAAATGTTTAAATTAATTAAAAATTTATGAACAAATTAATGAACATCGTTTTTAAGATAATAAAAAATGATTTAATTGATCAAATAGTTAATTTCATTGTCCAAAAATATATTAAGCAAATTTTCAGTACAGATACATCATGTCAACAAATGATAACCTTCACAAACACCTTGAATCATATTCATATGCAGTTGAAAAGTAATCATTTAAATGATCTAGCATCGTATATACCAAAGCATTAATCAATTAAAGATTTTAAATTCCCTCAAAGGAGTGTTTTAAACAAATTTACTTTTTTTGATAAATAAACCATTTTTACTTACATTTAACGACCAATCGTAAAATATACAACTACAGGGAAGGGAGTCATTTCTTGTAGGAAAGGAAACATTTACATGCAAACTGCTACTACAACAACAATTAACTAGAACTATTTCTATCCACAAAAGACCTTGCAAATAGGAGAGCTGATCCATTAACTCCTCGAAGGACAAGCAACCTTGAGTCCACATAAGTTCCACACACAATCTTTGACAAATCAAATATTTCAGGTGGAATCTGTGTTCTTAGTTCTTGAAGAACATTTCTTGCAGTATCAATATTTTGATTTAATGGATCATCAAGATCCATTGTCACATCAATATATTTGTTGCAAGCTTAGCTGTAGGGAGTCATTTCTTGTAGAAAAGGAAACATTTACATGCAAACTGCTACTACAACAACAATTAACTAGAACTATTTCTATCCACAAAAGACCTTGTAAATAGGAGAGCTGATCCATTAACTCCTCGAAGGACAAGCAACCTTGAGTCCACATAAGTTCCACACACAATCTTTGACAAATCAAATATTTCAGGTGGAATCTGTGTTCTTAGTTCTTGAAGAACATTTCTTGCAGTATCAATATTTTGATTTAATGGATCATCAAGATCCATTGTCACATCAATATCATTTGTTGCAAGCTTAGCTGTAGGGAGACTTGATGGAAACTCCTTGAAAGGGATTAATTTCCTCCATTTCTTGCTACTAAATTTCTGAGCTAAAGCCTCCTCATTGCTGGAAGGGCCAAAGGAGAGCTTCTCAGTGGTTTTGTCTTGCTTCAGATATAACCGTTTCCCGGCAGTTAGTCTAAATGAAGAATTCACCTGCAATCTTCCTTTTTTGCCAGCTTTGTCATGAGGCCAGTCCTGACCAATCATGACTGAGAATCCAATGTCAGAGACAAAAGAAAGATTGAATTTTGATGCTCTTCTCACTGTTAAATGTACATCTCCAATGAGTGCCCGGACGGGAGGTTGGCGAAGGGTCAGCCCCACATGCTTCCCGGTGCAGTACAATAGACGCCATTTGCCAGGAAGCAACTCCAACCAGCTCTAAATACATGAATTACACATAAGTTTGCATAATCATTCCCATTAACATTTTTTTCTTTTTTTATTAAAAATAAAAGGATAAAAAAGTATAGCAGGTTTTTGTGATCATGTTTTCATTTCTCCAATTAATAAGACTTTCCAAATGGCTTAACTTACTGCCACTAAGTATTTTATTGATTACATCTATTTTTATCATAGGTGAGGTCTAGGGGGATGGTAAGTTAATGAACAGGCGAAATGGCTAAGGCTCTTGGGCATCAAGTATTTTATTTATTTTTAATGATGGAAGAAATGGAACTATTTGAAAGAAAATCATTGTAGAAGCAACAATATGAGGAAAAACTTTCAAGAAACTATTTAATCACGAATTACCTTTGGCTTTGGATGAGGATTCAACATCTCTATTAAGTCAATAAAATGGGAAAGTCTACCACGCTAAAACATAGAAAACACCCATTAGTCGAACTCTATCACATATCTACTGCATTTAACAATGTAAATTGCTAGTAAGTTACATGATTCCGTCGAGATATTATCATATTATTAAGGAGAATATACAAATGAAACTTTAGTAAGGAAAACCCTGAGGACATCATCAGACACCAAAAAAGTATATTTTAAAAAAACTGATACAAGAACAAGATACTAAAAAAAATAACAAAGTAGAACATTGCATATTGGAAACATCCTTGGAGGAATACCTGAGGCTGACGGTAAATGTACTCTTCACTGATACGCATTGCAGTACAACCCAAACCCCATCTGATAATATCCATAGAAGAGATTACTCGCCATCTTGGTCCACAAAGGAATGGGTGTCTTAGAGCATCCAAACAACTGTGTAACAACAGTTCACATGGTTAAGACCAATAGGTAGTAGGACTTTTAAACTTGGGCAAATTGATAGGCGTCCAACAGTAAAAAGAGTATATGTTAGGAGAAATAAATGAATTAGATTGTATGATAGGATACTAACTGTCATAACAGAATACATGTAACTGTCATAACAAACTCATAGGGTTGTTATGTGTATCAATCAGTCTATATAAGGCAGAATAGGATAGGTAGCTAATCAGTTGAATACTCATTTGTAATTGGAGGGAATTGGAGTACCCTAGAATATACTCTAGTGTGTTTGCTGGAACTCAAAACAAGAAAGAAATAATACCTATCTTGATTCTATTGCTCTTCATTTCTTTTCCTTACCAGTTGAAATCCTTTCAACTGGTATCAAAGCAAGTGACGATCCATTGGAATCTATATGGTACGAAAGAAGAACGACGCATCAGCCATGGATGATCTCGAAAAACGCCTTCAAGAAGCGGAGGTTCGTAACAAACAGCATACGGATGAAGCTATCCAGAAAGCGAAGGATGAGATTCTCGCGGCGATACAAGGGCTCATGACGGAGAAGGTGAAATCGACGCCGCCAAAGACACTGGTGGCAATCTCCGGCGGCAATGGGGGCGAAAGTGGTGGCGACGGGGAGGGAAAGCTTCGCAAGGTGGAATTACCCATTTTTAACGGCGAAGATGCACCGGGTTGGTTAAGCAAGATCGAGCGTTACTACAAGGTGCGCAAGATCGATGACGCTGAAAGAATGGACGCGACGCTAATGGCGATGGAGGGCGAGGCACTCTCGTGGATGCAATGGTGGGAATCTTGCAATGACGGCGCAAGCTGGGAAGATTTCAAAGACACGTTACTACGCCGTTTTTAGGGAACGGTGGTCGCGAACGCGTTTGAAGTTCTGATTGGGCTGAAACAAGAGGGCACGGTGAAGGAATACCGGCGTAAATTTGAAACCATTTCTGGGCATGTTAAGACGCAAGATAAAGAACTCTTCTTGGGAATGTTCTCCAATGGGTTGAGGGATGACATACGGGCTGAGGTCCGTCTACATAGGCCTAAAGACTTAGCGGAGATGATGGATGTGGCCTTGTTGGCAGAAGAAAAGTTGGGGTCAACGGGTAAAACTTTGAATAACAGTGGTGTGGGAAAAGCAACCCAACCAAACAGAAATTTTGGTGGTTTCAAAGGGTGGAGAGCTGATCCATAGAGCAAGAACAATACTGAGAATAGTAACGCTGCAAAACCTAGTGAACAAGGGAATAAGAGTGGCAAGGTGGGTGTCCCCAAAAATTTCAACAATGATGAGATTCAAGAACGGAGAAAGAAGGGCTTGTGTTTCACTTGTGAGGAGAGATACACACCCTCACATGTATGCAAGAATAAGCAATTGAAGATGATGATCATTGAAGAAGGGGTAGAAGAGGAGAACAGTGGTCAAGAAGAAGAGGAAATTGTGTGGGAAGGGGATTTGAAGAGCTTGCATCTATATAGCATGGCTGGTTTATCCTCTAAGAGATCATTTATGTTATGGGGTGAGATAAATGGACAGAGAATTGCAATCTTGATTGATTGTGGGGCTACTCACAGTTTTGTGTCCAACAAGTTGGTGGCTATCATGAATTTGCAGGTGGAAGATACTCCTCCATACTGGGTCAAGGTGGGGAATGGCCACAGAATTATGGCTAGGGGAGTTTGTAAGGGAATTCCTCTGATTTTACAGGGTCTGAATGTCAATGCTGACTTCTTCATCTTCCCATTGGATGGAGAAGACTTGGTACTAGGTTTGGATTGGTTAGAAAGACTTGGAGATGTTAAAGCAAATTTCAGGAATATGACATTGAGGATCAAGCAGGAAGGGAAGGTACACTGCCTGAAGGGGGACCCTACACTCTCTAAGGAAGAGATATCAGCAAAGAAAATGTGTAAAGAGCTGGAAGAGCCAGAACTAGCTGTGATGATTGAGTGCAGAGAGCTACAGCTAGAGACAGAACCTGCGAAGCCACTACCAGAGGTAATTTCTACTGTGCTTCTGGAATTTGACTCTATATTTAGAGAGATGGAAGGACTACCCCCTCCTAGACCCCAAGACCATGCCATTGTGTTAAAAGAGGGAGCAAATATCCCAAACCTTAGACCCTACAGGTACCCTCACAACCAGAAAAACGAAATTGAAAAATTGGTGGCTGATATGTTGAAGGCAGGGGTAATCAGACCTAGCACTAGCCCTTATTCCAGTCCCATCATACTAGTGAAAAAAAAAGACGGTAGTTGGAGATTTTGTGTGGATTACAGGGCACTAAACAGGCTGACCATACCCAACAAATTTCCTATTCCTCTAATTGATGAGCTGCTGGATGAGCTCCATGGTGCAAAAAAATTTTCCAAACTGGATCTTAAATCTGGCTATCATCAGATTCGAATGAAGCTAGAAGACATCCCAAAGACAGAATTTCGTACACATGAGGGTCACTATGAATATCTAGTGATGCCCTTTGGATTGACCAATGCACCCTCCACCTTCCAAGCCTTGATGAATGAAGTACTCAGGCCATTTATGAGGAAGTTTGTTCTGGTTTTTTTTGATGATATCCTCATTTACAGTAGGGACACATTGACACATGCTAGTCACTTGAAATTGGTATTTGAAGCCTTGCACGACAATCAACTGGTCCTCAATAAGAAAAAATGTGACTTTGCAGTGCCTAGGGTGGAGTATCTGGGGCATGTAGTTTCTGCCCAGGGGGTTTCAGCTGATCCACTCAAGGTTAGTGCTATGACAGAGTGGCCTGCTCCCAAAGACATCAAGGGACTCAGAGGATTTTTAGGTCTCACAGGGTACTATCGCAGATTTGTCAAAGGTTATGGCATAATGGCTAGACCTCTCACTGACCTTCTTAAGAAAGACAAATTCATATGGAGCATAGAAGCTGAAAATGCCTTCATTGCATTGAAGCAGGCCATGACTACCATTCCTGTACTCTCAATGCCAGATTTTTCTAAAACATTTGTCTTAGAAACGGATGCCTCTAGCAAAGGGGTGGGGGCAGTTCTAATGCAAGATGAGAAACCAATCTCCTACTTTAGTCAGAAATTGTCTCCAAGAGCTCAACAAAAATCTGCCTATGAGAGAGAGCTCATGGCTATTGTTCTAGCCATCCAAAAGTGGAGACATTACTTGCTGGGTCAACACTTTGTGGTTAGAACTGATCAGCAGAGCCTCCAATTCATCACGGACCAGAATCTTTTGGGAGGAGAACAGGTGAAGTGGACTTCCAAGCTGCTGGGATTTGACTTCTCAGTCCAATACAAACCAGGTAATTCCAATAAGGTAGCAGATGCCTTATCTAGGCAAATGATGTTTGCTGCCCTCTCCAAAGTATCCTTGCAGGATTGGGAGGCTTGGGAAAAAGAAATCACTGAAGATCAGTCCATTCAAACAGCTCTGCAGCAAGCTTCTATCAATCCTACAGCACACCCCTCATTGGCTATCAGAGGTGGCCTCTTATTCAAAAACAACAGCTTGGTTTTACCTCGCACTTTCCCACACATTCCTAAGCTACTTGAGGAATTCCACTCTTCCTTGCAAGGGGGACACTCTGGGTTCTTCAGAACATACAAAAGAATTAATGCAGTTTTTTATTGGGAAGGTATGAAGCAAGATATAAGGGATTTCATCTCCAAATGTCATGCATGTCAACTGAACAAAATTGACACTTTAAAGCCTGCAGGACTATTGCAACCCCTCCCCATTCCTACTAGAGTATGGTCTGACATTTCCATGGACTTCATGGGTGGTCTTCCAAGGGTAGGGAAGAAAGATACAGTGTTGGTGGTAGTGGACAGATTGTCCAAGTATGCACATTTTATCCTCTTAGGTCACCCCTATGACGCTAAAGAGGTGGCAGCCATTTTTTGTGCAGAGATTGTGAGGCTCCATGGGTTCCCAGAATCGATTGTCTCAGATAGGGATGCAATTTTCCTAAGTCATTTTTGGAAAGAACTGTTCAAATTGGCAGGTACCAAGCTCAAATACAGCACCTCTTTCCATCCTCAAACTGATGGACAAACAGAGGTGGTTAACAGATGTTTGGAAGTGTACTTGAGATGCTTTGTGGGTGAGAAACCCAGGTCTTGTACAAAATGGATCTGTTGGGCAGAACTTTGGTTTAACACCAACTACAATGTTTCATTGGGCATGACACCTTTCAAGGCACTCTATGGCAGAGAACCTAATCCTATCATCAAAGGCCCATCTATCCCCTCTACAGTGGAGGAGGTTAACTCGTTGTATGAAGAAAGGGATGTTTTGCTCGAACAGCTACATCAGAATTTGACACAAGCCCAGCAGAGAATGAAAAAACAGGCCGACAAGCATAGAAGAGATGTTACACTTGAGATAGGGGATTGGGTCTATCTTAAAGCCAGACCCTACAAGTGGCATTCCTTAGCTGCAAGAAGGAATGAGAAGCTCAGCCCAAGATTCTATGGACCCTATCAAGTGACTGAGCAAATAGGAGCTGTCGCATACAAGTTAGCTCTGCCCAAAGAGTGCAAAATCCATCCTGTTTTCCACATCAGCAGGCTAAAGAAGGCTGTCCCTAGTAACTATACTGCTCAACAACTACCTACTACCCTAACAGAGGACTGGACAATGGAGCCTGCTATTGAAGACATACTGGATCTGAGGTACAATACACAGGGAGCAGCTGAAGTCCTCATCAAATGGGCACAATTGCCTCCATGTGACAACTCCTGGGAGCTGGTAGACAAGCTGCAACAACTTTTCCCTGATTTTCCCCTTGAGGACAAGGTGAAAGTCTTAGGGGGGGAGTATTGATAGGCGTCCAACAGTAAAAAGAGTATATGTTAGGAGAAATAAATGAATTAGATTGTATGATAGGATACTAACTGTCATAACAGAATACATGTAACTGTCATAACAAACTCATAGGGTTGTTATGTGTATCAATCAGTCTATATAAGGCAGAATAGGATAGGTAGCAAATCAGTTGAATACTCTTTCTTAAAATCTAGACACATCTGTGAGATACAACTGATCACAGCCCAATGTAGGAGCATTAATAAACAAATTATTCACATTTCAAATACATATTTCTTCAAAACATACCTTATCCTCTGAGAAGGTTTGGCTGCAAGCAATAAAGATAAAAGGTGCCAACCAGCACCCCAATTCCTATCAAGTATCTGCAAGAAAGTAATATTAGAAAGATATCAAAAGACTTGAAAACAAAAATGGAAATCACTAAGCAACTTTCATTGAAGAAATATATACTTACTTGTAAGCCAGCATTTCCATATGGAGAACATCTACCAAGGATTTCTAACATAAACTGTCGCAAACATGAAGGATCGTTGCCCTGAAGTTTAATGTAGCAAGAACTAACATTAGAAAGTTCACATCGTTGCACGACCTTTTTGTCATCATCTATTTCACTACAATTTGTGTTCTGTAGTTAAAGAATAGGTAGAAACATTTGATTTCCATATCTTTGTTAGAATGTAAAAATATCTCAGTAGATCTTAAAGTAATTTAGCGTAACTAAGATATTCTTTAAGGATTGATTTCCATATTTCCTTATACACCATGATTTGGTTCCTTCTTTATTTGGATTAGGAGTCTAGTGATAGTATAAAAAAGTCTTTTCTGTAATATTGGACAAAATATTCTCCATATCATATCAATAATATTTTATTATTCTGAGTATTCATTTTCCTTCCTCAATTACCTAAAAAACTAAACCCTACACCTTCAACTCTTCAACATAATATCGATCCAGTACCATCCTCCATGACCAGTTTAGTCATTATTACATTGCCGAGTCCCCTAAAGTCCCAAAATCTATTGTAACGATGTCATTATCTCCATGATTCCATTCTTCGTGTCAAATGTGTATACATTCTTACCACTTTTTCCCTCTTGGGATCTTTCTTGATCACATGGTTTTTCTATTTTCCACTTCAACAGTTTGTCTCAAAAGCCTTAGATCAGTTCATCCCACATGCAATTAGACACTGTAGTCGTAAGCCTAGTTTGGTCTCAGCTATCCCAAATGCAACCTGGCCTCAATGGTCTCAAACGCAATTTGGCCCCAGCAATTGCAGATGTAGTTTGGCCTGACAATCCCAGATAGAGTATAGCCCCGAGAGTTTTAGGTGAATTGTTCCCTCAACTTCTATCTTAGATGCTTTGTTCCTAATTAAGTCTGAGCTGTCTAGCTCCTACCATTATTCAATGTGTCGGCTTTTGTCCAAGTTGACTTCCTAGTCATGTTTTGTGGGTTCCAAATATTTTTTATTCAGATGGTTCATTTGTAACCAACTTAGAGCATAGCAAGCTTTAACTTGTAGGGGAGTGTTAGCACTTAGCATATATGCAAAATATTCATAATATTTTTAATTGAATCTTAGAGAAATTTAGGGTAACTTAGATTATCTTTTTGGATTAGTTTCCATATATCATGATTTGTTTCTTTACTTAATTATGATTAAGATTCCAGCATTAATAGAAGAAAAAGAGTAGTGCTTTGTTTTTGTAATAGCATCCAACATAACTTCAACGATATTCATCAATTTCCCCTTTCATATTGTTATAATGATTCCCCTTCTTAATCAGCATAAATCATTTGACATTGACATGGGGTACATTACATTAATAAACAAGGTGACCGAAAATTAAATGTGTACAGCTGAAAATATTTGAGAAAAGAAAGGAATGATACAATTAGTAAGGATAACGGTAAGATTGTAAAAGTATACAAAAGAAAGAAAAAGAAGAACATGGAGACTACTGTAGACCATGTTGTAGGGGATCATTCCTCTAATAACTAACTCATGATTGGGAAATAGTGGAAGCACACGCCTGTGGCTGACGTGTCACATGCTGTTGGCGTGAGAGAGAGAAAATGAGAATGATATAGGTAAGGAGAGTGTGAGAGAACACTCAGACTGGAATTTGGCTTGGCCATTGGGAGAGAATAGGCCTCTTTAAGTGCCTAGTTTATTTCTTTGCATTTTTCTTTCCAGTTATTGCTTGTAATTCTGTAGAATCATACTGATTCTATCATTTTCCCTATTCAAATCAATACAGTTTTGGTTCTGCTACGTTAGCAGAACCTGTTTCATTCATTTTGTCTTAATTCCTAGCAAATTGGTATCAAAGCACCGTTCCTGGTACAGTGAATGGTGTTAACGCGCAGTACCATGGAGAATCGTATGGATGCTGTTGAATTACGGGTCGTAAGCCTCGAAGGAACTGTTACGAAGATGATGGAGAATATGGAGTCATTTCGCGCAGAGTTTAGAGAGTTCGCAAAGAAGACCCGACCCACGAATGAAGACGAAGGTGAAGGTTCACCAGAACGCAGTACGATCACGTCTCCTCGAGGAAAATCTGGTGATTACGAGCCTCATTTTCGTAATGGGCATCGTAAATTGGAGATTCCAGTTTTTAATGGCACAGATGCTCATGGATTGTTAGTTCGGGTTGAACGATACTTTCGGGTCAACGGTGTGACGGAAGCAGAGAAGCTGGACGCTGTAGTAATCACGTTAGAGGAACGTGCGTTAAATTGGTTTCAATGGTGGGAAGAGCAAGCTCCAATGAGAACGTGGCCGGAGTTCCAAGCTGCGGTGCTGCGACGGTTTAACCCGGGTGCAAGTTTTGACCCGTTGGGCTCGTTACTGAAATTGAAGCAAGAAGGCACTGTCGCTGAATATAGGGACAAATTTGAACTCCACGTGGCTCCGTTGAAGAAGGAAGAACGCACGATGCTGACCAGTATCTTCAGAAATGGACTCAAGGATGAGATCCAGGCTGAATTGAAGATGTTTAAGATTGATGATTTGGCTGAGTTGATGGATCAAGCATTGGTAGTAGAAGAGAAGCATCAGGCCCTGTTTGCGAAGGGGGGAGGAAGTAAGGACAGGGGAGATACCAGAGACAAGGGATTCACTCCTAAGTTTCGTGGTACTTGGGAAAACAACAAAGAAAAGAAGGATGTTACTGTTACATCCAATGCTGAGAAGAATGGTGACAATATGAAGGGGAGCAAGTTAAGTCAGACGGAGTTGGAGGAGAGGAGTAAGAAGGGGCTCTGTTTTAAATGTTGAAATAGGTGGGGAAAGGGCCATATTTGTAAAATGAAACACATGAGATTGATGTTGTGTGAAGAGGAGAGTAGTGATGAGGAAGAGTTTAAGGAATGTGAACCTGTAGAGGAGTTTAAGACTCTACAGTTATCTCTGCATAGTAAGGAAGGGGTGGCTACTCACAAGTCTTTTAAGGTCTGGGTAGTGATTGGAGGAAGGAGAATTCTGACTTTGATTGATTCAGGTGCAACCAGCAGCTTTATTGCTCCTGAGATAGCTGAGATTTTGAAATTGGAGGTGACTGAAACTCCAATATTCATAGTAGAGGTGGGAACAGGTGAGCAGATAAGTAACAATGGAGTTTGTCAGAATGTTAAGTTCTCTATTCCAGGAATAGAATTCACTCAGGATTTCTATTTGATGGAGTTGGGAGGAACCGAGCTAGTTTTGGGGCTTGATTGATTGGCTGGATTAGGAAACATTGAAGCAAACTTCAGGAATTTGTGTCTTAAGTGGACCATGAATGGCAAGAAGTATGTCATAGAAGGAGATCCATCCCTATGTGCAGGCCAGGCATCGTGGAAGGCCATGATGAAAGCTTTGCACGACCATGGTATGGGCTTTCTGGTGCAACAAGAGTCTAGTAAAGAGACTACAGAGGGTGTGCAGCAAGGACAGCAAGAAGTCACAGGGATACTTGAAGAATTTGGTGATGTGTTTGAGATGCCAACTGGCTTACCTCCTGCCAGGGAACATGATCACTCAATCATGCTGAAACCAGGGGCTGATATTCCTAACATTAGGCCCTACAGATACCCATTTTACCAGAAAAATGAGATTGAGAAGATGGTTAAAGAGATGCTGCAAACAGGTATTGTGAGGCACAGCACCAGTCCTTTTTCCAGTCCTGTTCTGCTGGTGAAGAAAAAGGATGGTGGATGGAGATTTTGTACAGATTACCGAGCTCTCAACAAGGTAACTGTACCAAATAAATTCCCTATACCTATTATTGATGAGTTGTTAGATGAACTGGGTACTGCTGTGATATTTTCTAAGTTAGATTTAAAGTCTGGTTAGCATCAAATAAGGATGAAGGAAGAGGATATTCACAAAACAGCCTTCAGGACTCATGAAGGATATTATGAGTATTTGGTGATGCCCTTTGGATTGACTAATGCCCCCTCTACTTTCCAGGCTTTAATGAATCAAGTTTTGAGACCTTATTTAAGAAAATTTGCTCTGGTTTTCTTTGATGACATATTAGTTTATAGTGACTGTATGGAGGCTCATGAGGGACACTTGAGAGAGATTCTGAACTTGCTGAGAACTCACCAGTTGTATGCAAACAAGAAGAAATGCTCTTTTGGACAACTTCAAATAGAGTATCTTGGGCATCTGATCTCCAGTGCAGGGGTGGCTGCAGACCCTAAAAAAATTGAAGACATGCTCAAATGGCCAATTCCTAAGGATTTGAAATGATTGAGGGGTTTCTTGGGCATTACAGGTTACTATAGGAAATTTGTCAAGAACTATGGTAAAATAGTTTGGCCTCTAACTCAATTGTTGAAGAAGGACAATTTTCTATGGACTGAGGAAGCACAAGTTGCTTTTGACATGTTGAAGACAGTGATGACCACCCTGCCAGTCTCAGCAGTACCTAATTTCAACAAGGAATTCATGATAGAAACTGATGCTTCTGGGAAGGGGATTGGAGCAGTATTGATGCAAGAAGGAAGACCTATTGCTTATATGAGTCATACTCTATCTGACAGATCTCAAAAGAAATCTGTGTATGAAAGAGAGCTGATGGCTATAGTGTTTGCAATTCAAAAATGGAGACCTTACTTACTTGGCAGACATTTTGTGGTGCTAACTGACCAAAAGAGTTTGAGGTTTTTGACTGAGCAACGTATCATGGGTGAAGAGCAACAGAAATGGATATCCAAACTTATGGAATATGATTTTGAAATAAAATACAGGCCTGGTAAAGAGAACAGAGCAGCAGATGCTTTATCAAGGCAGATGCAGTATGCTACCTTGTCTACAGTGAGATGTGAGATCTGGGAAGGATTAGAAGAAGTTCAGGCTGATGACAAACTCAAGGGCATTGTTCAGGATCTGTTAGGTGATTCTAACAGTCACCAGGGGTATCAGTTGAAGAAGGGAAGGCTATACAAGGAAGACAGGATTGTCATTCCTAGGAATTCACCTAGAATTCCCTGGATTCTTCATGAATTACATGATTCAGCAGTGGGAGGACACTCTGGATTTTTTAGAACCTACAAAAGAGTGGCTGCTTTGGTTCATTGGGAAGGCATGAGAAAGCAAATTCAGGAATATGTTCAAGCATATGAGGTGTGCCAGAGAAATAAATACCAAACTTTAAGCCCTGGAGGGCTCTTGCAACCATTACCAGTACCTCAGCAAGTGTGGAGTGATGTGTCAATGGACTTCATTGGTGGTCTTCCTAAAGCTATGGGGAAGGATACTGTGTTAGTAGTGGTAGATAGACTCACTAAATATGCTCACTTCATTGCTATTAGCCATCCATACACAGCCAAGAGTGTAGCTGAAATTTTCACTAATGAAATAGTGAAGTTACATGGATTTCCTGAGTCTATCATTTTTGACAGAGACAAGGTGTTCTTGAGCAGTTTCTGGACGGAATTATTCAAACTTGCAGGCACTAAATTGAAGTACAGCAGTGCATACCATCCTCAAACTGATGGCCAAACTGAGGTGGTCAACAGATGCCTTGAAGCTTATTTGAGGTGCTTAACGGGCAGAAAACCCAGACAGTGGCCTAATTGGTTAAATTGGGCTGAATTTTGGTATAATACCAACTATCACTCTTCAGTGAAAATGACTCCCTTTGAGGCATTATATGGCAGACCTCCTCCTGTGTTACTCAGAGGAGATGCACACCATTCTTCAGTGGCAGAAGTTAGCAGACCGATAGCTGAAAGGAATGATATGATTAGAGAGTTGCAAGAACAATTGGTCAAAGCTCAAGACAGAATGAGAGCACAGGCTAACAAACACAGAAGGGCAGTGGAATATCAAGTAGGTGACATGGTATACTTGAAGATCCAGCCTTACAAGATGAAGAGTTTGGCCAAGAGAATTAACCAGAAACTGAGTCCTCGTTACTATGGTCCTTATGAAGTGGAGAAGAAGATAGGAGCTGTAGCTTATCAGTTGAAGCTGCCACCTGACAGTAAAGTACACCCTGTGTTTCATGCCTCCTTATTAAAGAAATCAGTGGCTCCTACTGCAGAACTCCAGTCTCTACCAGCTTGTATGAATGAAGATTGGTTACTTGAAGTGCAGCCAGAGTTAGTCAAAGATATGAGGAAGAATGACCAAGGAGAATGGGAAGCATTGGTTAAGTGGCAGAACTTACCAGAGTTTGAGAACTCTTGGGAGCTGGTGACCAAGCTGAGGAATGAGTTTCCATTTTTCCCCCTTGAGGACAAGGAGGTATTTGAAGGGGGGTAATGATACAATTAGTAAGGATAAGGGTAAGATTGTAAAAGTATACAAAAGAAAGAAAAAGAAGAACAGGGAGACTACTGTAGACCATGTTGTAGGGGATCATTCCTCTAATAACTAACTCATGATTGGGAAATAGTGGAAGCACACGCCTGTGGCTGACGTGTCACATGCTGTTGGCGTGAGAGAGAGAAAATGAGAATGATATAGGTAAGGAGAGTGTGAGAGAACACTCAGACTGGAATTTGGCTTGGCCATTGGGAGAGAATAGGCCTCTTTAAGTGCCTAGTTTATTTCTTTGCATTTTTCTTTCCAGTTATTGCTTGTAATTCTGTAGAATCATACTGATTCTATCATTTTCCCTATTCAAATCAATACAGTTTTGGTTCTGCTACGTTAGCGGAACCTGTTTCATTCATTTTCTGTCTTAATTCCTATCAAGGAACTACGAGTCTGGTAAAATACTTCTATATCGATTTTGAGTCAGTTAGCAGAAGATTATCAGAATATCTTATTATGGTATGACCAGATATGCAACAAGGGATATTTTGAGGATAATTTCACCCTTACAGTAGACCAACAAATAGTGTTACCCAAGTAAACAACCAAGGATCGTGGTCA
The DNA here is from genome assembly GCA_963573325.1 of Astragalus glycyphyllos. NCBI lineage: Eukaryota > Viridiplantae > Streptophyta > Magnoliopsida > Fabales > Fabaceae > Astragalus > Astragalus glycyphyllos. The sequence goes on along the minus strand of OY754307.1, from coordinate 81,158,151 downwards.
TTAAACCATTAATTTTTTGTATTATTTCTCAAATGATCACTTATTTCAAAATTTCACAATCTTCAAATTTTCATGATATGTCCTACTTAATGAATACATATAATTATAAATGACAATTTCCTGAAAAGGGGAAAAAGAACAAATTGTTTAGGTATTAATTTCTATCAGGGGGCATATTAGAGACATGAAGCCAATTTTGGGAACTTCCTTCACAGGCTAAAAATCATTTGGTCAAGTAGTTTTTTTCAAATTTGAATTTTGACGCGGTCAAGGGGATAAATAAATTAAAAATTAGCTTCTCGTACCTTTGTGAGGAATAATTTGAACTTTGCAAAGATCAAAGGATCCATAAGTTCCCGCATTACCATTTTTGCCATTATGAAACCCACGCATCTTTGCAACACAGATAATCAGGTGTCAAAAATATTATATAGTTACACACATACTTCACTGGCAATTTCCCAGGTTATATACCTCATGTCAAATGCAATCATCATCTGTCGCCTGTCCATATTGTCCACAGAGCCACTATCTGAACCATCCTCATAAAAGTCAGCAGCATTTCCCAGTATACCTACCTGGTAAGTAAACACTTTAGGCCAAACCAAGCATGAGAGGAAAGGTTGACCAGTTCATAAATCAAGAAACACCAATTATTGATATCCAGCAACTTGGTTGCATAGATCACACATTCAGAGCCAAGATCTATCATCCCTCAGGACATTGCCATCCAGCAAGCATATATCATCATATATGTTATCTTTCCTTTCCTACATTCTGTTGTATTTTTAATCTAGTTTTCTATTTTAGCAAAGAGTGGCTAACCCAAATCATTAAACAAGCAGACTCTATATCATTTCCTATCATCCGAAACGACAACAACTTGGAAACGTGCAACAAAAACAAAATTCCAGGTTTGTTTTGTGACATTCTGTGAGGTTACGGCATAAGCGATGTACAAAACCATCTCCTGGATTAGCCAAACAACAAAGGTAAACCAAAGAAGAGACAGAAAATGAATGAAGAGAAACCACCATTCTGGTATATATAAGAGAATGGCAATGCTTGCTTACTTTGATATGTCTGTCAACTGGGCTTATATGCACATTTTCCAGCCTCAACTCTGTATGGGCTAGACCATGACTATGCAGGTAATTTACCTAAAGCAAATAAACCATGGAAGAAAATATCATTCCTCTTATTGCTGTACAGAATAGTTAAGCACTTAGAATTTAAAATGTTTTCCAGGTAAGAAAAGACTAAGGTTAGAATTCCTAAATAAACATACCCCAATTAGAAGATCCCTCATCAATATTCTAGTAAGTCGTAATTGCCTAGAAATCGCAGGACCTCCAGTTGTGTCTTCTCCTACCTTCCTAACAGACTCTTCGTCCAGTGCAAGAGTGGCCTCTAAAGTTGGAAGCCAATCTGACCGTTGAAACCAATGTCTCAAAGAAAAACTACCATGATACTGTAAATAAAATTCAATTTTTTTCGTTATGATGGGGAAGAAAGACTCAAATTGAGACAACATTCACAGCAAGAAATAATCAATCATATATGAAGGAATTAAATGAATAAACCTAACAAACATTAAGACCTACCCCGTGGACTAGGATGAATGAATCACTACCACCACTTGCAGGCGAAGAAATAAAGCCATGAACTTGCATCGAGTAAGAATGATACAAGAGTTTACGGCGAACCAACTTCTTCAACACCTAAAAGACACCAAGTAAAAATTGTTATTGGGGTATAAACAATTTAAATTGTGATACTACGAAATCAACATACCTCTATTGCTCGTTTGCCTCGACGCTGAGCTTGGGCACTAGCTAGCTGTCGAAGTACAACTCTTGTGTTATACAAAGGGCTGCAGAGGAAAAAGTGAATAGATACAGATATTCTGATAAAAACTAATCATACAAGCAGAACCAAACAAATAATCAACTTACCTACCACTATCCTTCACCCTGCCTTCAAAAACTAACTCATCCCCCTACAGCAAAATTTAATCAATTAGACCAGCATTAAGAAAATAAACCCAATCATTACACATAGAAACTTATTTTAGATTTCATACCCTCCCACCAAGGCCAATGCTAACATGGTCTAAAACCTTAAAGTCTGACATTTTGAACCTTATAACATGATCTGGTTCCTCCTCTGAGCAAACTGAAAAGGTACTTGAAGATGGAGCATTCTCATGTGACTCCGTGGAAGATGTGGATGCAGCTCTCCTTAGAGATGAGCTGCATACTCCTCTGTGCTTTCTCCTACCTAAACTAGATAACTGTCCATTGAAACGCGGTGGAACAGGTAAAACAAGTCTTGTCGACAGATTTCTAGCGGAATAAGCTAAGCCATTACTGTCCAGTGAAACGCAAGGGAACAGGTAAAACAAGTCTTGTCTACAAAGTGCCATTGATCAGACCTCTGAGAGCCAAATAATAAAAAAGATGACCGTATTTATCAGCAAATATTCACAGAAGATCCATCAATGATGCAAAATTAAAAGTAATCTCCATTAACAAACTAACTTTACATAATTAGATCTCATTTAACAGTTAAATACAAACAAAATTTACATTTGCCACCTCAATGGTACATACAGAAAGCAACAAAGTATGTTATTATGATTGAATCATACACCCTTGGTTTCCCTCGCAACAAAGGAAGCCACATTTTAGGCCTGTTTAGATTGGCGGACTTATCTAAATACTCGTTAAACTGTTTGAGAGAGCTTATAAAAACAGCTCATGACATGTTCATAAGTTGTTTTCAACTTATTTTCATAAGCTCTCGAGGTAGCTTATAAAAAGTGAAAACATGTAGCTTATATAAAATAGTTTGACTTTATTTTATATTTTTGTTTATACATGAGTACTTATATCATAAGCCCTTATACCCAAGAGCACTTGGATGAGATGGTTGGGGAATTCGAATCCAACCTTAGGCATGCAACAGTGTTAAATATCATAAGCCCTTATGATATAAATGCTTAACTAAAGTGTTTATCTAAACTTGTAGCAACAAACCTTTTTTGCGGAAATAAATATAATTCATATCATTAAAAAACAAGTGATGGATACAATTATGAACGTCAAAGGAAATGAGCTTCCTTCCTAGAGTTTAAACTAGAGTAGCAACAAATTTAGTTCCTGACTTTGACCAATATTTCAAGCTTCTATTTATTTCCCACATTTCTTAGCTCCTCTTGTTTTCTCCATCAGAAAAACATAAAAGAACAAAAGTAGTTTCAAATCATTTTGATAAAAAGTAAGAAACAAGGTGAGAAATCTAAGCAAACAGTTACCGAAATTCAAATCCAAAATGCAGAACGTCGTGATCATAAGAGAAGGAACAAGCACTCAGCAAATACAATAAATAATAATAATAATAATAATAATAATAATAATTAAAATTGAGGACGTGGAAAGAGAAAAGAGAGAATCTGAAAGTTAATTTAATCACCAGAATGAGAAATGGATTGGTTGGACCGGAGGAACGGCATGGAGGTGTAAAAGGAGTGTTGGTGATATACAACATACATATAGAAAGGAAGCGTGTGACAGTTGCGTGCGACGGCACGCCGGAAACGTTTTGCCACGGGTTTCTCCCACGTCAACGTCTGCCTCTCTAAATATCTCTTTTTTTATTTTTTTATTTTTCGCTTAAATATCAATTTACTTCCGGTAAATACACCAAATACCCATTTTTAGGGAATAAAAAAAAAATTCCAAATTTTATTGAGAACGAAAATATATTTAACCCTTAATATTAATTGGGTAGTGCTTGAAAGAAGAAATTAGTAATTAATTAAAAGAATATATGAGAATTTTTTTTGGCATAAATTAGAAACGGGTTAGATTGAGTCCTAAAACTTTGTACATATATTAACCTAATGCACAATGACTTTTTAGTTCTTTGTATATTAACCTAAATAACATTTTTGGTTTTTTTAATCTTTATTTTAGGTTTCATTTTGGTTATTTATTTTTTCTCATGTTTTGGTCCCCCATCTTCCATTTTGGTCCCTCAATGGTATTTTTCGTCCAATAAATTAACAGACGCCATATAGGCAGTTAACTGCTGACGTGATGTCTTAAGTATCGTGGCTGATGAGTATTTCATTAAATGACGTGGCATTTGATTTTTTTTATTAAAGACATAAAACTATTTCCTTTTGCATTTTTTATTTCAGATTCGTGTTTGACTTTTTATTAATTTCATTGAAATCTCTTAGTTGCATTCACTTACCGCAGTAAATTCAAGTATTTTGCAATTGGTTGTGTACAATTTGGTTGAGATTTGAGCATTTTAGCTTCTCACAAAATCCAAACCCGTTTTTCGGCCAAAAATGCGTTTTCAGAAAAGTTGTGCTACTTTTTTTGTGCAAATCGATGGTGGGTTCGTGATTCTTGTGAAATTTCGTTCAAGTTAGGCACAAATTTTGTTTGATTTGATGATGTTTTGAGCATTTTATCATTGTTGACTTGAAGTTTTTGAATACTCATCATTAACCTTGGTTTTCCATAATCACTTTTTTATAAGCGCTTTTTTGGTCCTAAAACTTGCACAATCAGATTCCTTATGAAATTTTGAGCGAAATACACACCAATTTTTTGTGATTTGGTTCAGTATAACATGAGATAAACTTGTTACATAAAATAATTGTGTTCTTGCCGTTGTTCTAATTTTTTTATGTTTACATAATATAATAATAAAAATATGCTCATATTATAAATTAAACACCTATTGTATATAAATTAAATTAAATTTATATAATAAATTTACTAATATAATAATTACTCAACGTATGTGGGTAATCACCAAAATGGGTCGTGACTTAAGATTAAATTATAAATTTACTAAAATAAAAATCATTAACATATAATTTTTAGGCTTAAATAGTTGTCACCCCCTGCAAAATTACCTCATATCCAGTTACCCCCCTGCAAATTTTTTTTTTGCAAAAAACACCTTACAAAATACAAACATATCCAGTTACCTCCCTTCCGTTAGTTTTTCTTAACGCTGTTAAGTTTCAACACACGTGGATGCCATGTAGGATCTTACACGTGCCTTTCATTACACACGTGTGTGTAACTTTACCAAATTGCTCAGAATTCCTCAGATTACTTCATCTTCCCTCATCTCACTTCTTCATCTTCCCTCATCTTTCTTCACCAAACCTAAATCCCTCTTTGTTCTTACTGTAATCACCTCAGTTCACCCATCAAACTCACTCGAACATTCGCAAAAACTCACTGTTGTTGAAATCCCTTTCGTTTGCGCACGCGAATTAGGGTTTCTGTTGAAGTTAGAAGAAGCAAGTTGACGCACGCGAAGAGAAGCAGAAAAAGGAAGACGCGAAGAAAGACCTCTAGTTTTCACAAATACCAGGTTTGAATAATCCCTCTCACTAACTTTCTTTAGTTTCAGCCTTAAATGTACAATTGTGGGGTGTAAGGGGACCACCATGTGGGTTATGGATTAATACAGAATGCATTGTTTGTCTTTTTTAGTTGTCTAGGGAATATTCGTTGTATTTTAGGACATTGGTAAGGGGACCAGCATGTGGGGTTGAATGTTGACCCTGTGTTGAGTGAAATTACTAATTAAGGCGAAAATTTAGCATGAAATGTCGCCCTGATTTTGAATTGTACATTTGTACTACAATTCTGTACAGGGATGTCAATCACAGTTGTGTTTCACCATGGGGGGAAGTTTGTATACAATTCTGCACTAGAGTATGAAGGGGGCAGTGAATGGGGCAGTGAGACAGCTGTGAAAGAACAAGATGTGGATAAATAGAGCTATTTTGAAGCAGTTGGCATTGTGAAGGAGTTGGGGCTTGAGGCTGGCAGTTATAGAATTTGGTGGAAGAAAGAGGAGCAAGGGCATTTCAGGAGATTTCTGTGTGATGAGGTTGCATCAGAAGTTGCTAACCATGCACTGAAGTTCAAAGTTGAGGCTCATATCTACATTGAGCACTTTGAGCAACCTGGTTCTGTAACTGAAGCCACAAATGAAGAAACTGAAATTGGTAATGGGGAAGAAACTGATGAAGGAGCAAAGAGTGGTAGTGAAGATGATCTTAAGGGAATTCATATGGATGATAGTGAGGAAGAAAGAGCACATGGCAAAGATGACGGGTTTGGAGATGCTGAACCACTTCCTTCACAAACTGCAGCTCCTTCCCAAGCTACATTTGGGACACCAAATAGAGGTGATACACAACCTACAACTAATTTACAAGAAACAACACCTGATGGTTCAAGAATAGTGGTTAATGGCACTCCTTTTAGAGTGAAAAGTAGGGCAAAAAGAAGACTGAACAAAATGAATGATGCAAGTTCTAGTGCCCCACCAGAGGATGTGGGTCAATTAAGTGATGGTTATGTGACTGAGGAGTTGAATAGTAGTGACCCAGATGAAGATGATGAAGAAAGATGTAAGAGGCCTAAATATGATAGGTTTCGGGTTGAACAGCTTAAGAAAGACTACCAATTTAAGATTGGTTTAGAATTTGGTAGTCTGCAAGAGTTTAGAGATGCTATTAGGGAGTGGTGGTCTATATTAAATGGGAGAGAGATAGAGTTTGATAAAAACGAGAGCTACAGAGTCAGGGTGTATTGTAAGCAGAAATGTGGTTTTAAAGCTCTTGTAAGTAGAGTGGGTCATACAAAAACTTTTAGAATGAAGACTTGGAATGGGACCCACAGTTGTGGTAGGGTATTAAATAATACCAATGCAAGGTCAAGGTGGGTGGCAAAATCAGTGGCTAAAAGGTTACAAACAACTGACAATGTGAAGATAAGGGAAATAATATCTGATATTAGGGTTAACTACAAGGCTGACATTACATATGGTAGGGCACAGAGAGCAAGAAAAATGGCAAAACAAATCGTAGAAGGGATGCAGGCAAACAATATGCATTGCTATGGAGGTATTTAGCAGAGTTGATGAGGGTGAATCCTGCTAACACATGCAAGATCAACATGGTTAGACCATTACCAATACTTCAACCAAGGTTTGGAGCTTTTTATTTCTGTTTTGATGGTTGTAAGCAAGGATTCTTGAAGGGTTGCAGGCCTTTTATTTGTGTTGATGGGTGTCACCTCAAGACCAAGTATGGTGGGCAGCTTCTAGTTGCTGTTGGTTGAGATCCAAATGATGAATACTACCCACTTGCTTTTGGGGTTATTGAAACAGAAACAAAGGAGAGCTGGAGGTGGTTTCTCACATAATCACATTGTTGTTGGAGGACATTGGCCAAGATAAGATGTGGATATTTATCTCAGATCAACAAAAGGTAACCAAGTTAAATTTACTGTTAATCTACTTTTAATTTTCTGTTTAATTTAGTGTTAATTTACTGTTAATTTGTGTTTGGTAGGGTTTGATACAAATGTTTGAAGAGATGGGGTTAGAGCACAGACTATGTGTCATGCACTTGTATGCCAACTACAAGAAAAGATTTGGTGGAGGCACAATTATTAGAGATCTTATGATGGGGGCATCAAAAGCAACCTACTACCAAGCATGGGAAGAAAAGATGAATGAACTGAAGAAAGTTGATGCAAAGTGTTGGGAGTGGCTGATGGTTGTACCTCCAAAGTTCTGATGTAAGCATGCATTCTCTCACTATCCTAAATGTGATATTGTAATGAACAACTTGGCAGAGGCTTTCAATAGCACCATCTTAACTGCTAAAGATAAGCCTATTCTAGGATTTCTAAGTAGAGGGTTAAATTACAGGCATGGCCACATAGAGTTATGCCTAAACCTAGGAAGAGGTTAGATCAGGAAGTTGCAGGGAGTGCAAATTGGTTAGCTATGTGGACTGGTAATTCACTTGAGTTTCAGATAAACCATGTCTGTGGTAATAGGACTTTTATTGTTGACCTAGAAAAAATGACCTACTCTTGTAATTTTTGGCAATTATTTGGTATTCCATGTAGGCATGCTTGTGCTGCCATATCAGAAAGACAATGCAAACCAGAGGATTATGTTCATTCTTGTTATAGTAGATTTAGTCATGAACTTGCATATAATCATGGTGTAAGTGCCATTAATGGCCAAAATATGTGGCCTTCTGTTGAGGTGGAAGATAAGCTACCACCAGTTTACAAAAGAGGTCCTGGAAGACCCAAGAAACTGAGGAGGAGGCAACCTGAGGAACAAACAAATCCTACTAAACTAAGGAGGACTGGGACATCATACAAGTGCACAAAATGTGACAAATTTGGTCACAACAGCAGATCATGCAAGAGCATAGAAATTAATGCTGAAGCACAAAAAAGGAAGGTAATTATTCAGTTAATTTAAATTGTTAAATGCTTGTTTTGTTCCTACTACTACTAATAACCTATTTAATTTGCTGCCTATTGTAGAGAAAGCCAAAATTGAGTTCTGCTACTGGTTCTGAAACTGCTTCTGCAACTGCTTCTGCTTCTACAACTGCTTCTGCATCTACAACTGATTGTGCTTCTGCTACTGCTTGTGCTTCTGCTCCTGCAAGTGATTCTGCAATTGCTTTACTTCTGTTTTTGCTACAACAGGTAAATCTACATCTGCTTCTGCTCCTGCTCCTGCGACTGCTTCTACTACTGCAAGTGTCTCTGCTACATCACTTGCTTTTGTTAACTCTACGCCTGCTAGAATGCCTTATAAACCACCTGCACAAAGAATCCCTAAGCTCCCTGTCAAGAGGACTAGGTTTAGCACAAGGGTGAAGAGGACTGTATTGCCTTATACAGGTCCTGGGAGTGATCCAAATAAGCCACTGCAAGTTGAAGATGATGAAGAGGAAGCAACAATGACTACAATGATGGGTGTGTCACACAAGAACATCTCAATTGAAGAATTAAGGGTGTTATTTTTGCTAAGTAGGAAGTTATGTAATTAGGAACTACTTTTGTTGTTTCTGTATGGTTGTGTTGCCTTATGTCAATCTTTTGGAACATATCAATGTAATATCACTTGATCCTAATTACTATGAATCAATCAATGTTCAATTATCTGTTTCAATTCCTCAGTTGTTCAATTATATGTGCATAATATCAGTAAAAATTTGGACCAAATAAATACATCAAAAACACTTCCATTCATAGTTCAAGTACATTTTACATAAAACCAACAATTGGTCACTAACATTGTTCCTAAACAGACCAATTCAATAACAACAACACTGATATTACAAACTTCTCAAACCAAATTTCTTCCTAAACAACCCTATTTTTTTAGGTACTCAAATTTCTCAAATGCAACAAACACAATAACTATCATTAGCATTGCTTGAATCCACTTCATCTTCTTCCTCTCATGTAGCAATTTCTGCTTCAGCTTGTTAATTTTCTTTGCCTCCACTTCACCACACTTACAGTCACCAACTCTAGGATTAGGGTCAACTGTTTCTGAAGTTGTCACTGACACCATTCTCACCTTTAGAGCATCTAGTTCATCATCCCAAATAAACAAATTGCAACTAAGTCTCCTCTATACAGTAACATAAAGGAATATGTATAAGGTAAGTTACCCACAAATAAATTGGATAGACAAGAACTTAAATCAAGCTATAACTTACCCCAGAATTAATACCCTTCCAGAACCTTCTTCCACGATTTTCTGCAGTGCTTGCAATCCACATACGCATTGGAAACTCACATCCACAAACAGGGAGCAGCCCTTGTTGTCTTGATAAAGCATTCGAAGACGTGTTGCTTGTCGCGATTGGAAAGATCTAACGAAAAGGGAAGAAGTGACAACAACTGAGAGGAAGAGAGATGGTTATAAAGGGGAATAAAAGATGAAAGAGGTGAAGATGATGATGAAGCCCTTAATAGCCACGTGTAAGATCCTACATGGCATCCACGTGTGTTGAAACTTAACAGCGTTAAAAAAAACTAACGGGAGGGGGTAACTGGATATGTTTGTATTTTGCAAGGTGTTTTTTGCAAAAAAAAAATTACAGGGGGTAACTGGATATGAGGTAATTTTGCAGAGGGTGACAACTATTTAAGCCTAATTTTTATACTGTATTTATAAATTGTAGCATGAAAATAAATAATAATAATAATTTAAATAGATAGAACAGTTTCGACGGTCAATCAAATTATCAAGTGATTTATTACTAAGAAATAAAATTAATTAAATATACATTATACAATGTATATTTAAGATTTTACACAACTTAGAGTCTAACAAAAAAATTTATTAGACTCGTATTATTAAAGAAATGGGTCAATCTGAACCAAAAAGAAAAAAAAAAGAAATGAGTCGATCTTTATCTACTTGTCTTCCCTAATCTTAAAACCAGAGGTTTTTGTTACTTTGCGGCAAAACTCAATAGCAACAACCAAGGAAATGCATGAAAAATTATTTTACCTTTTGATTAAAGAGGACAAAGTTTTGTCTTTTCCCATTTCCGAAACAACTTTTTCAACTACTATAGTAGTACGTGGTCCCCTACACGTACCTCTGCCCCAACCACCCCACTCTTCACACAACACTCTCGTGAATATCGAGTAGTATGTGGTCCACTACACCCATGTACGCCTCTTCCCCCAACGACCCCGCCCTTCACGCAACACCCATGAATACCTCTACAGAATACCAAATGGTTTTCCTCTCAGATCACAATAACACATACTCCATTACTACTCTCTATAAAAGAGAGGAACCATGAACAGATGGGGTGGAGATTCACAAAAATAAGAGAATAGAATAGGAACAAATATTATTTCTCTTTGGTAGTGTTGTGTCTCTCTCTTATTTCTTTAGTAGTCACACTCGAACGTTGTCTCTTGATTTTTTTGTTCCTTATTATTATTAGCGGAGGAATTAACGCGAATATGAATATATTAAGATGGAAAGTAAGGTGGAATACACGATGAATAGGAGCATTGATGAATGGGCAGAAAAATAATGAGGGTGGTTAAGTGTTTAAATAAATGTTTTCCATTCCAATAGTGGCTAAATCGAATTTGGCTAAAAAATCGGATTTTGAGCCTCCTCGTCCTCATCATGTTCAAATTAAAGGAGGAGGAAAGTCTTCAACATCAGCAGCTACGGATTATCAATCTCGGCAGCCGAAGCCGCCTCATCCGCCGCCGAAGGATCGGGAACAAAACGCCGCACGCAGAAGAAAGAGCACCACAATCAACACCATTATCTCTCTCATAGAAATAGAGAATAAAACTAGCATTTTCAGAATTTTTCAAATTTTCGTTTTGCTTTTCAGCTATTTCGACGAATAAATGGAATACGCATCATACATTTTCTTTTATTTTAAATTGTTGTTGATTTTAAAAGAGAAGTATGATGCGTATTACCATCCATTAATTTGTTGTTGATTTTATGATGTTAGTATTCCCATCCGTTTAATTTGTTATTCATTTTATGATGTTTTAATGGAATGCATGTTTCTCTATTTTCCTTAATTTGCTTTGGAATAGGATTTTACTCATGTTGTGTGAAGAATACATAGTTGGGTGAAATGCTACTGCCAGTTAGAGAAAGTGATAGGCTCACACGTGAGAATAAGAACCTCATTTTATTCACTTTGTTTGTAAAGGAAATGAAATAGTTTAGATGAAAAGTTAGAGCAATTACTAATTCACTTTGCTTCTGATTACATTTTTCATTGACTATTCAAAAATTGAAATTAAAAAGTGAAGTGCCCAATTGACAATATTAGCATTCTGGTTTGGTGTCCAAAGATTTAGATGATAGCTGTTTTGGATTTGGCTTAACAAGATTAGCGTGGCTAGAGATGTAATAAGATGGATTATGTTTGGGTTTCTAATGAGTTTCAGAAATTTGCTTTTTTAGAAAGTTGTGTTCTTACTTTCAAAGCTGTGAAGATTGTTCAACCTATTGATGTGGAGTTCTTTGATCCTTTCAAGTATAAGCCATTTGATCTCGCTTCTAGAGCAAAATTGATTTTATGTTCTGAAATGGGGGAAAGAGTGTTCAGAAGCATAGATTTCATTACCGTAAAGTTCGTTTGAGGATACTGATGATAGGGACTAACCACACTATATTATATGATTAGAAGTGTTGCTGGTATGACTTATTAGGTCTTTATGTCATTGGGAAGTTAGTTATAAATTCAGTAGTGAATTTGGTTACACTTGTGACTGATGTCTGATTTCGGTTTGGTTAGTTGCTTAGTTGGAAATCTCTGTAGTTTTATATAAAGGACTTGTAACTACTCTTAGACTAGTCAATGAAGTGAACACTGATTCATTCCCATTCTTCTCATCTTCTCACATTTCTGTTCTTGAAAAATACTTCCAATTGAGGAACTACTAGTAGCAAAGATTCTGTCATAACAAAAAAGTGTAATATACACTAAGTATTGTATACCAATTCAAAGCCACATGTTGCAGGAAGGAAGGAAAGAAAGCATCTGCAAAATGATCTTCAAAACCAGCATTCGCAGTTCAGTAACAGCTTCAAAACCAGAAAATAATCTTCATATTAAAACATGTTATTTCCACTAGTTTAGTTTGTGGCAAATCCATCATAGCAACGGAGCTGGTGGCAGAATGTAGGAGTTCATAAATAGTTTTGCACATTTGACTTTTAAATTCCTGCTGGTCAGAATGGAAAAAATAAATAAATCAAATGAACAACTTGAATGGTAAATTAGTTGTAGCTTTTTTCTGCTTCTCTCAATGAAGAAATTTTCAAAACACAAGACTTTATTATAATACAAATAACTTCAACTTATATAGCATGCTCCAAGACTTATCCTATATAGTTAATATCTTAGATGAGATTGAACAAAATTTGCCTACCAAGTACCAACACATTTGACTCGTTTGAGAGCACAAAAAACAACATAGTACACTTGTTGTATATGAAAAAACTGTAAGAAAATCAGTAAGTAAGAACCACTGCAGCATGAAGAAACACTTGGCCAACTCAGTTATTTTGTTTTCTAAAAGTAAACTAAATAATTAAATAAGTGTTAAAATTTGAAAAACAAAAGAAATAGTTGTAGAAAACAAAATAACACTTATTTAATTATTTAGTTTACTTTTAGAAAACAAAATAACTGAGTTGGCCAAGTGTTGTAGAAATAGTTGGCTTTTTTCTGTGGTGTTGTAGAAATAGTTAGACATAGTTGGCTTTTTTCTGTGGTGAAACAAAATAATTAGACATGGTTGGCTTTGATTCCCCTATGTCTAATTCTACTTGAATTCCCTTATTTTATTCAATTACCAATCCCTTTACTAAAGCTACTAATCTGTTTGGTCATTCGCGATTAATATTCTTTTTCCTAATTTAACCCTAATTTGGTTATGCTAGAATTTAAATTTAAGAAAAGCATAAAGTACAAAAAGGTTGAATGATTGGAAGACTAAATTAAAGTTTGGTCATGCATTAATTATAGCCCCAATTATCCTATAGGTCCACCAACTAATTGCAGTTCGGACGCTGATCAACTAATTGATTATGAACATGAAAATGGTAGCTAATCCTAATTATGTGATAAAAACAATAGGACAATATTAATTAAAATAAAAATAGGAATTCAAATATTAAATTAGAACATAAAAAAGTCTCTAAGAATGCAAGATCCACCTAAGACTAGAAGAGGTTTAGGTATCCATAATAGTCAAGAACAATAAAATAGAAATAAAGTTCATGAAATACAAAGATAAAGAATAACCCGTAAAATAGATAATGTCTTGATCAATGTCTTCAATCTCTTTTTTTCCTACTCCAGAGCTCTCTCTCAGTGTCAAGAACGGTAACCAAAAACTTCTCTCCCTCCGTAGCGTCCGTGTAATTATCGTTTGTTTATGTGGTGTGCGACTCCCCCATTCATAAGTGAAGCTCTTATTTTATATTAGTTCCTTTTCTTTCTCCCAAAGCTAGGTAGTGTGATATTCATTTTTCCTCAAGTCAAAATTGCTTCCCCTTTTAATTGCAAGATATGTTAATCCCTAAATATTAGGATTTAGATCCTTCCTAAATATGTGTTGCTTGCTATCCACTCCATGTCTGTTTCTTTCTCTCCAAGTCTTATGTGCATCACTTTTAATTGAAATCTCTTGATCTTCTTCTTTTTATTACTGTGGATCTTCTTGCATTAATGGGCTTGGCTTGGACTTGCTTTCTTTTATTCTAACATTTCTTCTAATTTCAGCCCACATTTATATTATTTTTCTTTTTCTACCTTCCTGCAAATATATAGTAATTTATCAGTTATTTAAAAAATGCACATAATTGGAGTTTATCAATCTCCACATATGGAAGCTGTTTGAATTTTAGTATCAGCAAGGCAAAAGACATTTGGAAAGATCAAAAGAAAGAAGCTTATAATAGATAGCATAATGAAATGTGATATCTGCATCTCTTTGGTAGCAGAAGAAGAGGATAATAATTAAAAGGCAAAATTACACTAGAGGACCTTTAAGTTATTTATTTGTAACAAGTTGGACCTTTAAGTTTTTTTTGTAACAAATAGGCCCTTTTAATGATTTCTCTAGCTTATATATTTTGATGTAATGCTACTTTATATATTGTGAGTACTCTAGCTTATGTATTTTGATGCAAACAAACATATTTTGGTGTATTTTGATGTAATGAACGATATTACATTTTACTAAAAGGGCCAACGGTGTCAACGTCGGGTAATTTAAAGGGCCTATTTGTTACAAAAGAAACTTAAAGGGCCAACTTGTTACAAATAAATAAGTTAAAGGTCCCCTGGTGTAATTTTGCCTAATTAAAAAGCAATATTGAGTGTGTTACATACCCTTATGAAAATTGGGTGGAGCTCATCCACGCGGAACCCTTTGACAATGAATATTGATGAATTTACACCCTCTTGCATATTGGAAACAATCACTCGTTATTGTCGGTCAATAGTATCCATGCATGTAGATTAGCCATTTCATGATGGGCCCAACCTATGTGAGCTGCAAATCCCCTCATGAACTTGAGTCATGACCAAGTAGGATTCCTTCTTATTGAGGCATCGCAACCGTACCCCATTAACACTCTTCTTATATTGCTCGTCGCCTACTAAGACGTAATTGAGGCCTCTCCGCTTGATTTTGAAATCAGCCCAGAGTTTCGCAAGTAATCCATCAGCAATCTCATCCAAGCATCGGTTGGGTTCTGCTCGGCTGCCATTGTGGTATTCCGATACAAGTTATCCGGTATGACTTATGAGTTTTTTTCTTCAAATGCAAGTATTGGAATGAGTACCGTAATATTTTATCTAGAAAGTGCTCATTATCCTCCTTCGCCGATCTTTGATATTCAGAAACACTTGCTAGTTTAAGATGTGCAACTTAAGAAGTTTAGACACAATCTCATATCCATTTCAATTTATGTTAATGTTGCTTGTAGTTTTGGGTATGCAAGAGGAAGTTGACCTCTTTCTCCTATCATGGTAATGGGCACAATAATACCCATGGAAGAGGCGATAAAAATCTCAATAAAAGTTGTGACGGCTGGAGAGTACGGTGTCTTCTAAGGTGAGTGATCAACTAAGTACGTATTTCACCGTTGTACCAGTCAAATTGACCGTATGATATAACATAAAATACTATGAGTGATTGAGATTTTGTTATATATACTTCATGTATTTTCATAATGTCTTTAACCATTGATATCACGTTGATGAAAGCTTCACCTAACATCCTCATTATCCACGATCAACAACTATATCTTAACCCTCCATGCAGACTCGGTCTTAACAACATAATGTAATTGTTTCCTTTCAAAAACTACACTTTTCTTCCTTAACTCAATAACATACAGTAATCTATTGTCCGCCAGGCATTGCACTAGGCCAATATATCACCTTTTAAAAGAGTCTCTATAGTGGTTGGAATTATGGTTTAATAGATCAAATCTTTTGTGCAGGAGAGGCTATGCTCATCAAAAGCATGCCACGCTTTAGTGACTTGGGGGGAGATAAATTCTCTTGGTGGCGGAGTCGTTTCGGTCATTATTCGGTTCGTTCAGCCTACTATGCGCTTATGGATACTCTGGGTATTATAAATAAGGCAAAATATCTCCCGGGGTCCCTTAACTTATTTATTTGTAACGAATAGGTCCCTTAACTTTTTTTTGTAACACATAGGTCCCTTAACTTACTTATTTGTAACGAATAGGTCCCTTAACTTTTTTTTTTGTAACGCATAGGTCCCTTAACTTTATATTTTGTAACACATAGGTCCCTTAACTTTTAAAAACGTAACATCGTTGCTCTTTAAAATCTCTCCCTTAAATGAGTTAAAAGGGGCAATAGTGTTACGTTTTTAAAAGTTAAGGGACCTATGCGTTACAAAAAAAAGTTAAGGGACCTATTCGTTACAAATAAATAAGTTAAGGGACTTATTCGTTAGAAAAAAAAAAGTTAAGGGACCTATTTGTTACAAATAAATAAGTTAAGGGACCTGGAGAGATATTTTGCCTTAATAATTTTATCCACGTGTGAGTATATTTAACGGAGTTATTGACAAAATGTTAAATAGGACAACGATGTAACAATTTTAAAAGTTAAGGGACCTATTCGTTATACAGAAAACATAAGGGACCTAAGCGAAAACTGAAAATAAGTTAAGGACCCCGGATGGTATTTTGCCTATAAGTAATTAACATGCTCGTCTTGATGGTGAGTGGATGTCTATTTGGAAAGCCGGTGTTCCACCGAAAGTTAAATTATTAATTTGGAGGCTTGCTAGGGGGTGTCTTCCTACTCGTAGTAACTTGGTTAAGAGACATGTTGATTGCACCGTTTTGTGTCCTTATTGCGAACAAGAAGAGGAAACGGGATAGCCATGCATTTTTGGAGTGTAGCGCTGTACAGCAAGTGTGGCAGAAGCTGGATTTGTTGCTGCCATTTCGGTTTGCAGCAGAAAATGCAGCAACTTTGCGTGATGCTATTTTTTCTATGCTGAGTTCGTTGACCGTAGCGAGTAGAAACAAATTTTTGATGGGTATTTGGGCTTTGTGGCGTCGCAGGAATGATAAGGTTTGGGCTGGGGTGCTGCAACCGGTTGAGCAAGTGGTTCACGCCGCGAAAGATATGTTTGACAGCTGGTTTGGCGCTCGACAGAAACATCAGCGTGCTGATGTGGGCTCGGGACAGCAACTTCCACGCGTGTTAAGGTGGTTGCGTCCAGCCATAAGGTCATTAAAATGCAATGTCGATGCGGCCTTTTTTGCGGAGGAGAACAAATATGGTATTGGCTTGTGCATTAGATCGTCCACAGGTGATTTTTATAGAGGTAAAACTATGTGGTTTCATAGAGTCCCTACACCACAAGAAGCGGAGGGAATTGGTCTTAAGGAAACTTTGGCTTGGTTGGAAGCTTTGGGGCTATCTTCTGTTTCCATTGAACTGGACTGTGCTTCAGTTGTAAATGGCTTGAAGGTAGAGCCTTTGCCGAATACCGAACTTGGTACTATCTTATTGTATTGCCGTAATAGATTACGTCTTTTTCCTAGCTTTGACGTTTTTGATTTCATTCCAACCTGTATTGAAACTATTCTGTTTAATGAAATGAATTAAACTTGTTCCTATCAAAAAAATAAGAAAAAACGATTATGTACTGTTTGAGTACAGAAAAGAATTCAAATGACGTGTTGGTCTGATGGTTAATTGATGTGTCTATGTGTCTATGGATTCGAACTTTGAACCTTACACTCACAGAGCAAATCCAACCAGCAAACCATATCTATTTAACCAATTGCAATCTTACAAATATATATTTTTGCAAATTTCTCCAACAATCACAAACGTTGCAACAACGTTTAACATATAAACACATTATACATATTCACAAGGCATGTCATCACACAATCATATGAAACATCACCCTATTCATGTTACAAGAGTCACACATGGCGCACAACAATATAAAATAGCGTTGATCATGCAACCTCGAGGGGTTAGGATTAGCATACTAAGGATTTCCTTAGTTTTTTATACTAAATTAGTATCAGCCATTAGATATGTATTTTTTTAATTAAATCTGATCTAAAGACTATCAATTAAATAGGGTACCAATGTAATTTTACACATCCTAACCATCCATTAATAAAAAACATTTTCCTTTATTAATTTTTTATATTTATATATATATATATATATATATATATATATATATATATATATAAATATATGTGGTGGTTGCAGGTGGTGGCCTGCGGCGGAGCTCCGGTGGCCGACGGCGGAGCTCAGGCGACCGACACGGCGGAGCTTCGGTGACCGGCGACAGCGCTCCAGCGACCGATGGCGGTTGGTGGCAGCGGCCATGGGGTGCCATTAACCACAAATATGAGTCTGTCACTAACCACAGACTCATATTTGTGGTTAATAGCATCCAACTAGTGTTTTGGATTCCACTAACCACAGACTTCATATTTGTGGTTATCGAATTTTTTTAATTATTGTGAAAATGATTCTTATACCCTTTAATATTTGTTACTAAGCTTTTGGCTTGATATCCTTAATTCACTCTCCATACTCTATATCTTATTCTACAATATCAATCCCAATGAAAATGTACTCTTCCTCCCACCTAAATTCTAAAGCAAAATTTTGAGCCCCACGGACTCACGGACAAGCGAACATGCATCCCTTACTCCTTCATATGGTGCAGCCACGAACACCCAAAAAATTCCAATGAGCACACCATTACAACTGTATTTTGAAAGAGACACAAAAACACAATCAATTTAGAAATTATGGCAATTAGCGAAGCATAAAAAATAAAAAAGAGACATTTTATGCATTATATGTCCTTAAGAGAATAGAGGGCCATTTACCTAGCTTGAGCTTTTAGACTCACTTTTTGCACTAGTGATACTGTGCTCACATCAAAACCCTGAAGCACAAAGAATGATAACTCAAGAACTAAAAACTACAATCAAATATCACGAATTTGTCAAGACATACCTCTGAAATAGAGGACCCTTCCTTTGGTTCGAAACGTATAAAAGCTTCTCCAGAAGTTTTGGCACCCTAGCTCATTCGTTAGCTACATAACTACATATATAGGGACCATAAACACAATCAAGTAGAGGTAGAACTGAGAATAGGTTAAGAAAATACCCATATAGGTACACATACCAAGTCATATTACTATAAGCAAGAACAACTATAGACAGATAGATATATAGGATCAAATCCATGAATCAACACCCGAGAACCCTTGAATTCAGGTCGCTAAGCTCAAAAGGTTTAACAATAATGGAGTCACTAGAGTTTCTGTAAGTTTGGGTCGTGTGAGAGATGAAAAAATGGCTGGCGAAAGACTAGAGTAATTTTTATATTAAAATAATTTAACTTAAGGCCAGACCATGGCGCGAGACATTCCACGCTTTGGTGTGTGATCCTCCATGTTTGAGTATGGAAATTGACCCAAATCCAACATCTAATATTCGTTAAAAACACGGTCCAATTCACAAAAAAGACAAGATACACAATTATAACCCTCCATTTCTACATAGTCTATATGGGAGGTTTCCCCAATTTCAATTAACCTACTTTTGCCATTCACAATTTTGAATCAAGCCATTTTTTCCATGAAATTTGGTTCAAATAATTGAATATTCATGTATTTATGAGTGTATTCATTTTATCGAATGCTAAATCACGTGATCTATTTTTTTAACTTGACTACTCAGAAAGAGTATGTTATAGAAGATAAGATACGTTATTAATATTCATATGTCGACACTAAATATTGTGGAGGTGGCGACTATCCCTAGTTGAGTTAACCTAGCTCCGTCAAACTCAAATTTGAGTCAAGCCAAACCGTGAAACATGTGATATGTTTTATTTATTTATTTATTTGAGTAATCTAAAAAATAAGTAGATTCTAGAAGATGAAATATGTACTTATAATCATTTGTTAGTAGTGTATATGGGGAATCACCCGCATTTGAATTAAAGTAGTTCCGTCAAATAAATTTAATTTCGTTCAAATCACTAGATATTTATATTCTTATAACTTTGTTGCCTTATCGAATTTAAATGGCGAAACACGTGATAGTTTTTCTTTGATTCGTGTAATCTAAAAGATAAGTACAAGTATGTTCTAGAAGATAAGATACGAAAATATAATCGGTTATTAATATTCATATGTTGGTAGTAAATATTGTGGAAGGGGCGGCTATCCCTAGTTGAGTTAACCTAGCTCCGTCAAACTCAAATTTGAGTAAAGCCAAATAGTGAAACATGCGACAAGTTTTTTTATTTGAGTAATCTAAAAAATAAGTAGATTCTGGAAGATAATATATGTACTTCTAATTATTCAATCACTAATAGTGTATATGGGGAATCACCCGCATTTGAATTAACCTTGTTCCGCTAAAACTGAATTTAAATCAAGTCAAATAAATTTAATTTCGTTCAAATCACTAGATATTATATATTTATAAGTTTATAGCCTTATCGAATTTAAATGGTGAAAAACATGATATTTTTTCTTTGATTCGTGTAATCTAAAAGATAAGTACGCTCTTTGTGTCAAAAAAGCACGTTCTAGAAGATAAGATACGAAAACATAATCGCTTATTAGTCAGCCAACAATATTTTAATTTATTATAATTTAAAATATAATATTTTTTGATAAGTCATCCTTGATAAATAAGTTAAAGTACAATTAGGCAAATTCAAGAATCCAAATCTCATATTGTGGAAAAAAGAAGAAGAATCCAAATCTCATATTTTTTCACTTCAAAAGGAGATTTAAACCAAACCCGACACAAATGAGAGGAGTTTGCAACTGATCGTGAAGAAGCAGCAGGAAAGGACGTGTCTTGCATCTCATTGGACGGAACAGCGTGACCTAATTTACAGCACTGTGAAGGAAATACGAAACCCGCGCCGCAAAGGGACACCACCGCCATAAGTTAAAACGAAAGAGGGCAATTCC
This sequence comes from Astragalus glycyphyllos, assembly GCA_963573325.1. Classification (NCBI taxonomy): domain Eukaryota; kingdom Viridiplantae; phylum Streptophyta; class Magnoliopsida; order Fabales; family Fabaceae; genus Astragalus; species Astragalus glycyphyllos. The sequence continues at coordinate 81,137,227 of OY754307.1, read as the reverse complement.
GTCACACAACTTCTCATTATCCCCACCCCACCAAAGGTCCTCCCCAAGTCTCATTTTTAACGATAAAGCAAAAAAACCAAAAATACAAACCCTCACACACACTGAAAGAGAGAGAGAGCCTTTGATTTCGTTGCGCTTTTCTTTCACTGTTGAACTCAACATTTACATGCTCTTCCTCTTTTAACCCTACCCGACCCGTTATGTGACCCGATTCTTTATTCGTATCCTCTCCGTAATTTTGCTCACATTCGATCTCTGCGATCTGTTTTTTTCGTCCGCTCACCTTTTCTCCGCCATCGAAGATTCTTCATCTCCGGTGGAGATTCTCCGTTTCAATCTTCTTTCTTTGTAAGGGTTTCCGTATATTGTTTAATCCTTATAAATTAGGGTTTCTGTATTGGATTCAGTTTGCTTCGTTCGATTCGAATTCGCCGAATAGGGTTTGGGGGTTTTGCTTCCGCGATGCCGCGCAGTTCGAAGCATAAATCCAGCAAGCATAGTTCGAGGGATGGGAGGGATTACTCGGATTCCGAGAGAGATTCCGGTGCGAAGGATCGGAAGAGTAAGGAGGAGAGCGCCGCGAAGGTGTTGAAGGATGCGACTTCCGCCGACAAGCGGAGGCTGGATTCGAAGGATGTGCAGGGGAACGGTGAGTATTCCGATGAGTACGGTTCTTCTTCCAAGCGGCGCAGGGAGGGTGGAGGAGGAGATAGATGGAATGGTGGCGAGGAAGGGTCGAAGAAGTCGAAAGCGATTGGGGATTCGAAGACCAGTAAGAGGAGGGATGAGAGCGTGGTAGTGTACGGCGAGGGTGAGGAGGTGAAGAGGAGTAGCGGGAAGCATAGGGATTCATCATCCTCTGGTCGGAAGGAGAACGCGGAGAAGGAAAAGGAAAAGGAAAGAAAATTAAAAGAAGGTAGAAGCGAGGAATCTGTTGAGGACCAAGAGCAGCGCCAATCCAAGCAAGTTTTTGAAAATAATGGTAAGGCAACTTTAAATTGATTGTTTTGTCTATCCTATCTGTGTTGATTGCTTTTGCATTTATTGTTTCATAACTTGTTTTGAACTGAAAGTAAGTACATTATTCCAGTGAAGAAGGATTAGCCTCACCCCGGATTTGGTACCGAATTGTAAGTTTTGTAGGTGTTCTATTAGTTAGGAACAAAATCACCAGACACCGACTGCTTAAATTATTAGTTTTACCTGTTATTGTTGACAATGTTGAGGCACCTGCTCCCCCCTACTTGCGGAAAAACAACACAAGGTTAGAATCTAGTGGTTGCATTTATGCAGTGCCTCTATCCATCCTAGAATTTTGTAAGCAGTTATGGAATTATGCATGAGTATGGCCAATATATTCTGAGGCCTATGATGGTGTTACTTTGAATATCAAATAACAATTTCTGATCTTCCACATACATGTGTCCACAAGCTGATGCCTTTCCTCTCCTTATTACGATCCATTGCTCCTAATTTAACTGTTGAATATCTCCTTGTTCCTTCCATTTTCTGTTTGTCGTTGTCCATTATTCCATGTCAGTACTCATGTACAAGTCATTCCTCCAATTTAATGGTTCTGAAAATATGGTATTAGACTCTCTTTTGCCATTTGTTTCTCTCCATGCTTTTCTTTCTCCTTCCTTTCCAATGAGCTCAAACTGTCCCTTCTCTTGTGGAGTGCTATGTAATGGTTATTTGAGTACCTTTTGACAAAGCCCTATATGTTGCCATATGATCGAAATATTAAAGTTCGTAGTATTTGGTTTTGAATATTAGTTGGGTTTGCCCGGCCTCAGGTAAATGTATCCGTGTTTTCGGCATCATGTTTAACTTCAGCTTTTGAATTGACCTATGCTATTTTGAGTGGATATTAAGAAATTTGTTATACAGTGAAAAAGTTTGAGTCTTTTCAGTAAGAAAAATGTTATTCCTGGCTCAAGATTAAAGCTGGTAGGCATTCTTCTATTTTGCGAACAATATAAACTCATATAGTTAAATATAGTCAGAAGTTCCCTAGATTATTATATATGTAAAGTAAAATGATGAACGCTTCATGTGGAGTTCCAACTCATCGGTTTGATGCCAATGAAATGGTTTGCTTCCTGCCTAGTTGATCATTAATTATAATGATAATTGTATGATGTCACTGCAGTCATGCAAATCCAGAGTTACCTATCAAAATCAATGCTATCAAGGCGGAATTCAAATTATATCATTTATATGCCAATACGATATTACAGCAATATTTGGTCCTCTTGTTTTCCTGAGTAGCATGAGAGTTCTTTTATGAAAGAGGGATACAAATTATATTGTGAAGGGACCAATCATGCTCTGTGTTGGGTCAACTAATATTACACAATTAGAAATGGACTTTATGTCATCCGTCCTTCTTTTGTTTGTGAAAAAAAAGAAGAGAATTCAAATCCAATACAACTTGTGTTATATTTGCAGCGAACTCTTTGTTTGGATTCCTTCGCTCAAGTATGCAAAGCCTGCATTAATTGTACACTAATTTTCCTCGATATTGTACACATTAATTAGATTCATTGAATTTTTGGGTAAATCTATGGCAATTAAACAAAAAAGTTTTCCATTTTAGATTTCAAATTACTACTGTTATTTCACTGGTTTAATTGATGTGATGAAAGTACTATAGCAGAATGCTTACAAATTGTAGTTTCAGATTGCTGTCTTATTTAAGGCAAGTTACCAGTTTGATGTGCAGCGGTTTATTCTGCTAATGACGTTTACTCTCCCCTCTTCCAAGTGTTTTTGTGCAGGAGTGCTTCTGAGTCCCGTCCTCCTTTGTTTTGTTTTGTTGTGTTTTTTTTTTATTATTACCTTCTATCCACGTGGTATGAATTAGTAATGCTTATTTTGAAAACTTGTTTTTATTTTTTTAAGGAAGTAGGTGCTACCGATCAAGAAAAAGTTCTCCAATGATGTGTACATATCAAACATCAAACATCAACTTAAGTTCTCCAATGATGTGTACAATATTTAGATAGAGAATTTTTGTGGTTGTTCTCGATTCCTTTTGATCCTTTTGGAAAAAACCAGTGTATCATAATCATGCACTTTTGGCTTTGGAGTTAGGTGGTTCTTCATATCTATCTATCATTCTACATTGCGACATATTAGCTTTTGATATTATGAATTGTTCAATGAAATTGTTTTGTACTTCTCAGTGTCTTTTGAAAATGCGGCCAGTAATTCCATTCTGAATTGAAGAGTTTAATAAAACAAATCATCTTTTTTTATACCGGCAAACTGAATATCATGCTAAGATAATTCTAGCAAAACTGTGCAGCCTGTGGTTGTGACTATGCCTAATTGAACATTTTAAGATTACTTGTTTTAACTTTGGGATATGGAAATCATACTAAAACAATACCAGGCAAGTTTATCACCCTGTCTTCAGGGTTCCAGGTTGATTTGATTGTGCAGTGTTGATTTGTTTATAACATGAAGTGGAATGTCCCTAGTTCACTAATTCTATGGATGGAATTTGGGCTCATAATGCTAATTTTCTTGGTCTTAGGTTTCATATTCTTTCTTGTAATGCCTTCCATATGATGCACATCTTTCTTTTGGACTGTTGTTTGTCAAGATGCAGTTGTTAATTTTTATCTATGTGACCATGTCTTTTTTGCAGATTCAAAGAAAATAGATGAGTTGCGAAGCCCTGACCGTGATAGCCAGCTTGAGAGGCGAATGAGAAAGAAAAGGGACGACTATGGTGATGGTGATAAGCATCAAGATGATGCTGGAGATGGTTATGATAGGCATTTGACTTCTAGGGATGACATTGCCAAGGAGGGTAAGAAGAAGGATGATAGACGAAAAGATGAGAAATATAGAGACAAGTATAGGGAAGAAATGGATAGGGAGAACAAACATCGACATGATAAACAACGTGATGAGCGTCCTACGAAAGATCATACTACAATTAGGTCTGATGATAAACATTCAAGGGAAGAAAAGAATAATTTAGAATCACGACAAAAGAGGACCAAGCATCCAGAGAGTGATAGGGACCATTATCGTGATCGAGATGGAGAAAGAGACCGTGATTTTGAATATGTTCGTGATCGTGAGCGCCACCATGAACGTGATCATGATTATGATTTTGACAGGGATCATGACTATGACAGAGATCGAGATTGGGACTGGGACCGTGATCGGGATTTTGACCGTGAACGAGACAGAGACCGTGATCGCCATCGTGATCGTGATGGATCACATGGGGATGGTAGAAGTGCAAGAGGCAAAGAGGGTGGGACAAAGAAAAGAACTTTGGATGATCGTGATGATTATAGTGATTCTAAATCCAGAGCTGTTAAAAGCTACTATCCTGACACTGAGAAGAAGAGTTTGAGCAGTAGTAGAGCTGATTCTGATATTGACATGGGGAGATCTCAACCTCGACAAGCCCATGCAGATTCAGCTGGGACTAGCAGTAAACACAGATCTTCTCCTGCCTCAAATACACATATCGGCAAAGATGAATATAGGTACTTTCTATTTTTCAAGGCAATGTTGCTTTTAAGTTGTGCTATATGAGCTGTCAAAAAAAAAGTTGTGCTATATGGTTGCAGATAAAGAGATGTCATGTAACTAGTTTAGCTCAGTTCTTATGAAAAGTGTATCCTACTCATTTATGATTACTGGCATTGTCTGTGAACATTACCTTAGGGGCATCTTGTGTTCTCAATAACTTAGTTTAGCATGATTTTTTTTATCACGTTAGCTCTATAAATTATTAGTTTTGCTTTTCCAAGGGGGGGAGAATGTAACTTAACTTTGTTGATGACAATTGAGATATTGCTTGCGATTTAAATTTTATGGTTTAGTCTGGTTTTTGCTTTTTCCCACAGAAGCTTGTTAGAATGGGAATTATTTGATGATCAATTGTAACTGTTTGTCGTTTTCCCCATGTTTCAGAAATTCAAATGCTGAAGATAAAAAGTATAGAGACTCAACCATAGATCAGAGAACCAAAGCCTCAAGAGACAGTTACTCTGGGACATCAGATAGAGGCCCTAAATACAAAGTAATGGAGAAACCCATTAAAATAGATGAATGTCCTGCTGGAGACTTGTCAACTGAAAGGTCTTTCGGTTCCAAGGCTTCATCCATGGGCCTGATGGAAAGATCTCCTTCATCAACCATTGATCGCAGATATGTGAATAAAAGTGGTGTTAAGCGGAATCTAGACAATGATGAAAATGGAAGAAGGAGCAGTACTGATGCAAGGGATGTCTCTACTTCTGATGATAGACTTGGCCGGGAGTTGACTCTAGAAAAACCACTATTGGATGAGCCGTCTCAAACAGATTCATCTTTTTACAGTAGGACTAATCAGAGCAATCCATCAGCAATTCCTCCCCCACCTGGTTTTAGGGCTGCCCTAGACAGACCTTATATGAGTTCTTTGGATGATGATGTTAGAGATAACTCTAATGCACGATTCAGGAGAAGTAGTGAGCCTGGTTTTGGGAGAGTGCATGGTGGCAATTCCTGGAGGGTTCCAAACTGGACTTCACCTGTACCAAACGGATTTGTTCCCTTCCCACCTGGGCCACCTCACGGAGGTTTTCAAACAATGATGCCACAGTTTACATCTCAACCGCTGTTTGGTGTTAGGCCTCCATTGGAAGTTAACCACAGTGGCATTCCATACCATATTGCTGATGCTGACAGGTTCCCAGGTCACTTGCGTCCGCTTGGTTGGCCAAATTTGATGGATGGTACCGGACCTGCTCATCTGCATGGATGGGATAACAATAATGGAGTTTTCAGAGATGATTCTCATATGTATGGTGGTTCGGATTGGGACAGAAACAGGCATCCAACAAATCGTCATGGATGGGAATCTGGTCCAGAGAGTTGGAAAGAACAGAATTGTGATTCAAAGAAAGACTTGCCTTCCCCAGCTTGCAAAGATGAATCAGTTCCTGCCCTGGCGGACAATGGGTTGACTGACCAGACTCAAGCGTCTCAGGATGAACACAACCAAGATGATTCTCATGAGAAATCTCCTGAAACGAAGTTGTCCAGTGGCGATTCTCCAGCAAAAGTAACTTTGAACTCTCTGTCCTCAACTGTTCTTGAAAAGGTGTCTGACACCTCGAAACCGAGTGACAATACTTCTCTTTTTAGCCGTTTCTACCTTTCCAAACTTGACATTTCAGAAGACCTAGTTCTGCCAGAGTTGTATGACCAGTGTGTGTGTGCTCTAAATGTTGGCAAGAAAGCATCTGACGATGTTGCTAGTACAGAACTATTCTTGAAGGTATAAATACTTTCATGCTTCCCTTTGTGCTCCCAGAATTTTCAAAGCTTCAATAAATATTATCTGCTCTGTTATTTTTTAGGGGGTGGGGACAATTTTGAATATAAAGAAAATTATAACTTGGTGATTTGGAGCGACTTTAACTATTGTTCTTTTACCCAATCTCTAGAGAAGTGGTTTTTAACTTGTATATTTGCGTGACTTTTATATTTTTCATTTAAATTGAAGTTTTACTTGTAATGACATTATCCTGTGTTTTGACAGAATGGTTCGAGGGCACAACAGAAATATGCTGCCTCATTATCAAAACGTTCACCTTTTCCAGTAATTGAAAGTTCTATCTTCCAGGTAAAACGGCTTGATAGTTATTGGTATGGTTTCAGAAATTCTGTGTAGTTAGAATTGTCAAACATTTTGTTGGCTTCAATTCTTTGAATGCTAATTGCCGAAGTGATAGACTCTTGATGGGTGAACATTTTCTCCAATTTGCAGAGAGCTATTGACCTTTACAAGAAGCATAGGGTGAAACTGCCTAATAGGGGGGATGTAGATGTAGTTGCAGCATCCAACCAGATGGAAGTGGATGACTCGGTTCCTATTCCCAGTTTGGAGAATATGCAAGTTTCTGTCTCAGCTTCTGATGGAACCAAAGATGCGCCAACACCTACATTAGAACTAAAGGAAGTGGAAGCTCCATCTGCAAAGCAGCAGTTGGAAGAGATCAATCAAACTTCCAATCAAATGGAGCAGATGGAAGAGATTGATCAACCCTGCAGCCAAATGGAGGAAGATCATGATAGTTCCCGTTCTTTGAAGATAGCCATGTCTAGTCCACCTTCTGGTCCCGAGAACCAAGAAGTAGCTGTAGCAAGTTTGCCTGAGGGAGAGTACACAGTCTTTTCTGATAAGCTGAATTCAGAGGATGCAGAGGACAATCACTCCGTGGCGTCAAAAGGTGAAGCTCAGTTGGCCCCCACTTCACATGAAGAGGGTGAGAACATAAATGGCAAAGCCACAGCTGCTGGTATTGCCCAATATGCAGATGAAAAGCTGGGTTTTGGTGACAATAAGGTTAATCCCTTAATTTTTGAGGATGGGTCTCCCAAAGCTTGTGATGCTTTGATGCCTGATTCAAATGAGTCTGAGTCCCTAATTTTAAGCCGGATACATCATTCTCCTGAAAGTACACATTGAGACAATTTCTATATCTCTTTCATTTTTATCCATCAGGTTTTTATTTTCTACCTCCCTTTTTGTTGCTTTCATTTTGATCGAGGAAATAAAATGAAAAGGCATTCGTATTGCCCTAGATTTGCGCTTCAGAATCCTCCATGCATTTGTTTCCCCACATTTCATTCCTCCTATAGGCTACTTTAGCAGCTGTTCACGTGCATGTCATTGCAGTTGGTAATTCTCATCCACGTTGCACTCATTTCTGCATCAATGCAATGCAATGGAATGAGCTTAAATACGACTCATAAGTTCAGTTTATTTTAAATAAAACATTTTCAATTACTTTTAGGGTCTGTTTGGGAGCTTTGGGAGATGGGGAGGGGAAGGGAAGGGAGGGGAGGGGAGGGGAGGGGAAGTGAGGAGAAGGGGAGGGTTAACCTTGCCCTTGTTTAGATGTTACTAATAGTGAAGAGAAGGGAGATGGAAGGCTAACTTTACAAATAGACAATTTTGCCCTTATCTTATAAAACCCTCACCTTGCGGCTGTTGCACTATGTTGTTCACCATTTATTTTTATTTTCTTTAACTTCAACGTTACTTTTTTTTAATTAACCAGAAATTTGTATTAATTTTTATAAATATTAATATCAATTATCTACCTTCAAGCAATTATACACACTTTTTTTTTTACCAAAGTAAATTATATATGCACTCTTTTTATTAAAGTAAATTGGTAATTCTTCAAATTTATTCAATAATAATAATTATTTTTTTTGTTAAAAAATGTAAAATAATATATATTATATAAACCTGTAACTGACCCTGATTGAAGTTTAATGACTTCTTACTTTATAAATATTGCTTTTCGTTTTATAAATTTATAAAACTTAATTTATTAAACTTATAAAATAACTTAATTTTAACCAATTAATTTAATATGCAAGATAATTTAAATTTTGTAAAATTTAAACTAACTTGAAAATAACAAATTTCATAAGAAAATTGGTTATTCTAATAAAAAATTGTTAGAATTTAAATTCTTACAACAATTAAAAATATAAGTTTAAGTTTGACTTACTTTATAAAATATGTCAACATCAATGAATAAAAGATTTTACTAATTTCTTTTTGTGACATGGAATGATATTTTGATTTTGCATTAAGCTATTTAATACCTAAAAATATTGAAGCATGAAAAATGAGAATATACATGAATAAAATAATAATAAAATCATGTTTAACACCACTAGATATTAAAATAAGTAATGAATATTCCAATACATTGTTCAAAATAGATAACGATAAACAAATTGCCATTACAACGGCCGACCGAGTTCAACACCGAGTTCAAGATAACGAAAATCCTGAATTGGCGCAAAATTCAGGTAGGTAATTCTCTATGGATGATAGTGAACCTAATTTGTCTGCAAATAAAATTTAGAAGCTGCATTTACAAGTAGCAAATAATATCAACCAACATCATTATGAGCTATTTAATATCCAAATGGTTCTTGTGAGTAGTGAAAAGGATATTATCAAAAAAGCATCAAACGGGTAGTTAGTGAATGAAGGCTCAAGTCCCACATATTCTTCTGCTCTGCACATCAGTTAATTACACAAATTGATGTTAGAAACCTTCTTCATGCCATTCAAGAACACATAGTAGGCTAGGATCATACTACCAAAAGAGTAATGGTGCATAAGCAAAAACAAAATGCAGCACCAACAATTACTACTACTAATTTCTAGTACTACTACAAGTTACAACAATAGCAATATAGTTACCACTCCATCTAGTACTACCTCAAGTCTACAACTAGCATAACTACTACCACAGTCACTTCTATCAACAACAACAATACATCAAATAGCAATAATCTGTCAATTATTTTTGATTCACATGAAGAAATGGACAGTGACATTTCTGCTTCAATAGACTTTTCATCATCTCAATCTTTTATTGTTCCCCCACTTCTTCCAATAACAACTCAGCAAGAACAACAAATTGAAGGTTACAGTTACAGTTCCACAGACTTGGCAATTTTTTAAGTAGTACACTTTAGTTTTCTATTTCCATTGTACTAACCCATCACAAATACCTCTCCACCCACCCCAGAATCAACACTTCCTCTCTGCTCAGCTGGCTACCTAAAAATTACTAAACACAATTATTTAGATAGCACTAACATCTTCTAAGCTCTAACATGGAAGTAATGGAAAGCCAAAATGGAGTTAATAATACCAAGCCACTCAAAGTTTATAGCTACTGTTTTTGTTCACATTATCAAGCTTTGAATTGTTTCACCTAGTAGCAGATAACAAAGGAATTTTCAGCCTCATAATTCTCTTCTCATATCAGCCATTTATGATGTTAGAGATTAAGTTTGAGAAATCAGGGGTTTTGGGTTTGAGGGAGAGAAGTTAGGAATTAAGAGTTGAAGCGTGATTGATTTGCGGTGCTGGTGGCTCGCCGGAGAATATGAAGATGGAGATGGTGTTTGGAGGAAAAAATGTCAAAAGTGCCAAAATGACATAGAAATGAAAGATAAGGGACCAAAACGAAAAAAAAAGAAGATAAAAGACCAAAGTGAAACCAAAGTCAAAGATAAATGACCAAAAGTGCAATTTAGCCAAAAAAAAATTGGGTTATAGAAAAATGAGAAAGAGGGATGAGACGACGGGGGAGCCGGTGACGGCGAGCTAACTGCAACACTGCTCGCGGTGAAGAGAGATAAAGCGAGACGGCAAAGAGAGGCGCGCGACCAAGTAGGCTCAAACATGTGGTCACAGCAAGGAACGGCGAGCCTTGACAGCGGCCACCGCGACAGTTACTGAAGGTATGGATTCCAACCATCCTGTGTTCTATTTTCTTCTTCATATACTCTGTAGTCTGTTCTTCTCTATTATTAACAAGCATGATAATACTTCTCTATTGTTAACCTATTCTGGATTAGGATACAATTCAGCCACATGACAAATTATTGCCTCAGATGATAAATGGAGGGAAATATATGTTAGGTGTGTTGTTATTTGATATTTACATATTTGTGGTATGTCACGATTTTACAAAATACTGATAATTAATAAATCAGCAAAGCAATTTAAGAAGAAGTGATGACACTCAAGGAGAAAATGATTTTGATCATGAAGAACGTAAATATCAAACTAAAAGAAAACCAAATGATGGTTCTGACTCCAAAAAAGAGGAAAGCAAGAGAGAACATTTAAATAGCATTTGCCTATATTGATAAAAAAAAAGCTTAAATATATGTTTTGCCCCTGCAAATATCACCATAATCCAGTTATACCCCTGTAAAAATAAAAACTTTAAAATTACCCTTGCAAATATAAATCGCTTACGGTTATGCCTCTTGGTCAATTTCTCATCCAAAAAAATAATTTAAATAAGGTTTAAATATATGTTTTACCCCTGCAAATATCACCATAATCCAGTTATGCCCCTGCAAATATCACTATAATCCAGTTATGCCCCTGTCAAAATCTTTAATTTTTCTATTATGCTGAAATTTGCAGGGGCATAACTGGATTATGGTGATATTTGCAGGGGCAGAACATATATTTAAACCTTATTTAAATTATTTTTTGGATGGGAAGCTGACCGAGGGGCATAACCGTAAGCGATTTATATTTGCAATGGTAATTTTAAAGTTTTTATTTTTACAGGGGTATAACTGGATTATGGTAATATTTTCAAGGGCAGAATACATATTTAAGCCTAAAAAAGTAGCAATTGCCAGCCAATGCTTTGAAAGTTATGGGAGAAAGCTCAAAAAGAAAAGTTGATATTTTGAAAGAAGACCCTCTATGGAGAGAGCGTCTTTGGAATTATCAGATGAGAGGAAGAAAGATTTTGTCCTTAATCTCTAAATATTTATGTTTATATTTTATGTTTGTGTTTTAATATTTATATTTTGTTTTAGTGAGGACTTGTAATTTTTATTTCCATTTTACAAACATAATGGCATGGATTGTTGGAATTATGAATGCTACGCTATGTTAATTTTAAAATTTATTTTAGTTTTTAAATTATCTTTTTCTAGACTTGATTATTTTTTTGTCAGTTTTTAATTATTTCTATATATTAATGTTTTTTATGTTGGGTGAATTCATAATGACGTGCGTTAAAAAGAGTGAGTAAACTCGGTTCAAAATTGAAATTCAGAACCAAATTTCAAAACTGAGAACTAAATTTGGTTTTATTTTTTGAAATTTTCAGAACAAAAAACCAGAAAACATCCTAAATGGGGCCTAAATTAGGATGTATTTCAATTTATCTGTCACTAATTTTGGTTGTTACTAACGTTTTCTAGTAGTCATGTAAAAATTAAGGATAAACTTGACGGATTTCACAATTAATGACTACTTGTTACTTACATATACGTTATGTACTCAATAGGAGACTATGTGTAATCTTATAGATTAAATTGAAAATTTTCTTTTAAATAAATTTGGAGCTAAATAATTTTGTTTCATATTTAAGAAAATCAAGTGATGTGAGAAATGTTAGTGTCACACTCTCTACCACACCATTGATTGAAATTCACAAGTCTATCAAATTTATGTGGAATCCACATAAATTAGTTAAATCCATTTGAAATTCAACCATATAAATTTCAACCAATATTGAATGAAATTCATATGAATTCTACCAAGTTAGGCTCTTTTTTTTTTGGTCCAAAGTTAGGCTCTCTTTTAAATCGTGAGTTTGTACATATGAATGCATGAGGCTGCTGAGTTGGGGTTTCTTATTGTCTACTTGATTTCTTTTCAATAAATGACATGTTACGGTAGTAACAAAACTTTTTTTTGACAATACGGTAGTAATAAAACTAAAGTTACAATTTATATTTTATAAATATAAACCGGTGTTCTGTCAAATAAATAAATAAATCGGTGTATATTACACCTTTTCTTTTACGGAAAAAATTTACCATGAGTAAATAGTGTCCCACTCCCAACCCAAGTAAAAAATACTTTAAAGAAATTTACACATTAATTTACAAAGGAATGCACTTTTTTGATTAAATGTATATTAGACATATTAATTTGGTAGAAACCAGAAAAATTATTATAGTTGCATCAAGAATCAACAAGGTTAGAGTTAAATACACTCTCATCCCTTGACAAATAAAGATATAACACTCCTCCCATTTTGTTTTATAACATTCTCACCTATCTGAATAACAAAGCTAAATCAGTCAAAACAAAAATAACAAGGCTTAAATATATGTTTTGCCCCTGTAAATATCACCATAATCCAGTTATACCCCTGTAAAAATAAAAACTTTAAAATCACCTTTGCAAATATAAATCGCTTACGATTATACTCATCGGTCAGTTTCTCATCCTAAAAAATAATTTAAATAAGGTTTAAATATATGTTTTACCTCTGCAAATATCAACATAATCCAGTTATGCCCCTGCAAATATCACTACAATCCAATTATGCCCCTGTCAAAAACTTTAATTTTTCTATTATACTGATATTTGCAGGGACATAACTCAATTATAGTGATATTTCCAGGGGCAGAACATATATTTAAACCTTATTTAAATTTTTTTTGAATGGGAAGCTAACCGAGGGACATAACCGTAAGCGATTTATATTTGCAAGGGTAATTTTAAAGTTTTTATTTTTACAGGGGTATAACTGGATTATGTGATATTTGCAGGGGCAGAATACATATTTAAGCCAAATAACAAAGCAATGAACAAAATATTCGCCACGTTAAGCTAACTAGGCGCTGATTAGATGCACAGTATATTCCAAAATTAACCTGACATGCAGTATATTTTCCACTGAATTTCCAATTAAAGAAATACATTAGATGACTACTATCACTCAACAACCCGTAATTAATACAATGCAACAGCAGCATAAGAATATTTGTTTCTTCTCCCATCTGGTTAGGATAGCAATAACAAACTCACCATCCCCACTCTTCTGTCCCGAAGTGCTAAGCATTTTGTTACAAGATACAAGCATTGTCCTACCCTAATAAAAGAGTCGAAAGGAAGATTCTTTGAAGTGGCTTCGTTTCATATCAGTCCCTGGCGTTGTAAATCAGTGTATGTCTTCTTATTATATATGTTGCCTTCTCTGTCCTCATATTCTTCCTCTAGATCCGGGCGCCACTTGTTCACTCCTTGCTTCTGCTGTATCTTCTTCCAGAGCTCCTTTGCTTCCTGCAACAGAGCAAGGTTGCATGTAATATGTCACTCACGGGTATAAAACAAAATCAAATAGATTTTTGTCAGAAACTCATTGAGAAGGACTAGAGAGTCCCAGAGAGAAACAGCATATTTTAGAGGGCTCGTAAGACAAAATATACACGGGCACTTGCAACCATAATGAAGTACATGATAGGAACAATGACAAACTTATTAGCACTGATAGTATCCGTGATTAAAGGCGGATTGTTAACTCTTTCCCTTGCAGGTAGAGAGGAGTGACCATAATAATTTACATGTATCCCACATACACTCACCAATATATCAAAGTCATTCAGTCAAATACATTTTTGTTATTAAATTCTTGAGTTTCACTCCCACACAATACAGTATATAAAGGGATAGCAAGGGGAAGGGTCTGAGTAGGAGATACTACATACACGTCCCCACAGTACACTCACATTTTGAGAAAATACCTATATCTAAACCCGGACCCATACCTGCGCGTGAGTAAATAACAACTTCAATACCTATATTCTTACCCACAGTTGGGTACCTAAGTACTCGTTACCCATACTTTAGTTAGTAATGAAAAAGAATAATGATAAGTAGTATGAAACATGTCATAAACTTGCAAGTCTAAATGTCGAATTATTTCAGTTTGTAATAACGAACGACCTGGTGGGACCCAACAAAGGATATTACAGGAACAATACGTGCATACAGTAAAAATATGATTAAATATTTGTGAGATATGCTACAGACTGACTATCAGCAAGGAAGTGAAAGTGTGAAACTAACAAAAATGCATACCTCAATTGATGTGATTTCATTGAAGTTTTTTGTATTTGGTATACCAAGGCACCGCATCCCATGTTGATGGCGCCATTCTTTAAAATGTCGTTCAAAAGCACGGCGTCCCCAATAACTGTAGTTCCCACATATCTCACACTTAAATTCCTGAAATGGATATTATTTTATTAGTGATCAAAATATTGTGACAATAATTTCTTTTAATAGTTTTTCTCTTTTTTGCATTTCCCTGCTCCTCTAGAAAAGAGATAAATTTACTAAGGCCCAAACCGTTTGAGAGTTGCGGCTGTAAAGACTCAGAGATTAGAAAGCAATAACACAGACTCTTGAGATATCTAATCTAGCAAACAAAATGATGATTTCAGTTTCCAAAATTTTAATGGACAATAAATAGTACCTGACCCAGACCATGTAGCTTATACAGCCAATAAGGTATAGGCTTCCCATCCCATCCCATCGGCAATTTTAAGGGATTATAAATTTGCTGCTCATCATCTTCGCTTTCACTGTCCTCTTGTGTCTCTTCCTGCCAAAAGTTATTTAATATCATAAATCGAGACTTGCTTGGAAGAAAGAAACGAAAAAAAAAGGCCAAAAACAGATAAAGAGTACTATATAAATTGAGCCACATTTGGGAAAAAGAAAGGAACAGATGTAAATTACCAAAAACACATGAAGTGTAGTGTAAATTGGGACAGACGAAAGCCTGAAGCGTGTAATCAAGTATCTCATTCGTAGCATACAAATTACTCTATCAGAATACTATACTCAGAAACAGAGAAGTAAAAGATTTAAAGTTATCCTCAAGCCTCTTATTCATATTTCATAGCATACAAATTAATTTTCATTTTCAAGACAAATATTCCTCATCCCCACATAAGGTTAGTCTCATGGCAGGCAGACAATTCAAAACATTTTGTGTGCTTAAATGATAACTAGAGGCAGCTCATATCATGCCTATTGCCTAATATATAGATAGGTTAAGGAAAAATTTAACCCCGTCAACAGGTTAGGCATTAGCTTAGTATTAATAGATGAACTTAGCTCACTATTTCTGTTAACAACAAGGATTTAGCGACTTCAATATTGTTGGCCATGTATACAGGACCAGCTAAACATCCCCTTCAAATGCAGGTAAAGGAAGTTCAAGATAAACCATGCACATGAAATCATGAAAAAAATCCTTCCTCATTTTGTTTATAGATAGACCAGTTGTAAATATGATTGATGTTATGACATGGGCCAAACTGGGAGTTGGAATTGGAGATCATTTTGAACCTAGAAATAATGGATGACTTATATGACAGTACCAATCATTGCACATGGACCTTAATCTCACAATAAAGCCATTCCCCCAGATGTTCAAAGCAAACAAGAAAAGTGCATTAATTTGTTTTATTAAGGCATCCAAGATATTTGGTAAGTGAGTTTTTTTACAAAAAAATGAAACTGTAATGTGGAAAACCCAATATCATAGTAGTAGTGCACTATGGAACCCATAAAATTTGGAGGATCCATTAATTGGTTCAACTCACCTCCTCGCGTTCTGCTTCAATTTCCTCATATGTTAGGGCTTGCTTCTTGATAACATTGTCTTTTGTTCGAGCAATTGTCTGTAGAAAGATCAGAAAATTATACAAGAAAGAAAGTTTTATACATGAAGTCGATACATGCTCAAATGTTGAATATAAAACATCAAAGGAACTAAACTAAGGAAACTAAGCATCATTTGCTAACCTCATCTAGCAGTTCACAGAGTTTTTTCATTTTGGCCTCCATTAATGCAATTTCCTTCAAATTTCCATCCAGTGGAACTGCAGCAACCCCAATTTTTTCTGAACCACGAGCTCCCTTGGCAAAATGCTTCCTGTCCAACTTTTCAAGTGGCGTATGCTGCACAAAAAACACAACCAAAGAAATTTGTCAAGTCAAGCTGTACAAGTCAAATTATGCAGGTATATCTTACAGTCACAAAAGCAACTTCGATCCAAAATTCGGGGAACCAAGGCCTATTCCAACCAAATAGGAAATTAAGCTTGACGATTTAATGTAATTTTGATCTACAATGCATGGTAGAAATATTGATAAATTGTAAACGACTTAATGCTTTTATAGCACAAAAAATCTATGAGATAACGAATAAGCTGAAAAACTTCTGAATTCCAATTTCCAAGTACTTTTTATTAACTAAATCCCCATCAGGAAAGCATGAAGTTCTAGATTATGCCAAGGCCCAATTATCTATTCATTAGGTAGCTTTCCAGGAAAAGTAATTTTACATTTCATTATTTTTTTTCTTGTGGAGGGGGTGTGATAGGCCAACGTAGGTTAAAGCATCTTAAATTAATTAGAAGTGTCAATTTGAGACCATCTTGAGGATTTATTGTTTTTACTCTGATACAAGATCCCAGTTTCTGGACTAACAATGTCCGCTTACAACAATCAACAACAAAGTCACTACCATCTCATACAGAACTTGTTGAGGTACTATGGCAACGATAATCCCTATTTCCGATTCCTTCCACAGAAAAGACGAGAGAAAAAAAAGATAGTGTGGCCTTGTACTTGATAAAAGGGTAAAACTCACCTTTGTGAGGAAGAGCCTCTCTGCACGTTGCTGAACAGTACCACCACTTTTAAGTCCCAATGCAGCCAGTGCCTATCACATCAAAATTCAGGGTTGAAAAAAGGGAGAAAGAATCATTTTTCAAAAGAAAAAAAGAGTTACCAACTATATTGAAATTTAGGGTTGAAAAAAGGGAGAAATAATCATTTTTCAAAAGAAAAAAAGAATCATCAAGTCCCAATGACTACCAAGAAAAGATATTGAAATTCAAGGTATTATTTTATGAAAAGAGAGGGTGAATCCTTGTACATCACCAACTATATTGTTGATAGTGTTTTTTTATCAATAAGGACACGAGGAGCAGTACCGACATGTCTAAACTGAGTACCCAATTTTTTTTAAAAAAATGACATGTATCACATACCCACACATACTGGGTACACGTTCGTCTTCAATTTTGAACACATGCATCACACACACACACACAAACACACAATTCTCAATTTACCTCCTTTAACCTTTCAGGACCCACTTCCATCAGCTCTTCAACAGTACTGTAATAATCAAGATCAATTGCAGTGTGCTCAGCAAGAACTTGTCCATTATCCCGATGGTCATTCTCCCATCCCTGTACCTTTCCAGTAGCCCAATTTTCTTCAAATTCAGTTGTTACCTGCCACAACTATATTAGACTCCCCTTCCCAAAAAATGAGAGAAAATAACTAATCCACAAGAAATCCCCATGTCAATTAGAAGGAAAACGAGTCATGCACATTCTTTGTGATGCATAAATCTTTAAAATAAGAGGATATCAAACTTCCCACCCAAGAGAAAGAATAAATTACAATCCCCCTCTCTTCTTATTTTATTAATATCTAAAAAGCTACACTTTAATCCATGTTTATGAGCTTTTATGGACTTTTCCTGCATCTTTACTTATGATTCTTAGAATCATTAACATATCACTTTGAACCCTCACTATCAACTATAAGACATTAGTAGATGAAATAAAGATTCTGGGCTATGTCTCAAAGCCGATAAATGAGTATTTAAAAATTTATATTATCTTCCAAAGTCTTAAAATCAATAATAAAGTGCCTAAATTTAGTTATCCCTAACACTCAAAGGTGTAGTGAAAAGGATTTTTTTCCTGGTTCAGAGTCATTCAGCACCATTAGAAGGTTCATTCATATGCATTAAATTCAACTAAGATGTTGTACACATTTATCTCTCAACGACGAGGAGTGTAAGATTTAAAATAAAAGAGGAGGGAGCTACAATTAAGCTTCTTTCTGAGAAAGGAGTGTAATTTATTCTTAAAGTAGTTATGTGGACCACAAAACTTATGGTGTGTTAACTTTAGTTCACGATTGTTTTACTTCAACTTAGAATGTTGGAGAAAATGGATTGGTCTGAATAAAAAAAAACGAGTAAGTTTCTTTATAATACCATGAAAATATTGAAAAATGATAGAATAAATTGACACGAGAATTACAAGCACATATACAAACAAGACTTGATAGCCCAAACGTAACACTGGATTTCAGTGAGGCAAATTTTCAGTAAGAAAAACTAATGTAAAACATTTAAAACAAAGATCCATTAAGCTTCTGCTCCAAAAGTTTCAGAAGTTGGGCGGACATTAAAAAGGATCTCATCCTAAGAGAAAAGTGAGCTAGCTACAAGTTCAAAACGATGGCCAGATAAAATTAATCACCTTTGAAAAAATTCGATCAAGATCTTGCAAGGGTTCTGTCCGCTGGAAAAAGTAAATCAGATACTCCAAAAGATTCTGCAAATATTCCTTGTACTGCCTGTAGAAATTGAACAGCAAATTCGAAGCCTATATAAATACCATATAAAACCAGGAAGCCCGTAAATTCCAAATGATCAACAAATCAGATCAACAAAGAACACAACCCACCTGGTCATTTTCATTTTGCGTGGAATCTTATCTGTTTCAGCAAAAACATCAAGGTATGCAGAATACTCTATTGGCTCTCCAAATTTAGAATTGACATATTGATGGTACAATTCATGCATGTCTAGGTATCGACCAAAAGCTTCCTGAAAGACAAATTTCACAGAATTAGCAGCGAGAAAAAGCTGCAGGAGCATAAACTATTGGTACTTGAGAATGCGATGTTGTCTCTCCTAACAGTTGAATATGTTAGATTTCATCTTGTATATTCAATGTAACTGTTTTCTCCAGAAAAACAGGCAGCTAAGGGAAGAAAATCTTGCCTGCTTTACTGATGCAAAGGTCAGATTTGAGGTAAACCCAAATGAACTGTCTATGCAATTCTTAAAAGATGAAAATTTCCCAAATTTGTGTATCCCACATGCTGGGGTAAGTTGAAGTTCACCAAGAGCAATCAGAAGTTTTTCATCACGCAATTACACGCACGTGGAGAGAGAGAGAGAGAGAGAGAGAGAGATACCTCTCCGCTAAACTCAATTTGAGGTTCCTCTTTAAGAAGTGCTTCAAAATCTTCATTTGCATCAACAACACGTGCAATTGGGTGCTTCCTATGATACTCTCGAATCTGCACATACCACAAAATAACCATAAACAATCTCTTACACTCGCAATTGAGTGAACTGAGCTAGCATCACAATATCCAATTATTAATCCTAAAATCTCAATGTTGCCTTCTTCTACTCCCAAACACAAACATGTACTACTAACTAGCTTAAAAACACACAACAACTTTGGTGCTACACCTCTCTTTAAGCTAAAATAAAAATAAGAATCAAAATTGAAAATTAAGAGAGAAAATAGAACCTCTTTGAGTCTATCATAGAAGGCACTAAAAACATTAATTCCAGTAGCAGTTTGACCTCCAAGTGCAGCAATTTCATCTTTCCTTGCACTGTCTTTATCTTCATATATCTCAATCTGAAACATATACACATACAATAAAGCTGTTAGGGTAGAAATGGAAGAGAAGATAAAACCTAACACAGAAGAAAGGAAGCTTACAAGTTTTTCAGTAGTGGAGGTAATGGTGTCAATCATATTACGAACGCGGTGACTCTGAAATAAACGGTCTTTGTTAGATGTTGGATCATTCTGAAGGTCTTTCACTATCAACCGCTCCACTCGCTCCACTTCCTCGTGTGATGCCCGAGTTACTTCCAGTAACGTCGACGACATTCTCACTTCCGATTTCTGATTCTTCCTCTCTCTCTCGCTAAACCGCATATACAATCTCCAGCCTCGCGCTTTTCAATTTTCATGGGCCTGGATTTGGCACTGAATTTCAGCCCAATAGACTTTCTTTACGCATTGGGGGAAGGGTTTTTTTTTTTACCCCCACCATCTTCCATCATACCCCCACGTCCCCTACGAAAATACCAAAATCTCCTTAAAAAATTTACAAAATTACAAAACACTTACCATTTTTTACTTACATACGATTTACCACCAAAATTTGCAGAGAAAATCGTATATACCTACATACGATTTCCTCAACTTTTTACGCATCGTATATACGTGGCCTTGAGGTGTATACGACTTGTTTTCAGAAGTAAGTCGTATATACGTTCTTTTGAGATATATACGACTAAGATTCGTATATACCTATATACGATTGGAATTCATATATAGGTATATACGACCTTGTTTTTGCTTTTTTTTAAAAAAAAAAATTAGCTTTTTTTTCAAAAAAAATTGTTTTTTTTAACAGTGTCCCATAGGTATCGAGGGGAGTCTTCGGCTTTGGCGTGGCCAGCTCCGTCTACACGCACCCGCCACAAGATTGCGGGACATGCGTTTATGAGGCGTAGGCACACAGAGAGACAGCAGCTTGTGGAGGAGGTCCCAGTCCCTGAGCCTGACTTTGAGTATGAGGAGGGCCAGCAGTCGCACCCATATGAGACTGAGCAGGAGCAATCTATGTCCTCAGACCAGTCTATGTCTAAGTACCACCACCATCACTACAAGAAATAGTTGATTTACTGTCCAAAACTTTCTGGCGGATATAAATCCGTCGGAAAGTTTCCGGCGGAATTGAGGGATTTCCGGCGGATTTGATCCCACGGTAGTTTCCGGCGGATTTTTTGGACTTTCTGACGGAATTTTAAATTTTAAATTTTTTTTTTTTTGCAAAAATCCGCCGGAAATGTTACCGGAAATTTCCGGCGGTTTTTCCAAAAAAAAAAAAAATTTCTTCGAAAATCCGCCGGAAAATTTTGGAGGGAAAAAAATCCGCCGGAAAAATTTAGAGGGAAAAAAATTCGTCTATAAATACAACTTTCTCCTACACTCATCTCATTCTCTCATTTATCTCTTTCTTTCCTTCTCATTCTCTTCTACATTTTCTCTATCTTATCTTTCTTCTTCTTTCTCATACTCTCTAATCTTCAAAAATTTCTCTACATATCTCTCTTCTATAATTCTCCTTTCTTCTTCATTCTCACTTCTTTATTCTTATTCCTTCTTCATCTCACTATTTTATTCTTATTTCTTCATAATTCCTCATTCTTATTCTCCCATATATTATTTCTTCTCATATTCTCTTTTATTCTTTCCTATTTCAACAATACCATTCAACATTTGATTTTACTTTTGTTTTTTGACTTTTATTTAAAACACATATTAAGCTATAAAATTCAGATTTTTTAAAAAAAAAATTCGGATTTTTAAATGTTTTTTTTTGTCAAAAAAAAAAGTTTTTTTTTTGTTTTTTTGGAAAATCCGCCGGAATTTTTTTAAAAAAAAAAACGGCGGATTTTTGGTAATTTCCAGCGGATTTTCCAAAAAAAAAGAAGAAACTGACTAATATCCGCCGGAAACTGTTTGCGACGAGGGTTTTTCCGGCGCCAAAAATCCGCCGGAAAGTCCACATTTTCGGCGGATTTTAGTCGCCGGGAAATTCGGTTTTTCTTGTAGTGCATCAGCAGTATCATCAGCAGCAGCACCACCACCACCATCAGCAGTAGCAGCCTCTCTTTACTTTAGAGGGTCATGTATGTTCTAGTGTACTGGCAGACTTGGTAAGTTGATTTTATTTACATTGTGTTGTAAGTTTAATTTATTCCTGTACATAGTCTTATTTTGTTATTTTTTAATTTAGACATATGCACGTGCGGTGAAAGCGTGGAACCATGGCAACAAGATTACTACCAGACTATTTTCGTATTGCCAGCACCAGCAATTGTTCAGCTATGTCAGAGGTTCGAAGTTATCCCCCCTAGTCTCCACCGGACATTCCATGGTGGACCACGAGCTGCTGTCCGCCTTTGTTGAGAGATGGCACCCGGAGACGTCGTCATTTCACTTACCATTTGGTGAGATGACGATTACTCTTGACGATGTGTCCTGCCTGCTTCATCTTCCCATCCAGGGGAATTATTTCAGAGCTCCACCCACTTCTGTGACCGCGGAGCAGGCCACCTAGCTAGCACATGCTTATCTAGGAGTGAGTATTGAGCAGGCTCGTATGGGGTGTGGGAGGACTGCTGGTCCATACTACAGGTATGAGTGACTGGAGGAGTTAGTTAGTGTGAATTCCAGGGCGGGGGAACATGGATGCTGCTGTCAGGGCATATATACTTCTGCTTCTGAGCTACTCCATCTTCACTTGCAAGACTGGAGACAAGGCTGAGGCTAAGTGGATGCTCCTGCTTGATGATTTGAGTGCAGATGTTGTTGGAGGGTATGCATGGGGGGCAGCAGCAGTAGCTTACATGTATGATACACTGAACTACTCTTGTGCGGACTCTTCGCAGTAGATAGGAGGGTATGCGAGCCTATTACAGGTACTTAGTTTAAATTAATTTTTTCATTTTTTCCGAGTTTTGATAAATTGTTTTTAATTAACCAATTTGTTTTTTATTATTGGATTTCAGGCCTAGATTTTATGGTATTTTCCTACCCTAGTTGAGAGGAGGCCGGGTAGTGTAAGGGAGGGACCACTGTGTGCACGCTGGAGGAAGAAGAAGTCAGACATTGTGAGGCTATTAGATTATAGGAAGCTGCTTGATGGGCTGACCTCCGATGATGTGTGTTGGCGACCCTTTGAGGGACTCCGGGGGGATAGAGAGTTTGAGATGATTTCACTGTACAGGGGTTTCATCAGCTGGAGAGACATCAGAGTTCCCTACATGCGTGATAGGTGCCTGCGACAGTTTGGGTATGTGCAGTACATCCCACGTACCCCCTTTACTGGTCGTCTTGCCCATGCAGATGTCCTATTTCAGATTGGGCACTACTTGCCGTTAGTGTAGGACATTCTGGCGGCTACCCGTCCTGCCGAGGAGTTGGGTGAGGGTTGTCCAGCCTACTTGCAGTGGTATGTGCATGCATCCATTCCGAGACTATTACCTGCAGCAGCACGACCACCAACATAGGCAGCACCACCACCACCTGAGGAATGGGCGCACAGTATGCTAGATTTGGTTAGGAATGGGCTTCGTCATGGACATATTCGTATGGGCACCACCACATACACGGACCTATATCAGTTGTTGCAGAGGCTAGGGCTAGGGCTTGACTAGGGCATTTTCTGTACTTTTATTTTATGTTTGCACTTTTATGGATTCTATTTGCACTTTTCTGGGTTCTATTTGTACTTTTATTTTATGTTTCTACTTTTATTGCGAGTTTCCTTCAAATTTCGGTCAGTCGATTTCATTCATGCGATAAAACAACGTTACATATCAGTCGATTTCATTCATGCGATAAAATAAAGTTACATAAAAGATAAAACATAACAAACTAAACCCTAATCCTAATACTCTGGTGCTCACAGACGACGTAATATCTCATTCACGCTCCGTTGTGTTTCCACGTACAGCTCCAAAGGCTTATACCCCATAAGCCTGTCATGAATGTCGAACATGTTCGCCACGTCTTCGTTGGTCTTGATAGACATGGACGAGTAGGAAATGCAGCCACCATCTCCACGATCGGGTTTCCGATAAGTTATACTAGTGACGTCGCAGTCGTCCCCAATCACTTGAACTTTTGACCAGACTTTATCCTTCAAACCATCAAACCCCATGGCGCGGTCGATTCGGCATAACTCCGACTTTGGACTCCAAAAGTAGACCCCATCTTCTCTCATCGTGATGTTGCCCCCATAATGTATACCGCAGAGCCTATTCTCAGCATACCGTTGTGTTAGGCAAATCTGCATTCTGGATGTGTGAGAAATGTAATAGAGAGTGAATTTTTGGTGTGAAAAGAATGAGGGTGGGGGTGGGTATTTATAGATTTCGTCAATGAATATCAATCGTTGATACTATCCGTGCAATCTACTCCGTTGATTAACATTGGAAGTCAAATCCTAACCGTCAGATCAATATACCATAAGGTATATACGACTTTGTAATGTGCAAGTCGTATGTACCCCCACACATACATATATACGACTTGAATATCACAAAGTCGTATATACGTAAGTGTGGGGGTATATATGACTTGCACATTACAAAGTCGTATATACCCTCCCCATAGGTATATACGACTTGTTTTTTTATTTAATTTTCATATTTAGATTTTCTTATTTATATACGATTTTGATTTTTATAAGTCGTATATATGTTACGTAAGGTATATACGATTTTGGCTAAATTTTTTTAGGGTTTAAATATGCATTTGGCCCCTGCAAATACACGCACAATCCAAACAGACCCCTGTAAAAAAAACTTTAAAATAGCCCATGCAAAATATAAATTGTTTACGGTTAGGCCCCTCGGTCAGTTTTCCATAAAAAAAAAAACGTTTAAATATGCGTTTGGTCCCTGCAAATACACGCACAATTCAAACAGGCCCCTATAAAAAAAACTTTAAATAGCCCCTGCAAAATATAAATTGTTTATGGTTAGGTCCCTCGGTCAGTTTTCCTAAAAAAAAATATTAAAATAAAAATAATTGCCACGTGTCATCATCTCATTGGACCATTATGCCACGTGTCACTGAACGCCACGTCATCAACCCATGTCACCATGGACACATGGCACTGACAAGTGCCACGTAAGCAACCAATAGTTGGCTGCCACGTGGCGCATACATGGCAAAGTGGAAAATAGTGTGTTACTAAAAAAAGAAAGATTTTGGGAGAACAAGGGTGTTGAACGCGTGACCCCCTTGTTGAAGAAACAACCAAATACCACTAGGCTACATCACCATTTGTGATTATTTGGCCAACTACTTCTATATAATATATAATAACGAAAATTTTCATAAGCAACTTCATCAGAAATGTGACTTTTCCCATACCACCATATACACAAAGGTAGAAGTCAATGTATTCCCTTATCTCCCCCAAAAGATCATTTCTCACAGAAAGCCAAGCATCCTCACCCCGTCCAAGTAATGCTGCAATTCACCAGAATCCACAGTTCCCATCACCGTGAACATTAACAATATTGTCAATGTACGGATGAATGATCGATGGCAAGTCCTTTATGAGTTTATAATAAACTTTCGTATGAGTAACATTAGGAGCTGGTGTATGAGTCAGATTTGGTGTAAGAGTAACAGATGGTGTAGGAGTCAGGGCTTTAGTAGCAATAGGAGGAGGAGCTGGTGTGGGTGTTTGCCTCTTAGGTAGAGGTGGGATAGGTGTAGTAGTTGAACTGTCAACTTGAGTTCGCTTTTTGCTTAATGATGGAGTAGGTGCCGGACACATTGACTGTGGTATAGGTGGAGTGCCAGTGGAACTCTTACTTTGGGTAGGAGTAGGACGTTTACGAGACTGAGCAAAAGATGAGGTATCCTCTTGGGAGTCAAATTTATCATCCATGTGTTCCCGATATGACTTTGCTGGTGTTTGTTCCCTCAACTACACCAGTCCTATAATTTCCATCTTTTCACAAATGACCGTGCAAAATTCTTTACCTGATCGCTTTCCAGTGTCAGATCTAGATATCACAATCACCATCCCAAGAGACTTGCCCACGCTACGTACCCATGTCAACAACTCTTTACGGTTTGCAAATAGTTGAAAATAGAAAATTAAATGTCATTTAAATACTTAGCCAAATTACCATCAGCGCATCATTTCCGTCCATTTATATGATCCTGTAATAAAATAAAAAATTCAGATAGAAGTTATTGGAGTTTCTAGAAAACGACTGTTCGGCTGCCCTAGACCAAACACATTCGGTTCCCCTTGACCGAGTGCCCCACGAAAATGAACACCCCCAAACGTGATTTTATAACGTTCGGTTGGGCCTAACCGAATCCATTTGGTTGAGGGTAACCGAACCGAGCGCGATTTTAGGAAAAAAAAACCCAAATACAGCAACTAAATGAAATGAAAACGAAAAATGTTTGGTAGGGATAATACCTTATGTTGTTTGCCAATGTTGAGAAGATGATTAGAAGGGTAATGATATAGGAATGATGGATAGGGTTTGGCGTGGAGAGATGGGAGGTTTGGGGAGTTTGAGGGGAGTGTATAGGAGATGGAGGAGAAGAAGAGAGATGAAGGATATGGTTGGAATTTTTTAGAATAGTAAGGTTAAGTTGGTAATTTCATAGGGTCAAGGGGGTGTGTGGTGAGTATGAGGGGTTGTGGGAAAAGTTAAGCCATTTTTTCTTGTGACAAAAAGGGCGCAAGGCCCACAAAAACAGGACTACCAGCCCAATAAAAGCCTAGCCGATATGGCTAAGATCTGAATCCAGCTTAAGGATTGGATATAAAAATGACAGAACAACAGTGAACACCTCTGGGACCCTAAACTTCGAAACTCCTCGTCTCGCCAACTCGTGCGCTCTGTTGGCTTTTCGGAATAATAATGTTGACATCTTATTCATAGGTAGTTTGTAGTAAAAGCGTTTGACAAATACAATAACATTCCCGAAAATTATTTGTAAGACTTAGATTTTGAGTAGTTACACATATGTTTTATTCTCACCTTCATGAAAACCTTTCTAACCCAACATTTTCTTTGGGGGAGTGTTTGTTTCATGGATGAAAAAGTTATTCTTGAGAACGTGAATGTTACAAATATTGATTCTCACGTTTGTTACAAAGTTTAGAAACTTTTTCCCAAATATAAATTATTTTCAGGGATGAAATAACCACCACTTTCTCATGCTTTTATTCCCAAAGGAAATGGTAGGTTAGAAAGGTTCCCATTAAGGTGGGAATAAAACATGTGAAACTACCAAAAATTCAACGCTTACAAATAATTTCTGGGAATAGTGTTATCAGAACCAAATCGCCGAGTCTGGTCGAACCGATCTGACCAGGAACCAGTGCCCTTCCCGGTCCGGGTTGCTTGCAGAAATGGCTCAGTTGCTTTTAATTTAATTTTTCACATTTTTTTGTTACAAAAAGGCTTCCTGCGGGAAGCGAACCCTGCAACAGAAGGTGGTGCCGCACCTCTTAACCATTGCGGCAGCTATATGTTGTTATTAAGCTTACAAACATGATATATATTATATATCTTACGTAAAGTATATGTAATTAGGTACTAATTATGAATTTGGATATGTTGAGACCATTATTATTTCATGGTTATTTATTTAATTAGGTACTTATGATGTGGTTATGGACTTATGGTCCTTATGGATTTGAACTTGTACAGTAAATTTGAAGAATTATGTTAATTTTGTGTTGAGAATTTGTTTTGTAGATTACTAAGATATATTACAATTTTTTGATGGCTTTGTTATGTACAAATTTATACATATCAAGTCTATTTTTAGTGTGTCCGACTCATGCAGTCCGACCAAAGACCCACCGATCCGATCAAAGACCCAGTAACTCAGTGCCTTGACCGACTCGATGACCGGTCTGATTCTGATATCATTGTCTGGGAATGTCATTTGTATTTGCCAAACACTTTTACTATAAACTATACAGAATAAGAAGTCAACATTATTATCCCAAGAAAGTTATTTTCAATAATAATATTGACAATTATGAAACAAACACAGCCTTAAGAATAAAAGGTACAATTTTCCAAACAAATGCTGCTCTTTCAATTCAATATTTGACAGGCATGTCATAGGACGCCCAGGAAAACACTTCCCCACTCTATGTTCTCCTGACCAAGCCAATGTCTAATTAATGTTTTATTTTTCCATCATTTGGGATTTTTCTTTTTAAAAGTTAATATTAATATACAATGTTATATTATAATATACAGTCCACCGTCCGTCCCACCACCATGGGTAGCAATAAGTCAAACAATAACCCAAAATCAAAACAAAAATGCTTTAATGAGAAACATGAACATGAATCCCAATCCCATACTCATCCTTTCCTTTCTCTTCCTCTTCAACACTCGTCAAACACACACGACAGTAATAGCACTAGCAAGCACAGAAACATCATGTTTAGACAGTGTTTGCCAAACAAATGAACCAATAATCCGATTCCCATTCCACATAGAGGAGAAGCAAGAAATAACATGTGGGTATCCAGGTTTCAAAGCATTATGCAGTGAAAAGAATCAAACACTACTTAACCTACCTTATTCGGGAGAACTAAGTATCCAAACAATAAACTATGCCAAACAAGAACTACGGGTAAATGACCCAAACAACTGTCTCCCAAAACGACTTCTCTCTCTCAACCTTTCTAACTCTCCATTTAACGCCGTTTATTATCAACAATTCTCTTTTTTTAACTGTTCCTATAACTTGGAGTACCTTGCTTCTCGCTACAAACCTATACCTTGTCTTAGCGATTCTTTCAAGTACAATGTTTTCGCGACACCTTCGTTGACAGTGTTCGTGCACTTGTCGTCTGTTTGTGATTTGGTTGTTACCGTCAACGTGCCTGTTCAGTCGCCGTTTTATGATCAAGTGTTGTCGTCTGATTTAAGCGATGACCTTCGATTGTCGTGGAACTCGCCGTCGTGTGGGAGGTGTGAGTCTCACGGTGGTCGCTGTGGTTTTCTCGGTAACTCTAGTTTTGAAGTTGCATGTTACAACGTCCCTTCACGAAAAGGTATTACTACTACTACTACTACTACTCATTCTTCTTTCATTGCCTTGAAGGTTTATTAGAAGACTCCACTTTCATTTTTTTCCGTATTTTAATCCTGTTTATTTAGGTTAATTAGAACTTAATAATCCTTGATCATGATGTTTGGTTAGATGAGGGAGACTAATAGAAGTAACTTGTAGTGGTTGATAACCTGGTGAGGTGTGACGTCCTGGATGAATACTGAATAGCAATAAATATATAGAAATATGGATTAAGCAAATACTAGAAAACAACAAAATTCTTTGTCTTAAGTTTATTTTAAATACCAAGAATTTGAGGAAGGTTATACATTACTATTTATTTGGAAGATGAGTCACGGTGATTATTTAAAGAGTAATGTTATTTATCCACTAAAAATATGTATCGCGGACCAATTTTTTTATTCTTCTAGAGTTGAATAAAAAATAGGTGCAGTTTGTAATAATAATAATAATAATAGGACCAGTTTAATACTATTAGGATAGCCTTATTTTTAAAAATTCACTAAAAAAACCTTTTTTAATACTTTTTTTACTTATTTTTTTGTCAAAAATAAAATAAAACGTTACTTATTTTACTTTTATCCTTTTTGAATTCTTTGCTCTTGGCATTTTTTTATTATGCTATATCTTAAAATTAAAAATCACCAACCCTAACCCTTATCCTATTAAAAAAAAGTAATTATTTGACTTATTATAAGTCATCAACCAACCTTATCACTTAAACTTTGATATAATCTATTACCAAAAAAACGATATAATTTTTTTTTTGATATAATGATTTATGACTTTGCTGTTATAAAAGGGTATTTTTCATCATAAAAGCTGCTTGAACTTTTTTTAGAGATTCGTTGATGTGTTTAGAACGAGATAAATTATTACTTAAGAAAATAGATTACGTATTTCACATTCCGACTCAATTAGGAATTGATAAGAAAATATAGAAGATAACTCCTATATTTATGCAACACAATCTTCTATAGGAATTCTTAATTCTACACATAAGTGATATAGTAGTTATACAGATCGACCACTAATATCTCATTATAGCTTATTGATACTACGTGTTGCAAAAGGACTAACCATGAATTTTTATAACACAATATTGACAGGGATTTTTCGTGGCATGAGTTACGTTATAGTCTTATGCATAGGGGTGCCAGCATTGTTATGCTTCATTGCACTATTGAGTTACATTTGTAGCAAGTTCAGAATTGGGACCCGTAATTGGGTTTGGGCTCGTGAGGCAGTGGCAGATTTTGAGTCACTTATTGACCATCGACACACCAACATTTCAGGACTTGATAAGTTAACAATTGAATCATACCAAAAAATAGTCGTAGGTGAAGGAAGACGTTTACTCAAGCCTGATGACAATACATGTCCAATATGTCTGTCGGAGTATATGCCCAAAGAGACAGTGAGAATCATACCTGAATGTAGGCATTGCTTTCATGCACAATGCATTGATGAATGGCTTCCACTTAATGCATCTTGCCCAATTTGTCGAACTTCTCCTAAGTTACCATCACAATCACTAGCGAGATCATGACCAAAATGCTCACTTTTTTTATACACAACATTTGTTTAGTTGTTATTGAACCATGACTTATTTTGTATGGGTTTGTTGGCCTTTTCACTTTTTTATAGTATAATTTGGATTTGAAATCATCAAATTAGTGTAAATTTTAAATGAATCTACATCTACATGTATATAATACATAACTAAGAGTGGGGCTAATGGGTATGAAAAAGTTTGAAGAAAGAGGTCTAATATTCAAATCTTGGAAACTAATGTTTTCTCTCCCCTAACTAATTACTAACCACTAATATCTGCTTAACAAAAAATATTTAAGAGTGGAACTCATTGGATGTTGTTCCAAGTATCACCTTATTAGAAAAATAGTTAGTTTAATTTCATTTCATTCTTTCATGTAAAACATATTTAATGTTGTCACATATGTGTTGCCTACTCATTCATTTGTTAGCCTATAGTGAATAAATGCATTATAACTTTGTTTACCTCTTTCATGGCATATGATTTCTATCGGTGTTATTAAGCTCGGACCAGATCCATCGATCTAACCGAATATGCACGTGACCTAGTTTGATCCGGCCGGTTTTGAGGTCAAACTAGTCAACATGGTGTTGAGCAATGCCTCATTCGGTCGAACTAGTAGCCCGATGATTTAAAGCAATTTTTTTTATTTTCGATTGCAAAATGACATTATTTTTAATAGTGATCGGGTCCTGCAGTTCAATGAAAATAGCAATGAACCTACATAAATCAACATATGAAATGCAAAAAAAAGGACACACAAAAAATGGGTCAAAATGAGAAAATGGGTTTCACCTACGTAGCTGCTCTTTCTCCTTCTATCTCCTTCTGCATTTTGCTTTACATGGGTTCTGGTTTAGAAATCACAGTTTTGAGGAAGATTATGACCAGGGACCAATTTGTCCCAAAATTCACAGGGACTGATTTGTTCCTTTTTAAAAAAACTTTAAAATTTGTAAAGCTTACGTGACGCTTAACGTGACATGGGCCGGTGACACTTAATGCAGGAGGCGTTAAGTGAGCTTGAAGAGATAGAAAGACTAACGTGTGCTATTTTGAAAATTATATGTCTCCAAAAAATTGTGCAAACTATTAGGGACTAATGTGGATCTTTACTTCTTTTTTTTGACACAAGATGATGTGAAGATTTTAAAAAAAAAAACATTTCTTAACTATTACCCCCTCGACACAGGGCAGCATGTTGGAGTTAGACTTGGGAGTTGTTTAGGTAGTTGCTGGAAGGGTAAAAAAACGCCTGCATCATCACATCAGTGAAAGAGAATATTTCCCCAACCCAATCCCATGCGAATCAACCCTATTGAGTCGAAGTAGTAGTTAGTTGGCAGTAACAAGATTGGTGCTTCCTTGCTGCACGAGCCACGTGCCACACGAGGCCATTACAGAATATATATTTTCCTGAAAGAGAGAGAAGGGTTGTCCGATTGAGAGATTCAAGATACAACAGCGGCGATCGCATCGGCAACCACCGTTTCTGTTATCTGAGTGACTCTGATCACAACAATATCAATGGCCGTGTAAGTTCACCATTCACAAACTTCACCACTTTCAATCTCTTGCTTGAAGTTGAATTACAATTTTCTGGTATTACATGTAGTGGAACTAAACTACCCTAAATTTACATTTACAGTGTTGCTTCTGCTCCTGGGAAAGTGTTAATGACTGGGGGTTACCTCATTTTAGAGAGACCCAATCCAGGACTTGTCCTCAGTACAAATGCTCGCTTTTATGCTATCGTTAAACCCCTCTACCCTGAAACTCCACCAGATAGTTGGGCTTGGGTCTGTTATTTATTCTTTTCCTCTTACAATCAATTTATAGTTTTATATCATTCTTCCTCATATTCTTTCCATTTCATGTGTAATTGCTTGTTTTTCTTTCAGGCTTGGACAGATGTTAAATTAACCTCTCCCCAGCTCTCCAGAGAAGCCTTGTACAAACTAGCACTCAAACACCTTACCATCCAAACAGTTTCTTCAAGGCAAGTTTTTTCATTTATGTCAAATTAGTTCACTCACAATCCGATTAATAGGTGAAAAATAAAATTCTGCCTTTTGTAGTTTCTCATTTTTAATAGTTTGGCGAGGCTTATAGCAATTGGTTTGTTATTTCAGTGAATCAAGGAATCCTTTTGTGGAATATGCAGTGCAATATTCTGTCGCTGCTGCTTATGCAACATTTGATCAGAATAAAAAGGACTTGTTACACAAACTACTTTTACAAGGTAATGCTATTTTTCTCAACCCTTTAACAAATGAACACTTCAACACACAACAGCAGTAAATGGATTTGTCTTGCAGGTCTAGACATTACAATTTTGGGTTCCAATGATTTTTATTCATATAGGAATGAGGTAATTTACACTTGTTTGTATATTTCAAAACGTATTTTCTCCTAGCTCATCCCTCACTAGCCTCTCTCCTTTAACTTTGATGACTTGAACATTTCAATTTATATAATATATGTAAAAGCTTTAATTATGGCTTAGTAAATACTTGTGCAGATTGAGAGACGTGGACTTCCTCTGACACCAGAATCACTCGCCACTCTTCCACCTTTTGCCCCCATTACCTTCAATACAGATGATGCTAATGAAGGAAATTGCAAGCCTGAAGTAGCTAAAACTGGTCTGGGCTCTTCTGCAGCAATGACAACAGCCGTAGTTGCTGCTTTACTTCATTACCTCGGTGTTGTGAACATTTCCTCTTCAAAAGATCACCGGGACAGGAAGGATATTGCGGATCTTGATATGGTTCATAAGATAGCTCAAATTGCACATTGTATTGCACAAGGGAAAGTGGGTAGTGGGTTTGATGTCAGTTCAGCTGTTTATGGAAGCCATCGCTATATGCGGTTTTCACCAGAAGTGATTTCTTCCACTCAGGTCCCTGCCCCTACCTCTTCCCATAAGTATAGTGTATTGAGAAACAATACTATGATTCTCATTGATTCAAGCTAGTCATATAAACATTCACACTTAAGAGATATGCATTTGACCAAACTATGCAAGTGTTAAGAATCTGTAAATTCAGTATGGAACTGGCCTAATGCATCCTCCCTGGTTTGTTTGACCCTTATTTGGCATCAATCTTGAGATTATTGAAACTATCTGTGAATTGTTGAAAATCTATTGACAAATATGTTCATATATTATGTATTAACCCCTGTGCATTGCATCCATTCTATTTCCACAATATTGTAACTTCAGTATCATAGTCCTTCCATATGTTTTTACTTCTTGAGGTAAATTGTAAAGCAAAACTCAGGTTAACTAATTCTTGTTTTATCCCCATTATTTAGCGTACCTGCTATTATCAATATCAACAAACATGCTAGGATTCTTATGTTGGTTATCTCTTACATTGGTTGGCTACATGTTGTTTTGGAAATATTTGAATCTTCGAATGTTTCAGAAACATCAATGACTTAATTGTGTTTGTTATATTGACATTATAGGTTGCAGCTAAAGTAGTGCCCTTGCCAGAAGTAATCACTGACATTCTAAAGGGAAAATGGGACCATGACAGGATTGAGTTCTCTTTACCACCTTTGATGACTCTTGTAAGCAACTTATATTTTGCATTTAGTATTATTATGCATTCACATGTCTAGTAATTATGGCTAGAGCACTTGCTATCTGCTCTGCCTCCCTTCATCCCCGCCTTTTTTCTCTACCTTTTTTGAAGGAGTGGGGGTGAGCATGGTAGGGTGTAGCTAACCTATCTTTGTACTTTTGGTTTCTATTCAGTAACCCTTTTTAATGGTTAAGAAAAATGTTGTCCCACTTATAATATAGTCTTCTCATTTTAGCTTTCCTCTAGGTATTTCATGATTTTGA
Source organism: Astragalus glycyphyllos (assembly GCA_963573325.1). Classification (NCBI taxonomy): domain Eukaryota; kingdom Viridiplantae; phylum Streptophyta; class Magnoliopsida; order Fabales; family Fabaceae; genus Astragalus; species Astragalus glycyphyllos. The sequence goes on along the minus strand of OY754307.1, from coordinate 81,102,842 downwards.
GTTTTTTGTTATACAAAGAGTTTTTCCTCATTGCAATCCACATTTCAGACTTATGGTTACCAAATGTGTCATATAATGTCTGAGTTCTTGCCTTTTATTAGCACATTATTTAGATACGGAAATATATGGGTATCCAGTTCGTTTCACCTTATGTGATACTTATTTAAGATTTGGCTGGAGTATGCTTTTCTATACACTTATATGAGGGTGAAGGAAGTAAATGATAACACTGGTGTAAGAGGTTTTAGTTCATAAGAATAAGCGTTGCTGTCTTCATTTAAAGAAGTTTTCTTATGACCATGTGAGACTTGGAAAGTAAATGTTGTTGTCTTGATTTAAAGAAACTTATCTACTTTTTTGGCGCTACTGTGTTATTATGCTTTTTTATATGGAAAAAACTTAGGTACAGTACCATAGGTGCTGGTGGTGCTGTACTTCAAAGGAAAAGTAGGAAAACTTCCACCCCACTTGGCAGTTGTTGGGTTTCAAATAAAATTTTATATTTTTTTCTTTTAAAATAAATGGTGTCTGTGTCTAGGCCAGTACAACCAGTACCTATGGTACTGCACCTAAGTATTGCTCTTTTTATATTTGCTGTGATTTTTTCAGCAGCATTTGTAAACCTCTAAATGCATTCAATGATAATGACACGAGGGACAATATGATTCAAGCAAGATGGGTAAATAGATAATTACTTCTAGTGTAATTTGTAATGCAAAAGTAATATTTAAGCTTAAAGAAAAATCTATAGAGCAATAAGACATACAGTGTTGTATGAGATAAATGCTGAGAGACAAAGTGCCAACGTGAAAATAAGCACAATGTTGCAGAGATGAGAGTGTTAGCTGTATGAATGGCTAGAAAGAAAAGATGGGATTAGGGATGAAATCTTTAGAGGGAGGGTTGTGGTAGCACTAGCACCTATTATGAAAATGTTTGGTAGTCTTGCTTTTGAGCATGTATAAGGGAAACCCATGGAAGTAGTAATAATACAGGTAGACCAAATAGAGGATAGTCCAATAAGTAATAACTAAAGGTAGTGGGAGACCAAAAAAAACTGTTTGCAAAACCATAAAGGATTTGAATTTGAATGGTTTGTTGTCATTAGACATGATTTATTTATGATAGGTCAATATAGTGCCATTTAATCTACTGGGTGATGCCACCTGGTGGAAAAAGGCTTTGATTGTTATTTTTACTGACCTAAGAAGTGTGGAACCATATGTTATGTCCACACATACTCATTGACAACAGCCAGTACTACTTTGCCTCTTGAAATTTTATCCAGATTTTTGTTCTTGATTAAGACATGGATGTCTTGTTTTCTTTCTTTGGTTGCTAATTTTACTATCTTCTTTCCCTATTAAACGGCGGTGTGACATTTTATTGTCCGTTATCCTCTTCTTGTTCTGCAATTGACATACGATATCAAGATTGGTCAGCTATCTTATGTCAATTACTCTCTCTCTCTCTCTCTCTCTCACACACACACGCACACACACACTGTCCCCCTGTTTTCTTTTCTTTAAACATTATGTTAACTTTTTAAAATTTCTAGTCTGAAGCTATGAACTCTCTAGTTCCCCGTACTAAGATCTCTTTGTCTCTAGTTACTAGGAGAACCTGGAACTGGTGGATCATCCACACCATCAATGGTTGGTGCTGTCAAAAAATGGCAAAAGTCTGACCCTCAGAAATCTCTGGAAACATGGAGAAGATTGTCAGAGGCAAATTCAGCATTGGAAATGCAATTGAACTTGTTAACAAAATTAGCAAAAGAACAATGGGATGCATATAAATCTGCCATTGACAGCTGCAGCATCCTCAGATCAGACAAGGTATTTTGTTGAGATCATTTGTGGTTATTTAGTCAGTATAAGTAATTTGAAAACCTGATAATTTATTCTTATGCAACTAAAGTCAATTGATTGACAGTTCTCACCATTAGACTCAAATAACTCAAACTGCGTCCCAATGATTATTTGTTTTGGCATTGTGTATGACTTCCTCACTTCTTTCTATTGGCTTTTCATGAAATAGGATATCTTTATTGAATAGATGCATACACCTCTCCTATTTCTTTTGACGGTTTTTAAAGAGATGACGTTAGCAGTTTCTCTGACTGCTACCATGGGAGTATAGAAGCTTATTTGCAGGTTACTAGAATTAAAAAATGTGATCAAGATTCTAATTCTGGCTCAATGTAGAGTTTGGACTAACTTTATTTGTTTTAGGTAAGAAAGTTGGAACTAACTTTAAAGTTTAAGATACTTATTGTAGGAACTAACTTTAAAGTTTAAGATACTTATTGTAATTGGACCTCTTGGCCTCCGTCAAAGTTCATACTTGAATTGACCATATTGCCTGAGAATGGTGAACCGTGTGGCTCACAGTAAATTCACGCCTGATAATAATGGGGCGGTAAAAATTCTGTTGCCCAACTTTAAATGGTCAGTTCGGTAACAATAAAAAGTGAAGGGTGAACAATCCTCTTATGGGGTTGTTATAAAAAATTGTATTAAAAACCTATCCATGAATTTTACCCTCAACTTTAAGGGCACACCAAACTGGCCTTTTAAAGGGGAAGAATCGCAGGGTCGTTTTTTGTTGTTTCGTTGTGGCATGGAGAGAAGGAAGAAAAACTAAAATAAGTTACTCTTGTGTCGCATATCATGCACAGAAGTTAATTTTAATATTGCGATCATTGGGAAACACTCGAGAGGGATAAATCTATGGTTCATGTAACCCTGTCTCTATATGAAGTGTATTAGTCATTAGAATCTGGTTTTCAGTTTCAGATTATGAACCTCATAAGTAGATATGAGATATGATTTTCTTGAGACTGCTCTTTCATGCTGTCAAATTATAGTAATCTTTCAAATATTGTATCATTTCTTATTGCTTTTCTTCTTTGATGTTGATGTTTGAAATGCAAATTGCATAATCAGTGGACAGAACAAGCTTCTGAACCTAACAAGGAAGCGGTTATTAAAGCACTGCTAGATGCAAAAGAGGCCATGCAAGGGATTAGATATCTTATGCGCCTAATGGGTGAGGCTGCAGGTGTTCCAGTAAGTTCATTTCAGTAACTGAACACTTACTTATTTTGTTCTCTGTATAATATTGATTTTGCTTATAAAAATTGGTATGTCCAGGTAGAAAATATACTACCCTCGTGCATTTGCATTTTTTGTTGAAATTTGTGATATTGTTTTGCCCATTATAATCCCGTGAGGTACTACATCCTTAACTTTCTATGGAACAAGAGTGACTGCGAAGCTTACTTTGGCAATTTGCCTGGAATTCTATATGCCATCCCAATGATCCACATGGATCAATTAAGTTGGATATTGTTCTATTCCTTGGTTGTTAACCAGATTTGCATCCCATAGAAAGAGATAACTAGGGTTAGCGGTTGGGGTTTTTCATTTGGTTTTAGTATAATGACCTTTAATAAAAAGAAGCATGTGTTGCATAAAAAGAAAAGAATTGCCGATCAAGATTTATTACTCATGTTGGCTTAGAAAGTACAATTTACTACAATTTAAACCTACTGTATGCGAAGATTCTTTTTAGATCTTTAAGAAGATCATTTGGTTCTAGAAAATAACTACAAAAAGGAGGGAAAACTCTGGTTCAGTTAAAGAAGGAGCTGCTTTCTTTCAACATGTTAATTATGAACCCTTTAGTTCATTCAGAAGTCTGGTGTTTTAACAGTTCGGCTGCCATTTTGACTGTTTATGGAGCATATTAGCATAAATGATACACTTGCATGGTTTTCAGCTTTTATAATCTGTCGTCAGAGGATTGATGTTAGAAACTCACAAATGCTTTCCTAAAGATTGTCATTTGAAAATTTAACAGTATGTGTTCAGCAGTCTCATAATAAGTTGCAATGTATGCAGATTGAACCGGAATCACAAACACTACTTCTAGATGCTACAATGAACTTGGAAGGAGTATTGTTGGCTGGAGTTCCAGGAGCGGGAGGATTTGATGCAGTGTTTGCTGTTACTTTGGGAGATTCGGGCAGCAATGTGACAAAAACTTGGAGTTCACTTAATGTTCTTGCCATGTTGGTTAAAGAAGATCCTTGTGGCGTTTCATTAGAAAGTGCTGATCCTCGAACCAATGAAATCACATCAGCTGTGTCTGCTATTCATATTGAATAATAAGTTCTCCATCATAAAAATAAGTCACGGCAAAAATATTCTGTGGAATGTGGCTTTTAGACTAGGTATTAGTTTCTTTACAATTAGGGTGGAAAATGAAGGGGTTATTGAAAATAATCTTATGCGTGTTGGTTTTTTGTCAAGGTGCGCCCCTAAAATGTGTTAGTGCTTTAAATGAGCAGGATTTGATTCTTCTAGTTTCCTATGGCCAGAAGGAAAAAAGTGTATCATCATCATTCATCAAAATTTCCAAAGTATTGTCCAAGAAATTCCTTGTTTTTTCAAATCAGTCCACGATTCTGTAACCGGTAGAGCAAGTGTATTAACGAACAAAAATCTTCTTCCTCGCGACTTTATTTTCTACTCCCTCTCCCCTTGTTGTCCTTCTCCAGTCTAAATTGCTTTTATTGCGTGTATGTAGCCTGTGTTTGGAACTGCGTTCCAAAGTGAGACAGCCACAATATGTCTATCTTCAATATCAACGCGCGTCCATGTATCGCAGCTTGCAATTCCAAACATGCTGTAGCAATATCATTCTTGCAATTCCAAACATGCTGTAGCAATATCATTGGCCTTAGTGACTGAGTGACATACCAACGGACAAGGCTACAATATGTCTATCTTTTACCTAGTGACTGAGTGAAATACCAAGGATGGGTTGTAACTTGTAAGAACGTCTACTGTTTTCATAGAGCTATGTGCTTGCAGCACACTCAATGACAACATTTGAATTTATGCAGGTTTTGAATAAAAGAAAAATATCATGGTACTCGGTATCTATAGTATGACGTTTTTTTGCTTGACAATTAAGAGACAAAAAAATAACCATTAATCGTGTGATAGTGCTATACAATTTAATATATAATGATGCTCATAAATATACACACCCTAAACACCATGTAGGAACTCTTCAAAGAGGAAAGGACAACATTACACAGACGAAACTGGCCATCTAGTTCTAGCAGCTTAAAACTCATCACAGAGAAACAAAAAAGGAAAAAGAAAATCCTCACCGTGAATACATTCTGACACTAAATTTCAATGATAGGGCAAATAGTTATTTCTTCCGTACTTCAACTAGCATTTCATTCACATTTGTCGATTCAAGAAGACGATGGTTGGCGTTTCTCCAATTCCTAATCCCGGTATCTGGCAAGGAACTAGATTCCTGTTGGAAATGGCCACAACCTTAATACAAAATTTTATCCATTCAGAGTATGATATTCATCGCCTACCCTAAAACTGCCACACTCTGCCAGAGCTTTTGCACTGAGTTCCCTGCCATAATTGCAGACATAATTCAGACCTACAAGAAGCTCAGTGATTAATTCTTCTGTCTTTTCTTGATTTGCAAAGTAAAGGGTTTGCACCAGCACTACATTCGTTCGCGAAACGAAGCTTTGTTGCTCGAAACTCCTCTCAGATTGCCATCTTATCATGTTATGAGCAAGTGGTGCCAACCATTCCAATATACTTGACATTGCTTCAGCCCACTCTTCTGCTAGACTTGTGTCAAAGACTAATGATGAAGCCGCAGTCTTGGTATATGGCTTTAACTTGGCCTTAAGGGAAACTTTCACTCGTCTTGGTAACATGTTGTACAGGTCATCTCTTGCATCGAGACCGATCAAGTGTGGAGAAGCTGCTAGCTTCTCAATCACAATGATAACATTTGCATAGTGCAGTGCCAGAGCAGAAGCACCTAGGGTTTCAGGTGGAGGATTGAATAGCTTGCACAAAGATTTGAAGACTGATTGAGTATGATGAACTACTTTTCCAGGACCAAGAGGGTTTGAATTTGAACTAACTTCTTTGGGATTCTGAATTCCATAATGAACACCATTTGCACTTGACTGGCAGTCAGCGATAGAGGAATTGTCCCAAGCCATAAATCCTTTGAATGGTCCTACTTGCGTCATTCGACTAGGTCTTGTGTGAGTTTCCTTCCCACCTGTGGCGGTAGAGTGTTTATAAAACTTCCAATTAATCTTGCTCTTCTTATTTGTTCTAATATCTGGGACTGATTGATTCACATTCTTTCCAAGGGGACCTGAGTAAAAATTGACATTTGTATGCCTTCCTGAAATTGGGCCAGACTTTGTGGATGAGTCACCTAGGGGGCCTGAATGAGAAATGCTGTTTTTATTTGTTCTAGCAATTGGACCAGATCTAGTAGAAGCAATAGTATTAAGGGGTCCGGAAGAAAATCTGGCAATACTGTTCTGTGGTTGGTGGAATGAAGGTTGCAACAATGTAGAAACTGATTGACTTCTATAAATGAAATCAGAATTTAAGACACTTGAGTTATTGGTTCCACCAACATCTACCATCTCTTGAATTCCAAATACATGATTGATCTTACAGAATATTGTGAATAAGGATCTTGCCAAAAGATGCATTGTGTAATCATATGTCCTGTTCCACAAAGAGATATCCTGCAAGTTCTTCACTTCCTGCCTCTTCCATCCAACCTTCTTCTGATACTCAACTAGACTTATAACATCCGACTCGCCATTAGCTTTCATTCTTGTGAGAGTTTGTTCAAGATCAATGAGAACCTCCATCTCTTGATACAAACTTGCATTAGTAGATATAAACTTTTCCATCTTTTTGATCTTTTTTTCCATCTTCTTGGAAGTGAATTCCCATCCATATGGATCAGAACCCTTACTGATAAACTCGTAAAAGACATTCTCAAATCGTTTCAAAATTGGATCGCTGCATTTTTTCGCAAGCCTAGCCACAGACTCGGCCACATGTGCCATATTCTCAACTATCTCCATACAGACCAATCGCTCAATGAAATGATCATCATCGGAAACAAGCTTTTTTATGCCAACTGATTTAGTGATTTCCTCCCTTAACCTAGTAATCTGTTTATCACTCAAGGATTGCCATAAATTAACCAGCTTGGACATCAAGCTTGCTATTTCAAATGCTAGTACTCCAATCAGCTCCTTCTCGGAATTAGCATCGTGTTTTCGAGGAGCTCTCCACAGATTGCGAAACCATGATTCTGCAACCATTTTTTATTCAGGAATGGCCAAAAACTATGCTCTTCGAGACGAGCCCTTCATCGCAACTCTGTAACATACAGCAAATAAAACACAAAACTAGATTGTTAAGAAGAGCACTAATACCTAACATAGGTTTGAGATACCTTCAACGGCATCGACTCTTCTTAGGTGCTAAATGTAATATCCCAAAATAATACAAAAGCAGCTATTGCAAACTACTTGCATTAAAAGAGACCAAATATGTTTATAACGTCATTACTTGTAAGTCAAAAAACAATCACAAAACACATGCACTCTGTCTTTTAGTTTGTCCGAAGCCGGCTGGGGTTGAAGTCACAATAATTCACTATTTGTTTTGTCTTCTTAGTTTTACATGTGTCAAGTACAAAGACAAATCACTTGGGATTAATGAAATTAGAAGTATCCGTTTCCTTTTTTATGGTTTTGAAATGTATTCAGCGTATTAAGCATTTTGAAAGAATTGATAGATGAGCCTTAGGTACTGTAGTATCTTATTTTTCAGATTACTTCTTTAGATCTTAATTTGTCTAAGTTTTGGTGTATTCTGAAAATTATAGCAAATGCAAAACTAAGTTGAAATGCAAATATTATGGGGATTGATGGATAGGTCAAATACACGAATTAAAAATTTTAGTAAGAATTAACTATATAAAATAAAAAAGAAAATATTCTTTGTGTTATATGCTTTGTCAAGGCATACAATTCTAACAGAAGTTTTCATAATTTAATACTTTGTATTGAATCATCAACAACAGTAACCCACTAGAAACTGCTCTGGAAAATTTATCTACATTGAAGTATAAGCAAAAAGTAATGTTCATATTTCTCTTTGTTACTCTTTTTGTTTTCTTGTCTTGAGCCTTCTACTTTCTGATGGATAAAATAACAAGGTTTATTCATAACATAAACCTAAATATGGATCCAATGCTCTATCCTCTCATTCATTAAACCAAGAACTAACTACAATTTCAAAGTTGAAAGGGACTATAATTTTTAAAAAATTTCCATAACAATTCACCTTAGAATCACAATTAGAAAGAAAAAATGAGATAAATCTAAAGTCCCATAAGCAAACCCAGATTCCAAAACCTTTATTATTTTCAATAATAAAAATCACATATTTACACACTTTTGAACAATGAATATACTTTACAACACTTTACCAGCCTGTTTGGTTTGGTTTTAGGGGCAAAAAACTTTACCAGTAAAAACTCAAATCTCATCATCATAAAGCTATTAAAGCAACTAGTAAAAAGTAAAAAATGGAAAAGTGTGATAAAACAGAGCTTGAGAAAACAGAAACTCACCGATCAGAGAGAAGCAGAAGCAGCACGGTGGAAGATGAGGGAGAAGGAGATGGGAAAGTACAGGGAGTGTTGGTGCACATGGAAATGAATGGAATGCAAACAAAGCAGAGAAGCAGAGAGAAAACGAGTGAAAGCCAACGACATCCAAAATAAATAATTATTTTTTTATTTTGAAATTAATACTCCATCAATATTCCACAGCTCATTCCTTTTTTTATTTCATTTTTAAGATTACATATTATAAAATACCCTTAGTATGTTTTTATCCCAAAAAAAAAAAAACTTAACTACAGTTTTGTTCTCTTATTTTATCAAATCCGTAATTTTAGTTTTTCTAGTTTATTTTTTGCAATTTTAGACTACCTATTTAATCAAATTGGCAATTTTAGTCCTCCTGTTTTATTTTTCGCAATTTTGATCCCAATTTTAGTCCCCCAGTTAAATTGTCATCCAATTTTTTTAGAGAAATACTAACGTTGAAGATGCAGGTCGTGTTAGCGTAATCATTGCGTGTTGACGTGGCAGGTGCATGTCATGCTGAGACCCAATGATATTCAAAATTCAATCTAATAATATACAAAATATAAAAGTGAAAATATAAATATGTAAACACCAAATGATTATGCCGGCACTAAACGTCTCTACCATGTTAGCATTTTCGTAAAAAAAAAAGGGTGTGTAATTTAACAAGGGGACTAAAATTGCGAATAAAATTGTGAGAGAAAAAATAGGGGAACTAAAATTGCGAATTTGATAAAACTTGAGGACCAAAATTGCGTAAAATAACATAGGGGAACTAAAATTGCAGATCCGCTAAAATAGAGGAACCAAAAGTGTACAAAAATTTGGTAAAAAAAAAAAGTGTGCAGAAAAAACCCTTTGGTGGCCTAACCCTCTTTAGCACACTTTTTTTTAACACATTCATTTTTATTAACTGAAATTCATGAGTTACAATAAATAAGAGAGTGTTGAAAAATTAACGTTAAAAAATGTTTGGCAAAAGGTCCTTTAAATTTATTTAAAATGCCGGTTTCATTCTTTAGGTTTTTTCTCCTCATCTAAGTCTTTTAAGCCTATGTGGCTTTTACAATAGATTTGTATGATTTAAGAAGGCAAAAATGTAATTTCGGTCTTTTAAGTTTATTTTAGTATTTACAATTTAAATCATCATCTTCTTTCTCAAAACTAAATATTAATTTTTAATACCATTTCAATTTTCAACCAAAAAAAACTCATTTTAAATGCTACTTACAAGTAAATTAAACTTATTTTCACTATTTATCATCTTGTTCCTCAACACATAATCTATCATCTTCTTCAACCAAATTAAACCCTAACCTCCCCATTTATAGTTAGAATTAAGCCCATTTTCAACATCATTTCAATTTTCTAGATCTGAAAACAACTCATGGTGAATGTGTGTTGTAAACTTGTATCTTTAATTTTAAGTGTAGGTGGGGGGAGGGGGACAGGAAGGGGAGCCGTTTAAGAAGAAGGAGAAACCAGAAGAAACAACTAGAAGGAGCAACTGGTCTTTTAACAATATCAAAAGGGAAATTTTTGAAAAACTTAACGGACCAAAATGAAACTAAACAAAAACTTATAAGACTCAACTGAAACATTTGGCGTTTTAAAGAAACTCAGATGTGCATATCAATGGCTAACTAATCCAACCACGAACCTACCATAGAATATATACACCCCCATAACTTCTATTCCATGTTTGGACCATCTATTTTCCCTGGTTTGTGGTGAGGGAGGGAGATGAAGATCCTTGAGCATAAAAGAGATGAGGGAGGATCGAGGCGACATCAATGGCATTGTTGGTAGTGTCACAATGGTGAACGGTGACTGGAGATGGTGGTGGTGGTTATGGAATGTGATTGATGTTTATGAAAATGTGAAGTTAGGGTTTAATTTTAAGGAAGAACGTGATTTAAATTTTAAGTGTAAAATTAGCTAAATCCATGTCATCTATATCTCTCCCACGTGTACAAGCTATCACAGAAAGGCACATCACAGCTTAACGACCAATGCAACTTCTGTTAACGGGTTTGGATGGAAAGTTCAAACTTTGTTAAAAATTTAAAACATAAAGAACCGAAGTGAGAAAAAAAACTTAAAGTAGCGAAAATGCATTTTTGCCAAATGATTTGTGCAAACTCCTCTCAACAATATTCTTTATGTGTGTAAACACTTGTCTACTCCTTTTAGCCATTTTATTCTTCATAATGCATTATTAGAGTTTTCGACTCTTAATAGCTCTTTTAGATAAATTATGTGACTAATATTCACTTCTATTGATGGAGTGAAGAAATTAACCATTGATTTTTTAGTCACAAGTACGTTGGACACCACATCTTAACCCAAAATCTTAAGACATTGAGTTTATGAGTCGCATCACTTACTAACCAACATTCACTTGATACACGGTATTTAAGAAAGTGCCAAGATGCACATGACAAAAACTTGAAGCATTTTTTTTTGTGTTTGAGAAAACTTGAAGGATTGATTGCAATTTGTCCATCTCTATCATTATTGGGAACTACACGGAATTGCATCATTTTACCAACATGCCCTCTTCCTTTTTTTTGGTGAAAAAAAAACAGTCAAAACAGTCGCACTCATGCGTGATGCAGATTTGTTTTCATGAGTCTTTTGTTTTATGAGAGTCTTCTTTGACTAATAATGAGTTCCTGTAACTTTTATCATTATCGTGGGGCGATTTGATAATGTCAAGAAGCTTTAAATCCAATAAGTGTCGGTGTATGGTTAAGATTTTTGTCTCAATTTTAGAAGAAAAACAACGTGAATATAATTGAAAAGCATTTTTTTTTTGATGGAAAAATTGAAAAGCATGTTTGATGTGTTTAGATTGTAAATTTACAATGGATAAAATTTGATTTTGTATGAGTAGAATTAATCTACCCTGGACATGGGCAATGGCGGATGCAAAGACAAGACACTGTGGGCAATTGCCCCACCAGAAAAGAAAATTTACTTGCTATATGTCTGTTAATAACCAATGAAAATATTTACTTGCCCCCACAATAACCAATAACTATTCATTTGTCTGATTGTCTCTCTCTCTCTACACTTTGTCTCAGTGAATTCATCTTTATTATGACTATTCTAATTTTAATAAGTAAGTATATGTTATGGCAATGCTTCCTTCTCTGCTCAATTGTGGTTATCTTTATTTTTATTCTAATATTATTATATTAATGCACTTTATTTTATTTTGTCATAGTGCTTTCTTATTCAGTATATTGTTTGGTATTTTTTATGCAATTTGTCAATTGTAATTTAGTGTTTTTTATTTTTTTATCATGTCATTGGTGTGTAGTTTCTACCGGTTTTTTTGGAGACTAATCTACGTCGAGAACCTGGCTGGCCTGTACTTGGTTTTGCCGGCCCATGTGGTTCTTCCCTCCCAACAGAGTTTTTATCACACCCAAAATTTGAACCCAAAACCTCAGAGTGGAATCCAAGTCCAATTACCACTCAGACCAACCATTGTTCGTTTTTTTATTTATTCTAAGTATGTTAATGTAAAATAGTGATTTTTCCATATATGTTGATTTATTCCAATTCTAAGTATGTTAATTTATTGTGTATTTTGTAAAAACAGATTTTATTTTTATCTTGTGAAATATAAAGATAGTTTGTTTTCTTGCCCCCACAATTGAAATTTTCTGGATCCGCCACTGGACATGGGTCAACCCGGTGCTCCCGGATTCGATTTCCGCAGTGGACAAACTCGGTATTTACTAGTGCAAAATTTGATCCTAAATACGAACAAAAATTAGTCTTTCGTTGAAAAAAAATCGATTAGAAACCTACAATTCCTTAGTATTTCCATCGAAGTATAAGCTTGAAAGTTGAAAGTAACATACTGCAAATAAAACTCTTTGTTGTTAAGAAAAATAAGGTTTTTATATGAAGGGTAATATAAGATTCAAGATATTAGTTTATGAATCATAATAATGAGCTTAAACAAAAGAAGCATTTCTTCAAATCTATTAGGAATTTGAAAGTGATAGAGTCTACTATCGTGTTGGTCAACATCTCATATAAATAACATATCTTAAATGATACCTTGCTTGTTTTTTATATGTTAGCCTACAGCTGTTAGATGAATATTTGATTAAATTTGACTAGTTAGGTAGGGGAATCAGACACTGATTTTCTGGGCATTTGCTTTTAGGGTCTCTCTCTATCTTCTTTTTTTCTTCCTTTAAAATATTGGATTAACAACCATGTAATGTATAGGCTACAGAGTCATTAGAAAAAAACGATTTATCAAAAAAGATTATTAAGAATCCAAGTGAAATTAAAAACTTTCTAAAATTAACTATGTGCTACATTCGTTCTCGTCTATTTTTATTTTAAAAGTTTAAAATAATATTGATTTATAATTTTTTAACTTTTTATGTCAATAGGTACTCGATTCCACTCCGGTGTCCAAGAAAAGTGATTCTGACAAATCCAACGTTTGATTGAGAGATAAGTAAGTTTAGCTCAAAATTGTTTCATCGCCAAAGATCGAACTTGAACACTAGCCGAATCCACCTTGCTCCGTATCTTGCTGTCTATCCGGGTTGATCCGAGACTGCAGTTGGTAGTGCTCCTGTCAGATCAGATCTTTGTGTTTTGAGTGAGGGGGGGGGGGGGGGGGGGTATTTGCAAAGATACTCTGACGCTCAAGTCGGTATTGAGGATTGTGGAGTATGCAAGAAATGAGTAATACATACCTTTTGTGGCTATGCGAGCCACTATTTATAGGGATCCATCTCACTCTGAGTCGTTGGATCGACCGGGTGAATTTGAGTCGTCGAGGTTTGATAAAGAGGGTCTTGGATATGGATTTAAGCAATTGGGCTGACCCATGTATAATTAGGCTCATGGACCTCGTGGCCCAATATGAAATGCAAAGTCATAGACGTAGATCCTAGTCATTGGACTGATCTGAGTCCAGTTCGCTTAATGGACCTCGTGACCAATCCAGAACACACCTCTTTAGATGCAATGCATTAATCACTCAGTCACGCTCAAACTAAGAGTTTCCCAATCTTCATTTTTTTCGTTCGCGTAAAGACATTAATTGTATAACTCTTGATGTAACTAATTAATATTCATATTTATATAGAAAATATTGATAGAGCATAATCATTATTATTTTTGTACAAAGCCCAACTAAAATTTTGAATTATGAAAACATATTATGATATGTTTCATAAATAAAATAATAAAAAAATTAAATTATGAACTTGTAATAATTTATTAAAAATGACACATAACTAAAACATGACATACAATACAAAAGTTTTTAGTATTAGAAGCAAGAGTTTCCATTTGGCACAACTTCATTGAATAGTTATAATAATAAGTAATAATAAGGATATGCAATCAGCTGAAAATGAGTCTTTGGTGTGGGGGGGGGGGGGGGGGGGGGGGGGCACTGATGGTGTCTTCTCAGCTTCCTCTGCTTTCAAACTTCTGCAAAGACAGACCCAGATACCTAACCAGGAGCTTTTCAGGTTGGTTTGGAAGTGGCGTGGCCCTGAGAGGGTCCGTCTCCTCCTCTGGAAGGCAATGCATGGCAAACTTTTAACCAATTTGGAGAGAGTCAGAAGGCGCATGGCCAGTTCTTCAACTTGCCCTCTGTGTGATGTGCACTCTGAGAGCCTCTTCCACTGCTTCAGAGACTGCCAACTTGTTGCAACTCTCTGGTTGGAGCTCCTGCAAATAAACAACAGATCTGGCTTTTTCACTACCACTGACTGGTTTTCGTGGTTAGCAAATAACTTGAAAGGGAATGTTTCTCAACTTACCTCGCATCAGTGGAGCCTCACGTTTGGGGTTGCCATAGATGTGATCTGGAACGCTCGCAACGACCTCATTTTCAAGCAGAACCGATCTTCGTCTCAGCAGCTTCTTCGTCGTACTCTGAGTCGTGTTGATGCCATCCTTGATGCGGCGAAAAGAGAGCAATTCCTCGGAAGCAAGTCTTCTCTGATTCCCAAACCCATGACTTGGCAGAAATCCACGGTGGGTAACTGGAAGCTAAACTGCCACGCTTCGATGACCACGGCAGGTGCTAGGGTTGGCTGTGGTGGCGTGATTCGCGACGAAAACGACACCTTCAGGTGGGCATTCACTCAGAAGTTGGATCCTTGCACTATTTTAGAGGCTGAGCTCCAGGCGATTCTCCATGGCATCACGCATGCGAAACGTAAGGGCTTCACGGATCTGGTGGTCGAATCCAACAGTGAAAGTGCTATTCTTCTTCTTTCTGAAGGAGTGCCTCACATGCATCATCTTGAGTGCTTGATCAAGCAGATTCATCTGATAACGGCGGAGCCGGTGAATATCAGGTGGTGCCACACCTACAGAGAGGCGAACACGGTGGCGGATGCGTTGGCTAGGGCGAGCTTTGAGTTCACGGAAGATTTTGTGGATTTTACGACTCCTTTAGCTTGGATTGTCCCTCTTATAGAGTTGGATACGGGTGGGTAGGGTTTCTCCCTTGTTTAGGGTTTTGGGCTCTTTAGCTGTTTGTGTTTTTGTTGGGCTTTGAGCCCTTTTGTTCACCAAAAAAAAAATAAGGATATGCAATCAGCCGCTTTACCTTCTAGCATTTGTGAGGAAGTTGATAAGAGGTGTCGCTCTTTCGTTTGGGGTGATGAGGAAGATAAACGCAAAATGCACCTCATAAATTGGAGCACGGTTTGCAATACTAAAAAGCAAGGTGGTTTGGGCCTTAGACCAACTAGATTGGTCAATCAAGCTTTTTTATACAAAAACAGTTGGAACCTTTGCACCAACACTGATTCTTTGTGGGTTTCGGTTATGCGCAATAAATACAAGTGTGGTAACGACATTGTGCCCAAGATAAATGTTCAACGAGAATATTCAAATCTTTGGCGTGGAGTTTGTAAAGTTTGGCCCGAATTTTTCAAACATCTTCGATGGAATATACAAAATGGTGCTACCATTCGTTTTTGGCAAGACTCGTGGGTGCCTGGTCATGGTCCTCTAATTGAAGAATTAATTCCTAATGTCCAAATCCAACTACCAAACCTTACATAAATACTACTACTTCTGATATTATTTGTTGTCTTCCAACCCCTGGCCGCAATTTGGAAGCTGACAGGCTTGTGTGGGGTCCCAGCCCGGACGGTACTTTCTCTTCCAAACCCGCTTTTACCACTATCCATCAACCTATGCCTAGTCCTCATCAGAATCTCTTTCCCGGCATTTGGTAACGGCCCGGTCCGGAGCGAATCCGCCTCCTCCTTTGGAAATACAGATTGGAATCTGATTTTTGAAATTACCTTGGATGTTATTTGGAAATCCAGAAACGACTTGGTGTTTAATCAGATCCACAACACTGCTCAGCATCTTATTCTCAGCATACGCAACCGTGTTACTGCTATTTTAGAGGCTCAGAAACGGAATAACATTGTGAAAGGGCCTTTCGATCAAGTTCAGGCTTCCACTACGCTGTTCTGGGAGAAACCTCCCCAAAATTGCTTCAAACTGAATTGTGATGCTTCCGTTACCAGTTCGGGAGCCATTGCGAATTGCGGAGGTTTACTTCGCGACAGTTCTGGTGCGTTTATTTGGGCTTTCACGCAGAATCTGGATGCTTGCACGACCTTAGAAGCTGAGCTCAGATCTATCAAGCTTGGAGTGGAATTAGCCCAGAAAATGAAAGTGACGAATCTGATTGTAGAGAACGACAATATCACCGCTATCAACATGCTCGTGAATGGTACTCCGTCTTCGCACAAGCTCGCGAATCTGGTTGGCGAAATCCAAGCTCTGGCCACGCCGTTATCAGTGGTGAGATGGCGCCATATCACCAGGGAGGCAAATGGAGCAGCTGATACTTTGAGCAAGATGGTGACCACTCACTCTAGGGTTTTGACAGTGTATCATTCTATTATTCCTTGTATCCGCTCCATTCTGGAGTCGGATCTGGACCCTGTGTAATTTTTTGTTCCCTCTGGCCTTAGGCCTTGTTGTTGGGCTGTGAGCCCACTTTGTTCACCAAAAAAAAAAAGGATAGAGGTACAATCAGATTGATCAAATCTTGTTGGGGACATTCTCCGTTCACAAAATAGAGTCAATTCTAATAGTCAAGCCTATCAACTAATGAGCAATTTTTGTCAAAAAATAACTCATGAGCAATTATTGCGATAAAAAAAAAAACTTATGAGCAAATTGTGCACACAGATTATGCAGCAGGAACAGGGTATCAAGGAAATATGAAATATATCTATCATCTAACCTAACAAAGTCGTCAACACATTAAGCTTATCCAATTATGAATGACTTCCATAGCTTCTTTAAGGTACAATTCAACTACAAGTGATATCGGGATTGCCCAAGCCTTTTGTTTGGAAGCCAAATGATGTATGGAGAAGATGCATAAATTGATGTTAATCTCATTAGCATAGTCACGCCATATGTTCTTCTAAAAGATCTTTTATACACTTTCTCCAATATTCACTCTATAATTGGATAGAATTCATGTAAAATGGTAGGACCCACGTGAATTTTAGCCAATCATAAAGTGTGAGTGTTGGAAAGAGTGTGTAAAAGAGAATGTTACTAGCATTTCTCGTTCTTCTAAATACCAAGCTCAATTGTGGCTTTTCATTTAATTCCATCGAATATAAAAAATTACATATTATACACTACTTTTGATCAAGCTTTTTGATTGGAAGATTTGAATTAATTTTTTTAGAAAGGGGACTACAACAAGACTAATAAGCAACAAAATGAGAAAACGAAACGGTGAACTCAACAGAAAATGGTTAATAGACTAACAACTCAGCTCTAACCTCCTGTAACCGATTGGAAAAATGATTACAATAGCAATACAATGATGTAGTTGGTTAAACCGACTACTAATTAGATAACTCGTAATACTCCTCCTCAAGATGGAACAAATATATTATGGAGTCCCAACTTGGAAATAAATGAATGAAACTATGACATTAGCAGTGCTTTAGTTAAAGTATCAATCAATTGGTCGTGAGTAGACACGCGAACCAGTTTGAGGAAGCTAGAGTGCACAAGTCCGCGAATGAAATGAAAGTCAATATCGATTTCTTACGAGCATTCATTGCACGTAGGGTTGTTGGGCAAAGAAATGGTTGATTTACTATCACAGTATACCATAATGACTACATAGCGACCTCAAAAGTTTGCAATAGTTGGCGCATCCATAACAGCCCCCGCTAAATGTTGCAAGTGCTCGATACTCATCATTCAGTTGATGAACGTGCCATTGTATTCTGCTTTTTAGACTTCCAAGCAATCAAAGTTGGGCTTAAGAAAATGCAGAAGTCCATAGTGACATTTTTTTTTGATGGAAAATCAACTCGTTTCATTTCATCATGAATGATAGAATCAATACAAAGAGGAGTGGTGTGAAAAAAACAGGGGCTAGTATGAGATAAAGAAGCCCGTGCAAGAGCATGAGCGACCCTATTGACTTGCCTCTTAACAAAAGCTAACTTATAGCTAGAATAAGAAGATAAAATGGCCCTAATATGACAAATAAGATGACCCATTTCAGTAACATAAGTTATTCCAGGTGTTAAAATCGCTTTAACAATAACTTGGCAGTCTATTTCAAATTGGACATTTGTATATCCTCTTTCAATGGCAAGAAGCATTGCTTGGTGGAGAGAATGCAGCTCTCCCTCGACTGGTGATATACAACTTATTATTGAATCTGTTCGAGCCATGACAAAGTGTCCTTGATCGTTTCTGAAACAACATCCAAACCCCACACGATTTTGCTCTTGAAACATTGCAAAATCTGTATTGCATTTTAAGTAGCCCGACATCGGTTTCTCCCAAAATGAGTGAGTTCCCGGAGCTGGAAAGATAGGATCTCGCAGCTGTTGAGCACTGTGACATTTTTTATAAACAAAGATTTATGACATTTTCTGTTTATTTTTTTAAAACTTTTTTATCTCATTTTTGATTTTTTTTTTTATAAACAACAAAGAAAACACTCACCAACCCTGTTTTTTTTGCTTTTGTCAAAAAAAAAACCCTGTTTCTTTGTAACCAATTCTCCTTCAATATAGAACGAAGCTACGAAAATGGATGTCCAGCGGCGTGACATGGAACCGCACGAAGAAACTTTAGTGGAAGCAGCGCTTCGAGTTCTGAACACCGCCGACCCATTCGAGAAAGCGCGACTCGGCGACACGGTGGCTTCTCAGTGGCTCCAAGGCGCTATTGCCGAACCTTACGACCCTTCTCGCGACCTTCACGTCCCTGATCGCCCAGCAAGGCTCTCAAGCGTCTCTGCATTCTTCCAATTTCGTCTTATTTGTGTTCGATGAAATTCCCCACCGACAATCTGACATGAATGGCATTTTTGCAGGTGAAGTTGGTTTCGCCGAGTCTCATGCCGAAGCTGGGAAAAGCAGGAAGCTTGCAAAGCAGGATAGCCATCGTGCATAGCCTTACTCACACTGAAAGCTGGGCCATTGACTTGTCTTGGGTATACTTCTTCTTTTTGCCTAGTTTTTTCTACCGTATCTATTAGTGTTCATTGAAGATTTAACTTTTATACACCAAATCCTCTTAAATTTGAGTAGGATTCCCTTTTAGAATTAGAGTGTTTAACAAAATTTTATCCGGTTTCCTTTGCTGTGCATTTGTTGTTTGTTTGGAAAACATTTATATCAGTTTTTAATACAGTTCATAGTTCACACGCTGCCTTAGTTTTTCATACAGTTCATAGGCTGCTACAAACGTTTATTGGTAAAAGTATTTAAATGTATATAATACATTCTGGCAGGATATAATAGCTCGTTTTGGTAAGCAAGAGGCAATGCCTAGAGAATTCTTTACAGATTTCGTGAAGGTAGCACAGGATGAAGGGCGACACTTCAGCCTTCTTGGTGCACGGCTTGAGGAATTGGGATCTTATTACGGAGCATTACCGGCTCACGATGGCCTTTGGGATTCCGCCACTGCCACTTCCAAAGATTTATTATCACGATTAGCCATTGAACATTGTGTCCACGAGGTGTGTCTTAAATTGAGCCTATCTGCCATTCTAATTTTTGGTTATTTATGGTTTTGTTTTATGTTTATGATGAGTTTAGTTTAGGTGGTTAACCTGATTGGAGATCTCTTGTAAAAAAACCTGGAAAGATACCTAGATCACTTTTCTTTTTTGCCAAAATCAAGATTGAAAAGGAATGTCTTTTTGCTTGTCAATACTGGATTTATGGGTTTCTTTGGAGGAAGGGGGTGGGAGTGCAGGAATGGGGTGCTTAAGCAATCCTTAAAGGCTTAAACATTTTTTCATCCTTTCAGAAGCTCTGATTTTTCAAAGACAAAATAAAAGCATATGTTTCAAATAGTTTAGTTTTCTTAATACTTGAAATAGATGAGGGTTTTGTCTTTGTCCCATCTCATGGGACTTGTAGTTACTAGTATTTGTGAAACCCTTTTCCTTTGGAGAACTGAAGAGCAAAGTTATCCAACCCAAGTTGCAATTAAATGTTTTATTAATATTTGAAAAACTCAGCATCACAATTTCCTTGATTCGCATTCCTTACATTGCATAAGATAGTTTTTTTTGTCTCAGGTGCATTCATATATGTACACATGTGCCAATGAGGGTTGACTAAACTAGTAGGATCAAACAATGTTGAGAAAAAGGTCTTGGATTTGATTCTTGCTTGTGGACTTTTATTGGTGGACCCTTTATAAGTACAATCATTTTTTTTCAGATCATTTCACAAGTTTGATATATTATGTAGTTGTTAACATGGTCAAACTCATCAATTTAGGTGTCAATGAAATTTTGGATGATTGTATAAAAAAGTTTTACGTTGATGGTGTATCAAGATTAAACCCGATGTTCATTGTCGTTTTTAGACCAACTACTAAATTGAATATTAATGGCTTCTCTTTTTTTCCTACAAATATATATCAATTGATTTAGTACTACTGCCGTGAGGCTTTGAATTTCTTTGGTTTGCTGCTGTGCTATTTTTAAACTATAATATTCTTAGAATGGCCCCTCTGTTCTTTTCTCTCACACACGTTCTACATCACGTCAAAATGATCTTGTCTAAAATGCACTCCCGGGTTGTGTATGAACACAGGCCAGAGGACTTGATGTGCTGCCTACAACAATCTCACGTTTCCGCAATGGTGGCGATAGCACTACAGCACATTTACTAGAAAGTGTGGTTTACCCAGAAGAAATTACACATTGTGCTGCTGGAGTGAAGTGGTTCAAGTATCTATGCAATAGGTCTAGAAATCCGGCCTCAGATCAAGAAGAGCATGAAATTTGTGCAGCGGAAAGTGGAACCACAACCGAGGTGATTGAAGTGATTCCAAAGTTTCATGCAATAGTGAGGACATATTTCAGAGGACCTTTGAAACCACCTTTTAATGAGGTTGCGAGAAAAGCAGCTGGATTTGGTCCCGAATGGTATGAACCCCTTGCTGTTAAAGAGGTGGATGCACAATAACAGACATATCTCTTTGATTACTAATTATCAATTTCTTGCTGCAAACATCTTGGGCAGGTAACACTGAATATTAGTTTTGGCCTTTTAGTTTTAATTTAAATAACTTATTTTTTATTAAAAAAATGATGTTTTTTTTATTCTTTTTTAGAATATTGTTTAAATTGAGATTTAATGTGCTTATCGAGAGTTATAATAAAAAAAAAGGCTTATAATCATAGAGAAGAACCAAAATGTCCAGAAATTTAAAATGCCCTGCAATGCTGTGCTCATCAATCCTAATCCAAAAGGACAAAGTCCCCTTCACATTTGTAGCTGATGCTAAAGCAAAATTAATAGTCAATAATTTGTTATGTCGATTTGATGGGATATCTAAGATAACCATAAGAAAAAAAACAGTAAATCCTAATGATATAAATATTCATCCAAAAATACCCCCTTATGAAATAATTGTAATAATGACTTGTATAATTAATTCGCGTGCCTAGTAAATATAAATCTCACTTTTAATAAGGGTATGAACGGAAAATTAGCATTTAATACACCTGAAAATTGATAAGTATTTCTTATAATATGTACAAAAAAGGAACTCTCTTATTTCTTATAATATGGACTGGAGGAAGTACAAGTTATTCTAACTCTTGAATTACTTCTAAATCTTGGTTTAATTGTCTAGTGATTGCACTTGCCCCCTTTCTCCTTAGTCCTTCTCCGGAACCAGAAGCAAAGGGATTAGGAGGTATTGGGGTTTTGTCTACATCTCCCTCTAACATTTGAGCAACCGTCTGCATTGAAGGTCGATCCATAGCATGCCACTGAATGCACCAAAGCCCCACAATGGCCAATTTCCTTGCAATTGTTGTATCCCCTTCATCATCAACATGAATCCTCATTTCCTGCCGTTCTTCAATAAGATTATAAATCCATTCTGGATAGTAAACGTGGCCAGTGTTTTCCTCCAAATCCTCTGTAATCTTCCTCCCTCCTATAGTTTCAAGCAACATCATTCCATAGCTATAAACATCCGACTTGTAGGACACATTTCCAAAGTTTCGCGAAAAAACTTCGGGAGCAATGTACCCCAAAGTTCCTCTGGCTGCAGTCATTGACACTATGCTCTGATCCCTTGAACACAATTTAGCTAGACCAAAGTCACATATTTTTGGAACAAAGTTATGATCCAGCAACACATTTTGTGGTTTGATATCAAAATGGAGAATGCGCTGATCACAACCTTAATGAAGATATTCAATTCCTTTAGCTATTCCCAAAGCAATTTCATGTAGCCTTTTCCAACCAAGAAAGTTTTGCTTGTTGTCTGGTGAATTTATGAACTTCTGCAATGAACCATTTGGTAAGAACTCGTAAACAAGAGCTCTTATAAAGCCATCGGCGCAGAAACCGACCAAGCGAACAATGTTAAGATGGTGGATTCTACCCATTGTACCAACTTCATTAACGAAATCTTCTCCATTTCCCTGGGAAAAATTGAGGATCTTCACGGCAACATTAAGTTCTTTCGAAATGCTTCCTTTGTACACAGTTCCGTAAGCTCCTTGTCCCAACTTGTCCCCAAAATTATTAGTAATTCCCTTGATTTCTGCATAGGAGTATCTGGTAGGCTTAAGAGCTTTATAGTTTTTAAGAAATTTTTCCATAATTGCTTGTTTTTGCTTCTTCAGTATGTAAGAGTCATAGATGTGGAAGACCCCACCAATCAACAGAACAAAAAACAAAGATCCTAGGATTGACCCTGCATTTACGAAAACTAATTTAAGGAAAATGATAATCTTCTTGCATGTTATTATTCAAAGCAAAAGTAGCTTTGAAAAAACTAACCCGTGGTTACTAGAGCTGTTGATGAACCTGCAAATCACATTAGCAAAGCTTAGTTTATGTTATCATGTTATCGCTCGGAAAAAGCCTTCAGATATCTCAATAATCTCTTTTGATTGAATCCACCTAAATAGTTGCAAGCAATCATTTCTGACAAAATATTTCCATGAATTTGAAAAAAAGAAGTGTTTCTTAAGACATTTCTAGTTAAAAGCTGCATACTAGTGTCTTCATTTCATCTACATATAATAGTTCAATTAGCTTTCTAACTTTGAAGATTGTATATACTTAGTTGAACAGAACATAGCCTCCAAATACAGATATATGTTACCTTTGTGGTTTTGGGGGAAACAATATATTTGCCTGTTGGCAGTATTATTCTCCCACTTCCACGTACACCTGTTTCCTTTTGACTCACAATGTTTACAATTCGGCTCAGACCATGTCAAATGAAGAAAGTTGTGTTTAGAAAGAAAATTAGAAGGGTAAGATGAAATATTGAACATTTTGGTGCAAAAATACAGGGGCAGATCGTTGATATATTTATAAGACGGGATGGCGTACACTTGAGAGGTGGGGGTGGATAGGCATGGAACCGAATATTTGTCCGAAGAATCTCTATCCATGGCTGAACAATTGAAAAAGTGATAGGCACCATCTAAATCATCGGAGTCAGGATTGAACTGGAAATGGGAGGATGACAAAGTGAGGTTGTGGAGCTGTCTGTAGAGGCAGCCTTGCTGATCCGATAGTTCAATAGTTTGGTGTCTGTAGTTAATATTATTGACAATGAGCTTCACTGAGTGAGGGAGTTCAATCACAATTTGGTTGTTTGAGGAACAAGATAAATCAAACCCGGGATAGCCACATGTCGGTGGTTGGAGGCCTTTGATTCGGAAAGGGAATCGGATCGGTTGATTTCCGCAGGATAATTCTGGACAGTTAACTGTGGATGTCCCAAGTGCAACAAGTTCAAGGTAAAGCATGAACAATAGTGCTATGGAAGAAGATGTTTTTACAATATAAGCTCCCATATCTTCTTGAGCAAGTGTGTTTGGCACTGTACAATGTGCGCCTCTCTCGGTTTATAACAAATTTACAAGATCACTCCGACTTTTGCTTCCCAATAATTCCACGAGAGTGAGTCATGGAATTTAAGGATCTCTTTGCAATTTATTGGAAAACTGTAATCTATTAATCTATTAATTTTTAACAAAATCCAAATTATTTACTATCATCAACGATCAGAAATAGTCAAAAATTGAAGCTGCTATAATTTGATAGGTCCTACGTAAACCAGAAAGAAACCCGATCGAAGACCTGTTAATTCCAAGTCAACAAGTCTTCCAAGCTACAGTAACTTCCACGCGGCACAACAAGTGATGTGATGTGACTATCACATCACTTTCCCAATAATTCACTCACAAGTCAGTCTTCGACCCAGCTTCCACGAACTGCATGCTTAATTACTTCATATCCTTACGTAGAAGGCAAAAAACCCATCTTGGTGCAAAAAAAAAAAAACTTATTTACCAAAATAATGCACATTGTGGGTTATTTACTAAAGTAGGGCAATTTTTTTTATAGTTCAGAAGTCGCCCCCCCAGGGTGACTTCTAAACTGTGTTTTGCAATTTTTTTTAAAATGCAGTTTAGAAGTCGCCCCCCAGGGTGACTTTTGAACTGTGTTTTGCAATTTTTTTTTAAAATGCAGTTCAGAAGTCGCCCCTCCAGGGTGACTTCTGAACTATGTTTTGCAAATTTTTTTTAAATGCAGTTCAGAAGTCGCCCCCCCCCCCCCCCGGGGTGACTTCTAAATTGTGTTTTGCAAATTTTTTATTTAATTATATATTAATATATAAATACCTAAATAAATTAAAAATAAATTTATAAAAATGATTATACCTATTTATAATTTAATTACGTTAATATTTACGAAAAAAAATTAAGAGATTAAAAATTGGAACATAATATAATATAGAAAAAAGACTGAAATAAACAACAAAATTTTCAGAAATACAAGAATAGAAAATAAAAAACGAAACGAGAGGAAAACATGATCGAAACTACTTCCAGCAAACATTTTCTGGTAGTGGCCATTGGACCGCTGGAGGGATAACCCGACGGATGATGTGATCGGTGGAAATAGTTGTTTCGACGCACAATTCGATAGGACTCCGAGTATGAGGTTGAAACATCTCATGCTGCTGAAACATCTGTCGAACGTGTTTGTCAGTCTTGATAGTCATTACGCACCACCGAATACGATTACCTTCGCCGGTCCGGGGGCAGCGATAAACGATACGAGTGATCGTTTGCTCCTCACCCTCCAGCTGCGCCTTTTCCGTTAGTTTTTCATTCAGTTCGGCGAAGGTGATGTTGTTCTTAAGCCTGGAATAAATGGTGTTTGGACCACTAAAATACACACCATCTTCTTCCTTGTACATAACATAGGCCTGACAGTGAAGTGTACAGTAGTGGTTGATGACTCTTTCCGGTATGACTTGTTGTGGTGGGGGTGGTCGCAGAAGATGAATGATTTCTTCCGGAGTGCGTATTGTGTCCACGTACAGCTCCAAGAGACTACGTCCCATTGGAATGTTAGCATGAGCTTCCATCATTGCGCGAACGTCGTCGTCGCTTTGGATCTCCATGACAGAATAACGGAATGTCCCGTCATCTCCACAATTGTACTTTCTGTAACGGATACGCTCCACGTCTTTACACCACCCTCCCTCTGGCCGTATCTTCCTCTCAGCCTTCTCCTTGAGTTGGGCGAATGTGATGTCCTTATTCATCCTACAAAAGATATGATTAGGACAACGAAAGACAACACCATGTTCATCGGTGGTTACAGTTCCACTGTGATAAAGTGTGGTAAGGAATTTGTCATTTGAGTACTGGGTTGGGCACAACTGCCATTCCATTTCAGCGGATTGGGCGACGGTGTTTGGGAAGAACCAGAGAAGAGAAGATTAATCAGAAATATAGGTTGAGGGTAAACTGTTGGTGTGAATTTGAGTGTAATGTGAGAACGTATTTATAATAGGGGTGATCGTATGTAAGCTGTTGATTTTGGATGATCTTAACCATTGATTTTAGGGTTTAGTGTCGGCAAAATCTAGGCCGTTAAAGAGTGTCGGCAAAATCTAGGTCGTTAAATAGTGTCGGCAAAATCTAGGCCATTAAAGAAATTAAGACCTATGCACTCTGCACAATCCACACTTTAACAGTGCACTCTGCACAATGCACACTTTAATAGTGCACTATGCACAAAGCACTATTAAAGACAAAAGAGTAAATTATTGATCCAAATGTAATAAATGTCACATAAGATTAAACCCTTAAAATTAATAACTTAGTTAATATAAAATTACAATAATTGATAAATTAAACTAAAAAGACAGTACAAAAAAAAATTAACAAAGATAAGACCCAGTTCCACACTTTCGAGGTTGGGGGACACGCCGTGGACGTTGATGCCGATGTGGTGGTTGATGTTCTTCCTCAGTCGGGGCAGGGGGCGGTGGCTCTGGAAAATATTGGGGAACTGATGAAGAACTAGCACCGCCGGCCTGCTCTTGAATTTGACGAAGCAACGCCAGAGATTGCGCAGAGTCGGGTTGGACCCCAAAGCACTCATAGAACATATTGGGGTCCCTTTCGGTGGTAGAATGTCGATATGTATCTTGAAAAGGAGTATGTTCTACTGACTGGTTGTATTGTTCGTAATATTGGAATGTTGGTGTGTGGGAGATAGAGTGGCGGTGAGGCACATCTTCTTGGGTCCTCTGTTGAGTTGGTGGTGCATGTCGATGTCGATTACGGTTACGTTCTCGACGTTCGGTTTGAGTAGTTGGGGGAGCTGGCACGTCTTGTTCATCTTCTTCATCCACATCACCAACATTTGCAAGACCACGTGGATCCCTTAGATGTTGGTCGGCTGAAATGTATGGCCTTGATTTTTTTAGAAACCAGCGCATGTATTTATCTGACTGTGTTGGTTTAGCAAAGCACGGTCGACCCACAACACATCGATTTTCTCTATCATTCCATAAATCAATTAACTGGCTGTGATATACAGCCCAATTGACATCAGTCTGTCCCTGCATGGTGATGTTGTGCATGTGGCTGATATCTATTGGTGCTGATGGTATGTCTTGGACGAGGCCAAATTGCAAGGTCACTATATCCGCATGGTGCCATTCTACAATATGGAAACAGACCATAGCCGTGTTTGTAGTCCATATGCCTTGGTGCCGATATGCTATTTCTGGCAAATTGAATTCCCGATATGGCAATCACTCAAACTCTTCATGTGTCATGCGGTCTATTGTTGATCTGTACAAAACAAGGCTTTTTGGACACTTAGTGTGGCTAAGTGGCGTGCGAACCCATCTGGTAAAAAAAAAAAATGTTAACGTAAAGAAGAAATATAATTGTTAGTATTCATAAGTTATGTCAAATTTTTACCTCTTTGCTAGTGGCCATTCATAAGGACGGTTGCAGTCTGGTGCTAGGAACGGCATGCGGTACCAGACCCAAGACTGTAACAAAAGAGTACATCCACCCATTGTGCGTGAGGAGCATGTAGCTGTCTTACACAACATTCTGTATAAGTTCGTTAGACATGCTGACCCCCAGCTGTAACTTGAAATTTCATCGAAGTTTTTCAATAGGGGTAGGTATTTTATGTTGACTCTGTTTGATGATTTGTCTGGGAGTATGTATCCCCCGATCAACTGCAATAGGTACGCCCTACAATATTGTCTTCGCACTTGGTTGGAAGCGCCCTCTGGAACATTATTAAATTCACGTTGTAGCCAAGTGAACTTAATTTGGTTGCCTACCATGCCATTTGCTGGGATAGGCTTACCCAAAAGTTGTTCGCATACTCGATCCCAATTTTGTTCACAACTTCCAGTAACGACATTTCCATCAACGGGAAGTCCCAACTGCAACGCCACGTTTTTGAGAGTTATTGTGCACTCCACTACTGAAAGATGCAAAGTGTGTGTTTCTGGTCTCCAGCGTTCGACCATTGCTGCCACCAAAGCTGGATTTATTTTGAATGCGCCAATTGAAGCAATGTCACGAAACCCAGCTCTTTCTATCAATGGTAATATAGAGGCATCTAGTTCTGGAAGTTTGAAAGCGTGGTGAACTTCCATTGGGTCATCGTTGAGAAGCATGGAAATGTGAGGTTCTTCGTTTAGTAAGGAAGACATTTTTAGAGGAAGTGTTGTTGAAGAGTTATGGTGACTTGAATGTTTGAGTTATGTGGTTGTGTTGCTGCCTTTTGTTGTATCTATTCTAGTCTAAGCATTATTGTCCTTTGTTGTCAAAAGTAAAAGTGTCGGTGCAATCTTGGCCTTTAAAACTGTCGGTGCAATCCTGGCCTTTAAAAGTGTCTGTGCAATCCTGGCCTTTAAAAGTGTCGGTGCAATCCTGGTCTTCGAAACAATGACTAAAAAAGGTTTTTCCTAAGTCTAAAAAAATGAGTTTTTTACCATGTTTAGATCAATTATAACCAATTTTGTTAAACTACTAAATTAAAAAAAATGATATAACATTATAGTAGACTTATAGAACTACGGTTTCATGTTTTGAATTAGTACTAACGGACTTATAACCCACGTGTACAAGATTCGAAACAATGACTAATACCGGTTTTTCCTAAGTCTAAAAAATGAGTTTTTTACCATGTTTAGATCAATTTTAACCAATTTTGTTAAATTACTAAATTAAAAAAAATGATATGACATTATAGTAGAGTTATAGAACTACGGTTTCATGTTTTGAATTAGTACTAACGGACTTATAACCCACGTGTACAAGATTCGAAACAATGACTAAAACCGGTTTTTCCTAAGTCTAAAAAATGACTTTTCCTAAGCACTGGACACTGCACTCTGCACTAAGCAGTGAACAATGCACATTGAACAATTTAAAAGTGTCGGTGCAATCCTGGCCTTTAAAAGTGTCGGTGCAATCCTGGCCTTTAAAAGTCACGTGTGCAATCCTGACCTTTAAAAGTGTCGGTGCAATCCTGGCCTTTAAAAGTCACGTGTGCAATCCTGGCCTTTAAAAATGTCGGTGCAATCCTGGCCTTTAAAAGTCACGTGTGCAATCCTGACCTTTAAAAGTGTCGGTGCAATCCTGGCCTTTAAAAGTGTCGGTGCAATCTTGTCCTTCAAAACCATCGGTGAAATCTAGACCATTCAAATTTCAATAAATAGTCCCTAAATCTCTCACCACTAAACACTCAACTGCCATAGTTTCTCCTACTACCAACTGAAACTCAAACACACCCTCCTACTCCCAACTTCGTTAATGGCTCCAACGAATGTTTTCATCACGGTCTTTTACAATAGTTATGTTGAAAAAACAAATACTGAGGGTATATTTTTTAGGTGTCATAACAACACCCTTGTCAAACTCAACTCTAATTCCAAACTAGCTCACGTTAAACAAGCCATTGAAAAAAAAATCTCTCCTGACCATTCAAAAATGGTTGCTAGTCTTACATATCGGTACCCCACAACTCTCAGTACTGGCCATACCTTTTATGGGGGATTCGAAATAAATTCCGACGATGATGTTGAACTTATGATAGAGCATTTTAAAGAAGATAGACACCTTGGTATATGTACACCAGGAATATACGCAGATTTGGTTGAGTCTCCTTCTAACTACACCCAGGTAAGTCACGGCCACTCTATTCCATCTTCATCACAACAGAAGTTACGTTTTTCTCAACAAACAGAAATACCATACACTGACTTCATTCCACCTGTTTACCCTCAATTCAATCCTTCATCATCCCAAACTGACATGCATTACAGTCCTTCAACACCTCACCATCACTCTGCACCATCATCCTCAAACACACCCATTGACCTTAACACAAGCCACCATCTACATACTCAAACTAATACCCCACCGTTTAGTATGTTTGTTGGTGTCCATAATGAAGACGTTGGGGACTTTAGCGAAGATGAATATGAAATTCTTCAGCGTGACGTCGATGAGGAACCAATTGAAGCTAACCCCAACATAGGTGTTGCATTCCGCGAGCCTGTCCCACACTTTCAAAACGTCACAGCTGATAACCCAGAACCTTGTGATGTAGAGTTTGGCCATTCCATGGACAGGAACCAACTTTTATCCAATGAAGACCCAAACGAACTCAAACTCAAAATGAAATTTCCCACAAAAGAAATAGCCCAACAATTCATCCAAACATATCACCTAAACCATTCAGTTGCATACAAAGTCTGAGTCTAAACCACACACATGGACCGTTTGTTGCGTTCATGAAACCTGTTTGTGGAGGTGTGTAGTGAGAGTAGGAGCAAAAACTGGATATTGGGGGATTACACAGTTGACTCACCCACACACATGTACAACATCTACTATTTCCCAAGATCATCGCCAGCTGACCTCCACCCTCATGTGTACTCATATACTTCCACTTGTAAGGAAGGACCCGACAATATCAGTGGCTGTGTTGATTGCACACATCAAGGAGCAGTTCACGTACCAGAGTTCCTACAGAAAGGCTTGGATTGCTAAACAAAAAGCAATCGAGCTTATCTTCGGTAATTGGGAGGACTCTTACAATGAAGTAACCAGGTGGCTACATGCTTTCTCTTACTATATTCCAGACACAGTTCACGACTGGCAGTACAAACCATTCTATGAGAATGGACAACTAATTGCCGACAAAGGTGTATTCCACCGCATCTTTTGGAGTTTTGGCCCGTGCATTAAAGGCTTTCAATTTTGCAAACCAGTTGTCTCTGTTGATGGAACATGGTTGTACGGTAGGTACAAAGGGTGTCTTCTTTTGGCAATCGCACAAGATGGAAGAAACAACACCTTCCCAATTGCATATGCAGTGGTCGAGGGTGAGACAAAGGAGGCTTGGTTTTTCTTCCTATCTCGTTTAAGACACTATGTGACACCACAGGAGGGTATTTGTTTGATATCAGATAGACACGAGTCTACAAAAGTGCTGTTACGCAACTAAACACCAATTGGAAACACGTCTTCTGTGTTCGCCACATAGCACAAAACTTCATGAGACACTTCAAAAACACTCCTGCCAGGAAACATGTCATCAATATGGGTGAGTATTTTTAACATTTTTTTAATTAATTAGTTTCAAATTTCCATTCCATACTTACCAACATCTTTTTTTTCTTCAGCATATTCAATGACAGAAGAATCGGCCGAACACTACAAACAAAAAATTGGTCAGGAAGTAGGTCCTGAGGGGGTGGCTTAGGTTGAAGACATAACCGCAGAACAATTGTTGCAGTGGTGCGATGGAGGTTCCCGTTGGGGGCACATGACAACAAACCTTGCAGAGTGCATCAACAATGTCCTTAAGGGGGTGCGGAATCTCTCTATTCGTTCATTGATAGATGCAACATATTTCAGGATGAACGAGGTTTTCGTCAAAAGGGGAACACAGGCACAGGCAATGTTGAGATCCGGAACTATGTACTCTGAAAAATTGGAAAATATTGCCAGGAACATAAAAGTCTCAAAAACGCATAACGTCGCAGTTCACGGTCGTGCCCAACAATTGTTCCGAGTTGAAGAACTTGTACGACCACAAAGTGGTAGACCTGCACGATCATTCGTGGTGAACTTCAGAGCAAAAACGTGTGAGTGTGGGGAATTCCAGGCGCTTCACTACCCTTGTTCACATGTCATCGCAGCATGCTCAAAATGCAATTACGACCACATGCAATTCGTGGATCTACCGTACACAATGGAGAATGTTTTCAATACTTACATTGTCGAGTTCCCACCCTTGCCAACTGAGACGTCATGGCCTTATTTCAATACTTTAGAACTACAGCATGATCCAACTAAACGGAGAGATAAAAAGGGTCGTCCACAGTCTACCCGTATTCGTACAGAGATGGGTCAAAGAGAAAGGGGTACACGCACCAGAAGATGCGGAATTTGTAGAAATGAGGGTCACAACAGAAACAACTGTCCTAACCGCAATTAATGTGTTGTAATATTTCGTATTACTCTTTTTAATAACTATTGTAATTTTCGGTTGGTCTTTTAAATAAATTATTGTGTTGTAATATTTCTTTGTGACCCTTCAATTTAATTAGGAAATTTGGATTACAAATATTAATTATCTAAATACAATTGTTTTATTTAAATTAAATTAAATTAATTTTATCATTTTAATATATAATTAAATAAAAAAATAAAAAAACACAGTTCAGAAGTCACCCTGGGGGGGTGACTTCTAAACTGCATTTTAAAAAAAAAATTGCAAAACACAGTTCAGAAGTCATCCTGGGGGGGGGGGGGGGGGGGCGACTTCTAAACTATAAAAAAAATTTGCCCTATTTTAGTAAATAAACCAAAATGTGCAATATTTTGGTAAATAATTTTTTTTTTGCACCAACATGGTTTTTTTGCCTACGCAGAATTACTCTGCTATTTATTTATTTTCATATATAAGTCTCAATCACTTTCCCTCCACACCGTTAGCTTGACTTGAGGATAGCTAGGGAAATCAAAATGTCACCATTACGTTTACTGAACACAGCCCTTCTGGTGGTGCTACTAAGCCACCCTTGTGGTGCTCAATCAGATCCGTGTTCTTGTTGGTGCGGGGTCCATAATATAAGCCACCATTTCCGACTGACAGACAGTCCAGACAATTGTGGTGATGAGAGGTACACCCTATCCTGTGAAGATAACCAACTGATGCTGTATTTGGGGTCAACAAAATACTACGTAAAGTAAATTAATTACAACAACTTCACACTACGAGTAGTGGCTGTCAATCTTCATTACTCTTCCCAGCTCCCTCCTTACTCAAACTTCAAACTTAATTACAGTTTGGGTCTCCCTATTATGACCAACTCACGATTTTAGTCCTCCAACTTTTTATCCCACGATTTTGGTCCCTCCATTTTTCCAATTTCTAAAATCAAAGTCTCTCTCCCTAATATGGTCAAAATTGAATCTAATGTGGCACCCTTAAGTTGGAGTTGTCCAGTCCAGTCCTCTGTTTTTTAGCAAATCAAACGCACCCTTAAGTTGTTGACTTTTTTTAAGTTATTTTTCTAATCTTTATATTAAGTTACACTACAATATAATCTTTATACCTCAATGTGTTTTGAAGTTCTTTTTTCAATCTTTATATTAATGTACACACTTTTTCGAAAGACAGGAGACCATTTCACGTAATCTCTGTGTTTGGAACGCATGCTTAAATAGGATTGAGGTAGTTTTTCGAATGCTGAGTTGTTGTTTTTTTGGTGGTGTTACAAAGTAACAAAACAAAAAAAAAGAAAAAAAGAAGCAAAAAAACTAGTTAATCTTGTCCCTCAAAATGAGAGACTCCAAGCCCGAGGGGGGTAGTCTCAATTTGTATCACATATCGAGTGAGCTCCTTCTTTAGCCAAAAAGTCAGCACATATATCCTGCTCTCTTAAAATATGCACAATAGTGATCCTACCGTCTCTCTACAAAGCATCCAAAACCTGGAGAATAACTGAGGCATGGGGATGGAAGTCATAGCTGCAGGGCCGGCCCAAGCCCAAAGCAGCCCAAGCAAGGGCTTGGGCCCCAAAAAAAAAATTACCAAAGGGGTGGGCCCGGTACAAACCATGCATCAGCCTAACAATTAATTAAGATGGGCCTCACATATTCCAGTCCACAAGTGCAGCCCACAAAATTTCGGCCGAAAAAAAAAATTCACAAGTCAGGAAACTAAACGCGCATCACGCATCTGAATTCTGAAATTGAAAACAACGCAAATACCCTTCGTTTTCCCCTCAAATTCCTCATTCTTCCATTAAAGCACCTCCAATCTCCAATTCTCCATCAACTATCCTTTCTTCTCAAATTTAATTTCTTCAATTTCAATGTATTGCTGCAAATAACCCCTCTTCCTTTGTATTATTATGAGTATCTATATCATGTGACAACATAGAATTAAAGTTACAATTATATGAATGGAATCCTTAATAGAGATTTGTATCCTTGTTTATTGATGCAGAAAAAAATGAGCATGCCAGTAACAATTACGCGAGTGTTGAAATACATACCTGAGTTACAAAAGCAGGTGGAAGAAATAGATAAGAAAAGAGGAGCTTCTGATTAAAATTTCTGGGCAAGGAAACACAGTGAAGAAAGGATTTCAAAGGAAGATTCCCTCATATTACAACTCTGATTTTGTAGTTTCAACGAGTAGCCTTAATGATAGTGAGGTTGTTGTTCATATTTCCTCTCATGAGGTCAACAAGTTTCTGCTTTCTGAGATCTTGTTGTGTTTTGAAAATAATGGCCTTTCTTTGTTAAATGCTTCTTCTTCTAAAACTTTTGCTGGGAGGTTCTTCTACAACTTGCATTTTAAGGTAGGTGTATACAGATATTTGTTTATTAGTATTTCTTTTTGGTTTTGTTGTTGTTATTGTTATTTTTGGTTTTATTTTATGTATTTTAGTTTAATTTCTTTCATTGTGCCATTTAAAAGAAAGAGAGTTGTATGATTGAGATCTGATTATGGTGTTTTCTGCAGAGAGGGAAGCTCAAAGATCAGAGTCCGATATTCTAATTCAGAACCTTTTGTCAATATATGAGAAGAGGAGAAGTATTTCTTATGTCTTTCCAATCAATGAATTTTTTACCAATTATCAAGAAAAAAAATGTAAACGTTGACCAAAAAAAAATATAAAGGGCCTCATTTTCAGTGCTCGCTTGGGGTCTCACTTACGGTTGGGCCGGCCCTGCATAGCTGCCTGGGTTGTTTATAACGAAAAGCCTCTAGATTGGGCGAGGGCAATTTCCATCTTGGTAGCGAGCAACTCTGCTAACAACGCATCCCCATTAGGTCTGATAGGAGAAGCCAACAATCCAATCCCCCTCATGATTACGAATCCCACCTATACCCAAGTGGGCGGAGTGCTCCAAAAAACTGCCATCCACATTAATTTTAACCGCACCATTAGATGGTGGGGACCAACGTGCTAAGCGCCTCTCTCAAGTAGTGGCAGCACCTCTCTCAGTGAAACAGTCCAAAAAACTCATCATGCGCAACAAAAACTTTCCTGATCACTTCATGAATACGCCATTTTTGCTCCTAAAAAAACACGTTACACCAACACCAAGCATGCCAAAGACCAACAGTTAAAATTGTATTATAATCACCATGAGCCATGGTACAAGTCCAAGACTTGATATCGGACTGGGAGAAGAAGTCATTTTTAGCACCCAAACCTAAACGAAGCCAGAGTTCTATCGAGTGGGGACAATCACGGAGGCAGTGGAAAAGATCTTCCATGGGGAGGAGCAACAAGTGTGCAGCTAGGTGAAGCTACCATGTTGCAGTGATGCCAACAGACATTAGTAGGGAGGGCATTATGAAGACAAAGCCAAACAAAGTGTTGCAATTTAGCTGGAATATTTAGGCGCCAAACCCAACTCGTGTTGCAATTATCATCCCAATCTCTTTGTTGCTTAAGGAGCCAAAAGTAACCACTAGAGCAAGTGTACACCCCCTGCTTAGCATGATTCCAGGACCAAGTATCAATCAGGCGTGAATCCAAAGCTGCGAGGGGAGGTATATTGTGGATGACATCTCTAATCTCTGGAGGTATCATGGTATGGAGGTTTTGCGAATTCCATTGACCGTCCCTATCATGGTATGGTGATTGGATTATTGGGTTTGCGGCATCTGTGGACATCTCTACAATCCTTCATGTTGAACTGCTAGCTATATATCGTGGTCTGAAGGTGGCTTGGACTCATGGGCACGGAGATTTGATTTGTTATTCGGATTCATCTCTTTCCATCCTTCTTATCAATCAAAAAGTCAATCGCTGGCATCACTATGCAGCCATCATCTCTAATATTCAGGATTTGGTGAAGAGAAACTGGACTATCAGGTTCAAGCACACATAGAGGGAAGCCAACTCAGTTGCAGATTTGTTAGCTAAGCGGGGTGCAGCAGGCCCGGACCTGTGGTCTAAATTTTTGGATCCTCCTGAAGCAGCCCTTCTTCAAGCAGATGCCTCACGGGCTCTGTATGCTAGGAGATAGTACTTATTTTTTCATTAGCTTTTGTTTCTCTCTTTTTGCTGCTGTTTTGTAGCTCTTTTTTCTTCACCTACCAAAAAAAATATTTACGAACGTGGTGTATGCAACTAAAATGGGTGCTATACTAAACAATTCCCTATTTGTTAACCATTCTTATTGTTTTTCTTGCAGGATCTCGGCTCTCTTTGGAAACCGTGGTCTTCTATGAATCCTTGTATGCATTTGGTAACTTCCCTTAACTCGATTACCTTTTTCTATTATTTGTTTTTAAGTATTGAACAATTACCTAAAGATATATAAAAGGCACCAATAGAATTTTAAAACAAGACTAAGGCTGTTATCTGACATATTTTTTCGATGAAAAGTGATTATAGGATATTTAGCAAAGTACAACAAAATAAAGACAAAATTATTTCAAAGGGCCTTTAATTTGATCTAAAAATTCACATTGGTTATTTTTTTCTCTTACGTAGTCTTCTACATTTCAAAACTTTAATGCCATTGACTTTTTTCGAAGTTCTTTTTCTAAACTTTATATTGAAGGACACCGAATATAGTTCTTCAAGTTGTTCAGTTATGCAGTGTCAACTTTTTATGTAAGCAAAAAAACTTCATTAATTAGAAGCATAAGTACTGTTGCAAAACGAGGTGCAAAGGGTCTCAATAGAAAGAAATACCTCAACGACAACCCATTCATATTTGAAGTCACTATCCATTTTTGTAGTAGAAAACACGTTATTTTTTCGTTATGTGCATTGTTTGTGTCATTCTTTTATAACTAACTAAAGATATTTACCTTCTTTAGTTTTAAACAAAAAAATTATTTAAAAAATTTTAACATACAAATTTAATTATAAATTTGAGTTTTATCACTAGTCAGTTAGAACTTTTAGTCTCATTTTTATGATTCTTTTTCACTGCAGTATCTTTTTTACAATTTTGATGGTTTTCGCGTGGTCCGGTATCAAGATTTTTCTTGGAGCGCCATGCATCATTGTCTTATTAATTTATAAATGGCGACGGAGACATTTATCCATGTACAACATCATCGAAGAGTTTTTATTCAGTGAAAATCGAATCATGCCTTTAAGATACTCTTACAAAGACATCAAGAAGATTACAGAACAATTCAAAACAAAACTAGGGAACGGAGGCTATGGCTCTGTCTTCAAAGGGCAACTTCGAAGTGGTCATCTTGTCGCGGTCAAGTTATTGGACAAATCAAAGTCTAATGGTCAAGATTTCATCAATGAAGTTGCAACAATCGGTAGCATTCACCATGTTAACGTGGTGCAACTCATTGGCTTTTGTGTTGAGGGATCAAAACGTGCTCTTATATATGAATTCATGGAAAATGGGTCTCTTGAAAAATACATTTTTTCTCATCACGAAGACAGTTCTTCTTTAAGTTGCGAAAAGTTATATGCGATTTCTCTTGGAGTTGCTCGAGGCATTGAATACCTGCATAATGGATGCAA
The DNA here is from genome assembly GCA_963573325.1 of Astragalus glycyphyllos. NCBI lineage: Eukaryota > Viridiplantae > Streptophyta > Magnoliopsida > Fabales > Fabaceae > Astragalus > Astragalus glycyphyllos. The sequence goes on along the minus strand of OY754307.1, from coordinate 81,065,399 downwards.
CATGAAAATTCTGCACTTTGACATAAAACCACATAACATCCTTCTTGATGAGAATTTCAAACCAAAAGTTTCTGATTTTGGACTTGCAAGGCTTTGCCCTATTGATAACAGTATTGTGTCATTAACTGCAGCAAGAGGAACCATAGGCTACATGGCACCTGAGCTATTTTACAGAAATGTTGGCACAATATCGTACAAAGCTGATGTCTACAGCTTTGGGATGTTGCTGATGGAGATGGCTAGTAGAAGGAAGAATTTAAATGCATTGGCGGAGCAATCTAGCCAACTTTATTTTCCTTTTTGGGTTTATGATCAGTTATGTGATGGAACAGAAATAACTATTGAAAATGACTCTAATGGAGATATGGAACTGACAAAGAAAATGATGATTGTGGCTTTATGGTGCATAAGACAAGGCCCGAGGATCGCCCTCCCATGGATAAAGTTTTAGAGATGCTTAAAGGAGATGAGGAATTGCAAATGCCTAATAAGCCTTACCTATACCCACATGATCAACAATCAGATAATGTAACAGATCACAATTTTAGCAACAACACCTTCCTCTAGTACACCAATAATGATTCTAGCGAATCAACCTAATCTCATTTGAGTTCTTGGGTTAGTAACTCATCATTTTCACTTAGCTTGATGGTTTGTAATATTGGTTTATATCATGTTACGTATGTCTTATTAACCCTATCTGTTTTTGTTTAAACTGTTTTACTCTTTTTTTCTCTTCCAATTATGCATTTTTTATTCCCCCCTCTCGTGATTATCCCATTTATATAAATCTTTCTCATATATACCAATATCTTTTCACTTCCCTTATGAGAGATCGATGTAGAAAAGCACAAAACATAAGAGAGATAGCTCTCGTTAATTGATATTCAATGTTTGATATTGTGTAAAATTATTCTTTCTTAAATTGAGAGTTCAGGGAGACACTTGTTTTATGTTGAGATTGACTTAGTTAACTCAGTTGATGAATGTGCCACTATATTATGCTTTTTAGACTTCCATGCAATCAAAGTTGAGCCTGCAGAAGGCCATAGGCTTCGGGGCAAGGAAACATGTCATTCAAAAGTTGCATAGTGTATTTTTATTGACACAAGTATAGGCCTTTAAATGAGTGTGCAATGTCTAACTGCAGGAAATAATGGAGATCTCCAATCACTTTGAGTTTGAGACGATACTCCAACATGGTCTTGTTTTCTTTTTTATAAGCAAGAAATATATAATTAGGGGAGTCATTAAAATTTCTCTGAACCAAAATCTAGTGGAAAAAAGACCTAAAGAGGACAACATGGTCTTGGTATGTTGTATTAAGGAGGGATCAAATCCAGCAATCAAGATTTTTTTTTTGGTGAGCAATCCAGCAATCAAGATGTCATCTACATAAGAGAATGACTAAGGAAGCCCTGTAGCGACCGAAAAATCCGGGTGAGGATTCTTCGAAGTTCTTAGAATGAAGCCGCTATTAAAATTTAGGTTAAAGGGGCAAACATTGAGAAATCCCCTATAAAGGTCTAAAGGAACCAAATATGGGCTCGGGAGTCGGTCATGCGTGGGGTTCCTATATTTAACAATCTCAGGGTCTAAAGAAAGGCATATTCGTATATTCTTAAAATACTAACAAACTAATATTAGTTTATAGAAGAACCAACCTTTACTCCAGCTCAGGATTAGTCTCCTTTCGTTTGCGCTTTACTACTGAACCTCTGTTGCTACTTTGCCCCTGGTTTACTGCTCACTGCCTCTCTTTCTTTATTTCGGAAACTGAGTATGTTTTGTTGATTAGGGTTTCGGTGTGAAATCCTAATTGTTTAGGTGTTTTTTTGATTTTTCTGTGTTTTTTCTCTGTGAAAGTCTCCTTTTATAGGCGAATTTTAGGTTTTTTGCAATAAATTTCCTGATTCTGTGTGATTTTCTTTCCTCTTTTCAGTTATCGGGCTTCATGAGAAGCCTTGGAGAGCAGGCAAACGGTAGACCTGGTGCTTGTTGCTGCTGGAAGAATTTTTATTACAATTTTGTGTATTTTCGGATTTTTTTATTAATATTTTCGTATTTATCATTTTTTATTTTCGGATTAATGTAAATTAAATCTTAATAATTCTGATTTTGTACATATTGTTATTTTTGTTTTTATAAATTAAGTGAACAAAAGTGAAGTTAGGCTAAAATCAAAAATCGGGCCTAACCAAACAATGCGCTAAAGTGAGGCCCAAATAGAAGAAACGTGTCCAATTAGAATGATAACCTAAAGACAGGCCCAGTTAGAACAAGTTGCTACGATAGGCCAATTGGACAAATGATAACGTCAGGCCCCATTGAAACAAATTACTAACGTTAGGCTCATAACGTCTCATCTTTATAACCATTTTTACCCTTATTACTTTTATAATATCCCTTCTATATCCTGCAATTTATATACGTCACCTAAAATTCTATCATTTATCTTTTTATAAGATAATATTTTTTCCACCTACAATTCTATAGGTCACTTGCTGTTTTGTATGGTTTTGACCTTTTATTCCCTTCCTTTTTATTTTTTTTTGACAAATGATCTTTTCCATTCATTTTTTGTCACAAATTTTTTTACGTTAATGTTGTCTTTAATCTGGTGAACCTATAAATTAAAATGGGATTAGTTTCTTTCTATAAATAAATTACACTATTAAAATAAATAATTAGTTAATATATAAATTTGACTATTAAAAAATAAAAATTTTAGAATTTAATTTATAAATATCTTAGTAGTTAGTTTAATTATCATGGATTTATAACAATAATAATTTATACATATTTAATTATTGGTGACGTAAAAAGACATATTTAATTAATGATTAGGTTTTTCTAATCGATGGTTAACCTGATTGGATACCTCTTGTAACAAAATCAAAGCTTAGTGTTCCAAATAGTTTTTTTTTTGATAAGCTGTTCCAAATAGTTTTGTTTTCTTAGTAATTGGAATGAGATGAGGGTTTGTCCTATCTCAGGGGACTTGTAGTTACTAGTATTGGTGAAACAAACCCTTTTCCTTTTGGAGAACTGAAGAGCAAAGTTATCAAATCCAAGTTGCAATTAAATGTTTTATTGGTAAAGCAAAGGAAGATTTATTTCCTTTACTTGATGTGCAATTAAATGTATGAACACAGGCCAGAGGACTTGATGTGCTGCATACAACAATTTCACGTTTCCGCAATGGTGGCGATAGCACTACAGCACATTTACTTGGAAGTGTGGTTTACCCAGAAGAAATTACACATTGTGCTGCTGGAGTGAAGTGGTTCAAGTATCTATGCCATAGGTCTAGAAATAAGGTCTCAGATCAAGAAGAGCAAGAAATTTGTGCAGCGGAAAGTGGAACCACAAGAGAGGTGAATGAAGTGATTATTCCAAAGTTTCATGCAATAGTGAGGACATATTTCAGAGGACCTTTGAAACCACCTTTTAATGAGGTTGCGAGAAAAGCAGCTGGATTTGGTCCCGAATGGTATGAACCCCTTGCTGTTAAAGAGGTGGATGCACAATAACAGACATATCTCTTTGATTACTGATTATCAATATAAAGCATGAACAATAGTGCTATGTGTTTTTACAATATAAGCTCCCATATCTTCTTGAGCAAGAGTGTCTGTCTGGCATGTCTCGGTTTATAAGAATTTTCAATCTCACTCTGACTATTTCAACTCAACCTAATTTGAATATTATATTTAGATATTTGATTGATAGGCTACTCCTAAATATCTATATCAACATAAGATATCCGAAGACTCGTTAATTCAAATCAACAAGTGTGCGATATCTCTTTCTTTTTTTATATGATTATAGCTTCCCAATAATTCACTCCCATCAGATAAACCTAGTGTACGTGTGGTATATATTTGACTTACTACTCCTATCAACATCAGGAATCCGAAGATTTTTAAATTTAAGTTAACAACAAGTCTTTGAGGCCAGCTTCCACTAACTGCGTACTTCATGTCATTATGCAGAAAAACTCCGATAGTTTTTAACTTTTTATATATTGATCACAATCATTTTCTTTCCACACCGTTAGTTTGAGGATAGGGAAATCAAAATGTCATCATTTGTTGAACTACGGTTACTGAAAACTCTTCAGGTGGTGGTGGCGCTGCTACTAATAGTAATAAGCCACCCTTATGTGTTCTGGTTGGTGCGGTGTCCATAATATAAGCCACCCTTTCCGTTTGACAGATAGTCCAGACAATTGTGGTGATGAGAGGTACACCCTATCCTGTGAAGATAACCAACTGATGCTGTATTTGGGGTCAGCAAAATACTACGTAAAGTCAATTAATTACAACAACTTCACACTACGTGTAGTGGATGTCAATCTTCATTACTCTTCCCAGCTCCCTCCTTATTCTTTAGGCCTCTACAATTTCAGTCAAAGCACCACCTTTAACGGGCCGTACCAAATGTATCGGTACTCGTTCACTCGAATGTTATTATTGTCGAAGTCTCTCTCTTATATGTGAGTTGTACAAATCGGATGAATTCTTCTGGTCTGTATGTTCACGATGGTGCTACTTGTATGAATGCGCACGGGAGGAATAACTATTCTTTCTATCTCAATCAGCATGGTAGCGGATCTCTTTCGGAATCCGGGCTGGGTGACACGTGTCTCATAGAGTTTATGTATCTCACATCGTGGCCTTCTGAAAACGGTCCAGCCAACATTTCTTGCACAGACATCAACCGCATGTTGTTTTATGGCTTTGAACTTTCTTGGCTCAATATTATTTGTAAATATCCTTCGTAAGTTGAGCTCGATGCCAATTACACGCCTCATTGTGTACCTCCAGGTTTGCTTACAAATGGCTCCAATTTACTTGCTTACTCATGTCTTTATTTATTTGTTATTTTTGCATATACACATATATAGCGTTAATTTTAAAAATCAATTGTTTAGTTGTTTGATAAGCACAGGTTTTGTTAATTCTTCCGCGCATCGAAGAGCTGGGCTCTCCTTTAGCCTCCTATTTTTTGGTGTGCTGCAGATGATTGTTAGCGACTCTGGTGCCGACCTGGTTGGGATGAGAGTCGTTATTACCGTTTTCACTAACTTTTGTTTTTGCCAAGGGTTTTGGTCTAGTCCCCCATTAGTCTCTATGTTACTCTCATTCTTTTCTCTGTTTTTAATAATAATAGGGGGAGTACACTTTCCTTTTCAATGATTTTTCCTAAGGAGAGTTTGCATCAAAAGGTTTTAACGAGGCTCCCCTACCTCTTTTTTTTTGCCAAAAAAACTCTTGATCTAAAGGGTTCTCCATCTATACACAAATATAAAAAGGTCTAAGACACTTACGTGGACTCCAAGTTCATCTCTTGACAACAAATCGGACCGGGACTCATTTGAACTATCCTCCATTGGAGTTGACCATTCTTTTGATGAGGAAACCTTGAAATAATCATTTCCGCATAATCTAAACCACTATGAGACATGAAAAACACAAACAAATATCAACATTTCCAAACATATATAAACAAATTGCTTTTAGATTGTTAGGAATAAAGGAGAAGAATGGTGAATATGATTAGCAATAGAAGAAGAATAAGGATGTAGTGTATTGGCAAAAACTATCATCTTGAAAGCAAATTCTTGTGAACCTCTCTGATTTAATTCAATATCTAATTTGCTCTCCAAGGTTTATATAATAATGTTTAAACTCGTGCACTCAAGGCCATAAACATTTTGGAGCATCACAAACAATGTCATAAGAGCATAGGTTAAGAGAACTAGGAAAATATTTACAGAATAGTAATAGGAATAAGAAATTTTGTGAGTCTCTACTAAAATTCAATCTACCAACCTCATATGACATATGATATATGTAGTCTAGACCATTGGCAAAGGTGAATATTTACCCAAGCCACTGAACACCCCTAATCAAGAATACTTTTTCTCTAAATAAAAATGTCAAAAAATATAATAAAACTTGAAATTTGTTTGTCTAAACAGTTGTTAACCTTTTTTTTCCACACAGTTAAAATACACGTTTTCTTTTTTTACTTTGACCATTATAGATTTATTCAATAAAAATGTCTTCCAGTCTAAACAAAACCAAATGTCTTTCCTATTTTTAAGTGTATCAACCAAGGACAAAAATGAACCAAAAAATGTTGTTACTCGTTGAGAGTTTATTTCAGAAATTTATAATTTCAAAAAATGTGAAAAGAAAACGTGAATTTCATTATTCAGAGGCAATAATAATGTGACATTTTTTCCAATAATTTTTTTAACGAACCTTGAAAATTCTGGAATGTAACATATTTTTAAAATTTTAACTAATGATATTAGAAGAATTGGCTATAAAGAAGAAAGAGTAGTCTTTTACTTATTTTTAAAATTAATGCAGAGATAAATCATTAAATTATAATAGAATTTTCAAATATAAAAACTACTTAGAATATTAAATTACATGTAGTCTGTCACATTAAGTTGTTTCTAAGGTAAAAAAGAGTTGTGTTTTTCCATGTGCTTTATTATTATTATTATTATTATTATTATTATTATTACTATTACGTGACATGTCTAAGAGACTAACATCTAAGAATTTAGGCCTTAAGATACATTCTAAAATGTATTTTTAATAATTTGTAAAACCTAATATTATTAAATTTCAAATGTAAAATACAATAAAATAGATCGAATATGCACGAAAGCGATTTAATAAGTGATTCATTATAATTTTGTAAAAAAAGTGATTAATTATAATACTCATAAACCTCTCCTGACATAAAAATTAAATCAAATCAGTCACTTAACTTGTATTCATAATGAAATTTTTTTATATAATATAAATTTTTAATTAATTATTTTTAAAAAAAAATTGGGGAGGGGGAAATTTTAATAGTCAAAGTGGCACTAATTAAATTTCTTTTAGAAAATATACTTAAATAACTCTTAATCAAAAATTCTTTGAGTGTTGATAAATTAAATAATTTTTTGGAATACACTTTGGATACATTAGAAAAACATTTTATTTAGTCTTTATTATGTATAATATTCACAGAGCATTAATTACAAAAAAAGGATATTAATTACCCAATTGTTGTAGGAGTGCCACGTGGAATAGTAATAAATGATATTCATTCTCAAATGTTATATATATAGATGAGTTTGTTTTACAAGTTGGGTGGACTTTTAGATGTCATTGTTATGATTCTTTTTTGCTGCAATATATTGTTACAGTTAAACTGGTCATCTTGTTGTACGGTGTCAAGCTTATTCTTAGAGCGCCGTGCATCATTTTTTTATTAATCTATAAGTGGCGGCGGAGACATTTATCCATGTACGACATCATCGAAGATTTTTTATGCAGTGACAATAATATCATGCCTTTAAGATACTCTTACAAAGACATCAAGAAGATAACAGAAAAATTCAAGACAAAACTAGGGAATGGGGGCTATGGTTCTGTCTACAAAGGACAACTTCGAAGTGGTCGTCTTGTCGCGGTCAAGTTATTAGACAAATCCAAGTCCAACGGTCAAGACTTCATCAATGAAGTTGCAACAATCGGTAGCATTCACCATGTTAACGTGGTGCAACTCATTGGTTTTTGTGTGGAGGGATCAAAGCGTGCTCTTATATATGAATTCTTGCAAAATGGATCTCTTGAAAAATATTTTTTTTCTCACCATGAAGAGATTTCTTCCTTAAGTGGCGAAAAGTTATAAGCTATTTCTCTTGGAGTGGCCCAAGGCATTGAGTACCTGCATAATGGATGCAACATGAAAATTCTGCACTTTGACATAAAGCCTCATAATCTCCTTCTTGATGAGAACTTCAAACCAAAAGTTTCTGATTTTGGACTTGCAAGGCTTTGTCCTATTGATAAAAGTATTGTATCATTAACTGCAGTAGGAGGAACCATAGGCTACATGGCTCCTGAGCTATTTTACAGAAATGTTGGCACAATATCCTACAAAGCTGATGTCTATAGCTTTGGGATGTTGTTGATGGAGATGGCTGGTAGAAGGAAGAATTTAAATGCATTGACAGAACAATCTAGCCACCTTTATTTTCCGTTTTGGGTTTATGATCAACTACATGATGGAACATAAATAACCATTGAAAATGACTCTGATGGGGATATGGAACTGGCAAAGAAAATAATGATTGTGGCTTTATGGTGCATACAGACAAGGCCCGAGGATCGTCCTCCCATGGATAAGGTTTTAGCGATGCTTAAAGGAGATGAGGAATTGCAAATGCCTAATAAGCCCTACCTATACCCACAAGATCGACAATCAGATAATGTAAGAGATCACAATTTTAGCGACTTATCAACTTCCTCTGGGACATCAATAAGTGATTCCAACGAATCAACCTAATCTCATTTTAGTTCTCAGATTAGTAACTCATCATTTTCACTTAGCATGATGGTTTGTAATATTAGTATATATCTTGTTAAGTACGTCTCATTCACTCTGTATTCAATGCACCTATACCTACAAGAAATCTTATTTGTGGTCAAATATTTCCATGAATTTGGAAAAAGTGGTTATTAACTATTAAGGCATTTCTAATTAAAAACTACATCTTCATCTATGTATATCTATTTGCTTGTTGGCAGTCTTATTCTCCCACTTCCACCCACATCTGTTACCTTTTGATTGACATTGTTCACAATTAGGCTCAGACCATGTCAAATGAAGAAAGTTGTGGTTAGAAATAAAATTTTAAGGGTAAGATGAAATATTGAACATTTTGGTGCAAAATACAGGTGCAGATCGATGATAAATTTATTAGAAGGAATGAGGTATGCTTGAGAGGTTGAGGTGGATAAGTATGGGACCGAGAATAGTCGTCCAATGAATCTCTATCCAAGACTGATGAACAATTGATATGCACCAACGAATGTGTTTGCAATTTCTGGGAAAAGTGTAATCTATTTCTGTTTAATAAAATCCATCCAAAAATAATGGTATTAGATAGTCAACAATGAAAGCAGCTGTTTTGCTCTTACCCAATTTGATAGATATTTGAATCTAATGTGTGGTGGCAGAGGAAGTCCGTCCTACGTACTCTAAAAACAAACCCAAAGTCACCTGTTAATTCAAAATCATTCAACAAGTCTTCCAGCTACCTTCCACACGGCACAACGACTGATATGTATTTTTTTGTGACTATCACTTTCCCAATAATTCACTCACTGAATACATGACATCCGAAGCTAGACTTGTTATTTTTTATATATGAATGAATCTCAATCACTTGCCCTCCACACCGTTAGCTTGACTTGAGTATAGCCAGGGAAATCAAAATGCCAACGTTTGCTGCATTACATTTACAGTCTCTGGTGGTGGCGGTGCTACTAGTAGTAATAAGCCACCCTTGTAGTGCTCAACAAGATCTGTGTTCTGGTTGGTGCGGTGTCCATAATATAAGCCACCCTTTCCGGCTCACAGACAGTCCGGACAATTGTGGTGATAAGAGGTACACCCTATCATGCCAAAACAACCAGCTGATACTGTATTTGGGGTCAGCAAAATACTATGTCAATTCAATTAATTACAACAACTTCACACTACGAGTAGTCGATGTCAACCTTCGTTACTCTTCCCTTCCTCCTTATTCTTTAGGCCCCAACAATTTCAGTCAAAGCACCACCTTTAATGGGCCGTACCAAATATATGATCCGCACTCGTTAGCTGGAAAATATCCGCGATTTTATTCCCCTAAAAAATTATTGCCAAAGTCTCTGTTATATGTGAGTTGTCCAAATCGGATGGATTCTTCTGGTATGCACGTTCATGATGGTGCTACTTGTATGAATGCGCACGAGAATAACTACTTTTTATATGTTAATGAACATGGTAGCAGATCTATTTTAGAATTGGGGTTGGGCGATGCGTGTCGCATAGAGTTCATGTATCTGACATCATGGCCTGTTGTTGAAAATGGTCCAGACAACATTTCTTGCACAGACATCCGTCGTATGCTGTTTTATGGTTTTGAACTTACTTGGATATTGGGTCTTTGTAAACATTCTTCGTACGTTGAGTTCAATGCCAGTAACACGCCTATTTGTGTACCTCGATCAGGTTTGCTTACAAATGACTCTCAAGTTACTTGCTTACTCATGTCTTTATTTATTATTTAGGTAAAATTATACCAGAGAACCTTTAAGTTATTTATTTGTAACAAGTTTGCCCTTTAAGTTTTTTTGTAACAAACATGTCCTTTAAGTTACCTAACGTTGACACCGTTGGCCCTTTTAGTAAAATGTCATATCGTTGATTACATCAAAATACACCAAAATATGTTTGGTTGCATGAAAATACATAAGCTAGAGTAATCACAATATATAAAGTAGCATTACATCAAAATACATAAGCTAGAGTAATCACAAAAAGGGCCTATTTGTTACAAACAAAACTTAAAGGGCCAACTTGTTACAAATAAATAACTTAAAGGTCTTCTGGTGTAATTTTGCCTATTATTTATTTGTGCATAATTAAAATAAAAATTATAATAATAATAATAATAAATTGTGTCAAAATAATAATAACGAAGTGTTAATTTTTAAATCAGCTGTTACCCTATTTAATTTTACATTAACATTTAAATTTAGGTTCCCCGGCGTCGATTAATCATCGACAAAGCCGATAGATACTGCACAACACCAATAATACGGTAACCAAAAGATCTTCATGTATCAAATATGAAAACAAACACACACAAAATATTTACCTCGTCATACGTTTTTAGTGACAAATATTTTTCTAAGTATTTCTTTAGATAAAAGTTAATGACAGTAAGTAAAAGATATAGGGCCTGTTTGGATAGAGCTTATTTTGAGCTTATGCAAAACAACTTATTCAAATAAATAAGCTTTTATGTATTATTCATAAGCTTGTCAAGGTAGTTTATGGAAAAACAACTTATGGAGATATAATTTTTGTTAGTGAGAACTTGTGAATCAACATAAAAACTTATTTATCTCCATAAGTTGTTTTTCATAAGCTCAAAAATAAGCTCATCCAAACGGGCCCATATTGACAATAAAAAATTGATTAAATATTTACCGGGTAGTAGATAAACATTTACCCACATATAAATGTGTGTTGTTACACCTAGTGCATAATGCACGAAAGGAGTAGTCATGAATAAATATCAAGTTTACCAAAGTAGGTAGCTCAGTTAGCGAGCTAAGGGATACCGAAGGAGTGCACCAAAAGAGTGTAAGAAGGAGGTCCCGAGTTCAAACCCCAGAAACTAACATTCCCCCACCCCCACTGACATTACTTATCAAAAAAATAATAATATCAAGTTTACCATGACCTACAAATGTTTGAATTTAGTGAACGCTTGTCTGTGCGTAAAAGTCATTTTCTTATCGTAAAATTATTTATGTTCGAATCACTTTTGGGAGTCTGATCTATACTTTTCTTTAGGGTATGTTTGGATTGGTGGTATGAGATGGAATGAAGTGGAATGGAATGGAATGATTTAGTGTTCCATTGTTTGGATATTTAAAAAGCTGATGAAATGGAATGGTAAGTGATGGAATCCATTCCATCCCATTCCATTGATTACCACTATTTTGCTCCCCCCAATTTGGGGGGTATGGGATGGAATGACTCCATAATTTAATTCTATTACCATTTTGTTCCCGTTTCTTAACAATTGAGATTGAGATATATTGCCGTGTGCTTCTATTTTCTTTTTCCAGGTTTTAACATATCAATCTGTAACAAAGCTTCTTCTTTTAAAAAATAGCAAAAGCTCATTTTTTTTTCTCAATTCAGATTCAACAGTAACATTTTTTTTTCCCAATAGTAATCTCCATTTGAAAGACACTGTTTATTTGTTTTACGTTACATTGTTTATTTGGTTAATTGACGTAAATAATTATTTTAACTAAAATCCTTTTAGCTTTACTTGTTTTAATTAGTTTTTTGTGAAAAGATATAATTATATCTTATAGGAATTAATATATTATAATTTACGTAATATATATACATATATATATATATATATATATATAAATTAATAGCTTTCACTTGTTTTAATTAAGGGTAAAATGGGAAATAAAAATTATAATGTCTTGGTGTCAAACACAAGCAAGAAATAAAGTTCTCCATTGTATTGAATATGGAAGAAGAATCATGAATTCTGTACAGAGTTATGGTTTATTCTATGACTATATACAATGAATGAGGGTAACTGAAAGTTAGCTCACTAACTAAACTCAAACAGAAAGCTAACAGCAAATTAACTGTACAGGTTAAACTAAAATAGTCAACTAACTACAGTTAATGCTAAATATAAATATATACTCCTAATATCCTCCCTCAAGTGGGACTATGGATATCACATAGGCCCAACTTGGAGATCAATGAAATGAAAGTTGGAGCATGGAGAGGCTTGGTAAAGACATCTGCCAACTGAGTTGTGGAAGGAACTGGAAGAAGGTGGATGACTCCTTGCAGGATTTTCTCACGCACCACATGACAATCTATCTCGATATGCTTCGTTCTCTCATGGAATGTAGGATTGTGAGCAAGATCAATGGCTGACATGTTATCACAGTAGACAGCAGTGGCAGTGGTTGGCTTGCAATGAAGATCAGTGAGTAAGTAGTGGAGCCACTGGACTTCACAGGATAGGCTAGCCAAGGCACGGTACTCAGCTTTAGATGAAGAACGAGAAACTGTCTGCTGTTTCTTGGACTTCCATGAGACAAGGGAGCTGCCAATGAAAACACAGTAACCAGTAATTGACTTGCGTGTGTCGGGGCAACAAGCCCAATCAGAATCAGCAAAGCCAGTCAATTTGGTGGTGGTGGAGGCACTGAAAAATAGGCCCTTAGCAGGAGCAGCTTTGAGATAACGAAGGACACGAGTAGCAGCTTTAAAATGAGATTGAAGAGGCTTAGCAACAAATTGGCTAAGCTGCTGGACTGCATGAGAGATGTCAGGCTGTGTGGTTGTGAGATATAGTAGGCGTCCAACTAGCCTACGATAGGAGGACTCATCAGAATAACTGGCAGAATCTTCACAGTTGAGTTTCACAGCAGGATCTCCAGGGGTAGAGACTGGTTTGGTGGCCAAAGAGCCACTATCTTGAAGAAGATCAAGTGTATATTTTCTTTGGTTGAGAATAATACCTTGTTTGGATCTAGCAACCTCCAAACCAAGGAAAAATCTCAAGGAACCAAGGTCCTTGATTCTGAATTTTGAGTGCAGTAATTGCTTGACAGATTGAATTTCTTCCATAGAATTACCTGCAAGCACAACATCATCTGCAAGCACAACATCATCAACATATACAAGCAAGATGGTGATCATGTGATCAGCAGTCTTGGTAAACAGTGAATGGTCAGCTTGTGATTGCACATAACCAGTGGAAATCAAGGTAGCAGTGAGTTTTTGGTTCCACTGTCTACTTGCTTGCTTGAGTCCATACAGGGACTTGTGTAATCTGCACACAGGAGTAGAAAAATGAGTGGCAGCAGTAGTAAAACCTTGGGGAAGAGACATATAAACCTCTTCATGAAGATCCCCATGCAAAAATGCATTATTTACATCTAATTGTTCTAAGAACCAATCATTAACAGCAGCCAAAGCAAGAAGAACTCTCACAGTTGTGAGTTTAGCAACTGGACTAAAGGTGTCAAAATAATCCACACCCACCATTTGGGTGTATCCTTTGGCCACAAGGCGTGCCTTGTACCTCTCAATAGTGCCATCAGCATGATACTTAATCTTGTAGACCCATTTACAACCAATGGGAGTCTTACCTTGAGGTAACTCAACAAGGGACCAAGTGTTGTTCAAGTCAAGAGCTGTGAGCTCATCCTGCATAGCCCTTTGCCAACACTCTTGTTTAGAGGCTTGGTGAAATGTGGTGGGCTCAGTGTGTATAGTGATATTTGAACAAAAAATTTTATAAGAAGAAGAACAATTTTCATAGGACAAAACTGAAGATAAAGGATAAAGAGGAGAAGTAGAGATACCTGAAACACTATCAATACAGCTAGATAGATTACAATGGTAATCTTGCAGGTATTTAGGTGGGAATTTAGGTCTGGCAGAATGTCTTAGAGGTTGAGTAACAGTAGGTGGAGAAGGAACAATAGGTAAAGGTTCATTATGTAAGGGTAATGGTGCTTGAGAGGAAGCATTAGGTTGAGGTGAGGCAACAGGTAAGGGTGACTCAGCCAATGGTGATTGTGGTTGGTCAGAATTAGGTACTGTGGCAGAAGGTGGAAGTTCAGGTGTGTCAAAAAAGGTTGGGAAAGAAGAGGAATTTGGTGCTGGAATAGTGTCTGAAGGAGAGTCAATGGGTGGCTGTGTTTGAAAAGGGAAATGTGACTCATAGAAGATGACATTCCTAGAAGTGAGTAATTGGTGAGAATTGAGGTCATAAAGAAGGAAACCTTTCACACCATCAGTTTACCCAAGGAAAACTGTTTTCCTTGCACGGGAATCAAATTTGGTTCTGTTTGCATGAAGGGTAGAGGCAGATGATAAGCATCCAAAGACTTTGAGATGCATTAGTGTGGGAGGTTGTTGAAACAGGATTTGATATGGAGAGTTATTTTGTAAGAGAGGAGTGGGAATACGGTTTATGAGGTGAACAACATGCTGTATAGCAAAATTCCAAAGTTTAAGAGGCAAATTGGCTTGAAAAGCAAGGGCACGAGCTACATTTAGGATGTGTTGGTGTTTGCGCTCAACATCAACCGCAGTTCTTGCACAAACATCAACCGCATGTTGTTTTATGGCTTTGAACTTTCTTGGCTCAATACTCTTTGTAAATATCCTTCGTACGTTGAACTTGATGCCAATTACACGCCTCATTGTGCACCTCAAGGTTTGCTTACAAATGGCTCCAATTTATTTGCTTACTCATGTCTTTATTTATTTGTTATTTGTGCATATACACATATATAGCGTTAATTTTAAAAATCAATTGTTTAGTTGTTTGATAAGCATAGTTTTAGAATAGCACGCCTATTTTTTTAATGGGAATATCGATAACATCAATCAACTGATGTTGTAAAAGTCATGTCATGCGTCACGTATAAAACCAAATTGTTTATATTCGAGTTACCCCTTAGAGTCTAATTTATAGTTTTCTCTGGCTAAACTGAGAGGAGTGGCACAGATTGGGCTGGCTCGGCGGGGAGCTCTTGTACGTGCCCTTCGGGAGTCTGACCTTGCTTGGGGCCGACTTTGATGACGCTTTGCGGGCGAGGTTTGCTACGAGTCGGAGGCTGTCCTCGCGGAGCCATAAGATAAGATTTTGACTTGGTAAGAGATTAACGATCAACTCCCACTGTGGTCGCCAATGTTCAGTACGTGACTTCGGATCCGGGATCCTGGGTCAACTCCTAGTCTTCTATGTCTCTGTCAAGTCTTCTCCTTGGCTCGAGGTCCAAAGAATGCCTTGCGAGTTGGAATCCCCCGATATTGTCCTTGCCAACGTCGCCTTCTTCTGAGGTTGGACTCGGAAGGGTTGGGTACCTGCAGACACTCTGATGCCAAAGTCAGCGATCAGAAGTCAGTCAAAGGCACAAATGAGAGAAGCATACCTGAATCTTGGGGTCAGTGTTGTATTTATAGACGCGGGTGAAGGTAGCACGACTCTCGACCGGATCCAAACTGTTCGATCGGAGCGGGGCGATCCGGAGCGTTGATTTCTGGGTTGAGTTGCTTGGGCCGGTTATGCTTGCGTTTTGGACCATTGCAGAGAGAAATACAACTGAGAGTAAATACAATAACTCTAACAATCTACATGATAGAACCTATGTTTTGCTTGTATTGTTCTTGCGAACAAAATAGAAGAAAAAATTTGCATATCAAACAGAAGAACGGTTCCTAAAGGAGAAGAATAGTAACGATTAATGGAAACCTCTATGTCGCCATCACTAGTTTTGTGTTTGGCATAAATCATTTGGGGTTGAAGAGAGAGAAGAAAAGCTTCAATTTTCTCTTTTTATTTCTCGATAAAGGGTTAGGGTTTCATCTTTTTTTAAATCAATATTCTTCGTCGGCTCCGACACCCATCCGCCCGACACCAAAACCGCCATGGGCTAGCTACTGTGATTATAGTCCGCCCCAAGCATTTCTTATTTCGAGGGTTTTGGGCCTTTTGTTTTCTTCTGTTTTCTACTCTCATGTTGATGTTGCATTCACGGTGTTTGCGAAAATGCCTCATCAAAAATCTGGCCTCTGGAACAGGTTGTTTTGTGCAAGTTGGCATCTCATTTAAAGGGTCAAAGATTATGTGGCAGACAACTATTGCACAGCTCTCTCCTCTCTCTCCTATTATCACCAGTTCCGAGACATGAGAAAAATTTGGCTAATCTAGAGACCAACAATAGTCGAAATGTGCTTGTAAGGGTCAAAAAAAATCATCTGTAACTAGATTGGAAGAAAGAATGTTGATTCTCACTCATTGATAGCCAATGTCTATGGCTGGAAGCTGCTGATAGTTTGATTGTTAGATCCTTGTGATTGTGTTGTACTTGTTCTCATACTTTCTGATTTCTCTAAGTGTAGTACCCATTATGCTTGGGTGGTCTTATCTTTTAGATATTACCTTAGGTTCTGGGTGGGAAATGTCCCAACTCATGTGATTCAGTATGCTAGTTTTCTTGTTTGTAGTTGTGGTCTATTAGCTATTGAATCACACTTGAGGTGCTAGCTCAGTGGTAAGAGTTTAGCCTTGTATCCTCAAGGTGCTGAGTTCAAATCCCTTCGGAGACAGTTGTAAAATGGTCATTAGTGTCGTTTTGATTAATAAAATTTCTCCTTCCCCAATTTTTTAAAAAAATATTAGCTATTGAATGAATGCAGTATCTTTACAGTTTTGATGGTTTTCGCGTGGTCCGGTATCAAGATTTTTCTTGGAGCGCCATGCATCATTGTCTTATTAATTTATAAATGGCGACGGAGACATTTATCCATGTACAACATCATCGAAGAGTTTTTATTCAGTGAAAATCGAATCATGCCTTTAAGATACTCTTACAAAGACATCAAGAAGATTACAGAACAATTCAAAACAAAACTAGGGAACGGAGGCTATGGCTCTGTCTTCAAAGGGCAACTTCGAAGTGGTCATCTTGTCGCGGTCAAGTTATTGGACAAATCAAAGTCTAATGGTCAAGATTTCATCAATGAAGTTGCAACAATCGGTAGCATTCACCATGTTAACGTGGTGCAACTCATTGGCTTTTGTGTTGAGGGATCAAAACGTGCTCTTATATATGAATTCATGGAAAATGGGTCTCTTGAAAAATACATTTTTTCTCATCACGAAGACAGTTCTTCTTTAAGTTGCGAAAAGTTATATGCGATTTCTCTTGGAGTTGCTCGAGGCATTGAATACCTGCATAATGGATGCAACATGAAAATTCTGCACTTTGACATAAAACCACATAACATCCTTCTTGATGAGAATTTCAAACCAAAAGTTTCTGATTTTGGACTTGCAAGGCTTTGCCCTATTGATAACAGTATTGTGTCATTAACTGCAGCAAGAGGAACCATAGGCTACATGGCACCTGAGCTATTTTACAGAAATGTTGGCACAATATCGTACAAAGCTGATGTCTACAGCTTTGGGATGTTGCTGATGGAGATGGCTAGTAGAAGGAAGAATTTAAATGCATTGGCGGAGCAATCTAGCCAACTTTATTTTCCTTTTTGGGTTTATGATCAGTTATGTGATGGAACAGAAATAACTATTGAAAATGACTCTAATGGAGATATGGAACTGACAAAGAAAATGATGATTGTGGCTTTATGGTGCATAAGACAAGGCCCGAGGATCGCCCTCCCATGGATAAAGTTTTAGAGATGCTTAAAGGAGATGAGGAATTGCAAATGCCTAATAAGCCTTACCTATACCCACATGATCAACAATCAGATAATGTAACAGATCACAATTTTAGCAACAACACCTTCCTCTAGTACACCAATAATGATTCTAGCGAATCAACCTAATCTCATTTGAGTTCTTGGGTTAGTAACTCATCATTTTCACTTAGCTTGATGGTTTGTAATATTGGTTTATATCATGTTACGTATGTCTTATTAACCCTATCTGTTTTTGTTTAAACTGTTTTACTCTTTTTTTCTCTTCCAATTATGCATTTTTTATTCCCCCCTCTCGTGATTATCCCATTTATATAAATCTTTCTCATATATACCAATATCTTTTCACTTCCCTTATGAGAGATCGATGTAGAAAAGCACAAAACATAAGAGAGATAGCTCTCGTTAATTGATATTCAATGTTTGATATTGTGTAAAATTATTCTTTCTTAAATTGAGAGTTCAGGGAGACACTTGTTTTATGTTGAGATTGACTTAGTTAACTCAGTTGATGAATGTGCCACTATATTATGCTTTTTAGACTTCCATGCAATCAAAGTTGAGCCTGCAGAAGGCCATAGGCTTCGGGGCAAGGAAACATGTCATTCAAAAGTTGCATAGTGTATTTTTATTGACACAAGTATAGGCCTTTAAATGAGTGTGCAATGTCTAACTGCAGGAAATAATGGAGATCTCCAATCACTTTGAGTTTGAGACGATACTCCAACATGGTCTTGTTTTCTTTTTTATAAGCAAGAAATATATAATTAGGGGAGTCATTAAAATTTCTCTGAACCAAAATCTAGTGGAAAAAAGACCTAAAGAGGACAACATGGTCTTGGTATGTTGTATTAAGGAGGGATCAAATCCAGCAATCAAGATTTTTTTTTTGGTGAGCAATCCAGCAATCAAGATGTCATCTACATAAGAGAATGACTAAGGAAGCCCTGTAGCGACCGAAAAATCCGGGTGAGGATTCTTCGAAGTTCTTAGAATGAAGCCGCTATTAAAATTTAGGTTAAAGGGGCAAACATTGAGAAATCCCCTATAAAGGTCTAAAGGAACCAAATATGGGCTCGGGAGTCGGTCATGCGTGGGGTTCCTATATTTAACAATCTCAGGGTCTAAAGAAAGGCATATTCGTATATTCTTAAAATACTAACAAACTAATATTAGTTTATAGAAGAACCAACCTTTACTCCAGCTCAGGATTAGTCTCCTTTCGTTTGCGCTTTACTACTGAACCTCTGTTGCTACTTTGCCCCTGGTTTACTGCTCACTGCCTCTCTTTCTTTATTTCGGAAACTGAGTATGTTTTGTTGATTAGGGTTTCGGTGTGAAATCCTAATTGTTTAGGTGTTTTTTTGATTTTTCTGTGTTTTTTCTCTGTGAAAGTCTCCTTTTATAGGCGAATTTTAGGTTTTTTGCAATAAATTTCCTGATTCTGTGTGATTTTCTTTCCTCTTTTCAGTTATCGGGCTTCATGAGAAGCCTTGGAGAGCAGGCAAACGGTAGACCTGGTGCTTGTTGCTGCTGGAAGAATTTTTATTACAATTTTGTGTATTTTCGGATTTTTTTATTAATATTTTCGTATTTATCATTTTTTATTTTCGGATTAATGTAAATTAAATCTTAATAATTCTGATTTTGTACATATTGTTATTTTTGTTTTTATAAATTAAGTGAACAAAAGTGAAGTTAGGCTAAAATCAAAAATCGGGCCTAACCAAACAATGCGCTAAAGTGAGGCCCAAATAGAAGAAACGTGTCCAATTAGAATGATAACCTAAAGACAGGCCCAGTTAGAACAAGTTGCTACGATAGGCCAATTGGACAAATGATAACGTCAGGCCCCATTGAAACAAATTACTAACGTTAGGCTCATAACGTCTCATCTTTATAACCATTTTTACCCTTATTACTTTTATAATATCCCTTCTATATCCTGCAATTTATATACGTCACCTAAAATTCTATCATTTATCTTTTTATAAGATAATATTTTTTCCACCTACAATTCTATAGGTCACTTGCTGTTTTGTATGGTTTTGACCTTTTATTCCCTTCCTTTTTATTTTTTTTTGACAAATGATCTTTTCCATTCATTTTTTGTCACAAATTTTTTTACGTTAATGTTGTCTTTAATCTGGTGAACCTATAAATTAAAATGGGATTAGTTTCTTTCTATAAATAAATTACACTATTAAAATAAATAATTAGTTAATATATAAATTTGACTATTAAAAAATAAAAATTTTAGAATTTAATTTATAAATATCTTAGTAGTTAGTTTAATTATCATGGATTTATAACAATAATAATTTATACATATTTAATTATTGGTGACGTAAAAAGACATATTTAATTAATGATTAGGTTTTTCTAATCGATGGTTAACCTGATTGGATACCTCTTGTAACAAAATCAAAGCTTAGTGTTCCAAATAGTTTTTTTTTTGATAAGCTGTTCCAAATAGTTTTGTTTTCTTAGTAATTGGAATGAGATGAGGGTTTGTCCTATCTCAGGGGACTTGTAGTTACTAGTATTGGTGAAACAAACCCTTTTCCTTTTGGAGAACTGAAGAGCAAAGTTATCAAATCCAAGTTGCAATTAAATGTTTTATTGGTAAAGCAAAGGAAGATTTATTTCCTTTACTTGATGTGCAATTAAATGTATGAACACAGGCCAGAGGACTTGATGTGCTGCATACAACAATTTCACGTTTCCGCAATGGTGGCGATAGCACTACAGCACATTTACTTGGAAGTGTGGTTTACCCAGAAGAAATTACACATTGTGCTGCTGGAGTGAAGTGGTTCAAGTATCTATGCCATAGGTCTAGAAATAAGGTCTCAGATCAAGAAGAGCAAGAAATTTGTGCAGCGGAAAGTGGAACCACAAGAGAGGTGAATGAAGTGATTATTCCAAAGTTTCATGCAATAGTGAGGACATATTTCAGAGGACCTTTGAAACCACCTTTTAATGAGGTTGCGAGAAAAGCAGCTGGATTTGGTCCCGAATGGTATGAACCCCTTGCTGTTAAAGAGGTGGATGCACAATAACAGACATATCTCTTTGATTACTGATTATCAATATAAAGCATGAACAATAGTGCTATGTGTTTTTACAATATAAGCTCCCATATCTTCTTGAGCAAGAGTGTCTGTCTGGCATGTCTCGGTTTATAAGAATTTTCAATCTCACTCTGACTATTTCAACTCAACCTAATTTGAATATTATATTTAGATATTTGATTGATAGGCTACTCCTAAATATCTATATCAACATAAGATATCCGAAGACTCGTTAATTCAAATCAACAAGTGTGCGATATCTCTTTCTTTTTTTATATGATTATAGCTTCCCAATAATTCACTCCCATCAGATAAACCTAGTGTACGTGTGGTATATATTTGACTTACTACTCCTATCAACATCAGGAATCCGAAGATTTTTAAATTTAAGTTAACAACAAGTCTTTGAGGCCAGCTTCCACTAACTGCGTACTTCATGTCATTATGCAGAAAAACTCCGATAGTTTTTAACTTTTTATATATTGATCACAATCATTTTCTTTCCACACCGTTAGTTTGAGGATAGGGAAATCAAAATGTCATCATTTGTTGAACTACGGTTACTGAAAACTCTTCAGGTGGTGGTGGCGCTGCTACTAATAGTAATAAGCCACCCTTATGTGTTCTGGTTGGTGCGGTGTCCATAATATAAGCCACCCTTTCCGTTTGACAGATAGTCCAGACAATTGTGGTGATGAGAGGTACACCCTATCCTGTGAAGATAACCAACTGATGCTGTATTTGGGGTCAGCAAAATACTACGTA
Organism: Astragalus glycyphyllos; assembly: GCA_963573325.1. Taxonomy (NCBI): domain Eukaryota; kingdom Viridiplantae; phylum Streptophyta; class Magnoliopsida; order Fabales; family Fabaceae; genus Astragalus; species Astragalus glycyphyllos. Next base: position 81,043,695 of record OY754307.1, on the reverse strand, counting down.
AAGTCAATTAATTACAACAACTTCACACTACGTGTAGTGGATGTCAATCTTCATTACTCTTCCCAGCTCCCTCCTTATTCTTTAGGCCTCTACAATTTCAGTCAAAGCACCACCTTTAACGGGCCGTACCAAATGTATCGGTACTCGTTCACTCGAATGTTATTATTGTCGAAGTCTCTCTCTTATATGTGAGTTGTACAAATCGGATGAATTCTTCTGGTCTGTATGTTCACGATGGTGCTACTTGTATGAATGCGCACGGGAGGAATAACTATTCTTTCTATCTCAATCAGCATGGTAGCGGATCTCTTTCGGAATCCGGGCTGGGTGACACGTGTCTCATAGAGTTTATGTATCTCACATCGTGGCCTTCTGAAAACGGTCCAGCCAACATTTCTTGCACAGACATCAACCGCATGTTGTTTTATGGCTTTGAACTTTCTTGGCTCAATATTATTTGTAAATATCCTTCGTAAGTTGAGCTCGATGCCAATTACACGCCTCATTGTGTACCTCCAGGTTTGCTTACAAATGGCTCCAATTTACTTGCTTACTCATGTCTTTATTTATTTGTTATTTTTGCATATACACATATATAGCGTTAATTTTAAAAATCAATTGTTTAGTTGTTTGATAAGCACAGGTTTTGTTAATTCTTCCGCGCATCGAAGAGCTGGGCTCTCCTTTAGCCTCCTATTTTTTGGTGTGCTGCAGATGATTGTTAGCGACTCTGGTGCCGACCTGGTTGGGATGAGAGTCGTTATTACCGTTTTCACTAACTTTTGTTTTTGCCAAGGGTTTTGGTCTAGTCCCCCATTAGTCTCTATGTTACTCTCATTCTTTTCTCTGTTTTTAATAATAATAGGGGGAGTACACTTTCCTTTTCAATGATTTTTCCTAAGGAGAGTTTGCATCAAAAGGTTTTAACGAGGCTCCCCTACCTCTTTTTTTTTGCCAAAAAAACTCTTGATCTAAAGGGTTCTCCATCTATACACAAATATAAAAAGGTCTAAGACACTTACGTGGACTCCAAGTTCATCTCTTGACAACAAATCGGACCGGGACTCATTTGAACTATCCTCCATTGGAGTTGACCATTCTTTTGATGAGGAAACCTTGAAATAATCATTTCCGCATAATCTAAACCACTATGAGACATGAAAAACACAAACAAATATCAACATTTCCAAACATATATAAACAAATTGCTTTTAGATTGTTAGGAATAAAGGAGAAGAATGGTGAATATGATTAGCAATAGAAGAAGAATAAGGATGTAGTGTATTGGCAAAAACTATCATCTTGAAAGCAAATTCTTGTGAACCTCTCTGATTTAATTCAATATCTAATTTGCTCTCCAAGGTTTATATAATAATGTTTAAACTCGTGCACTCAAGGCCATAAACATTTTGGAGCATCACAAACAATGTCATAAGAGCATAGGTTAAGAGAACTAGGAAAATATTTACAGAATAGTAATAGGAATAAGAAATTTTGTGAGTCTCTACTAAAATTCAATCTACCAACCTCATATGACATATGATATATGTAGTCTAGACCATTGGCAAAGGTGAATATTTACCCAAGCCACTGAACATCCCTAATCAAGAATACTTTTTCTCTAAATAAAAATGTCAAAAAATATAATAAAACTTGAAATTTGTTTGTCTAAACAGTTGTTAACCTTTTTTTTCCACACAGTTAAAATACACGTTTTCTTTTTTTACTTTGACCATTATAGATTTATTCAATAAAAATGTCTTCCAGTCTAAACAAAACCAAATGTCTTTCCTATTTTTAAGTGTATCAACCAAGGACAAAAATGAACCAAAAAATGTTGTTACTCATTGAGAGTTTATTTCAGAAATTTATAAGTTCAAAAAATGTGAAAAGAAAACGTGAATTTCATTATTCAGAGGCAATAATAATGTGACATTTTTTCCAAGAATTTTTTTAACGAACCTTGAAAATTCTGGAATGTAACATATTTTTAAAATTTTAACTAATGATATTAGAAGAATTGGCTATAAAGAAGAAAGAGTAGTCTTTTACTTATTTTTAAAATTAATGCAGAGATAAATCATTAAATTATAATAGAATTTTCAAATATAAAAACTACTTAGAATATTAAATTACATGTAGTCTGTCACATTAAGTTGTTTCTAAGGTAAAAAAGAGTTGTGTTTTTCCATGTGCTTTATTATTATTATTATTATTATTATTACTATTACGTGACTTGTCTAAGAGACTAACATCTAAGAATTTAGGCCTTAAGATACATTCTAAAATGTATTTTTAATAATTTGTAAAACCTAATATTATTAAATTTCAAATGTAAAATACAATAAAATAGATCGAATATGCACGAAAGCGATTTAATAAGTGATTCATTATAATTTTGTAAAAAAAGTGATTAATTATAATACTCATAAACCTCTCCTGACATAAAAATTAAATCAAATCAGTCACTTAACTTGTATTCATAATGAAATTTTTTTATATAATATAAATTTTTAATTAATTATTTTTAAAAAAAAAATTGGGGAGGGGGAAATTTTAATAGTCAAAGTGGCACTAATTAAATTTCTTTTAGAAAATATACTTAAATAACTCTTAATCAAAAATTCTTTGAGTGTTGATAAATTAAATAATTTTTTGGAATACACTTTGGATACATTAGAAAAACATTTTATTTAGTCTTTATTATGTATAATATTCACAGAGCATTAATTACAAAAAAAGGATATTAATTACCCAATTGTTGTAGGAGTGCCACGTGGAATAGTAATAAATGATATTCATTCTCAAATGTTATATATATAGATGAGTTTGTTTTACAAGTTGGGTGGACTTTTAGATGTCATTGTTATGATTCTTTTTTGCTGCAATATATTGTTACAGTTAAACTGGTCATCTTGTTGTACGGTGTCAAGCTTATTCTTAGAGCGCCGTGCATCATTTTTTTATTAATCTATAAGTGGCGGCGGAGACATTTATCCATGTACGACATCATCGAAGATTTTTTATGCAGTGACAATAATATCATGCCTTTAAGATACTCTTACAAAGACATCAAGAAGATAACAGAAAAATTCAAGACAAAACTAGGGAATGGGGGCTATGGTTCTGTCTACAAAGGACAACTTCGAAGTGGTCGTCTTGTCGCGGTCAAGTTATTAGACAAATCCAAGTCCAACGGTCAAGACTTCATCAATGAAGTTGCAACAATCGGTAGCATTCACCATGTTAACGTGGTGCAACTCATTGGTTTTTGTGTGGAGGGATCAAAGCGTGCTCTTATATATGAATTCTTGCAAAATGGATCTCTTGAAAAATATTTTTTTTCTCACCATGAAGAGATTTCTTCCTTAAGTGGCGAAAAGTTATAAGCTATTTCTCTTGGAGTGGCCCAAGGCATTGAGTACCTGCATAATGGATGCAACATGAAAATTCTGCACTTTGACATAAAGCCTCATAATCTCCTTCTTGATGAGAACTTCAAACCAAAAGTTTCTGATTTTGGACTTGCAAGGCTTTGTCCTATTGATAAAAGTATTGTATCATTAACTGCAGTAGGAGGAACCATAGGCTACATGGCTCCTGAGCTATTTTACAGAAATGTTGGCACAATATCCTACAAAGCTGATGTCTATAGCTTTGGGATGTTGTTGATGGAGATGGCTGGTAGAAGGAAGAATTTAAATGCATTGACAGAACAATCTAGCCACCTTTATTTTCCGTTTTGGGTTTATGATCAACTACATGATGGAACATAAATAACCATTGAAAATGACTCTGATGGGGATATGGAACTGGCAAAGAAAATAATGATTGTGGCTTTATGGTGCATACAGACAAGGCCCGAGGATCGTCCTCCCATGGATAAGGTTTTAGCGATGCTTAAAGGAGATGAGGAATTGCAAATGCCTAATAAGCCCTACCTATACCCACAAGATCGACAATCAGATAATGTAAGAGATCACAATTTTAGCGACTTATCAACTTCCTCTGGGACATCAATAAGTGATTCCAACGAATCAACCTAATCTCATTTTAGTTCTCAGATTAGTAACTCATCATTTTCACTTAGCATGATGGTTTGTAATATTAGTATATATCTTGTTAAGTACGTCTCATTCACTCTGTATTCAATGCACCTATACCTACAAGAAATCTTATTTGTGGTCAAATATTTCCATGAATTTGGAAAAAGTGGTTATTAACTATTAAGGCATTTCTAATTAAAAACTACATCTTCATCTATGTATATCTATTTGCTTGTTGGCAGTCTTATTCTCCCACTTCCACCCACATCTGTTACCTTTTGATTGACATTGTTCACAATTAGGCTCAGACCATGTCAAATGAAGAAAGTTGTGGTTAGAAATAAAATTTTAAGGGTAAGATGAAATATTGAACATTTTGGTGCAAAATACAGGTGCAGATCGATGATAAATTTATTAGAAGGAATGAGGTATGCTTGAGAGGTTGAGGTGGATAAGTATGGGACCGAGAATAGTCGTCCAATGAATCTCTATCCAAGACTGATGAACAATTGATATGCACCAACGAATGTGTTTGCAATTTCTGGGAAAAGTGTAATCTATTTCTGTTTAATAAAATCCATCCAAAAATAATGGTATTAGATAGTCAACAATGAAAGCAGCTGTTTTGCTCTTACCCAATTTGATAGATATTTGAATCTAATGTGTGGTGGCAGAGGAAGTCCGTCCTACGTACTCTAAAAACAAACCCAAAGTCACCTGTTAATTCAAAATCATTCAACAAGTCTTCCAGCTACCTTCCACACGGCACAACGACTGATATGTATTTTTTTGTGACTATCACTTTCCCAATAATTCACTCACTGAATACATGACATCCGAAGCTAGACTTGTTATTTTTTATATATGAATGAATCTCAATCACTTGCCCTCCACACCGTTAGCTTGACTTGAGTATAGCCAGGGAAATCAAAATGCCAACGTTTGCTGCATTACATTTACAGTCTCTGGTGGTGGCGGTGCTACTAGTAGTAATAAGCCACCCTTGTAGTGCTCAACAAGATCTGTGTTCTGGTTGGTGCGGTGTCCATAATATAAGCCACCCTTTCCGGCTCACAGACAGTCCGGACAATTGTGGTGATAAGAGGTACACCCTATCATGCCAAAACAACCAGCTGATACTGTATTTGGGGTCAGCAAAATACTATGTCAATTCAATTAATTACAACAACTTCACACTACGAGTAGTCGATGTCAACCTTCGTTACTCTTCCCTTCCTCCTTATTCTTTAGGCCCCAACAATTTCAGTCAAAGCACCACCTTTAATGGGCCGTACCAAATATATGATCCGCACTCGTTAGCTGGAAAATATCCGCGATTTTATTCCCCTAAAAAATTATTGCCAAAGTCTCTGTTATATGTGAGTTGTCCAAATCGGATGGATTCTTCTGGTATGCACGTTCATGATGGTGCTACTTGTATGAATGCGCACGAGAATAACTACTTTTTATATGTTAATGAACATGGTAGCAGATCTATTTTAGAATTGGGGTTGGGCGATGCGTGTCGCATAGAGTTCATGTATCTGACATCATGGCCTGTTGTTGAAAATGGTCCAGACAACATTTCTTGCACAGACATCCGTCGTATGCTGTTTTATGGTTTTGAACTTACTTGGATATTGGGTCTTTGTAAACATTCTTCGTACGTTGAGTTCAATGCCAGTAACACGCCTATTTGTGTACCTCGATCAGGTTTGCTTACAAATGACTCTCAAGTTACTTGCTTACTCATGTCTTTATTTATTATTTAGGTAAAATTATACCAGAGAACCTTTAAGTTATTTATTTGTAACAAGTTTGCCCTTTAAGTTTTTTTGTAACAAACATGTCCTTTAAGTTACCTAACGTTGACACCGTTGGCCCTTTTAGTAAAATGTCATATCGTTGATTACATCAAAATACACCAAAATATGTTTGGTTGCATGAAAATACATAAGCTAGAGTAATCACAATATATAAAGTAGCATTACATCAAAATACATAAGCTAGAGTAATCACAAAAAGGGCCTATTTGTTACAAACAAAACTTAAAGGGCCAACTTGTTACAAATAAATAACTTAAAGGTCTTCTGGTGTAATTTTGCCTATTATTTATTTGTGCATAATTAAAATAAAAATTATAATAATAATAATAATAAATTGTGTCAAAATAATAATAACGAAGTGTTAATTTTTAAATCAGCTGTTACCCTATTTAATTTTACATTAACATTTAAATTTAGGTTCCCCGGCGTCGATTAATCATCGACAAAGCCGATAGATACTGCACAACACCAATAATACGGTAACCAAAAGATCTTCATGTATCAAATATGAAAACAAACACACACAAAATATTTACCTCGTCATACGTTTTTAGTGACAAATATTTTTCTAAGTATTTCTTTAGATAAAAGTTAATGACAGTAAGTAAAAGATATAGGGCCTGTTTGGATAGAGCTTATTTTGAGCTTATGCAAAACAACTTATTCAAATAAATAAGCTTTTATGTATTATTCATAAGCTTGTCAAGGTAGTTTATGGAAAAACAACTTATGGAGATATAATTTTTGTTAGTGAGAACTTGTGAATCAACATAAAAACTTATTTATCTCCATAAGTTGTTTTTCATAAGCTCAAAAATAAGCTCATCCAAACGGGCCCATATTGACAATAAAAAATTGATTAAATATTTACCGGGTAGTAGATAAACATTTACCCACATATAAATGTGTGTTGTTACACCTAGTGCATAATGCACGAAAGGAGTAGTCATGAATAAATATCAAGTTTACCAAAGTAGGTAGCTCAGTTAGCGAGCTAAGGGATACCGAAGGAGTGCACCAAAAGAGTGTAAGAAGGAGGTCCCGAGTTCAAACCCCAGAAACTAACATTCCCCCACCCCCACTGACATTACTTATCAAAAAAATAATAATATCAAGTTTACCATGACCTACAAATGTTTGAATTTAGTGAACGCTTGTCTGTGCGTAAAAGTCATTTTCTTATCGTAAAATTATTTATGTTCGAATCACTTTTGGGAGTCTGATCTATACTTTTCTTTAGGGTATGTTTGGATTGGTGGTATGAGATGGAATGAAGTGGAATGGAATGGAATGATTTAGTGTTCCATTGTTTGGATATTTAAAAAGCTGATGAAATGGAATGGTAAGTGATGGAATCCATTCCATCCCATTCCATTGATTACCACTATTTTGCTCCCCCCAATTTGGGGGGTATGGGATGGAATGACTCCATAATTTAATTCTATTACCATTTTGTTCCCGTTTCTTAACAATTGAGATTGAGATATATTGCCGTGTGCTTCTATTTTCTTTTTCCAGGTTTTAACATATCAATCTGTAACAAAGCTTCTTCTTTTAAAAAATAGCAAAAGCTCATTTTTTTTTCTCAATTCAGATTCAACAGTAACATTTTTTTTTCCCAATAGTAATCTCCATTTGAAAGACACTGTTTATTTGTTTTACGTTACATTGTTTATTTGGTTAATTGACGTAAATAATTATTTTAACTAAAATCCTTTTAGCTTTACTTGTTTTAATTAGTTTTTTGTGAAAAGATATAATTATATCTTATAGGAATTAATATATTATAATTTACGTAATATATATACATATATATATATATATATATATATAAATTAATAGCTTTCACTTGTTTTAATTAAGGGTAAAATGGGAAATAAAAATTATAATGTCTTGGTGTCAAACACAAGCAAGAAATAAAGTTCTCCATTGTATTGAATATGGAAGAAGAATCATGAATTCTGTACAGAGTTATGGTTTATTCTATGACTATATACAATGAATGAGGGTAACTGAAAGTTAGCTCACTAACTAAACTCAAACAGAAAGCTAACAGCAAATTAACTGTACAGGTTAAACTAAAATAGTCAACTAACTACAGTTAATGCTAAATATAAATATATACTCCTAATATCCTCCCTCAAGTGGGACTATGGATATCACATAGGCCCAACTTGGAGATCAATGAAATGAAAGTTGGAGCATGGAGAGGCTTGGTAAAGACATCTGCCAACTGAGTTGTGGAAGGAACTGGAAGAAGGTGGATGACTCCTTGCAGGATTTTCTCACGCACCACATGACAATCTATCTCGATATGCTTCGTTCTCTCATGGAATGTAGGATTGTGAGCAAGATCAATGGCTGACATGTTATCACAGTAGACAGCAGTGGCAGTGGTTGGCTTGCAATGAAGATCAGTGAGTAAGTAGTGGAGCCACTGGACTTCACAGGATAGGCTAGCCAAGGCACGGTACTCAGCTTTAGATGAAGAACGAGAAACTGTCTGCTGTTTCTTGGACTTCCATGAGACAAGGGAGCTGCCAATGAAAACACAGTAACCAGTAATTGACTTGCGTGTGTCGGGGCAACAAGCCCAATCAGAATCAGCAAAGCCAGTCAATTTGGTGGTGGTGGAGGCACTGAAAAATAGGCCCTTAGCAGGAGCAGCTTTGAGATAACGAAGGACACGAGTAGCAGCTTTAAAATGAGATTGAAGAGGCTTAGCAACAAATTGGCTAAGCTGCTGGACTGCATGAGAGATGTCAGGCTGTGTGGTTGTGAGATATAGTAGGCGTCCAACTAGCCTACGATAGGAGGACTCATCAGAATAACTGGCAGAATCTTCACAGTTGAGTTTCACAGCAGGATCTCCAGGGGTAGAGACTGGTTTGGTGGCCAAAGAGCCACTATCTTGAAGAAGATCAAGTGTATATTTTCTTTGGTTGAGAATAATACCTTGTTTGGATCTAGCAACCTCCAAACCAAGGAAAAATCTCAAGGAACCAAGGTCCTTGATTCTGAATTTTGAGTGCAGTAATTGCTTGACAGATTGAATTTCTTCCATAGAATTACCTGCAAGCACAACATCATCTGCAAGCACAACATCATCAACATATACAAGCAAGATGGTGATCATGTGATCAGCAGTCTTGGTAAACAGTGAATGGTCAGCTTGTGATTGCACATAACCAGTGGAAATCAAGGTAGCAGTGAGTTTTTGGTTCCACTGTCTACTTGCTTGCTTGAGTCCATACAGGGACTTGTGTAATCTGCACACAGGAGTAGAAAAATGAGTGGCAGCAGTAGTAAAACCTTGGGGAAGAGACATATAAACCTCTTCATGAAGATCCCCATGCAAAAATGCATTATTTACATCTAATTGTTCTAAGAACCAATCATTAACAGCAGCCAAAGCAAGAAGAACTCTCACAGTTGTGAGTTTAGCAACTGGACTAAAGGTGTCAAAATAATCCACACCCACCATTTGGGTGTATCCTTTGGCCACAAGGCGTGCCTTGTACCTCTCAATAGTGCCATCAGCATGATACTTAATCTTGTAGACCCATTTACAACCAATGGGAGTCTTACCTTGAGGTAACTCAACAAGGGACCAAGTGTTGTTCAAGTCAAGAGCTGTGAGCTCATCCTGCATAGCCCTTTGCCAACACTCTTGTTTAGAGGCTTGGTGAAATGTGGTGGGCTCAGTGTGTATAGTGATATTTGAACAAAAAATTTTATAAGAAGAAGAACAATTTTCATAGGACAAAACTGAAGATAAAGGATAAAGAGGAGAAGTAGAGATACCTGAAACACTATCAATACAGCTAGATAGATTACAATGGTAATCTTGCAGGTATTTAGGTGGGAATTTAGGTCTGGCAGAATGTCTTAGAGGTTGAGTAACAGTAGGTGGAGAAGGAACAATAGGTAAAGGTTCATTATGTAAGGGTAATGGTGCTTGAGAGGAAGCATTAGGTTGAGGTGAGGCAATAGGTAAGGGTGACTCAGCCAATGGTGATTGTGGTTGGTCAGAATTAGGTACTGTGGCAGAAGGTGGAAGTTCAGGTGTGTCAAAAAAGGTTGGGAAAGAAGAGGAATTTGGTGCTGGAATAGTGTCTGAAGGAGAGTCAATGGGTGGCTGTGTTTGAAAAGGGAAATGTGACTCATAGAAGATGACATTCCTAGAAGTGAGTAATTGGTGAGAATTGAGGTCATAAAGAAGGAAACCTTTCACACCATCAGTTTACCCAAGGAAAACTGTTTTCCTTGCACGGGAATCAAATTTGGTTCTGTTTGCATGAAGGGTAGAGGCAGATGATAAGCATCCAAAGACTTTGAGATGCATTAGTGTGGGAGGTTGTTGAAACAGGATTTGATATGGAGAGTTATTTTGTAAGAGAGGAGTGGGAATACGGTTTATGAGGTGAACAACATGCTGTATAGCAAAATTCCAAAGTTTAAGAGGCAAATTGGCTTGAAAAGCAAGGGCACGAGCTACATTTAGGATGTGTTGGTGTTTGCGCTCAACATCAACCGCAGTTCTTGCACAAACATCAACCGCATGTTGTTTTATGGCTTTGAACTTTCTTGGCTCAATACTCTTTGTAAATATCCTTCGTACGTTGAACTTGATGCCAATTACACGCCTCATTGTGCACCTCAAGGTTTGCTTACAAATGGCTCCAATTTATTTGCTTACTCATGTCTTTATTTATTTGTTATTTGTGCATATACACATATATAGCGTTAATTTTAAAAATCAATTGTTTAGTTGTTTGATAAGCATAGTTTTAGAATAGCACGCCTATTTTTTTAATGGGAATATCGATAACATCAATCAACTGATGTTGTAAAAGTCATGTCATGCGTCACGTATAAAACCAAATTGTTTATATTCGAGTTACCCCTTAGAGTCTAATTTATAGTTTTCTCTGGCTAAACTGAGAGGAGTGGCACAGATTGGGCTGGCTCGGCGGGGAGCTCTTGTACGTGCCCTTCGGGAGTCTGACCTTGCTTGGGGCCGACTTTGATGACGCTTTGCGGGCGAGGTTTGCTACGAGTCGGAGGCTGTCCTCGCGGAGCCATAAGATAAGATTTTGACTTGGTAAGAGATTAACGATCAACTCCCACTGTGGTCGCCAATGTTCAGTACGTGACTTCGGATCCGGGATCCTGGGTCAACTCCTAGTCTTCTATGTCTCTGTCAAGTCTTCTCCTTGGCTCGAGGTCCAAAGAATGCCTTGCGAGTTGGAATCCCCCGATATTGTCCTTGCCAACGTCGCCTTCTTCTGAGGTTGGACTCGGAAGGGTTGGGTACCTGCAGACACTCTGATGCCAAAGTCAGCGATCAGAAGTCAGTCAAAGGCACAAATGAGAGAAGCATACCTGAATCTTGGGGTCAGTGTTGTATTTATAGACGCGGGTGAAGGTAGCACGACTCTCGACCGGATCCAAACTGTTCGATCGGAGCGGGGCGATCCGGAGCGTTGATTTCTGGGTTGAGTTGCTTGGGCCGGTTATGCTTGCGTTTTGGACCATTGCAGAGAGAAATACAACTGAGAGTAAATACAATAACTCTAACAATCTACATGATAGAACCTATGTTTTGCTTGTATTGTTCTTGCGAACAAAATAGAAGAAAAAATTTGCATATCAAACAGAAGAACGGTTCCTAAAGGAGAAGAATAGTAACGATTAATGGAAACCTCTATGTCGCCATCACTAGTTTTGTGTTTGGCATAAATCATTTGGGGTTGAAGAGAGAGAAGAAAAGCTTCAATTTTCTCTTTTTATTTCTCGATAAAGGGTTAGGGTTTCATCTTTTTTTAAATCAATATTCTTCGTCGGCTCCGACACCCATCCGCCCGACACCAAAACCGCCATGGGCTAGCTACTGTGATTATAGTCCGCCCCAAGCATTTCTTATTTCGAGGGTTTTGGGCCTTTTGTTTTCTTCTGTTTTCTACTCTCATGTTGATGTTGCATTCACGGTGTTTGCGAAAATGCCTCATCAAAAATCTGGCCTCTGGAACAGGTTGTTTTGTGCAAGTTGGCATCTCATTTAAAGGGTCAAAGATTATGTGGCAGACAACTATTGCACAGCTCTCTCCTCTCTCTCCTATTATCACCAGTTCCGAGACATGAGAAAAATTTGGCTAATCTAGAGACCAACAATAGTCGAAATGTGCTTGTAAGGGTCAAAAAAAATCATCTGTAACTAGATTGGAAGAAAGAATGTTGATTCTCACTCATTGATAGCCAATGTCTATGGCTGGAAGCTGCTGATAGTTTGATTGTTAGATCCTTGTGATTGTGTTGTACTTGTTCTCATACTTTCTGATTTCTCTAAGTGTAGTACCCATTATGCTTGGGTGGTCTTATCTTTTAGATATTACCTTAGGTTCTGGGTGGGAAATGTCCCAACTCATGTGATTCAGTATGCTAGTTTTCTTGTTTGTAGTTGTGGTCTATTAGCTATTGAATCACACTTGAGGTGCTAGCTCAGTGGTAAGAGTTTAGCCTTGTATCCTCAAGGTGCTGAGTTCAAATCCCTTCGGAGACAGTTGTAAAATGGTCATTAGTGTCGTTTTGATTAATAAAATTTCTCCTTCCCCAATTTTTTAAAAAAATATTAGCTATTGAATGAATGCAGTATCTTTACAGTTTTGATGGTTTTCGCGTGGTCCGGTATCAAGATTTTTCTTGGAGCGCCATGCATCATTGTCTTATTAATTTATAAATGGCGACGGAGACATTTATCCATGTACAACATCATCGAAGAGTTTTTATTCAGTGAAAATCGAATCATGCCTTTAAGATACTCTTACAAAGACATCAAGAAGATTACAGAACAATTCAAAACAAAACTAGGGAACGGAGGCTATGGCTCTGTCTTCAAAGGGCAACTTCGAAGTGGTCATCTTGTCGCGGTCAAGTTATTGGACAAATCAAAGTCTAATGGTCAAGATTTCATCAATGAAGTTGCAACAATCGGTAGCATTCACCATGTTAACGTGGTGCAACTCATTGGCTTTTGTGTTGAGGGATCAAAACGTGCTCTTATATATGAATTCATGGAAAATGGGTCTCTTGAAAAATACATTTTTTCTCATCACGAAGACAGTTCTTCTTTAAGTTGCGAAAAGTTATATGCGATTTCTCTTGGAGTTGCTCGAGGCATTGAATACCTGCATAATGGATGCAACATGAAAATTCTGCACTTTGACATAAAACCACATAACATCCTTCTTGATGAGAATTTCAAACCAAAAGTTTCTGATTTTGGACTTGCAAGGCTTTGCCCTATTGATAACAGTATTGTGTCATTAACTGCAGCAAGAGGAACCATAGGCTACATGGCACCTGAGCTATTTTACAGAAATGTTGGCACAATATCGTACAAAGCTGATGTCTACAGCTTTGGGATGTTGCTGATGGAGATGGCTAGTAGAAGGAAGAATTTAAATGCATTGGCGGAGCAATCTAGCCAACTTTATTTTCCTTTTTGGGTTTATGATCAGTTATGTGATGGAACAGAAATAACTATTGAAAATGACTCTAATGGAGATATGGAACTGACAAAGAAAATGATGATTGTGGCTTTATGGTGCATAAGACAAGGCCCGAGGATCGCCCTCCCATGGATAAAGTTTTAGAGATGCTTAAAGGAGATGAGGAATTGCAAATGCCTAATAAGCCTTACCTATACCCACATGATCAACAATCAGATAATGTAACAGATCACAATTTTAGCAACAACACCTTCCTCTAGTACACCAATAATGATTCTAGCGAATCAACCTAATCTCATTTGAGTTCTTGGGTTAGTAACTCATCATTTTCACTTAGCTTGATGGTTTGTAATATTGGTTTATATCATGTTACGTATGTCTTATTAACCCTATCTGTTTTTGTTTAAACTGTTTTACTCTTTTTTTCTCTTCCAATTATGCATTTTTTATTCCCCCCTCTCGTGATTATCCCATTTATATAAATCTTTCTCATATATACCAATATCTTTTCACTTCCCTTATGAGAGATCGATGTAGAAAAGCACAAAACATAAGAGAGATAGCTCTCGTTAATTGATATTCAATGTTTGATATTGTGTAAAATTATTCTTTCTTAAATTGAGAGTTCAGGGAGACACTTGTTTTATGTTGAGATTGACTTAGTTAACTCAGTTGATGAATGTGCCACTATATTATGCTTTTTAGACTTCCATGCAATCAAAGTTGAGCCTGCAGAAGGCCATAGGCTTCGGGGCAAGGAAACATGTCATTCAAAAGTTGCATAGTGTATTTTTATTGACACAAGTATAGGCCTTTAAATGAGTGTGCAATGTCTAACTGCAGGAAATAATGGAGATCTCCAATCACTTTGAGTTTGAGACGATACTCCAACATGGTCTTGTTTTCTTTTTTATAAGCAAGAAATATATAATTAGGGGAGTCATTAAAATTTCTCTGAACCAAAATCTAGTGGAAAAAAGACCTAAAGAGGACAACATGGTCTTGGTATGTTGTATTAAGGAGGGATCAAATCCAGCAATCAAGATTTTTTTTTTGGTGAGCAATCCAGCAATCAAGATGTCATCTACATAAGAGAATGACTAAGGAAGCCCTGTAGCGACCGAAAAATCCGGGTGAGGATTCTTCGAAGTTCTTAGAATGAAGCCGCTATTAAAATTTAGGTTAAAGGGGCAAACATTGAGAAATCCCCTATAAAGGTCTAAAGGAACCAAATATGGGCTCGGGAGTCGGTCATGCGTGGGGTTCCTATATTTAACAATCTCAGGGTCTAAAGAAAGGCATATTCGTATATTCTTAAAATACTAACAAACTAATATTAGTTTATAGAAGAACCAACCTTTACTCCAGCTCAGGATTAGTCTCCTTTCGTTTGCGCTTTACTACTGAACCTCTGTTGCTACTTTGCCCCTGGTTTACTGCTCACTGCCTCTCTTTCTTTATTTCGGAAACTGAGTATGTTTTGTTGATTAGGGTTTCGGTGTGAAATCCTAATTGTTTAGGTGTTTTTTTGATTTTTCTGTGTTTTTTCTCTGTGAAAGTCTCCTTTTATAGGCGAATTTTAGGTTTTTTGCAATAAATTTCCTGATTCTGTGTGATTTTCTTTCCTCTTTTCAGTTATCGGGCTTCATGAGAAGCCTTGGAGAGCAGGCAAACGGTAGACCTGGTGCTTGTTGCTGCTGGAAGAATTTTTATTACAATTTTGTGTATTTTCGGATTTTTTTATTAATATTTTCGTATTTATCATTTTTTATTTTCGGATTAATGTAAATTAAATCTTAATAATTCTGATTTTGTACATATTGTTATTTTTGTTTTTATAAATTAAGTGAACAAAAGTGAAGTTAGGCTAAAATCAAAAATCGGGCCTAACCAAACAATGCGCTAAAGTGAGGCCCAAATAGAAGAAACGTGTCCAATTAGAATGATAACCTAAAGACAGGCCCAGTTAGAACAAGTTGCTACGATAGGCCAATTGGACAAATGATAACGTCAGGCCCCATTGAAACAAATTACTAACGTTAGGCTCATAACGTCTCATCTTTATAACCATTTTTACCCTTATTACTTTTATAATATCCCTTCTATATCCTGCAATTTATATACGTCACCTAAAATTCTATCATTTATCTTTTTATAAGATAATATTTTTTCCACCTACAATTCTATAGGTCACTTGCTGTTTTGTATGGTTTTGACCTTTTATTCCCTTCCTTTTTATTTTTTTTTGACAAATGATCTTTTCCATTCATTTTTTGTCACAAATTTTTTTACGTTAATGTTGTCTTTAATCTGGTGAACCTATAAATTAAAATGGGATTAGTTTCTTTCTATAAATAAATTACACTATTAAAATAAATAATTAGTTAATATATAAATTTGACTATTAAAAAATAAAAATTTTAGAATTTAATTTATAAATATCTTAGTAGTTAGTTTAATTATCATGGATTTATAACAATAATAATTTATACATATTTAATTATTGGTGACGTAAAAAGACATATTTAATTAATGATTAGGTTTTTCTAATCGATGGTTAACCTGATTGGATACCTCTTGTAACAAAATCAAAGCTTAGTGTTCCAAATAGTTTTTTTTTTGATAAGCTGTTCCAAATAGTTTTGTTTTCTTAGTAATTGGAATGAGATGAGGGTTTGTCCTATCTCAGGGGACTTGTAGTTACTAGTATTGGTGAAACAAACCCTTTTCCTTTTGGAGAACTGAAGAGCAAAGTTATCAAATCCAAGTTGCAATTAAATGTTTTATTGGTAAAGCAAAGGAAGATTTATTTCCTTTACTTGATGTGCAATTAAATGTATGAACACAGGCCAGAGGACTTGATGTGCTGCATACAACAATTTCACGTTTCCGCAATGGTGGCGATAGCACTACAGCACATTTACTTGGAAGTGTGGTTTACCCAGAAGAAATTACACATTGTGCTGCTGGAGTGAAGTGGTTCAAGTATCTATGCCATAGGTCTAGAAATAAGGTCTCAGATCAAGAAGAGCAAGAAATTTGTGCAGCGGAAAGTGGAACCACAAGAGAGGTGAATGAAGTGATTATTCCAAAGTTTCATGCAATAGTGAGGACATATTTCAGAGGACCTTTGAAACCACCTTTTAATGAGGTTGCGAGAAAAGCAGCTGGATTTGGTCCCGAATGGTATGAACCCCTTGCTGTTAAAGAGGTGGATGCACAATAACAGACATATCTCTTTGATTACTGATTATCAATATAAAGCATGAACAATAGTGCTATGTGTTTTTACAATATAAGCTCCCATATCTTCTTGAGCAAGAGTGTCTGTCTGGCATGTCTCGGTTTATAAGAATTTTCAATCTCACTCTGACTATTTCAACTCAACCTAATTTGAATATTATATTTAGATATTTGATTGATAGGCTACTCCTAAATATCTATATCAACATAAGATATCCGAAGACTCGTTAATTCAAATCAACAAGTGTGCGATATCTCTTTCTTTTTTTATATGATTATAGCTTCCCAATAATTCACTCCCATCAGATAAACCTAGTGTACGTGTGGTATATATTTGACTTACTACTCCTATCAACATCAGGAATCCGAAGATTTTTAAATTTAAGTTAACAACAAGTCTTTGAGGCCAGCTTCCACTAACTGCGTACTTCATGTCATTATGCAGAAAAACTCCGATAGTTTTTAACTTTTTATATATTGATCACAATCATTTTCTTTCCACACCGTTAGTTTGAGGATAGGGAAATCAAAATGTCATCATTTGTTGAACTACGGTTACTGAAAACTCTTCAGGTGGTGGTGGCGCTGCTACTAATAGTAATAAGCCACCCTTATGTGTTCTGGTTGGTGCGGTGTCCATAATATAAGCCACCCTTTCCGTTTGACAGATAGTCCAGACAATTGTGGTGATGAGAGGTACACCCTATCCTGTGAAGATAACCAACTGATGCTGTATTTGGGGTCAGCAAAATACTACGTAAAGTCAATTAATTACAACAACTTCACACTACGTGTAGTGGATGTCAATCTTCATTACTCTTCCCAGCTCCCTCCTTATTCTTTAGGCCTCTACAATTTCAGTCAAAGCACCACCTTTAACGGGCCGTACCAAATGTATCGGTACTCGTTCACTCGAATGTTATTATTGTCGAAGTCTCTCTCTTATATGTGAGTTGTACAAATCGGATGAATTCTTCTGGTCTGTATGTTCACGATGGTGCTACTTGTATGAATGCGCACGGGAGGAATAACTATTCTTTCTATCTCAATCAGCATGGTAGCGGATCTCTTTCGGAATCCGGGCTGGGTGACACGTGTCTCATAGAGTTTATGTATCTCACATCGTGGCCTTCTGAAAACGGTCCAGCCAACATTTCTTGCACAGACATCAACCGCATGTTGTTTTATGGCTTTGAACTTTCTTGGCTCAATATTATTTGTAAATATCCTTCGTAAGTTGAGCTCGATGCCAATTACACGCCTCATTGTGTACCTCCAGGTTTGCTTACAAATGGCTCCAATTTACTTGCTTACTCATGTCTTTATTTATTTGTTATTTTTGCATATACACATATATAGCGTTAATTTTAAAAATCAATTGTTTAGTTGTTTGATAAGCACAGGTTTTGTTAATTCTTCCGCGCATCGAAGAGCTGGGCTCTCCTTTAGCCTCCTATTTTTTGGTGTGCTGCAGATGATTGTTAGCGACTCTGGTGCCGACCTGGTTGGGATGAGAGTCGTTATTACCGTTTTCACTAACTTTTGTTTTTGCCAAGGGTTTTGGTCTAGTCCCCCATTAGTCTCTATGTTACTCTCATTCTTTTCTCTGTTTTTAATAATAATAGGGGGAGTACACTTTCCTTTTCAATGATTTTTCCTAAGGAGAGTTTGCATCAAAAGGTTTTAACGAGGCTCCCCTACCTCTTTTTTTTTGCCAAAAAAACTCTTGATCTAAAGGGTTCTCCATCTATACACAAATATAAAAAGGTCTAAGACACTTACGTGGACTCCAAGTTCATCTCTTGACAACAAATCGGACCGGGACTCATTTGAACTATCCTCCATTGGAGTTGACCATTCTTTTGATGAGGAAACCTTGAAATAATCATTTCCGCATAATCTAAACCACTATGAGACATGAAAAACACAAACAAATATCAACATTTCCAAACATATATAAACAAATTGCTTTTAGATTGTTAGGAATAAAGGAGAAGAATGGTGAATATGATTAGCAATAGAAGAAGAATAAGGATGTAGTGTATTGGCAAAAACTATCATCTTGAAAGCAAATTCTTGTGAACCTCTCTGATTTAATTCAATATCTAATTTGCTCTCCAAGGTTTATATAATAATGTTTAAACTCGTGCACTCAAGGCCATAAACATTTTGGAGCATCACAAACAATGTCATAAGAGCATAGGTTAAGAGAACTAGGAAAATATTTACAGAATAGTAATAGGAATAAGAAATTTTGTGAGTCTCTACTAAAATTCAATCTACCAACCTCATATGACATATGATATATGTAGTCTAGACCATTGGCAAAGGTGAATATTTACCCAAGCCACTGAACATCCCTAATCAAGAATACTTTTTCTCTAAATAAAAATGTCAAAAAATATAATAAAACTTGAAATTTGTTTGTCTAAACAGTTGTTAACCTTTTTTTTCCACACAGTTAAAATACACGTTTTCTTTTTTTACTTTGACCATTATAGATTTATTCAATAAAAATGTCTTCCAGTCTAAACAAAACCAAATGTCTTTCCTATTTTTAAGTGTATCAACCAAGGACAAAAATGAACCAAAAAATGTTGTTACTCGTTGAGAGTTTATTTCAGAAATTTATAAGTTCAAAAAATGTGAAAAGAAAACGTGAATTTCATTATTCAGAGGCAATAATAATGTGACATTTTTTCCAAGAATTTTTTTAACGAACCTTGAAAATTCTGGAATGTAACATATTTTTAAAATTTTAACTAATGATATTAGAAGAATTGGCTATAAAGAAGAAAGAGTAGTCTTTTACTTATTTTTAAAATTAATGCAGAGATAAATCATTAAATTATAATAGAATTTTCAAATATAAAAACTACTTAGAATATTAAATTACATGTAGTCTGTCACATTAAGTTGTTTCTAAGGTAAAAAAGAGTTGTGTTTTTCCATGTGCTTTATTATTATTATTATTATTATTATTACTATTACGTGACTTGTCTAAGAGACTAACATCTAAGAATTTAGGCCTTAAGATACATTCTAAAATGTATTTTTAATAATTTGTAAAACCTAATATTATTAAATTTCAAATGTAAAATACAATAAAATAGATCGAATATGCACGAAAGCGATTTAATAAGTGATTCATTATAATTTTGTAAAAAAAGTGATTAATTATAATACTCATAAACCTCTCCTGACATAAAAATTAAATCAAATCAGTCACTTAACTTGTATTCATAATGAAATTTTTTTATATAATATAAATTTTTAATTAATTATTTTTAAAAAAAAAATTGGGGAGGGGGAAATTTTAATAGTCAAAGTGGCACTAATTAAATTTCTTTTAGAAAATATACTTAAATAACTCTTAATCAAAAATTCTTTGAGTGTTGATAAATTAAATAATTTTTTGGAATACACTTTGGATACATTAGAAAAACATTTTATTTAGTCTTTATTATGTATAATATTCACAGAGCATTAATTACAAAAAAAGGATATTAATTACCCAATTGTTGTAGGAGTGCCACGTGGAATAGTAATAAATGATATTCATTCTCAAATGTTATATATATAGATGAGTTTGTTTTACAAGTTGGGTGGACTTTTAGATGTCATTGTTATGATTCTTTTTTGCTGCAATATATTGTTACAGTTAAACTGGTCATCTTGTTGTACGGTGTCAAGCTTATTCTTAGAGCGCCGTGCATCATTTTTTTATTAATCTATAAGTGGCGGCGGAGACATTTATCCATGTACGACATCATCGAAGATTTTTTATGCAGTGACAATAATATCATGCCTTTAAGATACTCTTACAAAGACATCAAGAAGATAACAGAAAAATTCAAGACAAAACTAGGGAATGGGGGCTATGGTTCTGTCTACAAAGGACAACTTCGAAGTGGTCGTCTTGTCGCGGTCAAGTTATTAGACAAATCCAAGTCCAACGGTCAAGACTTCATCAATGAAGTTGCAACAATCGGTAGCATTCACCATGTTAACGTGGTGCAACTCATTGGTTTTTGTGTGGAGGGATCAAAGCGTGCTCTTATATATGAATTCTTGCAAAATGGATCTCTTGAAAAATATTTTTTTTCTCACCATGAAGAGATTTCTTCCTTAAGTGGCGAAAAGTTATAAGCTATTTCTCTTGGAGTGGCCCAAGGCATTGAGTACCTGCATAATGGATGCAACATGAAAATTCTGCACTTTGACATAAAGCCTCATAATCTCCTTCTTGATGAGAACTTCAAACCAAAAGTTTCTGATTTTGGACTTGCAAGGCTTTGTCCTATTGATAAAAGTATTGTATCATTAACTGCAGTAGGAGGAACCATAGGCTACATGGCTCCTGAGCTATTTTACAGAAATGTTGGCACAATATCCTACAAAGCTGATGTCTATAGCTTTGGGATGTTGTTGATGGAGATGGCTGGTAGAAGGAAGAATTTAAATGCATTGACAGAACAATCTAGCCACCTTTATTTTCCGTTTTGGGTTTATGATCAACTACATGATGGAACATAAATAACCATTGAAAATGACTCTGATGGGGATATGGAACTGGCAAAGAAAATAATGATTGTGGCTTTATGGTGCATACAGACAAGGCCCGAGGATCGTCCTCCCATGGATAAGGTTTTAGCGATGCTTAAAGGAGATGAGGAATTGCAAATGCCTAATAAGCCCTACCTATACCCACAAGATCGACAATCAGATAATGTAAGAGATCACAATTTTAGCGACTTATCAACTTCCTCTGGGACATCAATAAGTGATTCCAACGAATCAACCTAATCTCATTTTAGTTCTCAGATTAGTAACTCATCATTTTCACTTAGCATGATGGTTTGTAATATTAGTATATATCTTGTTAAGTACGTCTCATTCACTCTGTATTCAATGCACCTATACCTACAAGAAATCTTATTTGTGGTCAAATATTTCCATGAATTTGGAAAAAGTGGTTATTAACTATTAAGGCATTTCTAATTAAAAACTACATCTTCATCTATGTATATCTATTTGCTTGTTGGCAGTCTTATTCTCCCACTTCCACCCACATCTGTTACCTTTTGATTGACATTGTTCACAATTAGGCTCAGACCATGTCAAATGAAGAAAGTTGTGGTTAGAAATAAAATTTTAAGGGTAAGATGAAATATTGAACATTTTGGTGCAAAATACAGGTGCAGATCGATGATAAATTTATTAGAAGGAATGAGGTATGCTTGAGAGGTTGAGGTGGATAAGTATGGGACCGAGAATAGTCGTCCAATGAATCTCTATCCAAGACTGATGAACAATTGATATGCACCAACGAATGTGTTTGCAATTTCTGGGAAAAGTGTAATCTATTTCTGTTTAATAAAATCCATCCAAAAATAATGGTATTAGATAGTCAACAATGAAAGCAGCTGTTTTGCTCTTACCCAATTTGATAGATATTTGAATCTAATGTGTGGTGGCAGAGGAAGTCCGTCCTACGTACTCTAAAAACAAACCCAAAGTCACCTGTTAATTCAAAATCATTCAACAAGTCTTCCAGCTACCTTCCACACGGCACAACGACTGATATGTATTTTTTTGTGACTATCACTTTCCCAATAATTCACTCACTGAATACATGACATCCGAAGCTAGACTTGTTATTTTTTATATATGAATGAATCTCAATCACTTGCCCTCCACACCGTTAGCTTGACTTGAGTATAGCCAGGGAAATCAAAATGCCAACGTTTGCTGCATTACATTTACAGTCTCTGGTGGTGGCGGTGCTACTAGTAGTAATAAGCCACCCTTGTAGTGCTCAACAAGATCTGTGTTCTGGTTGGTGCGGTGTCCATAATATAAGCCACCCTTTCCGGCTCACAGACAGTCCGGACAATTGTGGTGATAAGAGGTACACCCTATCATGCCAAAACAACCAGCTGATACTGTATTTGGGGTCAGCAAAATACTATGTCAATTCAATTAATTACAACAACTTCACACTACGAGTAGTCGATGTCAACCTTCGTTACTCTTCCCTTCCTCCTTATTCTTTAGGCCCCAACAATTTCAGTCAAAGCACCACCTTTAATGGGCCGTACCAAATATATGATCCGCACTCGTTAGCTGGAAAATATCCGCGATTTTATTCCCCTAAAAAATTATTGCCAAAGTCTCTGTTATATGTGAGTTGTCCAAATCGGATGGATTCTTCTGGTATGCACGTTCATGATGGTGCTACTTGTATGAATGCGCACGAGAATAACTACTTTTTATATGTTAATGAACATGGTAGCAGATCTATTTTAGAATTGGGGTTGGGCGATGCGTGTCGCATAGAGTTCATGTATCTGACATCATGGCCTGTTGTTGAAAATGGTCCAGACAACATTTCTTGCACAGACATCCGTCGTATGCTGTTTTATGGTTTTGAACTTACTTGGATATTGGGTCTTTGTAAACATTCTTCGTACGTTGAGTTCAATGCCAGTAACACGCCTATTTGTGTACCTCGATCAGGTTTGCTTACAAATGACTCTCAAGTTACTTGCTTACTCATGTCTTTATTTATTATTTAGGTAAAATTATACCAGAGAACCTTTAAGTTATTTATTTGTAACAAGTTTGCCCTTTAAGTTTTTTTGTAACAAACATGTCCTTTAAGTTACCTAACGTTGACACCGTTGGCCCTTTTAGTAAAATGTCATATCGTTGATTACATCAAAATACACCAAAATATGTTTGGTTGCATGAAAATACATAAGCTAGAGTAATCACAATATATAAAGTAGCATTACATCAAAATACATAAGCTAGAGTAATCACAAAAAGGGCCTATTTGTTACAAACAAAACTTAAAGGGCCAACTTGTTACAAATAAATAACTTAAAGGTCTTCTGGTGTAATTTTGCCTATTATTTATTTGTGCATAATTAAAATAAAAATTATAATAATAATAATAATAAATTGTGTCAAAATAATAATAACGAAGTGTTAATTTTTAAATCAGCTGTTACCCTATTTAATTTTACATTAACATTTAAATTTAGGTTCCCCGGCGTCGATTAATCATCGACAAAGCCGATAGATACTGCACAACACCAATAATACGGTAACCAAAAGATCTTCATGTATCAAATATGAAAACAAACACACACAAAATATTTACCTCGTCATACGTTTTTAGTGACAAATATTTTTCTAAGTATTTCTTTAGATAAAAGTTAATGACAGTAAGTAAAAGATATAGGGCCTGTTTGGATAGAGCTTATTTTGAGCTTATGCAAAACAACTTATTCAAATAAATAAGCTTTTATGTATTATTCATAAGCTTGTCAAGGTAGTTTATGGAAAAACAACTTATGGAGATATAATTTTTGTTAGTGAGAACTTGTGAATCAACATAAAAACTTATTTATCTCCATAAGTTGTTTTTCATAAGCTCAAAAATAAGCTCATCCAAACGGGCCCATATTGACAATAAAAAATTGATTAAATATTTACCGGGTAGTAGATAAACATTTACCCACATATAAATGTGTGTTGTTACACCTAGTGCATAATGCACGAAAGGAGTAGTCATGAATAAATATCAAGTTTACCAAAGTAGGTAGCTCAGTTAGCGAGCTAAGGGATACCGAAGGAGTGCACCAAAAGAGTGTAAGAAGGAGGTCCCGAGTTCAAACCCCAGAAACTAACATTCCCCCACCCCCACTGACATTACTTATCAAAAAAATAATAATATCAAGTTTACCATGACCTACAAATGTTTGAATTTAGTGAACGCTTGTCTGTGCGTAAAAGTCATTTTCTTATCGTAAAATTATTTATGTTCGAATCACTTTTGGGAGTCTGATCTATACTTTTCTTTAGGGTATGTTTGGATTGGTGGTATGAGATGGAATGAAGTGGAATGGAATGGAATGATTTAGTGTTCCATTGTTTGGATATTTAAAAAGCTGATGAAATGGAATGGTAAGTGATGGAATCCATTCCATCCCATTCCATTGATTACCACTATTTTGCTCCCCCCAATTTGGGGGGTATGGGATGGAATGACTCCATAATTTAATTCTATTACCATTTTGTTCCCGTTTCTTAACAATTGAGATTGAGATATATTGCCGTGTGCTTCTATTTTCTTTTTCCAGGTTTTAACATATCAATCTGTAACAAAGCTTCTTCTTTTAAAAAATAGCAAAAGCTCATTTTTTTTTCTCAATTCAGATTCAACAGTAACATTTTTTTTTCCCAATAGTAATCTCCATTTGAAAGACACTGTTTATTTGTTTTACGTTACATTGTTTATTTGGTTAATTGACGTAAATAATTATTTTAACTAAAATCCTTTTAGCTTTACTTGTTTTAATTAGTTTTTTGTGAAAAGATATAATTATATCTTATAGGAATTAATATATTATAATTTACGTAATATATATACATATATATATATATATATAAATTAATAGCTTTCACTTGTTTTAATTAAGGGTAAAATGGGAAATAAAAATTATAATGTCTTGGTGTCAAACACAAGCAAGAAATAAAGTTCTCCATTGTATTGAATATGGAAGAAGAATCATGAATTCTGTACAGAGTTATGGTTTATTCTATGACTATATACAATGAATGAGGGTAACTGAAAGTTAGCTCACTAACTAAACTCAAACAGAAAGCTAACAGCAAATTAACTGTACAGGTTAAACTAAAATAGTCAACTAACTACAGTTAATGCTAAATATAAATATATACTCCTAATATCCTCCCTCAAGTGGGACTATGGATATCACATAGGCCCAACTTGGAGATCAATGAAATGAAAGTTGGAGCATGGAGAGGCTTGGTAAAGACATCTGCCAACTGAGTTGTGGAAGGAACTGGAAGAAGGTGGATGACTCCTTGCAGGATTTTCTCACGCACCACATGACAATCTATCTCGATATGCTTCGTTCTCTCATGGAATGTAGGATTGTGAGCAAGATCAATGGCTGACATGTTATCACAGTAGACAGCAGTGGCAGTGGTTGGCTTGCAATGAAGATCAGTGAGTAAGTAGTGGAGCCACTGGACTTCACAGGATAGGCTAGCCAAGGCACGGTACTCAGCTTTAGATGAAGAACGAGAAACTGTCTGCTGTTTCTTGGACTTCCATGAGACAAGGGAGCTGCCAATGAAAACACAGTAACCAGTAATTGACTTGCGTGTGTCGGGGCAACAAGCCCAATCAGAATCAGCAAAGCCAGTCAATTTGGTGGTGGTGGAGGCACTGAAAAATAGGCCCTTAGCAGGAGCAGCTTTGAGATAACGAAGGACACGAGTAGCAGCTTTAAAATGAGATTGAAGAGGCTTAGCAACAAATTGGCTAAGCTGCTGGACTGCATGAGAGATGTCAGGCTGTGTGGTTGTGAGATATAGTAGGCGTCCAACTAGCCTACGATAGGAGGACTCATCAGAATAACTGGCAGAATCTTCACAGTTGAGTTTCACAGCAGGATCTCCAGGGGTAGAGACTGGTTTGGTGGCCAAAGAGCCACTATCTTGAAGAAGATCAAGTGTATATTTTCTTTGGTTGAGAATAATACCTTGTTTGGATCTAGCAACCTCCAAACCAAGGAAAAATCTCAAGGAACCAAGGTCCTTGATTCTGAATTTTGAGTGCAGTAATTGCTTGACAGATTGAATTTCTTCCATAGAATTACCTGCAAGCACAACATCATCTGCAAGCACAACATCATCAACATATACAAGCAAGATGGTGATCATGTGATCAGCAGTCTTGGTAAACAGTGAATGGTCAGCTTGTGATTGCACATAACCAGTGGAAATCAAGGTAGCAGTGAGTTTTTGGTTCCACTGTCTACTTGCTTGCTTGAGTCCATACAGGGACTTGTGTAATCTGCACACAGGAGTAGAAAAATGAGTGGCAGCAGTAGTAAAACCTTGGGGAAGAGACATATAAACCTCTTCATGAAGATCCCCATGCAAAAATGCATTATTTACATCTAATTGTTCTAAGAACCAATCATTAACAGCAGCCAAAGCAAGAAGAACTCTCACAGTTGTGAGTTTAGCAACTGGACTAAAGGTGTCAAAATAATCCACACCCACCATTTGGGTGTATCCTTTGGCCACAAGGCGTGCCTTGTACCTCTCAATAGTGCCATCAGCATGATACTTAATCTTGTAGACCCATTTACAACCAATGGGAGTCTTACCTTGAGGTAACTCAACAAGGGACCAAGTGTTGTTCAAGTCAAGAGCTGTGAGCTCATCCTGCATAGCCCTTTGCCAACACTCTTGTTTAGAGGCTTGGTGAAATGTGGTGGGCTCAGTGTGTATAGTGATATTTGAACAAAAAATTTTATAAGAAGAAGAACAATTTTCATAGGACAAAACTGAAGATAAAGGATAAAGAGGAGAAGTAGAGATACCTGAAACACTATCAATACAGCTAGATAGATTACAATGGTAATCTTGCAGGTATTTAGGTGGGAATTTAGGTCTGGCAGAATGTCTTAGAGGTTGAGTAACAGTAGGTGGAGAAGGAACAATAGGTAAAGGTTCATTATGTAAGGGTAATGGTGCTTGAGAGGAAGCATTAGGTTGAGGTGAGGCAACAGGTAAGGGTGACTCAGCCAATGGTGATTGTGGTTGGTCAGAATTAGGTACTGTGGCAGAAGGTGGAAGTTCAGGTGTGTCAAAAAAGGTTGGGAAAGAAGAGGAATTTGGTGCTGGAATAGTGTCTGAAGGAGAGTCAATGGGTGGCTGTGTTTGAAAAGGGAAATGTGACTCATAGAAGATGACATTCCTAGAAGTGAGTAATTGGTGAGAATTGAGGTCATAAAGAAGGAAACCTTTCACACCATCAGTTTACCCAAGGAAAACTGTTTTCCTTGCACGGGAATCAAATTTGGTTCTGTTTGCATGAAGGGTAGAGGCAGATGATAAGCATCCAAAGACTTTGAGATGCATTAGTGTGGGAGGTTGTTGAAACAGGATTTGATATGGAGAGTTATTTTGTAAGAGAGGAGTGGGAATACGGTTTATGAGGTGAACAACATGCTGTATAGCAAAATTCCAAAGTTTAAGAGGCAAATTGGCTTGAAAAGCAAGGGCACGAGCTACATTTAGGATGTGTTGGTGTTTGCGCTCAACATCAACCGCAGTTCTTGCACAAACATCAACCGCATGTTGTTTTATGGCTTTGAACTTTCTTGGCTCAATACTCTTTGTAAATATCCTTCGTACGTTGAACTCGATGCCAATTACACGCCTCACTGTGCACCTCAAGGTTTGCTTACAAATGGCTCCAATTTATTTGCTTACTCATGTCTTTATTTATTTGTTATTTGTGCATATACACATATATAGCGTTAATTTTAAAAATCAATTGTTTAGTTGTTTGATAAGCATAGTTTTAGAATACCAAGCCTATTTTTTTATTGGGAATATCGATAACATCAATCAACTGATGTTGTAAAAGTCATGTCATGCGTCACGTATAAAACCAAATTGTTTATATTCGAGTTACCCCTTAGAGTCTAATTTATAGTTTTCTCTGGCTAAACTGAGAGGAGTGGCACAGATTGGGCTGGCTCGGCGGGGAGCTCTTGTACGTGCCCTTCGGGAGTCTGACCTTGCCTGGGGCCGACTTTGATGACGCTTTGCGGGCGAGGTTGGCTACGAGTCGGAGGCTGTCCTCGCGGAGCCATAAGATAAGATTTTGACTTGGTAAGAGATTAACGATCAACTCCCACTGTGGTCGCCAATGTTCAGTACGTGACTTCGGATCCGGGATCCTGGGTCAACTCCTAGTCTTCTATGTCTCTGTCAAGTCTTCTCCTTGGCTCGAGGTCCAAAGAATGCCTTGCGAGTTGGAATCCCCCGAGATTGTCCTTGCCAACGTCGCCTTCTTCTGAGGTTGGACTCGAAAGGGTTGGGTACCTGCAGACACTCTGATGCCAAAGTCAGCGATCAGAAGTCAGTCAAAGGCACAAATGAGAGAAGCATACCTGAATCCTGGGGTCAGTGTTGTATTTATAGACGCGGGTGAAGGTAGCACGACTCTTGACCTGATTCAAACTGTTCGATCGGAGCGGGGCGATCCGGAGCGTTGATTTCTGGGTTGAGTTGCTTGGGCCGGTTATGCTTGCGTTTTGGACCATTGCAGAGAGAAATACAACTGAGAGTAAATACAATAACTCTAACAATCTACATGATAGAACCTATGTTTTGCTTGTATTGTTCTTGCGAACAAAATAGAAGAAAATTTTTGCATATCAAACAGAAGAACGGTTCCTAAAGGAGAAGAATAGTAACGATTAATGGAAACCTCTATGTCGCCATCACTAGTTTTGTGTTTGGCATAAATCATTTGGGGTTGAAGAGAGAGAAGAAAAGCTTCAATTTTCTCTTTTTATTTCTCGATAAAGGGTTAGGGTTTCATCTTTTTTTAAATCAATATTCTTCGTCGGCTCCGACACCCATCCGCCCGACACCAAAACCGCCATGGGCTAGCTACTGTGATTATAGTCCGCCCCAAGCATTTCTTATTTCGAGGGTTTTGGGCCTTTTGTTTTCTTCTGTTTTCTACTCTCATGTTGATGTTGCATTCACGGTGTTTGCGAAAATGCCTCATCAAAAATCTGGCCTCTGGAACAGGTTGTTTTGTGCAAGTTGGCATCTCATTTAAAGGGTCAAAGATTATGTGGCAGACAACTATTGCACAGCTCTCTCCTCTCTCTCCTATTATCACCAGTTCCGAGACATGAGAAAAATTTGGCTAATCTAGAGACCAACAATAGTCGAAATGTGCTTGTAAGGGTCAAAAAAAATCATCTGTAACTAGATTGGAAGAAAGAATGTTGATTCTCACTCATTGATAGCCAATGTCTATGGCTGGAAGCTGCTGATAGTTTGATTGTTAGATCCTTGTGATTGTGTTGTACTTGTTCTCATACTTTCTGATTTCTCTAAGTGTAGTACCCATTATGCTTGGGTGGTCTTATCTTTTAGATATTACCTTAGGTTCTGGGTGGGAAATGTCCCAACTCATGTGATTCAGTATGCTAGTTTTCTTGTTTGTAGTTGTGGTCTATTAGCTATTGAATCACACTTGAGGTGCTAGCTCAGTGGTAAGAGTTTAGCCTTGTATCCTCAAGGTGCTGAGTTCAAATCCCTTCGGAGACAGTTGTAAAATGGTCATTAGTGTCGTTTTGATTAATAAAATTTCTCCTTCCCCAATTTTTTTAAAAAATATTAGCTATTGAATGAATGAAGCTTTTTACCTTCAAAAAAACGAGAAGATGAGAAAACACAAGCAGAGAAAATACACAACAAGAATAGATATGAGCAAATGCAAGCAGAGAAATTATGTAGTAAACTGAAGATGAACCTAGTTGAAGATGGTACATTAGAGTGACCATTTGCGAACTTAGACCTTACTCTTCGCAAGTTGTGTTTTTTCTATTTTAAAATTAGAGTTTAAATTTAAGAAATCATATTTTAAGGTGCTGAAAGTGATCAAACTTATCACAGCCGTATCCCACGCGTATCCGCATCTTATGAGCGTATCCTGCATCCTTTAGTTGTATCCTGCTTGTATTTGTGCTGTATCCCTCTCGTATCTAACCTTTTTTTTCAAAATAAATAAATAATGGTGGATACTCCCTTCATACGTATCTAGCTGTATCACACGCGTTCAGTGTCAAATACATGTTAGATACAGATACGTTGTGCTAGTGGCGGATCCATGATTTTAAAGTAGGGTGTTCCTTTTCCTTCAATGATTTAACAATTGTACGATTTTACAAAAAAAAAATCAACGATAAAGTAATGTTCCGAAAAAATCAATGATAAAGTAATGTTCGAAATTTAAACAATGATTCACAAAGAAGAAGATTACGGATTGTGTTTGGTATTTTGGAAAATTAGGGATTGTGTTTGGGATTTTGTGAAGAAGAAAAAAGGAAGAGGAAGAGATTAGATGAGAAGAAACAGAGAAGAGATTAGAGGAGAAGAAACCGAAACGAAAATGGTAGTGGAGGAGGAGGAGGAGAAGCCAGTGTGAAAAAGAGAAGAAGAGAAAGAAGGGTGTGCGAGGAAAAATAGGAAGAAAAAAAACCTAAGTAAAACGACGTTTACAGTGTAAGAAGAAAAAGAAAAATCTGTTAATGTGTTCCCTTGGATTCGAACCCAGGGCCTCTTATGTAAAATTGGGGGTATTACCACTAAGACCAGGATGTTTGGGTGTTCTTGGGAATACCAGGAACACCATATAAATCTGCCCTTGCGTTGTGCATTTTGGAGTATCAAGGCTTCACATGTTTATGTCATTATAGGTGAACAGTAAAAAAAGTGTATAAGTTAATGTATAAGTTTTGTTTTTACATTCCATAGTTGTATTGAAAAGAGTATGTGGGGGGGGGGGGGGGGGTACTCAAACCCATAGTTCAAATCAGCGTAAGACGCGGGACAATAAAAAGCACTCCTACCACAAAAAAACCCCTACCCCACAACTAAAAAAAATCTAACATATTTTTTAGACCACTCCGCGACATGTTGCCGCCCACTTCCCCTATGACCGTGCTAGCTACTCTTACAAGTGAGGAACACCCGAAATCTCCCATCCACCATGAATCAAAGTTACCACTTTGATTGGGCTCCTTCATCAAATCACCTTCAAATTGGGCTACACCTAAAGTAGAAAATATATTTTTAGAGGTTTTTAGTTTGTCGTCCATAATTATGTTGTATATTTACGAACAGGGTGTGTGCTACTAAAACTGAGTGGTTTATTTTACAACAATAATGCTATTTAGCCAAAATTTTCCACCCAGAAATAGACAAAAACCAAGTTACAACACCAATTCACCAAATTTTATAAGCCAATAACCAACCTACTTTTTCACAGTTTTTAATCAATGTCCTAGAAAACTGTGAAAAAGTAAGTTGGTTATTGGCTTATAAAACTTGGTGAATTGGTGTTGTAACTTGGTCTTTGTCTATTTTTGGCTGAAAAATATTGGCTAAATAGCATTACTCATTTTACAATTCCCTATTTGCTAATCATTCTCATTGTTGTTCTTGTAGGATGGATTATCTACGATGCCTTCTTGTATATCTGCGGTAACTTTTCTTAACTCGATTACCTATTTCTACTATACGACATATTTAAGAAAGTACAATAACATTTTTCTTCTATTTTTTTTTTTGACAAAAAACACTTTTCTTCTATTATACGGCTATTATATGACATATTTTCCGATGAAAAGTGATTATAGGATATTTAACAAAATACAATAAAGGCGAAATTACTACAAAGGTCCTTTAATGGAGTTTTAAAAAAACTTTATATTTTCTTCAAGTTCGTATTGTAAGTTTTAAAAATTAAGTACTGGTTCCATATAGATAATTTTATTTTTAAGATGGATTAAGTAAGGTTATAAAATATAGAAGATCTAGAGAGTAAATTAGTACTAATTATTTCTTCCAATTTTATCTAACACTAAATATACACAGTGACATAGAATATATCAATTTTTTTATGGTTTAAGTTTTTTTTTTGTGAGATTGTGTAGTTCGTAAAATTTTAAAAAAAATTATAAGATTAAGTTATTATAGATTTTTTTCCCCCACTAATTAAAATTGTTGCCTATGTCACTCTGTACGTTGCATTATAATTTTTATAGCTCACCAGGTTGTGTTGTTATGTAATTTTTTGGCAAGTAAAAAAGCTTCATTAAAAAACCTAGAAGCACAAGCAATGCTACAAAATAAGGTAGTGTCTCACTAGAAGGCAATACCTTAAAAACAACTCATAGGAATGTAACTAACAGAAAACTGAATTGGGAGAAGTTGACTTTCATTGATTGAAGAGTTGTATTTATTACAATTGACCTTGACTCAAAACTGAGGTCAAACATTGGGCCACTTACTACAAGCCCATGAACCAGGCCAAATACACAGAACACTAATGATTAGGCCCAATTACTACTTACAAACTCTCCCTTAAACTGAATGGTCATTGACACATTTAGATTAACAATTACAGACACAATTACAACAAGAATATAGCAGATATCAAACATATTACAAGAATAAAATGGTCACTCTGCATCATTCAAGCTACAAACTCCTAGACACTGTCTTAGCTTCAAGAAGCTCTCATTCTTCAATGACTTGGTCAACAGGTCTGCAAATTGATCTTCACTGCTGCAAAACTTCGGCTCGATGATTCCTTCCTTGCACAAGTTTCTAAGGAAGTGGTACCTCATTTCAATATGCTTGCTCCTACCATGCATGACAGGATTTTTAGATAGCTTGATGGTGGAGCTATTATCACAAAAAACTATCAAACATTTCCCTTGCTTCAGACCAAGCTCATTCAATATCCTTTTGAGCCAAACACCTTGACAACACACAGTAGGCAGCTGCAACAAACTCTGCCTCTGTAGTAGAGAGGGTCACTATGGGCTGCTTCTTGGATGACCATGAAACAACACCTGCACTTAACATAAACACAAAACCTGTGGTACTTTTTCTATCCTCTAAGTCACCAGCATAATCACTATCACAATAGCCAATCAATTCTTGTTCCTCATCAACTCTGTACCAGATTCCTAACCTGCAGTGCCTTTCAAGTATCTTAGGACACGCTTTGCAGCAATTAGATGTTTGTCAGTAGGCTTATCCATGAACTTACTTATGAGACTTACATCATACATGATATCAGGGCGTGTGGCATTCAAATACATCGAGCTTCCAATGATCTGCTTGAAGGAGGTGGAGTCAACATGCTGCTCATCATCATTCTTTGTGAGTTTGTGGCCTGCTACAGTGGGATTTGTCACAAGTTTGCTATTCTCCATTCCAAATCTAGCCAGTATGTCAGTGACATATCTTTGCTAATTAATGAAGATCCCTTTCTTGTTTTGAGTGACTTCTACACCCAGAAAATGTTTCATCTTGCCAAGGTCAGTCATGTCAAAGTGTTGCTTCATTGATTTCCTGAAATCATTCATCAAGACAGCATTATTTCCTATATATAACAAGTCATCTACATACAAACTAACAATAAGAATATCAGACTTATTCTTAATTTTAGTGAATAATGTGTGCTCATGAGGGCACTTTCTAAACCCTTCCTCATCAAAGTAGGATTCAATCTTGCTATACCAAGTCCTTGGGGCTTGTTTTAGCCCATACAAGGCTTTCTTCAGTTGATACACATGATTCTCTTTGCCCTTCTGCACATACCCTTCTGGCTGATCAACGTACACTACTTCTTCAAGTTCACCATGAAGAAAGGCACTTTTGACATCTAGTTGGTGAACACTCCACCCTTCACTAGCAGCCAGGGCTAATATGCACATAATAGTGTCCCACCTAGCTACAGGTGCAAACACCTCAGAGTAATCAATCCCATATTTTTGAGCATATCCTTTAGCAACCAACCTGGCTTTATGCTTTTCTATCTCATTAACTTCATTGAACTTGGTTTTGAATATCCACTTTACACCAATCTTCTTTCCACCTTGTGGCAACTCAATAAGTTCCCATGTGTCATTCTTCTCTATGCTTGCAATCTCACTGTTCATGGCTTCCCTCCACTTGTCATGCCTCACAGCTTCATCATAATTGATAGGATCAGCAGAGTTCTCAAATACTGCAAGACTTAGTACATTCTCTCCATCTTGCAGACCCTCATCATCTTCTGATGCAGTAGTGAGAACAAAGTCATCAAGATAAGCAGGTGTCCTTTTCACTCTCCCTGCTCTAGTAGTTTCATTAGTACCAGTACCAACCTCATTGACATTCTCAGGTTCTGTGCTATCATCATTGGTCACAGGGGCATTCACAGGCTCAACAACTTCTTCAACAGACACTGTTTCATTTGAATTCTCATCATGTTCTTCTATATCAGTATCAATCACACTGTTTCCTCCACCAGTTTCCTTGTCTCTCCATTCCCAGTTACTACTTTCATCAAACACAACATCTTTGCTCACCATGATCTTCTTGGTGATAGGATTGTAGAGTCTATAGGCTTTAGACTCATCACTTATCCCCAAGAAGATGCATTTGAGGCTCTTGTCGTCTAACTTCTTCTTGTGTGCATCAGGCACGTGCATGTGAGCAACACAACCAAACGCCTTTAAGTGTCTAACAGATGGTTTTATACCAGTCCATGCTTCCTGAGGCACAACATTTTCAAGTGACACTGTGGGAATCCTATTTAGTACATAGAAGGACCATCTTACTGCCTCAGGCAAGAATTGTTTGGGGAGCTTTACTTCCTTAATTAGGCTCCTCACCATGTTCATCACAGTTCTATTTTTCCTCTCAGCCACCCCATTTTGTTGAGGGGTGTACGTAGCTGTGAGCTGCCTCCTTATACCATTCTCTTCACAATAATTTGAGAATTCATGTGAATTAAACTCCCCACCCCTATCTGTCCTTAAACAACTGATTTCACACAATGATTCTTTTTCTATCATGAGACTCATCTTCATTAACAACTTGCATACACTGTCACTGTGGTAGATCCCATAATGGTAAACACTTTATTGCTTGCCATCTTTGAAGATATTATCAGACCCTTTTCTTTGTGATAAACTTGGCAAAGATCATCTTCAAACACCACTTTTAGACTGTTGAAGCTGGCCAATGCTCAACAAGTTATTCCTCAACTCAGGAATGTAGTATACACCAGTAAGGGTCAAAATGCACCCTTCAATCTTCAACTTTACACTTCCGTTCCCCATGACAGATAGCTTCGTATCATTGCCAAGTTTGACTGTCTCTCTAAAGCTTTCATCCAAATCAAAGAACCATGTTTTGACACCACTCATGTGGTTGTTGCAGCCGGAATCAAGAAACCACCTCTTGCTTCTTGGTTCTTGAATCTCATCAGTCATAGCCATGAAAAGTACTTCCTCAGCATCATCAAAACCAGCATAATTTGCTTCTTTGTCATCAAGATTTGGACACTCATTACGATAGTGACCCATCTTATGACATCTATAGCACTCAATGTGATCCTTTGAAGCTTGTCTGCCTCTGCCTCTACCACCTGAGGATCTTCCTCTTCCTCTACCCCCAATTTTCCCAGAGTCAGTGACCTTTAGAGCCTGTTCTTCCTCCCTTTGATTCTTCATACGCCCTTCTTCAACAAGAATGCTACTTTGCAGATCATCAATTGAGAGATTTTCAATTTCATTTGCTTGAACAATTGAGCACATGACGTAGTTGAATTTAAGGTTCATTGATCTCATGATCTTTTCAACGACAACGGTTTCGGACATCTTTTCACCAAGAGCTTTCATTTTATTGGCAATTGCAAGAGTTCTTGAGAAGTAATCATTGACTGATTCTTCTTCCTTCATGCGCAAAGCATCAAAAACAGATCTCAAGACTTGCAATTGAGCTTTCTTTACCTTCGAAGATCCTTTGAATTTCTGTCTCAATGATTCCCAAATATCCTTGGCCGTGTCAATCTTCAAGATTGTCTCCAAAACATTACGATCTAAGGTTTGAAACAGGTAGTTTTTAGCCTTTAGATCCTTCAACTTGGTTTCACTCGTTGTCTTCCTCTGCTCCGCGATTGCGTCTACTGCCAACACCGGAATTCCTTACTCCACAATCTCCCAATACTCCTTTAATCGGAGAAGATTCTTCATCAACATAGCCCAATGGTCGTAATGACCATCGTACTTAGGAATTGCCGCGTGAACATAGTTACCATTTTCTTTCTCTGCCATTATCGCCGCCGTCGAGCTCGGCGTGAACTGGTTTCTTGATTCGCAGTGCAACAGGCCCGTTAAAGAGCTCTGATGCCAATTGTAACCAACAGAAAACTGAATTGGGAGAAGTTGACTTTCATTGATTGAAGAGTTGTATTTATTACAATTGACCTTGACTCAAAACTGAGGTCAAACATTGGGCCACTTACTACAAGCCCACGAACCAGGCCAAATACACAGAACACTAATGACTAGGCCCAATTACTAGTTACAAGGAATACCCCTACATATTGAAGGTGGATACATAATAGAGTGAGTATCACACTCAGTTATGCGACACTTGTCACTGACCTCACTCTAGTCAAAAGTTCAACTATGGTTACCTTAGTTTCTCTCAAGTTCCTAATGTACAGTTAGTCCCACAGTTGTCACTAAGTTTAGAATTGATACTTGAGGAATTGTAACAAATTAGTCCTTTAAGTTATTTAATTGTAATTTTTAAAGGCCAAATAACTTACATTTTCAGCCCCAAATTGTTACGATTAAATAACTTAGAGGACCTAAGTGGTACAAAAAAACTTAAAGGACTAACTTGTTTCAATAAAATAACTTAAAGGACCTAAGTGGTACGAAAAAAACTTAAAGGACCAACTTGTTACAATTAAATAACTTAAAGGACCTCTGGTATAATTTAGCCTAATTTTAAAATAGGGAGACCAAATATCTGAATTTTAGAAAATAGGGAGAATAAAATTATAATTTAGCCTTTTTTCTTTCATGTTAATCCCTTAAGTTTCAAACCTTAAGTCATTGATTTTTTTTTTAATCTCTTTTTCTAATTTTTATATAAGGTACACTACAACATAATCTTTCTACCTCATGTTGTTCTTTATGTAAATTTAAGCTTGGGTAAGAGTAGTTACGCACTTCATTTAAAA
The DNA here is from genome assembly GCA_963573325.1 of Astragalus glycyphyllos. Lineage (NCBI taxonomy): Eukaryota > Viridiplantae > Streptophyta > Magnoliopsida > Fabales > Fabaceae > Astragalus > Astragalus glycyphyllos. The sequence continues at coordinate 81,006,389 of OY754307.1, read as the reverse complement.
TGAAGGACTCGACTAGTATTCAGGTATGATCCCTAAAGATGTAATAAATGAGAGTCAGAGTATACTTACTTCTTGATCAAATTCCAAATTACTCGCAGCCCCTTTCTCCTTGACGTCGGAGCGGGGTAAAATAACTAGGGTTAAATATGTTTTTGTCACTACAAATATATCGAGTTTTGTTTTTAGTCCCTGTAAAATTTTTTGGACACTTTTGGTCCTTACATTATTTGCTGTTAGCACTTTTAGTCCCTGCCGTTAAAATTAACTAACGGCGCTGACGTGGCATGAACTATGTGGCATTTTTTTGATGCATTGGCATTCTATGTTGGATTCCACATCATTTATTGACTGCCACATAAGTGACACGCTGGAAAAACGAAAAAGAAAATATAAACAAATTTGAAAACAAAAATTAAAAACACAAACTGAAAATCAGATTCCAGAAGCCCTAATTCCCCTTCTCTCTTCCTCCTTCAATCGCGACAAACCCAGAAAATGAAATCCGCATGACGGAAAACCAGATCAAAACCGAAGCAAGTAGAATCGGGCGCGGTGCAACAATCGAAGAGGTGAAGAGAATCAGTGCAGCAGTCGAAGGAGATACACAAAATCAGAAGCAACCCAGATGACGTGAGAACAGAAATCGATTTGTAGAGGATGATCTCTGTGAGGTGCGATGAAGAAGGAGAAAGCAACAAACTGTAACATTAACATATCAGAGAAAGAACCAGAGGAAAAAACCTAAAAAATAGTAAAAGGGGAAAGGGAAAAAGCACAACTTTACATACAATTGAAGCAAGATTCTTCGATCCTGTGTGCATAACCCATTACAAATTCATCTCTCTCTTCCTCCTCATCAATGCCAATAAAATGGATATAATAATCTAAAACAAAATCTAAAAGGACGAAAGAGATATTTAAATAACAAAAGAAAAGGAAAAAGGGGAAAAGGGGAATTGATGGGTGGGATATGGTTTCTGGGTGATTCAGAAGGTTTGCAGTATCTCCCTTTCGAGCTTCAGTTGAAGATAATCATCAATGGCGTGATACAGAAAGGGTAGAGGGGGAATTTAGGAATTTGGGTTTTTTTAATTGTTTTTTTTCAAAAAGCATGTGGCAATGACGTGGCGCTAACAGCACATAAAAACTAGACATGTAAGCAATAACACGTCAGCTCTGTTAGCCAGCTCACACAAAAATTAACGGCAGAGTCTAAAAGTGTAAACGAAAAATAATGTAAGGACTAAAAGTGCCCAAAAAAATTTAAAGCGACTAAAAACAAAATTTATTATATTTATAGAAACTAAAAACATATTTAACCCAAATAACTGTGACAAAAAAAAAGTCAATTTTTTTGGTAAGCAAAAAACTTCACTAAAAAGCTAGTAAATGCTCAAGCAGTGCTGCAAAATGAGGTACCAAAACGTGCTACACATGGCCTCGGTAGAAGACAATACCCCCACACCTGTCAGTTGTCGCTACATAATACTACCTCCGTCTCATTTTATAAGTTGTTTTAGCAAAATGAATTTGTCCCAAATTAATTGTTGTTTTACATTTTCAAGGAAGCATCTAACATGTTTTTCCACTTTTGCCCTTATTAATCATTACAACTTTTTACATTTATTAAATGATTCACGTTTATCTATGTAGAGAGATAAAGGGTTAAATGGTAATTTAGACAACACTTTTTATAAAATCTAGACTACTAATCATTTTTCTTAATATGTGTGCAACAACTTTAAACTACATATAAAATGGGACGGAGGTAGTAACCCGAGACTTTCCACGAGAAGAACATCATTATCAACTAGTAGAATACCCGTGCATATGCACGGGTGCTATTGTGTTCTTTTTATGAATGAATTTATACATGATTTAGATAGTTTGAACATTACCCTGTGAAAATAAAGACAAATTTAAAGTAGATAAAAAAGGAGTTTCAAATAAAAAATAGATAAATATTAAAATCTAAAAATGTAAAAGTATCATTTAAAAACATTCTATGCATTTATCCTTCGTTTTTTTACATATTAGTGCAGTATTTTTTTATATATCAGTGTTATTATCCCGTGGCTTTCTATATATCAATGCAGCTATCTCGTGTTTTTATATAAGTATCATCGCAATTATCCCTGTATTTTTTTATATATCTGTTTACCTTGGATTTTGGTAAACACCGCTAGTTTGAAATTGCTTCTGCTTGCAGGATCAACTAGTAAATCCTAAGACTGTTTGTGTTTAAAGTTTTTCCAGAATTGCGCGTTTAAAAGTAAAAAGAAGAAGATAACCGTCGATTTCTCCGCGAAACCGTCGAATTACTCCAAATGAGGGAGGATAAAACAAAGAGAAAATTTGCAGGAAACGTAAAGAAAAGGAAAATTAAAATTGCATTAATTTAAAGGGGTGGTGCACAAGATCATACATGCGTTCCTTGTACTCGTTTCTCAGTGCGTGTCGGTACTTTGAGCGTGGGAACTTGGTATGAGAGATTGTGACCCATTTTTCCTATGAGAAACTACTATTTATACAAATAGAAAATAACTGTACAAAGTTTAAAAAATGTAACTGCTACGTGCTCTTGGTAACGGTTACTTGATCCTACTTCGTCATCAGCCTCCAACTCCTTCTTGTCGAAATATCTATCTTCAGCCTCTTCGACTTTGCCAAATCTGAGGTCGAAATCTACTCGATGTAACTTGATAGCTTAATTCATTTCAGCGTCGAAATTGATATTTGTCTCTTGAAATACAAGGTCAAACTTTAAAAATAAGTCAAACCTCGTTGACTGCATTTAATTTAGCCTGTTGAAATTACAGGCTAACAAATTGCCCCCTCAAAAATGTCTTTTTCGACAGGAGCTTAAGACAAAGGAAGAAAAAGAGCATTTTTGAACTCGAGTGGCCTTCCACGTTCTGTTTGTAATTCTGACAATGCTCATATGGCAGTCACAATTTCTTTTATATGCCACGTACTTACGCTTTCTTTATCTTTATTCCAGCGTTATTTTAACTTCTTGCAATGTTGGCTTATACTTTTTCAAGTATTTGCCATTTATACGCAAAATTCTTTCATCAGCGCCAATCTCTTCGACTTCATATGCGTCGTTTGAATAGACTTGTAAAATTTTGAACGGTCCTTCCCAACTTGGGGACCATTTACCAAGGACTCTATCTTTTCTATCCATAGGTAAGATAACTTTCCAAACCAAATCTCCCACGTCGAAAGTCTTCAATTTGACTCTTTTGTTATAGGCCTTAGCCACTCTTTCTTTTTGTCTTGTGAGCATATCTAATGCACTTATCCTATCTTCATCTAAATCAACTAATTCATCTAACATCATATTCCAATAATGATCAGATGGGATTTCAAATTGTCTTTGAATCCTAGTTGATTGGAGACAAATCTCTGCTGGCAATATTGCATCATGCCCAAAAACAAGTTTAAAAGGAGTACTATTGATTGACTCTTTGGGAGATGTTCGACATGCCCATAAAATTTGGTTAAGTGTCTTATGCCAATTCTTGGGTTTTTGCCCAACATGTTTTTTAATCAAGCTAATGATAATTTTATTGGCTGCTTCAACTTGACCATTTGCCTGAGCATAATATGGTGTTGAACTCAACAATTTATACCCATTTTCAGCAGCAAATTCGACCATTTTCTGACCAATAAAAACTGAACCTTGATCTGTGGTGATAGTTTCAGGTACACCGAATCTATACAATATATGGTCTTGAATAAAACTAATTACTGCCTCTTGATTAACATTATTTAAAGGAATAGCTTCCACCCACTTAGTGAAATAATCTATCCCTACCAATATGAAACAATGGCCTTTCGACGAGTTTGGCTTAATTTCGCCAATTATATCCAAAGCCCATCCTCTAAATGGCCAAGGTTTCACGATAGAATGTAATTCATTTGCAGGCACATGTTGTATCCCTGCATGCTTTTGACATTCTTGGCATCCTTTGGCAAACTCTATGCAATCTTTTAACATGGTTGGCCAATAAACACCTTGTCGAAAAAGAAGCCATTTCATCTTATGGCCTACTTGGTGAGCTCCACAAGTTCCACTGTGAGTATTAGATATTGCCAAGTATGCCTCATTTTCACTAAGGCACTTGAGTAAAACTCCTTCAGGGGTTTTCTTAAACAACTCATTTCCCATGATGACATAACTTAAGGCTCTATACTTGGTTTTTCTATCAGTTATCCTTGTTGGATTTTCCAAGTAGTTAACAATTTGTCTTCGCCAATCATCATTTGACATACTGTGAATGGCAAAAACTTCAAACACATTATCACAATAACCTTTGTCGGAAACTTCATCATTAAAATTTTCAATAAAATTTTCACTTTCACTTGGAGGTAATTGACTTAAGACTAAAGAGTAGTTCTCTGCCTCCTCTAGTTTTTTCCTTGACAAGGTTTCTTGTGTCATTGCTGTCGAAATTAACTTGTTTTTAATTTCGATTAGCTCTGTTAATTTTTCTTTAGAAACTTTATAACCAGAAGCTATTTGTGCCAGATCATTGGCCTCTTGATTTGCAATACGAGGCACATGTTGAATATCAACGCTGTCGAATTGTTTCAATAAAGTACTGGCAGCAATAAAGTAAGTAATCAAATTTTCCTTAATGCACTTATATTCTTTCGTTAATTGTTTGATTACTAATTCAGAATCACCTCTAATTTCGACCTCTTTTGCCCCCAAGTTTAACAGAATTTCAAGTCCTGTTACTAAGGCTTCATATTCAGCCTCATTATTGGAGCAACTTTCTTTAATTTTATACTTGTATTTAGTTGGAATCCCTTTAGGTGAAATGATTGACATCCCAACACCAGACCCATTTTTATGGCTGGAGCCATCGAAGTACAATTTCCACGGTCGAAGGTGCACAAAGTTAATTTCTGATTCAACTATTGAATGATCAGCAATGAAATCCGCAACGACTTGGCCTTTGATAGCCTTTAAAAGTTGGAATGTTAATGAATACTCAGATAAAGCTAAAGCCCATTTGCCTATTCTACTATGTAGGATGGGTTTCGACAGCATATGTTTAATAATATCAAAGTGGGAATAAACATACACGTCAACAGGCTTAATATATTGCTTTAACTTAGTACAAGAGAAATATAAGCATAAACACAATTTTTCAATAGGGTGATATCTAGTTTCAGAATCATTTAAAACTCTACTGAGGTAATATATGGCCCTTTCTACACCATTTTCATCCTCTTGTGCTAACATGCTACCTATTGACAATTCTGATGTTGCTATATACAATTTCATTGTCTTATTCCTAATAGGAGGCAATAAAATAGGAGGGTTCATCAGATATGTCTTGATCTCGTCGAAAGCTACTTGATGTTCGACATCCCACTTGAAAACATCATCCTTCTTCAGTCGAAGTAATGGCGAGAATATTTGAGTCTTGCCACTTAGATTTGATATAAATCTTCTAAGGAAATTGACCTTTCCTAATAATGACTGTAATTCTTTCTTTGTTGAAGGAGGTTGTGTTTCCATGATAGCTTTCGTCTTGTTTTGATTTATTTCAATGCCTTTTTTGTGCACAACAAAGCCCAAGAAATCACCTGCACTTACACAAAAGGCACATTTGAGTGGATTCATTTTCAATCCATATTTTCTCATTCTTTCGAATGATAGTCGTAGATGATCTAAATGACCATTTTCTGATGAAGACTTAACAACTATGTCATCTATATAGACTTGCATAAATTTTTCTATAAAATCATGGAACATAGTGTTCATAGCTCTTTGATATGTAGCACCAGCATTTTTTAAACCAAATGGCATCACTACCCATTCATAAACACCTAATGCCCCTGGGCATCGAAATGCAGTTTTTGAAATGTCTTCTTCAGCAATAAAAATTTGGTTATAACCAGAATATCCATCAAGCATGCTTAAATATTCATAACCAGCCGCTGAATCAACCAACATTTCTGCCACAGGCATTGGGTATTGATCTTTGGGAGTAGCATTATTTAGATCTCTAAAATCTATGCAAACTCTAAGCGTACCATTTTTCTTAATTACAGGCACTATATTAGCAAGTCATTCGACATACCTGGCAGTTCTGATGAACTTGCTTTTCAATAGCCTTTCGATTTCCGCTTTAATCTTCGACATGATTTCTGGTGCAAATCTTCTTGGTGTTTGCTTCACAGGCTTCTTCTCTGGTCGAATAGGTAATTTCAACTCAACCACCTCTCTTTTCAGCCCTGGCATCTCATTGTAATCCCAAGCGAAGCAATCTTTGTATTCCTTTAGCAATTCAACAATCTGCGCCTTCAACTCTTGATCAATCTTAGCACTGATGTATGTTGGCCTTTTTATTGAGCCATCTCCCAAATCAATTTCATCTAAGGGATCTTGTGCTTGGATCTTTTTGGTTGAACCCATTGGATCTTTTTCAAAACCTAAAAGCTCGTCATCATAGACGCAATCAAGCCTCTGGTTTTCAACAATGTTGACTTTATTTTTATCTTCTGTGGCTAAAACAACCATTTGATGTAACTCAGCTTCTAGAATAGCTTTTTCTTTGTTTTCGGCCACATAGGCCGTAATTCTTTCCCATACAGTGGGTTCATCCATAAATAACTATTTATGGTCCTTCCCACCCTGTAGGCTTGACATAGCCTTGTGGGTAGTTGTCTTCGTCAATGACCTCTCTATCCCAAATGAATCCATAGTTGGGATTAAGAATCACTGAGGTCCTCACATTATCTCTGCTTTCATAACCATGTTCAGAGGAAATGCATGGCGCAATGCTCGCCAGTTTCTTATCGAAGGTTTTCTTGGTGATAGTATATACTTCAGCCTTGAAATAGCTTTGATCACCCTCAATGTTTTCAACTAGGCCATCTTCTCTCCAAATAATGAGCCTCTGGTGAACTGTCGAAGGAATTTCCCCCACAGCATGGATCCATTCCCTTCCCAGCAGCATATTATAATTTGCCTTGGTTGAAATCACCATAAACATAGTTGGCCTTCTAATGCTTCCAACAGAAAGGTCAACTTCAATGGCTCCAAGAGAGTGGCCACTTTTACCTTCATAATTGGTAAGGATTACGTTGTGTGTTTTCAGATCTGTTTCACACTTCCCAATCCTCTTCAGCATATGTTGTGGCATCAGGTTCACAGCAGCGCCACCATCAACCAAGATCTTGCTTACCCCAACATTGTTCACCTTTGCTTGGATATACAAAGGTTTGAGATGATTCCTCATCCCACAATCAGGTCTCTCAAAGACAGCGTGTTGTTCTTCCACACAACCATTCTTGAGGACATAGTAACAGATGGGTTTGTAAGTGGTTTCTTCGTCGAAATCGTCTTCATCGTCATTCACCTCAGAAACCACGTCATACTCAATTGGGAGGATTGAGACAACACCGCACAGGACGTCGAATTCTGACCCTGAGTCTGCGAAATCAGATCCCATTTCTTCGTCTAGATTGAGACCTTCTTTAACCACTGAGAGAGATGGAAATATCCTTTCAGTTGCTGGCTTTCTAGCCATTTCAAGAGATTTTGAAGGTATTTGTTTACCTTTTTCTTTGTTTGAATTTTCCACCTTGCCTACAGCAGCAACCTTTTTCTGGCGTTGATATCTACGCCATTGAGTTCTCGTCATAGGGTTCTTCCCTTTGTAATTATTGTTGTAGGCATACTTGTTAGATTCAGTTGCCTTATTTTGGTTAGTAGCACTAGTGCTGCCTCTGACCAATTTTGCTGGTTCTTGTTGATTTCCAACATCCTTTCCAGCATAATACACTGGGTAATACCTAGTGCTCTTTCCACCAGAATGCACCCATTTCTCGACAGGTGACTTTGCTGGAGGAACATAAGTCCTAATCTGACCTTTTTGAGGATTCCTTGCCGAAGTAAACTTATATTGGATCCCTCTGTCATTGTAACTGAACTTTGGTCTTTTGTCGACCCATTTTCCTTTGCGTTTCAGTTGAGGCTTCAATCTCTCAAAATTCTTGGCAGCCTCTTTGTCGAAGACAGCACTGCACCTTGGGCAAAGCATAACTTCAGTGTTATTGATCTTGCAGCGATTGAGGAAGTCAATCAATTCCTCTTCAGCCCCTGGATACACTACCTTCATCTTCTCAGCATATTGGTCTTCAGTAACCATTTCGACACCTACCTTGTCGACAGCTTCTTCTATTTTGGCATTTTCAGCAATAACCCCTGTGACCCCAACCACATTGAGATCAACTTCAACCAGCAATGCATCAGCTGTTGGCAAGGGATCAGTATCAATCTTCATTGGTGGCTTAGATTTGTCACCAAATTTCAGCCTTCCTTCGTTGATAGCATTTTGAACCAAATCCCTGAAAATGACACAACGGGAAGTGTTATGACCTAAGAAGCCATGAAATTTACAAAAGCCTCTTTTCTGTCGTTGTTCTAATGGTGGAATCTTTAGGCCTTTAGGCATTAAGATTTGACCATCAGCCACAAGCAGATCAAATATTTCGTCACATTTAGATACATCATAAGTGTAAGTTTTTGCGACAAATTTATCATTCTTAGGTTCCACAAGATTTTTTCCATTAGAAGGTTTTAACAATTTGCAAGTATAAGGAGGTCCTGGTTTTAGTTCTGCAATGTTAACCTCTTCTTCGACATCTTCATAAGATATGTCGTATTCTTGGTCACTGTCATTAGCTTCAACATAAGCAACCTTTTCTTTTTTACTTTGGAATCTACCAGTTCTGGCTTTTTCGGCTTTGAGTCTTTCGACTTGTCGAACTCTATCAGCCAATTGTGCCATATCTCTTAAATGTAGTGTGTCTAGTTTTTTCCTAATAGAATAATCTAGACCACCAGCAGCCATTTCGACTAACTCATGTTCAGGCACTTGCGTAAAACACCTTGCTTTGAATAGTCTAAATCTATTGAGATAATCATCAACAGATTCTTCCCCCTTGCGTCGAACACTAGCCAGTTCTTTAAGACTAATTTTGCATTGGCCCATATAGAACTGCTCATGGAAGGCCTTTTCTAATTGATTCCAATTAAAAATTGAATTTGGAGGCAGTGTAGTGAACCATGTGAAGGCATTCTTAGTTAGAGAATTTGGAAAGTATTTCATCCTTAAATTCTCATTGTGTGCTAGATCGCCAGCCTTAGTCAAATAACGAGCCACGTGTTCGACGGTAGATTCACTGGTTTCTCCAGCGAACTTGGTGAACTTGGGAATTTTCCATCCCCTAGGCAGCTCTGTTTGTAAGGTGTATTCTGACAAGGGTGACACAAAATTATGCCTATGTAAACCTAAGTTAAGGCCATTCTGGGCTAAAATAGTTTCGACCATATTAGCCAGATTGTTTTGTGCTCCAAAATTGTTTTGTTGCACTTGTCTGACCACTTCGTCAGCATTTTGGTTTCTATTCACCAATACCACTTCATGGATTGCTTCTATCCTCATAGGCTCTTCGACAATTTGTTGTTGTCCTTGGTTTCCCTGATTCATAGGTATTGGAATGTTAGGCCTTTCAACAGGTACTTCGACACGCCTGACATTTTGAATTTGGGGAATTTGCTGGTGATGTACTGGTGGAGTACCAAAGAAATCAGCAATTCTTCCCATTTGTGTTGCCAACATTTGGTAACTGTTATTAGTGTTTTGTATCAAAGAATTAAACACAGTACCAATTTGTTGTGTTAACATATTGACCATATCATGATTGCTATCATCCATTTGTTGTCTTAATGCCAACAAAGATGTTGTAGTCAAATTAGTTTGGGCATTTCGACTATGGATGCCCTCCGTCGAACTATGAATAGGAGAATACCCTGTACTTGCATTTTCTGCAAATGTAGACGAATTTGTCTGAAGGCCTGCCATCAATGCTGTTGGCATGCCATACGGTAAAGCCCTTCCACTCATAGTAAATGGCATATTTCCAATCATTGGATTTGCCATCAAAGGACTCGTTGGTTGATAAACTCTAATTTAGTGCATTTATTAGAGATATTTTGAGTTTTTTTTAGAGTAATTATTACTGATTAAATAAATAACTGACTTAAATTACTCTATATTTGCAGGATGGTAGAAAAAGAAAGTGGGCTGAAATTAGAAGAAATGTTAGAATAAAAGAAAGCAAGCCCAAGCCCAAGCTCATTAATGCAAGAAGGCCCACAGTAATAAAAAGAAGATCCTCTTGGAGATTTCAATTAAAAGTGATGCACATGTGACTTGGAGAGAAAGAAAGAGGCATGGAGTGGAGAGCAAGCAACACATATTTAGGAAGGATCTAAATCCTAATATTTAGGGATTGACATATCTTGCAATTAAAAGTGGAAGCAATCTTGACTTGATCCTTTGCTTGGAGAGAAAGAAAATGAACTAATATAAAAGGAGAGCTTCACTTGTGAAAGGGAGCTAGACACCACATAACACAAACAAAACCACTCACGCTGACGACAACAGATTGGAGAGTAGCAAAAGAAGTTTTGGGTACCTGTTCTTGATACCGTGAGAGAGCTTTGGAGTAAAAGAAGGAGATTGAAGACAAAGATCAAGATTTTCTCTATTTTACGGGTTATTCTTTATCTTTGTATTTCATGAACTTTATTTCTATTTTATTGTTCTTGACTATTATGGATACCTAAATCCTCTTCTAGGGTCTTAGGTGAATCTTGCTTGTTTAAAGACCTTTTATGTTTTAATTTTAATTTGAATTCCTAGTTTTATTTCAATTAATATTGTCCTATTGTTTTTATCACATAATTAGGATTAGCTACCCTTTTCATGTTTATAATCAATTAGTTGATCAGCGACCGTACTGCAATTAGTTGGTGGACCTATAGGATAATTGAGGCTGTAATTAATGAATGACCAAACTTTAATTTAGTCTTCCAATCATTCAACCTTTTTGTACTTTATGCTTTTCTTAAATTTAAATTCTAGCATGACCAAACTAGGGTTAATTTAGGAAAAAAAATATTAATCTCGAATGACAAACGGATTAATAGCTTTAGTAAAGGGATTGATAATTAAATAAAATAAGGGAATTCAGGTAGAATTAGACATAAGGGAATCGAAGCTTGCAAGTGAAACCGCGACCCTAGACCTCTCTCCAAATTATTATATCTTTTATTAATTCTTGCCATTTATTTCTTTTTATTTTGTTTCTACAACATCCAAATTATTTCTTCGTCTAAACATTAAATAATCTCGATTAGTTTGGTACTTGCTAATTAATCCCGGTGGATACGATATCTTTTATACTACTTCTGCGAGAGAGTACACTTGCTCTCAAGTGTGTTTTTAACGCAACAAGTTTTTAGCGCCGTTGCTGGGGATTAATTCGCAATATTAAACGACAAAGATTTTTATTGCTTTAGACTTTTTTTATGCTTTAGTTTTGTTTTTTTTATCTTATTGAAAAAATACAAAAAAAAAAAAGTTCCTAATTCTTTTCCAAGAAACCACTGCAGTTCACCCTGTTTTGTAGAGAAAAGTTGAAATCAAGGTTAAGACTCTTGGAGATTATATTAGAGAGGCAGAGGCGAAAAGGAATTTAGAGAAGTCATCTTGGTATATGCCTCAATGTCAAATCTCATTTTCTCCTCCTCCTTATGAGCCTTATTCAAACTATTGGGATGACTATAAGCCACCTTCTTATTCCTCCAACTGGGATAATTATAAGCAACTACAAGTGCAGAGGAAAGAGGAAGAATATGATATCGATGAGATGTTGGTCAAATTTATGGAGCAAACAAATGAAAGGTTTGACCGCATGGAGGACCAACTGGCAAGTATCATTGCTTTATTATCTCAAGAGGCCCAAGAAACTCCTGATTCACAAACAGAGCAATTCAAAGATAATATTCTTAGTAGTGATGAAAAGTTCTCCCTGGAATATAATCTAGAGGAAGAAGCTCTCAAGAAAGATGAAGAGACTCCTACTGAGGGGGGTCAAATTGAGACAACAGATTCCACTGATGAGAGCGGTTGTGAGGAGAATGAGAAAGATCAACTGGTTCATGAGTTGGAGAAAGAGGAGAAACCCCAAATTTTTGGGCAAATTGTTTTAACTATTGGTGATGCTGTGATTGAGGTTTATAAGGGAAATGTAACTTTAAGGAGTGGTAAAGAAGATGATGTTATTAAAGCTTTAAATTCGAATGAATTTTTCTCTTATTTAACTTCTCCTTATTGTGATGATGTGGTTGAAAATAATATTTTTAGTGATTTAAAGATGCAGGATCTTTTGGAAAAAATTATTATTTTGCAGGATCTTACCATAGCAGCCGGTGGAGATACAATAAAAACTTCCTTTGAAGCTCGTCCACCACGTGGACAAAGAAAGAACAATGTCAACCACATGGTTAGAAAACTAAGAAGGTGCACTGCGTTAGATGTAAAATTTGCTCTTGGAGAGCCACCTGATTAAACACCAACTATCGTCAGGCTCATGACGTTAAACAAGCGCTTCGCAGGAGGCAACCTGTATTTTATTTTCAGTTATTTTTATTTTGCTTTTGTTTTGTTTTGTTTTTAGGAATAAGCTCCAACTACAAGCTCTCTCAGGGAAGTCTCTCTTACTCTCTCTATTTATTTATTTTTGTTTCTACTTGATCATTTTGCATTGAGGACCATGCTTCATGCTAATGTGGGGGAGGATAGTTTATTTTGTCACTTAATCTCTATTAATGCACATACCCACCATATATGTTGATAGCATTTTTTCTGGCTTGTTTTGAATGACTTATGCTTCAAATTGAAAAAAAAATAGAGATTTTTGCCTTTAGGGGATCCCATAATTAATTTACTTGACAGACTTGTGCTTAATTGTAACTGTGAGGATGTCCTTAGGAAGCTGATAATTAGCATTTGTCCCTCTTGAGTACTTTTTGTGAACTAGCTTCTAAATGTGAGATCTGAGCCTTCATAAGGGGATTGATACTAAATCATAAATTTTTACCCCTTTTTCTTTCTATGAGTGTGTTTCTCAATTTGCTACATTCTAGAATTTGTCTTTTGACCGTTTCAAGGTGAAAATTGATTTGCATCATGTAAAAAGATTTGGGGATTTAGGATTTTTCTGGCCTCAGAGTTATTTGTTGAAATTATCCATTAGTTGCCCCCTTTGAGCCTATTTGTTATATTTTTTCTTTGGTACCCAGATATAATTTTTTCTTTTTTCTTTGTGGTAACCATTTGAAATTGAATGTGGAGCAACTATTGAAAATTACAATTTCGTCCTATATTTTACTTGTCTATATTATCAGGACTGAAATTTCGTGCTATACTTTAGTTATCTATCTTGTCAGGATGAAGAGGAAAAAAAATGGAGTGAATCATGTGCTTACAAAAATATTTTCACACAAAGGAAACAAAATAGGAGTTTTCATGTACTTACCTTTTCCTCTTACAAAAAAAAAATACAAGAAGGAGGAAAAGGCACATCAAAAAAATTAAAGAGCCAAAGGGCAAATCAAAAGAATGAAAGAGTCAAAGGGCAAATCCAAAAAAAAAAAGAGTTTACTTAAGAAAAAAAAAGCAAATCAAAAAGAGTTGACTCAATAGAAAAAGAAGAATGAAGAATGAAAGTGTAATAGAAAAAGAGTTGACTCAATGGACAAAAATTGTAAAATAGATAGGAGCTTCATATTTGGTTTCAAAGGTTACTATTTGCTTCTTGTTTTTAACCCTTTGATTATCCCTTTCTTCTTGTTTCCTACCTTGCATGATTTCACCCTTGGCCCCATTACAACCCATGAAATCCCATCTTTTGCATGCATGTGAACTATTTAGTGGAGATTTGGTCAAATTACAAGCTTATGGTAATGTGCATTTTGTGGAAACTTGAGTCTATATGTTCCCTAGTCCCTAAACACTTAGAGAAATTGTGAGCGAGTGCCCTTGTTCACATAAATGTATTCTTCAGCGACATGAGCCTCTAACTGGGCAACCTCTTGACACCTCATATGTGCTATATTATCTAGTGTCTGTCATTGTACTTCTAATTTTGAGTCCCTTATTTGGCTGTCTCTATTACTTATTTAAAAATTTTATTGAGCCAGGAAATTTGCTTGAGGACAAGCAAAAGTTAAGTGTGGGGGAGTTGATAAACTCTAATTTAGTGCATTTATTAGAGATATTTTGAGTTTTTTTAAGAGTAATTATTACTGATTAAATAAATAACTGACTTAAATTACTCTATATTTGCAGGATGGTAGAAAAAGAAAGTGGGCTGAAATTAGAAGAAATGTTAGAATAAAAGAAAGCAAGCCCAAGCCCAAGCTCATTAATGCAAGAAGCCCACAGTAATAAAAAGAAGATCCTCTTGGAGATTTCAATTAAAAGTGATGCACATGTGACTTGGAGAGAAAGAAAGAGGCATGGAGTGGAGAGCAAGCAACACATATTTAGGAAGGATCTAAATCCTAATATTTAGGGATTGGCATATCTTGCAATTAAAAGTGGAAGCAATCTTGACTTGATCCTTTGCTTGGAGAGAAAGAAAATGAACTAATATAAAAGGAGAGCTTCACTTGTGAAAGGGAGCTTGACACCACATACACAAAAGAGAGCTACGAAAACGCTACGGAGGGAGAGAAGAATTATTCGGCACCGTGAAAGAGCTTTGGAGCAAAAGAAGGAGATTGAAGACAAAGACTAAGATTTTCTCTATTTCCGGGTTATTCTTATTTCTGTAATTCATGAACCTTCTTTTTCTTTTATTGTTCTTCATTATTATGGAACCTAAGTCCTCTTCTAGGGTCTTAGGTGGATCTTGTTTGATTAGAGACCGTCTTATGTTTTAATTTATACTTTGAATTCCTGATTTTTATTTCAATTAATATTATTCTATTGTTTTTATCACATAATTAGGATTAGCTACCCTTTTCATGTTCATAATCAATTAGTTGATCAGCGACCGTACTGCAATTAGTTGGTGGACCTATAGGATAATTGAGGCTATAATTAATGCATGACCAAACTTTAATTTAGTCTTTCAATCATTCAACCTTTTTGTACTTTATGCTTTTCTTAAATTTAAATTCTAGCATGACCAAACTAGGATTAATTTAGGAAAAAGAATATTAATCGCGAATGACCAAACGGATTAATAGCTTTAGTAAAGGGATTGGTAATTGAATAAAATAAGGGAATTCAGGTAGAATTAAACATAGTGGAATCGAAGCTTGTAAGTGAAACCGCGACCCTAGACCTCTCTCCAAATTATTATATCTTTTATTAATTCTTGCCATTTATTTCTTTTTATTTTGTTTCTACAACATCCAAATTATTTCTTCGTCTAAACATTAAATAATCTCGATTAGTTTGGTACTTGCTAATTAATCCCTGTGGACACGATATCTTTTATACTACTTCTGCGAGAGAGTACACTTGCTCTCAAGTGTGTTTTTAACGTAACATTGGTCCTACTGTTGGTGGCACAGAAGCCATTGTATTAACATTTGTTAATGCTGCAGTGGTCATCATTGACACAGGAGTAATTATGGGAGAAGTTATAGCGGTTATTCCCATTGTTGTCGAAGAAGGCATAGCGACGGTTATGCCTGCGACATTTGCAGCGTTAACGTCACTAACTGACGCTTGTTCTTGTGTACTTTGTGCATTTGATGCAGAAGCATTACTTGTACTAGAGTGTGCCATCTCTGGAAGATGTTTACCACTCCTTAATTGCATGTACAGACAAACACAAAGTTTAAGAATTTAACGAAAAACTTTTAAAATTAGCACAAAGGTCCCACTGGGCGTGCCAATTTGTTTACCTTGGATTTTGGTAAACACCGCTAGTTTGAAATTGCTTCTGCTTGCAGGATCAACTAGTAAATCCTACGACCGTTTGTGTTTAAAGTTTTTCCAGAATTGCGCGTTTAAAAGTAAAAAGAAGAAGATAACCTTCGATTTCTCCGCGAAACCGTCGAATTACTCCAAATGAGGGAGGATAAAACAAAGAGAAAATTTGCAGGAAACGTAAAGAAAAGGAAAATTAAAATTGCATTAATTTAAAGGGGTGGTGCACAAGATCATACATGCGTTCCTTGTACTCGTTTCTCAGTGCGTGTCGGTACTTTGAGCGTGGGAACTTGGTATGAGAGATTGTGACCCGTTTTTCCTATGAGAAACTACTATTTATACAAATAGAAAATAACTGTACAAAGTTTAAAAAATGTAACTGCTACGTGCTCTTGGTAACGGTTACTTGATCCTACTTCGTCATCAGCCTCCAACTCCTTCTTGTCGAAATATCTATCTTCAGCCTCTTCGACTTTGCCAAATCTGAGGTCGAAATCTACTCGATGTAACTTGATAGCTTAATTCATTTCAGCGTCGAAATTGATATTTGTCTCTTGAAATACAAGGTCAAACTTTAAAAATAAGTCAAACCTCGTTGACTGCATTTAATTTAGCCTGTCGAAATTACAGGCTAACAATATCATTGCAGTTATCCCGTGTTATCAACGGCAAATATTAATACTGTGTTTTTTATATATCACTGCAGTTATCTCGTAGTTTCAATTGATTATTTTAGTTGATTAGTAGATTATAGTAGATAGTAAAAGTTAGATAGTAGATTATAATAAGAAATATTTATTTTAAATATTAATTAATAGTTTAAATAGTCATTAAGTCTTTTTGTTTTTTAGATAGTAGGTTTGTAGTAATAGTCTTCAAAAATTTTAATTATCAATGACAAATATTAATCTCGTGTTTTTCATTTATCAGTGTAGTTATCCCGTGTTTTTTTTATATATCAGTGCAGTTATCTCATAGTTTCAATTGATTATTTTAGTAGATTATAGTAGATAGTAAAATATAGATAGTAGATTATCAAATATATCAGTGCAGTGTTTTTTTATATATCAGTGTAGTTATCCTATGTTTTTATATATATCATTGCAGTTATCCTGTGTTTTTTTATATACCAGTACAGTTATCCCGTGTTTGTTTATATATTAGTGCAGTTATCTCATAGTTTCAATTGATTATTTTAGTTGATTAGTAGATTATAGTAGATAGTAAAAGATAGATAGTAGATTATCAATAAAAAAGATTTATCCCGTGTTTTATTATATATCCGTGACGATTATTTGACCTTTTTTAGGTATTAGTGACAAATATTTGTCACATGTGTTTAAATATTAATCAGTAGTTTAAATAGTCATTAAGTTTTTTTTAGATATTAATCTCGTGTTTTTTTATATGACAGTGAAGTTATTCCGTGTTTTTTTTTTATATATTGGTGCAGTTATCTCGTAGTTTCAGTTGATTATTTTAGTTTTTTTAGATAAACAAATTGATTATTTTAGTTGATCAGTAGGTTATAGTAGATAGTGGGAAAAGAAAGTGGGTCGGTTTGACTTGAATTTCGAAATTTGAAAAAAAGGAGAAAGTTGAAAAAAAAGTGGGAATGAGAAGAAAGTGCATTGGGAGAATAAATTTGAAAAAAATGTGATAGTAAATTACAACGTTAGATGAGTTGTCAAGTAAACAGGGATGCTTATTTGGGTAATTTAAGCGTGGTTTGTTTGTATAAATAGATATTAGATAGATAGATTAGATTGTTTGGGTAATTTAAGTGTGATTTATTTGTATAAATAGATATTAGATTAGATAAATAGATATTAGATAGATAGTAGATTATCAATAAGAGATATTTATCCTGTGTATTACTATTTATCGTTACAATTATTTGTCCTTTTATAGGTACTAGTGACAAATATTTGTCACATGTGTTTTAAATATTAATCAGTAGTTTAAATAGTCATTAAGTCTTCTTATTTTTTTAGATATTAATTTCTTGTTTTTTATATATCAGTACAGTTATCCCATGTTTTTTATATATCAGCGCAGTTATCTTATAGTAGATAGTGGAAAAATAAAGTGAGTGGGTTTGATTAGTATTTTGAAATTTGAAAAAAAGGTATGAGAAAGTAGGAAAAAAGTAGGAGTGAGAAGAAAATTTGAAAAAAGGCGTGATAGTTATTACAATGTTGTCATTAATTAGATGAGTTTAAATAAATAGGGAGGCTTGTTTGAGTAATTTAAATGTGGTTTGTTTGTATAAATAGATATTAGATTAGATAGTAAATAAAAGTTAATTGTAAATTATTTAATATTAATTTAATTATATTATACTATATTATATAGTAAATTAAAAAAGATTGGAAAAAGAAATATTTTTAAATAAAGGGTGTGGGGGCCACAAATAGTAGATGTGTAAAAAAGTGAGAAATATTGAGAAATGTGAGATTGAAAGAAAGAGAGAGAGAGAGAGAGTTAGAAAGGAAGAGAAAATATAATTAAAAAATGAGAAATAGAGTGATGATGTGTCAAAAAATAAAGATGTCTAAAATTATCTTTTTGTAATTTGTTTGTTTGATGAGATAGATATTAGATTTAGAAACCCGCCATGACAATAATAAGAATTAGAATTAAAATCCAACCAAAGCGAGTGCTATCACAAAATCTACAAACCCAATATTTTTCCATCTACAAAATCGCACAACAGTAAGTAGGTATTGCACACATAGCAGCAAAAATGTTGTCCGATCCTAAAAAAATTTGACCACGTGTGGTGTGGAACATGTTCCTCATTTATGGTATGTTTCGTAGAAGAGAGAGAGAAAGGAAAGAGCAAAAGAGAGAAGAGAGAGAGTATTTTTTTATTGCTTGGTTTAGGAGAGAAATAGGATAGAGAGAAAGAGATGATTAATTTAGTACTATTTTATACAAAGATTGTGTTAGGTTAAAAAGAAAGAGGGAAGAGAGTGGGAATGAAGAGAAAAAGAGAGAAGAGAGTATACCAAACAATAAAAAAAATTCTCTTCATAAATCACAAAGCCATCTCAGCATCCACAATATTTAGCGTCACCTTTTTTAGTTGAGACTAGCGATGATCGAACCCTCGACACTTGGTTAAGGGAGAATGAGCTCCAACCGCTCAACCACACCCCATTGGTTTTAGCGTCACTTGAAAAAGAGAAGTATGAGCGAGCATTCAAAGAATATATGTGGAATGGTCTCCTGTCTAACTTATATGTGGCAGGCAACTATATATTTAAAGCCAACGTGGATACTTTTAAGGAACGAATTTAGCCCAAATCTTCTAGAAAAATGAATCCTGAATTATTTTCTTTTATAAATAAATGTTAGTGCTTAATAGTTAGAGATATTGAAAAATGTTAGTTTCTAGAGTTTGAAATTTATATCTCTTATACTACTAAATGTATCCTAAACCCTAAATATATCCCGAATTGTATTCCTAAACCATAAACCCTAAATGCATCCCGAATTGTGTCATTGTTGTTTAATTAAATTGTGTAACTATGTATCATGAATAATTTGGTATTATAATAAAACCATTAATTTTGTATTAGAAAAAACGCTAGTTTTTGGAAAACTAACATTTCCCTTCTTTAGCTTTATACGCTTTTAAAAAAAAAATGTAACATCTAAATTTAAATATGAAATTGGTTGTGTTTTCTAAGTTGGACTGAACTTTTAGTGGCCATTCTTATGATTCTTTTTCACAAGTCTTCTTTACAGGTGACATCGTTATTGCATGGTCCGGTCTCAAGCTTGTTCTTGGAGTGCCATGCATCATTGTCTTATTAATCTATAGATGGCGACGAAGACATTTGTCCATGTACAACATCATTGAAGATTTTTTATGCAGTGACAATAGCATCATGCCTTTAAGAAGATAACAGAACAATTCAAGACCAAACTAGGGAACGGAGGCTATGGCTCTGTCTTCAAAGGAAAACTTCGAAGTGGTCGTCTTGTCGCGGTTAAGTTATTGCACAAATCCAAGTCCAACGGTCAAGATTTCATTAATGAAGTTGCAACAATTGGTAGCATTCACCATGTTAATGTTGTGCAACTCATTGGTTTTTGTGTCGAGGGATCAAAACGTGCTCTTATATATGAATTCATGCAAAGTGGGTCTCTTGAAAAATATATTTTTTCTCATCAGGAAGAGAATTCTTCCTTAAGTTGCGAAAAGTTATATGCCATTTCTCTTGGAGTGACTCGAGGTATTGAGTATCTGCATAATGGATGCAACATGAAAATATTGCACTTTGACATAAAACCACATAACATCCTTCTTGATGAGAATTTTAAACCAAAAGTTTCTGATTTTGGACTTGCAAGGCTTTGTCCTATAGATAATAGTATTGTGTCATTAACTGCAGCAAGGGGAACCATAGGCTACATGGCCCCTGAGCTATTTTACAGAAATGTTGGCACAATATCTTACAAAGCTGATGTTTATAGCTTTGGGATGTTGTTGATGGAGATGGCTGGTAGAAGGAAGAATTTAAATGCATTGGCAGAGCAATCCAGCCAGTTTTATTTTCCTTTTTGGGTTTATGATCAGTTATGTGATGGAACTGAAATAACTATTGAGAATGACTCTGATGAAGATATGAAATTGGCAAAGAAAATGATGATTGTGGCTTTGTGGTGTATACAGACGAAGCCCGAGGACCGTCCTCCCATGAATAAGGTGTTAGAAATGCTTGAAAGAGATGAGGAATTGCAAATGCCAAATAAGCCTTACCTGTACCCACAAGATCAACCATCAGATAATCTAAGAGATCACAATTCTAGCAACTTGTCACCTTCCTCAGATGCACTAATAAGTGATTCCAAGGTATCAACCTAATCTCATTTTGGTTCTCGGATTTGTAACTAGCTCGTCATTTTCAACTAGTTTGATGGTTTGTAATATTGGTACATGTCATGTTAAGTATGTCTCATTGACTCTTTCTTTTTTTGTTAGAACTTTTGCACTTTTTCTCTCTTCCTATTATGTCTTCTTTAGTTTCCTCTCTCGTTCTTATCCTATCTTTATAAATCTTTTTCACAGAACATAACAGAGACACCTCTTAGTGAATTGTTATTCAACGTTTAAGATTATATACAATTATTCTTTCTTACATCAAGAGTTTATAGAGACACTTATTTAGGTCGAGAGTAAAAAAGAACACTGGAGAAGAACGATGAAGAACAATATGCCACAACAACATTCATAAGCATCATCTTGACAACCGGCTTGACTCCAACTATTATCAATTGAATCAAAATAACAAATATATACAGAAACCAAGTCCCTACTGTAAAAAACTTTAGATATAGATGCTGAAAATTATTATAAAAGCCATAATAATAATAATAATAATAATAATAATAATAATAATAATAATAATAGCATAAGAGCATAAGGTTCTTCTATTCCAGGAGACTTCACCATACATACATAGATAGATAGTTAGAAATTTGTCATAGAGTACTAATATTATTTGACATTTCACCGTACTACTTTATTTCGATGACTAAAATATTATTTAATAGATAAGTAAATGAGAGTTATTAGATAACACATCTATGAGTATCTAAACTTTTTGAAATTATTGATAGCTATTTTACTTATTATTAGAAGTAGTTTTAACTTATTATAAATTCGGGTAGCATTATCCGCAGCCGCCCAAGTACCCTCTATCAACATCAGAAATTCGAAGACTTGCTAATTCAAATGAACAAGTGTACGAACCAGCTTCCTCTGCACTACGTTTGAGTTTTTAATGCACAATCTTTCTTTTTTATATGACTATCTATAGCTTCTCAATAAGTCACTCCAATCAGATAAACCTAGTGTGGTATATATTTGACCTACTACTCCTATCAACATCAGAAATCCGAAGACTTGGTTAATTAATTCAGGTTAACAAGTCTTCGAGGCAGCTTCCACGCACGAATTGCGTACTTGAAGTCTCTATGCAGAAAAACTTTGGTATTTTTTTATTTTTTTTTATATGTGGATCGCATGCAATCACTTGCCTTCCACACTTTTAGCTTGGGGATAGGGAATCAAAATGTCACAGTTTGCTGCATTACGGTTAATGATAACTCTTCTGGTGGTGAATGTTCTGGTTGGTGCGGTGTCCATAATATAAGCCACCCTTTTCGGCTGAAAGACAGTCCAGAGAATTGTGGTGATCAGAATTACACTTTATCATGCGAAAACAATCAACCGATGCTGTATCTGGGGTCAGAAAAATACTACGTTAAGTCAATTAATTACAACAACTTCACAATACGAGTGTTGCATGTCAATCTTCATTACTCTTCTTCCCAGCTCCCTCCTTATTCTTTAGGCCTCTACAATTTCAGTTTCCGCCATGACGAACCGTACCAAATTTATTATCGGTACTACTTTTCACAAAAATATTATTCTTATTTATTGCCCAAGTCACTCTTATATGTGCGCTGTCCAAATCGGGTGGATTCCTCCGGTCTGTATGTTCATAATGGTGATACTTGTATGGATGCCCACAGAAATAACTATTCTTTCTATGTCAATGTCAATGAACAAGGAAGCAGATCTCTTTCGGAATTGGGGCTAGGTGACGCATGTCGCATAGGGTTTATGTATCTGACATCGTGGCCTGTTGAAGATGATTGTCCAACCAACATTTCTTGCACAAACATCCATCATATGCTGTTTTTTGGCTTCGAACTTTCTTGGATCGACAGTTTCTGTAAATACCCTAAGCACCTTGAATTCGATGTCAATCACAAGGGTCATTGTACACTTCGAGGTTTTCTTACAAATGACTCCAAAGTTACTCGCTTACGTTTGTCTTATTTGTTGTTTTGTGCATAGTCACATAATAAAATGATAATTTTAAAATTAATTGTTAGGTTATTTAAATTTACAATAACAACAATACTCGTTCAAAAAGACAAATTCTATTTCTGTCTCTTTTTGACTTGGTTTTGTAATTTAATCTTGTATTCTGTAAGCTTATCCCAAACAAAGGTAGTTTTCTCTTCCAAGACAGTAATGCCATGATAACTCTTTCAAATACTCTTTTAGAAGTAAGAGGAAAGCTTCTACATGTCTTGCCATGATAATATAGAGTCACGTTAATATAATATACTTTTAAATCAAATAAATCAGTCAACACTTAGAATAGTTTAGAAATTGGCACCCTATCCTAATATGTTTATGAACAAATCAGCCTATATTTTAAAAATCTCAATTATGTAAAAGGTGTGAACTGTGAAGTATGTATTTATGGAAACACTTGTTGATGCTGCAGTTTTAAAAATTCGTGTATCCCTCGATGATTCAATAGTTTACTTGCTAGGAAATTGTTAAATAGCATACACCTTGGCCATAAATATATTTTTAGAAGTGTTTTTTTTTTTTATAGGCAATGTTAGTGGGGGGTGGAGGAAATGTTAGTTTCTGAAACTTGAATCCAGGACCTCCTTCTTGCACTCATTTGGTGCACTCTTTCGATATCCCTTAGCTCGCCAACTGAGTTACATACTCGGGATATATATTTTTAGAGGTGTGTTAATATATTGTCCGAAATTTTATTTCCAAATTAATTACGTTCTATATTTACAAACGAGGTGTATTTTTTTGGTAAATGTGAAAACGAGGTGTATGGCTGTATGCTACTACAATTGAGTGGTGTATTTAATAATTTCCTATTTCCTTTTTGTTAACCATTCTCATTGTTCTTCGTGCAGAAATATTTTTGCGCTCAATGGTAACTAATGTCTTCTATGGTCTCTTGTATCCATTTGGTAACTTCTCTTAACATTACCAATTTCTATTATTTATGTTTTTAAAGTATTGAACAATTGCTTAAAGATATAAAAAGGGCACAGTAGCATTTAACAAAGGGATTAAGATCTCACATATTTTTTCGATAAAAAGTTATTATAAGATATTTAGCATTTTTTACTGGCTCAGATATTTAGCATAGGACCATAAAATAAAGACAAAATTATTTCAAATGTCCTTCAACTTGATTTAAAAATTTAAACTGGTCATTGATTTAAAATTTCAAAATCCTCCATTTCCAAACCCCCCTCCCTCACCACTAGGGGTGGGAATAGACTAGACCGAGCTAGGCTTTGCATTATTTGGGCTTGGCCTACATTGAAAATGTTAGGTCTGAGTCTGGCCTGTGGCCTGTCGTAGACTCATTTTGGAGGTCTGGCCTGGTCCTGAAAGTCTGTTTGACTATTGTTTTAAGAAGGCCTATAATATTTTAATGGTGTAAGCTTTTGTAAATAGACTAACAAGCTAATAGGTCAGTGAGATTAAGTTCTAATTGAGACCTAACAAGACCTTTAGAACAATATCTTTATATAACATCCAATTTAAATTCTATTTTATAGTAATAACTTCAACACAAAGTAACTAACAGAAAATGTTAGCAAAGTTATGACTTAACACAAAGTACCAAATTCTATATAAAATAATATTAGTAATTAAAAATACTAGTTATATTTATTTAAATAGGCCGGCTTGATAGGTCTAAAAGGTTTTTCCGATGGTCTATGGCCTGACCTATTTAGCTAAACAGACTTTTAAAAAAACTTTGGCCTTATCTGTTTAAAAAAAGTCTGGTCTGACTTGGGCCTGTCATAGACTAGACTGTAAACCCCTGTTAGGCGGTCTGGCCTATTTCCACCCCTACTCACCACTACCCAACTCCTCAACCAGCAGCGCCTCTTTATTACTAGATAAGTGATAACCTGTAAAGTCTCCTAAAATTATTACCAATTAAGTAAACCTCCATCTACCCAAGGGTCACTCCGGAAGGATGTGTGGTACCCTCACTGCCTCACGAACCATTTTACCCATGGTCTCTTAGAAACCAAATTTCCTTTATCCCACTACCCCAGCCAGTATCAAGGATACGTGCATGGCATGCATTCAGAGGATCTCAGCCATTTAATTTTAATTGGACGATCTGCTTTTTAACCATATATTTTATATCTATTTTAAAATTAAAAAATATAAACCGTTCGATGAAAATTAGACGATCTAAGTCTGCCAAATGCACGAATGCATAAAATTTCCGACTGCACGATATCTGAATCCCAATATCAACGGACCACATGTTCGACCACCATCTAGAGTTGTTAGTCGCCCTGTTAACATTAATAAGACTAAACTAAAACTCAGAAGGATTTCAGCAGCCTAACCCATAACACATTTCTATCTACCAAAATTCTCCACATTTGTGGTGTCATATTTGAAGTCAATGTCTTGGATAATTTACTATGGATTTATACCAATCCTCCACATATGATAATACCAATTGGCCCATTTGGTAAAAGTGACACCTCAATTTTTTAGGGCTAATTTGGACTCCTTAAATTGACTCAATTACAAATGTAACTCTAATTTCAAAAACTGCTTTCTGCCAAAAGGAGGACTGTGCTCTGGTCTTCACTCAGTCACTTCTTTCACGTCTCTCCCTCCCGTGACTCTCTACTTCCTTCTCTCTACTCACTCTCTCTTTTCGATTTTCTTCATCTCTCATCCGTCTCTTCTCTCTGCTCTCACGGTTCTCTCTCTTCTCTCACACTCTCACGGTTCTCTCTATTACTCTCACAACCTCTCATCCTCACCTCTCATTCTCGATCTCACCACTCTCTCTTCTCTCTTCTTCTACCCTGTTCTTCTGCCTTAAATTCTTACCCAAATTTTGAATTATGCAAATCCATCTATTATTCTTCCTTTCTTCTTCACTTTCAAAACCTAGGGTTTCAAATTTCGAAACCCACCCTCTCCCTCACCATTTTTTCTGTCTCACTTCCATTTCTCTTCTCCTTCAACCAAAGCTCAAGAAGAAAGGGAAAACTGGACAAACAGTAAAGACGGGCAAAGAAAAACGGGAAAGCAAGAAGAAAGGGAAAGAAATTTCACGGGAAAGAAAACTTCTGGGTACGTTTTCTTCTCAGACCCAGCTCTCTAGGTTTCAATCTCTCATTTTGGATTTCATTTTTGTTTTATAATCACCATTTTGATTTTGCTGTTGTTTACCAATCTGAGAATACCGTGATTTAGGGATTTAACTGATTTTGCTGCTGTTTACAAATCTGAGAATAGTATGATTTAGGGATTTTATTGATTTTAGGGATACATTTATTGATTTTAGGGATTTTACTGATTTTGGGTATTTTAAGAATCTAAGAACATGTTTTAGGTTTATTTTTGTGCCTATAATTTAGTAATTTCTGCAATAGAACCTGTTTTAGTTTTTTTTTTGTGCCTTGGATTCCTTGATAAACATAACAAGCTTCAGTAATATCTCTAATTTTGTGTTTGGTTTGATGTTCATTTAATTTTGTTTACATATAATGTATTTATTGTTTGTTTATTCTCTGTTTATGCATAATTTGATCAATGATTTTTGATTAACGATGTTGAACCAGTAGTTTCAGATTCTGAGTTAAACTAGTAGCCTTTATGAACATGACTTAATCAAAATCACGATGTTAAACCAGTAGTTGCATATTCTGACCTGCAAGCCTTCTGAAAATGATCATGCTTAACCTTTTGAAATGCATTTGCTTCAGATTTTGACTTGCAAAGCTTCTCAAAATAGCCATGCCTAATAGTTTAGAATTTCAATAGTATACCTCCTCTTTAACTAAATTTTTCTGTTTTAAGAGATTTGAATGATGAAGGATTTGAATATGTTGTTTCGTATATGTTTATCAAGCTTCTAATATTTCTGTTTTTAGGGATTTGAATATTAATTTCTAATATCAGTTTCTGTTTTAAGACATTTGTGCTACCTTTTTGAATGACCGTGGAGTAACAAACAATGACTGAGAGTGGCTCCATATAGTCTAATTTCTGTAGAGCATTATTTTACTAACTACCATCGATGCACATGTTATTTTACTAATTTTGGCCTTTTGATCTCTTTCTTTTTCTTTTCTTATATTTTGGTTCAAGTTGCTTACTTTTTCTACAAATTCATAATCATTTCTGTAACTTTGTGAGAAACAGTGGCTGATATCCTGTTCACATGGCAATAGCACTTGATGGTTAGTTCTAAGTTATTAGACTTATAAATAGTGACATGTATATTTTAATATGTTGTGTACCATTTAAATCTGATGTTGTTTTTAATTTGTAATTTTCAGATTTCATTGGGGCTGTATGTCGATTTGCTTTATGACCCGTGTATTGTTTTACTAATTTTTTTGAACTTCGAGCTGACAAATTTGTAAATGATTTTCATGATAAGTAGATTTTAAAATCAAGGTTTAGGCGAGGAGCGGCGACGGGAAGCGGTGACAGAAAACGACAAGGTAGCTTGGAATCTTTGATCATAATTTTGGATAATAGTGGCAAGGTTGCTTTGTTAAATATTGGATAATAGCATTGAATCTTTGTTTGATCATAGTTTTGTGTTAGATATTGGATAATAGCATTCATTCTTATAAAAGAGTTATTAGTGGAATTAGAGACTTAGATGTGTAGTTCTTCTTGAAATAATACTTGAATGTTTGTCTTCTTTCTATTCCTTGATGCTTTCAGAACTAAATTCAAGAATGCCCTCTTTTTCTATAGCAGCTAGATTAATATACATTATGATAAGCAAATTTAGTTTTACCTCTTATTGTTGTAGGATAAATTTTTTGTTTTTCACACTAGCTGATTATGCAGTAACACATCATAGCTGTTAAGAATTGTGAGAATTTTTTGCATCCTAGGATCTCTTAATAACACATATTAGTTGTTGCTATTTCTTGCATACTTATGGATTCGTTGTTTTTTTTTCTTATTAGTTTCACCTCTTACGTGTAAGTTGAATTGTCACAACATATCAATTCTTTGATCATACAGCTCCAAATGCCTTTACTGTGTTTTTGCAAGAGTTGCATATTGGAGTGATTTGGTAAATGGTGGGGAAGAGCTAGAGATAGAGACAAAAATGGTAAGAGGCAAAAACTTAAGAATATGTCTACTTTGTTTTTAGATTTTAGTGCTCAATAAGAATTTTTCTATCATACTGAATTTCTGATTCATAAACTAATTCAGATTTGTGAAAATTTCAATCGCATTATAGCTTTCAAAAGGCTCTCCCAGTAAGAATGAACAGGAATGAACATCTGTGTATGGCTTCTCTTTTCTTTTCTTGGATCAAAACTTTTTCACAAATCTATTGGATAATAGCATTCATTCAATGGATGATAATGCATTCATTTTGCAGGGTGTATGACTTCTTTGGGGAATAGATTATTTGGTTGGCATAGGAGGTATATTATTTGCCTTAGACATTTCAGATAAATGATCCTTCCCTTTTTCTGATGTGGGCGAGTGCAGTTGCTGATTGAGTCACTTGGATTTCATATTGATATGCACATTAAGGCATCACTGCTACTATAAAGAAGAGAAAAAGAGTTGAAAAATTTATATAAACAAAATGAAAGAGAATGGAACAGAAAAGGTAATTTCCTATTATCTCACTCCAATATCTGAAGTTTGCCTTAAAAAGCACTTATCTATATATGAGGGCATCAATTTTTTGCAGCAAAGCATCAGGTGGAACTTCCAATTGTGCATTACATTTGGTAACATTTTCTCCATATCCATTCTTAGGATGGAAAGATGCATGCTCTCAAATTAACAGAAACAAATAACTATATATCCCATTGAAGGCCGCCTGTATTGAAAGCTAATCTTGCTATGATCAAATATGCAGAATTTTCACCAGACAATGCACTAAAATTGTCTGATAGATTGCCAACTTCAATTGGAGTTACTGTGCATTTTTTTGCACACTGGATGGACACTGTTGTTTTAGAAACCAATTAAAGACACACGTTTTTCTTGATGAACATCACATTCCCAAACTAAGTCACTATATTATGTCTTTGCTTCCTAATTTAACCACTTTGCCTTCTAGCTACCTACTTGCTGAGGTTATTGATGTAGTTGATTAACTAATTGAGTTTTTCATTGATGAAATCCAAGATCTGGCGTTGTGGTTTGCAGGCACCGTTGACAGTTCAGATGGCAGAAAAAAGATTTCTAGATTCACCATTTTTTTGTTGGATAGTCTTTGACAATTGCAATAGCTATCACAACCAAATCGAGAAGGAATTATTTATTGTCGGATGAGATACTATCATGCTTTAATTAATGATACTGGAGAAACGCATGTAGTAGCTTACTCATGTCTTTCTTAGCATATTAAGAACCGATATTGTCTTTTATTCGAAACATCACATGTTGATCTTGGGTTCTTGACTGATATTGTAATAAATTTTCAAATGGGTTCTTCAGTGATATTGTGTTAAATTCAAAACTGATGCAATACATTTTCTATGGAGCAGTGACAAAGAGGACGGACAGTTAATATAAACATGCATCATAGCCCATGAAGGGCACTTCTATTACACTGTGAAATGTTTAGTAGAAACAAGTCTCTATTTTTTGTTTGGGTAAAGTTGTAGAGTGAAGTTTTAGTTAGAGTTACCAATTCTGTAAATTTAATTGTGTAGAATGTAATAACCTAAGGACCTTAAACAAATATCATGTTTCCTAAACCTACCTCATCCTATGGTTTCTGCTGTGCTAATCGTCGATATACATGAGTATTTGGATTGACGAATGACACTTTATTTGACAGTGCAATGAGCTTTGGCTAACAATGACAGTTACTAAAAAAGGAAGAGAGAGAGAGAGAGAGAGAGTTCAGAACAAAATCCACTACTGGAACATCTTTAAGAGATTATCATCAAACTTCTTTTATGTTTTATATGGAGCTATATAGATGAAAAGAAATTGTTAATGCATTTAATTGGCCAAATTTTGCTTCAGTCTTTTTTGGTTACTAATTCTATGTACTTACTTCTGAAATGCAAATGTTATTTATTTTGCTATTTGAAACATACTCATGCTTGCAACTTGGATGAGTGGAATCATTACTCTACAAATATATGCTCATATTTTCTTATACAATTTCATTATTCAACATCAACAAAAGTTTATCCCCATTATAATTTTACCTCAACAAAAAATGTTAAAATCTTTATATTTTACAACCAATATACTTGAATGCCACTTGATATATTTATTTTTCTTTGAGTATAATCATACCACATAACGCGGTCGGCCCGTGCGGATGCACGGGTAATGTACTAGTTGGATATTATAGTAAAAAACACGTTAGTTTTTGGTTATGTGTATTGTTTGTGTCATTCTTTTAAAACTAACTAACGACATTTCCCTTCTATAGTTTTAAACAAAAAAATTATTTAAAATTTTTTTACATTCAAATTTGAATATGAAATTGGTTTTTCATAAATCAGTCTGGACTTTTAGTCGCCATTTTTATGATTTTTTTTTCACTGTAATATCTTCTTTACAGTTCTGATGGTTTGCGTGTCCGGTGTCAAGTTTTTTTTTTGGAGCGCCTTGCATCATTGTCTTTCTAGTATATAAATGGCAACGGAGACATTTATCCATGTACAACATCATCGAAGATTTTTTATGCAGTGACAATAGTATCATGCCTTTGAGGTACTCTTACAAAGACATCAAGAATATAACAAAACAATTCAAGACAAAACTAGGGAATGGGGGCTATGGCTCTGTCTTCAAAGGACAACTTCGAAGTGGTCGTCTTGTCGCGGTCAAGTTATTAGACAAATCCAAGTCCAACGGTCAAGATTTCATCAATGAAGTTGCAACAATCGGTAGCATTCACCATGTTAATGTGGTGCAACTCATTGGTTTTTGTGTCGAGGGATCAAAACGTGCTCTTATATATGAATTCATGCAAAGTGGATCTCTTGAAAAATATATTTTTTCTCATCACGAAGAGAGTTCTTCCTTGAGTTGCAAAAAATTATATGACATTTCTCTTGGAGTGGCTCGCGGCATTGAGTACCTGCATAATGGATGCAACATGAAAATTCTTCACTTTGACATAAAGCCTCATAACATCCTTCTTGATGAGAATTTCAAACCAAAAGTTTCTGATTTTGGGCTTGCAAGACTTTGTCCTATTGATAACAGTGTTGTGTCATTAACTGCAGCAAGAGGAACCATAGGCTACATGGCCCCTGAGCTATTTTATAGAAATGTTGGCGCAATATCCTACAAAGTCGATGTCTATAGCTTTGGGATGTTGTTGATGGAGATGGCTGGTAGAAGGAAGAATTTAAATGCATTGGCAGAGCAATCCAGCCAGCTTTATTTTCCTTTTTGGGTTTATGATCAGTTATCGGATGGAACTAAAATAACTATTGAGAATGACTTTGACGAGGATATGAAATTGGCAAAGAAAGTGATGATTGTGGCTTTGTGGTGTATACAGACGAAGCCCGAGGACCGCCCTCCCATGGATAAGGTGTTAGAAATGCTTGAAGGAGATGATGAATTGCAAATGCCTAATAAGCCTTACCTGTACCCACAAGATCAACCATCAGATAATCTAAGAGATCACAATTCTAGCAACTTGTCACCTTCCTCAGATGCACTAGTAAGTGATTCCAAGGAATCAACCTAATCTCATTTTGGTTCTCGGATTTGTAACTCGTCATTTTCAACTAGCTTGATGGTTTGTAATATTGGTAAGTGTCATGTTAAGTATGTCTCATTGACTTTCTTTTTTGTTAGAACTTTTGCAATTTTTCTCTCTTCCTATTATGTCTTCTTTATCCCCTTTCGTTCTTATCCCATCTTTATAAATATTTTTCACAGAACATAAGAGAGACACCTCTTAGTGAATTGTTATTCAAAGTTTGAGATTGTATAACATTATTCTTTCTTACATCAAGAGTTCATAAAGACACTTATTTAGGTTGAAAAGTTATTATAAAAGGCATAATAATGGCTATAAAAGCATAATGTTTCTTCTATTCCAGGAGACTTCATATATACATAGATAGATAGTTAGAAATTTGGCTGTCATACATAGAATACCAATTACACCTACTACTATTGTTCCAATTCAGGGCAATCAGAAGAAGAGATAAAAAGAAAAGTACTACATACATATATCTAGGCAAAATAGACCTATCTGAATGAACGATATATTTAATCAGTAGTTAAATACATAAGGTAAGGGACCAATTCTAGTCTAATCTTCCCAGCTTTCTCGCATTTGCTTACTCATATTTTTGTCTGTATTCCCATTTTCACAGCAATCGAGCGAAGTAGCTCAAGTTATTTTTTCTCATGTTCCTACATTATGAATAAACAATTTAATTATATATGTAATTGAATATCATAATAAAACTGATTATTATTACTAAATCAGTATCAGGATGATTGATTACCAGCTTTGCAGTTAAAAGCTTGTTAGTTTCACGAACCTTCCTCAACAAATTTTCCGTGGCCTCAGAGTCCTCCTGTGAGATCTACAAGAAACAAACAAAGATTTTCTTTAATTCAAAACTCAGATTCGGAAATAAATAAAAATGCATCATAATAAGAGAGATTATTACATCTAGGCCTATAATGCGAAACCTATTCTCCAAATTCCTCAAATCCTCCTTCAATTTTTCAGTCCTCTTCAGTCATCACTAGTCTAGCCTTCATGATCGCCCTGGCAATTTCCTTCCACGATCTACCAACAGACACCAACAATAGCATGGCTAAAAACACGGTGAACGCCGAATCGCGGGCTTTGCAGTAGTTTGCGCATCATCGTCTTTGTAGACTCTGAGATGAAACGTCGCATTTCGAGACGCCGAGTCGGAGTTTCGAAAGCGGATGGTGGAATGAGGAGAAAGCGAACATGAAAGGAGAAGACAGAGCCATTTTTCGAAACTTTTTCTTCTAAAACAAGTGAAAAGACGAAAAGACAACAATCTTATAAGGGTTTTTTTGGTCCAAAAAAAAAGGCTAAATTGCACTTTTGACCCTTTATGTTTGGGGTTTGTGTCATTTTGGCCTTTTATGTTTTTTGTTTCTCGTTTTAGCCCTTCATATTTTTTTTGTGTGTCATTTTGGCCCCTGCCGTTAGTTTTTTTTAACGGACGCCACGCTAGCAATTAACTGCTGACATGGCGTCTTAATTGTCAGGGCTGACTAGGATTCATTAAATGACGTGGCCAATGAGGGACCAAATTGAAACAAATAAAAAACATAGGGGACCAAATTGACACAAACACAAAACATAATCAATCACTCTCCATCTTCTTCCTCCATCTTCATCTTCTTCTTCTTCTTCGGCGAGCCACCACCACCACCCCCACAAATTTGGTTTCAAATCTCCAATTTCTTCAAAACCCAAAATCCCCAATTTTTCAAATCCCTAAATTTTGTTTCAAATCCCCAAATTTTCAATGAAACCATCCCCAATTTCTTCACCTGGTTCAGAATTGTTTTCGTAGCTGACATATCCTGAATTGTTTTTGTAGCTGATGATGTGGTTGGATATGAACATGGAGAGAATTCTCCAAGGACCTTAAGCTCAGCTGGCTTCCAGCTTCCAGAATCTTATGTTTAGAAGCTACGATGGGTATTCAACATTTTTGGTGCAAAAGTTCAACTTCTACTTCACGCTAATAAGTTCACATGGTTGAAGCATGATTTTCTGCAATAATTTGAACTTCATTGCAGAAAATATTTGATCATCTTCTTGTAGTGAGAAAGTTTTTTTAATGCATTAAAAAGAAAGAAAGGAAGAAACACTCAATTTCATTGAAAAACAATTCACATCATCAGCTACAAAAACAATTCTGAAACAGATAAAGAAATTGGGGATGGTTTCATTGAAAAATTGGGGATTTGAAAAATTTGGGATTTTCGGTTTTGAAGAAATTGGGGATTTGAAACCAAATTTGTGGTGGTGGTGGTGGTGGCTCGCCGGAGATGGTGGCGGCTCGCCGGAGAAGAAGAAGATGAAGATGGAGAGGGATTGATTATGTTTTGTGTTTGTTAATTTTATTTTTCAGTTTCAATTTGGCCCCCTATGTTCTTTTTAAGTTTCAATTTGGTCCATTATGTGCCACGTCACCAAGTCAGGTCAAAGTCAGCCCTGACATTTAAGACGCCACGTTAGCAGTTAACTGCCAGCGTGGCGTCCGTTAGAAAAAACTAACGGCAGGAACCAAAATGACACACAAAAAAAACGTGATGGGCTAAAACGAGAAAAAAAAATACAAAGGGCCAAATTGACACAAACACCAAACATAAAGGGTCAAAAGTGCAATTTTGCCAAAAAAAACAATCTTATAAGGGTTTTGATTTTTATAACCCCAATTGAGCCACTTACCCCACAAAACCTCAATCTTATAAGGGTTGTGTTTTTTATACCCCACCATTATACCCATATCTCCACCATTTTTTTATTTCCATATTGTGCCTATAAAATTGATTAAACAGATTTATCTATTTTTAGAATAAAAAAACTTTGCAATTTCCAAAATCGGACTTGTCTATTAAATAGATAAATCCGTTTTTCGAAATAAAATACATAAATTTGTTAAAAAATTATTATTAATTATTTTTAAAAAATAGACATGGATATAGGTGATCTTTTGGTTTCCTTTAGTGTCTAGATATTCGTTACACGTGACGATGTTGAATGCAAGCTAGATAATCTAGGCTAAAAAATCAGTTTCAGACAACCTACTACTCTGAATGTCCCGAAATCAGTGTCATTAAATCCAAAAAAAAAATCAAGGTTTAGAGCATCCACAATGGGGATTTCTTATCTCTTAAGAAGTAGGCTTCATTAGGTACCCCCATTGTGGAGAAAATAAAATGGGTACCTATTAGGATGAAGTTCTTGTATAAGAAGCTCTCTCTTTCCTCTTTTGCAGGGACCCGCACTTTTACTTTTTAATAAAAAATTAATAAACCCTCTCTTTCCTCTTTGTAGAGACCCACTTAGTAAATTTTATTGAAATAAATGAAGTTCTTATATACTATATTAAAAAATTATAAATAAGTGATGTGTACATGTGAGACCCATTTAAAAATTTAATTGGGGGGTTTCTCCATTGAGGATGCTCTAAAGTTCACATATGTCAATTCCGCATTCTGCCACGTAATTTCCTCACCTAACATGACCGCCGAGCTTTTCCCATTTTTTCTCATTTGGAATTCTTCTACTGTTACCGCTAATTAATTGATTTACTTTGTTTTTTAACCATTATTGAATTCTTACAACTTCCACATTTAAATTATTTTGACCCTCATAATACACCTCAACAACAATTTTGGAAATATTACTGCAATATTTCATCCAAAACTTTACCATTTACCATCACCATAACATCACCATAACTGCAATCGATAAAAATCATCAAATATCATGCATAATTGTCATTCTACATTCAATATCATCAATTGTCCGGATAAAACAAAATTCATAGTGGCCGTTTACACCACTATCAAAAAAAAAAAAAAATATATATAAACTGCCAGAAAATGCATAGTGGCAGTTTACAACCAACTTTAGTCTACAGGCGGTTGTATTGTCGGTTACTTGCAAACGCTGCTATATTGACTAGTGGCGTCAGATTTTGCAGCGAGAGGGCAACTGCCACTGTTCTACTTAGTGGCATTCTGAACCGCCACTATATGGTCACTTTGGCTTCCGCTAAGTCCCAGTTATCTTGTAGTGATTTGATGGAATATCTTAGATAAGCATAAGAAAGAAAAACAGGAAATCCTGTTAGAGGATAGTAAGTTACTCTCTAGAGGTCCATCACCATATTATAAGAGACAAAACACTAGCTTACATGTACTAAGGAATAGCCTTGTAATTAGTTTTTTTAATTACTTTCCTAATGATTTGAACATTCTTAATTAACATATACCTTTTTAAAATGGTTGTAATTATGACTTGTATAATTTATTTTTTTGTGAAATGGTTGTAATTATGACTTGTATAATTAATAGGTGTGTGTCTAGTAAGTACTAATCCCATTTCTTATAATTTGGAAAAAAATGAGCTCTTTTATTTCTTATAATATGGATTAGAGGAAGTACAATAATATGGATTGGAGTACAAGTCATTCTAACTCTTGAATTACTTGTAAGGCTTGGTTTAACTGTCTTGCGGTTGCACTCGCACCCATTCTTCTTAGTCCTTCTCCAGAACCAGAAGCAAAGGGATTTGGAGGTATTTGGGTTTTGTCTACATCTCCCTCCAACATCTGAGATACTGTTTGCATTGAAGGTCGATCCATAGCATGCCATTGAATGCACCAAAGTCCCACAATGGCTAGTTTCCTTGCAATTGTTGCATCCCCTTCATCATCAACATGAATCCTCATTTCCTGTCGTTCTTCTATAAAATTATAAATCCATTCTGGATAGTAAACATGGCTAGTGTTTTCCTCCAAGTCTTCTGTGATCTTCTTCCCTCCTATAGTTTCAAGCAACATCATTCCATAGCTATAAACATCTGACTTGTAAGACACATTTCCAAAGTTTCGCGAGAAAACTTCGGGAGCAATGTACCCCAAAGTTCCTCTAACTGCCGTCATGGACACTATGCTTTGATCCCTTGAACACAATTTGGCTTGACCAAAGTCACATATTTTTGGAACAAAGTTATGATCCAACACCACATTTTGTGGTTTGATATCAAAATGGAGAATGCGTTGATCGCAACCTTGATGAAGATATTCACTTCCTTTAGCTATTCCCAAAGCAATTTTATGTAGCTTTTTCCAACCAAGAAAGTTTTGCTTGTTGTCAGGTGAATTTATGTACTTCTGCAATGAACCATTTGGTAAGAACTCGTAAATAAGAACTCTTATAAAGCCATCGGCACAAAAACCGACCAAACGAACAATGTTAAGATGGTGGATTCTACCCATTGTACCAACTTCATTAAGGAAATCTTCCCCATTTCCTTGGGAAAAATTCAAGATCTTCACCGCAACAATAAGTTCTTTCGAGATGCTTCCTTTGTACACAGTTCCATAAGCTCCTTGTCCCAACTTGTCCCCAAAATTTTTAGTAATTCTTTTGATTTCTTTATAGGAGTATTGTCATACCCTAATTTTGTCCGCCTAGGTTTAAAACCCTAATTTTCCGCAAAAAAATAAATAAATTGAGAAGTGTGGTTTTATTTTGAAAAGTGTGAAGAGCATTGTGCATGCATCCTAGGGTTTTTTTTAGGTTGGAAATGCATTTTTGGACAAAAAAATGTTTTTAGGACAAAGGGTATTTTGGTCATTGTCAAAAATAAGATAATTTCTCATCAAGAATCATTGTGCAATTTTAGAGAAATTTATTTGAGGCAAAACATTTTTGGTCATGTATGTATGTATGCGCATGCATGCATACATTGTGCACAAAATTTCAAAAAGGATCAATAGGGAATATTCTACAAAAATTTCAAGATGAGGTTTTTATGATATTTTTGGTCATGGTGATCTCATAAAATGGCATATTCCTAAGGTTCCTAGTATGTGGCCTAAATTGGGTGTATTTTTGTACAATTATCCTAAGAAGAATAATCAAAAATGAAGGGATAATGGAATGGTCATATAATAGTACAATAGTACAAGAAGACAACTAGCAAAACTTGGTGACCACTCCCACTACCTCTTGGCCGAATTTCACCCCCTCTATTCTCTCATTTTGTGTTTTCTCAATGTCCTCAATCCATGTGAGCCTCAATCCTAGCCTTTGATTCAAAATTAAAATCAAATCCTAGAGCACAACTAGTGCATATTGACCTAACTACCCTTAAACCTAATTGCTTTCTATATATACCCTATTAACCTCACCTCAAAAAAAAAAGAAAACTTTTGGCCTCATTTTCACTCACACAACCCTAGCACACAACTCCCTCTCCTAATTCCCTCTCTTGGCCGAAATCATACCACCTTCTTCCTCCATCAATTCTTCACTTCTCCTTCACCAAATCACCATTTTCTCACCTCATTTCCATTCCTACTTCATATATTTTCCTTCTCTCCTAATTTAATTCAAGCTTGCATCATCAAAGGGCATTTTTAAGCAAGCATTTCGTGGGTTTCATTGAAGTTTGGTGAAGATTCAAGTTGATTTGTGGTCTTGTTCTTCATATTAGTCATTCCTTAGCTTGGATTTGAGGTAAACTTCTTAAAACCTAGCATCATCTTCAACTTTTTTGCATCAAAATGTAGATATCATGTTTCTAATTTTGCATCCTACCATATTCATGCATTTTAGTGTTGTTATATTGTTGATTTGTTGATTGTTGTTGGTGAGAGGTGTCTCAAGCATTTT
Source organism: Astragalus glycyphyllos (assembly GCA_963573325.1). NCBI lineage: Eukaryota > Viridiplantae > Streptophyta > Magnoliopsida > Fabales > Fabaceae > Astragalus > Astragalus glycyphyllos. The sequence continues at coordinate 80,968,325 of OY754307.1, read as the reverse complement.
GACAAACACTGTGGGAGGTTTGGGTGCTTGAGATGCTTCTCACCCTTGAATAAATTGTGATTTATGTTGTTTTCACTATGAACTTGCACTTTTGTTGAATAAAATGATGTGATGCTTCGCAAATCATGATTAGAATTAGGGTTTGTTAATTTTCTTGTGAAATGGGTTTGCAATTGTGATCAAAAACGTTTTCTCAAGTTATTTTGATGTTAATAGATGGTATCTTGCTTGCAAGTCATTGTTATGTTGATGATTGGCAAGAGGACTCACACTTGTGTCTTTGTGCACTTCACTTTAAGTGTTGAGGATTGCCTAAGATGATTCAACACAACCTTGTGCTTTGATTGTAAACTTTGGTTTGCTTGTTAGTAACTTGTTTGCAAAGTTATTCTATGTTGAGGATTGGCAAGAGGACTCTCACTTGTGCCTAGTGCACTTCACTTTAAGTGATGAGGATTGCCTAAGATGATTCAATTTTCTTTGTGCAATTCTTGCTTGAAAATGCAAATGCTAGTTTTCTAACTTGATTAATCAATTTTGGTTACAAAAATGACTTGTTAATGCCCTCTTTTGGTCACTTTTGGTCTTGCAAATGTGATGTTCTTTCTAGGTCAATGTTATGTTTTAATGTTGATGATTTGGTAAAAGGACTAGACACTTATGCACTTGTGCATTGTCTCAAGCGTCAAGGATTACTAAAAGGGATTCAACCTTGTGCTTTATCTTGTGTTGACACCTAATTGAATTGAACTTTTGTATGATCTCTTTGTGTGCATATTGTTGATCTTACATATGCATGCCATTAGATGTTGATGACTAAGTGTCATTCTTGTGCTCAAATGTTGTAATTGGTAATGTTTATGCTTATGCTTACATTGTTGATTGTTTTGCTTGCAATTTGTTAAATGTTGCACTTTGGTTCTTGACTTGGAAATTGATTGAATGTTCTACTTTCTTTTCCTTTTGGATGCCACGCCATCCCAACAAACCTTTTGTGACCAATGTCACCCTCAAACTCCCTTCTCTTTTCTTCAAATCAATCATTTTCTAAAGCTTTTTCCAAAACTTCAAAACCATGTTGCATACAAAAAAACAACTTGTTACTCGTTAGTAACGTTCCAACTTCAAAACATTTTTTTGCATTTACATAATCATTGATAAACAACTTCACTTCTTCTCAAAACAATTCCAAACTATTTTTCACAAATCAAACTTTGTTGAGGATAATACGAAGCCTTTGCTTGCACGATTGTCAACAATGGGGTGCTAGTGGTGATCACTTGGAGTCTTTGCTCAATTGATTATCATGAACACTCATTTTTCAAAAGAACTCTCATTTCACAAATTAAAAACTTTGTTGAGGATAATGCGAAGCCTTTGCTTGCACGATCGTCAATAATGGGATGCTAGTGGTGATCACTCGAAACCTTTGTTGTTTGATCACTGTGAACATTCAATTTTCACAATTAAACAACTAAAAAATAAAAACCTTTTCTCGACAACTGAGAACTACGTAAGCTTTGAATTCTCCATCGCACTGGGAGATACGTAGGAGCGGGTCACATTCCCGTCAAGCACGACAAATGAAAACCATTTTCTTTTCAAAAAAACAAACCCTTTTCCAAAACAAGGCAATTTCTAAAAACAAAACAATTTTCGAAAACAAGAACTACGTTGCTTTGATTCCCTCCCCAGGATACGTAGGCACGGTGCCCTCCCGTCAAGCTCAAAAGATTAAATTTTCCTTAAGTTTTTCCATAAAGTAAGGAGAGATAAAGAGAGATAAAAACAAAGCATTTCTTAAATCAACCTTTTAAATCACACGTCAAATAAAGGTTCCCTTTCAGTAGAAAGGATGTGTGGGGTGCTCGTACCTTCCCCATGCATAACCGACCCCCGAACTCAAATCTCGTGGTTCCAAGGACCATTGTCTTTCAAGAAAGGTTTTTTTCAATGTTTTACCTCTAAAAAAATATTGGTGGCGACTCCAATTCATGTTGTGCGAAGAGAAATCCCTCCAAAGGATTTTTCGGGGTGCAACAAGTATCTAGTAGGCTTAAGAGCTTTATAGTCTTTTAGAAATCTTTCCGTAATTGCTTGTTTTTCTTTCTGCAATATGTAAGAGTCGTAAATGTGGAAGACTACACCAATCAATAGGAGAAAAAACAACGATCCTAAAATTGACCCTGCATTTGAGAAATCATTAAGGAAATGATAATATTCTTGTATGTTAATACTCAAAAAGCAAATGTAGACTTAAAAATCTGACCTGCAGTTCTTAGAGCCGGTGATGAACCTGCAATGCACACTTTCAAAGCTCAGTTAATGTTGTTAGTAAAGTTAACATCCACAAAAGAAGTAAACAAAAAAATCTAAAATGAGATAATTATCATGAATTTTGAACTATTAATTATTTTTCTTAATTAGGGAGTAAGAGATTTCTAGTTAAAAGTTGCATGTTAGTTTCTTCATATTCATATAATAGTTCAATTAGCTTTCAAACTTTGAAGATTATACCTACTTAGTTTAGTTGAATAGAATAGAATAGAACCTCCAAATACAAATATATACGTTATCTTATTAATGCAAACTAAAACAACTAATTCTAAGTAACTTGAATAACTTAGGTAGGTCTAATCTACCTTTGTAGTTTCGGGGGAAACAATATATTTGTTTGTTGGTAGTATTATTCTCCCACTTCAACCCACACATGTTTCCTTTTGATTCACAGTATCTACAATTAGGCTCAGACCATGTCAAATGAAGTAATTTGTGTTTAGAAAGAAAATTAGAAGGGTAAGATGAAATATTGAACATTTTGGTGCAATAATACAGGTGCAGATCGTTGATATATTTATAAGACGGGATGGCGTATGTTTGATACGTTGGGGTGGATAGGCATGGAACCGAATAATCGTGCAACGAATCTCTATTCATGACTGAACAATTGAAGAAGTGATAAGCACCAATTGAAGTAACATAATCAGGATTGAACTTGAATTGAGAGGATGATAAAGTGAGTTTGTGGATCTCTCTGTAAAGGCAGTCTTGCGGATCGGATAGTTCAATAGTTTGGTGTATGTAGTTAATATTATTGACAATGAGCTTCACTGAGTGAGGGAGTTCAATCAGAGTTTGGTTGTTTGAGGAACAAAATAAATCAAAACCGGGGTAGCCACATGTTTGTGGTTGGAGGCCTTTGATTCGGAAAGGGAATCGGATCGTCTGATTTCCGCATGATAAATCTGGACAGTTAACTGGGGCTTTCCCACTCACAAGTGCAACATGCTCAAGGTAGAGCATGAACAACAGTCCTATGGAAGAAGATATGTTTTTACAATATAAGCTCCCATATCTTCTTGAGCAAGTGTGTTTGGCGTTGTACAATGTACGCCTCTCTCGGTTTATAACAAATTTACAATCTCACTCCGACTTTTGCTTCCCAATAATTCCACGAGAGTGAGTCATGGAATTTAAGGATCTCTTTGCAATTTCTGGAAAACTGTAATCATTTCTTTTTATTAAAATCCAAATTATTTACTATCATCAACGATCAGAAATAGTAAAAAATGGAAGCTGCTATAATTTGATAAGTCCTACCTAAACCAAAAAGAAACCCGATCGAAGACCTGTTAATTCCAAATCAACAAGTCTTCCAAGCTACAGTAACTTCCACACGGCACAACAAGTGATGTGATGTGATGTGACTATCACTCTCCCAATAATTCACTCACAAGTCAGTCTTCGACCCAGCTTCCACGAACTGCATGCTTCCTTATGCGGAATTACTCTGATATTTATTTAATTATTTTATATATGAATCTCAATCACTCGCCCTCCACACCGTTAGCTTGAGGATAAGGAATCAAAATGTCACACTTTGCTGCATTACGGTTACTGATAACTCTTCAGGTGGTGGCGCTGCTACTAATAGTAACAAGCTACCCTTGTGGTGCTAAACAAGATCTGTGTTCAGGTTCGTGCGGCGTCCATAATATAAGCCACCCTTTCCGTCTGATAGACAGTCCACACAAGTGTGGTAAAAAGATGTACACTCTATCATGCGAAAACAACCAATTGATGTTGTATTTGGGATCAGGAAAATACTACGTAAAGTCAATCAATTACAATAACTTTACACTACGAGTAGTGGATGTCAACCTTCATTACTCTTCTTCACAGCTCCCTCCTTATTCTCTAGGCCTCTACAATTTCACTTTCGGCTATAAAAATCCGTACCAAGTGTATTATTATCACTCATTGTCTGATACTGATCAATTGCCAAAGACTCTGTTATATGTTAGTTGTCCGAATCGGGTGAATTCCTCTGGTCTCTACGTTCAAGACGGTGCTACTTGTATTAATAATGTGAACGGGAAGAACTATTCTTTCTATGTTAGTGAATATGATAGCATATCTCTTTCAAATTCAGCGCTTGGTGACACGTGTCGCATAGAGTTTACATATTTGACATCATGGCCTGCTGAAATTGATACCGGCAACATTTCTTGCGGAGACATCAATCGTATGCTGTTTTATGGCTTTGAACTTTCTTGGAACAACAGTCATTGCAGATATCATCAGGCGTACTGCTATTACCTCGATGGCAATCACAAGCTTCATTGTGCATGTCCAGGTTTGCTTACAAATCACTCCAAACTTATTTGTTTACTAATGTCTTTATTTATTTGTTGCATGTGCATTGAAACATCATAAAGTGATAATTTTCAACATTAAATATGTTTTTCGTCACCGTAAATAGAAAATAATTTGAAGTTAGTTGTTGCAAAAAGTTCTCAATAACTCTGCAAATATCAATTTTTCCTATTTTTCCCGTAACTCTTAAGTTAGCTTTTCTCAATAACTCTTTGCAACTTCAAATAAGTCAAATTAATCAGCTAATTAACACTTAGAATAATTTATAAATTGACACAGTGTCTTAAAATATATATTAGTGAACAAATCAGCCTACATTTTAATAATAAAAGGTGTGAACAATGTACTTATAAAAAACATGTTTTTTTTACAACTATAAAAAATAAAAAACATGTTGATACTGCAATTTTGAGAATTTGTGAATCCCTCTCGGCGACCCTGTAGTTTATTTGTTGAGAAATTGTTTGGTAGCATACACTTTGTTTGAAAAATATATTTCTAAAGGTGTGTCAATTTTTCGTCTGGGAGTTTTTCTCCAACCAAACTATGTCATTTTTTTTTGGCAAAGGTTTATTTAACAATTCCCTATTTGTTAACATTCTCATTGTTGTTCTTGCAGCATTTAATGACTCTTTTGATGAATGGGTCTTCAATATCGGATGTTATTTTGGTAACTTCTCTTCAGTCAATTACCTACATTTCTATTATTTCTATGTTTAAGTATTGAAAAATTACCTAAAGACATAAAAAAAAGCCCCCCATAGAAGTTAACAGCGAGATTAATGCTATTGTATGACATGAAATTTTTAAGGCAGCTCGATCAATTGAATGAATTTAGATCTTCTGAAAAATGAATCTCGATAGGTTTAGCCGAGAATCGGTTAAGAGTTTGAGCTTCTTGATTTCTTTCTTTAAACGATTTCACTGAGGAAGGAACTTTGTTTCTCAGTTATTATTTTTCTAACTACTCCAAAGAGTGTTAGGCTAAGTGTGGGAGATGATTAACTAGGCTAGTAAGTTATTTAAAAGATAAGTAGATGTGTGTTATTAGATAACACGCCTATGAATATCCAAATATATATTTTGAAATTTGATATACATGATCATAAGGATAATATCACTTTATTCAACAGTCATATTGATAAATTTCACTTTCTTTCTGAATTTATTAATTGGTGTAAGACGTTCACTTTGGCACCTAGTGTCAATTTATCCTAACTCAAATAAGGTGTCAAGCTTAGCTAAATACACCAATTAATAATAACTTTAAATTTAAAATTAGCTAGAGCTATAGGTCTATAATGCTCTATTCTATCAGCTCCATCAACTTTTGGAATCAGAGCAACAATATTAGAATTAAAGTTAAGGAGCATCCAACCTTGTTGAAAAAATTGCAGCACAGCATTATAAACATCCTGAGCAACAATGTCCCAGTAGTACTGAAAGAAGAATAACGCATTGGCGCCAATGCAGTTTTTTCTCTCAATGGCGGTTTCTTCTTTCAGTACTACTGGGACATTGTTGCTCAGGATAAAATTGTAGTTTAACACATATTGCAAATTGGTTTGAGCCTCCTTCTCAAGAGAGAATAATGCATTGGAACCACCTAGATGACTAATCTGACCCTGGATATTATCAAGTTTGGCTAAAGCCTCATTAACATTACTGAAAGCGTAACCAAAAATGGTAGTATTCCGGTCCTTCAGCTTTGCTTTCAAGTTTTTCAGTTTCTGCGATAAGATATGCATGTGGCAGCCAACAACAGGGCTTTGCCAAACCTCAGCGACAAGCCTCTTACAATCCGGGTGTTGAGCCCACATTTTCATAAACTTAAGAGAAGAATGTTTATGTAAAGACTCCTTTTTCATAAGGAGGAGTGGAAAATGATCTGACTTACTTCTAGTAAGAGTACAACAATCAACACTATCCCAAAAATTGAGCCAATCCTCGTTACATATGGATCTGTCGAGTCTTTTCTCTGTATAATGATTTCCAAGTCTACCATTGGACCAAGTAAATTGAGATCCCCGCGTAGGAATATGAATCACAAGAAATAGCTAAAGGAATCCCCCGACCTTTGTACTCATGAGCACTCAAAACTGCATTAAAGTCACCAATAAAACCCTAAGGAGCAGAGTGATCCCGCTGCAAGTTAGTCAAATCGCTCCAAAGTTGCCGCCTAGCAATGTGATTATTGGACGCTGCATACACAGCAGAGAAGTAAAGAGTCTGATTTTCCACCATTATAGAGAAAGCCACCTGCTAGCTAGTAGAAGAAATAACTGCAGGATTATAAGCATCTGTACAAAAACACCAAAGATTAGAGGACAACGATCCTCTGTTATTCTCAGCAAACGACTTCAACTGCAAATTAGAAAAAAAGTTAGCGGGAATTTGATCAATTCCAACCCAAGGTTCAGAAATAAACAAAAAACCAGGCTTATGCATTTTGCAAAGCTTTTTTAACACTACTCTTGTATCAGGATTACTAATGCCCCTGATGTTCCAATAAAGGATTTTTAACATTGAGAAGAATGTTGGAGACTACCCTTTGATCGGGTCATATAGCTTCCGTTGTTTTGAATTTGCAATTGCTTCTTGCGCAATTTTTTCTTTTGAGATTTAGATACAACCTCTGTAAAATTATCGTTGTTAGAGTCCACCAAATACTTAGAGGACATAACCTTGGAATTGCCCTTTTCAGAAATATGCTCATCTTCAGACTCACCACCCGAATCCCCCGAAAAACGACTAGCAATATGCATATCATTAACATCGTTGGCATTAGAGTGAACAATAGGAGTATCCTTATTACAACCACTAACAGTATCAGAAATATCTTTTATCTAGATAGAGGTACCTTGAGCAGGCTGACTTACATCCTTGTTAGAAGCAAGTGAGTCTGGGATAATTTGGACCGAATTGGTTTCCTCAATAGAAACACCTCGAATCACTTCCTGCGTCGTGAGTAGTTCTGTAAATCCCATTAATGGGTTATCCTTCCCCGCCATAGTTGTGCCTGCCACCCTACCCAACGAAGGATTAGGGTCCGCTTCTACCTTCTGAGGAGACATAATTACAATATTGTTGATACCCCGAAATCGGTTACAATCATTATCTTCCTCTACTGAAATAACAATCTATGGGGCCTGAACCGCCTTAGATTGAGGCACAATTACAGAAGACCCAGCAATAGTCACATTCTCATTCACAACAATAGATTTTCCTCTATCAGTCTTAGGAACGTAATAAGGTTTGCCTAACTACAGGTTTTGTTAATTCTTCCGCCCATCGAAGAGCTGGGCTCTCCTTTTGCCTCCTATTTTTTGGTGTGCTGTAGATGATTGTTAGCGACTCTGGTGCCGACCTGGTTGGGATGAGAGTCGTTATTGTGATGCTTTTGCACACCTTTGTAGGTTTGTTTCTTCTTTTTTCCAGTTATAATGATGTTTATGCTCATGGGTTTTGGTCTAGTCCCCCCATATTTTCTGTACATTTTCTCTTTTATATCAATAAAACTTAGGGGGAGTACTCTTTCCTTTCTGGTGTTTTTTCCCTAAGGAGGGTTTTGCATCAGAAGGTTTTAACGAGGCTCCATATCCCTATCTTTTGTTTAAAAAAAGAGATACGCCAATTAATAACTTCATACAGAAAATGAAAATTTTCAGTCCGATCATTGAATAACGTGATATTATCTTTAAAATCATAGATATCAAATTTCATAGAAATCAAATATTATTTGGCACTCAATCGCACTACTTTATTTTGATGGCTAATAAGTTATGTAAAGATAAGTAAATGCGTGTTATTAGATAACACACCTATGAGTATCCAAATATTTTGAAATTTGGTATACCTAATCACAGTGATAACATCACTTTATTCTACGGTCGGATTGATAAATTTCATTTTCTATATGAAGTAATTAATTGGTGTAAGTCGCCAAGTTTGACATCTGGTGCCAATGTATCCTAACTCATATACACACACACACACACACACACACACACACACACACACAAGGGTCTCTCTACTATAATTACTAGCCTACAGCTAACTATGATCACAAACATCGTTGGATCGATTAAGAATCAATGCACAATAAAGCCCATGTGCCCTAAAACCTAGGAAAAAGTACCCACAATGTCCACCAGCACGCTCGGTGGAAAATAACCACTATCCCTATTTTTAAGGCGCCTAAGCACGCTCTTTTCATCCGCTCCACGTCTTCACTTGCTTGCTCTCAAAGCAACCTCCCTCCATCAACCATAATGCCCTCAGCCATGCAACCCTCCGCAAATAAATCATAACAGTCAACCTCTTCTGCAGATTCTTTTTAAGAGTAGTCTTCTGTGCCTTCCTCGACAAGGATTTCTTCTTTGGATTCTTAGTTGACCTCACAACAGATTGAACCTTATCAGAGTCGATGATCCTCAGCTAATGAGAACTCACCACTTTAGCCTTGGGCAGAACATATCCCTTCATCTTCTCGGGAAGCTTACTCATTGATCATAATCTTCTTCTTTTTTTGTTCAATGATCATAATCTTCGAACGCTACCGATGGGATCCACAGAAACCAATTTTCCCTTATCTCTACTACCTAACATCAGTGGACCATATGTCTGACCATCTGAAACATTAATATGAACAAACTCCCCATATTTGGATTTTGGCACCGCAATCATACCGCTTTTCTTTTTTTCTTTTTACACAACTTATAGCGCATTTCTGTCTACCAACATTCTCCATACATGTGATGTTTAGAAACTCTTTTTTTGACACAACGTTTAGAAACATGATTGTCAAATTTCATGGGTAATTGGATATTATAATAAAACTATCATTTTTGTAATACAAAAACTGTTTGTGTAACTCTTTTGTAGCTAGTCAACAACTTTTCCCTTCTTTATTTTTGGTTAACAAATTACTTTTTAAAAATATATTATTTAAATCTACGTAGTTTGGCATCTCACACCTACGTTCACAAACATATCTCAATAAGATTATTATTTAACCCAATTTGTGTATCGCTCTACAATACTTTCACTTTAGAAATGATATATATATATATATATATATATATATATATATATATATATATATATATATAAACACTCATCATAAGAGACTCTCTTACACAAGACTCGCCATTTAAAGAAGATGAGAGTAGTCTTCATTCAATGTATGTGACATTGTGGATATTTATTCGGTCAAAAAAAGATTTACATATTCATCTCTTCAAATCTTCAAATTAAATGTGTATCTTGAATTTTCATCACTAGTAATATCAATTATTATTTAAAAAAATTAATTAATTTCCCAAAAAAAAATTAAATTATGAAACTGACATTTTTTACCAGTCGAGTTTACTTTTAGATTCCATTTTTATGATTTTTTTTCTGCAATATCCTATTGTCTACAGTTGCATCAATTTTCATGTTATATGGTGTCAAACTTGTTCTTGGAGCGCCTTGCATCATTGTCTTATTAATCTGCAAATGGCGGCGAAAACATTTATCCATGTACGACATCATCGAAGATTATTTATGCAGTGACAATAGCATCATGCCTTTGAGGTACTCTTACAAAGACATCAAGAATATAACAAAACAATTCAAGACAAAACTAGGGAATGGAGGCTATGGTTCTGTCTTCAAAGGACAACTTCGAAGTGGTCGTCTTGTCGCGGTCAAGTTATTAGACAAATCCAAGTCCAACGGTCAAGATTTCATCAATGAAGTTGCAACAATCGGTAGCATTCACCATGTTAATGTGGTGCAACTCATTGGTTTTTGTGTCGAGGGATCAAAACGTGCTCTTATATATGAATTCATGCAAAGTGGATCTCTTGAAAAATATATTTTTTCTCATCACGAAGAGAGTTCTTCCTTGAGTTGCAAAAAATTATATGACATTTCTCTTGGAGTGGCTCGCGGCATTGAGTACCTGCATAATGGATGCAACATGAAAATTCTTCACTTTGACATAAAGCCTCATAACATCCTTCTTGATGAGAATTTCAAACCAAAAGTTTCTGATTTTGGGCTTGCAAGACTTTGTCCTATTGATAACAGTGTTGTGTCATTAACTGCAGCAAGAGGAACCATAGGCTACATGGCCCCTGAGCTATTTTATAGAAATGTTGGCGCAATATCCTACAAAGCTGATGTCTATAGCTTTGGGATGTTGTTGATGGAGATGGCTGGTAGAAGGAAGAATTTAAATGCATTGGCAGAGCAATCCAGCCAGCTTTATTTTCCTTTTTGGGTTTATGATCAGTTATCGGATGGAACTAAAATAACTATTGAGAATGACTCTGACGAGGATATGAAATTGGCAAAGAAAATGATGATTGTGGCTTTGTGGTGTATACAGACGAAGCCCGAGGACCGCCCTCCCATGGATAAGGTGTTAGAAATGCTTGAAGGAGATGATGAATTGCAAATGCCTAATAAGCCTTACCTGTACCCACAAGATCAACCATCAGATAATCTAAGAGATCACAATTCTAGCAACTTGACACCTTCCTCAGATGCACCAACAAGTGATCTAGGCAAAATAGATCTATCTGAATGAACGATATATTTAATCAGTAGTTAAATACATAAGGTAAGGGACCAATTCTACTCTAATCTTCCCAGTTTTCTCGCCTTTGCTTTCCTCATATATTTTGCTCTATTCCCATTTTCACAGCAATCGAGCGAAGTAGATCAAGTTGTTTTTTCTCATGTTCCTACATTATGAATAAACAATTTAATTATGTGTAATTGAATATAATAAATCTGATTACTAAATCAGTATCAGTAAAGCTCAAGCCTCTCATTCAGTTAGTTTTTCATTACCAGCTTTGCAGTTAAAAGCTTGTTAGTTACTTAGTTTCACGAACCCTCCTCAACAAATTTTCTGTCGCCTCAAATTCCTCCTGTGAGATGTACAGGAAACAAACAAAGACTTTCTTTAGTTTAAAACTCAGATTCGGAAATCAAATGCATCATAATAAGAGAGATTATTACATCTAGGCCTATAATGCGAAACCTATTCTCCAAATTCCTCAAATCCTCCTTCAACTTTTCAGTCCTCTTCACCAGTCTAGCCTTCATGATTTCCATGGCAATTTCCTTCCATGATCTACCAACAGACACCAACAATAGCATGGCTAAAAACACGGTGAACGCCGAATCACAGGCTTTGGGATGAAATGAGTTGGCATTCCCAGTCGCGGAGCTCAAGTTTCAAAATTCGAATGAGTTCAGTTTTGGAGTAGTTTGCGCATCATCGTCTTTGTAGACTTTGAGATGAAACGTCGCATTTCGAGACGCCGAGTCGGAGTTTCGAAAGCGGATGGCGGTGGGAGCAATGTTGGTTCTTGTGAATGAGGTGAAATGAGGAGAAAGTGAACGTGGAAGGAGAAGACGAGAAGACAGCTATTTTTCGAAACTTTTTCTTCTAAAACAAGTGAAAAGACGAAAAGACAACAATCTTATAAGGGTTTTGGTAAAAAAAAAACAATCTTATAAGGGTTTTGGTAAAAAAAAAATCTTATAAGGGTTTTGATTGATTCTAGGGTTTTGATTTTTATAAACCCAATTGAGCCACTTACCTTACAAAACCTCAATCTTATAAGGGTTGTATTTTTTATACCCCACCATTATACCCATATCTCCACCATTTTTTTATTTCCATATTGTGCCTATAAAATTGATTAAACAGATTTATCTATTTTTAGGATAAAACTTTGCAATTTCCAAAATCAGACTTGTCTATTAAATAGATAAATCTGTTTTTCGAAATAAAATACATAAATTTGTTAAAAAAAATACTATTAATTATTTTTAAAAAATAGACATGGATATAGGTGATCTTTTGGTTTCCTTCAGTGTGTAGATATTCGTTACACGTGACGATGTTGTATGCAAGCTAGATAATCTAGGCTAAAAATTAAGTTTCAGACAACCTACTACTTTGAATGTTCCGAAATCATTATCATTAAATCGAAAAAAAAATCAGGATTTAGAGCATCCACAATGGGGACTTCTTATCTCTTAAGAAGTGGGCTTCAATAGGTACCCCCATTGTGGAGAAAATAAAATGGATACCTATTGGGATGAAGTTCTTGTATAAGAAGCCCTCTCATTCCTCTTTTGCAGGGACCCGCACTTTTACTTTTTAATAAAAAATTAATAAACTCTCTCTTTCCTTTTTTGTAGGGACCCACTTAGTAAATTTTATTAAAATTCTGAGTTGGAGAGATAAAGTTCTTATATAAGTACTATATTAAAAAATTATAAATAAATGATGTGTACATGTGGGACCCATTTAAAAACTTAATTGAGGATTTCTCTATTAAAGATGCTCTAAAGTTCACATATGTCAATTCCGCATTCTGCCACGTAATTTCCTCACCTAACATGACCGCCGAGCTTTTCCCATTTTTTCTCATTTGGAATTCTTCTACTGTTACCGCTAATTAATTGATTTACATTGTTTTTTAACCATTATTGAATTCTTACAACTTCCACATTTAAATTATTTTGACCCTCATAATACACCTCAACAACAATTTTGGAAATACTGCAATATTTCATCCAAAACTTTACTACCATTTACCATCACCATAACTGCAATCGATAAAAATCATCAAATATCATGCATAATTGTCATTCTACATTACATCATCAATTGTCCGGATAAAACAAAATTCATAGTGGCCATTTACAACCACTATAAAAAAAATAATAAAATATATATAAACTGCCAGAAAATGCATAGTGGCAGTTTACAACCAACTTTAGTCTACAGGCGGTTGTATTGTCGGTCACTTGCAAACGCTGCTATATTGACTAGTGGCGTCAGATTTTGCAGCGAGAGGGCAACTGCCACTGTTCTACTTAGTGGCATTCTGAATCGCCACTATATGGTCACTTTGGCTTCCGTTAAGTCCCAGTTATCTTGTAGTGATTTGATGGGATATCTAAGATAAGCATAAGAAAGAAAAGCAAGAAATCCTGTTAGAGGATAGTAAGTTACTCTCTAGAGGTCCATCACCATATTATAAGAGACAAAGCACTAGCTTACATGTACTAAGGAATAGCCTTGTAATTAGTTTTTTTAATTACATTCCTAATGATTTGAACATTCTTAATTAACATATACCTTTTTGAAATGGTTGTAATTATGACTTGTATAATATTTTTTTTTTTTTGTGAAATGGTTGTAATTATGACTTGTATAATTAATAGGTGTGTCTAGTAAATACTAATCCCATTTCTTATAATTTGGGAAAAAATGAGCTCTTTTATTTCTTATAATATGGATTAGAGGAAGTACAATAATATGGATTGGAGTACAAGTCATTCTAACTCTTGAATTACTTCTAAAGCTTGGTTTAACTGTCTTGTGGTTGCACTTGAACCCATTCTTCTTAGTCCTTCTCTAGAACCAGAAGCAAAGGGATTTGGAGGTATTTGGGTTTTGTCTACATCTCCCACAATGGCTAGTTTCCTTGCAATTGTTGCATCCCCTTCATCATCAACATGAATCCTCATTTCCTGTCGTTCTTCAATAAAATTATAAATCCATTCTGGATAGTAAACATGGCTAGTGTTTTCCTCCAAGTCTTCTGTGATCTTTTTCCCTCCTATAGTTTCAAGCAACATCATTCCATAGCTATAAACATCTGACTTGTAAGACACATTTCCAAAGTTTCGCGAGAAAACTTCGGGAGCAATGTACCCCAAAGTTCCTCTAGCTGCCGTCATGGACACTATGCTTTGATCCCTTGAACACAATTTGGCTAGACCAAAGTCACATATTTTTGGAACAAAGTTATGATCCAACAACACATTTTGTGGTTTGATATCAAAATGGAGAATGCGTTGATCGCAACCTTGATGAAGATATTCACTTCCTTTAGCTATTCCCAAAGCAATTTTATGTAGCTTTTTCCAACCAAGAAAGTTTTGCTTGTTGTCAGGTGAATTTATGTACTTCTGCAATGAACCATTTGGTAAGAACTCGTAAATAAGAACTCTTATAAAGCCATCGGCACAAAAACCGACCAAACGAACAATGTTAAGATGGTGGATTCTACCCATTGTACCAACTTCATTAAGGAAATCTTCCCCATTTCCTTGGGAAAAATTCAGGATCTTCACCGCAACAATAAGTTCTTTCGAGATGCTTCCTTTGTACACAGTTCCATAAGCTCCTTGTCCCAACTTGTCCCCAAAATTTTTAGTAATTCTTTTGATTTCTTTATAGGAGTATCTAGTAGGCTTAAGAGCTTTATAGTCTTTTAGAAATCTTTCCGTAATTGCTTGTTTTTCTTTCTGCAATATGTAAGAGTCGTAGACGTGGAAGACTACACCAATCAATAGGAGAAAAAACAACGATCCTAAAATTGACCTTGCATTTGAGAAATCTAATTTAAGGAAATGATAATATTCTTGTATGTTAATACTCAAAAAGCAAATGTAGACTTAAAAATCTGACCTGCAGTTCTTAGAGCCGGTGATGAACCTGCAATGCACACTTTCAAAGCTCAGTTAATGTTGTTAGTAAAGTTAACATCCACAAAAGAAGTAAACAAAAAAATCTAAAATGAGATAATTATCATGAATTTTGAACTATTAATTATTTTTCTTAATTAGGGAGTAAGAGATTTCTAGTTAAAAGTTGCATGTTAGTTTCTTCATATTCATATAATAGTTCAATTAGCTTTCAAACTTTGAAGATTATATCTACTTAGTTTAGTTGAATAGAATAGAACCTCCAAATACAAATATATACGTTATCTTATTAATGCAAACTAAAACAACTAATTCTAAGTAACTTGAATAACTTAGGTAGGTCCAATGTACCTTTGTAGTTTCGGGGGAAACAATATATTTGCTTGTTGGTAGTATTATTCTCCCACTTCAACCCACACATGTTTCCTTCTGATTCACAGTATCTACAATTAGGCTCAGACCATGTCAAATGAAGTAATTTGTGTTTAGAAAGAAAATTAGAAGGGTAAGATGAAATATTGAAGACACATTCCATAGCTATAAACATCTGACTTGTAAGACACATTTCCAAAGTTTCGCGAGAAAACTTCGGGATCGAGCAATGTACCCCAAAGTTCCTCTAGCTGCCGTCATGGACACTATGCTTTGATCCCTTGAACACAATTTGGCTAGACCAAAGTCACATATTTTTGGAACAAAGTTATGATCCAACAACACATTTTGGATATCTTCATCAAGGTTGCGATCAACCCACATTTTGGAACAAAGATATTCAAAGTCACAGTATCTACAATTAGGCTCACACCATGTCAAATGAAGTAATTTGTGTTTAGAAAGAAAATTAGAAGTGTAAGATGAAATATTGAACATTTTGGTGCAAAAATACAGGTGCAGATCGTTGATATATTTAAAAGACGGGATGGCGTATGTTTGATACGTCGGGGTGGATAGGCATGGAACCGAATAATCGGGCAACGAATCTCTATCCATGACTGAACAATTGAAGAAGTGATAAGCACCAATTGAAGGAACATAATCAGGATTGAACTTGAATTGAGAGGATGATAAAGTGAGTTTGTGGATCTGTCTGTAAAGGCAGTCTTGCGGATTGGATAGTTCAATAGTTTAGTGTATGTAGTTAATATTATTGACAATGAACTTCACTGAGTGAGGGAGTTCAATCACAGTTTGGTTGTTTGAGGACCATGATAAATCAAAACCGGGATAGCCACATGTTCGTGGTTGGAGGCCTTTGATTCGGAATGAGAATCGGATCGGTTGATTTCCACAGGATAATTCTGGACAGTTAACTGTGGATGTCCCACTCACAACAAGTACAACTAACTCAAGGCAAAACATGAACAATAGTACAATGGAAGAGAATGTTTTTACCCCCATATCTTGACTTGAGCAAAGAGTGTTTTGCATGTCTCTCTTTATAAGAATTTTCAATCTCACTCTAACTTCACTATTGCTTCCTCATTCCCTCCTGCAGCTTCCACGACAGTGTGTTAGGTCCTTAACCTTTTTTTTTATTATAAATATTAGGTCCTTATCTCTTTAATGCCTAACTTTCTTTAATTAATATTAGGTCCTTATGTTAAATATGAATTAAAAATATATTGTGTATATGTAGTGAACCTTCTGTATAGTTGATATAGAAGTCACAGTTTATTTCTGTTACTTAAGAATAGATACAGTTAATTAGCTATGAGTTAGTAATTGCTAATTAGTTAGAATACTCTCCTATATATATGTACTAAATTGTACGGATATTTTTTCAAGAAAAGTTAATAGAGAATTCATTTTTCATCTCTGTGTTCTGCAAAATTGAGATGGTATCAGAGCTCAATCATTGAGCTCTGGTTTCGCCATCGTTGCATTCTTTTCCTCTTCGTTTCAATCCTGCGTTTGGTTGTGGAAATCGTTCTTGCATTTGATAGCGAGTTCGATCTTGTCCTTCTATCTCTCGAATTGTGTTTGGATTATTCACCAATTCGATTCTTGATTTCTGAATCTTTCCGATTTCGCATTTTATTCCCAATTCGATTTTGAATCGCTCTTTTACTTGTTCGTTTGGATTAACCAAATTCGACTTTGCTTCATCAATTCTTTCCTGATGGCGAGCCAGGATCTTCAGCAGTACACAGATTTCTCCACCAATTCTTCGAATCCCTTCTACATATATCCCAACGAAACTCCCGCAGTCACTCTCGTTCAACCAGTTTTGGAAGGAAGCAAAAACTTCCAACCGTGGATAAGATCAATGCGAGTTTCCTTGATATCAAAGAACAAAATGATATTCGTTGATGGAACCATAAAAGCACCTTCAAAGACCAGTACAATCTACAATCAATGGTTCAGGTGTAACAATCTTGTTCTTGCTTGGCTTCAACGCTCAGTTTCAGCAAGCGTTGCGCGTTCTATCATTTTCTTTGACAAAGCATATGATGCTTGGAAGAACCTTCATGAGCGATTTGATCAAGGAGATATGTTCAGAATTGCTGACATTCATGAAGAGATTTGTAAACTTTCGCAAGGTACGCGTGATGTCTCAGATTACTTCACTGAATTGAAATCCCTTTGGGATGAATTAGAAAGTTTTCGTCCCTTAAGTTCTTGCACTTGTAGTTCTCCCTGTACTTGTGATGCATTAAAGAATGTTGAAAAATTTCGTGAAGAATACACTCATGTGAGGAGCCAAATTATGTTGATGGAGCCTTTTCCCAAGGTCACCAAGGCTTTTTCCCTTGTTATCCAACAAGAAAGAACGCTCAGTGCTGGTAATTCCTCATCTGCCACAACAGAAACAGAGGGTGAAATCAAGGCACCTACAATTGCTAACCATGTGCAGAGTTTTAATAGAGGAAGCAATGGAACTCGAGGCATAGGAAGATTTGGCCGTGGCCAAGGGAGAGGACAAGGTGCGGCAAGGCTTTGTACCCACTGTAATAAAACCAATCACACTGTGGAAACTTGCTACTTCCTTCATGGATTTCCACCAGGATACCAGACAAGGAATCAAAAGGCTTCTGCAAATTCTGTCACCAATGATGCTGAAGCACAGAAATCAGAAGCTGGAAATGTGTCCCTCACTCAAGATCAATACAAGCAAATCAAGGAATTTATTGAGAAGTCCAAACAGCATGCCAAAGGTCCTTCACATTCTGCCAACACTATGGTGAATCTCACACCTGTTTCAAACTCAGCTACCACATATAGTTCTGTGGATAACATGAATCATGTCTCTGGTAAGAAATTTACACTTTGGATAGTTGATACTGGGGCAACTGATCACATAATCTCTGATTTTAGTTTGTTCTCTAGCTATAAGCCAATCAAGCCCACTATGATAAACTGCCCTAATCACACTTCTGCCATAGCCACTCCCATTGGCACGGTTCACATCACCAAAGATATAGTCCTATATAATGTTTTATATATCAAGGATTTTGGCTATAACCTAATGTCTGTACCTGAACTTGCTGTCAGCAGCAAGATTTCTGTATATTTTGATGACTATGGTTGTTTTCTTTTCCAGAAAATTACCAAGAAGATGATTGGATCAGCTGAGCTTCAAGGGAAACTATACAAGTTCATCTCTCAAGTGACTAGGCCTGAATTAAATTCTGTTTGTAATGTTGTTCACCAAAACATTTTACCTTGTAGTTCCAGTAGCCCTACTTTAGATACATGTAGAATGTGGCACATGAGATTAGGTCACATATCTCATGATAGGCACCACTGTATGGCCACAGAATTTCCTTTCATTCATTTTAATGACAATAAAGTTCCATGTGACATTTGTCACTTTGCCAAGCAAAGAAAATTAACTTTTCCTCTTAGCATTTCTAAAAGTAGTCATTGTTTTGAGTTACTACATGCTGATATTTGGGGTCCCTACTCACATACATCTATACTTGGCCATAGATACTTGGGTCATATTAATGAAGACAAAATCTGAAACCAGAACACACTTGACATCCTTCATAGCCTACATAGAAACACAATTCAATACCAAGCTCAAAACTCTTAGAAGTGATAATGGTGTAGAGTTTCTTATGCATGATTTTTACTCTGCTAAAGGAATCATACACCA
Organism: Astragalus glycyphyllos; assembly: GCA_963573325.1. Taxonomy (NCBI): domain Eukaryota; kingdom Viridiplantae; phylum Streptophyta; class Magnoliopsida; order Fabales; family Fabaceae; genus Astragalus; species Astragalus glycyphyllos. The sequence goes on along the minus strand of OY754307.1, from coordinate 80,949,061 downwards.
AAGATCATGTGTTGAAACTCCACAACAAAATGGCCTTGTTGAAAGGAAGCACTAACACATTCTAAATGTTGCTCGTTCCCTCTTCTTTCAAGCCAAATTACCCCCACAAACTCTGGAATTTTGCCATTCAACATTCCATTCACTTAATAAATAGAATTCCCACACCTATCCTAAACAACAAATCACCCTTTGAAGTCCTTCACCACCAAACACCAACCCTCACTCACCTCAAAACTTTTGGTTGCCTTGCCTATGCTTCAACTTTGACAGCAAACAGAACCAAACTTGACCCAAGGGCTACGAAAGCAGTTTTTCTAGGCTTCAGAGAAGGTCTTAAAGGCTATGTGTTGTATGACTTGTCTTCACATCAACTCATTCAATCTACGAATGTTATTTTCTATGAAGATCACTCTCCTTTTCACAATATACCCTCAAATACCAACTCATCTAATCTCACACCAGAATCAATACCTCATCATGCTTGTTTTGATTTAAGCATTCCAGCCACACAAAATTCTTCCTCTCCCAATACTGACACATTGCCAAACCATGATGAGCACTCTCCAAATACAACCATTACCAATAATCCCTCCAACACAAATGACCCTACTCAACCCTCATCTACTAATCCTTCAACCATAAACACCTCCATTCAGCCTTCATCTAACAACAACAATTCAGACTCAGTCCCTGCCAATTCAACCACTGTTTCATTGCCCACTAGACATTCTGATAGAATTACTCGTGCACCTAGTTATTTGAAGGATTATCACTGTAGTTTCTCCAGCTGGGCCAGTCACTTGCAAGGTAAATCTACACCTTATCCTTTACATTCTGTACTCTCTTATAACAACAGTACCCTCCCTTACAAAACATTCTGCTTCAATATCTCTTCCACTGTTGACCCTACCTCCTTTTCCCAAGCTTCCATACATCCATGTTGGCCAAAGGCAATGCAAGATGAGCTTGATGCCCTTGCATTGAACAAAACATGGACTATTGTTGATCTGCTTGAAGGCAAGTCACCCATTGGATGTAAATGGGTTTACAAAACCAAGTATAAAGCTGATGGTACACTTGAGAGGCACAAAGCAAGACTTGTAGCCAAGGGTTACACTCAATTAGAGGGTGTTGATTATTTTGAAACCTTTAGCCCAGTTGTCAAAATAACCACTGCTAGGATACTTTTAGCAATTGCTGCTACCAAAAATTGGTTCCTTGAACAACTTGATATAAACAATGCGTTTTTACATGGTGATCTTGGTGAAGAGGTGTACATGACAATTCCTCTTGGTCTTACACATTCTGTCTCCACCTCTTCCAAAGTGTGCAAACTTCATAAATCTTTGTATGGCTTGAAGCAAGCCAGCAGAAAATGGAATCACAAACTGACCACTACACTTCAATCTCTTGGTTATCAACAGTCTAAGGCTGGTCACTCTTTATATGTCAAAACTGTGCAACCTCAAATAACTGTTTTACTCGTTTATGTTGATGATTTGGTACTAGCTGGCAACAATATGGCAGAGATTAACTCTGTGAAACGGGTTTTAGATAAAAAAATTCAGAATAAAAGATCTTGGTAAACTACGATACTTCCTTGGTTTGGAGATTGCACGATCTACCAAAGGGATAGTGCTCAACCAAAGGAAATACACACTTGAACTCCTTGAAGACTCTGGTTTACTCGCTGCAAAACCCTCTATTACTCCACCAGATCCCTCCTCTAAGCTCACCAGTGAAGGGGGGAAACTATATGCAGATCAATTTGCCTATAGGCGCTTAATTGGAAGACTGCTTTATTTGACCAACACACGACCAGATATCACTTTTGCAGTACAACAACTCGGTCAATTTGTTGCAAAACCATCTGAGGATCATTTTCAAGCTGCAACTCGTGTGTTAAGATACCTCAAGACTGCTCCAGCTCAAGGTTTAATATTCCCTACAGAAAACCAGCTCACTGTGACAGGATTTTCTGACTCAGATTGGGCATGTTGCACAGATACCCGTCGCTCAATTACAGGGTACTGTGTGTTTATTGGCTCTGCCCTTGTGACATGGAGATCAAAGAAGCAGAATACAGTATCCAGGTCATCATCTGAAGCCGAGTACAGAGCACTTGCAAGCTTTGTCTGTGAAATACAGTGGCTGCACTACATACTCAGTGACTTGCAATTAGCTCAAGATAAACCTTCTGCAGTATATTGTGACAACAGATCAGCCATATATTTGGCACATAATCCTACCTTTCATGAGAGAACAAAACATATAGAGATAGACTGTCATGTAATCAGAGAAAAGATACAGAAAAAGGTTGTTCATTTGCTTCCTGTTGCTTCAGAAAATCAGCTTGCGGATATCTTCACTAAGCCACTCTACTCTACATCCTTCCATTTTCTCTTATCCAAGTTAGGACTCTTCAACATCCATGGTCCAACTTGAGGGGGGATGTTAAATATGAATTAAAAATATATTGTGTATATGTAGTGAACCTTCTGTATAGTTGATATAGAAGTCACAGTTTATTTCTGTTACTTAAGAATAGATACAGTTAGTTAGCTATGAGTTAGTTGCTAATTAGTTAGAATACTCTCCTATATATATGTACTCAATTGTACGGATATTTTTTCAAGAAAAATTAATAGAGAATTCATTTTTCATCTCTGTGTTCTGCAAAATTGAGACCTTATCTCTTTAATTGGGCGCACGCGCACCATGTTAAAATATGATACCTTTTTCTTTATTATAGGATGATGTGATGAAGACTATCGCTTCCGTAACTCTTGCAGCAGGTAAATGTGATACCTTTTTGTTTGTTATATACTGGTGTCTATAGGCTATATAGCTGGCTATATAGCTTCATTGACTCTTATACAGGATGTAAATTGTGATACCTTTTTCTATCTTCCCTAACTTGTTAATTATGCACTATGTAAATGCATTACCTTTTTCTTTATTATACGTATGGTGACTATAGCTTTATTAACTATTTAATTATGCACTATGTAAATGTGATCCCTTTTTTCTTCATTATATGATGACCATTATTAACTATACCTTCTTTAACTCTTCAATTATGCACGATATAAGTGTGTTGCCTTTTTCTTTATTATATATATGTATATGATGATGATGGCTTCCAATTAATTCCTTCCCATGATGTAATAGCTTACATAAACATCCACAATCCGAAGTTTTGTTAATTCAAATTAACTAAATCTTCGAGGAAAACTATGATCTTTTTCTTCATATATATATATATATATATATATATATATATATATATATATATATATATATATATATCTCATTCGTGAGTTTTTGTCACTTGGCCTCCTCTGTTAGCATCACTTGAGGATAGCTAGGGAAATCAAATGACACAGTTTGCTGCATTAAATTTACAGGCTCTGGTGGTGGGGGTGCTAGTAATAGTAATAAGCCACCCTTGTGGTGCTGAACAAGATCTGTGTTCTGGTTTCTGGCTGAAAGACAGTAGACACAAGTGTGGTGAAGAGATGTACAGCCTATCTTGCGTAAACAACCAACTCATGCTGAATTTTGGATCAGGAAAATACTATGTCAAGTCAATTAATTACAACAACTCGACAATACGTATAGTTGATGTAAATCTTCATTACTATTCTTCCCATCTCCCTCCTTATTCTTTAGGCCTATACAATTTCACTTTCAGCTAGAAAAATCCGTACCAAGTGTATTATCATCACTCATTTGTTGAAAGGAGTAACTCAAGGCTAGTTTGGACATTTCACAAATAGTTGCTAAAGTTAATTAGTCTTACAGCTTATTTGATAGTCCATTTAAGTTTGCATTTGGTTTTAATTACATTTGCATTTTATCTGTAACAGAATTAGTTAACTTGCACTGTTGTATTAAAACATTTCAGTTAACACGAAATAAATACTTTTACATTACTTCATCTTCTTCCTCTCACAATCTCTCTGTGATTCTCTGTGTGACGAGTGTGGTGAGTGTGTGTGATGCTCTGATTACCACAGCAAATTGGTATCTAGAGCTTTGATTCATGATCAAATTGGGAAACACGAGTGATTGTAAGGTGTGTGTGTGTGATTCCGCTCTTCAAATTCGCATCGAATTGAAGATCGAAATCGAAAGGAATCACGATTTCTAATTCCTAGGGTTGGGAAACACGAGCGATTGGGAGAATTGAGTGACTGTCACAGAGATTGAAGATGAACGGAGGCAATGGTGGTCTCAACACGAAATTACCGGTGTTTGAAGGGAAGAACTGGAATCGGTGGTCTATCCAGATGCGAGTGTTGTTCGGTGCTCAAGATGTGCTTGAGCTCGTCAACGATGGCTATATTCCTATACCGGAGAATGCGACGGACGCACAGAGAAATGCGCAAAGAGAAACGAGAAAGAAGGATCAGAAGGATCAGAAAGCGTTGTTTTACATCCATCAGTGTGTGGATGCGAAGGTGTTTGAGAAAATTGCGGAAGCAACCATTGCGAAGGCGGCGTGGGACATTCTGGTGAGGTGCTATGGTGGTGATGCATCAATAAAGAAGGTGAAGCTTCAATCCTTGAGAAAACAGTACGAGAATTTGAGCATGAAGAATGAGGAGAAAGATGCGGATTATGTCTCACGTGTAATCACAGTGACAAATGAGATGAAATCTATGGAGAAGCCATCAGTGAACAGACAATTGTAGAGAAGGTACTTAGATCTTTGACTCCTCAATTGTAGCTATAGAACAATCCAAAGATACTAGTACAATAAGGGTAGATGAATTGCAAGGCAATCTAGAGTCACATGAGATACGATTAATTGAGAGAAATTCTGAAAATGAAACTGCACAAGCACTTAAGGCTTTATCTGTTAATAAAGGAAATAACAATAAGCAGTCAAACTGGAAGGATAATAAGTGACCGAGTAAGAAACAAGCATGGCTTGAGAACAAAAATAAGAAGAATGGTGATAAGAGTGCTGAGAAGGGTGAGACCTCAAAACAAGGAGGAAAGAAGTTTAAAAACTATCAAAAGGGAAAAGAAAAGTTTGATAAAAGAAATATCCAATGCCTCAATTGTGAGAAGTATGAACACTTTGCTGATGAGTGTTGGTCAAATAAAGAAATCAAGAATGAAGAGACTAACATTGCTCAAGGAGACTCTGAGGATGAGCCTGTACTCTTAATGGTAACCACTAATAATGAAGGTGCAGTGATAGATTGGTGGTACATGGACACAGGATGCTCAAACCATATTACTGGGAATAAACAGTGGCTTATTAACTTTAATCCTAGCAAGAAGACCAGAATTAGATGTGCTGATGATGAGTACTTGTTTGCAGAAGGAATGGGAGATGTCCTGGTAAGAATGGATGATGGCAGAACTGTGTTGATAGAAGAGGTATGGTATGTTCCTAGTATGAAGAGTAACCTAATGAGTGCGGGTCAACTACTTGAGAAAGGTTATTCAGTAACAATGGAGGATAATGTGCTGACATTGTATGACAATGAGAAGAGATTGATCATGAAGTCACTGTTAGAGAAGAACAAGACATTTAAGGTGAATCTTGAGGCAGCAGATACTCACCGTCTTGGTGCCACAAGTGACAGTGACAGTGCTTTGTGGCACAAGAGATATGGACACTTAAACTATAGAAGTTTAGGACATCTAAACTCCAAGAATTTGGTGATTGGAGTCCCTGGTATTGCTAACGGTGACAAGGCATGTGGTGTGTGCATGAGAAGCAAGCAAGCCAGACTACCATTTACATCAGAATTGCCACCAAGAGCAACACAGGCTTTAGGTGTTGTGTATTCTGATGTATGTGGTCCTGTTGAGGTTCCTACTATGGGTGGGAACAGATACTTTGTATCATTTGTAGATGAACATACAAGAATGATGTGGGTGTATATGATCAAAGCCAAGAGTGATGTGCTTGATCAATTCATAAGATTCAAGGTTTATGCAGAGAAGCAGAGTGGTTGTAACTTGAAGATACTGAGAACAGATGGCGGTGGAGAGTACAACTCAATAGAGTTCAAAAGGTACTGTGAAGAGCAAGGAATTGAGCATGAGGTGACTGCACCATACACTCCTCAACACAATGGTGTTGCAGAAAGGAGAAACAGATCAATAATGGATATGGCCAGGTGTATGTTGAAAGAAATGAATCTACCAAACAATTTGTGGGGAGAAGCTGTGTCAACTGCAGCTTATATATTAAATAGGTGTCCAACTAGAAGACTCAACGATGTGGTCCCTCTTGAAGTATGGTCTGATAAGAAGCCTAGTATGGGGCATTTGAAGGTCTTTGGATCATTGTGCTATAAGCACATTCCTGATGCTCGCAGAAAAAAGCTTGATGACAAGAGTTGTCCTATGTTGCTGATAGGTTACCATTCCACTGGTGCCTACAAACTCTACAATCCAGAGACAAATAAAATTGAGTATAGTAGAGATGTGGTGGTCAAAAAGAATGAAAGGTGGGACTGGAAAAAAGGCAAAGCAAGTACAGAGTTCAGTGAAACTGTCCTAGTTGACAATAGTGATGAACATGAGATTCTACCAGAACAAGAAATTGAGGCAGAGGTTGAGAATGATGAAGAACCTCAACAAAATGGTGTGAATGAGCATGATAGTGAATCTGATGATGAACCGTGGTCCAAAATAGACCACAGAGACATAGAGAACCTCCACAGAAACTGGCTGACTATGATTTAATCCCTGATAATGCAGTAAGTACTCACTGAAGCCAGATGGAACTGTAGCAAAACACAAAGCAAGATTAGTAGCAAGAGGCTTCCTTCAGAAGCCTGGACTTGACTACTTTGAAGTTTTTGCCCCTGTTGCTAGGCATGAGACCATCAGAATGGTGATTGCTCTGGCTAGTAGTGAGGGATGGAAGTTGTACCATCTTGATGTGAAATCAGCCTTCCTCAATGGCCCACTAGAGGAAGAAGTGTATGTGCTACAGCCCCCTAGTTATGAAGTGAAAGGCAAAGAACAGATGGTTTACAGATTGTACAAGGCATTGTATGGCCTCAAGCAGGCTCCAAGAGCCTGGAACAGGAAAATTGACTCATATTTCATAAAGCTTGGCTTTAAGAAATGTTTGGTGGAGCATGGAATTTATGTGAAAGAATCTGAGAAAGGTGAAAAGATAGTAATATGTCTTTATGTTGATGACATGCTCATCACAAGCAGCAAGGCAAGTGAGATAGACAAGTTCAAGAAGATGTTGATGACTGTTTTTGAAATAACAGATCTTGGACAAGTGACTTATTTCCTTGGTATGGAATTTTTGTATGATTCAAAAGGGATTGTGTTGCATCAAGCCAAGTATGCATCTGAGATATTAAAGAGATTTGAGATGAGAAATTGCAAGTCTGCTGTGACACCAGCAGAAGCAAACTTGAAGCTTGAAGTAGATTTAGATGGTGAGAATGTTGACCCTACTTTGTTCAAACAAATGGTAGGATCTCTGAGGTATTTGTGCAATACCAGACCTGACATGTGCTACTCAGTGGGAGTAGTGAGTAGGTTCATGAGTAAGCCAAAGATGACTCATTTTCTTGCTGCTACAAGGATAATGAAGTACATCAATGGCACACTCAGAACAGGAATCTTGTTTCCAGAAAATGCTAAGGCAGATGGTGATGCATTACTGGGTTATTCCGATGCTGATTGGTGTGGTGATAAGGTGGACAGGAGGTCCACAACTGGTTTTGTATTTTTATGGAATGATGCCCCTATTTCTTGGTGCTCCAAGAAGCAACCTGTGGTTGCATTATCTTCATGTGAATCTGAGTATATTGCAGGTGCTGTCACTGCATGCCAGGCTATATGGCTTGCACAACTGATGAAAGAATTGAAGATTGCATTAAAGAGGCCTGTCAAGTTGAAGCAGGGAACATTGAAGTGGTTTACTGCAACACACAGTTGCAGATTGCAGATATCATGACCAAAGGGCTGAAGACTGATCAATTCCTGAAGCTAAAGGGGTGACTTGGGCATGACTACATTTTAGCCATGAGTTAAGGGATGGAATTGAAAGGAGTAACTCAAGGCTAGTTTGGACATTTCACAAATAGTTGCTATAGTTAATTAGTCTTACAGCTTATTTGATAGTCCATTTAAGTTTGCATTTGGTTTTAATTACATTTGCATTTTATCTGTAACAGAATTAGTTAACTTGCACTGTTGTATTAAAACATTTCAGTTAACACGCAATAAATACTTTTACATTACTTCATCTTCTTCCTCTCACAATCTCTCTGTGTGACGAGTGTGGTGAGTGTGTGTGATGCTCTGATTACCACAACATCATTGTCTGATACTGATAAATTGCCAAAGACTCTGTTATATGTTAGTTGTCCGAATCGGGTGAATTCCTCTGGTCTCTACGTTCAAGACGGTGCTACTTGTATTAATAATGTGAACGGGAAGAACTATTCTTTCTATGTTAGTGAATATGGTAGCATATCTCTCAGATTCGGGGATTGGTGATAAGTGTTGCATAGAGTTTACATATTTGACATCATGGCCTGCTGAAATTGATACAGGCAACATTTCTTGTGGAGACATCCATCGTATGTTGTTTTATGGCTTTGAACTTTCTTGGGACAACAGTAATTGAACTTTCTTGTTTTATGGCAATTATCACAAGCTTCATTGTGCATTTCCAGCTCCAGGTTTGCTTACAAATCACTCCAAACTTATTTGCTTACTAATGTCTTTATTTATTTGTTGCATGTGCATTGAAACATCATAAAGTGATAATTTTCAAGATTAAATATGTTTTTCGTCACCGTAAATATAAAATAATTTGAAGTTAGTCCTTGTACAAGAAGTTCTCTATCCGGATTCAAACCCATCACATTATATTCACCGTGCATCGGTCGATACCACTGCACCACTGATGCACTTGTAGGATAACTGCAAATATTTTTATATATTAGGAAAGCATTGTACTAATTTTTATAAAACCAAACCGTCGCACAAATTTTTATTTTTAGGAAAACATTGTACTAATTTTTGGCACTCTCCATGGCCATTATATGTTTTTTTACAGAAATATTTTCTTTTTCTTATCAAGAGAAACTCAATGCATTAGTTTTTCATGAGTTTAATTTTAATAATTAAGTTTTGCATGTATGAAATTTATAAGTCCTAAAAAATTGGAAAATTTTAATCGAGACCGAGTCAATAATCATGTGGTTTAACTACAGACCCCTCAGTCTAGCCCCTTCACCGAGCCGAACATCGGTCTAGACAAACTACGTACTTACCATCGAACCAAGGAATGAAACCTCATTACTCGACACGTGTCATATATGAATGTTATCCCCCTCGGTCTATTCATCGTTGAAAATTAGTATGCCAAATTTAAAGTTGTATTGAGATTTTATTTAAAAGTTAAATAAAATAGTTTGAGATTTTGATGATTCGTTTGATAAAAGTATAATTAGGAGCCCAATTTTTAAAATATGAATAAGACCTCCAAATTGTTTGGGACGACCCTGACTGCAAGTCTGCAACTTCAAATAAGTCATAACACATTGACTAAAATTTGATATGACGGTGTAATTTTTTATTTTTTTTCTTAGGGTTTAGTTTCTTCCCCTCTTATATCATCACCGGGCCGCAGCTGTGAGTCAAGATTCTCTCAATTACTTCTTTCAATTATTATAGCTTTAAGGTGTTTTAGATGTACAAAAGTATTTAGACATTGATAAATGAAGAGAAGAAATTACTTCATCTTTATTTATTTATTTATTTATTTATTTCCTTTATTTATTTCCTTTCGGAAATAAATAAATAAATAAATAATTATTATAGCTTTAAGGTGTTTTAGATGTACAAAAGTATTTAGACATTGATAAATGAAGAGAAGAAATTACTTCATCTTTATTTATTTATTTATTTATTTATTTATTTATTTATTTCCTTTCGGAAAGAGGAGGCATTGACGCTTTCTTCCTACTCTATTGGGAAGAAACTAAAAGTGAATGTAATGGACATTATACACTTGGAAAAAATCCCTCTCTTCGTGTCTATCTTAGACTTCAAAGCAAGGTAATTAAAATCGGACCGGACATTGAATCGGAAGAGGTAGCGGTTTCGGGGTTCTTGGGTTCAACCGGTTGAATCGGGGGTTGAACCGAAATTAATTAAATAGATTATTTAATATATTTTTTTACAATATATAAAGGATAAAAAACAAAAAAGAATCATAGTATGACATAATAAAACTATAATATTCAACAATCATAGATAATTAGATACTATAATGTAACTACTCTCATAGTAATATTAGTGTACACATTTGTTTTTTAATTATTTATTTATTTATTACATCAATTTAATTATAAAAAATGATAAAAAAATATCTCATATACCAAAAATCAACATCATTTATCATTTTTTTTCCAAAAATCAACATGGTATACCATTTTTTAAGGAAAATAAATCAAATCCGGTTTTTGCACGGTTCCCCGGTTTTTGGCCGGTTTCCTGTCCGGTTCCCGGTTTTCAGCCGGTTCAATTCCCGGTTTTCGCCCCAGACGATTCTGGGATTCATTTGGACCGGATAGGGATCCGGTTCCCGGTTGAACCGGCCGGACCGGTTTTGACAACCTTGCTTCAAAGTCACATATAATATATTTTGAGTCAAATTAATCAGCTCATTAACACTTAGAATAATTTAGGCTTAAATATGTTTTAGGCCCCTGCAAATATTGGGTGTTTTGGTTTAAGCCCCTGCAAAAAAAAAAAATTATTTATAAGCCCTTGCAAAATGACGCGTTTTGTTTTAAGCCCTTCTGTTAGCAAACTGTTAGTGAGACGTTAAAAATCTCTTCCAAATGTGTTTTTATTTTTATTTTAAGCCCCTGCAAAAATATATTTTATTTATTAGACCCTTGCAAAATATATTTTTTTGGGTTTAAGCCCCTGCAAATATACACGTAGAAGAGATTTTTAACGTCTCACTATAAGTTTGCTAACAGAAGGGCTTAAAACAAAACGTGTTATTTTGCAAGGGCTTATAAATAATAAAAAAATTGCAGGGACTTAAACCAAAACACCCCATATTTGCAGGGGCCTAAAACATATTTAAGCCAATAATTTATAAATTGACACATTATCTTAAAAGCAAAATTACACTAGAGGACCTTTAAGTTATTTATTTGTAACAAGTTGGACCTTTAAGTTTTTTTTGTAACAAATAGGCCCTTTTAATGATTTCTCTAGCTTATATATTTTGAAGTAATGCTACTTTATATATTGTGACTACTCTAGCTTATGTATTTTGATGCAAACAAACATATTTTGGTGTATTTTGATGTAATGAACGATATTACATTTTACTAAAAGGGCCAACGGTGTCAACGTCAGGTAACTTAAAGGGCCTATTTGTTACAAAAGAAACTTAAAGGGCCAACTTGTTACAAATAAATAAGTTAAAGGTCCCCTGGTGTAATTTTGCCTATCTTAAAATATTACTGAACAAATCAGCCTACATTTTAATAATCTCCATTATATAAAAGGTGTGAACAATGTACTTATAAAAAACATGTTTTTTTTACAATTGTAAAAAACAAAAAACATGTTGATACTGCAATTTTGAGAATTTGTGAATCCCTCCTCTGGTGTCATATCCTTCACTGATAGAGTTGGACACCTGTTCAACAAATACACAGACCATCTAACAGCTTCTGCCCAAAAAAGGACTTACGCAATTTTGCTTCTGAAATTAAATAGGTAACTATATTCGTTATGGTTCTATTTTTCCTCTCTGCCACCCCATTTTGTTGGGGTGTGTAAGCTGCAGTCAACTGTCTCCTAATACCATTCTTAGAACAATACTCTTTAAATTCATTTGAATTAAACTCCCCACCCCTATCAGTTCTAATAGAGCTAACGGTACATTGAGTTTCCTTTTCAACCATCATTCTATACCTCTTAAAAGTTTCAAAAGCCTCTGATTTTTCGTTTAAGAAATTGGCCCATGCCTTTTTACTATAATCATCAATGAAAGATATGAAATACCTTTTATTGTTGTTTGAGGCAGGAGTGATTGGCCCACAGATGTCACTGTGAATGAGTTCAAGCTTCCTGGAGGCTCTCCACGTACTCTACTTGGACATATAGTCCCTATGTTGCTTGTCAATTTGACATTCTGCACACACTTCAGTTATTTCTTTGAGATCAGGCAACACTCTTACCATCTCCTTTGCATTCAACAGATTTAAACCTTTGTAGCTAAGGTGTCCATACCTTCTATGCCGCAATTTGGTTGTTTCCTCATCAGTTATCTGCAGACAATTAACATCATTTTCCACAGGAGTTTCTTTGACAGCAAACATCCTATTGCTAGCCATGTGTGTGAGATCATAATCAGGCCCTTCTCCTTGTGTATGACCTTACATTTGTCATCTTCAAATTCAATTTTCAACTTCTTTTGTTGAAGCTGCCCTATGCTTAACAAGTTGTTCCTCAGATTAGGAATGTAGTAGACACCTGTTATCACCTGAATTCTTCCTTCAATTCTCAGTTTTACATTCCCTTTGCCAAGTACATTGAGTCTTCTTCCATCTCCTAGTTTGACAGTTTCTTTGAAACTTTCATCTAGATAGGAGAACCATTTCTTTGTGCCACACATATTTGTGTTGCAACCTCAGTCCACGAACCAGATCACTTCTTCCCCATCTTCTTGAGTATCAACATAAGCCATAAGAAGCATCTCTTCTTTTTGATCAAAACCAGCATAGTTTACAACATTCTCTTCAAGACTTGGGCATTCATATTGATAATGCCCAAGCTTTCTACATTTGTAACACTAGTTCTTCCATTACAACCTCTTCCTCTACCTCTGTAGGAACCCGTCCCCTTGAGCGCTTGCTCCTCTTCCTTTTGCCCAACCATACGCCTTTCTTCTACAATCAAAGTGATTTGTAACTAATCAATGGACATCTTTTCAACATCGTTGGCTTGCTCAATTGAACAGACAACGTAATTGAATTTTACTCCCATTGATCTCAAGATCTTTTCTACTACTACAGTTTCAGTAATTTTTTCTCTGTAACTCTTCATCTTGTTCACAATTGACATCGTTCTTATAAAGCAATCTTGTACATATTCACTTTTTTGAATTTTAGGGTTTCGAATTCATACCTCAAGACTTGAAGATGTGCTTTCTTCACCTTCGATGATCCTTGGAATTTCTGCTTCAATGAATCCCAAATGTCCTTAGCGGAATTGACATTCGAGATTGTTTCCAAGATGCTCCTCTCAATAGCTTGGAAGAGATAATTTTTCGCCTTCAAGTCGCGCAACTTCGCTTCGTCGTGGATCTTCTTCAATTCAGGTGTTGTGGTTGCTTCAAGCGCAGGAACTCCATTTTCGACCACCTCCCAGTACTCCTTTGATCTGAGCAGATTTTCCATTAACATTGCCCAATGGTCATAATGACCATCGAACTTGGGTATCGTCGGTTGAACGTAGCTTCCGCTTTCCTTCTCCGCCATTAACGATTTCTTCACAATGCAACTGTAGTTCTTGTTATTTGAGATTCTTGCACAGGCCCCTTACGGAGCTCTGATGCCAATTGTAGGGAATGAAAACTGTTTATAGCAAAATTAATTCTGTTATTGATTGATCAAAGTATTTGTACAGCAGAACCATTTACATTCAATAGAGGGCCAAACAATACAATTGGCCAAAACAAACAATTACAACAAAAGGCCGATTGGGCTTACAGATACTACTTACACCTATACAGTTTACTAATAACATCTACAAGCACAATACGTATTTGCTACACTAGTATTTCCGTAAAAAATGGCAATTCAATTGAGGGGCTAAATTTGTAGATTTGATAAAACTGAGAACCAAAATTGCGAGAAAAAATATGGGAAGTAAAATTGTTAATTTGATAAAATTGGGAGACAAAATTGCGAAAAATAAAATAAAGAAACTAAAATTGTGGATTTCATAAAATAGAGCGACCAAAGCTACAATTAAGCGTATATTTTTCTTTCATGTTAGTCCGTTAAGTTTCAAACCTTATGGGGTCGTTTGGGGTGGTTGTGAGTTTCTGGTTTTTGGTTTTAAAAGTCAACTTATCCAAAACATGTTTGGGTAAATTGGGGCTGAATTGGTTTTTCATTATTTTCGAAACAAATTTTCATCAAAACATAAAACCAAAAAAACAGGCTATATAAATTCATTTTTTGTTTTAACACTAACACGTCGGTACCAACAATCACTTCAACAACCACCGACCACCAGTCGGACCACTGCCAACCACCACCCCCATCCATCACTGATCGCCACTCCGGCCACCGCCGACCACCGTCCCCACAACCACTGACCATCACTCCAGCCATCGTTGGCCACCACATTGGCCATTGTCGACCACCCCTTTGACAATCGCCGACCACTGCCGGCCACCACTAACCATCACTCCAACCACCGCCGACCACCACTCCTGTCACCGCCACTCCGGCCACCATCGACCATCACTTCTGTCACCGCCACTCCGACCACCATCAACTACCACTGACCACCATTTTGACCATCACTCTAACGAGCACCGACTACCACAATGGCCATCTTTGATCATCAATGTGACCACCAACAACAACCATTTTGACTATCACTTCAACCACCGCCGACCACCATTTTGACCATCGTTAATCACCATTCCATCCACCTACGATAAGCAATTTGACAACCGCCGACCACTACTTCAGCCACCACTCCATCCACTTCTTATCACTAATCTGACCACCACCTACTGCCATTCTAGCCACCACTCCGAACACCGAAAATCATCACTTAACTAAATAATATTAGTCATAATTAAAAGACTACATGTCTAATCACTACTCCGAATACTGAAAATCACCACTCTAACCACCACTAGTAATCACCACCGATCGACCTCCAATATGACGACCATTGGTCACCACCATTGACTTCCATTTTAGACCACCACCACCACCATCACTCTAACCACCATTGATTACTACTGTCGACAACTACTATTTTATACCACTATTATTAAAATTATTACTAAGTAAATATTTTATATATTTCTAATATTTTAGTTCTTTTTCAGACCTAGCTAATATTATATCTTGTTTTGATTAATTATGTTTATGATGAATATTTATTTTTATGTTTGTATTTTAAACTAGTTTTGATTTTTGAAAATTTCTTAACACAAAGCTGAATCTGGTTTTGGCTTCTGAAATTTTTGAAACTCAAAATAGAAATTGGTTTTGGTTTTTGAAATTTTCAAAACAAAAAACCACCCCAAGCGAAACCGAAACCTAAAGTTGTTGGCCTTTTTTAAGTTCTTTTTCTAATCTTTATATTAAGTTACACTACAATATAATCTTTATACCTCGTGTTGTTTTTAAGCTCTTTTTCTAATCTTTATATTAAGGTACACACTCTTCCTAAAGACATGAGATCATTCCACGTAATCTGTGTTTGGAACGCATGCTTAAATATGATTGAGGTAGTTTTTTGAATGCTCAGTTGTTTACTGAAGTACACTGCTTTTTTTAAGCTCTTTTTCCTAATCTTTATATTAAGGTACACTATGCATTTCATGGAACGCATATAGTTGCCTCAATCCTATTTAAGCATGGGTTCCAAACATCAGAGAAGTATGAGCATTCAAAGAATATATATGTGGAATGTCTAACCTTAAAGCCTATACACACCTTGTTGCGACGTACTGAATCACTTACCTTTGTTAGGAATTGAACTTAAATCCTAGACCATGCAATTGGATTTAGCTTACCAATAGGTATAGTCTTGCTTCAGATTAATGATAAAAAAGATTATATATATATATATATATAGACATTTTCTCCATATAATAATTATTAAATTTATTCATATTTTTAATATTATATAATAGGAAAATGCTAGTTGTTAGAGAGATTTTTGCAAGAATGAGAAGAATGCTATGTGGCAGCATAGAAAACACTCACAAAATTGTAACTATCACTCTCCCATGTATTATAGGTGACAAACAACAAACAATTCGCATATTTAGGCATATTTGATTTTATTTTGCTAGTTTCATTCACCACACATATACAAGTTTACATAACTTATATTCTTGTTCAAGTATAAATCATCATGGTTCAATCAAAACAGTTATTAGCAATTGATTTTTAGAATCATTGTTGTTGCCAAGACTAAGTTAGGTATCAATCTTTCATTTCAAGCACAACTAAAAGAAAAGGAACACATAAAATAAATAAGAGAGGCAATTTCAGTTTTAAATAAATAAATAGTCACTCTAGTTTTAAACAACAAAAGTACCTGAACAAGTGGAAGCAACAATGAACTCCAACCTAGGCGAACCACGCACTAGCAAATGAACCGAACTCTCGAACAGCGAATGCAAAGCTCCAACAAAACGAACTCGCAAAACCTAACAACAATTCACATATTCAGCAACAATCCTCAATTTCTCATGTTTAGAAATACATCACAAGTATCCCTTAACCTAGAACAACATTCAATTAACATGCATTTCACTAAATATCTCAAATTTATAAATACAACACAAGAATACCTTAACCTAGAGCAACATTAAATTAACAAGCATTTCATTTGGACATTTCAACAAACACTACACCTACATTTCCCCTCAAGTTTAGAAACACTTCACCCTTTCAAAGAACCAATCAACAAGCATCAAGTTTGAATCATCTAACTTAAGGTTTCAATGCCATTAAAATAACTAGAACAACAAGCAATCCTAAATATCTCAAATTTATAAAATCCCTTAACCTAGAGCAACATTAAACTAAAAAGCATTTCATTTGGACATTTCAACAAACACTACACCTACATTTTCCCTCATATTTAGAAACACCATTTCAAAGAACCAATTATCAAGCATTAAATTTCAATCATCTAACCTAAGTTACCAATGCCATTAAAATAATTAGAACAACATGTAATAATACTAACCTTAGTGAAAGAGAAACGAAAATGGGGAAGAAATGAGCTTCCAAGTACGAACCGAAATCCTTTGCAAAAATGGAGAAGTATGGAAGAGAAACGAAAATGGGAAGAAATGAGCTTTGGAGAAACGAAAATGAGAGCAGCCACGAGGGAGGGTGAGAACGAAAATGAGTGTGAGAACGAAAATGAGAGTGAGCACGAAAATGAGGGTGAGAACAAAAATGGTGAGCTAGAGTGTGAGAGTGAGCGCGAGAGAGAAGAGAGCAAGAGAGACTGTGCGTGATACCCGTTGAGAAGAGGAAAATAACGAAATAAAAAAAAGAGCAATGGCCAGCGTTTTAGCAAGAAGCGCTACCCATTGCCTAGCGCTTTTTAACAATAGCCAGCGCTTCCTATATAGGCGCTACCTATTAGCCTTGCGCGTTTAAGCAATAGCCAGCGCTTCAGTATAAGCGCTACCTTTGGCCTTGCGCTTTTTTGCAATAGCCAGCGCTACCTATTGGCCTTGCGCGTTTAAGCAATAGCCAGCGCTTCATATAAGCGCTACCTTTGGCCTTGCGCTTTTTTGCAATAGCCAGCGCTTCCAATACAGGCGCTACCTATTGGCCTTGCGCGTTTAAGCAATAGCCAGCGCTTCAGTATAAGCGCTACCTTTGGCCTTGCACTTTTTTGCAATAGCCAGCGCTTCCAAATATAGGCGCTACCTATTGGCTTGCGCTTTTAAGCAATACCCAGTGCTTTCAATATAAACGCTGCCTATCCCTTTGACCGTTTCCCCTTACCTAGCGCTTTTTAATAAACGCTGCTTAAGGTAGCGCCTATTTTTCCTAATTCTGGCGTAGTGTAGCAAGTTGTTGACCAGTCAAATGTCCTATTTTTATGCATTCTTCTCACAAATCTCTCATAACAAATACTAATGCTCTATATAATAACATTTTTTCATATCTTTTATATTAGAATTAGAAATTATTTTTTTGGTCTAGACCAAGGTATCCACCGCCGACCGCAGTGCTTATGAATTAAAGGTTGATAATTTTCAAAAAAAAAATATTTTTAGCATTTTAATTTTTTTGACGTGTTAGCATTTTAAAATTAGAATCAACTTAATTTAAAATTATCTTTCTACAAACAGCTTCAACTAAGTCTCTTTTATTGACGGCCTACCCGAACTTTTTGGTCAAGATCCGCCATTGCTTTCCTACTAGTTAAATTTTCCATAAAGGCAAGCTATATCCTTAAAGCCAACGTGGATACTTTTAAGGGAACGAATTTACCCAAATCTTCTTGAAAAATGATTCACGGATTGTTTTCGTTTATAAATAAATGTTAGTGATTAACGGCTAAGGGTATTGAAAAATGTTAGTTTTTAGGATTTTAACTCTAGACCTCTTACACGACTTTGCTATTTTTGGCTCACCAACTTACCTGTTAGTCAAAACTTGTGGCCTTGGCAACTTGCTAACTTGCCAACTTGGGAACTAGCCAACTTGCCAATTTGCCAACTAGCCAACTTGCTCAAGTTGGCATAATCATGTAAGGGAGTGCTCTCAAAAACCTATAAATAGATGTCTTGGCAAAGTGAAAATACATCCCAAACCAAAGTGAGTGTTATTGAGAGTTAGAGAGAATTTCAAGAGAGCTAGAGAGAATTCTAGTGAGAGAAAGTCTTGGGTGTAATTGGGTTCTGGGTAGTGAGATTGTGTGTGTTTGTAAACACTTTGTATATTTCCCTTACCAGTAAAAGGTCTACTGTAGCCCGGAGACGTCGACATAATTGGTCGAACTCCATTATTAATTGTGTGTACTATTATTTTTGTATTTATTTGTGACTTCTACTAATCTGGCCACATGGAATTTTTGCATAGTTTCCCAACATTACCTACTTGGGATAAATGAAATAATGAATCCCGAATTTTGTGATTGCTGTTTAACAACCAGTATAAGTGCATTTTTTTGGTGAGGAGTATTTTTTTGGTGGAGATTGAATAAGTGCCTGATTCCCTGTTCTATGACTATATGACGTCCATCACACACTCTCTTGATAACCTGTAATAAAGTCTTCTAAAATTATTACCATGTATAGCTCCATCTACCGAAGGGTCAAACACGGGTGTCACTATGTATCATGGATAATTTGGTATTATAGTAAAACCCAATTTTGTATTAGAAAAAAACGTTAGTTTTTGTTAAACTAGCTATACTTCCATTCTTTAGTTTTATACACCTTTTTTTTTTAAAGTAACAATTAAACTTTAAATATGAAATTGGTTGTTTTTATAAGTTGGACTGAACTTTTAGTGGCCATTTTTATGATTCTTTTTCAGGGTACAGTAGTCTTATAAGCTTCATTCTTGCATGGTACGGTCTCAAGCTTCTTCTTGGAGCGCCATGCATCATTGTCTTATTAATCTATAGATGGCAACAAAGACATTTGTCCATGTACAACATCATCGAAAAATTTTTATGTAGTGACAATAGCATCACGCCTTTAAGATACTCTTACAAAGACATCAAAAAGATAACAGAACAATTCAAGACCAAACTAGGGAACGGAGGCTATGACTCTGTCTTCAAAGGAAAACTTCGAAGTGGTCGTCTTGTTGCGGTCAAGTTATTGGACAAATCCAAGTTCAACGGTCAAGATTTCATTAATGAAGTTGCAACAATCGGTAACATTCACCATGCTAATGTGGTGCAACACGTTGGTTTTTGTGTCGAAGGATCAAAACGTGCTCTTATATATGAATTCATGCAAAATGGATCTCTTGAAAAATACATTTTTTCTCATCGCGAAGAGAGTTCTTCCTTGAGTTGCAAAAAATTGTATGACATTTCTCTTGGAGTAGCTCGCGGCATTGAGTACCTACATAATGGATGCAACATGAAAATTCTTTACTTTGACATAAAGCCTCATAACATCCTTCTTGATGAGAATTTCAAACCAAAAGTTTCTGATTTTGGACTTGCAAGACTTTGCCCTATAGATAACAGTATTGTGTCATTAACTGCAGCAAGAGGGACTATCGGCTACATGGCCCCTGAGCTATTTTACAGAAATGTTGGCACAATATCCTACAAAGCTGATGTCTATAGCTTTGGGATGTTATTGATGGAGATGGCTAGTAGAAGAAAGAATTTGAATACATTGGCAGAGCAATCCAGCCAACTTTATTTTCCTTTTTGGGTTTATGATCAGTTACGTGATGGAACAGAAATAACTATTGAAAATGACTCTGATGAGAATATGAAACTAGCAAAGAAAATGATGATTGTAGCTTTGTACTGTATACAGACAAGCCCCGAAGATCGTCCTCCCATGGATAAGTGTTAGAGATGCTTGAAGGAGATGAGGAATTGGAAATGCCTAATAAACCTTTCCTATACTCAGAAGATGCATCAGATAATGTAAGCAATTATAGTTTTAGCAACTTGTCACATTCCTCTGGTGCATCAATAAGTGGTTCCAAGGAATCATCCTAAACTTATTTTAGTTCTCGGATTAGTAACTCATCAGTTGCACCATGCTTAATGTTTTGTAATATTGGCATATATTATGTTAAGTATGTCTAATTCACTCTATACCTTTTTCTAGCTTTTTTTTTCTCTCCATATTTTCTCTCTTCCAATTAGGCATATTTTTGTAGGTTATAATAGCAAACGAGGGAGGGTGGCCTAATCTATACTATATCATACATAATGTAAGGGAAAATGAAGGGAAACAGGATTTGACATCACAAGCAGGGCCGTCCCAAACAATTTGGAGACCCTATTCTAATATTAAAAATTGAGCCCCTACTAAAGATTGAGTTAAATTTTCAAGTTTTTTCTTTTTCTTACATTTCTTATATCCAGACTCATACTATCTAATCTTAAGAGGCATAATAGAAAGAAAAAATCTGATAGTAGTGGAAGCCCCATATAGCGGTTGAAATAATTAATTCTCTATGAAAAAGTTGTAGCTATATAATAATAAAAAAAGCATAAAAATAAGAAGAGTAATGATAAGAACTGGTTCAACCACGGGTCCTCTCTACATCGTCTTCTTACAAAAATTAAATATACAACCACTAGTATTTTTTCGTTTATTAAAACGATGGTGCATCTTAAAAAAATTAAAGGGGGCCCAAATTTGTGAGGGAACAATTTGAAAATTTACACAAAAAATAATAAATTGATTTTAAATTTTGCAAACTGTAATTATTTTAGTGAAGGTGTTATTTTTATTTTTGGTTAGAAAATAGTTGGATCTTATTGATAACTAATTTAGTTTATACAGATAAAAAATTATTCATAGCTTGAGTCAATATATATATATATATATATATATATATATATATATGTGATAAACTTCTGTGAAAAAGAAAGAAGCATTATATAAAAAAGAAAAAAGATTCATGCACTAAGGTAGATGAGAATAATTGACAATATATATGCTCGAGAATACTTGCAAGAAGCACGTATCCTGATGGGGCTTAATAATTGGCGTGAAAAAATGCAAATCCATATCCATATTATGCAAAATGGTAGCGTTGGGAGTTGAACCGGCTTTCCATCAGAAGCAACATAACTTATGCGCAGTTGCTTACCATTGCACTAAGGTAGTAATTTGTTACGAGTTTGCAAACGAAATATTCATATATCGTACCTTTTATTTTTTGGGCCCTAAAAAGTTGGATTGGGCTGTGAGGCCCTGTGCTATTGCACAGGCCTGCACAGCCCATTGGCCGGCCCTGATCACAAGTATACATTTTGAATGAATTTGTGCTATTGTTGGGTTTTGAAAATCAGATGCAAGTTTGGAAGGAACCATTTCAACATTGTTCATAACTTTTTCTTGGTTCCGTAAACTTGGGGAAAACCATGGAAAAAGAAGCATTTGTCCACAATGTGTACACTGCCTTTTGATGCGTGCAAAATTTTGCATTGGATCAAGCAAAATTTGAGGGAAGAGGAGAGTCAATAGCCAAATGCATTGGACTCTGAAAGTATGCTTTTGTAAGTTGTGGAAGGGGATTTAGCAACCCAATCTGAGATCGAATAACAATGTATTATTCATTCAAACATTGAATAACAGAGTATCTCATTTTGTTCATCATATAGAACCCTTGTGAATGGGTTGTAACAACCAGAAGCATCAGAATAGTTGGAATTAACGAGCAAAAATTTCCACATGAGCAGATGCACATCCACACAAAAAGAAAAAGAAAGAAAAGAACTCACAAATTTAACATGCATTCGATATTCTTTACCTACATCCATGGACTTACAACAAAATACTTTATTACTTAATTTACAATTTTCACAAGGAGAAAATTACAAACCCCCTCACCTAAACGACTAGAATTGCTGTGGTGAATAAAACCCTAACTCCTCATATTTATTATAACTCTCTGCATTTTTCTTCTTCACACTACTCGATGAAAGACTTGTATGAGTACCCACTTTGACACAACGGCAACTGAAAAGAAGAGGTTGAAAGTCGAACAATTGATCTGAAAGCTTATAAAGCTTTGTGAAACATGTAGTTACATTATTTTCTTGCTAGAAAGAGCACATATCATAGATATAAAATATTTTTATATCTATATGTTGAAAAATACGTATCTGTTTCTTTTCTTTTATACAATATGTATCTTTTGTCTTTTGGACGAAAACTATTTGTTTAAAAAATTTGACTGGCTCCCAACATCTTTAACCAAGCCACACATATTAACGGCAAAAACGTATGATATTAAGGAATTCCATAGTAATAATTACTAAATTTTTCAGTATATGGTGCTCCTTGATACACGTTATACTTTTTTACTAGTCCCATATATACATGTTATACTTATAAGTATAGAAGTTTTATTTGTCTGACCAAAAAAACGAAGTTTTTATTTGGGACATATACTCTATATAGTATTTCCCATGGAGTAACACGTGTTTTTCAATTCATGAATCTGATCCTATCTTTCTTGTCCTGTAGTCCCAATGCAGCAGCAACATCTTTAATTGTAGGGAAGTCCTTGACCCCTCCACAAATTCTGGCATCTGCAATTACTGGTGGCAAATCGTTTGCTGGGTTGGAGGAATCTTTCTTTTTCTTTCTCTTGATTACTTTTTCCACGTGTTGCATGCTGCGAGATTGCGGGATTGCTCTAGAGCTCTGCCTGCTTGGACATTATTGTCTCTTAATATTGATGCTGGCGAGGTTAATGATGATGCCCGACTTTAAACATCATGCTATTAGTGATCAACGTATTATCTTTATTTGTTGTTGTTGGTTCCTCTGAATGGCTCGAAATAATGAAGTTTTCAATGATACAAAATGGGAAACTTGGAAGATTCTTAATTGAGCTAAACAGCTTTCTCATGATGCTATTCAATTTTTGTCTGCTGGGGTGTCTACTCGTCCTCTTAGATTGGTTCGTTGGTTTCCTCCAACTACCAATTGTATTAAACTTAATGTTGATGGAAGCTCCATTGGTAATCCAGGTCGTAGTGACTATGTGGGATTACTTCGGGATCATACAGGTGGTTGGTTTCTTGGCTTTTCAGAAAATCGTGACATTGCTATTAACTTATATGCAGAGCTCCATGCAATTGCCAAGGGATTGAACTTAGCTTGATTCAGTGGGTATAGGTCCATTTTTTCTGAATCAGACTCCGAAACCGCCCGATCATTGATTGCTCGTGAGCTTGAAGATACCCACCCACATGCTTCCATTATTTCCTACATCAAATCTTTTTCTCTTAAGGCTTGAGATTTGACTTATGTTCACATGCTTCGTGAGGGCAATTCCTATGTTGATTGGTTAGCAAAGTTTGCAGCTAATATAAACTATGGAGATCATGTGTGGCACCTTTGTCGTACCGATGATTCGTCTCTCCTTATAGCCGATGTTATGGGGATAGAACATGTTAGACTTTAGTTTTGTTTTGTGTTTCTTTTTATTGATTTCCTTCTGATAAAAAAAAATCAAATGTTGAACTATATTTACCAAAGAAAACGTTGAACTATAGACATAGTACTCGAGACTCGATTATACCTAAAAAGTCTTAGTTTTTTTTTCCGTTCTAAAATCTAAACAAAATCTTGCCTATTTTCAATTTTTTAAAGGATGGACAACAAAATTTAAAAAGGAAAGGGTCTTGCCATTGATAGTTTCCTGTATATAGCATGATGTTAGCCTGTAATTTCGACAGGCTTCATTGAAAATGGTCAACAAGGCCTGACTTATATTTCGACGAAGACCAAATTATTTCGACAGAGAAAATGGTCATGCGCAAGGTAAACTCGATAAGCTTCCGGGGAAGTAAAAGCAAGAGAGCGGAAAATGGACACAAGCTTTCGACAGACAGAAAACAGAGCAGTTATGCGCTGAAGACTAGCAGTTGGTCGAAGCGTGATAGAGCGGTTCTGGTCGAAAGTAGGAGTAGCAGTTATTAATTTTCAAATTTCTAGGCAGTTACTTAGTTCAGTTTTTCCCCCTCTTTTCCTTTGTATAAATAGCTGTTTCTGAGAAGAAACAGGGGTCGCAAATCACAATACACAACCCGATTCCGGAAACTCTAACTTCCAAGCCAGAGCGAAAAACGAGTGGAAGAATCGCTGTACGTGATCGTGTACCACTTTTACGATTCAATGCAATTTATTTGTCTTTTCTTTACAATTCATGCACCATTTACTGCTTCTTTTCTTTTCGATTCTGTTAATCATTGCAAATCGTCCCCTTTTCTACATTTTCTGAAAAACAAACCACTCGCAATTCAGAGGCAATTGCTTTGAGATTTTTCTAGTTTGATCTCACAAACCTTCTAATAAAACTAGTGATTGTTTGCTAAAAACACCAGCAAACAAATTGGCACGCCCAGTGGGACTTTGCCTTTGATTTTGTTCATTTTCGTACTCTCTTATTTGTATTCGCTGTTGTATGCACTTAAGAAGTGGTAAAATGGTTCGTTCTAGTGAGAATAATGCGTCTAGTTCCAACCCTGTGGTTTCACAAGGCAAGGAACAACAATGGATTCTGCGAGCATTAGCGCAGGACCATCATCGTCGACAACCGTTTCTTCATTATCAATGACTAATGTTGGTTCAACGCAGTCAGAAATGGCATCTTTGCCTATGTCTTTGCCGTTAAGTGCAGGGCTTCATAGCCCTTACATGGCAATGGGAAACGGTTTAGACCCACGTTTGAATAACGTGCATCTACCCCCATTTCCTTTGGGAATGTATGGCATGCCTACTGGAATGCCACATATTTCGACCTTTTCCCCTACACATGTCTCTTCTGAGAGTGTATTTGGTCGGAATCCCCCAGCATTAACCAATACGTCTTTGTTGGCCTTAAGACAGCAAGTAGACGAGAGTAATCACGATATGGTTAATATGCTTACCCAACAAATTGGTACAGTTTTCAATCCATTGATTCAAAATACCAATAACAGTTACCAAATGTTGGCAAATCAGATGAGTAGGATTGCAGATTTCTTTGGGGCTCCAGCGGTTAATAATAGGCAAGTTCCTATTATTGCGGGTAATGCGTCGCCAGTTAACCCCCAAGAAGCAGTTGCAGTCGAAGCGTCCACAATTGTAGGCGAACTACAAGAGGCAGTAAACCACGTCCCTGAAGTAGTTTTGGTAAATAGACACCAGAACGCTGATGAAGTTGTTCGACAAGTGCAACAACACAATGTTGGCGCAGAAAACAATATAGCTACTTTAGTCGAAACTATTTTGGCGCAAAATGGCCTTAACATAGGTTTACAAAGGCCTAACTTCGTATCACCATTATGTGAATACGTATTACAAACTGAGTTACCAAGGGGATGGAAAGTTCCCAAGTTTACTAAGTTTGGTGGTGATACAAATGAGTCCACAGTCGAACACATTGCTCGTTTCTTGACTGAGGCTAGGGACTTAGCACAAAATGAGAATTTGAAGATGAAATACTTTCCAAATTCTCTAACTAAAAATGCTTTCACTTGGTTCACGACCTTACCCCCTGGTTCTATGTTCACATGGGGGCAATTAGAAAAGGCATTCCATGCACAGTTTTACATGGGCCAGTCGAAAATTAGTCTTAAAAAATTGGCTAGTGTCCGGCGCAAAATGCCTGAAACTATTGATGATTACTTAAACAGATTTAGGCTGTTGAAATCTCGTTGCTTCACACAAGTCCCTGAACATGAGCTTGTCGAAATGGCTGCGGGTGGCCTTGATTACTCAATTAGAAAGAAATTAGACACATCTCATTTGCGAGATATGGCGCATTTGGCTGATAGAGTTCGACAAGTTGAAAGGCTTAGAGAGGAAAAATCTAGGTCGAATAGGTATCATAAAAAAGAAAAAGTGGCATATGTCGAAGAAGAATTCGACGTTACATATAGTAATGTCGAAGAAGAGGAGATAGACGTGGCTGAACTTAAGCCTGGTCCTCCTTATACCTGTAAATTATTAAGGCCTGCGAATGGGAATAACCCTGTAGAGCCTAAGAATGATAGATTTATGCCTAAGACTTATACTTTTGATGTTACTAAATGTGATGAAATTTTTGATCTTTTAGTAACTGATGGTCAAATATTAGTGCCTAAAGGCCTTAAAACACCAACTCTTGACCAAAGAAAGAAAAAGGGTTATTGTAAGTTCCATAATTTTTTGGGACATAACACTGACCGTTGTGTGCTCTTCAGGGATATTGTGCAAAAAGCAGTTGACGAAGGAAGACTCAAATTTGCTGATAAGAAAATGAAAGCTCCTATGCAGATTGATGTTGATCCATTGCCTAAGGCTGAAGCTATGTATTTTGAACCTGTCGAAGCTGATGTAGGCATGATGGATGCTCAAATGGCAGACCCTCCTAAGTGTGTCAAGACTGCCACCGAAAAATTAAAAGGTTTTATGTATGCTGAAGGTAAGAAACAGGAAGTGACCCTAAAAGAATATGATGGGAAGATACATGCTGTGTATCCAAAGGCTGAGGAAGAATTGATAGATTTCCTCAATCGGTGTAAGTGGAATAACTCTGAAGTTATGCTTTGCCCAAGGTGCAGCGCTGTCTTCGACAAAGAAGCAGCTAAAGCTGTCGAAGGTTATCAGGGTCAACAACAACGTAAAAGAAAATGGCTTGACAACAGGCCAAAATTTGACTTTGCAAAAGGAGATCTTCCTGGCTATAAGGCTAATGTGTCAACAAAGCCTTCAACAAGCAAACGACAATTTGCTAAGGAGAAGTCCTCAGCGAAAGGGTATTTGAAGCTGTCAACAAATAAATCCTTTGTCCCAAGTGCTAGTGCTCTTGTTGAAGCGTGGGTGCCCAATAATCAACGTGCTAAAGCTGTCAAGCCAGATACGGATGCTGTTAAGTTTAATTATAAGAATAACTATAAGGGTAAGAACCCCATGACTAGAACACAGTGGCGTCGTTACCAAAGACAACAGAAGAAGAAGGCACACTTTGACATTAACAAGGTTCCAAGTCATTTGGCTAATAACCATGTTCCACGCAGTACGATTGACATTAATCAAGTTCCACGCAGCATAATAGTGGCGAAGAGTGAGGTTCACAAAGCTGAAGTTGCCACAAAGAGGAATGCTGATGTTGCTAGTCATGTGTGTGCAGCGAATAAGGCCGAAGGCAAGGCTGTAGTAACAGTAAAGCCAAGAAGGCCTGCTTTTGAAAGAATATTTCCTCCATTGTCAACAGTGAAAGAAGAGAATGCTGATTTCGACATGGATGAAGACATGGAGTCTGATTTTGATGATTCTGAAGATGATTTCGATGTTGTTTGCAATGTGGTATCAATACTGCCTCTTGAGTACGATGTTATCACAGTACCAAATGATGTTGAAGAGGATTTTACAGAGGATATGGCTCGTCATAAGCCAATGTGTTACTATGTGATGAACAATGGTTGTGTCGAAGACCAAATGGCTACCTTCGAGAAGCCAGATATGAGTATGCAAAACCACTTGAAACCCCTGTATGTCCAAGCCAAAGTCAATGGTGTTGGAATTAACAAAGTGTTAGTGGATGGTGGAGCTGCAGTGAATTTAATGCCACATGGTCTTTTGAAGAAGATTGGTAAGTTCGACACTGACCTCAGGCCATATAACATTGTCTTAAGCAACTATGAAGGCAAAACTGGCCATTCTTTGGGGGCCATTGAGGTGGACTTAATCGTTGGTTCCATAAAGAGGACTACATTGTTCTTAGTGATAGCCTCTAAAGCGAATTTTAATTTACTCCTTGGTAGAGAGTGGATCCATGGAGTTGGTGTTGTCCCTTCAACTTTGCATCAACGTTTAGTGATGTGGAAGGAAGATGGTTTGGTAGAGTATGTTGAAGCCGATCAGAGCTACTTCCGTGCTGATGTGAACCAAATTACCAAGGAAAATTTTGAGAAACAAATGGCGAAGATCGCGCCATGTTCATCTTCTAATGAGGCATATGTTCCTGCGGATAATGTTTTTGCCTCAGTTCATCTTGACCCAAATTATGGTTTTGTTTGGGAAAGAGAAATAATGGGAGATGATAGTGTTTATCCTGATGGTGTTCTTCGACCAACGGGGTGGAACACTGGTTCTTGAAAATGTTCTTATGTCAGTGCCCAATGCATGGGACAAAATTACGGCTTATATGGCCGAAAACAAGTTTAACGCGGCTATAGAGGCCGAAATTATTCAACAAACAATGGCTGTCGAAGCCAGTGAGTTACATGAAGGAAATGGCATAGTCATAGATGAAAGACTTGACTGCATTTATGATGATGACCCATTAGGTTTTGAAAAGGATCCTAGAGATTCGGCAAAGCATATGCAAGCTCAAGACCCGTTAGAAGAAGTTGATTTGGGAAATGGCTCAATAAAACGGCCAACTTATATTAGTGCAAATATTGATGCTTCTCTAAAAATCCAAGTCATCACATTGCTAAGGGAGTTCAAAGATTGCTTTGCTTGGGATTACGACGAAATGCCTGGGTTAAGTCGAGAAGTAGTGGAAATGCAATTACCAATTCGACCAGGGAAGAAACCAGTGAAGCAAGTGCCAAGAAGATTTGCTCCTCAAGTGTTGGCTAAGATCAAAGAGGAAATCGAAAGGCTATTCAGAAACAAATTCATCAGAACTGCCAGGTATGTCGAATGGTTAGCCAATATAGTTCCTGTAATAAAGAAAAATGGGACTCTTAGAGTTTGCATAGACTTTAGGGATTTAAATAATGCAACTCCCAAGGATGAATACGCAATGCCTGTGGCAGAAATGCTAATAGATTCAGCAGCAGGATTTGATTATCTTAGTATGCTCGATGGTTACTCTGGGTATAATCAAATCTTCATTGCTGAAGAGGATGTGTCGAAAACTGCTTTTAGATGTCCGGGGGCATTGGGTGTTTATGAATGGGTAGTAATGCCCTTTGGATTAAAGAATGCTGGTGCTACATATCAGAGGGCCATGAATTCTATGTTTCATGATTTTATTGATGATTTTATGCAAGTATACATAGATGATGTGGTGGTTAAATCTTCCTCAGAAAGTGGTCATTTAGACCATCTTCGCCGTTCTTTTGAAAGAATGAGGAAATATGGATTGAAATTAAATCCATTAAAATGTGCCTTTTGTGTACGTGCAGGTGATTTCTTGGGTTTTATAGTGCACAAAAAAGGCATTGAAATCAATCAAAATAAGACTAAGGCAATTATGGAAACGAAGGCCCCTTCGACCAAAAAGGAGCTTCAGTCGTTGCTGGGAAAAATCAATTTCCTTCGAAGATTTATATCAAATCTAAGTGGCAAAACACAAGTTTTTTCGCCATTGTTAAGACTGAAGAAGGAAGAAGAGTTCAAATGGGAACCAATGCATCAAGCAGCCTTCGACGAAATCAAGTCTTATTTGATGAAACCACCAATTTTGTTGCCTGTTATTAAACACAAAGTGCTCAAATTGTATATAGCAGCTTCTGATAGAACAATAGGTAGCATGTTAGCACAAGAGGATGATAGTGGTGTCGAAGGAGCCATTTATTACCTCAGTAGGGTCTTAAATGATGCCGAAACGAGGTACACTCCTATAGAAAAGTTGTGCCTTTGTTTGTATTTCTCGTGTACAAAGTTAAAGCAATATATAAAACCAGCTGATGTTTCTGTTTATTCGCATTTTGATGTTATTAAGCATATGCTGTCGAAACCAATAATGCATAGCCGAATTGGTAAATGGGCTTTGGCTTTGTCAGAATAAAACTTAACTTATCAACCTCTAAAATCAATTAAAGGACAAGTGGTTGCTGATTTTATAGTAGACCATTCTGTTGTCGAAGAAACATTAAGTTTTGTAGACGTATATCCTTGGAGGTTTTACTTTGATGGTTCAAGCCATAAACATGGAGTTGGGATTGGTATTTTAATAATATCTCCTACTAACATTCCAACGAAGTATAAGTTTAAAATTCGAGATGTTTGTTCCAATAATGAAGCTGAGTATGAGGCTTTAATAGTAGGCCTTGAAATTTTACTTGAGCTGGGGGCAAGTCATGTCGAAATAAAAGGTGACTCTGAGTTGGTTGTCAAACAATTGACAAGGGAGTACAAATGCATTAAAGAGCACCTTATCAGATACTTTGTTGTTGCCAATGCTTTGTTAAAAAGATTTGAGTCTGTTCACTTAGAACATTTACCACGAATTGATAATCAAGTGGCAAATGAATTGGCACAAATTGCTTCAGGCTATAAAGTTTCAAAACAAAGCCTGGAAGAGTTAATTGAAATAAAGGATAAAATCATTTCTAATGACTATTCTTCGTCACTATTGTCAACACCAAAAACTGAGGGGGCAACAAACGCAAACGAGGAACTAGTCGTTGTCGAAAAACGTCAATTTTTTGGTGACTTTGACTTAGCAGAAATTTACGACCAATAATGATTGGCGAAGGCCAATTGTGGAATATTTGCAAAATCCCACAAGAAATACCAATAAAAAGGTAAAATACAGAGCTTTGAGCTATGTGATAATTGGAAGCGAATTGTTTAAAAAGACTCCTGAAGGAGTACTATTAAAATGTCTTAGTGAAAATGAGGCATATTTAGCAGTTTCTGATACACATAGTGGAGCATGTGGTTCACACCAAGTAGGCCACAAAATGAAGTGGTTATTATTTCGACAAGGAATGTATTGGCCAACTATGCTGAAAGATTGCATAGAATTTGCTAAGGGATGCCAAGAGTGTCAAAAGCATGCTGGGATACAACATGTACCTGCAAATGAATTGCATGCCATAGTCAAACCTTGGCCATTTAGAGGTTGGGCTCTAGATGTGATTGGAGAGATAAAGCCAACTTCGTCGAAGGGCCATAGATATATCCTTGTGGGAATTGATTACTTCACCAAATGGGTTGAAGCTATACCTTTAGCCAATGTTGATCAAGAAACAGTGATAAGGTTTATTCAAAATCATATCATTTATAGGTTTGGAATTCCAGAAACCATTACTACAGATCAAGGATCAGTTTTCACTGGTAGAAAAATGATAGAGTTTGCTTCTGAAAATGGTTTTAAGTTATTAACTTCGACACCATATTATGCGCAAGCCAATGGACAAGTAGAAGCTGCCAATAAAGTTATTATTAATTTGATTAAAAAGCATGTTGGGCAGAAACCAAAAAATTGGCATAATACCCTTGATCAAGCATTATGGGCTTGTCGAAATTCACCCAAAGAATCTATCAACACTACTCCTTATAGGCTAACATTTGGACACGATGCAGTGTTGCCTGTTGAAATTTGTCTACAATCAACAAGAATTCAAAGACAGTGGGAGATTCCCTCTGATTATTATTGGAATATGATGCTTGATGAATTGGTTGATTTAGACGAAGAAAGGTTATTAGCTTTAGATATGCTTATTCGACAGAAAGAGAGGGTAGCTAAAACTTATAACAAAAAGGTTAAGTTTAAAGCCTTTGATTCAGGTGATCTAGTATGGAAGGTCCTATTGCCTGTGGATAAAAAAGATAGAGTCTTTGGTAAATGGTCCCCAAGTTGGGAAGGACCATTTAAAATTTTACAAGTTTATTCAAACGGCGCATATGAGGTCAAAGAGATTGGCGCTGATGAAAGAATTTTGCGTATAAATGGCAAATACTTGAAAAAGTATAAGCCAACGTTGCAAGAAGTTAAAATAACGCTGGAATAAATATAAAGAAAGCGTAAAAACATGGCATTTAAGTTGCCAAAACATTGTCGAAAGCACAGAATAAAAATTGCTCAAGAATAAAATGGAAGAAATTTCATTATAATGTTGCCAAGTTACATGTGCCAAAGGAGGCATTTGTGAATTACATAGTGCCGAAAGGGTAAATAAACTAGGCATAAATAAAACGCTGAATTGCAGTTGGTCTTTTACGACCAAGTAACTTCTCTTTTGGGTGGTCTTCTTCGACCACGTTGACGCTTCCCGTCGTTCGGGGGGTCATTCTTTCGTCTGCACGTTAGGCTTGTAAGCCTTTCAACTGGGCGTTTCCTTGCTTGGTAAACCTCAGGAAGCCCTTCAGAGAGGAGATATTGATGAATCTTCCTGCTCCCACTTTGAGTCTCCCGCATAAACTCAGAAAGTTGCAAGATCAAGTGACATGAAGAAAAAAGGAGCAAAGCCATAATTCGTAGAGATCAAAAACCATCACTTTGAACCTCCAGGCAACCTCACTGCAATTATGAGAGATGAGGTTACGCGGAAGACTCAAAGCAAAGGGAATGATCCTGGAACGGGAAAAGAAAAGAGGAAAAATCATGGAGTGGTGAAGATGAGAAACAAAACTCTTCTATTTATAAGGAGAAGTATGAAAGAGCGTCAGTTGGTTACCAGTTTGGCGTTCCGAGAAGTGAGGCATCACTTTAATTACGGCGTTAGTAACGTAACGGAAGATGGTGGAACCATTCAAAGTTAAAACAGAGAATCAGTAAACATAGTCAAAGGCCGAAATTACAGGCTGTTCAAGTTCAAGGTTTGAATATGGATTATTGATGGCAACTTATGAGGTAAAAGAAGTGGAAGAATTGGAGAAGCCTTATAGGAAATGGTGAGATAAGGCATTTACTGAGAAGTAAAACGTTGAAGGCCACGTAATACACCAATATAAGAGTAACGTCAGCAACACTTAACAGTGGTGACATCAGGTATGCAGCTATTTTACTCAAGTGCAAAGTTATTTCGATGGTGAATTCAAAAATGTCTTTCTCTTCTTCCTCCTCAAGTTCAGTCAAAAAAGACATTTTTGGGGGGCAATTTGTTAGCCTGTAATTTCGACAGGCTTCATTGAAAATGGTCAACAAGGCCTGACTTATATTTCGACGAAGACCAAATTATTTCGACAGAGAAAATGAGATATTACGTCGTCTGCGAGCACCGGAGTATTAGGATTAGGGTTTAGTTTGTTATGTTTTATCTTTTATGTAACTTTATTTTATCGCATGAATGAAATGGACTGATATGTAACGTTGTTTTATCGCATGAATGAAATCGACTGACCGAAATTTGAAGGAAACTTGCAAGAAACGTAGAAACATAAAATAAAAGTACAAATAGAATCCAGAAAAGCCGACACATAAAATC
The DNA here is from genome assembly GCA_963573325.1 of Astragalus glycyphyllos. Classification (NCBI taxonomy): domain Eukaryota; kingdom Viridiplantae; phylum Streptophyta; class Magnoliopsida; order Fabales; family Fabaceae; genus Astragalus; species Astragalus glycyphyllos. The sequence continues at coordinate 80,915,485 of OY754307.1, read as the reverse complement.
CAACAACTGTGTAGAATACATAAAAGTGCAAACATAAAATAAAAGTACAGAAAATGCCCTAGTCATCACGCCCTAGCCTTTGCAACAAATGATAAAGCTCCGTGTACGTGGTGGTGACCATACGGATATGTCCACGACGAAGCCCATTCCTAACAAAATCTGCCATACTGTGCGCCCACTCCTCAAGTGGTGGTGGTGCTGCCTGTGCTGGTGGTGGTGCTGCTACAGGTAAGAGCCTCGGAATCGACGCAGTCACGTACCACTGCAAGTAGCCTGGACCAACCTCACCCAACTCCTCAGCAACACGGGTAGTGGCCAGAACGGCATGCACTAACGGCAAGTACTGCGCAATCTGCATGAGGACGTCTGCATGGGCCGGACGACCAGTAACTGTAAGAGGGGTACGTGGGATGACCTGCACAAACCCAAACTGTCGCGGGCACCTATCAGGCATGTAGGGAACTCTGATGTCTCCCGAGCTGATGAATCCCCTGTACAGTGAAATCATCTCAAACTCTCTATCCCCCCGGAGCCCCTCAAAGGGGCTCCAACACACATCATCGGAGGTCAGCCCATCAAACAGTTGTCTATAATCTAAAAGCTTCACAGCGTCAGACTTCTTCTTCCTCCAGCGTCCACACAGCGGTCCCTCCGTCACACCACTCGGCCTCCTCTCAAACAGGGTAGGAAAATACCATAAAATCCAGGTCTTAAATCTAATAATAAATAACAACATGGTTAATTAAAAACAATTTATCAAAACTCGGAAAAAATGAAAAAAATAATTTAAACTGAGTACCTGTAGTAGGCTCGCATACCCTCCTATCTGCATAGAAGAGTCCACACAGGAGTAGTTCAGTGCATCATACATGTAAGCTATTGCTGCTGCCCCCCATGCATACCCTCCAACAACCCCTGCACTCAAGTCATCAAGAAGGAGTAGCCACTTAGCCTCAGCCCTGTCTCCAGTCTTGCATGTGAAGATGGAGTAGCTCAGAAGCAGAAGTATATATGCCTTGACAGCACCATCCATGTTCCCCCCCGCAATGGAATTCTCTTGAAGTAACGCATCCAGCCACTCATAACGGAAGTATGGACCAGTAGTCCTACCACACCCCATACGAGCCTCCTCAATACTCACTCCTAGATAAGCGTGTGCCAGCTGGATGACCTGCTCCGTAGTCACAGAAGTGGGTGGAGCTCTAAAATAATTTCTCTGGATGGGAAGATGAAGTAGGCAGGACACATCGCCAAGAGTAATCGTCATCTCACCAAATGGTAAGTGAAATGACGACGTCTCCGGGTGCCATCTCTCAACGAAGGCGGACAGCAGCTCATGGTCCACCGTGGAATGTCCGGTGGAGATAAGGGGGGATAACTTGGAACCTCTGACATAGCTGAACAACTGCTCGTTCTGGCAATAAGGAAATAGTCTGGTAGTAACCTTGTTGCCATGGTTCCACGCTTTCACCACACGTCTATATGTCTAAATTAAAAAAAAATTAACAAAATAAGACTACGTACATGAATAAATTAAACTAACAACACAATGTAAATAAATTCAACTTACCGGGTCTGCCAATACACGAGAATAGACATGACCCTCACAAGTAAAGAGAGGCTCCTGCTGAGGCTGGTGGTGGTGCTGCTGCTGCTGATGGTGGTGCTGCTGATACTGTTGCTGCTGATACTGGTGGTGAAGAGACGTAGACTGGTCCTCAGACATAGACTGGTCTGAGGACATAGACTGCTCCTGGTCATCATAGTATGGGTGCGGCTGCTGTCCCTCCTCATACTCATACTCAGGGATCGGGACCTCCTCCACCGGCTGCTGTCTCTCTGTGTGCCTACGCCTCGTATACGCATGTCCCGCAATCCTGTGGTGGGTGCGTGTAGACGAAGCTGCCGACGCCGAAGCCGAAGACTCCCCTCGATGCCTATGGGACACTATAAAAAAAACAAAATTTTAAAAAAACGAAATTAAAAAAAAAGTAAAAAACGAAGTCGTATATACCTATATACGAATTCCAATCGTATATAAGTATATACGAATTCTAAGCGTATATATGTTCAGGGACGTGTATACGACTTACTTTTGGCAAAGTCGTATATATGTAGCTCTGAGGTATATACGATGCGACAAAATGCAAGCCAAATCGTATATATGTCTGGATAGGTATATACGATTTCCTCTGTAAAATCTGGTGGTATATCGTATGTAAGTGAAAAATGGTAAGTGTTTTGTAATTTTAAAAAATTTTAAGGGTATTTTGGTCTTTTCGCAGGTGACATGGGGGTATGAGGGAAGAGTGTGGGGGTACAAAAAAAAACCCTTGACTTAATTAGCTAATTAATTCACCCCCAGTGTCGTCGGATCTTAGTATGCGCTTGGCAGGGCCACAGCCCACCCTAAAATTTTATGTAAAATTACTATAGTGCCTGCTGTTTTTTTTAAAGAAAATTACAAATATTGAATAAATCCGCAAACATGATGTAACACGGTTGATAAATTACTATAACCGGTGATCTTATATTTTTACTCATATTTTTTTCACATCTCTTATATTAGAATTAGAAATTATGAATCAATGGTTGATAAGTTTTTAAAAAAAATTAGCATTTTAAAATTAAAACAAACTTAATATAAAATTAACATTTTTACAAACAGTTTCAATATTTTTGTGAAATCAAAGTTAATTTTTTAGTCATTTTGTTTATAAATAATTATTATTTTATATTTATCCATTTTAAATGTATTTAAGTTTCTACTGTCGGTCTCTACCTCGTGGTTCATCCATGCCTCTTTCATTGATTGACGGCCCTTTTAGTCAGGATCAGCCACTGTTTAACCCAACGGTCATCACGCTTCCTACTAGGCGAGCCATAGACAATTGAAATGCCACTGAAGTTTGGATTAACTTTTTCTTCTTATTTGACAAAAAAACTTTTGATTAACTTGAGAAGCTAACAACATTGTCCATGCCTATTACAGGCTCTCTTGTAAGCTATTTTCTTCCTTTTACTTTATGTACAGTTAGTGTGTTAGCTGTTTACATTTTACAGTTAGTTAGTTGCTCACTACAGATAAATTAGTAAGAGTAGTTAAGTTGTTGTTAGCTTGTATATATTTGAAAATCTGATCCCATTATAGTTCGGTTAATTTAGTTGAACGAGAATGAGATTCCAAAACATTTTCCCACTCTACACTCTGTTAGAATTAACATGGTATCAAAAGAAATTCATTTCCCCTTCGTCTTCATCGCGCACCTTACGTTAAACTCGTTGCGTGTTCTTCTTCTGCTCTTCGATTCACTCTGAATCATCGCCAGTTCGTTCTAATTTCTAGTCAATCAAACTTCCTTCACTTCGATTTCTGGTTCCCGCATTTCGATTCTGGTGAACCGCCTTTCAATTGTGTTTTCCGCTTTGCAATTCTTCGGATGGCTTTTTTAGGGTTTTCATCATTTTCCTTCTTAACATGGTAAATCCTCTTGAAAATCATGTTGATGCATATTACCTTCACCCTTCTCATAACCCTGGTCGCGCTCTTGTTTCACAACCACTCACTGACGATAACTCCAGTTCTTGGCGATGCGCCATGTTGATGGCATGATCAATGCCATCACCTGCAATCACCCACCAGTTCCATGAGAGCGTCTTTATTGGAGTTTGGATCCTCACGATTCACAGGTAACATAAACTAAACATTAAGTAACATATTTTCTCTCTCGATCAAAGAAAAATACCATAAAAGTGAACCATCCATTTCTTTTAAGAAATGGAGAGAATCTCAATTTACTAAAGTTGCTTGGAATAAAACACAATTAGTGATAAAAAATAATAAATATTTTTTTATAAGCAAAGTTAGTGGTTAGTAATTGGTTAGGAGGGATGTTAGTTTCCAGCATTTGAACCTTGGATCTCCTTCTTGCAATCTTGTAACTCCTTCATATCTCTTAGCTCGCCAACGGAGCTACCTCGCTAGTACATAAAAAAATATGATGCCTCGCTCGCCACATGAATGTTACGTCAATTAAACGTTCACGTGGGAGCACATTGACTCAATGATTGTAACATGAGTTTGAAAAAGAGTAATACTTAGGTGCAATACTATAGGTCCTGATTGTACTGGTCTAGAAAAAATATTTTTAAAAAATAAATAAATAATGAAAGTGCATTTGTAAAGCGTTTATTTACATAAGGGGTGCAAAAAAATTATTACCAAAAGTGTCCTTTTATAGAATTGTTGCTTCTTTTTTTTCAAACTAAATTATTGAACTCTAAATTAATTTAAAAGTAAAGTCCCAATTTAGTCTTTGAGTTTACTCTCATTGACTTAACTAATATAAAAAATAATAAGTAACCTTAAAGTCTTTGACATATATGTCAAATTAATTCCGAAAGTTATATAATTAAATAGTCCTTTGCAAAGACTAGTGAGACAGATTTCTCAAAATTTTAGAAACTAATTTGACATATTTTACAAATTATATGGAATACTTATTATTTTATATAATTTAATGATAAAACAAAAGAGATAGTGTAATTTCGAGAACTAAATTGAGAGTTTAATATTCATTTAATTGTCAAAATTGAAAGAATCAAGAGATCTAGGTGCAAAGTTCAAAATTTAGAGGGGAAAAATAAAAATTATATAGGATTATATGCCAAGATTTTCATTTTGCAAGTGCACACCCTCAAATACTAGTAGCTCCGCTATTCGTCGACAAATCATAATAAGTTGGACTTAATTTATATACATCGTTGATGTACAAGATTCTTTACGATGTTGGTCCATTACGAAAAAAATACGTAATAATAATAGTTTGATTATCTCAATCAACTACCTTAAACATAGCTAGTATCATGAATTTATATTGATTAATGGCGTAAACAATTTTACGACGACTCTGTAGACGAATATAATTTTAATCAGTTTAAGAGTTGTTATAATGAAAATCAAAGATTTTTCATGATTTGATAGTTACGAATTTATTTTTGATAAATTTTGATGTTTTTTTATTTACGATTTCAAAAGAATTCAATTGCCATTATTTCCTCAACTTTTAGTTGGGGAATAATGTGTTTTTAAAGTATACAGCTAATGTTTTAAAAAAAAGGATACAGCTAATTTGTAACCCAAAAAAGAATGTACAACTTAATTTAGGTATATAAAATGTTTTCCATTAAAGAAAGAAAAAGCCAAAGCATCTTTTAAAAAGAAAAGGAAAAAAAAAGTGAAAGGTAGAATCGAAATTTGCGTCTATAAATATTTTGAGATTAACCGGAAAATCTGATTCTATGATCCATCTTTTAATCCAGTAAAAACAAAACGATCCGTGTCTTAATTTGATTGAAACCCCTACGAAATATTATTCGTCTATTAATTATTAATTAATTTCTAAAATCGGTTTTTTATTCTTGTTCATGTTCATGTGGGGAAGATAGATAGAAATGTTATAAATTGATCCTTTGAGACTCCAGTTTCTTCCAAAGGCGAAGAAGAGGATAGCGAGTTTTTGGTGTATTCATCATCTTCAAGCGGGTCCAGTTGCGCACTGTAGAATCCAGAAAAAACAACTCTCTCACCGACACTCACACCAGGCAATACTCAACACTCTTCTCTTCTCATCATCGTCTTTATACTACTATTCCTTTTCTCTTTCTTCATTTTTTTTGCATGTTTTAAACCTAGCGGTTTATGTTCTTTTCTTCTGCAGAAAATCGCGCAACGATACAAATATATTATAAATTTCTGGTTTTAGAAACTCCACGATACTTACTTCTAACATCTTGGAGCTTTTCTTCTATCGTTATATCACATATTCTTCTTAGATTGTTGTTATTACTATTTTTTTTTATTCACTCAAGAGAAATCACCTTATTTAGGCAAATGATTTAATTTACGCATGTTAATGAATGATCGATACTGTAATCTGCAAATGTCATGATTTGTTGTTTATGGAATTGGAAACTGGTATCAGGTGTGCAGACTGATTTCTGCTTTATATATTGTTAATTATTTTGCTACTATGAAGTCATAAATCCTATGTAGAATTTTATTTTATTTTATTTTATTATTGTTGCCTATTCTTGTCTCTTACTATATTTTATATTTTATGAGTCATGTGTTCCGTATTTTTATTCAGTGTTTAAGAAGACCAAATTGAAATAAAGGCATAGTTTTTAAGCTTTTCTATACGGGGTTTATGCTTTTAAAATTGGAGATGGAGATACTTTTTCTTGGAATTTTTATGTGAAAATTTTCTGGTGCTATTGTTTCCCCCCTCTTTATTACTATCTTCTATCTGGTTCTGTGAGTATTGATATTTCGGCTTTCTTGGTTAAGTGGAAGGGATATTTTCTGTATTTTGAGTTCTTATTTATCATGATTTAATCTTTTGGTGACAACTTGTTTACTTATAATAATAATAATAGAGACTGGAGCCTGTGAAGGAAAGGGTAATTTATGGGGGACGCCGCAGGAAAAGATTTGGAATGCCAGAACACTATGGATGGGAAGGCGAGTAAAACAAATGGTTTAGAGAAGGAAATTCCTTCATGTTGTTTGAAAGCTATGGCTTCAGTCCCTGAGTCAGAAGCAAAATGTCATTCGACGGTTGTTTCTGGATGGTTCTCAGCATCTCATACTATCTCTGGTCATTATCAGTTATTTTAATTTGTATATATTCCTCTAATAGATATGATTTCTGGACTCAAAAAATCACTATTATTTTCTTCCACTACAGGGAAATCTGCGAAATCTGGGGAAGTTGTCTATTTCAACAACCCTATGTGGCCAGGTGTGTTTTTTATACATGTGCTGTTGTCTATGCTGTTTGTATGACATTGGAGTGAGAGTTTTCTTTCTATATGCTGTTTGATAGTAACTGAAATTGCAAAGCTTCCTTTTAAAAGATGATTATTTCTTCTTCCGATGGCTCTTATGGTTATTATTAACTTCAGATACCATTGGGCCTTCACAGAGAATGCTGAATGGGGGAAAATACAAAATTTCTTGTATGACGTTGAAAATAAATGTTTGGTGTCGCAGCATTGAACCTCCTTTTCTATTTGTGTTAAACCTTTTAGGAAAACATCCATTTTTCTATTTACTTGAAAATCCTTTATTCTGTTCTCTTCTGTACTGCAAGTCATCCCTTGAGATTTATAGAAAGCTCTCACTTTCCTTGTTGAGTAAAGCATATTTTTTAGGGTATGATGATGGCTGATAGCTTTGATTTTGTGTGTATCTATCATTAGGAGAAGCCCATTCGATCAAAGTAGAAAAGATCTTGTTCAAGGAAAAGTCAGACTACCAAGAGGTCGTGGTTTTCGAGGTTTGGCATATTCTTCTTGTAATGTTCTCTTAAATTTTACATAATTTTACATATAAGTCAGAAGTGATTAACACTTATCTTTTTTTTTTTTTTGCAGTCGTCAACATATGGGAAGGTTCTTGTACTTGATGGAATTGTTCAGTTGACTGAGAAGGATGAATGTGCTTACCAGGAGATGATAGCTCATCTTCCCCTTTGTTCAATTCAGTCCCCCAAAAATGTAAAGTCTTCTGTCTAAATGAGCATTGCATTGGGCCTCAACTTATACCATGTCTCTTTGTTGAGCATAATATTAAATACCATTGGTTTCAATTTCAAAAATTCATTTGTTTATATCACGAAGGGAAAAATTGCGGCAGTTAACTGCGTACTTCCTTTGATATTCAGCAGTCCGGAAGTTGCTTCTTCCTGTTCTATTATTTAATATTTGTGGTGATGCTATGATCTTGATATGCTTGTTGATTGTGGCTCCTAATTCCCATGGTCTCATCTGCACATACTATAAAATCCGAATATGATTGAACTCGATTAACTTTTTTATGCTTATCCTCTTTCTGTTTTCATTTTCTGCTAAATGATTCTTTTGTTTATTCAGGTTTTAGTTGTCGGTGGCGGAGATGGTGGGGTTCTAAGGGAGGTATCTCGCCATATCTCTGTGGAGCATATTGATATTTGTGAGATAGATAAGATGGTTATTGATGTAAGTTTATGGCATACTTTAAATATAATTGATTTCATTAATGAGATGAACCTATTGCAATGGTTATTTTGTAGGTTTCAAGGAAATTTTTTCCAGAGTTAGCCGTTGGATTTGATGATCCTCGTGTACACCTGCATGTTGGTGATGGTATATATGTTTCTATCATGCCAGCCTCATTTTAAGTTTGTTGTTCAGTTGCCAACTCCGACTTTAAATTTACTGATTACTGACTGTTAAGGTTATGTAAAGCATCTTCGCTTGATCTTTTTTGCAGCTGTTGAATTTCTTAGATGTTCTCCTGATGGGAAATATGATGCCATAATTGTTGATTCCTCAGATCCTGTGGGTGAGTCATTTCGGTTCAAAATAGTTTATTTGATGTATTATTGGAATTAACTCTAAGCAGATCATGTTATTTCAAAATGAAAAAACATTGTTTTGAGGAGAAACTATAGTTTTCTTTATCAGGGATAAGGATATTCTGTACTTGGTGTTTAGCCTTCACTTATGAAAATATTTAAGGGTCAACTTTATGGCTTGTGTATATTGCAAAAACATTTTTGATTTCATGATCTCATTGTTAATTGCAAAACTTCCCCGTGTTTTCACTTTAGTTCCCATTTGTACAGAAAATGGTGAAAACAATTTTTTTTTGTCATTGTTTACTGCACATATCTTTGAAAACCAGAAACAGTGTGATAACAAGGACTGTTTTACAACTAAAATATAAAGAAAAAAAAAACGTTTTGCTAAAAGTAACCAGGCTAAACTTTGCCATTAACTGGTATGATGATTGACTATCTTCTACTGCATTACATGCAATTCTAATTTGAATTCTTTTGAAGTTTCGTTTTCCTTTATATCGTTTTGTTAGCTAGTGTAATGATTGACTGTCTATAATTCTATATCTACATTGACATTACATAAAGCGTCATTTCCTGTTATTTTCTCCATTTTTTGTTAAATTGTTTACATTGAACTATCCGCTAAACTAAATTTGATAGACCATATACTAACTATATTGAAATATTTATTTAACAAATTAAGATTAATCCATTGTTGGTTAATACTATCAACAACTCACAAGATCACTTTTGTAATTTAGGTCCTGCCCAGGAACTTGTAGAGAAACCATTTTTTGAGACAATAGCTAAGGCATTAAGGCCTGGTGGAGTTCTTTGTAATATGGCAGAAAGCATGTGGCTTCACACACACCTTATTCAAGACATGATTTCCATATGTCGAGAAACATTAAAAGGTTCTGTACATTATGCATGGGCAAGCGTTCCGACATATCCAAGGTAGTTACGCCATTAAATTTTCTGGTATATAGTATTTTGTTCTACTTAAAAATTCCTCTGAATCTATTTTTAAGTTTTTCCTATTTCCCATGTCTTTTGTTTCTACATGGTGTAAGAGTAAGTAATTTTTATTACCATTGCATACTTACACCTATTGAAGTGGATCCCACTGATGAGGGCCTACTATAATTGTGAGAATGAAAATATGTTGGTGTGATGCTGGAAATATTCTTAGGAAACAAGACCCTTTCTTTTTCTACTCATTGATAAAAATGCTACAAATTTGTATAGAAGAAGTTTCAAATTCAGGTAAGTCAACCGTAGCATTTCGGGATTGTGTATTGCAATAGTGCGTTTCAAGGTTTAGCAGTAGGTTTTCACGTTACCTTAATTAGAGGATTCACTTTTGGTATGATTGTTGTATTTTTGGCTTAGGAAATCCAATATTTTTACTTATAGGTTGACATTTTGGAACAGTGTAGCTGTAACTTGTAACAACTAATCTGTGCCTTGGCAATTGCAATATCCCATATCAAAATAGTAAATCTGTTATTTTCCTCTTAAGAAACATGATTACCCTTTTGGTTTATCTTGATAATATTGGTGATTGTGTTGCTTATCCTCTCTCTTTCTCGACGTGCAGTGGTATAATAGGATTTGTGTTATGCTCAACAGAGGGGCCGCATGTTGATTTTGTGAATCCCATCAATCCCATTGAAAAGTTAGAAGGTGCTGATGAGCACAAAAGAAAACTTAGATTCTATAACTCAGAGGCAAGTATATGGTCCATATATCTTTTATTTATTGGATTGAATGATCTAATTTCTCTTGCAACAAATTATATGCCTTTGAGGGTGAATATTGGAACTATTTTTGGTAGCAAAAGCTTGAAGCTATTTTTGTTAATTTCATCTAAATTCTGCACTGGTTGTCAATGCTCTGTATATTGTGACCAAAATGCTTTATTCCTTTCATTTGAGTTCTTGTCTTTCATGCGAGAAAGATCTCACGACCCTTTTCTTGTGCAGATGCATTCAGCTGCTTTTGCATTGCCTGCATTTCTTAAGAGGGAGGTGAGCTTGCTCCGAGCGTAACCAAACATGTCTGCATTTGTAGCCTCAAAATGATCAATTTTGACGTCATTGTCATACAGAGAAGTCTCGCGTGACGTTAATGAACCACTAGTCATTTGGGTAAGTAGACCAGTGTGGGAGAGTTAGGAAGCTGGTGTGATTATTATTGTCATCCAATTCTGTTTGTGAAGCCCGTTTAGCTTTGTTGAACTCTGGTCCTGGATGTCCATGTCTATTTTACCATATTAACCTTATTTTAGTTGCTTTTACACATGAAAGCACGCAATACCAATTATAATGTATTGACATAATCTGCCTTTGCCATATGAGTATGCATTTTAAAGAAATTTGATATCGCATTGAAATTTGAAACTGTTTATATGGCTCGTATGAATTTTATCGGAAATATGGGCAAGTCATGAATGAGAATTTGATTGAGCTTCCTGTGCCGAAAACCTCTGTTTGGGTTGTTAGTTGCTTGTCCAAACTTGTTTTGGCGGTTGTGATTCGTAACATTTGAAGATGGAAGGAATAAAACTTGTCCAAAGTCTTGTTTTGGATTACTGAGTATTGTTACAAAGGTGTATATAAAGTATGTTTTTTTGGCAAAAGAAGTAAGCTAATAGCAGACAAATTTACAGTTTTAGTAAACTGCTTGAAGTTGCTGCATTTAGAGCCCATTTGGATAAACAGCTTAATTAACAACTTCTGGCATAAGCGCTTATTGTATAAGTGTTTATGCATAAGCTGTTTATATAATAAACATAAACAATAAAATAACGTTAAAAGCTATTTTTTTATAAGCTATAAGCTGTTTTCATAAGCTATCTCGAGGAGCTTATGGAAATTAGTTGAAAACAGTTTATGAACAAGTCATAAGTTGTTTCCATAAACTCACCCAAACAGTTTCGTAAGTATTTATAGTAGTAGATAAGCTCAAATAAGCCGATCCAAACGGGCCCTTAGACTACCTCTACAGATTCAACATCTAGTCATATCATTTCCATCAACCATCACGATCCACGAAGGGAAAAAAGCAGAAAGTAGAAAATGTTCATTTTCCAACCGACTCATTCACGAACGAAAAAATTTAGTGGCAACCATATACTTATATCCTCACCAAAAAGACATATGCTTGTATATACAACTTCGTAATTGTTATTTTTATACACATTTTATATCTTACACTAACTTAAACAATAAAATAAATAAATAAATGAAATGACATTTTGGTCTTCCTATCAAAAGTTCACGTCATTTTAATTTTTCAATTCTGTCACATCCTTTCTTATCTAACATCCATATCCATTGATCAAACTATTGTTCTTCATCAGTAAAATCAGGTTCAGCAGGCTTCTGAAGCATCATGGGTGGTAGTCTCTCTGGTACCCTTGTCTTTCTTGTGCCATTTCTACGTATAGCTCGAAGTGCATTAGCAGCAAATCTTGAAGCATATATCGTAGCACCAAGACTAGGTGAGCTACCACCTGCTTTAGCCAATGCATCTTGCAACCTATTCTCCTCTTCCTTGAGTGACTCTTCAAGCTTCTTTTTAGTATAGCGTCTCCAAGCTGCTTGTATGAAGCACGCAGCCCATGTTCGCCATTGTTGCGAGTAGAATCTGAAAGTGTGCCGAAGTTGCTTACTGTGAAGGCGCCGGAACTGAGATGCAACAAACTTTAAGTCTTCAGCTTTTAGAGCAAAGGCTTCTACTTCTAAAAGAGTTCGGACAGTTCTGGTTGAGATGGGGAGGTTAGATGATGAATGAGGATCTAATGCCCAATTTAGAAGCTCCTCCCCACAGAAGTCACCAGCCTTGAGGAATTCTGAGTTGAAGAAACCTGTTCTTCCGCCATTTGTTGTCACAGTCAATAACTTGCCTCTCATTATGAAGAGCATCTCATCAACGGGGTCTCCTTCCCGGACAATGCAGCTTTCTTTCGTGTAAAGCACGGGCTTGAGACGGTCACACACAGCATCCAATAGTTGCTCGTCCATTTTCTCAAATATTGGCACCTTGAAGTTCATTCAAGAGTAAAAAAAACTAGTTAATATTATATGAAAATCAACTATTGCTACAAAGCTTCCAATAGTCCTAATGATTGGTTTACTTTTCAAAAATCAATCAGAATGCCTTTTTTGATAAACCTAAATTATTTGAATTATCAATTGGTCCTTTATCAGGAGAAATGACATACACGCACAAACTAATTTTAGAGTAACTTGAACATAACTGTGTTTATGATCTCTCAGAGCAATTCAGTTACAAAAGAAGACAAAAGCTTTATAACCAATGAACAACACACATTCAAGGAGTTCAATCGTGGGCAACAGAAGCAGAAAGTCAGAAATTTTCATAAAACCAATAATTCTACTACTTTTGAACTTAAGTAGATCATCTCTTCCTGACCAATGGATTATTCTATTAATTGCTCACCAACCAAAACGTAATAGAGATAGACTAATACAGGACAAATTTTCATTTTGAGGGACCTACTAAGCATTATGGAAAGATATGTACAGCAAAGAAATTCACAACAACTTTAAGACAAAGATGGCTAAAAAATTTTCCAGAATGAAATGATCGAAAGAAGAAACAAAGTCATAATCATAGAAAAAGAATCTAAATTTCAATAATACAATTTAAAAAAAAATATGGGTAGAAACTTACCCTCCTCAGCAAAGCCAAGCAAAGATGACGCTTAATGTCCCTTCTTAAATCCTTGGGAAGATTACGAATTAAATTGTCTTCGTCAACACCTCTGGTTTCTTGCCATTTGTACTGCTCATGTCGTCTGATTCTCTCTCTCAAGCTGTCAGGGAGTAATCGATGAGACATCCACTGTTCTGCATCTCTCCTTTTCACTCTCATCTCCTCCAATCTTGTGGTAGTCGACTGCAAATATGTCTGTTTCACACAAAAAAAATAGTATAATGGATCAAATTCTAGAAGAAAATATCCTCATAACAGAATGCCCAGGTATCAAACTTTTTTCCAAGCAAAATGCCAAAATAAATGACTGAGGAGCATACTGTACTTAGAATTTAATAGGAAAAAATAATCATAATGTTTGTGGAAGCAGAAGAGTATTAGAATTTAGAAGTATATACTGCACATTCCCAATGTAACTGTAACTCTGTAAGTGCTGTAAAAGTTGATATGGGATATTCTATTTCGTGAGGAAGTCTCCCAAAGTAAAAATATATATCAACTAGCAACAAACAAATTTATAGCCAGAAAGACATAAAACCTGCTATCATTAGCAAAAAGGGGAAGGTCTTGGAAGGAAAGGTAACCAGTTTTTTCCAAATCAACAGATATTACTAGCAAGTTTTATTGTCTCATTAAAAGACACTATATATAGAGACATTCGACACCAACCTGCATGTTTCCAATGAGGAATGCAAATAACACCAAGCCAGCTATCGAAATGAAAATTGCAAAGCAGATTTCCCAAACATAGGTACTTGTAGCCAGGTTCTGACCAAGAGAACTGCAATAAAAGGGACCCCCCAAAAGAGTGTGAGGGAATTTTTAAAGGATGTCAGATAATATCTTGGTAAATATATTCAAAATCAAAATTCAAAAATGCTAAAAGTGTGTTTGTTTCATGACATGCAAACAATTCTGGTGAAATTGGGATGTAATATTCCACAATATAAGAAAGAAGTGTGTTTTGGTGGTCCACAATATAAGAAAGCACAATTTTTAAGGTGTATTAAATGAGCAATCCCAAATATGCCCCTATTTAAGTGGTGTGGTTAAAAATAATGTCATTAATTAGTAGTGTAAATCATCATTTAATGAAAAGGGCAATCTTGGAAAGAAGGTAAAATTTTAGTCTTATTAAATGAGAATAGTTTATTTCAATGTCATTCATTAGTCTGTGTGATGTTGTGTTTTTTCTTATATTGTGGACCGGAGGTAGTATTCATTATCACGTTAAAGGGTCGAATCTTGTATTCTCACAAAAATTCTTAGAATTTGGCTTTAAACCTAACCCAACCCAAAAAAACAGCTTGTAAGCAGAGCACTATCCAAGCCTTATAGCACCATTTAGAGCATATATCTAGGTGATATGGTACTAAACACAAATAAAGTCAGCCCAAAGCTGTCAAAACTAAGGTGCTTATGGGAGGACTGAAATTAATGTGGCATCCAACCCAAAGCTATGGGCCTGAAGCATGGACAATAAATGTGGGCTTAAGCCTAACTTAACGCCACAAAACTAGTTTGTATGGTTTGTTCAAGCCTTACAAGCACTACTTAGGTCATACCTCTGGTGATGTGGGACTAAACACCCCCTCTCACCCAGCACCACAATGAAGGCAGCCCAAATTTGCAACAATTAAGGCGGCTAGGGTGGACCATAATTAAGGTAGTTTTCCAACAGGAATAGAATTTATTTTAAAACTCAACTAACAACAACTTTTCATTTCCACCTCATTTTACCACTTTATATTTTTTATTTTTGAACTAAATAAATCTTGAAAACATTCCTAGAAAATAGAAATATTAAATACAGACCTAACATACATGTGAACTGTACCTAGGAACAATATTCCTAGTAATAGTGTTCCCAAGAACAACATTCTGATTGAAACAAGGACCCCCTATTGATATGAACATACACGACTCCGGAATTGACACTTGAGTTGAGTGACATACCCCTGAAACTCTCACCTCATTGGGACACTAAATAAGTCCAAAACTTAAGTCAGAGCTATTTTCCACTTCTTAGCACCAAATCTGACTATCTAACATATACAAGTTTTATTTTATATAATATTTATATTGATAATAATCACCATTAAAACTACAAGAACAATAGAGACAATTGAATCAGACATGACAAATATACTCACTATTTGCCATTTTTATCTAAAAACATTGTCCCAAACTACCCTTAAGAAACATGTGCAGTTCATAGACAAAAACAACTGGAGCCTAGAGGAAACGTGCACATGTTGAGCATCACACAAATCGATAGGGAGAATACTGTAAACCAATGGCTGTCAGTAAACAAAGAACTATGATAAACAGTTCTACTTCTACACTATGAGCATGCAGACAAATTGAATCCAGGCACAGTTTCAGGTTCCTTGCATGACGTTTGTAGTTTGCATTAACTTAGTTTAGTAGCCACCAAAGTGATAAATACATTGCAAAATATGGTTACTTCATAGTCTAAAAACTAATTGCGCATACTAAAAAAGAGTCAATGAAGCAAACCTCAAATTTCTTAGGCCCCACCAAAAACAATAAAAGAACTTCTGTGGAAAATCTGTTGATTCCACAACCCCAGATTGAAGGGCATCCAGAAAAATCCCAAAATTAAAAAGTGTTGCATTTGGACTCTGTACAGGGCATGAACCATTCAAGAATTTTGAAAGTGCACCCAAACCGTGATGATCATCACAATACATATCTGCCTTGTTACAGGTGCTATTTTTACGACATGCATTTTGCCAGCATGTAGTTTCTCTTTCTATAGAAAACAGGTACCAAAAGGCACCAATAACCTATGAACAATAAGTAAATCAGCAAACAGAAAGATATGCGGATGATATTATTTTGAATTTTCATTTCATTAAGAAAACACAACAATTATATAGGACTTAAATATGCTAAACAACATAAAATGATGTGGATCTGAGAGTTTAAAACAACAATATACATAGAGATGTAAGAAGTATGACACAACTAAACCAAATATTTCTGTAGTGTTGCATAGCATCAGATACAAATGCCCAATGTGTGTGTGTGTGTGTGTGTGTGTGTGTGTGTGTGAAACAGAAGGGTCCAACAAAGGCACACCTCCTTTAATTTTAATACTTCACAGCGACCTTCAGCAACATTCTAATTAGAAGATAGAGAGTGCACATGATTACCAAACATCGACTTGAGTCACTGGCAATTAGAAGCTTTAGACATCTAAAATCAGGTTTTGTATCAAGTGGAAATAAAAGGTCTGAAATATCAATTTTGCACCCAACTAAAACACAAACTCTCCCCTCCCAACAATAGAATTTACAAAAGGCTAGCCTCATATAATTCATGATATAGACATCCTGCATTTATTAAGTTTACACCAATATTCTAATACTGCATCAAGTAATCTACATCTCAGTTATGAAACTAGCATCACTGAGATCATAAACCAGTTGCTGTCTTCATGATCGCCACTAGGGAAAATATCTGAGCCTAAAAAAATTTACTTGTTTAATCTGGTGATCAGGGAAAACGAAATTTAGTAGTAGATAAAATAAAACCACAATACATTCAACATAGACACTTGAAAGCATATGGAATGGAATTTTTTGAAAATAAAATAAAATAAAGAACCAGTGAACTCATAAATACAATGGAAAAAATAATGCATATAGTAGAAGTCCATATAACTGAAATATATTTCAATAGTACACATAAGAAAAAAGAAAACTGCAGCGTAAACATACATGACTTGCGAGCATGTAGAGAAAGAGATTGAATGCAGCGCCGGCCCAAGCTGTTTCAGTGAGAATGCCTGAAGTCCTCGTAACTTCTTTATATAATGGAACTATTCGTATAAACCGTGGCAAATATTGGAAGCAGACAATAAATTTCAGCAAATTTTTTGTATTCAGTGATTCAGAGCCTCTCAACTTCGGTATTATAATTAGAATCACCACCTAGCAATGTAGGAGTAAGTTTTGAGTCAAACTAAGCTTACCAAATGAATCCAATCATATAACTTTTTTTAATCTAAGCCCATGAATCTGTCCCCTAGTTACAATATACGTTATGAGTGTGTCTACATCTCTTGATACTGGACTTTAATACAATCACTTGATAAATTAATGACAGAAGATTTTTCCATACCTGTGGGAGGGGAAGCACAGCAAGAATGTCAATTAAGAAGTATGATGTCAGATATCTCTTTGCTATTTCCCAAGCATCTTCAACCAAAACACCTCTTCCAAATACTCGAGAAGAGGGAGCAATGAATCCAGTACGAAATTGGAAAATTATATGGAGAATATAAAATATGTCAGAGAAAGACCTTAAAACAGTTGCCGTGGTTTCCATTTTTTTGTCCCGTGAGAGACATTTTTTATCATCATCAATCACAGGGACATAGAAGAACAAAGGATCTATCGATACAGCAATCAGACACGACAAGACGAATATTTTGTTCCACTTTTGAAGAAAAGGACCCTGTGGATCGAGAATTTTCTTTCTCGAACTAAAACATCTAGCAAGAAAGCTGGTCTGTGGGATAGATTTGAATGGTTTAGTAATTCCCATTATCCTCTCAGAACTAGATTCCATGCCCCTCTTAAACTTATTGGAAACTGATTTTAGCATAGTTCTAATCCTTCCCGGGCGCGTTACGTGAGTTCCAGGAGAACTGATCTCAAAACCCTTGTCTGAATTCCAATCCTGAAATCTGAACATCATACAAAAAACAAAAACTCAGTCCTTGATTAACCACTAGAGGAAGCTATATCCAGACATACAGTTGCTGCTTAGGTGATAAAACTTGTGATGTTAATAGGGTAACACTACAGGCTGAAGATATGAAAGCATAGTGGCTCTAAGTCTAACAGTCTCAAATCTAAATGGCAAGCAAGAAAATACTCCTTCCATTGACAACTAAAATGTTTCTCAAATACTATATATAACATAAACATGAGAGAGTAAATAAAGGAATGTTATGTAGCATTAAACTAACCTAACAAATTTATCTTGCTGAAAATTCATGACTGTGGCCAAATTCAAATGCAAAGCAGAAGCATATGAGTCCTTGTGATGTAAATCTCTCAGAAAACAGCGAGCTTCTCCATAAACCTCAATTTCTCACAGCCTACAACAAGACGAGAGAGATTTTCAGAATTAATATTAATAGTATTAAATTAAAATTGAATTAAAATAGTTGCCCAAGCAACTAATCATATATTGCGCCGACATGACAATAATCAAAAGCACAAATTCACTAAATGAAATTAGAAAAATTTCAACATATCGCCAAAAGAAAGTCATAAATACTACAGTTCCCCCCAAATTTCAACAGCATAAGGTTGATCAATCACGAATGAAATTCAAAACTATTGTATGAACTACCATGTTAATTAATGTTAAAAACAAAAGAGTAAACAAAGAATATAATAATAATATGAAGAAAAGAATGAGGAAGAAAGAGAAGAGTGAAAAAGTCAAAGGAAGGGAACAGTAAACATTACATTATTTGCATAATAGGATTGGCAAATTGGTGATGAAGTATGAAAAGTAGAGATGAGATATCATATAATTGTGAGAGAGAAGACACCTTGGGTAGGAGTTGGAGTTGGAACACAGAAGAAGGAGAAGAAGAAAGTTCGTGGAAAGCGGCCAATATTTACAGACAGACAGCGACGGAGAAAGAGAGAGAGAAAGTAAGCGTTGCGGTTGAATATTGATGAATGATACAAGAGTCAGTCATAGACATTAGACAGAGAGAGCGAGAAGAGAAAGAAAGCCCTCTCTGTCGCGGGTCCCACTTCCCTTCCTTTTTATTCATTATTCATAAAATCCTAATTATTCGTTATTCATAAAATCCTAATTATTCGTTATATTAAATCTTATCTCCTCTCAACTTGATTTAGGTAGTGTTTGGATGCCATGAAAAATAAGGGAAAAGAAATGAATGCATGGAAAATACAATTTTCAAGATTTTTTCCTTCCTTTGGTTCAAAAGAAAAGTACATGAAGGAAAGAAAAATGTCATTTGGCCCACCAAATTCTATTCCCTCCCAATTTGGAGAGAAAAGACCATAAAAAGTAGTTAACTCTTCAAAATTACAACTTTACTCCTTTTGAATAAATAAATATATCACACATTCTATTTTCATGCATGGTTAATTATGTCATTTAACCAATTTACCCTTTTCTTTTCTCTCCCTTTTCCCTTCTTTTTCTCTCAAACCAAACAACTAAAAAATCATCTCATTTGGTAGAAGTTTCAATTTTTTACCAACATAATGTGGCACAAGTGGTAGATACTTGGGTCCCTTAACCATTTGGTCCTGGGTTCGATCCCTGGCAGGTGCGTATGGAAAAATATTTGTTGGGAGAGGCCAACCCCTTAAATGGATCTCAGATACCTCGAAGGATTAGTCTCCACAGTCGCCGTGGAGGATACATTGGTTTACCAATGTCGAGGCTAATGTATCCACTGCCGAACATAGTGACTAATCCCCTCGCTGGATTGGAGGCACCTCGAAGGAAATTTTAATTAATATAACTTAATAATTTTTGACTGATTAATTTAATATTTCTTATCAACTTTTCACTTATTGTGGTTAAAAATTTAAGATATCTATCGATCTTTGTTTTAGTCTCTCAACAAAGACAAATGTACTAGTTAATGGTAGCCCAATCAAAGACTTCAACGTTCGTCTCAAGAAGGAGCTCAGTTGGCAAGCTAAGAGACATGAAGGAGTTGTAATTTGTAAGAAGGATGTCTGAGGTTCAAACCTCGGAAATTAACATTCGCCCACCTCCACTAACATTTGCCTATCATAAAAAAAAGACTTCAACGTTCAAATAAGTCATAGACAGGGAGATCATCTATCTCTTTTTTTATTTCTTATTGTGGCTGAAGGTTTGTCCGTGTTGGTTGGGAGAGCTGCGGACATCGGGGTTTTTCATAGTTACTCATTTAATGATAGTCTCTGCTTCTCTTTTGTGCAATTTGTTGATGATACTATTGTGATGAGGAAGACTACTCAGGACAACCTGTGGAGTATCAAGACTATTTTAAGGAGTTTTGAGCTTGTTTCGGGCTTAAAAGTTAACTTTCATAAAAGGAAGCTTATTGGTGTTAACATACAGGCTGATTTCTTAGAGGCATCTTCAGTTTTTCTTAATTGTAAAACCAAATCAATTCTTTTTAAATTTTTTGGGGATTTCGGTGGGTGCTAATCCCAGGCGACGTCAACTTGGAAGCCGGTGTTGGATACGCTTCGTAAAAGACTCTCTTCGTGGAAAGGTCGCACTCTATCTATTGGTGGTAGGGTAACTCTCATTAACTCGGCCTTAAATAGTGTACCTCTATATTTCTTTTCTTTTTACAAGCACCGAAGGTGGTTCTTAATGCTATGATTATGATCCAAAAGGATTTTTGTGGAGAATTAATGAAGGTGATAGAGGAATGTATTGAGTTGTTTGGGAGAAGGTTTGCAAATCAAAAAAGGAAGGGGGCTTGGTATTAAAAATCTTGAATTATTCAATATTGCCTTGTTATCTAAATGGGAGTGGAGGTATCTAGTGAGTGGATGGTAATGCAAGCTAGAAGGATTTATTATTATATAGACATGGTGATGTCGCTTCTTTGTTTTTACATGGTCCCAAGATGGCTAATCACGGTGGTGTAAAGGACTCCTTGTGGTTGCAAGGTTTGTTGTGTTTGGGAGCTGACTCGTTTAACGATGGATGGTTCGGTTCGTACATCAGACATGGGTTGGGGGACAGTTCTTCTATTAATTTATGACAGCACCATTGGTTGGGTCATGCACCATAGTATTTAGTGTTTTCAAATTTGTTTGCAGGTTGTGAAGCCCAACATGTGAAGATTGTCGAATTGGGTGTGTGGGTTCATAACATGGCATTGGCGCTTACCGTGCCCAATTCGGGCTGCGGAGGCCGAATCATTGAGTGTTATTTTGATGGAAGTGAAGCTGATTCAAGACAGGGAGGATAAGTGGAATTGGACACCGGATGCTATGAAAAATTTCTCAATGCGATCTTGTTATAGTCACTCGATGCAGTTGTATTCCACCGTGGACGAAGTTGGGAATGAATTACATGATGCGTTAACGGTTCTTTGAAAAACTATTATCCCTTCAAAAGTCCTAATTTTTGGTTGGAGGCTGTTCAGCGGTTCACTCCCCACTCGCTCTCTTCTTCTTCACAGACATGTTACACTTTCTGAGGATGATGTCTATGCCCTTTTTGCATGGAGAAGGGAGAGGAAGTCGGCCATTTGTTCCTCAAGTGCAGGTTCACTAAAGAAGTTTGGTCTCACATCTTGACTTGGATGCAGGAACCTATTTGTGATTTTTCCATTATTCTTGATCACTTCAGGTGGGTAGGGACAAATTGTGTTGGGACACTACAAGAATAAGTTGAATTTCCAGCCAGGATTTTCTGGCGAATTTAAGGCGTTGTCGGCGGATTGCATCCCACAAAAATTTACCAGCAGATTTTCTGGATTTTCCAATGGATTTATTCCCTCCGGTAAATTTTTGGCGAATATTTTCTGTCAAAATTAAAATTAAAAAAACAACAACAAAATCCGCCGGTACCGTACTTTCCGGCAGATTGTTGAAAGAAGCGCGAAATTTGAAATTTAAAATTCCCCGGAAATGCGTTAGAATCCGCCGGAAAGTCGCTACCAATAAAATCCGGCAGATTGTTGAATGAATATGGCTATTCATGTTTTGATATTATGAACCATTGTAACTCTACATGAAAGGGTAGGTCCCCTCTCCACTTTCTCTATAAATATATGTCTTGGGACATATGTGAAGACTAATCCAATAATGCCAAAATGTCACATTATATATGCTTACCCATCAAAGCATGAGAAAGAAGGGGAGGAAAATCCTATCCTTGATAATTGATATTCATGAGCATCCAATTGCATCAAACACACTATTTAATAATGGCTACAATAGGTATGTTCTATAAACCCTCTTATTTATTATTCATGGTGTCGCAACTAAATATCAATCTTGATAATTCATGGCAGAATAAATCTTTACATCTCTGTTTTGTTTCGCTTCGTTTGCACCACGTGGCCGAGATTAGGTTGGCTTGGTGAATCGTTTCTCTTCCCTTCCCAATGCTTGCAAGTGTGTTAAATAAAGCTAAGTTTCTGTATATCTTTTGTTGATAATCATCATATTTACTTCATGAAGCTAATTTTCTCCTTATCTATTGCTTATAAACATGGTTTCTTACCTTCTATTAGGCTAATTATCTGGTCCATATCTCTAGTATCACATCATATCTCCTTCAACTTCATAATTTATAGCTTAATTAACCCACTACACTACCTTTTTCTTGTTCTTGTTTTTTATTTATTTGTTCCATTCCATTGTTATCTATTGTAAACGAAAGAATGTTTGTGTAAGACATTTTCTCGCAACTTTCGAGATGCACTTGGGCATTAATGACATTGCCACCACCATTACCTAGCGGCAAGAAAAAGAGGTCATCAAATGCATTGGAATTTGATGATAGAAAAAAGCACTTTGATGTTTCCATAAGTGTGGCTGCTAAGAAACTGAATGTGGGATTGACCCATTTGAAGAGAGGATGCAGGGAACTCAAAATCACAAGGTGGCCTCATAGAAAATTGAAGAGCTTAGGATATTACTCATCAAGGTACCATCTTTCTTTGAACCATATTCACTTTTAAAAGTCTTAATCAAGCTTGCAAAACAAATTAACATTACTAATGGGGAATGAATGATAATTACAAAAAAGGTTTAACCTTTCTAGTTTAATTGTAGTTTGTACTTTGAGAAGATAAAGTAACATGAAGATATTTTTTCTATGTATGTCAAAAGTTTAATTAATCATTGGTTTGTTTGTTGTGTGATACTACATTATAGGAACTTGGTTTCTTCTATTAGTCCTTGGTTTCTTTGTTCTCCTTATCTATTGTTCATCATATTTACCTCATAAACGACTTCTGAATTGAAAATTTTAAATTTTTTTTATTTTCATGTTCAGAAGTCGCCTCCTCCAGGGTGACATCTGAACTGTGTTTTTTATTTTCCCTTTTCTTCTATATTAATTAAAATAAACTAAATTTAATTAATTTAGAAAATTAATATTGTTAATTCTAAATTAATTATAAATTTTATGGTAAAAAAATTATAACACATTAATGTATTTAAAAGTGTCAGCAAGATCTCGTGCATCCAAAATTGTCGGCAACATCAAGACCATTGAAAAAACACAAAAAAACTTTTTATTTTATTGTAAAAAATTAGTTTTTTACTACGTTTTGACCAATTTTAATCATATATTTTTATTTTTTACTCTAAAACTACCGTGTCTAAGACATGTATTAGAATCGTAAGAAACACTAAAAAGCACTTTTTTAGTATAGAAAATGAGTTTTTTACTATGATTTGACTACTTTTTAATCTTTTTTTTTCCCGTTTCGCCAAAAAATAAGATCCACATTACAAAACTACCGTATTGAGTTATGAAATATGAGTCATAGAATTAATTTAAACATGTATTATAATCGCAAAGAACACTAAAAAACACATTTTAGAATGGTTAATGGACCCCAAGTATCTACCATTTGTGCCATATTATATTGGTACAAATTTATCTTTTGAGCCCGCTAATTGATGTGTATTCAAAACAAAATGGATTAGATTCGATTGGAAAATGCTTTGCTGAATTTATTGCTCCGGGGAAACATAATCAGGTAAGTAGGGATCGATGATCTTGGAGTTCAATGTTGCACACAACATACTTCGTGTATCAATATCATTGTATGTAACAGAGAGTAGTATAGACTATAGTGTATGCAAATTGAAGCAAAATGACAAATATACAACTGAAAGGCAGAAAGGGCAACATATATATATATATATATATATATATATATATATATATATATATAAGAAAAGAACAATGCTAAATATGACTTCTTTTGAATTTTAGAAAAATTAACAATGCTAGTTCAAATCGAATGCGGAAAATGGGATTTAAACTATATGCAACAACTTATGCAAACAATAACAATGACAGAAACAATTATAATTATAATTATAACGATAATCAAATCTGCGCGTGATAATAGCAAGTGCGATGACAATTAACAATTATAAAAGAAAACGCAAAGTAAAGATAAGGGATAATAGTACACCATGATTTTTACGAGGTTCGGGATAAAAGCCCTACGTCCTCGGCCTCTGGCTTTGCAACCTTCGGACTTGATAATAACCACTATATGAGAAGATACTTCTTCAACGTCTTACAAGCAACTTCGCTATAGCTACCACGCCAATCTCAATTTTCCCCAAATTGAGAACCCAAGCTCCCCGCTAAGGATTTCGTTACAATTCAATCTCCCCGATTGAATTACCCAAGAAAACTTCCCAGGATTTCACAACAACCAATTATAGATGATTACAACTGAAAGCTAGGATCCAATCACTCAAACAATATAACACGATGTAGTTGAGAGAGATGAGAGATTTTGAAACCCTAGATGAAGAACGTGAAGAAAGAATGTGACGGTGAGTGTTTGCGTTCTTTTCTTTTTGATTTGTGTGTTGTGTTGTTTTTGATCGTAAAAACCCTAAGTCCTATTTATATGGATTGTAAAAATATGACCGTTGAAGCACTTTTTAACTCAAATTTGATAAGTGAAGAATCGATTGATTGCTTGAAAGAAATAAGTTGAAAATCGACTTCTTGCTTAAAGAAATAAGTGAGGAATCGATTTCAAGCTTTAATGAAATAAGAGAGAAATCGATTGCTAGTTTCAAAAACATGTTGTGCTTCCAAAAAACAAGTGGAGAATCGATTCCTTACTTAAAAGAAGAGAAGAGAAATCGATTTTGAGCTTCCACAATAAGTAACAAAATCGATTTAGTGCTTAAATACACAAAGTCATCAATCGATTGTTTTCTTTCCAAAACAAGTTCTTTCAAAACCAACTTAGAATGGGGAAATCGATTGTTGGCTTTTAAACACAAGGGGTAAATCGACTTTCCACTTAAAAAGCAAGAGGGAAATCGATTCTTAGCTTAAAGTACACAAAGTCATCAATCGATTGTTTTCTTTCCAAAACAAGTTCTTTTAAAAACAATCAAGAAGTGGGAATCGATTGTTGGCTTTTAAAAGGAAGAGAGAAATCGATTATTGGCTTAAAAGGGAAGAGATAAATCGATTCATTGCTTTAAAAATAAGTGGGAATCGATTTCTAGCTTTATGTACCAAATCAAGAATCGATTCTTTACTTCAAAAACAAATTCTTTTTAAAACACTAACTCATGAATCTATTTTCTTTAAAAAAACAACAATTCAAGACTCAAACTATTTCTTTAAAAACACTTTGTGCCTAACCTAATTAAACATGGTTTTATATAAAATATTTTTCCAAGACAGTTCAATTTTAAAAGATCATCTCTCAACTACAAAAGTTATAAAGCAGAAGTGACGGGATCTTACACGCGTCCTACGCAAAGCAATATAACACATAAGTCTTGAACGCTTTAGTAGTTTCTCCTCCGAGCTTCTACACTTTAAGATATCATGTCAAGCGCTTTGGTTCATGCTCTGTGCTTTGGTTCATGCCCTGCGCTTTTGGTTCTTGCCCTGTGCTTTGGTTCAACTATAACCATTAGTAAATCGAGTGTAATTTGTTATCATACAAAACAAAGAATGTTTGACCTTGGATCAACAGTACTCCCCATTAATGTTGATAGGATTTATTTATTGAACAAAAATACTCCTTTCTTTCGAGATCACATCAGTGTGACTTAGAATTTTTTGACACTGCTAGTTAATTAAAGTTAAATCAAAAAATTATATCAAGATTAAATTAAAAACTGTGTTATGGCCTTATTATATTTCTTGGAGTTGGTTTATTTATGTGGTAGGTAGACGATCTAGTTATTCCGCTACTTCATGAAGGCATAATGTCAAACTGTGTATAAACAATATGTAGTTGTTATTTTGAGCACTTCTAGTGTTTGTTTTCAATGAATCATTGCTTATCGGGGAAAAAATACATAAAATCCACCGTCTTTCATCTTCTATGCTTGCCCAACTCCCCCTTTTATTTTCTTTTTTGCTTTTGTATTAAGCCATTAATCATTTTCTCTGTTTTCTAACATTTTATTGGGGTATGTATACATAGTTTCAAATTTGTTACACATAAGTCCTTTTTTGGACTTTCCGTTCATTTGACTTAAAAACCGATGATATGTCCATTATATGCCGATATCACACATGCATCGGTTAGTTTGGCGTGGAGAGTACTTATCTTGTGTGGATTATATATAATGAAGTGTCATTTTAAATCATTTAAACAATTAAAAAATGAATTAAACAACCAATTAAGATAGGGAAAATCTGGATTCGTATTAAGAAAGGGAAAATCTAAGTTCGTAAGAAGAGAGCGAAAAAGTTTACACTAGGGTTCAGAATAGAAATCAAAGAGTTTACTGCGAAGGCAAAGGGAATTGAAGGTTTCACAACGAGAGGTTGACGGCCAGCGGACGGTTCACATACTTAAATGGCCAAATTGAAACATAACATCTAGTTTCACTAAATACCTAACCATAAATTAGGAGACTATCATCCTTTTAACCACACAAGGCGAGTGCCATTAGTGCAATTGTTCTTAGAGCTCCTTCCATATGGCTAAGGTCAATGATGACTACTTCCATATGGTTAAGGTCGATGATGACTACGCAATACCAGCATAGGATTCTTTGTAATGGAGTTTTAAGAGTCGACAAACAACATTGTTGTTGTTTACTATGATTCTATTATGAATACAACCTATTGTTGTGTAATTTACGCACGCAAAATCATATAAAATCTGAATATTTTACATTGCGTGTACCTAGAGAATAATAACTTAGTGTGCATCTTAATGCTGATACATTAGGTATTTCTTTTGTTCGGCCTTAGCCATGTTTTTTTTATTTTATCTTTTGTAACCAAAAAAAATTGTCTTGCGTGAAAATATTCTCTGCATTTTCAAAGGACACTGCCACTATCATCTACGCGCGAAAGCACATTCGGCGACCTTCAATTGAGATATTCCAACTCCAACACCACCTCACTATCTCAATTGCAGCTCCAGTCTAAGTTTTGCGTTCCGACCACGTTTACAAAGCTTCTAGTGCAACAACCCTCTCTCCTCCCTTGTTTGAACGAATTTTCTTTCCTCTTGACAAACCCTTCTAATCTGCATATCTTTTAGTGGCTTATTGATGGTTCTAGTTTTTGTTTGCAACGCCATCTTCTCTCGCTATTGGATCATATTATGGCGACTTCTCCTCCCCCCGACGATCATCTCGATGGTGACTCTTTTCCCATATATGAATCATATACGTGGTGACTCTTTCCATTGGTGATTATTCTGGCGGCGTTTTCTCTTCTCACTGACCATTATTTCTGCGATGCCTGTTTTCACCAACAATCTCAGTGGTGACTTGTGTTGGTTATGACTCACACTAGCCAAACTTGTTAGTTTGAAATAATTATTAGACCATGTGAAAATTATTACTCCCTTTATTCCTTATTACTTGTCGCTTTTGTAGAATCTCCAAAAAAATATTTAACTACCTCCCACAACAGTTTAAGGCAAGAGTATACGAGAAAGAAAGAAAAATCAAATACAACTTACAGTGTGTTTGATTGGTGCACTTGTAAAGGAGAACTTGAGCCCCTTATATAGCTTCGGCCTCCTTCTTCATTCATAAAACTAGGCAATATAGGACTATTATTTCAAGATGTCCAATTTACAATCAACTCCAACAGTTGGAACATCTCAATTAAAGGCCGCCAAACGTGCTTTCGCGTGTAGAGGATAATGGCGGTGTCCTTTGAAAATGCAGAGAATATTTTCACGCAGTCCTAGAAGGGTAGCTCACGTATGGGGTTCGAACCCCGCTCCCCCCTCCCCCCTAACTACTAACACACTAATTTCTAACCACTTTGCTTATAAAAAGAGAGAATGTTTTCACGCTTGTCAATAGTTATTATGCTCTAAGTAAGTTCATTAATAGAACAAACGCCATATAAAATATGCAGATTTTGTATGATTTTGCGTGAGTAAATTACGTACACAAAAGTAGGTTTTTTTTGTCTAGACACTGCGTTAGATATAATATTTAGATATAATAATCAAATTAGTTTTTTTTTTGACAATTATAATCAAATTAGTTTGATATTGAGTTTTTCGAGTGTTACTTTATATAAAAAAAGTAGTTTGCTATGATTGACTAGAAAATGGTATCCATAGTAATTTACTTTGACTTCTTATTAGGCCATAAAAGGGGTCTTTATATACCTAACGTAACTTTGTGATGGATCTGTCCTATTACCTACATACTAGTAAAGTACTAGTCTTGAAAATTAATAGGGTGGCAAATCTCTTACTGTTCCCATCCAGACCGGCCAACATATATATTCGCTCGGCTCCACCCTCCCTGATGACTAACTGATTGGCATCAATCATATTACTTAGATATACTAGTATTTACAAATTGCTGCTAAGTAATGATTACATGTCATATTTAACTTAAGCAATCATATCAATTAGGATTAGAACTATCAATTACAATTTATTGTATTTATTTTGACAATGAGCACAATCTTCTTTGCATTTTTTTTAAAAAAAAAAGCCAACTTAATTAAAGCATTCAGACTTTAAAAAAGGTAACAACTAAAAAAATATCCAACTTAAACCTTACTAACTTAAAAATAGGCAACACTTATAATTCATTTTAGGTCACATTCCTTAATTTTTCTGGCTGTGCCCCTCAAAGAAGTGCTACAGCTAGGTTGTAATTGGTGACAGAGGAGGGAAGTTATCGAGAGGTTGGGAGGGAAGAAAACCAATGTAAATGTGTACTATAGAATTCCTCATTAAAACTGCTTTATGGTAAAAGAAATATTAACACTACGTATTACGTATTCCATTATTTTTAACGGGATTCAACATTGTGCTATTTTTTTTAACGCATCAAAACAAGCCTAAACGCATGAAAAAATAAAAAACACAAGTTATTTTTGAGTTATGCTTCAAATTTTATTTACCAAGTAATTGATTCCCAAATCCCAATCAGGGGTGGGAATAGACTGGGCGAGCTAGGCTTTGCTTGGTCTGAGCCTGGCCTGTGGCCTATCATAGGCCAAACTTTTAGACTTAGCATGACCTTTGCGAAAGCCTGGCAAGACCTGATAGCCTATTTCACAACTTTTTTTACAAAAACCTACAATCTTTAAGTGATGTATGTTTTTTGTAAATAATGAAAAAAACTAAGAAATTAGTAAAATTAAGTTCTATTTTATATGACATCCTATTTAAATTCTATTTTATAATAATAATAACTTTAAATATGTTAACAATGAATGTAGGTTAATAGTTTAAATTAACATAAAAATTAGCAAATTTATTATTTAAATGAAATACAAAATTTAATACAATAATAATAATAATAATAATTTTTACTTAAATAGGCCGACCTAATAGGGTTAAAAGACTTTTTCAATGGTCTGTGGTCTGACCTTTTTAGCTAAATAGGCTTTTAAAAAGCCTAAGTCTTATCTGTTTAAATAAAAAGTCTGGTCTGGTCTGGTCTGACGTAAGCTGAGCCGTAGGCCCCCGTCGATCGGTCTGGCCTATTCCCACCTCTAATCCCAATCCTAACTGCCTCAGTTATTTGTACTTGACTGCTGGTTAAGCGCGTTACATAAGAATAGTAATGTCTCAATAAAGTAGCTCAATTGGCGAGCTAAGGGGAGTTGCATAAAGGAGGTTCAGAGTTCAAACTTCGGAAACTAACATTCCATCACCACCACTAACATTTGATTTAAAAAAAAAACATAAGAATAGTAATCCATTAACTGAAAAATTTGAAGAGCAATTCAAAATAACAGGTGCTTGAAGTCAGATTAGTTTCCTAATTTATAAAATAGTCCTTCCCTATATTTTTATGTAGTGTTTCTTTACATGCGCCAAGGACTGACTGTTAAGTTAAATATCCCAAACCCACGTTCAAGGTCAGAGGGTCGTGAACTCTCGCCTCTTGTAATTAGCTTTAAAACATGCTTGCCTCAACTTCTTCATTTCTTGATTCATCCCCAAACTCGGAAGTTTTTCGAACATCTTTTTGTGCTTCTCCAACATGTCAATCTCATTTGCCAAATCCAGTTCCTGTAATGTATCACACAACAAACAAACAAACCACTCACCATTTAATTTTGACAATAAACAAATAACTAATGACATACATATATAGAATAATATCTCCATCCTAATTTATCTTCTCAAGTACAAATTAAACTAGAAAGTTTGAAGCTTTTCTTGAATTATCATTCATTCCCGGTGGGTCCTATTGTTCATTCCTTTTGGAACCTAGACTATATATGACCATTTGAGCATGTCATACTAATTCCTTCGTAACTAAATATACATGTATCAAATCTAAATGTTAAATACGTCATTGAACATCATTGAACACAAACAAACAAAAAACAAAAAATGGGTAAACTAAACAGTGTTGTGTAATACACACTAGACAAGACAACAAAGTCTATCTACATACACTCCCTCCGTCTCATAATAATAGTCACTTTAGCAAAGAAAAGTTGTCTCAAAATAATTGTCGTTTACGACTTTCAATGCAATATTAATTGTTTTTTTTTCCAATTGTACCCTCTAATTAAAGTAATATTCATCACTCCCAATGTTTGATAAGGATAATTTGATAAAAATACTACTCTCTCCTCCTTTTATATTCTTTTCTTAATATGCGTGAAAAGAGCTAAAACGACCATTATTTTGAGACGGAGGGAGTATCAACTTTGAAAGTCGCGAGAGAATGCCCCACACAATCATTCTTATGTTTCTTTACAACATAGTATAACAGTGGGATGGAATAATAAAACAAGAACAGGAACAAGAATGTATGAGGAATGTTTGGTTTGACGGTGGGAGGGTCTAGAAGTGCTTTTAGCACTGCCTTTAAAAGCGATTCTTCTCTCCAAAATTGATTCTAGAAGAACCTACTCCACGTAGCTTTTTCCTTTAGTTGAATCGGTTTTAGAGAAAATTCCTCTGGGCCTTTTACTTATAGTGATATATCTCCAAAGGCCCATTTCTTTGTTACTTATAATTATATAATTTAGATCACCAAAAAAAATATAATTTTAAATGCTTTGCTGGTGACTAATCAGAGTTTTTGCCACACCCAAGATTTGAACTCGAGACCTTGGGGTGGGATCCAAGTCCAGTTACCACTTGGACCAACCTATGTTGATTGTTAACTTTTGTTTTGGCTTGTAAGTGAAAGAAAAAAGAATTTTTGTCTTGATTTATATATATTCTCTAATTTTAATTTATATTTTTGATATGCTTATTTAGTATTCTTTTTGTTATCCATTTTAACAAATTTTAAGCTGAGACCTATTTTAGTAGTTTCACACGTAAAAACAATTCTAATCCAACCTATTTAAACAATAAAGATTTATAAAAATCCCTTTTTCAATAAAGGTATCCAAATAAAAATCATGCAACATTCAAGTCAATTTTAACTAAAATCAATTCTATCAGAACCAAACATACACGTAGTGCGGTGACCGGTGAGTTAATTAAGCTACTACAAATTTTGAAGTTATTTTTAATTTAAAGAGTCTTGCTAAAACCTTCTGATACAAACTTTCCTTAGGGATAAATCATCAGAAAGAAAAAGAGTACAAGCAAGACCAAGGGGGACTAGGCCGAAACCCTTGTCAGGAAAACAAACAAACACAAGAAACAGCACTACAGCATAAAAGAAAGCTAAGGAGGCCAAACCCCAAAGATAAATCATCTAAATCTGAAATAAGGAAGACTTTGTCTATTACGACAAAAGTCATCTAAAATGAAGTTCGGAGGCAAACTCCACCAAGTATAAATTCTACTAACTAGGCCAAAAGCAGCTAATTTATCAGCGCAACGGTTTCCTTCTCTAAAAATATGAGAAACACATCTTTTTAAAAATAAAAATTGTAAGTTCTTTGAGGAAGCTGAGTAACTGAGTTAGTGTAAAAAATCATTCGTATTCTTTCATTCGTACAGCTGGTTCATGATATTGTTCATTCAAGCTAGCATCATCTTGATGCATAATACTTTTAACTGTATATTTTAGCTTTGTATTACATTTTCTGGTATATATTAAGGCGATGATCGCCTTCTTTTTTTTTTTGAAAAAAGAAAGCTTATATCATTTCATTCATAATCAAAGTGGTAATACAAATCGGACTACAATTATAAACTTCGGAGCTAGCAAATTCCCTTGATGCTCTAGCTAGTATATGAGCAACAAGGTTAGCTTGCCTCCGGATGAAACTAACCGAATAGTTTTGTGTCGAAGATAATAAAGCTTTACAATTTTTCAAAATTGAGCCAAACTCGGTAAAGAATTACACACTCCTCGGATGCCATCTACCACTGCTTTACAATCCAGCTCAATGGTAACTCTTTGGATGTCTAATTCTTGTAACCAATTGACTGCTAATAATAATCTCATTGCCTCTGCTTCCTGTGGTTGTGGTACTCCATAGAACCAGGCTGACTTCGCTTTGACAAACAAACTATCACTGTCACGGATACATAGACCAACACCGAACCTATTATCCTCAAATAAAATCGCGTCCACATTACACTTAACAAAACCCACTGCCGGCCAAACCCAACTAGCAGTTACCTGCGCATGAGGAGCTCTCCTAGCCTGCTGCCAATGATACAATTCCATTACGCTAGTAACTGATAGCTTGACTGGTTTAACTGTGTTCTCCCATATTTTTTCGTTCCTCCTCTTCCACAAGCACCAAATAATCATTGCCACGCTAGTCCTAACACCATTAGCTATTGTTGCTAAAATGTTAAAAATGGCAGATTTAAAGTCATTTTGATCCATAATACTTTTAACTGTATATTTTAGCTTTGTATTTCATTTTCTGGTATATATAGGAGATGATTGCCTTCTATAAGTAATTTTGTACGTTCAACTGTCCTAGGCACCATGGTGTGCTTGGTGTGTAGCTTAAGGACACCCCTAAGTATTAAACAACTTTTGTATCCTCATTTTGGAAACTTTGAAGAAACAGAAAACACATTTGTTTGATAATAGAGAAGCCATCTCTAGGGTTCTTTGAATAACCAATTAGAATCGTATCAAGAGCCTCTTACTCTTATGGTGATTCTCATGTGATATCATCATCTTTGATGTGGCAATTTCTTTATCTCATTGCCTAATTTTATTTGAATGTTTCTTTTCCCACAGCTCTTTTAATCCTTGGTGCTATTTTTTAATTCAAGAAATCACTTTGTTAGATTCCTCGTCTCACGTGATTTCAACTTGGTCCATATCACAAGGGCTACACTAAAGAGTTTGCAAAAAGTGGTCATTCTCAAAATACTTTTAGTAATTAAGTTGTAGGGATTCATCGACAAAGGTCTTCTCATTTGTTCCCCCTCTTTCTTTTTCTTCTTCTTTGCTTTTGTCACTTCTTTCTTGTCTTTTTGTCGGTACTATTGGGACTGATTGAGGAAATACACATAGCTTGAGTAAAAGGTGAGTTTGAAGGAGGGGAGGAAGAGGAAGAGGAAGACGAAGAGGAAGAGAAAAGATCATATCATAGATGAGGATGGTGGAGAGAGAGAGAAAGAGAGATTGTGACCATATTGATCTTGAATGCCAGACCCAGTAAATGAATAATAGAGACTTGTGGCGGATTCATAAATTTTATATGTCGTGAGGACAAAAAGTAGTTTAGTATTTTTTATGAAAAAGTATTATAAAGTATTTATAAAATATATAATTTCAGGATTAAAAATAGTAGACTCAACCCTATATTATTATCTAACAAAAAAAAAGCTTATTTTCTCTTTGAGAAATTAAAAATATCAATTTAGTTCTCAAATATTAATCAAACTAGTCATTTTAAAATAACTAGGGGAATTTTAGTCACTCTAAAAATTAGTTTGACTAATACTTTTAGTTTTTAATGACCAAGTTTGTAATTTCCATTTTTCAGAGAACAAATAGGTCTCTATTTTTCGAAAACATTTTCTTGAGTAACTACTCGTTAAAAACCAAAATACTCAAGCTTTTCATTGTGTATATTTAGTGTTAGAAGATACATAAATAATAAAAATTAGAAAAATAAAAAAAATGGAAGATCTAGTGATTAGTGGTTGTTCACGTGAAGGAGGAAGAAAAAATGGAAGAGAACGACAAAAACTAAGTGAGCGACAGTGCACTGTATTATTATGTAGACGATATTGATCGCATCAAATTTAACTAAAGTGTTGTTTCTTTTTACAAAATATTTAACTTAAATGTTGGTCTTTCATGAATAGGGGTGAGAATAGGATGGGTTAAGCTGAACTTTGCATGGTCTGAGTTTGGCCTATGTTGAAAATGCTAGGCCTGAGCCTGAATTGTGGTATGTCGAAAACTCATTACCAACATTTGATTCTCAAATCCCAATTTATTAAACACCACATTGGTAATTAATACTTTATCTTGCATTTTGGTTTTACACTGTTTATAGTATGATTTGTGGGGTAAGTAAATACCATAAAGGCCATAGATTTGCATACATAACTTTTTTCCTACGTATCAATTTTCCACGTTCAATTATTGATCCTTTTCATTAGACCACTATATTTTTATAAAATATAATTAATTTTTAATATTAATTATTTTGGTCAAAAAAATATCAATATTAAATATTAATATAAACAATTATTTTTGGTGAATATAATAAGCTATGTTGTTTGATATTATATAAATAAATGAAGCTTCCTCTTCTCACAAGTGTCCTCCAAAAAGCTCATTTATCCGTTTTAGATTCAACGGTTTTTGATTCTACAGAAATCATTTTTACGAGATGCAGAATCCGCCGCTGCTCTAACTTCACCTTCACAATTCACCAAACAAGTAGGGATTTCAATTTCCCCGATCGACCGAATCATATCATATAATCATTATTATTTGATTGCATAGGCTGTTTACCTGTAAAAATTTGACATGTATCCTTGCACAGCTGATAGCTGGACTTCGTTTCTGTTTTGTGAAAAATCTTCAATGATCTTATAATAAAAAATATCAGTCATAAGTTAGAATTGGACAAACCAGCATGTATAAGAAGGAAAGGAAGCCAATTCTCAAAAGTGTTTATAATAAGGAAATAGCATTCTATCATGAACCTGATGCATTGGGAGGTTCTCATCCTTCTCCTGATTACGAGAATACTTCACACCACCATTAATGACATTAGACACTGCTAAAATCCCTAACCCAAGAACACACATAATAGTATGATGTAAAACACTGCTAAAATCAGGTCAGCACACTTCACCACAAGAACAACCAAGAGAAATATCACTCACTGCATGAATAAGTTGAAACATTCATAGGTTTCATCCCAGATGACTTGGTTGCATTTGGCCGAAAGTAATTTCATATGGTGAATCAATACTATTAGGGGCTGCTTTTCTACCAATAAAAGAAAAACCACTCTGCCAAAACCACTATGTGTTGTTTCTCACTGCATGAAAAGTGAAGTATAAGATCAGCAGACATGCATCTAAAAATTTATTGCTGTTCTAATGAATGGTAAAAGACAAAAGTGCGTGTAGAAAAATACAACATTTGAGGCAAGACAATTAAATTAAAAAAATGGAAGGACAGTGCTGGATCTTACCTTGTCAACCGAAGCCACATTGATAAATAAACTCTGACTTGAAGAGCATGTAAGCTCGCAGAAGAGATTCAAAAAGTTTCTTAAGCATGCTGGACAACCTACAAGAAAAGGAATTGCCTGCCAGAATGTAGAAGGTATTTTACACATCTCAGCAGATTTTCAAAAGGACCATAATATTGAGTGAGGAGCAAGATGAAGTACAAAGATGCAGACTTCCATAAAGGAAGAAAAGATTGAGGTGAATATGAAATCCCCAAGATCATTACAACTTTTAAAGTTCAAAATCAAAGTAGACGTGATGCATCAATTACGCTTACAAGAACAGAAATCAAAATTCATTAACGCATATTACGATGCTGAACATGTAAATGAAGTCACTAATCATGAAAATTCTGGTCATAGAGGAGCCACATCCACCAAGTATGTTGCAGTTACCTTGTTTATGTTGAAAAGACATGTAAACATTCATTTTCATTCTTTTGAGAATAATAAATTGATGGTTATTTTGCAGATATTTTCTGAAGGCTGGATATGCTGTTGTCTTTCTGTACCGCAGGTAAATTTCTGGTCCTTTAATTTGCATTGTCTTGTGTTTGGTATGTGTTGATTACCAATATATATTCACGCAGGGGAAGTTTCCAGCCATTTTGCAGATCCCTTCCTGATGATCCTTTACTTGAATGCTTTGAGCCCACCAATGATTTGAATATTCAAGGTTTCCCCTTTCTGTTTTTTCCTCTGCTCACACCATAAAAAGATAAATAAGCTAATGCTTGTGTATGAGCAATCTTTCACATTAGAGGCAACATTTACATGGGGTGCTTCTAGGGTGAGGGAGCAAATCAAATCCCTCACCGGTGAACCACTAAAATTTTTCACCGTAGGATATTATGTAAAATATTATGAGGGATTAAGATTGAGTCAATCAGTATTAAATCTAAACTGTTGATGAGTTTTATACCGTACCCTACGGTCATATTTAATGGTTCACCGGTGAGGGATTTAGTTTGCTCCTTCACCCTAGAAGCACCCCATTTACATGAACTAATATATGATATTGATATATTGATTGCCTTAAACATTTGACAATGCATGTTATTAATGTTGTATGGTATGAAAGTGTTAAGTGTCTTGTGAGCAAATTTACTTCTAGATGGGTCTACTCTTTATTATGGTTCATCAAAAGGCTAACAAGGTGTGCCTATATGATTTATTGATGGAGAGTGTGCTTTCTTGTATTGCTACTTTGTATAATCGACTGGGATTTATCTTATGGTTCATCAATGCTTAGGAAGGAATGGGCTCCTCTGGCTTTCTGCATATCTTTCAAGGTATTATTATTGATGTTATTTGAAGTTTTTTTAGAAGAAATAATCAATTTCTTTTTCTTTTTTCGAAAAGCTATACGGACCTTTACCATTTTGACAAAACTAAATTGCAGTTAAGACTAATCATTAATCGTTCACCCAAAAAGACTATGGGAAGTTGAGAGAGCTTTGCTGAAAGAACATGGGTTAAAATGAGTTTGGTCTAACTCTGCATGTCATGAACCTTGCATAGCAGCAAGTATCCTTTCTACAGTTATAGTAGACTAAATCTTAAGGAACCACATCATCTATGCCCACCATAGCACGTGGATTCGACATTTTCTTTGCCGAAGAGAAGGTATTGAATCACTCCCTGGTTGTTACCCACATTCATCCTCCAGACCCGATTGTTGATCTCACCAAGTCACTATCTAAGCTTAGGTTCTGCACCCTAAGGGACATACTCAGGGGCAGCAGTAGTTTCCCTTCACCCTAAGTTTGTGGGGGGGGGATGTTAGAGCATAATTTTGTATAGGCCTTCTACAAATCAGTTGTATCCGCATACATTCATAGAGTAAGTTACAGCTGTTGCCAGCCATCACGTAACAAATAGGTAACTCAATTGTTAACTCCATTGTCATGATAACAATTTACAATTTCAGTTTACAGAATTCAGTTTCTCTCTTTTCTCTCTCTGTTTCAATTGTTGATAATCTGATATTGCTATTATAGGATTAGTATCAATTAGGATACAGTATTATCCTAATTATGTTTATTTCTTTTCTTTCTTAACTGATCCTATCCCCTGATCATTGGGATTGATAAGGGTAGCCTATGTGTATATATACATTGTATATTTTCCTCTCTAATACACAAGACAGATATCCAGTTTCACATCAACATAAGAAACCGTAGATCAATTTCTTATATCATGTTAGCAGAGATAGTTTTCTGCTTCTCAATAATAGACAGCACAAAAACAAAGTGGCATTACAAGATATCTTGACCGACTATAAATGGTTTGACTAAAATTTACCTTCCATGGCTGACAGTTAGAGACAGATTCAAGCATTCTTCTCAACAAGGCTAGATCAGCTCTTGAAAAATACACGATGCATGCAGTAGTTGCAAATGAGCTCACAACTCGCAAGGAGCAAGTGGTGGTTGTCACTAGTTCTGAGAAGATTATTGTTCTGCGACTGCGAGATAATAGTGAGTCTGGTAATGATGTGGAGAACCCCCTGATTAAACTTCTCTCGGAGAGACATGCCACTTACGTTGTGGGTTCCAGTAGGTGAATCTACTGATTTAACCTTTGGTTCTAACCTTTGGTTTCTTCTGTTTATTGCAATTATGAGGAACTACTCAAACTTTGAATGCATCTACTCTATTGTTTTCTTTTCAAGTGTATGTTAATGTTATTTTTTTTATTAACAAAATTTGGGTGAAAGTGAAACTCATTACTCGGTGTGAGCATTCCTTTTTCTTTTCTTTTTTTTTTTGCCAGTTTTGCCAATTTTGAGGGTATTTACCATTTTTGTTTTTATGAAAGCGATTTTTATTTAATTCTATTTTACAATAAGAGTTTAATTTATATACACTAACAGTGTATAGAGGCTTTTACACCAACTTTCAATCACATTTCACCATTTAGCCATATCAGATTATTTTTAATTAAAATAGGAAGAAAAAAAACGCCAAATTAAACGTCTTTCCCAGCATTTGGTTTTTGCATTTCATTTAGGGTAATAATCTCTTAAAATATTTCACCTAAAAATAAAATAATAATCTCTTAAAATAAAAGAAAAAAAACTTCGATACAATAGGGATTTCGATATCACATCTTCGTCCTCAGAATCATAAAGTGTTGAATTTATATGCAACTGCCGCAACGAAAGAAGAAACCTGCACAAGTAACAAACGTGAGGATAAAAGACCGGAGGCGCTTGGTAGCTGTCCTGAAGAACTTATTCGCCTGTACAGCGCAAGTTCCCCGAGATACAACCGGTTCTTCCCACTGGCAGCAGCAAGCGAGGGAGCAGAACTAGCAAGAAGGAAAAAGGATTTTTGCAACAGGAAATGAACCCAGGACAGAGTATTTCGAACAGAGAAAGAATTTTGGATGATGATGAACAGCTACTCCACTAGCTGGTTTTTATAGGCTGAGAAATGCACCTGATGGGAGCAAAGGCTCCACCAGTTAATGGCAGCCATAAACACGAAAATTAAGAGCCATAAAAAGTATCAGTTCTAAAACAAAATATAGCTGTTGGCAATAAAACAGTTTAATGCAGAAATAGCTGTTGGAAAAAAGTCAGTTACGAAATAAACAGCAATTAAACAAATATCCGTTTGAAGAAAATAATTTTTCTGTTTTGAAAAAAAGGCTTAAAAAGGGTATATCCGGATAGGCTTATCAAAGTCTAAAAATAAAAAAGTGATTAAGTAAAAATTAGCGTTGAACCAAACCAAGTTGGTCCCTGCTTGTGTGCCCGAGGGAGTCCCTCCTACATGCTTGTTCACAAGCTCTCATAATGCTTTGGTATATAAAGGCTTTGGCAAGTCAAAGACCAGGCAATGTGGGACTTCCCACTTTTGAAATATACTTTGTTTTTCACAAAAAACACAACAATCCCCCACATATTTCAAAAGTTGGAAAATAAATTTATAAAAGAAATTTCCTGGGTTAACATCGTAGATGTAATGCATCGGAGCTGTATAGCAAGCTATGGAACCAGTCCTAGACAGATAAAACATAACATACGGTGAATTGGTTTAGCAAGCTATGGAACCCAAGACACATATTATATGTTAGAGGTTTTACTATCACATTACACCCCCACAATTCTTGCTGTTTTCGCGGTGGTGCGCTACTAGGCCCTGCGCGTGCTCGGTATTAATGAGTGCTCTAGAGATCTCGCCAGGATCTCATGCAAGCGGCCCCACTTGACACTCATATAGGTGATTTCATCAAGTGTATGCTGCAAGTCATACACCACCCATAAAGGCTATGAAAATCATTAAAAGCTTGAAGCTTAACCTTTAAACTTTGCAGTTTAGCA
Source organism: Astragalus glycyphyllos (assembly GCA_963573325.1). Taxonomy (NCBI): domain Eukaryota; kingdom Viridiplantae; phylum Streptophyta; class Magnoliopsida; order Fabales; family Fabaceae; genus Astragalus; species Astragalus glycyphyllos. Next base: position 80,875,210 of record OY754307.1, on the reverse strand, counting down.
CTATCACAATGACACCATAGGAAGGGACAATAATAAAATTAATTACTTGAATTAATTTTTCAGTGCTGGCAATATTAAGAAGTGACTTGTTTTTACCACATTTGAACCTTATTCATGGGATCTCCAATCACAAAGGTTGGGTTACCATCACTTCTTAATTTCAATTGGCTTAAGTCCCATTCCCCTCGATGTCTCACAGATTAATTTCCTCATTAGAGGTTTTGTCAGAGGATCGGCCAAATTCACTTCTGACTTCACATAATCGATCGATATGGCTCCACATTTTTGCAATTGTTTGACAACATTATGTCTTAATTGAACATGCCTATTTTTTCCATTATAGGTCTTATTCTTTGCAACGGCTATTGCCGACTGACTGTCACAATGTATTGACACTGATGATGTCGGTTTTATTCCCAAAGGAATTCCAGCTAGAAGGTTCTTTAACCATTCAGCTTCAGTACCAGCCAATTCCAGAGCTACAAATTCCGACTCCATGGTCGATCTAGCAATAATGGATTGTTTGGCTGACCTCCAAGTTACCGCACCACCACCAAGTGTAAAAATGTAACCACTAGTGGATTTTGTCTCATCTGAATCAGATATCCAGTTAGCATTACAGTATCCTTCTAATACTGCGGGATCCACTATAAGTAATACCATAATTTGTGGTACCTCTCAAATATCTCATAAGGTGAGCAATTGCCTTCCAATGATCCTGACCAGGGTTATGAGTATACCTACTCAGACGAGCGACTGCGTACGCAATGTCTGGTCGAGAAAAGTTCATTAAATGCAGTAGGCTCCCAATCACTTGGGCATACTGAGGTTGGTCCACAGGATCACCTTTATTTTTCTTTAAGTGTAAGTTAGCATCATAAGGGGTACTCAAAGGGGTAGAGTTAATGTGACCAAACTTCCTAAGAAGTTTTTCCACATAATGATCCTGTGATAGTGTAATGCTATCACCTTCCCTGATGAGTCTAACTCCTAATATAACATTTGCCTCACCCATATCTTTCATATCAAAACTAGATGAAAGAAAAGATTTTGTTCTAACAACAATATCAAGACAAGTACCAAAAATTAACATGTCATCTACATACAAACAAATAATCACATGTTCTCCACACACAGTTTTAGTGTAAACACATTTATCAACATCAGTTGTAGAGAAACCATCATTAATCAAAGTTTGATCAAACTTTTCATGCCATTGTTTTGGTGCTTGTTTTAAACCATATAAGGATTTAAGGAGTTTGCATACTTTGTTCTCTTGACCAGAAACTATACATCCTTCGGGTTGACTCATATAAATTTCTTCTTCTAAATCACCGTTCAAAAAGGCGGTTTTAACATCCATTTGATGAACAACAAGTTTATGAATAGAAGCTAAAGCTATTAAAACTCTAATAGAAGAAATTCTTGTTACTGAAGCAAAAGTATCAAAATAATCAATGTTTTCTTTTTGAGAAAAACCTTTTGCTACTAATCTAGCTTTGTATTTATCAATAGACCCATCAGGGTTATATTTTCTTTTGAAAATCCACTTGCATCCGATTGGTTTTGCTCCAGGAGGTAAATCAACTAAGGTCCAAGTTTTACATTTGGAAATTGAATCTATTTCAGTTTTAATAGCTTCTTTCCAAAATTTCGATTCAGAAGAAGAAATTGCTTCAGAAAAAGTTTCAGGATCTTTTCCAACAAAATAAGTATAAAAATCATCTCCGAAGGATGTTTCTTTTCTTGGTCTTTTGCTTCTCCTTAATTCTTCATATGGTTCCTCACGAGGTTCATCACTAGTAGATACTAATGGTTGTCTAGATATACTATCATGCTTTAAAGGAAATACATTTTCAAAGAAGTCAGCATTTTTAGTTTCCATAATAGTATTTTTATCTAGAACATCACTTTTCACAACAAGGAATCTATAAGCAGCGCTATGTTTAGCATATCCTATAAAAACACAATCAGAGGTTTTGCTACCAATTTTTCTTTTCTTAGGATCAGGCAACATAACTTTTGCTAAACACCCCCACACTTTTAAATATTTCAAGTTAGGTTGATAACCTTTCCATAGTTCATAGGGGGTTTTTCCAGTTTTCCTATGAGGAGTTCTATTTTGTATAAAACATGCAGTTAGGATAGCCTCACCCCACAAGTTATTAGGCGCACTAGCACTAATTAGCATAGCATTCATCATGTCTTTTAAGGTCCTATTTTTCCTTTCAACTATACCATTAGATTCAGGTGAATAAGGGAGAGTTGTTTCATGTATTATACCTTCTTTTTCACAAAAATCATTAAACAATATGTACTCTCCTCCACGATCGGATCTAACTCGTTTAATCTTCCTATCTAATTGGTTTTCTACTTCGGCTTTGTATGTAAGAAAAGCTTCAAACGCTTCATCCTTTTGTCTTAACAAAAACACCTCAGTATATCGCGTAAAATCATCTATAAAGGTCACATAACAATCTTTACCGCCCCTAGTTGGAGTTTGTTTTAAATCTCCTAAGTCCGTATGAATTAAACTAAGCAACTCAGATTCGCGTTGAACCGGGGGACATGATTTCTTTGTTAACTTGGATTCAACACACACATCGCATTTACTATATTGTTTATCACTAATCGAGATCATGCCAAGACGTTGCAATTTAATAACATACGGAAAATTAATATGTCCTAGTCTAGCATGCCACATATTATAAGAATCAATCAAGTAAGCAGAAGTAGAAGCGTTGTTATTGAAATCAAAAGTGTTGAGTACAAAAAGTCCATGATCATAATATCCCTTCCCAACAAAAGTGTTGTTCTTCGTGAGAACAATCTTATTAGATTCAAAGGTCACTTTGATACCATGCTTTAGCAGAACTCCAACAGAAATCAAGTTTGCCCTTATGTTAGGCACATGAAGCACATTTGTGAGAGCCAAGGTTTTTCCCGATGTGAGCTTGAGAAGAACTTTTCCTTTCCCCACAGCTGGGGCAGGATGAGAGTCACCCAGATAGATGTGTTCTTCTCCTTCCCCTACAGCAGTGTAGGAGGTAAAAACTTCTCTGTTAGCACAAATGTGCTTGGTGGCTCCAGAATCTACCACCCACTTGTTCACATCAGTTGCCATATTGACCAGAGAAACAATAGCAGCAATGACATCGTCATCCTCATTATCATCTCCACCAGCATCAGCCAAGTTGGCATTTGCCTTAGGAGGATTTTCGTTTCTCGCCCTATGCCTACATTTAGGTGCATAGTGTCCTGGCTTTCCCCAAACAAAACAAAAACCTCTTCTCTTGAATTCAGAGCTATGAACAGCAGGGTTATGGTCATTGTTCTTTTTGCGATTCTTTTGATTAGCAAGTTTCTTGGAATCATACCTTTTGTTTGAAGAGTCAGTTTTTCCTTTGTCGTACCTTGAAGAGTTGTTCACCACCATGTTAGCACGTGCAGCCATTGATTTTCCCTTGTCTTTGTTGCTTTCTTTCCGGTTGGTATCTTCAATGATGATATGAGTCAGCAGCTCGTTCAGTGACAATTGCTTGTGTTTGTGCTTCAGTTGTTGCTTGTAGTCCTTCCATGATTCAGGCAGCTTCTCAATAAGAATCCCAGCAATGAACTCATCTGGGAGAACAATGTTTTCAGACTTCATTTCCTCTAGCAATTTGTGATACTGGTTAATCTGATTTTTGATTTCATCAGATTCACTCATCACCCAATTGTAGTAGTTGCTGATGACGAATTTTTGCTTGCTAGCATCTTCAGCAGTGTATTTGAGAATCATTGATTCCCAAATCTGATTAGCTTCCTTGTAGGTGCAGTAGATGTCAAACAATTCATTGGAAAGAGTGCTCAAAATTGTATGACGACACACCTTATTGTCATGGGTCCAAACCTCAATCTGTTTGGGAGTTGCAGACTCCAGTGGCCTGGTCTCAGTGAGTGCAGCAGCAACTCCGTGCATGTCAAGAAGAGAACTGACGCGCTCCTGCCACCTGCGAAAATTTTGGCCTGCGAAGACCTCAATTTTGGAGATGTCAGGGAAAGGTTTCGCATAAGCTACAGGGGCAGCAGCAGGAACGATAACAGTGCTATTGTTGCTGATGGCAGCACTGGTATCATTGTTGTTTGTTGTTGACAGTTAGAGACAGATTCAAGCATTCTTCTCAACAAGGCTAGATCAGCTCTTGAAAAGTACACGATGCATGCAGTAGTTGCAAATGAGCTCACAACTCGCAAGGAGCAAGTGGTGGTTGTCACTAGTTCTGAGAAGATTATTGTTCTGCGACTGCGAGATAATAGTGAGTCTGGTAATGATGTGGAGAACCCCCTGATTAAACTTCTCTCGGAGAGACATGCCACTTACGTTGAGGGTTCCAGTAGGTGAATCTACTGATTTAACCTTTGGTTCTAACCTTTGGTTTCTTCTGTTTATTGCAATTATGAGGAGCTACTCAAACTTTGAATGCATCTACTCTATTGTTTTCTTTTCAAGTGTATGTTAATGTTATTTTTTTATTAACAAAATTTGGGTGAAAGTGAAACTCATTACTCGGTGTGAGCATTCCTTTTTCTTTTCTTTTCTTTCCTAGCATAGTGGTGGATGGAGATAAAATCCTAGGATTCTGCAAAATAAGAATTTTTTCCAAAAGGTCCTGTATCTTTAAATCATTAACAATGTTAGTTTCAACCACATCATTAAAATAAGGAGAGGTGAAAATAGAGAAATTTTCGTTGGAGTTTAAAGCTTTAATCACATCCTCTTCTTTACCACTCCTTAAAGTTACCTTTCCCCTGTGAACCTCAATTGCAGCATCACCAATGGTTAAAACAATTTGCCCAAAAATTTGGGTTTTCTCCTCTTTCTCCAAATCATGAACCAATGGATCTTTCTCATTCTTCTCACAACCGCTTTCATCAGTGGAATGTGTTGTCTCAATTTGACTCCCCTCAGTAAGAGTCTCTTCATCTTTCTTGAGAGCTTCTTCCTCTAAATTAGCTTTTACCGAGAATTCTTCATCATTACTAATAATATTATCTTTGTATTGCTCAGATTCTTCATTTGGGGTAGACTTAGTTTGTAAATAAAGAGTTTCTTCAGCCAACTGAGTTGTTACCATATCAATAACCTTTGACAATTGATTCTTCAAGTTATCAAATTTGTCAATCATATTTTTCTCAAATCTATCAAATCTTTCATTTGTTTGCTCCATAAATTTAACCAAGACCTCATCGATATCAGACTCCTCCTCTTTCCTCTGCACTTGTAGTGGCTCATAATTATCCCAGCTCGAGGAATAAGGAGGTGGCTCATAGTCATCCCAATAGTTTGAATAAGGCAGATAAGGAGGAGGAGAAAATGGGTGTTGACATTGAGGCATATACCAATATAACTTCTCTAAATTTCTTTTCGCCTCTGCCTCTCTAATATAATCTCCAAGAGTTTTAACCATGATGTAGATTTTTCTCTGCAAAACAAAGTGAACTGCAACGAGCTTTTGGGAAAGTGTTATCAATTGTTTTTTTAAATATTTTTTAATAAGATAAATAAAAAACAAAGTTAAAATAAAAACATAAATAAATGTCTAAAGCAATAAAAATCTTTTTCGTTTAATATTGCTAAATTAATCCCGGCAACGGAACCAGGGTTCTTATTCTTTTTCTTACTTTCTTTTTTTCTGCAAAATAAAGAGCAAATTAAGTCAGCAATTTATATTATTACTAATAATTGCTGTAAAAATAACACAAAAGTAACTCTAAAAATACACTAAATTGGAGTTTATCACTAAGTAAATCACTTTTGATAGCATTATGTTATACATATGATGCTCCAATAATGGATGTTGTAGCAATTAATGCTCCTGCAATGGATGTTGTAGCTATTGATGCATGTTTTTCAGCAACTAACGTCAGGGTTTCATTACAAGTCTTATGTCTAAGCTCTAAATAAGTTCACCCATGTATATGAAGTACCCGCAGTATCACCCTATGGACTATGCTATCCTATGTCTAGGTTTTAGCATGGAATTAACAAAGTTTCATTTATTAAACATTTATCCATATTAGTTTTTGAGTTCTAATCATAAACCATGTCTGTATTTATGAATTGCATTCACTTTTAGTTGGTCAATTCTAATGATGAATATGAAAGAATGCAAGCATCAGTATATAACATAATAACTTAATCAAAAGATCCTTACAAAGTTAAAACTAGAGAAGTTTAGCTCACGCTAGACATTACCGAGCACATACAAACAGAGATAACCATGTTCATATGTTTGATAAAACAAAGGGAAGAAAATAAAGAAAGAATTACACGGTTGAAGTTCCCTTGCAAAATCTGCCTAGTAATGCTCCAGCAATGCCTCACAAATGCTTGATGCGCCAACAATCAAACAGCAACACAAAATGGTGTAGAAGTAGAGAGAGAAGTTGTCAATTACTCTCCCTCATTCACACCTATGAAGTGTAAGGGATTCTAATTCTCTAACTTGGTATATCTTCAAATGAGGAGAAGGAGATGTATTTATAGGCTCCTTGAGAGAGGTTTCCTTCATGGTGGGGTTTGCTTGGAGCTGAAGTTGGTCACTTGCATTAATTTGATTCCCAAAAAGAGTTGATTTGATCTTTACTTTATCAAAGAGAAGAGGTTCAATGGCGTATGGACAAGTGTCCCTAAAAAGTAAAAGTAGTTGGTGCTGAGATGAGCAACTTGGGCCACTTGCATAGCAACTTGACTTTGATGTCATCAATGACATCAGCAGATTGCTGGGGAATTTCAGTCTGTCACGAATGCTGGAGTAATGATTGCCGGCAATGATTGCTGGGGTATTTGGTGTTGTAGCATTGAAAAAACACGTTAAAATACAACATGGGGCACCAAAAGTGTCAAACGATCACAAATTAGTTCCTAACCCTCTTTTACTCTAAACAACACATATTAACTACTTTAACAACAATATTACTGAGAAACTCACATTGATTTAAGTTTAGAACATATAAAAAAAACTCTATATAAATAAGAGTTATCAGTACCCAGTGTATAAACTTTAACTTCTGCATCAAAAAATAGCCTATGCTCATCATAACATTTATGGCAATAAACAGCAAAGACCTTGTATTAATTATCGAAATGATCATATCGAAAGACATATATTGTGAAGCTTACACTCTCGTGATGTGGATTTTCTAAGTCTGACAGTAGCTTGAATTTTTTTAATAGAAGAGTTCCACAAAAGAGCCAAATTGTTATCAATGACAATGCAAATGATGTCATCGCAAGACCCAACAAGGCGATGGTAGGGATTCTGATTATTCAGAGGGTGCTCAAGCTGCATCACGAGGGCAGTGGTCGCCATTGTGAAGACGAAGGAGAGAGGGTAATCCATGAGACCAGGAGTGATTTGGTGATGTCGTTGGATTGACACGTGAAGGTGCTGCTTGGAGAATTGGTTATTACAAGAGATTAGAAATAACCAATCCTTACAAACACACTTGAGTTGCATGAGGTACTTGACGGGGAGCCTAATCAATATTTGCCCTAAGACCTCAACTGGAAGAGTGAGAAGAGGCATTGCATGAGATGGGCTATAGGATTAAATTAAATTCTCAAACTTGTGTTCATTCAACACATAAACTAAATTAAAATACAATACAATAGATATATTGAAACCATAGAGAATACTCTCTTTACCTTTGTGTGTATTTAGGACTTAATGCAAATTAATTAGAATCCCTATCTATAAACACACTATCCAACAACATACATAAACCATAAATATGGAAATTCAAACACAACACCATTATGAAATAGCAGAAAAGATGTCAGTTAACGAATACACACATATGCAAGTCGTTCCAACGTAACATAGGTTACCTAGAAACAAACACCTACTCAGAAGGACAAAAACATACATTAAAAAACAGTTGCACTTTTCACTTGATTTGGTGTAGAATAACCCATTAGTTTATGAAGTGAAGCTTTTTGTTTGTGGCATTGCTTCTTTTTCTGTTGACATGTTGGAAGAAAGGTCAGCAGATTCACTTGTCTCCAATGGAGCATTGGTTGTACTAGAATATCTTGAAGTAATCTTCTCCTCAAGTGTTGTACTACGAGAGACGCTTGGGTTAACATATTGATGACAATGTTGTGCAACAAAATATGGATCTCCTTCTGAGGAGTAGCATTGAGAGACAGAAAGGCCATAATCATCATAATTAGAAATGGGTTTTGCAGGTGAATACTGGTAATAGTTAGCATGAGATGTTGATGGTAGATTGCTGCCACTAATTACCTCACTTGATGTTAGATTGCTGACAAGTGATAAAAGCAGCTCCACCTGCTACTCGCTTTTCATGCCGCTTAGCCAAGTTCTGTTTCTCCCTAAAATACTTCCTCGCCTTATCAGCCATATGCCTCTGATCATTAGACTTTGATTCACTATCATATAATGAGAGTTTAGAGGATGTGAACTGATGTGGGCCCACAAGCATGACTAGCCCACTCATAAGAGCTTAGATGGAAGTCACAAATATTAAGACTCAAAAGAACAAAAAGATGTTCAACACTCAAAAGGAATATACTTTAGTGTGTTCACCTTGATGATTGACAAGGACACACTAAAGGTGACCAACGTTACCTTGGGAAATTCCTAGACATACCAAACTCTAAGGTTTTCAATTTCATTGTAATAATTTTCAACAAATGTAGGATTTCATTTCTAGTGTAATTTGCTTTTGATTTGAAACTTGTTGGCAATAGAATAGGCTAATTGCCCTTAGTTACTTCGATATGGCCATGGGCCTTGTTTTCCTACCTCTAAGTGGATTGTATGTTGAACTTAGGATCTATTAGACCAAACATATAAATACTATTAAACTCCTTGTAATTCCTTAGACTTTGATGAATGTGAAATCATTTGCTACATTTTGCAAAAGCTAGAGTCGTGAGAGCCAGAGAGAGACATGAGAGCATTGTAGAAGTGAGTTCATCATCTTCTTCTTGGTTCTTGGAATGGAACCTTGAGCACCTACCTTTGAGACTTGGAGAAGCTCAAAGCGGTGTGTGGTCTTCATCTTCTTCCCAAGGAAGAAATGGTTGACATCACTCTCCACTTCATCTCTATTCATTCCACATTTGATTCTGTCACGACCCAAAAATCCGATCGTGACCGGCACACAGACCTAGACTCTTAGTCTGGCAAGCCTAAGAAAATAACTCTTTACCAACAAATATCTTAAATAAGTAATATTTACTTCAATAAATCCATCCAAATTTCGGCAGAGTCTCCTTTGTATTTCAAACATTCCCAAATTACCAGTCATTCAGTTTACAACAATGCATCACCTGCGAAGTTTTAATCTAACATAATACATCTCATATGAGTTTAAACACGGTATACATTCCAAAAAGAACGATTTCACTAGACTTCCCCATAGTTGCAGAATATCCCAAAATACAAAAGACAACGAATGTAGTGCCGCCAATCTAGGGACCCTACCAAAAGATGAACATCGAACACTTTAAGCCTGCTAGCAACTTTTACTCAACTACTTGGGAATCTGAAAAAAAAGTAGAAATAAGGAAAGCGTAAGTCACAAAAACTTAGTGAGGGAACAACAACCACCATCAACCGGGAGGGAAAACACGCAAGGCACGAGTGTTTCAATAAATTCATAGAATTATGCTTAGATAATAATCATAGTAATATCCAAAAGTAATAAACTCAAAATATCAATCCAAGGACATCAAACGTGAGAGAGTCAAGAGACAGCTCCATCTCGTTGATAGCCCTCTCCACCTAAGGGTGGCCTCCCCTTAGGGGCAGCTACATCTAACGGATAACCATTTCCTCTTCACTCACATCACATCGCAATTACGGGGGCGGCTACATCTCGTTGATAACCCTCTGCCCTAAAGGTGGCCTCCCCTTAGGAGCGGCTCCATCTAACGGATAGCCCTCTCCACTCAAGGTCATATAACTAGGAGCACCTAGACCGCTCCGTTCGCTAATAGGTACATTTCAAAATCATAATTACATCATTTACATAAATAATCAAGTTAAATACCGAAATCAATAATCTTCAAATATATTGTTGAAGAAACTAAAATAAATTTTCCAAGAGCGTGTTTCTCATATATATATAAGTAAATAAATGATAGTTTTAAAATATCAAAAGGATTAAAATAGCAACATTTAAAATAATTTAAATGTGACGATGACCGTCATCCACTCACAATTATGAAGACACAACTATTTCGCTCTCCAACACCTTCCGGAGAAGCCAACGAAGCAATGACATGCAAATCTGAAAATCAATAATATTTCCAAAGTTTTTAGAAGCGTATCCTAGACCTTTACTGACTATGGAGAACCAACAAAGTCCCTAAACATTCACCAATGCGTGTCTTGACTCTGAGCCTTTGGATATCATCAACCAAGAGGGACAAAATTTGTATATGAGCTAGTAACAATGTTATCAGAACCGGACCGGTCATCGAGCCGGTCAAGACACTGGGTCACTGGGTCTTTGGTCGGGCCAGCGACTCTTTGGTCGGACCGCGAGCCGGTCTTTATTAAATAAATTCAAATTTTATAATATATACAAAGAAAGTAATAAACACAGTTGCATGACGAAGGCCGAATTCAAACCCAAGACTTCTATTTGTATAAATTAAACCTGATCTTGAAATAAAGACAAAAATCAAATTCTAATATTCAATTCAAAATAAATCAAATCTACATTATTAATGTAAAATTCTAATTAAAAAAAAGTTTATAATATTAAAAAAGAAAAAACGAGTGCTTCTAGGGTGAGGGAGCAAATCAAATCCTTCACCGGTGAACCATTAAATATTACAGTAGAATTTTGGTATAAAAATTCATGAATGTTTCAACCTTAAACGACTCATAGCATTTTACACAATATCCTACTACAGTCAATTTGAGTGGCATCTTGGGATTTGATTTTATCCCTCACTCTAGAAGCGGGAAAAAAAGAAGCCTTTATTTATTTATTTATTTATTTATTTATTGTTGTCATCATTGTCAAAAAAACAAAAAAGGGCTTTATTTATAATTTTGTTAAAATTCTTTAAAAAAAAAATTGACATGTCAATTATGTGCCAGCAGCAGGTACAATGTCGTGGAAAGAAAATACCAAATTCTTTACCCAATGAACTTCTTTCACAGGTCCAGAGTTACACGGCCCACACCTGTTGCCCGGTCCGGACCAGTTCACCAAAGGGTTTCCACTAACCCTAATCTCTTCAGATACGTTTTTCTTCTTCTCTCTAATCTTTCTTGCTTTTTTGTCTCTCTCTCTCTCTCTGCACAAACTCAAACCCCAATCTGTCTTCCTCTTAATTGCAGGTTTCAAGTGCTTCAACAAGCAAATGTAACATCAACATTCAGAGGCTAAGAAGATCTGAAGGTCCTGGTGTTCAAATGGGAACCAGTTACTGTGTGAAGAGAGCTGGAGATCGATTCGTAGGCACACACGCAGGTTCTACGAGGATCCAGAGAAGAAGAAGATAATTGCTTATTGCAAAGGGAATAGAACTTCAAAACTTTGTAAAACTTTATTATTTTACATGTGTTTACATCACTTCGTATTTGTATATATACATGTGGATGTGAAGGTTGTTTGAGTTTCAACGACCTTTAACAGCTTAGGCTAATCTTAGCCACACGTTTGTAACTACTACTTTAAGCTAATTTTACAAACAACCACTAATTTGGGCATTCCCAAATTCACATTTATTCAACCCTAATTGAACCAAAACTAGAAAATACAGAAAAAAACAGAATTAGTGAAAACAAACAACAGGAACGTCTAAATATATTTTTTAAAAGAAAGATATGTTCTCTAAGAGGGAGAAAAAAAGATAAAGATAGTGAGAATCATGAGCTATTATTTCCCATTCCTATCACTGCAACAAAACAACAAAGTGAGACTACTAACTAACTCACTAAACCAAACGAAAGAAAAAAAATAAATTAACCCAGGCCACTACATATATTTATTCCCAGATTCCGACCTCCATGAAGCCATCCTCAGTGGCGCAACCCCTAAACATCCCATTACAGTTAAACCCATAAGACATTTCACCGGTATTCGACACTGCAATAAGACTCGTGCGCCATCCCTTCATCCAAAAGGTGCTTAATCACAAACCCTTTGATGGATGCATGAATGTAAGCAAGGATAAAACAAGCTTCACTACTCAAGTGAGAGGAACTACTATGGTGATCACACTCAAACTGCTGGCAAATTTTCTAAACATCCCTCTCTCTGGTGTCTTTGTAATGAACTGATGAAGGAGCCTAAAGACAACCTGGTATCATCAGCTTTAAAGGACCAAGCAAGGATCAAACAAAACATGGTGGCTCATTCCCTAGTTCCCAGGGCTGGAAGTTTCGAAAGAATCAATATATGATTGACATAGTCTATCACATGTACAGAAGGTATGTGATAAATTTGATCTACATCATTTTGCACTATATGATTGACATAGTCAAAACCTTTAGGCAAACCACATCCCCACCCTATACTCTTTCCCATAACTTCTCATACCAGACCAACCCACTAAAATACAAATAGGGATCAGAAATGTGGTCAATATCACGAAGAAAAAAGAGAGACCGTCTATACCCAAATTAAAATTGATGTTTTCATAAGGAAGCCATCGAAGGGTTTCCACCCCAATGTTTCTGACCAAACTCTTTAGGACAAAGAAAATCTCATTTGTTAATTAAATCTGCATGAGAGAGAAAAAAAATTCTGGTCAAAAAGAGCTAAGCAAATGATGATCAAACCTTTAAGTGGGAAGTTAGAACTATTTGTTGAACCCTCTCCAACTCAAAACCAATCCTCTTGTATGGAAACCCCTCTAGGAAAAGAACCAGAAACAAACCAAGACCTCAATCTATCCCCCACAAAAGAACCTTCTCCAGAAACTTCTCAAGAAACTTCCCCAAAATCCACTAAACAACCTTCTGTAGAGCCAAACCTAACCCTCAACTTTGGATCACCCTCAGAAAATGAGCCAATTATAAATTCCCCACCAAAATCAAATAACCAGGATCTATACAAATAACCAAAAGCCTTTATTTATTTATTTATTTATTTATTGTTGTCATCATTGTCAAAAAAACAAAAAAGGGCTTTATTTATAATTTTGTTAACATTTTTAAAATAAAAAAAAACAAATATCCATTTTACTTTTCACTTTATCCGTATCTTTTACCAAATAATCACCACCCTTTTCTTTCCACAATCAAACTAGGGTTTAGGGTTTTGCATTTCAATACATAAATCGCCGGTCGGTTCCACCCTTTTCCACAATCAAACTAGGGTTTTGCATTTCAATACGTAAATCGCCGTGTTAACAAGTTACGGGTAATGTCATTTGGTCACACGCTTTGATTCAGTTTGGGAATCTTGCTTCTGAGAAAATGAAGCGTGAAAACGAAAAGGAAGAGAAAGAAGAGAAGAAGAGAGGAAGGCAGAATCACAACGAGGGTGAAACCACCGAAGACAACATAGACAGACTTAGCTACTTGCCGGAGTCCGTTTTGATTCTCATACTGTCATTCCTGAAAGCTGAAGAAGCAGTTCGAACTTGCATATTATCATCAAAATGGCAACATCTTTGGAAGCATCTTCGCATTCTTACATTTAACTTCTCTGACTTCACGACTGTTGAGGGTTTCGTGAATTTCGTGAAAAAGACTCTGTCTCGTCGTCGTGATTTCTCCGTGGCGGTGAACGCTCTGGATTTTGAACTTTGGACTCATCGTGATTCTGTCGTTTCAGTATATGCGGATCGTCAAGTACGGAAAACCATCAGACGCGTAATAAGATATGCTGCTTCACAAAATGTCAACCATTTACGTCTTTGTCTTGGTATTTCTGGTGGTATTCTTCGCTTTCCCTATTCCTTATTCTCATCTAGCTCTTTGACATCTCTAGACATGGAGTTCGGAAATTATCGCATGATATTTCCGAATTCTCTAAATTTGCCGGCATTAACCTATCTCAAACTCCGCTTCTTGTGTTTTTTCAACCAATACGATAAATTCGTTGACCCCTTTTCCACTTATAAAAGCTTGAATACTTTGATCCTTTATCAGTGCCATGTTTATCAAGGAAAACCCCTATGCATATCAAGTAGCACGCTTCTCAACCTGTCTATACATACCTTTACATGTACCCAATTCAATTCGGGAATTGTGTTAATGGCTCCAAGTTTGTGTACCTTTGATATTACATGTAATCCTTATCAGATACTCTCAGGGACCCATCTTTCTTCTATTAAACAAGTCACGATTGATATGTTTAGAGGCATTTTATCTTTGGAGCCTATTTGGAATTTGGATCTACTCAACTGGTTTAGACAGATGATTAATATCGAGTCATTGATCGTAGATCCATCAACTCTTCAGGTACCACTCTTATCTTCTCCAAATCTTTGTGCATTTGCTTTTCGTGGTATATATAGGTTTACTGAAACTTCTTTTGTTATTAAGTTTGTTTTCTCAAAACCATTACATTTAACTGGTACTAATTCGTTCCTCATTTCTTAGCTTCTCTCATCAGTTCGTGAGCAATTGAAGCTCAAGCCCCCTTCTTTGTATAGCTTGAAGTCACTCAAAGTAGTAAACCTCTACCCAAATAGAGATGTCAGTTATGTGCCAGCAACAGGTACAATGTCGTGGAAAGAAAACACCAAGTTACAAGAAGCTATTCAAGCACGATTAGAACCATACTCATTCATACCTCATGGAGTGATTGACCTCTTGCTTCAAAACTCTCCCTCAGCAACCGTTGACATAGTAAGTGTGAACTTAATATCCAATATTTTAAAAATATATTCTTCAATTTGGATGGATAAACTACAAGTCCCTTGGGTATACTAACATGATTGCATGACAATCTTATTCACTACATCTTCCTTTATGCTTTAGTTCTTTTGAGATGCTTCTAAGACAGCCTTTGCTCTGACTCTTCCATACTAATCACAAGCTAGATATTTGAGGGATATTGCAGTTCCAATAAGGAACTGGAAGCATCCTTTAATTAAATTAGACGAGTTCGCATTATCCTGATTTGCTAAGACCCTCATTTCCCATTCATGATTGCAAAATATTCTGCAAAATCCAAATAAACCAACAAGACATAATTAGAATTAGAGATAAACTTATCCTATCCTTTTAACTAATTAAATTATTATCCTACGGGTTAAGGAAGGATTAGAAACCAGTGGGGCATGGGCATGATTAGAGATATACTTTTCTACTCACCTCTATTTTCTTATTCTTTTCTCTTGATATACCCAACATGTAACTTTTGTTCTTCCTCTTTCTTTGTTGCATTGTATCAAGATGATTGGTTGTGTAATATCAAAGTATTATGGTGAAAACTGCCACAATATCCCCAAAAAATTTCTGGTTTTTCATTATAATGATTGCAGTCTAGTTTTATGACAAGATTGTTACTAGTTTTGTTTTGTTTGACAGAATTGTTGGTACTAGTACTACTTACTGGTTTAATAGAATGTTGGCTATATGTGTGCTAGTTTGACAAAATGATAGGTTAACGAGTTTTGGAATGCTCTCCCTGCCACTGCCAGTCTCTCATTAATTTCCAACTTCCTATTTTCTTTTCATTTGTATTATATATGTTTGGTGTGTAAGATATTCTCTTTGAAGTATTAAAGATGTTGACATAAGAATTGGTTTCCTATTTGTTTACTTGATATTGTATTTGACTGGGTACTTGAAATGACGTGCTTGTTTTGATTCGTAATTGGCAACTTATTGTTGTTATTTTTCAGTTGATATGAGGCCCCACCCAAGGATCACTTCTAGTTCTTTGCTTGCAATTGCCACAAAAACTTCAGCGTAAAAGAGGATGCATTTCACTCCTTTTATGTTATGGAAGCTCCTTTGGGCATGTTTAGATTTTAATAGAGACACTTGTTGAAGTTTAGTTTGTTACTTCACTGAAGAATTTTAGTGTAGTTTTGGATTTAAGAATGGAGTTGATGTAAGTCTAAATTATATGGCTTCCTGAGGTTGCCCTTGTATCTGGCATCTTGTTATTTCGTAGTTTATGCAATTTCTGTTGGGATATTTGGTCCTTAAAACATGTCTGTTTTATGTTGTTGTAATGAAGAACTCAGTTTTTTTGGGAGGGAAACCACAAACTTTTTTTACAGCTGTTTCCCCATTCTCGTTTCACGCTTGCATGGGTCTGGGTAAGAGAAATGGATAGTTTTGTTGATAGATTGAAAATTTAAAAAAGAATTCTACTCCAAGGGTTGCCCGTATAACTGAGCCACCACTGCTCCGTTTATACCTTATAAAAAGCTGACAATTTCAAATGATGCCCTAACCTTGGATAGCCCAATATTTGTTTATCAATGTAACCCCCTCTAATTACCTAACTCCTCGATCCTCTTTTGACCTAGTAGTCTTCATCAATGTAGTTCTGTAAAAAATTCACAAAAACTTTTATTGCTCATTTTTAACAAAATTATCAAATACAGATATTTTTATTGCTCCTTGGCCTAAGCCACCAATTTGCTCATTATGTTTTGCCTTGTCACTATTTTTCACCACCTCCCCTTTCACAGCTTCGTTGTCTCATGATAAACTTGTTGAGCACATAAAGGCCCTCCACAAGGCCATGACATCTTCATCCACTTAAGAGCCTTTGCCACACAAATATCTTGCAATATGTGATTAGAAATAAACAATATTTTGCACAAAGGAAAAATATATAGAGTCAGTACTATTATGTGTAACTAGTGTTTTGACCCATGCATGCACGCACGGGGCAATGCTCTAGTTAACACAAAATTACCGGACACCAAATTTTTTCCTTTAGATTACTACAATATGAAAGAAGTTTTCTTAAAGTGACATTTGAACATGTGTGTTGAGGTTGGTATCTCGAGTAATTTTAAGATTGATTGAACCAATTTATTTAATGGAACAATAGTGAGATATATAAGGAAAATTTGTTTATTTGCAAAGTAATAAAAAACATTAAAAACAAAAAAAAAAACATTCCTCAATTCAGCCGTTTCTATATGACATGCTATGACTAATTAAGTAGAAACAGAAGCACATATATAAAAAGCCTAAGCATGCCCAATTACAACCATATGCCTAATTATGTCTACCTAAACTTGTACATAAATACTATGCTACAGAAAACTAATACCACTCAAAAAGTTGCAACCCACATATAAGAAGTTCTACAGACTCTTCAGATACACTAAAAACACAGTTTCAGCTACTGTTAGACTAAGCCTCCAAACACTTGACAAAAAGATACTTGGAGAAACACTTCGCCACACCAAACTTCATAGGTGCTTCTGCCAAAAGCCCATTCAATCCATGGAACACAGTCCAACCATCAACAACACAGTAATGTCCAAGTTTATTGTTCATCCACGTGAACTTGCATGGCAATGTTTTCCCATGTACATTACAAATAACAAAAATAGGAAAACAAATTTTAAGAAGCAGGAAGAGAATGAAAATAAGAATAGAAAGGCAAATTAATAAAGAAAATTAGAACATGAGTATACCACAAATGCAGAATGAGGGAAAAAAAAAGAAAATAATTAAAACATAAAGAAAGTAGGGAAGCAAATAACTCCGGGTACATCAAATAAAATCAAACATTGCTAAAATAAAATAAAATAAAGGAACAACATCCTTGATCAAGTACAAAGTGCAGTATGAACCTTTTTTTGAGGAACAATATGGTGAACCTTTAATAAGTTAGATATAGTTGGATCCTTTTTTTGAGGAACAATATGATGAACCTTTAATAAGTCAGATATAGTTGGATACATCAGCATAACAAAGCTCAAAAAATAGAGATAGCATGACATCATATGGCTTGAATTTGACAAAGGAAAAATGAGTGAGATGTTAGACAACCAAAATCGAGCTAGTAAGGAACAAAACACTAACTATTGAAGCAAATAAGTTAAATAAGTTAAACTGATGAACACAAATAAGGTCGGGCGAAAGTAAAATAAAAAATAAATTCTGTTTTCAAAAAATCGTTATACATAAAAGTTTGCATGAGAATTTTATTCAATCAAATAATGAAATCAACAATTAAGCTCTAACTTTATTACTAAAATTTGACACCCCAACAATATTAAACACAAAATGAGAGACAATGAAGCTAACCATGTAAAAACCAGATTGAGGAATTCATTTTATAGGGGGCTTGGGCAGGCACCTGGGATATGAAACTCACGTTCTTAAGATAACTTCTCAATACACTGAAGAACTCTCTCGCACATCATCCAACTAATTACCTTTACCTTAGGATTACGCTCATGAGCCTTCTCCCACAGTACAGTTTGTTTAGATTTGCTAGTCCATTTCTCTCGTTGTTGTACATCCTACAGACACAAATAAAGGAAAGTAAGAAGTTGAATAAATTTATTTATCATTGTTAAAAAAAAAAAAAAAGTCTGAGAATCCAACATAGCTCACCTTATAATCAAGGTACACTACTAAGGTAAATGTTTCCCAACCCCATTCTGACAAGCAGGCACAATATGAAATTAAGGTTACTTTTAATTCAAGACCAAAGATATGGATAATATATGTATTTCCATATTTCCAACAAATCAAGATCCAAGTAAGTCACACAATAATAGATATTAGAAAACCAATATGAAAGAACCAAAAGAATATTCAATAAAACGTGTATTTTATGACATCAACTCAATAACAAATGTCCAATGCTCTGAGATTTCCAACAGTATTATAAATGAAGTTCTACAAGTAGATTAATGGGGAACAGAATTCAAGTAAAATACAGAAAGAGAAGCAGTGTAGTGAAATACTAGTAAGCATATTAAAGGTTAGCAACTGTAGTGAAATCGATAACACTTTGTAAAATATATAAATTAGTATTTTCAATGTGAGATGTAAAAATATTCATTGGCTTTCACCAAACAACTATAGCTTTTGTGACATGATACTCGAGCCTCTATGACCAAGTGTTTGAGTTCAATCCTTGATCACCTCATTCCACTTAATAAAAGTTGGCTTCCAGCACGTGGTTAGGGTGAACCTGAACATTATCCAAGCTTCAAGTAGACATTAACCAAGTAGTCAGGAGTTTGAACTTTGCCACCCCATTCTATTTAATAAAAAGTTAAATTTCAGCACAAATTAGGTTGGACCTATGCATTGTCCATGACATATAGCATTCCTCCGAAAACTTAAGCCTTCAAGGAAGTTGGTCCCTGACATCCAGGATTCTAAGGAGCAAGAAGACATTCCACCCATGTCCTAAATTAATTTTCATTTCAATGCCATAGGTAGAGACCTTTTATTCCCCTACATCAAAAAATACGAGCACCAAACACCTCCTCGGAAGTCAATGTCCTGAAACATATACTGTCCTAACAGTCTAGAGTAATAAGGTCGTTTGGAGGGAGGGGTGAAGAATTGGAATGATAAGGAGGTCATGCATTCAACTCTCCCACTAATAAATAACAACTAACATTTTCCATTCACAAAAAACAAACACACAAATGCGCACGCGCGCACAGACAAAGTGAACAAACATGGCTTTTGAAATAAAAATATAAGAAGCAATCAGTGTTTTAAATCCCTAATTTTTTAATCTTTTAACTTAAACGAGAAATACAAATAGTGCCCTTTAAAAAAATAACCCACGTTTTAAAATACTAAGGGTGTTTAAGACATTCCGCTACTATCTTCAACCTAGAGAAAGTGGATCGACCCAGACCCGTGAAACCCACACAGATCTCTCTGCAGAACGCCGCTATTGCGTCCGCGACGCAGAACCGCTCCGCCACGCCGTCACCATCGCGGCCAAGGGCCTCTCTGCTCCGCGCAACACCGCTATAGCGCGCGATTCAAAATACTGATACTAATAGATAAGTGCATTCCTAGTACACACTTACACATATTTCTGATAACTATACAGAGTTTAGTTAAAAAGGAAAAAAGGAACCTTTTGTACTCTAAAATCTATAATCTACACTCCACTATGTATAATATGAAGTCAAGCTTATACAAAAATAGTTGCTACGACACACCAATTTTTCAACAAAACAGGAATAACAAATCAAATTTAATGGCAAAACATTCAACACAACAATAAATCAAAGAAAAAGAATGAGGAAATATAATCCAGAACATAATAACAATGTCACCATGGCACCCTCCCTATCAAAGACAGTAGAAACATGATTATAAGATAAAATTATGCAGCTGCAAAATTTTAAAGTTACTAAAAAGCTGATATGAGCAAATCAAAGGACTTGTTATAGATAGGAGTGAGCAAGTCATTGACATAAGATTGATAACTGTTGAGAACATGGCCAAAAAAATTTTAATACTACCTAAATGCCTACCAGCAATCAAAGTATTATTAGAAAGAAAAGAAAAGAACAGAACGGTGAAACATAATCTGTGGAAGTGTATTGTTCCATTGAAGCCTGAAATTTGTGTTACAATGGAACTTCCAGGAGCTGAAATTGTCAGTATATTTTTCAAAAACCTGATATTAATGCAACAAAATTTGGCTAGTTGCAAGCCATTTGCATTGACCAAATCTCCAGACGCGCTCTTGAGGTATTGTGGGAGTTGGCAATGTCTCATCCAATCTTCAGTGTTGCGTTGCTTGAGTCTTCACTCTCCAAGCCTCACAACAATATATTGCAAATATGTCTGCATTGAATTCAACATGCTTATGTTCCAGTTCAAAAGATTGAAATGTCTCAATGTCTAGAGTTGGGGTTTGCTGGTTAATCAATAGATATAATTACATGAAAACTTGTTATTGACATGTTTATGAGAGGCATTGTATTCTATAACTTATTTGATGATGATATTATATTATTATTAACTCTTGTCTAAGCCACACCCATGTGAAGGAGTAGTGATCTATTGAGTCATAGTTTTCAGTTAATCAACAAAAACAACTTAAAAAGCAGATAATAGATACCTTATATTCAGTAAAAAAAATAGATACCTTAATAATGCTTCACACGTTGCCGAAACTTCTTCGTGCGTTGTTTTAATTGCTTGGTGCAATTTTGCAACCGCTTTGTGCATCATTGTAATTCTTTATGCGATTCGCAACTGCTCTGTGCGCCTTGATGTTGCTTCTGCTCCCAGTCCATCGCTCTTCTCCCTTTCTTTCTCGCATCCAACTTCTCTGCTTCATGGTTGAGCTCGCAAGGAAGACGGTAAGATAATTGAGGACATGAAAAGGGAGAGATCATAAAAGTCATTGGCATGGAGAAGATTTTCATGAAGAAATGAACTAAAGTAATGAAAAGATGCAAATTCTCAAACACTTTGAATGCACCATTCAAATATTTGATTTTGGTTCATTCATATCAGCTTTAAAATTAAGTTGTGCTGATAGAATAATGTTGAAGCATACATAAACCTGGCTGATTCTTGCAAGATACAACAATGTTTGAAGCATTCATAAACCTGGCTGATTCTTGCAAGATACAACAACAAATTCTTCACTAGACATTTGATAATTATGCAAAAGCTGTAAAAAAAATTAATGAGAAACCAGAAGAAGAGTTGCGGATATAGTGACAGGAATTCCTAACCGGAACTTGAACATGCGACGGACGAACTGGCGGCGGTGGCGGCAGCGAGTGTACAGGTTGGTGAGAAAAGAGTGACGAGGAAAGAAGGGAACTTTCAATTTGGTCACCATGCTATGTTTGGATTGAAATGGTTGGGTTTTTTTTTGGTATTGCTACCTTTCCCTTCTTTGAGTGTTTTCGGTTTGTGTAGTGGTGGCTCAACTATCTGTTTTGGTTTTTGCCCTCGCTGCTCTACGCGTTGGTGAGCTCCGTTAGGGTTGCTCTCTGTTTTTTTGGGAGAGTGCAGAGAAGAGAAGTGAGAACTGAGAGAGAAAGGCGAGAGTGGGAAGAGAGAAGAGAGTGCAGAGAAGAGAATGAGATGTGATTGTGAAGAAAGTGGAGAGAATGGCGAGGAGAGAGGAAGAAAGGAAGGAAATGAAGAGAGGCAGAAGAAGAAACACACGTGGCTGCAATGAATTGCAACCAGATCTACATGACGTCAACCATGAGGAGCAAAGATTTGGGCACCAGATCTTTAGCTGACAGCAACCATGCAACCAATTGCTGCAAGCCAACGTGAGCCACATAACAAAAGTACCCGACAAGTTCACATGGGGGAAGGGTGGGAACTTTGGCACCAAAACCCGCTGGATGATGACGTGGACCACATGGCGGCGCTCCACCGGCCGGAATTTGGGCGGGAACCATGTTGGCAGCGGCTGTTGGAGCGCTTACGTGGAGACTACCTTAGGATTTATATTCTTTAGATTAGATGCTTGGTTTAACATTAAAAAACTACAGTATTGTCAGTACTATTTATATTAGGAACAACATAGGTTTGGAGTTTTTCAACGTTAAACTAAATATAATCATAGTTGTTGGCAATTTACAGTTCAGAATGCATCGTAAAAGAACTCTGCTCTGCAGAGGCCATTTAAAGTAACCGCCAGCCATATCATGTGTCCTCCAATCTGGATTTCTCAACTTAGTATATGATCTTAGTGGTTGGCTCTGTCTATCTTTTCATTTCAATTATGTTTAACATTTGATGGCTATGCACCTCGAGCTGGACATAAAATGCTGAACTGCAAATCATAAGGAAATGTATAAACACGAACATTTAGTCTTTATGGATAAGAGAAATAAAAAGAGGCCAAGTTTTGGAGAGGCAAAGGCTTGAGAACCGAAACATTTTAAAGAGAATAATAATACAAAAAAATATATGAAAATCACCATTACAAGTTTGAATTTGTTTCTTTATGCTACTGATGCAGTCTGGATTACAAGGAAGGCAGTCACCAGTACACCAGCACCATAACATCCCTGGAAAGGGAAAAAAGATAACGGGTATCCGATTGTTTGTCTTGGTTGCTAGCTATACCACTATTAATAATGTGGGCATGTGATAGAAATTTAACCTTTCAATCATCATGAAAAATAATACCAAACCTGTTAGACATCGAGAAATAAACAATATTGATAAATAAATATCCAAAATTAACCATAATAATGAATGAAAAGGGAAATCAAATCAACATTTAGCCATATAAAACATACATCAGTAGAGATATATTGCAGGAAGTATCAAACACAAATGCTAGAGTAAAAGATGATTCACTTTATTGAGAATATGTCAATGTCAGCTAAGCGGTAGGAGCTTGACCTTGCAACTCCAACTCCAAGGGACATGATTCAGATCCTATTAAGGAACAGCTGTAATATGCCCGTGCCACTTTAATGATATAAAAATGTTGTTTAGAATATAAAGTATACCAACTAATGGTCTCCTAACTTCCATGAGCAAACTATAGAAAAAAATGTAAATGAATTTACATGCAGAACACATCTATTCATCTACATTCTACAATGGAGAATGGGTCTACATTCGACACTCATATGTAACAGTCTCACGTAATATATTTGTACATATTTGCCCCAGTTAACAGGGTTACAGTCTTATGCTCACAGACAGAATGCAAAAATGATTAGGAAAAAAAGATTAAACACAAAAGGTAATGAGGGTGGGAGAAAATTCCTTACCAATTGCAATTTTTCCTCATTCTGTTGGTTGGTGGCCATCGGCTTTTGAAGATTCCGCAAATATATCAAAAACTAGAAAGTCATTAACTTATACTTTGTCCTTTCGATATTTCTTGTTTCAACCATTGACCAGTAGAAAATGGGACAATTTGCTGATAAAAAAGTATGACCGGAATAAAGGAACGTATCTTCTTTGCTATGCAAGCTAGCGGCTAATTGTGAATAAAACATCGCTTCTAATCAATCTGAAATCACCAAGGCTTAGGATAATGCTGATAGAAAAATGGATGTAACAGTAAAAGAGAACAAATATGATATGGAAATAAGTATATTCCTCTGAATTTCAGTGTGAATATTACAGAGAAATAACCATGAAAGTAAGGGAAATGGAAGATACTAAGTACAGTCTCTATGACAGAGAAAATCTGTACTCCCAGCCCTAGCCAATCAAGCCAAATACTTGCCTAAGGGAAATGCACGTCCTAGCCTACCTTTATTCCCCTCAGCACACAATGCATGAGGTGTGACACACTCTCTCTCTCTGCCAACTCATCAGTTGGTTACATAATATTCTCTCCACTACTTTGGGACAATGACTCTCTTACCCTTCCTAGTGTAAAACTTGCCAAAACTCTTCTTTTTCACTGAATTGCTTGCATTCACATCAATACTCCCTCCTTTGAATTTCACCTTGTCCTCAAGGTGGAGTTCAGGAAATTGCTCTTTCATTTGAGGCATGCTCTTCCATTTGACCAGCACTTCTATCTTCTCCTCTGGATTCTTCCTCATAGCTAGAATGTCCTCTGGTGTCACCTGTAGCTCCCAATTCTCACTGAGGCAAGCAGGTAAGGGCTGAACAGACACTTCTGCAGACACAGCCTTCTTCAACAAGGACACATGGAAGACTGAGTGCACTCTGCTGTCAGGAGGTAACTGAAGTTTGTAGGCCACTGTTCCCACTTTTTCTAGCACTTCATAAGGTCCATAAAACCTGGGACTCAGCTTCTGGTTTACTCTTTTGGCTAACTGCTGAAGTTTGTATGGCTGTATTTTGAGATACACCAGATCTCCCACTTCAAAAGCAACTTCTCTTCTCTTTCTATCAGCAAACTGTTTCATTCTGTTTTGAGCTTTGCTCAATTGCTCTCTCAATTCTCTCAAGAGCTCGTTTCTTTCTTGAGTCAACTTTTGCACTTCATCCACACTAACATCAGTAACATCTCCCCTCACTAAAACTGGTGGTGGTCTACCATACAAGGCTTCAAATGGTGACATTTTCAGTGAAGAGTGGTAGTTGGTATTGTACCAATATTCAGCCCATGCTAGCCACTTAGGCCACTGCTTAGGTCTACTGCCAGTTAAGCATCTTAAATAGGTTTCTACACACCTATTCACCACCTCTGTCTGAGGGTGGTAGGCTAAACTCAACTTCAGTTTAGTCCCTGCTGAGTGAAATAACTCTGTCCAGAAAGAGCTGATGAAGATTCTATCTCTGTCAGATACAATTGATGAGGGAAACCCATGTAACTTCACAATTTCCTTAACAAAAATCTGAGCTACATCCTTGGCAGTGTAAGGATGAGCCAAGGCTATAAAGTGTGCATATTTTGTCAGCCTATCTACCACCACAAAGATGGTATCTACCCCCATTGCTTTAGGTAGCCCTCCAACAAAGTCCATGGAGATGTCACTCCAAACCTGAGTAGGTATTGGAAGTGGTTGTAGCAAGCCCCCTGGTGACAGAGCTTGGTACTTGTTCTTTTGACAGACTTCACAAGACTGTACATATTGCTGGATGCTTTTCCTCATCCCTTCCCAATATACTATCCCTGCAATCCTCTTATATGTTCTCAGTATACCAGAGTGCCCTCCACCAGCTGTGTTGTGAAATTCTTCTAAGATTCTTGCAATTCTAGGGGAATTTTTAGGAATCACTATCCTTCCCTTGTAGTATAGTCTGCCATGCTTCAATGTAAAACCCTCCTGAGCATCTACACCAGTTGTTAGGTCCTGTACAATCATCTTCAATTTATCATCAGCTTGTACTTCATCATCCAAACCTTCCCACTCACCACATTGCACAGTTGACAATGCACTGTACTGCAATTTCCTAGAAAGAGCATCAGCTGCTTTGTTTTCTATCCCTGGCTTGTACTTGATATCAAATCGTACCCCAACAATTTAGTGATCCATTTCTGCTGCTCTTCCCCCATTACCCTCTGCTCAGTGCGAAACCTGAGACTCCTTTGATCAGTGTGAACTGTGAAATGTCTCCCTAGCAGGTAGTGCCTCCATTTCTGGATGGCAATCACAATGGCCATCAATTCTCTCTCGTATACTGACTTGTTCTGAGCTCTGTTAGACAGTGTGTGGCTCATGTAGGCTACTGGTCTCTTGTCCTACATCAATACTGCTCCCAGTCCTCTGCCTGAAGCATCAGTTTCAATTACAAACTCTTTGCTGAAATCTGGTACAGCTAAAACTGGTAAAGTAGTCATGGCAGTTTTGAGTTCTTCAAATGCATTTTGAGCTTCTGTGGTCCAAGCAAACCTGTCTTTCTTTAATTGTTGAGTGAGTGGCCAAGCTATCTTGCCATAGTTCTTCACAAACCTCCTGTAATAACCTGTGAGACCTAAGAAACCCCTCAAACCCTTCACATCCTTAGGTACTGGCCAACTAGTCATTGAATTGATCTTTGCAGGGTCTGCTGCCACCCCCTGACTTGAGATGATGTGACCCAAGTATTCAATTTGAGCTTGTGCAAAAGTACATTTCTTCTTGTTTGCAAACAGTTGGTGGCTTCTCAAAACCTCTAAAACTTTGTGCAAGTGCTCTTTGTGGCTAGTAATGTCTTTACTAAACACTAGGATGTCATCAAAAAACACCAAGACAAACTTCCTCATCATAGGCTTCAGTATTTTATTCATGAGTGCTTGGAAGGTTGAGGGAGCATTTGTGAGACCAAAAGGCATCACAAGGTACTCATAATGCCCTTCATGAGTCCTAAATGCTGTCTTGTGAATGTCTTCTTCCCTCATTCTAATTTGATGATACCCAGACTTCAAGTCTAACTTAGAGAACACAGCAGCAGATCCAATTTCATCTAATAGTTCATCAATGATAGGTATGGGGAATTTGTCAGCTACAGTATGCTTATTAAGAGCCCTATAATCAATGCAAAATCTCCATCCTCCATCTTTCTTTTTCACTAGTAAAACAGGACTAGAAAATGGACTGATACTTGGTCTAATTATGCCAGCAGACAGCATTTCATCAACTATTCTCTCAATTTCATCTTTTTGGTAATGAGGATACCTGTAGGGTCGTATGTTGGGGGTGATAGCACCTGGTTTGAGATTGATAGCATGGTCCTGCTCTCTGTGAGGTGGAAGTTCTATTGGCTCACTGAAGACATCAGCATATTCTTCTAGTACATGTCTCAGAACCTGTGGAGCATCATCAGCCATATTCTGCTCATGCATCTGATATAGATAAATGATGTAACACTCATCATTCTGGTGCATTGTCTTCACCATTGTCTTCAGGGAAGACTGGTGTTTGCTTAAGAAAGGTTCTCCTTTAATCTTGAACTTCTGTCCTCCTCCCTTCCACTTAATCTCCAAGTTCTTAAAATTGGCTTTAATATCCCCCAAACTTGCAAGCCAATTCATCCCTAAAACCACCTCAGTCCCTGCCAGAGACATCAGAAAGAAATTCTGAGTGAAAGTGATGCTCTGCACTTGCACCTTCAAGTCAGTACACACCCCCCTATGTGTCAACTTTTCACCATTCCCAATCTCAATAGTATACTCATCAGTATCATCTAACTGCAACTGAAGTTCCTGCACCAACTTGTAAGAGATGAAATTTGAAGTAGCTCTTGAATCTATCAGGATCAACACCTTTCTCCCATTGATGATTCCCCAGACTTTGAAGGATTGGTTAGAGGTTAATCCCTGTGAGCTCCTAAGAGACAGCAACAATCTCTTGAACTCTCCTATCACTTCACTATCTCCTTCCTTCTCTTCTTCTTCTAACTCTGCCTCTGTCCCCTTCTCCTCCTCCTCTTCATCATCATCAATCAATTCCACTCTATAGTGTTTCATCTTACAAATTTGGTCACGTCCCCATCTCTCCCCACACTTGAAACACAGTCCCTTCCTACTTAAATCTCTCAATTCCTCCTGAGACAAATTCTTCCTCACCCCCTGCTTCTTATTTTCACCCCCCACAGATGCCTTGTTCTCAATTGGGCCCCCACTACTAGACCCAACTCCAGTTTTGGGCTTCGTAACAAAAGTTCTGTTACGACCCGCTTCGTAACCCGACCCGGTAGAACTGTGTTTCCACCTAGATCCTTCATTCTTCTTCTCCGTATCGTCCTTCAGTGCTCTGTTCCTTTCTTCTATTAGCAACGCGCGATCCATCAGAGCGTTCAAGCCACGAGTATTGTGGAGCTTGAGTTCTGTTTGGATCTCCTCACGCAACCCATTTAAGAAAATGCTCTCCAACATTCCCCTTTCATTACGCTTCAACGGCGCCATAAGCATCTCAAATTGCTCCCTATACTCCATTACAGTCCCCGTTTGCTTCACATTGAGTATCGGACCCAGCGGGTTTCGCACCAACCCGGGTTGAAACCGTCGTATCACCGCTTGCTTAAAATCTTCCCAGCTGGGCTCTGGATGTTGTTCCTCCCACCACTGGTACCAATTCAGAGCTCTTCCATCAAGCGCAATGACCACCGCTTCCAGCATTTCCTCCTCCTCCACTCCATTAATTTTGAAATAGCGCTCCACCTTCACCAACCATCCATACGCCTCCTCTCCTTCAAACACCGGAATCTCTAATCTCCTCCCACGATAACGATGCCGTGGTTTAGCACTCGTTTTGCTGGAAGTTTCAGTCTCTACAGCTGAATCCTCTGCTTCTTCTTCGTCGTCGTTCACCACAGTACTACTTCCAGCTCGCCGTCGCCGGCGCTTCCTCGGTAACCGGCGTTCCAAGCGTTCCATCCACTCACGAAACTCGTTACGAAGTTCCGTGTTAGCTAGTGACAATCCTTCGAAGCTTTGTTCAAGACCCTCCAATCGTTCCTCCGTCGCATTCTGACGTTCCTCCATGGATGTTTTCTTCACCATGATCAAGCTCTGATAGTCCTAGAGCTTTGATACCAATGATAGAAAAATGGATGTAACAGTAAAAGAGAACAAATATGATATGGAAATAAGTATATTCCTCTGAATTTCAGTGTGAATATTACAGAGAAATAACCATGAAAGTAAGGGAAATGGAAGATACTAAGTACAGTCTCTATGACAGAGAAAATCTGTACTCCCAGCCCTAGCCAATCAAGCCAAATACTTGCCTAAGGGAAATGCACGTCCTAGCCTACCTTTATTCCCCTCAGCACACAATGCATGAGGTGTGACACACTCTCTCTCTGCCAACTCATCAGTTGGTTACATAATATTCCCTCCACTACTTTGGGACAATGACTCTCTTACCCTTCCTAGTGTAAAACTTGCCAAAACTCTTCTTTTTCACTGAATTGCTTGCATTCTCATCAAATGCTAACCATGCTGAAATTACTGATTTATAGCAAACTAAATTTCTATAGTTTTGAGAATTATGTGAATTGAATATCAATGCAAATTACGCTACTTCCTTCTCCAATGGAAATTCCAAATATATATATGAATATAGATATTATAGCATCTAGTAAGCTGCTAATCTTTATGAAGAAGGTACAAGAAGTCTTCCTTCTGAGTCTTATGTAACAATATTGAGTGTTGGTGTCTTGGTTCAATTACCTAATGGTCTTCAATTCCAGATTACTGCTTCACCCCACACACTTCAGCCTGAACATGTCCACAAAAAACGAATTATTATTCTTGGAGGAAAAAAATGTCACGAGTAATTAGGAAAGCGCAATGGATTTAATGTTACCTGCCCAGTGAAGGACTTAAGAAACGAAAATGTCTCACTATCCATCTCAACTTTATCTTCATCCATCATTTTAAGGATATGGAAAGGTGGCTTGTTAGCAGAAATGTGCATTCTAAGCAATATTTTGTACAATGATAAATTTCCAAGACCTAAATTATGAATATCTGTAATGTACTCGTTTGCATATTCAAATTTCCCATGTTTCTCCAAATACTCTGTTATGACTAATACAAGCCCTTGTTGGCTATTGCTTTCTCTGAGGAGAGCATTAATTTTGGGGAATTAGTTTCTGCCATTTTATTTTGAATGAACATGTTACAATGACCTTTTACTCTTATTGTTCTATTGTTTAATCGATGAGGTTACAATGCACCTATTCTTAATTCTTGCTTACCTTCTAATTTCCCTCCCACTACTATTTATAGCACTCCACTAATGCTCACATTTTCCCTCCACTTTGCCACATTAGCAAGTGGTTACAACAAACTCTCATTTCCCTCCCCTTACACATTATTCCCTTACCCTTCATATATTTAATAACCTATCAACCAGGAAATAAAAGTGAGACAATGATCATATAGCCAAATTCCAAAGCAATCAGTCCCAAATTTATAAATTGTTGAATGGAGCAAAACTTGTTAAAAGTTCTAAAATTGGCATATGAGAGAAAGAGTTTAATGCATAATGTCTCAGATTGTTACACCAGGATAAAAGGACATGGTTGGGCAAGAAAAGGATGGAAGGATAAGTTTTAATCTCCATTCAGTTATTTTCTCAACTTCTATGTCCACCTAGGAAATTATATAACCATAAAGGGAAAGCTAGAAAACAATTTGAGACAAAAAATAAGTATGGGAAGATGCAACATTTAATGGAATCCTTCCAGCTTCATACTTCGTCTGCCACTTGAAATAATATCTGCAAAAACAAAACTAAAATTATGTACCAACACGGTATTCCTCCAAAATGCTAAATTTCACTTAACCTTGAATTTTAGATGGTATGTAAGACTCTGACAAGAATGAGAGTGTATGTACAGATAACGCTTCAATCTCAAACTTCACTCCTCTTTGCAGCATCAGTTTTAGCTCCAACCTTCATAAACAACAATAAGACAATACATGCAGCATACAACTCAAACCAGATGGGGAAAAAATACAGATGTCAAGGAATGTATATGAATATTACCTCCATTGCGGGACCTCTCTTTGCAGGTAGCATCTAAGCAACATCGCTTCAATTTTTCTCTTGTCTATAAGAATATCAAAGACACAATATTGATTAGATCAGAAGCATGCAAAATCTGAAGCATTACAAGTAATATCAAAGCCATAGGGATCACAATCTACCAAGCAATAAACAGACAGGTGCAAATTCTCAACCAGAAGCCGCAAAAACCTGTGAGGATACAAAGTGTATAAAATGAAAAAAGTACCAACCATGCACATTTGCAACAGTGCATACAACTAGACACATCCATATTGTGCAGTACAAAAAGGCAAGCTGGCATATGGCTTGATAGCATGATAACTTAGGAAAGTGGAAGAGATTTCTGTCACCTTCTTGTAGGAATATCTGGGTAGCCTCTTCCCTGTGCAAAGATAAAAGAATTCATACAAAGAAGTATTGTTGTAAAATAAGTTAACACCTTCAGAAAATTGCTTACAGTGATGACAATGCATTGATTTGCATTGCAGAACTGGTCATTGCTAATCTCTGGAAAACTGCAGGTTCAACTTTGATTATTCAATAGAAAGTACCAGGAAAAACCTTTATTTCTTTCCACCTTTTTTCCTCCAAAATAAAAACATTTGCCTCCCCAACAACTAGTATGTAATGAGCGATACTAATGATATCTATGCCGATGAGTTAAGTAATGTTTCTTCTCATCTCCGATCAAGTTAGTATGAAGTAGAAAAGGTAATTGAAAGAAGGAAAATAAGTAATTGCAGTACAATCACCCAAAATAGGATACCTTTAACGTCTTCAACATGAACAGGAATAGCATGGGCCTGCAGAAAAACTAAATGCCTGCATAAGGGGTTTAAATGGTAAAAATTAATTATTGCATTAAGGTTAGTTCTTAGTTCTTACGGTGTTGGGAGAACTGATGCAGTCAAATAGCCTTTCTCCTTCAACGAATCTTATCCAGCCCATAACTAACCTGTAGCAGAAACAAATTTGAACCACAAGTCTTAGCAGTTGAATACATTTAAACACGAGTTGGAAAGAAGAGCTGAATAGGAGGCAAACAGTAGCAACCTTGAAAAATGCAATTAACAATTGTTAACACAGGAGGAGAGAATAATTCAGATGACAGAATGTCACATATGACATTGACAGCCTCATCATTATCGATCTACCCAGTATAAATTAAGAAGAATCATAATGGTATTATATTTTATCACTGAGATCAATCATGATACCAATAGAATTTGTAAAACCAACAAAAAATCTCTGAATTTCCCAAAAAATGAACATGATTATACAATGTATCCTTTGAACTTCATAACTTTTAGATGCATTAGAGGCAAGATCTTAGTTTATACAAGAATACAACACATTCTCAAAAAACAGTACCAAATGTGAATCATTATTCATATATAAATAATTGTGACAGGAAAGTGCATTTTCTAAGTTTGAGTGTGATCACAGAGCTTGTACCCATTCCCAGCAAAAACCTACAAGAAAGAAAATGAAAATAATATAAGCTTCTCAGACATTTAACACGGTTAATTTCCTATTCCAAATGAATAATTAAGCAGCAAGAGAATCATATCATAAATTCAGGTGAAGGTTTTCTTTTCCAAAATCCACCAAATTAAGAGAGCCAAAAATGATAAAGTACAAAAGATCTACCACATTAAGGTTATGACTACTGCACTGCATAAGTATACATATATCATTAATAGCATGGTCCACAACTGACTGGTCTGCAATGTGAAAAGAAATAGGATAAATCGAAGAACTTGTAGAATTGGTATTGTCGGAATCGAGCGTAGGGGAGAAGTTCTTTGGCACCAAGAGGGAGTTCGGAATCGAAAGCATGTTGCAATTCTTGCGTAGATAAATCGAAGAGAGTCATTCATCAGCAGTTATTTTACTCTTTATTTTAACTTTGCACATTATTATTGCTGGCTTCCTGGTGGCTTGATGGTGTGAAAGTTATTCTTTCACTTCTATTTTAAAATACCTCTTTTTACCGTTTTTTTTTTAAATCCTCTCTCCTGGGATGTCAATGGGTAACTAATACCTAATAAGTACTTATCTCCCATTGCAACAATCAAAAAATTTCTTAAATGAGCCCCACAAATAATTATATATCATCACTTTATCAACAAATAACTCACAAATTTTTAAAAGGGGCTCACTTATTTAAATGTTATAATATTTAATTTTAATAATCCTAGTTCCTCTCTCATAACTAGGGATGTCAATGGGTATCCATTGGCAGCGATGGCACTCATCCGCTACCCGCTCCATTTTCGCGTGGGTATACGGATATTTAGTGGATATGTCACTATTTACGGATATCCACGGATATTAGAAATACATGTGTTAAAAAAAAGTATCATTTATTAATCGTATAAAATTTCCTCCTTTCTTTTGACAACAAAATACTAATTGTTAAATTAACAACTTGAATACAAACATCCATCGAGCATAGCATTTCTTCATTCTTTAACAACAAAATAATTTCCACGAGAAACAAAAAAAAACTAAATAGTTCTCCTTTTATAATATTATAGTCTCTAATAATAAACAAAAAACACAAAATCAATAGTCTTCAACCAATATAGTTTTGTGGAAGAGGGAATTTTCGCACACTGTAGAGAGAGCATGAGAAGAACAGTGTATGTAGGTTAGAGCTTCTTGTATTGTGGGAACTTGAATTTTTGTATTTAAGTAATGAGTATTTTAGTAATTTTATTAATTTAATAATGGGTACGGTTATCCACGAGTATGGATACCATTATATTCGCCTCCGCATCTATTAACTAACGGATAGTTGAAATATCTGTTTACTCTGTCCACTGGTATCCATTAAACTATCCGCCTTGTGCCCATCACGGATATTATCCGCAGACATTTTTGGGTACGGATTTTTTTTGCCATCCCTACTCATAACTACTCTACAATTTCATTTTTAGTTTTCTAAATCTAAATACATAACATGAAAATAAACACATCACCACATTGTATTCGGAAAGTCTCAGATTCAAATTCCCACTAGTGTCTTTGGGGTGCGGTACATATAATTATTTTTGTAATCTCTCAAAGAGCCCGAAGGTCTTCCCAAATGTAATGGTTTAATAATTAATTGAAAATATATATTGGCTGAGGTTCAAATAAAAAGAGCATAATTTTTAGCGAAGATTTTGATGAATTCCGATGGGAAAAAAAGGAATTGTATAATAAGGAAAAAATGAAAAAAAAAATTCAGAAGAAATGCACCCTTCCAGGAAGCATTCCTAGTCCATAGATCGGTCCTTCTCTATGCAAATTTTTGGACTTAGTAGGTACACATGCTATTTAAATTCTGGTTTATAGAGTTGGGTTTTTTTGGTACCCTCCTCATTGTCACTTATACCCTCATTTTTGCCATTTGGACCAAAATACCCTTAAGAAAACTATAAAAAAGCAAAACTCTCCTCATTTACATATATTTCTGGAAAATCAAGTAAGTGGCACCCCTAAATTTTCCGAATTTATGGTGTATTTCCGGAATTTTTTCGTTGAAATTTCCGAATTTACACCTAAATTCGGAATGTATATTGACAAATTTTGATAAAATTTCTGGATTTATGTGTGAATTCAGAATGTAAACCCTGAAAATACATTCCGAATTTACATCTAAATCCGGAAATTTTATCAAAATACATTCCAAATTTAGGAGTAAATTCGGAAATTTTAACGAAAATCCATTCTGAATTTAGGTGTATATCCGAAAATTTCAACATTATTGTGTCCGAATTTACAGCTTAAATTCGGAATTGTAAAAAAATTCATTTTAACTTTTTTTTTGCTTCTTCTGTGGCAACCAGTCGAGGAGGAAACTTTGAGCCAGGAGAGTCGTCTGGAGCAACACCGCGAGATGATCTTGCCACTATGACGAGGGTCGTGTTGAGGGCCAGACAGGCTGGTCACGCTTCTGAGCGTCAGAGGCGTGTCCGACAGCGAGAGTAGCCAAGCAGCCGCAGCATTATCAGGAGCCTGACCAGCCTGCTCAGCATCATTTTCAGGAGCCTGAGCAGCCTTATCAGGAGCCTGCTCAGCAGGACTATATGATGCAGGACACTCATCATAAGTAGCCTTTGTTGCACCAGTTGGTGGATCACCGCGTCAGTAAGCTACTGGCTGGGGAGGTAATAATAAGTTATTTATTTATTTTGTACCAAAAATTATTTAATTAGTTTTAATTATTTATTAATTACTTTTATTTTTTTACAGGACCGAGGTACGCTGAAGGGTGGCATCTATCGGGGGCAAGATACTGACTATTAGACCTCAACAGCACCACTATCGTATTGTTTCATGGTTGCAGAAGGCCAACCTATATCAGCTGGACGACACACCTCTGAACAACATCACCCATGAGCTCATATAAGCTTTTGTGGAGAGGTGGCATTCTGAGACCAGCTCATTCCACATGGCGTGGGGGGAGATGACTGTGACGTTGGACGACGTGTCCGTGTAAACACTATTTATAATAAAAATTAAAGACTAAGGCAATGAAGCATTTATTTCAATACAGTAACAAGAACCACTCTAAATATAATATACAAAGTACAACCCAAATCCCGATGTCACATGATCAGAGTAATTAACATTTAATACAATTAACGAAAAACAGAGCGACATCAACACGTAAAATCATTACGCAATTTGCTAGGCGATCTGTATCGGTCACATCTCTTCTGCTGCGCAATCGTAGAAAGCCACCCCAACGACACCTGGAAGTCAATCTAAAAACAATGTTGCACGGGTGAGAAAGAGCGTCCAAAATATATAAGGAACATAAGACTGGAACTAAAACAGCAAGACTATCACGTAACAAGAAAACAATCAACCATAATGGTTACCACTTTCGTAACCCACATGCACAAATAATCCTTAATTAATCTTCAGCTAATACTAGAGTCGCGACCTCACGTACGGCCCTAGGACTACAAGCAGCAACAACATTGACAACAAGATCAGGACAATCATCATCATCGACAACAACAACAACAACAACTATAGGACCAAGATACCTTGCCTGAATGGGGTACCTTGCCCGATAACGCCCTATAGGGAACACATCAATAGGACCGGGAAACCTTGCCCGAACGGGATACCTTGCCCAATAACGCCCTATGAAGAACAACAGCAAGAGGACTGAGAGGACCGGGAAACCTTGCCCGAACGTGATACCTTGCCCGATAATGCCCTACAAGAACAACAGGACCGAGACACTCGAACGGGATACCTTGCCCGATAATGCTCTGAAGAACACCCAAAAGAGGACTACGAGGACCAGGATACCTTGCCCGAATGGGATACCTTGTCCGATAATGCCCCCACTAACAACGACAACAACAACGACAAAATGATGACAACAACTATCCCTATCATCATTCTTTGAGGTACGACTCGCCCATACTGCGACGAGTCGTTGCCCATACTGCGACAAGATTCCTCCTAGAACTTAAATTACAAAGGTACGACTCGCTCATACTGCAGCGAGTCCTCACCCATACTGCGACAAGGTTCCTTAAACATAATCATCAACTTATAAGGTACGGCTCGCCCATGCTGCGACGAGTCCTTGCCCATGTTGCGACAAGGTTCCTCCAACAAATCTCGATCACGGAGATACAGCTTGTCCATACTGCAACGATTTCTTGCCCATGCTGCGACAAGATTCTTCAACACGAACCAACTCGCTAATCATCGACGAAGGATAACTTGCCCTTTGTGCGACAAGTCTCCGATAACAATACGCTTAACGCAAACCAACAATCACCAAAATCACAAAGGTCAAGTCATTTAATGACTTTACCGGTTCCAAGTCAAACTTGGCTACATTGACAAATATCGAGATATCGATCGGGAACTTAAAAACTTCGTATAATTTAGTCTTACATATCGTTCTAATCCATGAGCACTTCCTTTACAAATATTTAAATTATTACAGTCATCCAGAATAATTAAGTTATCTAATTATTTACAGACCCTTAAATAATTACAGTCATCCAGAATATTACGTCATCCAAATTCAATAGACGATATAAATAATGGAGAAATAAATACAAGCAAAATATGAATAGCGATTATCAATACCATTCTAGTCCTATCCCCTATTCCTCATATAGAATATAAACCCTTTCCCCCCGTACCTGATATTCAATCGAAATCGTTCTTTTGACACAACGCGGAGACGGTTAAGGAGCTCTTGAGCGTGATCCAAATCAAACGGCGTGACCATTGACTCGAACGCGTATAATCAGACAATAAGAACTTTCAGTCAGTTACCCAAAAAATATATTAAAATTAACTAATCGTATTTCAAAAAGAGGAGTACCTATCGAAAAGTACCCGAATAAGACGATAGTTCGAAGTCGCGAGTCGGAGGACTCAAGTGTCCAGATTTGAATTACATAAGCCAATGTTAGAGGCTTAACGATCAACCATTAAAACGCAACCCGAGAAGTTTCACGAACAATATGGAGCGTCATACAACATTTACTAGCAACAACGTGGAAGATGGCTTTGATATTGAGGCCGCCGAACCTGTGTACCATGGTCATGGCAAGGAAGAACAGTGGTGCTGACCAATTTGCTGAATTGGAGTCATGAATGGGTGAGGAACGAAATAGGGTCGGCTCCGTCACAGTTTGAAGAAGGAGAGGAAAGATTATTTGCTTGTAGCCATAGCTTGACTGAACTCGCACCAGGGAGGCATTGGGACGGCCATGGCAGCGCTTGGGGGTAAATCGCGACGGGAAGAAGGGATTGGAGAGGGTGAAGTCGCGATTGAGGAAGGGGTTATATCACGAGATGGGGGCTTCAAACGGTAAAATCAACGCTGGAATTGGATTCATAAGGGAAATCCGAGTGGGACTGTTGAATTTGAATTAAATATTTTATTATAATTTTTAAATATAGCATAACAATATGGATTGTTTGTAAGTGAGTCAAAGAATTAATTGGATTTGGGCTAGTAAGTGAGTGAGAGTTGGGTTTTAGTTGCATTTGGGTTAGTAAGTTAGTAAGGAAGGTTGTAATTCAACAAGTCTTAGTGTTACTTGCGGTTTGGTTTGGTTTGGTTTCTGAAATCAAAACCGCGAACCGAACCGCGCGGTGCAATGAAAAAGAGAACCAAACAAAACCGATCAAAAGTGGTTTTTTGCGGTTTTCGGTTTGGTTTGGTTCGATTTGCTGTTTTCTATTGGTTTGGTTTTGAACACCCCTAATGTGAGGTAACCGATTGGGGGCAACAAACCCGCTAAATCAATAATCATTCAGCCAAAAAATGGGAGAAATGCCGATGTTGTCTTTCAACACTAAAACGAGGGAAAACTTTGATGATTATTCCAAATGTTAGTGCTAAAATAGTACGTGCCTTCTCTCTAGAGAAACCGGGAAGAAACCGCTCCGAAATTTGGGCACGAGACTATATTTACTATTTCAAGAACTAAAACAAGTGAAGGAGAAGTGCAGCAAGGAGTAAAAGCTTCTCTGTAATAAGTGATATCTCGTAACCAATTTTTCTTCCCTAATGCAAAGTGTTGTTGTGATTTTTTGCTTGCAGTTTGTTGTGTTCCACTTTGATTTGATTCTCGGTATGACGACTTATGTTGATTTTCTGCATTCTTAATTATGCAAAAAGAAGTCAATCGGTAAACCCATTTCATTCTATCTTTAATGTCCTTCGATTTTTTTAAAACAATGCTTAATTCATGTAAATGTTTGGAAGTGGATATCCATAGTCCACATATAGAATCATCGGTGCAGATTTTCCAAATAATTCTATGTAGAAGAATCAAGTTTGTAGGTAGCTATTTTAAGATTGTGACTCAACAGGTCTACAGATGAAGAACTTACTAACTCTGGTTTGGTGTGATTGAAAAAGATTCAAGGAATCAAGATAACAGACACCATTTCTAGAGACACTACTCAAACTTTGGTCACCTCTATTAGTTTTAAACTTATTGGGGACAACTATAAAAGAGCAGAATATGAGAGAAGAAATGGCATTACATTTTGATTTCTTAGAAAATTGAAAGGCGGCATGTTGAGGAACATTTGGTAGCAATATTTCTTAGAAGACATGGTTTCTTAGTAAGTATCAATAACAATTTGTAATATATATTTTTTTACCACAATTTGTAATATATATTTTAAAAGTATATTAGTTTACTCTCTTGAATTGAATCTGTTATTAGTTGATGTTTGGACTGTGTTTATAGGCCGCACAATTTTCAAGTCCAATGAATGTGA
Source organism: Astragalus glycyphyllos (assembly GCA_963573325.1). Taxonomy (NCBI): domain Eukaryota; kingdom Viridiplantae; phylum Streptophyta; class Magnoliopsida; order Fabales; family Fabaceae; genus Astragalus; species Astragalus glycyphyllos. The sequence continues at coordinate 80,836,113 of OY754307.1, read as the reverse complement.
CAAATGAACATGATGATAGGTTTGGAAATGATAATGACAATATGACATGGTTGCACACAAGTAAGTTAGTCTTTTGGTACTAAATTTTCTCCGTTTGTCTTAAAATTGCAGGCCGCACAATCTTTTGGACAACGATTTGTTTAAAGCAACTTTAAACAAGAAAATTAGTAAGGGAGTGTAAACTTTCACGACTCATTATCGTTTGACAATATTGGCTTAGATTTAATATTTATGTAAATGTAAGTTGTGTTTATGACTGTGCTTGGCCTGCTTTCTACCTTACATGGATTCAATGTGTGGTGGTGTTAGGCCTTGATTTTCAATCTGATCTGCAGGCCTTCAATTTGCTCTTGGTTTTAGCTTAGCTTTGGTCAGGGTCCTTTTTGTTGGTTTGGTGTGCTCCACTAGTGTTGTAGTCGTGCTGTTTTGATACCCTTAATGGTCTTGTATCCCAGTTGGTATTTGTATTTTCATATACCTTAGAGAAAATGTTAGGTAATTTCTCTGCAACCCTTTATAAAAGGTGGGTAGGTGTTACTCTAAGATAATGAGATATTACTTATCGGAAAAAAATGTAAATTGTGTTTATGTTTTGTTATTTTTATTTTAGCATTAATAATTCTATGACATGTTTTTCATCAAGTATTTACATTGATTAATTAATATGATTCAATTTTGAATCATAATAATAATAATAAATAATTCAATAAATTTAATATTATTGTGACAGCAATTCGGTAAATTTAATATTAAAATTAAGATTACATTTTGATAAAATAAAATTTAATAACCATAAAGAATTTCGCAACTACATAAGTTGTTGCTAAAATATACTTTATCGCAACTACTTTAATTGTTGAGATATGTCGGGTTTGCCAACAAATTTTGTTAATGGTAAAAAAAATTATCACAGCGACTTTAATTGTCGAGACATATTAGTAATCGTGACAACTTTAGTGGCTACCAAAAGTTAGATATGACAACAAAAAATTGTCCAATAGCAGAAAAAAATTGTTTTTGTCAAAACATAGGTAATGACAACGACATAAAATGTCGTTGCGGAACTTTTCGCAACTAGACTTAAGGCAACAACGTGTAGCGACTTTTTCCTTGTTGAAAAAAGTAATTTTCTCAACAACTTTAAACATTTAGCAAAGACTTTTGTTGTTGCAAAACACATTTTATCTTGTAGTGTACTTTATATTACATCTCAGTTTCTTTTTTTCCCGATTCTTATTCTATTATTATGTTTAGAAAAAGATACCAACTTTCATTTTACTTTTTGCAACACAAGTGTTTTTAAGCGAGTTAAAATATATCGTTTTTATCAAGTTTTTCATTTTTCTTTAATTAAATTTTACTATTTTCGAAAAATTTATAAACTCATAGCAAATTATAATATATACAGTGTAATCTGTGCGGATGCACAGGTAAAGTACTAATAAACTCATAGAGAATGGAAGTAATTTTTTTGTAATTTCAAGTGAAATACGAACACAGCACTCCCAATGTGTTTAATTCAATGATTTTTATTTTCTTTTTACTTAGTTAATTAATTTAAAACAAAAGTTTTATTTGTTTTGAATTAAAGTCGTATGTTTTTTCTCTCTCATCAGACGGTAAAGCTGGTTCAAGTACTGCCAAAAAAAAAAGTCAACGTTATCAGCAAATTAACGGCCAAATTTAGAAGTTAGGAGTGGGGTTGTTTTTCAATATTCAAAAATTAAAGGCGAAATTCGAAATGATAGGAAACTGGAAATATTGACCGTTAATTTGGCCGCTATTGGACACATAAACTGGAAATATTGACTGCTATTGGACATATAAAGAGACAAAAAAACCAAGTTAGCACAAAAAAATAAATAAAATACCAAATTAGGACACATTTTTGGTTATTTACCAAACTAGCACACTTTTAATTTTAAGACCAGAAGTCTCCCCCCACGGTTAAGACTTCTAAACTGAAAATATATATTAAAATATATATACCTAATTAAATTCTAAAATTAATTTTAAATATTATTATTGTTAATTCTAAATTAATATGATAAATAATGATTAAGAAAAATTAAAGAGATAAATATATTCAACTTAATTAATAGATAATTACAATAATTGATCAAATTAAGAAAAAAATTAACGTTGAAGATGATGGCCAGTTTCACACGGTGGTGCTCGGCAAACACGGCGTGGACGCTGCTGTGGTGGTTGTTGTTCTTGTTCAGTCGGGACAGGGGCAGGTGGTTCTGGTTCTTGGTATGGGGGAAGCGACGAGGAACTAGCACCGCCGTACTCTTGAAGCCTACGAGCATAATCAGCAGATTCCGGCGTATTAGCGTGGACACCAAACAGATTATAGAACCAATCGGGGTCGCTGGCAGTAGTAGAATGCCGATAGGTATCTTGAAATGGAGTATGTTCTTGTGAATAATTGAATTGTTGATAATCTTGAAAACTTGGCGTGTGGGAGATAGAGTGGCGATGAGGCACATCTTGTTGGGTTTCTTGAACGCTTTGGGGAATTTGGGTCTCCCGTTGAGTTGGCGTCGGACGTCGATTACGGTTACGGTTACGTTCGCGACATTCGGATTGATTGGCTGGCATAGGTGGCATTTCTAACATAGTCGTCGGTTGTTCATTCACATCATCAACCTGTGCAATACCCCGTGGGTCCCTTAGTTGTTGGTCGATTGAAATGTATGGTGTTGAATTGTTTAGAAACCAACGCATATATTGTTGGGAGTGCCTCGGTATTCCATGGCACGGGTGACCCACAATAGTTCGAAGTCCTCTTTCATTCCAGAGTTCAATCCAGTTTGCGTGCCTTTCGGACCAATCCACATCATGAAGTCCTCGCATGTCGATGTTGTGCATGTTGTCCAAATTAACTGGTGTATCTGGTATGTCTTGGACAAGGCCAAATTGCATTTTCACTCTATCCGCATGGTGCCATTCTACCGTTTGGAAATAGACCAAAGCCGTGTTTGGCGACCAATAGAAGCTTTCCTGAAATGAAATTTGTGGTAGGGTGAATGCCTGATAGGGCAACCACTTAAAATCTTCATGGCTCATGTGGTCGATCGCTGTTCTGTATCCAAGACTAGATGGACATCTAGTGTGGCTCAGTCGCCCACCAACCCATCTATTAAAAAATAAAACGTTATTATAAAGAAGAATATAATTTGTTAGTATCATAAGGTTTGAGAAATTGTTACCTCTTTGCTAGTGGCCAATCAATAACACGGTTGCAAATTGGTGCTAGGAATTCCATGCGGTACCAGACCCAAGACTGTAACAGAAGAGTACATCCACCCATAGTTGATGAGGAGCATGTAGCTGTCTTACACAACATTCTGTATAAGTTAGCTAGACAAGCTGATCCCCAGCTGAAATTTGAAGCTTCATCTAAATTTTCCAAAAGGGGTAGGTATTTGATGTGTACTTTGCTTGATGATTTATCTGGGAGTATGTATCCCCCGATCAACGACATTTCCATCAACAGAAAGCCCCAACTGCAACGCGACATCTTGGAGAGTTATTGTGCACTCTCCTACTGGAAGATGAAAAGTGTGTGTTTCTGGTCTCCAGCGTTCGACCATTGCTGCCACCAACGGTGGGTTTATTTTGAATGAGCCAATGGTTGCAACGTTACCAAATCCAGTTTGTCTTATGAGAGGTACTATAGAATCATGTGGTGGGTCAATATTGAATGCGTGGTGAACTTCCATTGCATCATCGTTGAGATGCATGGAAATGTGAGTTTGTTGGTTTAGTAATGAAGACATTTTTTTGAGTAGTAGAAGTGATGAATATGAAAGAAGGAGAAAGTTTAGAGAGTAGTAGAATTGATTATTTGTTTGTGTTTTTATGGAGAAGTAGGAGTGATGGATTTATAGAGAATGAAGAAGTGTTGGAGGAAGTGAGCTGGAAGGATACAAAGAATTCAGATTTTTATCCTCTATTCATCACACATGGATCACGTATATATCACTTAGTAAGCATAAATTTACCAAATAGTGACACCACTTCTAATGTGTACAACAAGGTCTCAAAAAAAACATTTTTTGAGTGTCAAAAATGATTTTTTAACTAAGTTTTGGTCAGTTTTTTTCCATGAGTTAATTTTTTTTTATTTTTTAAAAAAATTAAGACCTTTTAGACGAAGTATAATACCACCGTGTTGAGTTTAAAAATATGACTTACAATTTTTTTTAATACTTCTAATGTGTACAACAAGGTCTCACAAACTAAATTACCCAACTTTTAAACAAAGATAACCAACATCTATTAACTAGGTTGGTTCACTATGCATTCACGTGGTACCTGTCTTTGAGCCTCCTCACACTCCAATAATATACAAAAAGGCTATTTTAGGGCAGAGGCTAGTCACTTCTTGTAAGTTTGTAAATTGAAATTCAGTTAACCAATTCACAAACTAAATTACCCAACTTTTAAACAAAGATAACCAACATCTATTAACTAGGTCGGTTCACTATGCATTCACGTGGTACTTGTCTTTGAGCCTCCTCTCACTCCAATAATACACAAAATTGCTGTTTTATGGCAGAGGCTAGTCACTTCTTGTAAGTTTGTTAATTGAAATTCAGTTAACCAAGTCACAAACTAAATTACCCAAATTTTAAATAAAGATAACCAACATCTATTAACTAGGTTGGTTCACTAATCACTATGCATTCACGTGGTACCTGTCTTTGAGCCTCCTCTCACTCCAATAATACACAAAAAGACTGTTTTATGGCAGAGGCTAATCACTTCTTGTAAGTTTGTAAATTGAAATTCAATTAACCAAGTCACAAACTAAATTACCCAACTTTTAAACAAAGATAACCAACATCTATTAACTAGGTTGGTTCACTATGCATTCACGTGGTACCTGTCTTTGAGCTTCCTCTCACTCCAATAATATACAAAAAGGATGTTTTATGGCTGAGGCTAGTCACTTATTGTAAGTTTGTAAATTGAAATTCAGTTAACCAAGTCACAAACTAAATTACCCAACTTTTAAAAAAAGATAACCAACATCTATTAACTAGGTTGGTTCACTATGCAATCTTGACCTTTAAAAGTGTCGGTGCAATCTGGACCTTTAAAACTGTCGGTGCAATCAAGACCATCTAAATTTCAATAAATAGGCCCTAAATGTCTCACCACTACACACACAATTTCAAATTCTCCTACTACCAACTGAAACTCAAACACACCCTCCTACTCCCAACTTAATCAATGGCTCCAACTTCAGTTTTTATCATAGTGTATTACAATGGTTTTGTTGAAACAACAGACACTGAAGGTGTCTTGTTTAGATGTCAAAACACATGCCTTGTGATCAATATGGGTGAGTATTTTTAACATTTTATTAATCATTTAATTTCAAATTTCTATTACATAATTACCAACATTATGTTTTCTTTCTTGCTTCAGCATACTTAATGATTAAAAAATCTGCCAATCACTACAAAGCAAATATTGGTCAACTAGTAGGTCCTGAGGGGGTGGCTTGGGTTGATGACATACCCAAAGAACAATGGTTACAGCGGTGCGATGGAGGTTACTGTTGGGTGCACATGACAACAAACCTAGCAGAGTGCATCAATAATGTCTTTAAGGGGGTGTGCGCAATCTTCCTATCCGTTCATTGATAGAGGCAACATATTTTAGGATGAACGAGATTTTTGTCAAAAGGGGCACCCAGGCACAGGCAATGTTGGAGTCTCACTACAAGAAAAACTGGATTTTTCGGCGACCAAAATCCACCGGAAATGACCAAAATCCGCCGAAAATGTGGACTTTCCGGCGGATTTTTGGCGCCGGAAAAACCCTCGTCGCAAACAGTTTCCGGCGGATTTTTGGTAATTTCTGGCGGTTTTTTAATTTTTTTTGGAAAATCCGCCAGAATTTTTTTTTTTTTTTAAAAATTTCGGCGGATTTATGGTAATTTCCGGCGGATTTTCCAAATTTTTTTTTTTTTTAAAATCCGAAATTTTTTAATTTTTTTTTGAATTTTATAACTTAATATGTGTTTTAAATAAAAGTCAAAAAACAAAAGTAAAATCAAATGTTGAATGGTATTGTTGAAAAAGGAAAGAATAAAAGAGAATATGAGAGAATAAGAATGAGGAATTATGAAGAAATAAGAATAAAATAGTGAGATGAAGAATGAATAAGAATAAAGAAGTGAGAATGAAGAAGAAAGGAGAATTATAGAAGAGAGATATGTAGAGAAATTTTTGAAGATTAAAGAGTATGAGAAAGAAGAAAAAAGATAAGATAGAGAAAATGTAGAAGAGAATAAGAAGGAAAGAAAGAGATAAATGAGAGAATGAGATGAGTGTAGGAGAAAGTTGTATTTATAGACGAATTTTTTTCTCTCTAAATTTTTCCGGCGGATTTTTTTCCCTCCAAAATTTTCCGGCGGATTTTTGATTTTTTTTTTTTTTTAGAAAATCCGCCGGAAAGTCCAAAAAATCTGCCGGAAATTTCCGGCGGATTTTTGGTATTTTCCGGCGGATTTTTGCAAAAAAAAATAAAATTATAAATCCGCCGGAAAGTCCAAAAAATCCGCCGGAAATTTCCGGCGGATTTTTGGTATTTTCCGGCGGATTTTTGCAAAAAAAAAAATAAAAAAATTATAAATCCGCCGGAAAGTTTCTGTGGGATAAAAATCCGCCGGAAAGTCCAAAAAATCCGCCGGAAACTACCGTGGGATCAAATCCGCTGGAAATCCCTCAAATCCGCCGGAAAGTTTCCGACAGATTTATATCCGCCGGAAAGTTTTGGACAGTAAATCCACTATTTCTTGTAGTGTCTGGAACTATCTACTCTGAAAAATTGTTGGAGAAAATTGCTCACAACCGAGCGGTCTCAAACACGCATAACGTGGCAATTCACGATCGTGCCAACCAATTGTTCCGAGTGGAAGAACTTGTACGACCACAAGTGGTAGACCTACGGCCACATTCGTGGTAGACCTACGGCCACATTCGTGGTGGACTTCAAAGCAAGAACGTGTGAGTGTGGGGAATTTCAGGCACTTCACTACCCTTGTTCACATGTGATCGCAGCATGCTCAAAATGCCATTACGACCACCTATTTTTCGTGCGTCCACAATACACAATGCAGAATGTTTTCAATACTTACTTTGTGGAGTTCCCACCATTGCCAACTGAGATGTCTGATAACTCTATTTTATATAGAGTTATTTATACAACTAAACCTAAATAAATTGTTGAAATCAAGTATAAATTAAGTAAATATCATAGAAGAAATTAGATAAACAACATTAAAGGATAAAGCAAGTGGTCATTCACAATATTAAGCATGATGTCTAGATATTGGTATGTTTGATATGTTTGTGAGTATTTTCAGATAAGGCATCTACATTGGAAGAACACAATACACAAAGTAAAAGATTTCATCCAAATCATCCAGTGCACATGCACTACATGCACCTGCACTTGATGCAGCTGCACTGCATGCAGCTGCACCATTCTGCGAATGGTAGAAAAAGGCCAACACCGGAAGCACCTCAAACCAAAAGAAGACAAAGGCACCTCCAAATGACATTATAGCTGATCCAAAATCACATGGGGCACATGGAAACTTTATAAAGGAGGCGCCCACAATGGATGACCACTTGAAGAAATCATTTCATGAACCATATGGCAAGCTCTAATTGGACCACTCTTGATATTTGAGTATGAAACTCAAATTGCTTTTTCAAAGGCTGAAAAGTAACCATGGTTTGGTTAACTCAAATCAGCAAGAAAACCTCACTTGAAGGAAAGCTCAAAGCCTATATAAAGACCTTCATTCTTCACTTGGAAAAGCATCCAATATCTCATATCACTTACATTTTACACTTCTTTAAATTTCTTGAACTTTTTACTCTCAAGTTCTTAGTTTTTCTTAGAAAGTGGAAAAGGAAGGAATTGACGCCTTCTCCCTTCTCTTCTTCATAGATATAGGAAGGAGATCAGTGCACCTGCATTGCTTGATGCAAGAAAGCTTCAATATTGTAAACTCTACTTTGTTATTCTTTCTTGATAATTTCCATTACCTCAATATGTTTTATTCAATCTCTTTTCATCTTGCAATGTCTATCATGAGCTAAGTTTCTTTAGTTGAGATGTGCTAGTCTTATAATGATCTTTTGAGAAAGTTTAAGTGTCATTTGTGTGTTGCATGTACTTTTGATTCTTGTGTTATACTACATCCATCTTATTTTAAGGTTGATCACTTAAAATGAGTAGAGTTATATTCACAGATATGGTTTATAACTAGAAATCAAGAATCAATAGGGGCAAGAGTTTAATAAAGCTTTTATTAATTTGTTTAATAAAATAAGCTTGTTAATTCCATGTTAGTTCTAGAAATAGGATAACATAGCCCTTAGGATTAAATCAGCAAGTATTTCAAGGTCAAGAGTGAATTTATTTAGCACACCTAGACATAGGAAGCTTGTAAAACAACTTTTGAAATAGTAGCTGAAAAGCACACAACTGATGCAGCTGCATCCAGTGCACCTGCACCACACGAATGCACTTAACACTTAAAAGAAAGTTATTTGATGAAAGCATCCCAACTATATTTCTCCACTGATTTCCTCTCTATTGTTTATTGTCATTTTAACTTCATTTCAACTTCAACCAAAACCAAACATTCTGAATAGTGTAGTTGCACTAATTTGCATTTCTTTACAACAATATATAAGAGTTAATCCAATCTCTGTGGGTTCGATCTTATTATACTACTTGTTTGTGACTGTGTATACTTGCACATCTTTCACCACACCAATGTCATGGCCTGATTTCAATGGTATAGAACTACAGCATGATCCAAAGGGCCGTCCGCAATCTACCCGTATTCGTACGGAAATGGATCAAAGAGAAACGGGTACCCGCACCAAGAGATGCGGAATTTGTAGAAATGAGGGTCACAACAGAAGCAACTGCCCTAACCGCAATCTAGACTAGTCACATTTTAAACCCTTTGTAATCTCGTACTGATTAAATAAATACAGTTTTTTTTCCATTTTTCTATATAGCATAATTTTCAAAATTATTTAATTGTATTAAATTAAATTTATTTAAATTAATATAGAAGAAAATAAAAAATTAAAAACACAGTTGAGAAGTCTCCCTAGGGGTTGGTTCAGATTTTGATGGGCTTCCCTAGGGCATCTTTGGCCAAAGTTGAGATTTGAAGTAATTTGGTGGTGACATTGAAAGTTCGTACAGGTTTTTGTGGACACAATTATATGTATGGATTATCATCTTCTGGCTGGTTGATATGTTTTTTGTGAAAATCTTGATCCAAAAAATGCAAAGTACAGTTTATATGTGTTACTGGCTTATCTATCTATTATCTAATGCAGCTTGTCACTTGCGCGCGCAAGTGACAAGTTTTTTTGTTTTTTATTTCATTTTTTTTTGACAAATTTATTTCAATTTTTTTATTTTGCTTTTTGTTTCTTTTTTTTTCTCTTCTTATTTTTTTCAGTTTTTTTGTTACTTTTTGTTTTTTCTTCAGTTTTTTTCTTTATTTTATATTTTTATAAGTACTTTGCTGTGTCGAAAAATTTTAAATGTTTAAATATATAAATTTTGTTCTTCAATAATCAATTAGATGGAAAAAATTAATTTCATAAAAAAAATACGTAAAGTGATATGCTAAAAAGCATGCTTTGGTGTACTTGATGGTGAAAAAAATTATTTTGTAACAAAATACGTAAAGTGGAATGTTAAGCAATGTGTTTTGAGTTACTTTGGGAATCGAAAAAAAATTAACTTTTCAAATATCAAAAGCTTTTTTGTATATAACCGGTTTGGTAAAAAACAATAAGTTTGTGAAAAAATACATTAATTGCGATGCTGATAGTGTATTTTAGGGTACTTTAGGGTCCCAAAAAAAAATTTAGATGTTCAAATACACGAAGTTCGTTTCTCAATAACCTTTTCTTTTTAATTTTATAATATTCTTATTTAATTTATAGTTTTAATTTAATTTTTATTTACAGAAGCTTCAGTCACATTTACAATAGATCCCTCAGTCGCACACTTTCAACTTTCTATAAATGCTTCTATTTTATTGGTAATTTTCATCCAACCCAACACAATACCACGTGTCTCATTTTCTATTTGTGTTTTCTTTTTTATATTGCTCATTTTGCCCCAACGGGTATTAAAACCATTCTTTAATTTGTGTTTATATTTTATCTTTCTTTAACATTCGAGTACAGCGTTGCTGCATTGACTCCCCTGAGAACTTCAGCCACATTTACAATACAACCTTCATGATCTTCTTTCAACGGGAACTTCAGTCACATTTACAATAAAACCTTCATAATCTTTTTCAACTTTGTATAATTACTCCTATTTTATCATAGGTTTTCCTTCAACCGTGCATGATACCCAGCTTGTTTCACTTTTTAATTGTGTTGTCTTCTTTTTCTATTTATGGGTTAATTTTTTATATTTGCATTTGATGAATGTGGATTATGCTATTAAAATTCTTTAGATTTCTTCTTCTTATTTATCTATAGAGGATGTGCGTCTTTGTTAATGTTCCTTTTAAAATTGATAATCTTTTTATTTATTTTATATTTATATTTAATTTTTATTCACTGTTATTAGATTTTATATTTTGCTAACTAACACCATTTGCCCAATGGGATAGGCTATCCTGGGGTACGTGAGTCGATTCCGTGCTCCTGAGTTTGATTCTCACCGTTGACAAACTCGGTGTTGGCCAGTGCGAAATTTGTTTTCAAGCACAATGGGATATTAGTCTTTCCAAAAGATTTAATTATACGATAGAATTTAGCCAGACTTCAGCCTTTTTTTTCTTTCTATTCTTCCTTTTTTTTTCTTTTATATTACTTCACTTTTTTTATCTTCTTCCTTTTTTCCTTTACTTTTTTTTTCCTTTTTTGTTTTTGAGTGCTTTTAGGGTGAGGGAACAAATCAAATGCCTCAGAACCATTAAATATGACTGTAGGATGTAGTATAAAAATTCATCAACGGTTGAGATTTAATACAAGTTGATTCAATCTTAACCACTAATAGCATTTTACACAATATCCTACGATCAATTTTAGTGGTTATTGATGACGGATTTAATTTGCTCCCTCAACCTAAAAGCACCCTTTGGTTTTTACTTCATTTTTTTTTATATTTTAAGAGCTGCTTTACGGTCTCAAAAATTTTAAATGTTTAAATATGCAAATTTTTACGTAAATAAATATTTACGTAAGTCTCAAAAATATTTATTTACGTAAACTTTAGTCACATTTACAATAGGTCCCTCAATCGTACTCTTTCAACTTTCTATAGGTGCTTCTATTTTATTTGTAATTTCCATCCAACACTACACGATACCACGTATTTCACTTTCTATTTGTGTTTTCTTCTATGTTTTGGTCATTTCGTACCAACGGGTATTTAAACCATTCTTTAGTTGGTGTTTATATTTTTATCTTTCTTTAAAATTCGAGTACAACATTGCTGCATTAACTCCTGTGGGAACTTCAGCCACATTCACAATACAACCTTCATGATTTTCTTTCAACGGGAACTTCAGTCGCATTTACAGTAAAATCTCCAAAATCTTTTTCAATTTTGTATAACTACACCTATTTTATCATGGACTTCCTTCAACCATGCTTGAAATTCAACATGTTTCACTTTTTAATTATGTTGTCTTTTTTTCTTTCTAATTATGGATTAATTTTTTTTATTTACATTTGATGAATGTGGATTATGTTATTAAATTTTTTTAGACTTTTTCTTCTTATTTTATCAAAGGTTAATGTTCTATTTAAAATTTATAATCTTTTGATTAAAATTTATATTTATAATTTAATTTTTATTCACAGTTATTAGATTTTATATTTTGCAGACTAACACCATTTGCCCAATGGCACAGGTTACCCTGGGGCCCAGTAGTCGATCCCGTGCTCCTGATTTTGATTCTCACAGTTGACAAACTCAGTGTTGACCAGTGCAAAATTTGTATTCAAGCATAATGAGATATTAGTACGATAGAATTTAGCCAACCTCGTGCGGGAATTGCCGCACTTTTTTTTTAACTTTAGTTTTTTTTTTCTTTTTGTTTTTTTTGTTTTGTCCTTTTTTTTATTTTAATGTTTTCCATTTTTTCCTTTTTAATATTTTAACGAGTACTCTAGGGTCTCGAAAAATTTTAGATGTTTAAATATGCGAATTTTGTTTTTCAATTATCGATTTGGTGAAAAAAAGATTTAATTTCATGACAAAATACATAAAATGATATGCTAAACAGTGTGCTTTGGTATACTCGATGGTGAAAAAAATATTTTTTTAACAAAATACGTAAAGTACGATGTTAACCTGTGTGTGTTGAGGCACTTAGGATTCAGAAAAAAATTAGCTGTTCAAACACCCGAAGTTTTTTCCTCAATAACTGGTTTGATCAAAAAAAATAATAGCTTTGTGATAAAATAGGTAAAGTGTGATGCCAACATTGAATTTTGGGGTATTTTAGGGTCCAGAACAAATTTTATATGTTCAGATACGTGAAGTTTGTTCCTCAACAACCTGTTTGACGAAAAACAAAAAAAATACGTGACAAAATATGTAAAATGTGATGCCAAACAATTTGTTGAGTTACTTTTGGATTCAAATTTTTTTACATGTTCGGATACACAAAGCTCATTCCTCAAAAACCCGTTTGGTGGAAAAAAAATTGTGACAAAATATTTAGTGCGATACTAAATAGTGTTTCTATGTGCTTCTATTTTATTCAAATATGCGAACTTTTTTCTTCAAAAATAGTTTCAACTTTGTATATGTGCTTCTATTTTATTGGTGGTTTTAAATCAAACTCTGCATGATACCTATACGTACGGGTTTCACTTTCTAATTATGTTGTCTTATTTTCTCTTTAATTATGTGTTAAGTTTTTATATTTACATTTGATAAATATAGATAACGTTATTAAAGTTTTTTAAACTTTTTCTTCTAATTGTCTAGGGATGTTCAATTTCAATGTATTTGTTGTTATTAATATTCTTTACGTTTTTTTTCTTATTATCTGTGGATGTTAAATTTCAATGTCTTTGTTAATGTTTCTTTTTAATTTTATAATATTTTTATTTAATTTATAGTTTTTTAATTTAATTTTTATTTACTGGAGTTTCGGCCACGTTTACAATAGATCCCTCATCGCCCTCTTTCAACTTTCTATAGGTGATTCTATTTTATTTGTGGTTTTCATCTAACCCTGCACGATACCCGCGTGTTTCACTTTCTATTTGTGTTGTCTTCTTTATTTTTGTCTTTTTGCATCAAACGGTATTAAAAACATATTTTAACTGGTGTTTAAATTTTATCTTCTTTCAACGGGAACTTCAGCCACATTTATAATACAACCTCCACCATCTTCTTTCAACTTTGTATAATTGCTCCTATTTTATCATGAGTTTTCATACAACCATGCATGATACCCACGTGTTTTAGTTTTTAATTGTGTTGTCTTCTTTTCTTTCTTATTATGGGCTAAGTTTTTATATTTACATTTGATAAATATGGATTATGTTATTAAAAGTTTTAGACATTTTCTTCCCATTATCTATGGATGTTTAATTTCAACGTTTTTTGTCAATATTCTTTTTAAATTTTATAATCTTCTTATTTAATTTATAGCTATAATTTAATTTCAATCCACAATTATTTAACTATATATTTTACAAACCAACATCATTGGTCCACTGGCATAAGCTACCTTGGGACACGGAGTCGACTTAGTGCTCCCGAGTTTGATTCCTGCAGTGGACAGAAAACTGTTGTCTTGAATGATTAGTTTATTAAAGAGGTTTTTTCTTTCGGTTTTACTTTAATTTTGCTAACTAAAAATTAGTCAACCCCGTGCGTAGCACGGGTCAGGCGGCTAGTATCATTGTATGTCTGTTACATTTTCAATGGTTTATGATATAAATTAATAGTAAGGATGGGTACAACTTATTGACATTTTATTGATGTATGCATCTGTGTTCTTAACTTATACTGGATTGGAATAATGTTCTTTTCATATCTTCGCATTAAAAATTTCTGGCTATTCAATGGATGTAAATTTTATCAAGAAATGGAATGGTTAGCTCAGGAAATAGATATTTACATGTGTTTATCTAATACTCAGGTACTTGGAGGGTTGGAGGGGTGCTAGCAATGTCTCGTGCGTTTGGCAACCGTATGCTGAAGCCATTTGTTGTAGCAGAACCTGAAATCCAGGTGATCCTTGATGACCTTTGAGTACCTCAAAGTTATATAATCTATTAATTGATTGGATGGTTCAAATTAGTAACCAATTTCTCTCCATGGACGCCACATCCTTACAGTGAATGTCCTTCATGTCTCAGGAATGTCTCTTGCAGAAACTATTAGGGCTTGTTTGATATGAAAAATGTTTTGTTTTTATTTTATTTTTTGGATAAATTTTTGTTTTAACTTTGACTCAGTGTTATTAAAGCCGGACCGGCCGGTCGGACCGGTCGGACCGGGTTCCGGTGCCCCACCCGGCTCGGCCAGCATGTTAGTCCGGTTCTGCATTTGGGCCAGCTATGACGTCATCAGGCCGGTCATCATGCCGGTCGGACCGGCCATCATGACATATTTATAATTTTGCGGATATTTTATTTCTTATTAAATTTAAATATTTTATCATTTTACTTAATTACAATTATAAATACAAATACTTTCTTAGTATATATTATAATTTTTGAATTTATTTAATATAGACCGGCTCATGCGGTCCGACCAAAGACCCACCGGCCCGACCAAAGAACCAGTGACCCAGTGTCTTGACCGGCTCGATGACCGGTCCGGCTTTAATAACATTGCTTTGACTTGATTGCACTTTTGGTCCCCCTATTATGACCCACTCACGATTTTAGTCCCCAAACTTTTTTTCCACGATTTTAATCCCCCAACTTTCCCAATTTCTAAAATCATTGTCCCTCCCTAATTTGGTCAAACATTTTGCTGACTTGTCACTCACTAATCCTACCTGGAATGAATGACAAGTGATTTAGTGGTTACAACATGTCATTCTAGGTAGGATTAGTGTGTGACAAGTCAACAAAATGTTTGACAAAATTAAGGAGGGGCAGGGATTTTAGAAATTGGGAAAATGGCGGGACTAAAATCGTGGGAAAAAAAGTTTGGGGACTAAAATCGCGAGTGGGTCATAATAGGGAGGGAGACCAAAAGTATAATTAAGCCTTTTATTTTTAAGAATTACAAAAATGACACATCTTTTCATTTTTTTTCCTATTTTTGAATGATTTGTTATAGAAAATAGTAAAAACAACAAAAATTCCATTTTGTTTTCATTTTAGTTCTTGTTTTCAAAGGTTTGTCCTAGTAATGTTTCCACTATAACATTTTTTTGAATTCATCTAATTTTTTGTCCATCACTGTATGGGAAGTGGGAACCTTGTAGAATTTTGTCATGCAGTTTCAGATTGATATATCTTGTCTCCAGCAACTGCTACTGTGGTCGAGGAGTTCTTAATTCGTACTTTCATGATGTGGATCACCTTATAGGAATTACTAAGTGAATGGGTTATATTATGCTGAAAATCTAATTTAATTACTTATTTATCTTCAGGACCGGGAGATGGATGAAGAAACTGAGCTGCTTGTTCTTGCAAGTGATGGACTCTGGGATGTAGTGCAGAACGACGTAAGACTGGTCTTCCCTCCTAGCCCTGTACTTCTTGTGGCATTCATATACATACATAATGCTCCATATTCATTTCTAATGAGGCGGGAGCTGACTATCATTAATAATAAATATAATTGGAAAATAAACAAGAAAAGTATAACGAGCATGAAAAAGTTATGTTTATTTAAGAAAATGTGGGTTTGCTTTTTTTCCCCCTCTTCCAGAGCGAGGTTTTTTTTTTTGAAAAATGCTATGTTGTGTTTATTCTTCACTCTGATACGGGAATTTACCTGTATCTACCATCCTTTGTTCAGGATGCTGTTTCTCTTGCACGCGCAGAAGATGAGGCGGAGGCAGCTGCTCGTAAGTTAACAGAAGCCGCATTTAACCGTGGCAGTGCAGATAACATTACTTGCATTGTAGTGCGATTACATCATGAAAAAGCAAAAGCAAAAGCAAACCCAGCAAATCCTGAGTCTGATAAGGCTGGTCCAGGTAGCAGTCAGCCTGAATAGACAATGAAATCACGCACGCATGTGTATGATTTATTTTGAGGTCTGCTCTGCACATGCATGATGGCTGAGTTGTGCATTTCAAACAAGCGATTTGTTTATTCATCCGTTTTATAATGTAAGTCACTCTTTGGATTTTGATTGTGATTGTGATTGTGATTGTGATTGTGGATGGATGAATTCATGCTCTTTCCAAAACCGACTCCTTTGTTTGCCCATAAATAAATTTACAACATCTTAGAGGCTTCAGTTTGGTATTTGTTTTTATTATCTAATAATAAATGCAACGGGCATATTTTTGGGTTGAGTTTCATGCCGATAGAATCACAATTATCTCTCGAGTGCATAGTAGTCCGGTAGTAAAGGGGGGTTGCGATTATCTTTCCTTCTTATTTAGGCAATTGAATTTAGCAATTGCCTTACCAAACCACTAACCAGTGGTGTATATAAAGTATCTAACAAGTAATACTACGAATATTGTTATTTAAGTACAAAATGAATTGGACATGTAACTTCAAGCTTAAATGTACAATTTTTTTGGCTAGTACTCAAGTTCGACTTTTGTGATGGAATAACTTGGATTTAACATTTACTCTTTTGTGATGGCATTAATTGGAATTAACCTTTACTAGTTTTGGGCCTCAGATTTGTCATAGTACATTTCCCTCGAAGACCAAAGTGATATCGATGATCAGTAGATTAAAAAAATTTAGTTGACTTGCACATGTATTTTTCTGGTTACTATGTTATTGGTGTGAAGTATCCATATGCTTTTTTGGGGACTAATTTATACTAGGGAACTTGGTTGGCCACGTATACTCAGTTTTACCGGTCCGTGTGGTTTTCTCCCCCCAACAGAGTTTTTGCCACACTCAAGGTTCAAAACCCGAGACCTTTATGTGAGACCCGAGCCCTGATGAATTGCAGGTAATGACAAGAGATAAGATAATTTTTCTTAATATAATTAATCATTTATCATTCGTATAAAACTAGGAATCCTTTTTGAATTAAAAGAAATTGTTCGTCTCTGTCCCTCACTGTTTGTTGCCTTGACAATTTCAGCGACATGGGGACATCGGTTCCGGGGTTCGAACCCGGGTGTGGCCAGTTATAGTGTGCGCGTGTGGTATTTATTTGCCAATTTAGCTAAGTAGACAAAAAAAAAGAAATTGTCCGTCTCTCAGATATTTTTATTGAGAGGTGTCCCTCCCATAGAAGCTCAAAAAAAGAGTATCCCTCCCATAATAATGCAACATTTTCATCCACAATTTATTTTATTGCTTAAATAAATAATAGACAAAATCTCGTGCACGATTTCTAATTGTGGAAGATACTTCCACAATTGATTATACCTTAATAGATTTGGTTTATAAATATTTCTATTTAAAGTAATTAAATTCATGAACGGATTGTAACATTGCATATTAGAAAGAGTTTCTTTTTTTACTTACTTTTTTTATGCGAAAATTCTAGACTTATTCTCAGTAGAAAGAGTGATGAGTTATAATTAAAGGCATTTTCTTGCATATAGTTGTTTTACATATAATTATAGGTTCAAAAATTAGGGTATTATAGTCCGGAGGAGTTAGTACAAATTTTACAGGGTCGTCAAATATAAAGAAAAAAAATTATAACTGTAAAATTAATATATATTTTTGGTTACAAAAGATAAAAACAAAAAAACTATGGTCTCACAAAAAGAGTTCCCATAGCATCAGCAAGTAGTAAAGAACTAAGCTCCACAGAAGCTGAATGCCACAACAAAAAGGAAGCAGTTTCCCAAGTCCCAAACTTGACGAATCAGTCAACACAAAAATTAGCCTCACGATAGGAATGATGTATATGCACCTCCCACTCTTTCTTCAAGTAGTCCCTCACTACATCAATCTCATTGCCAAACTTGTGACAAGAAATGTTTGCCTCATCTATCAAGCGAATAACTTCTAAA
This sequence comes from Astragalus glycyphyllos, assembly GCA_963573325.1. Lineage (NCBI taxonomy): Eukaryota > Viridiplantae > Streptophyta > Magnoliopsida > Fabales > Fabaceae > Astragalus > Astragalus glycyphyllos. Next base: position 80,817,932 of record OY754307.1, on the reverse strand, counting down.
GAATCTGTGTGATATTGCCAAAATTAATATATTAAACTCAATTAATAAGCAAAAAAAAGTCACAATGATTTTTATGTAAACAAAATGTAAATTGAAGCAAGAACAAAGAAAATAAAAAACCAACGATATGTAGCTATTTAGGAAAGTTAAGCTCGACAACGCTTCAAGGAGTCAAAATCATCCTTGATTGACATCATAAATAGATTAGAAATGTCCTTTTCATTGTAAACAACCAAGTTATATGCAATAAACTATTTAGTAATATTTTACTGAATAATTATATCAATATCACTATTAAAGATCCCTATCACAGAAATTGCATTTATAATATGTATTTCAGATATGTTTTTTATCAACAAAAGGGGTGGGTGGACCCCCAAACAAAACAACTAGAAACCTCTAGGAAAAAAGGTCAATATACAGTCAGCCCTTAGGCCATCACTAGCAGAGTTAGGAATATACAAAAAAAACTCCACTACAATACAAAGAGACAAGTCAAACTTGGCAAATGAATCAACAACTTGATTGGCTTCCCTAATGATGTGGGACATGGGTGGCTCAGAACACGATCGAAGAAACCTTGAATATCATCAGCGAGACATAAGGAAGGATGTTGCAAAGAACATCCAGTTTAAATTAATTTAACAACAACCTTTGAATCAGATTCAATGGAAATGAACTTGAACCCGTTGACCAATGCAAGCTTGATCCTCACCAGGATAGCTTGGAGCTCTATACCAAGAATAGAGTTCAGACCAATGGTAGAAGAAAACCCAAACAGGAAAATGTTGTTCTCATCTCTAATACAACCCGAGTAGCAGTCACCTCTACCAAATTTGACATTGCCCATCACAATTTAACTTCACCCAATCTCTCCTAGGCGGAGACCCGCTAATAATGTTATAGTTCTCTTTGAATAGACAATTGCCACCAACATCATGCTCTAACCACTTGCTAGAGATAGAGCTAGCAATACATCTAATACAACCAACCAGGTCAATCGATTAAATCATTCTATTCCAGAAAACAACATCATTTTTATACAGCTAGAGCAGCCTCAGGGCGACGCCAAAAGAAGTAACCCACCTAGGCCCATTGTTTGATCTACCCAAAGCAAGATTATCCTCAATCTAGGTTAGAGCATCAACACTCCACCTAGTAGGATAAACTTCATCCTCAATCAAATTCCTCCACACATGTTCAGCAAACCCACACTCTCTGAGAAAATGCTCCAAAGATTCCTCACCCTGAAGACAAATTGGACAACGGTAGAAGCTGCAATACCTCTCCTACTCTCAGCAACATTAGTTAGAAGACCATTATTGGATACTTTCCACACACACAAAAACCTTGTACATTTTGTACATTTTGTAAAAAAACCGAGATATGTTAAGGTCAACCTAAACATTTTGTACATTTTCCAAAAATCTATGAAAATAAAATTCAAGTTAGCAAATCAAACTGAAAAAAATATTGTTTGAGACCCTTATAAAGAGAGAAAAAAGAAAAAAAAGACCTAGTAAATAAAAAATACATTTTATCATCCTTACTAGTTTTTTTTTGAGTCAATCTATCTATATTAAAAATTTTGGACATAGTTTACCCTGAAGTTTTTTTATCTTAGAATTACATAATGTGAAAGTTAAACCCAAAAAATTCACCTAAAATATTTTTAGCATATGCTGGAAACCAAAATTTAAAGAACATGAGTTAAAATTTAACCCTAGTTAAGGGTATGGGTCCCAGTCCATTATAAAAAGGTATGTTTAGATCAGAAAAAAAAATTATAGACAAGAAAATGAAAAAGCATTAACCAGCACAGCACCGGTAAATTGGGGGAAATTAGATTCTTCACAGTTAGAGAGAGGTTTGACAGATGGGTCACTGTTCATGGTGACGGTCTTCTCAGATTCAAATTCCTCAACGTTACAACCATTTCTCCAATCAGGTAATTCCACTGCACGTTAACACTTCTTGTCGTGTATTTGCTGTTCAAATGTTCGTTAGATTCGAAAAATGTTTAGGCTCTAGGGTTTTCATTTTCCAATTTGAGTACCTGAATTGCACTGAATTTGCGAATTTCAACTGTTGTTAGTTGCTTCGAAATGCGCAGATTCGTGTCGTGATTCTGTTGACTTCGATTCTCTGTCCAAAAAACATAAAAGTTCATTTCCGAATATTTCGCGCTTCGTTTGCTGAATTATTTTTTTGCTCTTTTGTAAGTTTTTTCGTTGTAAGCTTCGCTTTAAGTGTTTTCGCTCTTAAAAGAGAATATTTATGTACTAAACTTCGAATCTTTTGCCTTGCCTCCATTTCGCATATCAATTGGATTTGCTCGGGGATTTTGGGTTCGTGTTGACAAATAAATTGTTTTGATTTATTTACTTATTTATTTGTTTATTTATTTATTTATTTATTTATTTGTTGTTAATGATGATAATATTATTGATGTTGATGACTGAAATTTATGCGAGCTACTGAGATCATGAAGTACGATACTTTTCCAACTGTACTGTTAAGTGTATATTGAATGGAACTAGCAGATGAATAATTGATTACTGAATGGCATTTATTTCCCAATTGTATGAGGAATTGTTGGCTTAAAGGGAAACTATATTTGTTTCTGATTCAACCATCAACTAGCTTGGTATTAATGACATGATCTAATGGCATTCCCATCTCTAAATCAGTATTATTCCCATCTCACTTCCCAATCCAACCACTACACTCATTCTCATAATTGTGGACATGATCCTATATTTTTTAGCTTTTAATCTAGCATATTCTTAAAAATCATAGCAACTTGATTAACCAACACATAAACACGATAGAACTTAAACTTTCATTAGCAATCTCAAATCAACGCTTCAACAAATAAACATGAATACAAACGGAAATACAACAAAATCAATATATTTACCAAAAGTTCTTTCAATCAAATACAATGCATGAAATCCAAATCAAACAACAGAAAGACTAAAGAGATGTATAAAGCCATATTCAAAAACTTGTTTACTGGTTAGCAAGGATCGAACACGATGGATAAAATTCATTTCATCAAATGCTTTTAAAGTAAAAGAAAAAAATACAGCAATAAAGATTCAGAGGAAATTAGAGAAACTGATAGAGAGAATAACCTGGAGATTGCAATGATTGGCAATACAAAATGTCGGAGATGGGCGACGGAAGCCAGACAGAGAGAAATGTGAAAGATGCGCGAAGGTGGTGAAGAAATTTGGGAATTAGCTCACCAGTTTTTTTCTCAAGTTACTATTCGCGCCCCCTAGTATTTACTTATCGAGTCTTGTGAAAAGGTTTTAGTAAATACACCACCTTTTTATTATAGACACCCAACGTGTTTTTTCTATTTTTCTTTTATTTTTACCCCTTTCAATAGATGTCAACGCTTTGGTAAAAAAAACAAATAGATGTCAACGCTACCTCCTCCAACATAGGCTAGGAAAATTTTGCTTCCGCTTTCACCACCACGCCACACCCACCTTCCCCAGTAGGATTGGTCGAGGAGATTCCACCACCATAATTTGGGGAGATTCTGATACCACACCTATTGTATCGACGTGCATATGGACTCAATGACACATTTTCTCGCGGCCAAATGAACTTTGAGTTGAGGTGCCTAACATGATTCCTAGTTGGGCAAGTGTTGATTTTCTAGTTATTGACCTATCAATTGAGACATGTGGGCTCCGCTAGGGTTTAGGACCTAGCATGCGGCGCTGATGAGATTGTTGGCAGGTTATGTCGCTTGGATGTTCTATGGTGTCCACAACGCGTGACAGTGTGTTGTTTCCCGAAATTTCCTCTTGCCCAATGGATTTCAGGCTACACTGCTCCCTAAATGCTGCTACGCCAGGATCTGAATCACTGCTCCGCGACAGTCTGAGTTGTCGTTCTGCTCGCATCAGTTCGTTCTCAGCCTGCGTTCCTAGGCATGTCTCTTCTATTCTTGTGAGCATAACTAACACCACCGGTCCTCATGAATCTGACCCTTCAAGCCTCGGTCCGCGCAATATAATTGACGCACTGTTCCCGTCAGACCTGCTTCAAGTCTTTCAACCACTCGTTCAGCAGCAAGACCCTGACGGGTCCCTCTTACCTGAGACCGGTGCGCAGCCCAAAGTAGACTTGTCCGTCAGCCAGCCAGCAGTTTTGGTTCCCTCATCAGAGGTGGTTTGTCAAACAGAGAAAATGTATACTTGCACATCTTTCACCACACCAATGTCATGGCCTGATTTCAATGGTATAGAACTACAGCATGATCCAACTAAACGGAGAGATAAAAAGGGCCGTCCGCAATCTACCCGTATTCGTACGGAAATGGATCAAAGAGAAACGGGTACCCGCACCAAGAGATGCAGAATTTGTAGAAATGAGGGTCACAACAGAAGCAACTGCCCTAACCGCAATCTAGACTAGTCACATTTTAAACCCTTTGTAATCTCGTACTGATTAAATAAATACAGTTTTTTTCCATTTTTCTATATAGCGTAATTTTCAGAATTATTTAATTGTATTAAATTAAATTTATTTAAATTAATATAGAAGAAAATAAAAAATAAAAAACACAGTTGAGAAGTCTCCCCCACAGGGGGCGACTTCTACACTGTAAATTAAAAATATTTGCAACTTTTCAGTTTAGAAGGATAGGACATGGGGGGCGACTTCTACACTGTCAGATTAAAATTTTTTGCAAAATTCCAGTTCAGAAGTTTCCCCCACAGGGGGCGCGACTTCTACACTGTAAAAATAAAAAAAATTGCAATTTTTAGTTTAGAAGTCTTAACCGTGGGGGGAGACTTCTGGTCTTAAAATTAAAAGTCTGCTAGTTTGGCAAATAACTAAAAATGTGTCCTAATTTGGTATTTTATTTTATTTTTTATGCTAACTTGGTTTTTTTGCCACATAAAGATGGCCTTGTGGACCATAAAAGCCACCTAACTAAATATACATGTATCAGATCTAAATGTTAAATACGTCATTGAACATCATTGAACACAAACAAACAAAAAACGAAAAATGGGTAAACTAAACAGTGTTGTGTAATACACACTAGACAAGACAACAGAGTCTATCTACATATACTCCCTCCGTCTCATAATAATAGTCACTTTACTTTAGCAAAGAAAAGTTGTCCCAAAATAATTATCGTTTACGATTTTCAATGCAATATTAATTGTTTTTTTTCCCAATTGTACCATCTAATTAAAGTAATATTCATCACTCCCAATGTTTGATAAGGATAATTTGATAAAAATACTACTCTCTCTCCTCCTTTTATGTCCTTTTCTTAATATGCGTGAAAAGAGCTAAAACGACCATTATTTTGAGATGGAGGGAATATCAACTTCGAAAGTCGCGAGAGAATGCCCCACACAATCATTCTTATGTTTCTTTACAACATAGTATAACAATGACATGGAATAATAAAACAAGAACAAGATCAAGAATGTATGAGGAATGTTTGGTTTGACGGTGGGAGGGTCTAGAAGTGCTGTTAGCACTGCCTTTAAAAGCGATTCTTCTCTCCAAAATTGATTCTAGAAGAAGCTACTCTACGTAGCTTTTTCCTTTAGTTGAATCGGTTTTAGAGAAAATTTCTCTTCATAGTCACTGTTAAGAAGCTACTCCACGGGCCTTTTACTTATAGTGATATCTCCAAAGGCCCATTTCTTTGTTAGTTTTTTTTTTGTTGACAAAATATAATTTAGATCACCGGAAAAAATATAATTTTAAATGCATATATATATATATATATATATATTTATATATATAACCCTTGTCACGAAAACAAACAAACACAAGAAACAACACTACAACATAAAAGAAAGTCAAGGAGGCCAAACCCCAAAGATAAATCATCTAAATCTGAAATAAGGAAGACATTGCCTATTACGACAAAAGTCATCTAAAATGAAGTTCGGAGGCAAACTCCACCAAGTATAAGTTCTACTAACTAGGCCAAAAGCAGCTAATTTATCAGCGCAACTGTTTCCTTCTCTAAAAATATGAGAGACAATAAAGTTCATATCCGAACAAAGCCTTAAGGTGTTGCCCCAACTGTTTCTCAATCTCTGAGGGACAAAATCAGGGTTCTTGAGTATTAGAAACAACCTCATCACTTGAGACATCCCCCCAATTCTTCCCTAAAATTCTCATGTCAGTTACTTTCACAGTAGCATCGGACATTGGGACATTTTGCGAATCAAGCGTTGTCGTGGGAGATTGAGTGGAGGATGAATCTACCTCCTGCAACTTTAGAGTCAAAGAGTTATTTGATGAAGTAGGAACCACCAACACCCCTAAAGTGGGGGCATTCATAGGAGAACTAAGAACAAAAGTATATTCCCCAGAAGAGATTTCACAATGTGGAGCCGACAAAATCGAAGAGTCCCTTTGCATAGTCTTACGATCAGTAGGAGTATTTTTTGCAACACCAAGAAGAGGGTTTGGGCTCCCAGCCATCTCCTCAAGTGATATAACAATGTTATTAATACCCTTAAAGCAATTGGGACCATTATCTTCCTCTACTATAACCACACTAGTATCTTGCATTTTGGATGGGCCAACGTCCAATATATTCACATGCTCAACATATTTCTCCGTGAAAGGGACATGATTCACTCTTCGAGGCTGCACCTGATTACCTTTAATCTTCTCTGCATCTTGGTAAAACTTACAATTTTGGAGTGAATGTCCAATACAATGACAAAATTTGCAGAACAAAGGCACACGTTCGTATTCCACTTCGATGAGAAAAGTGTATCCCTCTCTTTCTACTAACAATTGATCATGCAACTTGTCAGATGAATCAACATCAATAAGTACTCTAGCAAAGTGACCAAAAGTTTCTTCGTAGTGGCTTCGTCCAAAGCAGTAGGGACCCCTAGGCTACCACTAATCTCAAACAAAGTCTTTGGCTTCCAATATTCACGGAAAGACCATGAAGTCTAACCCAACACTGAGCATTGGTTTGTTTAGCAAAAAGAGGGTCAAAATCAGGCTTCCAAACAAACAGACGCATAACACCTGGATTCAAATTACGAGAACCAAGCGACCAAGCTCGTCTAAGATCATCATTAGAGACAAAAGAGAATTCAAAGAATCCCTTACCAAGAGAAATCAGGGGCCAACCAGACGAAATATTCCACATATTAGAAGTTTTATCCTTCAATTCCTTAATCGGATAAGGATTATCCCCTTTGGACAAAATAATTCTTCCATATAAAATATTGACGCAATCACCAATACTAATCTGATATTCATCTTCAGAAATTTTAATAGCAAGAACATTCCCTTTTAACAAGTTTTTGGTATTTGGCTGTTGTGAACAAATAAGGCCGAACCAGAGAAAATCTGTAAAACATATGCAACCGATTTTTTATATAATTTAAATTAGAGACTTGGATACCTGTCAAAACTTCAGAAAATTTTTTCCTTTTAACACCACTTGCATGTAAAGGAAGGCTGAGATTTCTCTGTTTGACAAACCACCTCTGATGAGGGAACCAAAACTGCTGGCTGGCTGACGGACAAGTCTACTTTGGGCTGCGCACCGGTCTCAGGTAAGAGGGACCCGTCAGGGTCTTGCTGCTGAACGAGTGGTTGAAAGACTTGAAGCAGGTCCGACGGGAACAGTGCGTCAATTATATTGCGCGGACCAAGGCTTGAAGGGTCAGATTCATGAGGACCGGTGGTGTTAGTTCTGCGCACAAGAATAGAAGAGACATGCCTAGGAACGCAGGCTGAGAACGAACTGATGCGAGCAGAACGACAACTCAGACTGTCGCGGAGCAGTGAGTGATTCAGATCCTGGCGTAGCAGCATTTAGGGAGCAGTGTAGCCTGAAATCCATTGGGCAAGAGGAAATTTCGGGAAACAACACACTGTCACGCGTTGTGGACACCATAGAACATCCAAGCGACATAACCTGCCAATAATCTCATCAGCGCCGCAGGTTGTAATCTCATCAGCGCCGCATGCTAGGTCCTAAACCCTAGCGGAGCCCACATGTCTCAATTGATAGGTCAATAAGTAGAAAATCAACACTTGCCCAACTAGGAATCATGTTAGGCACCTCAACTCAAAGTTCATTTGGCCGCGAGAAAATGTGTCACCGAGTCCATATGCACGTCGATACAATAGGTGTGGTATCAGAATATCCCCAAATTATGGTGGTGGAATCTCCTCGACCAATCCTACTGGGGAAGGTGGGTGTGGCGTGGTGGTGAAAGCGGAAGCAAAATTTTCCTAGCCTATGTTGGAGGAGGTAGCGTTGACATCTATTTGTTTTTTTTACCAAAGCGTTGACATCTATTGAAAGGGGTAAAAATAAAAGAAAAATAGAAAAAACACGTTGGGCGTCTATAATAAAAAGGTGGTGTATTTACTAAAACCTTTTCACAAGACTCGATAAGTAAATACTAGGGGGCGCGAATAGTAACTTGAGAAAAAAACTGGTGAGCTAATTCCCAAATTTCTTCACCACCTTCGCGCATCTTTCACATTTCTCTCTGTCTGGCTTCCGTCGCCCATCTCCGACATTTTGTATTGCCAATCATTGCAATCTCCAGGTTATTCTCTCTATCAGTTTCTCTAATTTCCTCTGAATCTTTATTGCTGTATTTTTTTCTTTTACTTTTAAAGCATTTGATGAAATGAATTTCATCCATCGTGTTCGATCCTTGCTAATCAGTAAACAAGTTTTTTAATATGGCTTTATACATCTCTTTAGTCTTTCTGTTGTTTGATTTGGATTTCATGCATTGTATTTGATTGAAAGAACTTTTGGTAAATATATTGATTTTGTTGTATTTCCGTTTGTATTCATGTTTATTTGTTGAAGCGTTGATTTGAGATTGCTAATGAAAGTTTAAGTTCTATCGTGTTTATGTGTTGGTTAATCAAGTTGCTATGATTTTTAAGAATATGCTAGATTAAAAGCTAAAAAATATAGGATCATGTCCACAATTATGAGAATGAGTGTAGTGGTTGGATTGGGAAGTGAGATGGGAATAATACTGATTTAGAGATGGGAATGCCATTAGATCATGTCATTAATACCAAGCTAGTTGATGGTTGAATCATAGAAACAAATATAGTTTCCCTTTTTGATTCTACAGAAATCAATTTTACGAGATGCAGAATCCGCCGCTGCTCTAACTTCACCTTCACAATTCACCAAACAAGTAGGGATTTCAATTTCCCCGATCGACCGAATCATATATCATATAATCATTATTTGATTGATGATGATTATCACGGTTTAATTTAATTAAACTCGTCTTTCAATTTCAAATGTATCGTTAGGTTTTTGAATGTGAGTAACGAAACCCTTATTTTTTTCGTTTATTGTTGATAATTGAATTTTTAGTGTGATATAGTAATTCAGTTTGTGATTCTAGGGTAGATGGTATGCGGCAGGTGTATGAGTTCTATAATTGTTCGAGCTGGAATATTCAGGAAGAGAGTGTTACTCAACTGCGTTGGAAGTAAAGGGTAGATTCTTTGTCGTCTCCCCTTAACTGCTATCACAGCAATGGGTTTGATTACATTAGCAATGGGTTTGATTGCATTGATAAAGGATTTGTGGAGGGCCCTTCATTTTGTTTGCTCATTTCAATTCTGGAGAATGGCCTTGTTGTGGACGCTTTCTGCTCTATATTCTTATTATCAATTGTTTAAAGCTAAACTACTTTCCCAGAAACTCGTATCCTATCCCAGGTGTTCCCCTTCTACAATCCCTTATAGACCTGTTTGCGTCATCACCGGTGTGAGTCCCCCCCCCGGCTCTCTCTCTTTCTTGCAGTTTTGTTTATTATGGGAATTTCATTTTGTGGTTTTGGTTGTTTTTGTTCGTCTAGGCAACATCTGGTCTGGGATTTGCTACTGCTTGCAAACTTTCCAAGGAAGGATATGTTGTTGTTATTGGTAACTCTTTATTCTTGATATTTTTTTGCTCCACGTGCTACTTGTTTTGGTTTATTCTCGCTAATCCAAAGAGTTTATAGTTTTATCCCTTCGAAATGTATCCAATCACTATTTTCTATACTCAATTTATTACTGGGTGAAATCCACTTTGGTTCCACTAATAGAGACCGGGGCAGGTTATTTAGTGGGATAAAATTCACTTGGAATTTTATCAAATAAAGAGTATATTGAAAAGTATGTTGATTGCATTTTTCTTCTAGTCTGAGCAATGTATATGTCTAATATTTCCCTTCTGGAATATACAGTTGGACGTTCAGAGCAGTTGTTGTTGGAGGTATTTTTTACATTTATTATTAGTAATGATGATTCCCTACTTCATAAATCTCTTATCAGTGGTTTGCCATTGTTTGATAGACCATAAAAAAGATCAAAGGTTGGAATGAAGATGCCCACCTCAAAGCTTTTAGGGTTGACCTTTCGTCAGTTGAGTCAATTATAGAGTTCAAAACATCCTTGCGGCAGTGGCTTTTGGACTCTGATTTGCACTGCTCAGTACAAGTACTGATAAACAATGCTGGGATACTTGCAACATCACCTAGAGTCACACCTGAAGGCTACGATCAGTAATAAATACTTTCCTACTTTAATAATTTAGTTAATCTTGGGGTTATTTAATCTTGGGACAATGTTAATTTGCTTGATCACCATGAACTTTATGGAACTGAAACCCTAAAACACATGTAAGTGTTTGTATGCAACAATGGATATACTTTTTACGAGAGTCTTTGATACTAGATTATTCATCTGTTTTATACTTGCTCCATGTTTGTCGAGTGTCTTAGTTTTAAAGTTAGTAGTAACTTATAATATCCACTAACATTTTACACTCTTTCTCCCAGGATGATTAGTACGAATTATATTGGCGCATTTGTTTTAACCAAGCTTCTATTACCACTTCTTGAAAGCAGTCCTGTATCTTCCAAGATTGTGAATGTAACATCCTTTACTCATCGAGTTGGTAGGGATAATCAATTTAGTCCTTATTTCTTGGTTTATGTTATTGTCCGGTGATTCTATTCTGAGTGTGACTGTTTTCCCTTAAATGTACATCATATTGTCTCTACAACATCACTCTTCCTATAGAACCTGCTCAAACTCCTTTCTTCAGTTACTGATATGCAGGTTGATGAGGGAACTGTATCTGGGAAGAGATTTTTGAGTTTAAAACAATATCCATGTGCTCACATCTATGAGTATTCAAAATGTAAGCTACAAATTCTGGATGAACCTTTACATATTAACTTGTTTCTTTAGTCCTAATTCCTAACTAGCATATCATTTTTGTTGAAGTATGCCTACTTCTCTTCTCATATGAGCTTCACAGACAGCTTTGCCTAATGGGTAAATCTCATCAGATATTTGTCAAGTATGTAACCACCTTTAGATCTCTTTTTATTTCCTTTTACTGTTTCGTTTCCAAGCGTTGTGTGTTTTTATATTGAATGTAGATTGAACAAACTGTGTCTACATTAATTAATTCACTAATTACCCTTTTTACATAACTCTAACAAAGAGAAATAAAAATGAGGTGGGTAAATAAAACTAGCAAGAAAAAGAGAGATGCAAAATGTTTCAAGATTTGGATATAATCTTTATTCTGGTCGATCATATTCATGGGTCCTACTCCACTTTTAACGTTCATTTTCTCTATTTATGCATTAGTGCTGCAGATCCTGGAGTGGTACAGACAAATATCATGCGAGAAGTTCCAACAAGTCTAACTAGTTTGGCATACTTTGTACTGAAACGTCTACGCCTATTGCAATCCCCTGAGCGTGGGATTAATGTTATAGTTGATGCTGCTCTTGCTCCGCCGGTGGGTACTCCTATGGTGATACTTTCTTATATTTGATTTTACATTTTCATTGCATGTCATTGATATTTCCAATGAATCAAAGGAGTTGAATCAACCAACTCATATACATATTATACCATCACCTTTATGTATGCCTGATGCAAAATCTACTAGTGCCTTGTGCGTTATCCTTCTGTGGTGGTAATTCATCCTGAACTTAGCATAGGAATCGACTTGCTGGTCAATTAATTCATCGAGTTATTAGATATACTTACAAGACTTTGAAGTAAAATCAACATACTAGCCACACGGGCATTCAAATCAAGACTTTGAAGTAAAATGATTGAAAGTAGCTCTGAAGTACACCCATCAAATAAAATCCTCATAAAATAAGAAATTAATATGGATGTTCACAAAATGTTTTCTTTTTTCATTGTGTTACTCTTGTACTAATGAAATATGTTCTGCTGTATGAATCAATCTGTAAAGTACTAAAAAATTATACAGTTTTTTGGGTGCAGGGTTACTTCCATTTGTTGTCTATCATTTAAGTCTGGCTTTAATGTTGCTCTAATTTTTCTAGCAGCTGCCAACTATTGACTAGTGAATTTATATCTCAAAAAATTATACACTTTTCTGGGTACAAAAAGCATATAATTTGAACATGTAATGATTTCTAAAATTGTAATAAACCATTTTGTCCTGTCTATTAGGCTTGCTTCCATTTGTTGTCTGACATTTTAAGTCTGGCTTTAATGTTGCACTAATTTTTCTAGCAGCTGCCAACTATTGATTAGTGAATTGATATGTCAATTGTCCAAATACTAAAGCATCTAAGTTAATTTTTCCTCATTTTCACTTGGTAATCGTTATCAATTGACTGGAGGCATAAAAAAGTCATCTTATATTGAGCTCATAATGTTAATTGACTTTTTGCAGGGAACATCAGGAGCTTACTTTTTTGGGGGAAATGGTAGAACCATAAAATCCTCAGCACTTTCACAAAACGCCAAATTAGCACGTGAGCTTTGGGAAACTACATGTAGTCTGCTATCGGCGACTCCCTGTGGCGATGAGATGAGATGAGATGAGATGAGATGAATGGAAGTTAGCATTGGATTGGAGGTCAATATCGTACAAGTTTAACCAAGAGAGTAGGTGCCACCTACCTCATATATTGTAGATCGATGAATGATACTAATAAACCCATTCTTCGTAGTTCGTACGAGGTTTTGAGGTTTTGAGTGCATGTTAAGTTACTGCTTAACTGTTTTTGAGAAACACATTTTTTTAAAAATAAAAATTGTTAAGTTCTTTGAGGAAGCTGAGTAACTGAGTTAGTGTAAAAAATAATTCGTATTCTTTCATTCGTACAGCTGGTTCATGATATTGTTCATTCAAGCTAGCATCATCTTGATGCATAATACTTTTAATTGTATATATTAGCTTTGTATTTCATTTTCTGGTATACATTAAGGCGATGATTGCCTTCTTTTTTTTTTGAAAAAGGAAAGCTTATATCATTTCATTCATAATCAAAATGGTAATACAAATCGGACTACAATTATAAACTTGGGAGCTAGCAAATTCCCTTGATGCTCTAGCTAGTGTATGAGCAACAAGGTTAGCCTGCCTCCGGATGAAACTAACCGAATAGTTTTGTGTCGAAGATAATAAAGCTTTACAATTTTTCAAAATTGAGCCAAACTCGGTAAAGAATTACACACTCCTCGGATGCCATCTACCACTGCTTTACAATCCAGCTCAATGGTAACTCTTTGGATGTCTAATTCTTGTAACCAATTGACTGCCAATAATAATCTCATTGCCTCTGCTTCCTGTGGTTGTGGTACTCCATAAAACCAGGCTGACTTCGCTTTGACAAACAAACCATCACTGTCACGGATACATAGACCAACACCGAACCTATTATCCTCAAATAAAGTCGTGTCCACATTACACTTAACAAAACCCACTGCTGGCCGAACCCAACTAGCAGCTACCTGCGCATGAGGAGCTCTCCTAGCTTGCTGCGAATGATACAATTCCATTACGCTAGTAATTGATAGCTTGACTAGTTTAACTGTGTTCTCCCATATTTTTTCGTTCCTCCTCTTCCACAAGCACCAAATAATCATTGCCACACTAGTCCTAACACCATTAGCCATTGTTGCTAAAATGCTAAAAATGGCAGATTTAAAATCATTTTGATCCATAATACTTTTAACTGTATATTTTAGCTTTGTATTTCATTTTCTGGTATATATTAAGGCGATGGTTGCCTTCTATAAGTAATTTTTTACGTTCAACTGTCCTAGGCACCATGGTGTGCTTGGTGTGTAGCTTAAGGACACCCCATTAAACAACTTTTGTATCCTCATTTTGGAAACTTTGAAGAAACAGAAAACACATTTGTTTGATAATAGAGAAGCCATCTCTAGGGTTCTTTGAATAACCAATTAGAATCTTATCAAAAGCCTCTTACTCTTATGGTGATTCTCATGTGATATCATCATCTTTGATGTGACAATTTCTTTATCTCATTGCCTAATTTTATTTTAATGTTTCTTTTCCCGGCTCTTTTAATCCTTGGTGCTATTTTTTAATTCAAGAAATCACTTTGTTAGATTCCTCGTCTCACGTGATTTCAACTTGGTCCATATCACAAGGGCTACACTAAAGAGTTTGCAAAAAGTGGTCATTCTCAAAATACTTTTAGTAATTAAGTTGTAGGGATTCATCGACAAAGGTCTTCTCATTTCTTCCCCCTCTTTCTTTTTCTTCTTCTTTGCTTTTGTCACTTCTTTCTTGTCTTTTTCTCGGTACTATTGGGACTGATTGAGGAAATACACATAGCTTGAGTAAAAGGTGAGTTTGAAGGAGAGGAGGAAGAGGAAGAGGAAGAAGAAGAAGAGAAAAGATCATATCATAGATGAGGATGGTGGAGAGAGAGAAAGAGAGGTTGTGACCATATTGATCTTGAATGTCAGACCCAGTAAATGAATAATAGAGACCTGTGGCGGATTCATAAATTTTATATGTCGTGAGGACAAAAAGTAGTTTAGTATTTTTTATGAAAAAGTATTATAAAGTATTTATAAAATATATAATTTCAGGATTAAAAATAGTAGACTCAACCCTATATTATTATCTAACAAAAAAAAAGCTTATTTTCTCTTTGAGAAATTAAAAATATCAATTTAGTTCTCAAATATTAATCAAACTAGCCATTTTAAAATAACTAGGGGAATTTTAGTCACTCTAAAAATTAGTTTGACTAATACTTTTAGTTTTTAATGACCAAGTTTGTAATTTCAATTTTTCAAAGAACAAATAGGTCTCTATTTTTCGAAAACATTTTCTTGAGTAACTACTCGTTAAAAACCAAAATACTCAAGCTTTTCATTGTATATATTTAGTGTTAGAAGATACATAAATAATAAAAATTAGAAAAATAAAAAAATGGAAGATCTAGTGATTAGTGGTTGTTCACGTGAAGGAGGAAGAAAAAATGGAAGAGAATGACAAAAATTAAGTGAGCGACAATGCACTGTATTATTATGTAGACGGTATTGATCGAATCATCAAATTTAACTAAAGTGTTTTTTCTTTTTTCAAAATATTTAACTTAAATGTTGGTCTTTCATAAATAGGGGTAAGAATAGGATGGGCCAAGTTGAACTCTGCATGGTCTGAGTTTGGCCTATGTTGAAAATGCTAGGCCTGAGCCTGAGTTGTGGTATGTCGAAAACTCATTTTTTTTAGCCCCGACCACACCAACATTTGATTCTCAAATCCCAATTTATTAAACACCACATTGGTAATTAATACTTTATCTTGCATTTTGGTTTTACACTGTTTATAGTATGATTTGTGGGGTAAGTAAATACCATAAAGGCCATAGATTTGCATACATAACTTTCTCTTTTTTCCTACGTATCAATTTCCACGTTCAATTATTGATCCTTTTCATTACACCACTATATTTTTATAAAATATAATTGTTTTGGTCAAAAAAATATCAATATTAATTATTAATATAAACAATTATTTTTGGTGAATATAATAAGCTATTTTGTTTGATATATATAAATAAATGAAGCTTCCTCTTCTCACAAGTGTCCTCCAAAAAGGTTTGTGCTGGAACCCTCATCTCATCTATCCGTTTTAGATTCAACCGTTTTTGATTCTACAGAAATCAATTTTACGAGATGCAGAATCCGCCGCTGCTCTAACTTCACCTTCACAATTCACCAAACAAATAGGGATTTCAATTTCCCCGATCGACCGAATCATATCATATAATCATTATTTGATTGATGATGATTATCACGGTTTAATTTAATTAAACTCGTCTTTCAATTTCAAATGTATCGTTAGGTTTTTGAATGTGAGTAACGAAACCCTTATTTTTTTCGTTTATTGTTGATAATTGAATTTTTAGTGTGATATAGTAATTCAGTTTGTGATTCTAGGGTAGATGGTATGCGGCAGGTGTATGAGTTCTATAATTGTTCGAGCTGGAATATTCAGGAAGAGAGTGTTACTCAACTGCGTTGGAAAGGGTTTTGGAACAGTTCCACTCATTGGTTGCTTTTCGAATCGTGTATTTAGGAAATATATAGGGATGATGGTTGATACAGGTTCTATGTCAAGGGCTGGGACTGTTGTAGATATGGCGCCTCAGAAAGATGATGATGGTGCTCGTGGTGGTTTTGTCTCTGGAGGGTGGAAAAGGTCAATATCATTTTCACTATTTGCTCATCAATGATATTTATTTACTTATTATTGGATTGGAAATTTGGAAAGTTATATTATATCTGGTCACTGTGATTGTGCTCGATTCTCTACTCTTTTGCTTAGATAGTATGCATTTATATCCTCATTTGTTTGTTTAAAGGTTAGGGTTGAAGTTTTGAGTGTTGTCTGGTGGTCTCTAATGCTGCGGGTAGTTGACTTATTGTTGCTTACTTGCTTGTAAGAAGATTTTCTGATATAAATCATTTTTGCAATGAATGGTTTTGGAGCTGTCTGTTTTCTGAGTGTGAAAATTCACGGATCAATTTTATTTGTAAAATTGCATTAAGAGGTCATCTATGCTCCGTTGTGTCTTCTGTCGTGCCAGACCGATGCATGTTATCCACATACCAAACAAGGGGAATGAAATCTGCTTTAGTTTAAATGTGGTGATTGGAGATACGATAATTATAGTCTTTTCTCACTGGTTGGAGCTAGATAGATGAATCAAATGATGTCATAATGCTCTTTCATGAATCATATCTAATGAGGGGCCATTAAATCTAAATCTTTCTTAATGTTTGACTGTTAGATTTCCCTGGTTTCCATTTTCCTAATTATTGGACTATCCTCTACTTAGTATACTCGCCTTATCCATGCATCTATAGATTTCCTTCACTTATGTCTAAATCACTTTATCTTATGTCTTGCATTGGGATCCATCCTTTTTTTCTTTGATGATTTCATTATTGATTCTATCTTGTGAAACTACTCATCCAAATAGCGAGTATCTATATCATTACGCTACCAAAATAAACTTTTAATGGCCATGTCTAATGGAGAAGGGGCTTGTATTTGTAATTTTTATTTGTACCATTTGGACATTCCTAACGTGAATTCATCTTTGTTTCTAAGCCGTATCCAAGAGATGTGAAATTTTAGTAGTGCTTACTATGGAAGAATGATTGAATGATTGGATTTGTGTTGTACTTTATACTTCTTTCCTATTTATCATGTGATCAAGTTGTGCTTATGCCACTGAATTTTTAACTGGCAGTGAAGATGAAAGACTTAGCTGTGGGTATTCAAGTTTTAGGGGGAAGAGAGTTACTATGGAGGATTTCTATGATATTAAGACATCAATCATTGACGGTCGTTCAGTATGCTTATTTGGAATATTTGATGGTAAGAATTTCCTGCTTCCTCGCTTGTTTGCAAGAATGATAATGCTTTCCTTTTCTCAGGCAATACAAGGAAGGGTGTTGGACATAAGATTTGTTTAATTATTGACTATCCATGTTGTCTAGGCCTCCCATGAAGAATGAATCCTTTTCATGATGCGCAAAATGACATGCTAAGAGAATATCCCTAAAACTTCAAGTCAAGGAAACATTAAATGATAAGGTTGAAACTGGTTTATTAATTGGGTTCCCAATATTACTAGATGCAACTAATTATTTTGTTTCTTGCTCCAAGCAGAGAAAAAAAAGGAGAAAAATTAAACCCAATTGTGTTCATAGCATCTAATATTGTATCTTAAATGCTTCCTGAGTTATATATGTTTACCTGTTTTGTGGTTGTACTGTATATATTTTGAAGTAAACTTTGTGGCCATGTTCCTACTGTGCAAATCTTAAGCAGAAAGCTTGAGTCAAACTAAAAAAGTGTCTATCCTACATCTTACCTTCAACAAGGAAAATTAAAAGGTAAAAGTGAGGACAGAAGCAAAATGAAAAGAAATGCAGATAACCTGCCTATATTTTGATCTCTTGCTGACTAGGCCCATTCTTCATGTAAACCTTGTTGCAAATAACGACACACGCTTAAATGTTTGGGGTTACTTCACATGACTTATGACGGGTAGAAACATGCAGAATTTAAAATGTATTGGCCCTAGCTGAAAAAGCAGTTGTAAAAAATTCCTAAACTTGGGATATATCCTTGAGAAGCATACTTCCTTGAATTAAGTTCTGTCTATCTTTCAACTAAAAGCTCTCCTTACATTTATTTTCCATTTTTTAGCTGATGGAAAGGACTAAATTCAGAATGTTTGAGACTTAAGCAGTTTGATTTTTTACAGAGTGTTGAAGCTAACATGATTTTATTTGCCAATGGTGAAATGGGGTATTTTCACTTTAATTTAATGAAAGTAAGGGGGAAATATGATATTAGGTGCTAAATGTTTCTCTGTTTGTAGATGTCTCGTAGTCATCTGCGCTGTTTCTTTGATAATATGTCTTAACAATTTTTTAAAATTCCATGCAGGTCACGGTGGTTCTCGTGCTGCTGAGTATTTGAAGGAGCACCTATTTGAGAATCTCATGAAGCACCCAAAGTTTTTGACGGATACTAGATTGGCTATAAGTGTGTTTGCATGCTTTCATGCTCCATTTCATGCGTGATTTTGTAATATTGAAGAAATGTTACTTTTTGCCAGTTATTTATACTTTCTTTTCAGTTCTAACATAATTGGAACTGTTAGTGTGCATTTATTGTGTTGGTCCTTTTTGTTCAGGGGTCTGGGAGTGGTTCCTTCATGGAATGTTTTTCATTGCCCACCATCGTTACGTGCAAGTCTAGTAACTTAAGTAATCTTGCAGGTGAAACATATCAGCAGACCGATGCTCAGTTTCTGGATTCTGAGAAGGATACTTTCCGGGATGATGGTTCTACTGCTTCAACAGCTGTTTTGGTCGATAATCATCTTTACGTTGCTAATGTTGGAGATTCTAGAACTGTGATATCAAAAGCTGGAAAAGGTAATATTCAGATTACGCACTATATTTTGATCTCTAAACATTACATTCATTGTCTAACTAAATAATAATTTTGGTAATGTTTTAAGTTCTCATATCATATTTGCTAAGTATGAACATTATTTTTTCTTGTAAGCAAGTTCATTTAGTGAAAGGATATTATTACAGGAGAAAACTTAGTGTAAAATTTGCTAATAGTGTAAATATAGAGCGCACATGGAAATAATAACATTTCTGACAAGGGTTTCCTTGTCTGCTGATAGGGTTCTTGTATGAATAATTTTATTATATACTTTCATTTAAATGCATTTTGAGAATGTATGGATTTTTAAACACGAAATTTCCTTTTTGACAGCAATTGCTCTCTCTGAGGATCATAAGCCTAATAGAAGTGATGAGCGGAAGAGAATTGAGAATGCTGGGGGTGTTGTCATGTGGGCAGGTAACAGATGATGTTCAAGTAGAGAATTTACTTCTTTAGATGATTCCACTGTTGATAATATGCTTAGGTGCATTTTATACAAAGATACATTGGGGTTGGTTCAGATTTTGATGGGCTTCCCTAGGGCATCTTTGGCCAAAGTTGAGATTTGAAGTAATTTGGTGGTGACATTGAAAGTTCGTACAGGTTTTTGTGGACACAATTATATGTATGGATTATCATCTTCTGGCTGGTTGATATGTTTTTTGTGAAAATCTTGATCCAAAAAATGCAAAGTACAGTTTATATGTGTTACTGGCTTATATCATTGTATGTCTGTTACATTTTCAATGGTTTATGATATAAATTAATAGTAAGGATGGGTACAACTTATTGACATTTTATTGATGTATGCATCTGTGTTCTTAACTTATACTGGATTGGAATAATGTTCTTTTCATATCTTCGCATTAAAAATTTCTGGCTATTCAATGGATGTAAATTTTATCAAGAAATGGAATGGTTAGCTCAGGAAATAGATATTTACATGTGTTTATCTAATACTCAGGTACTTGGAGGGTTGGAGGGGTGCTAGCAATGTCTCGTGCGTTTGGCAACCGTATGCTGAAGCCATTTGTTGTAGCAGAACCTGAAATCCAGGTGATCCTTGATGACCTTTGAGTACCTCAAAGTTATATAATCTATTAATTGATTGGATGGTTCAAATTAGTAACCATTTTCTCTCCATGGATGCCACATCCTTACAGTGAATGTCCTTCATGTCTCAGGAATGTCTCTTGCAGAAACTATTAGGGCTTGTTTGATATGAAAAATGTTTTGTTTTTATTTTATTTTTTGTATAAATTTTTGTTTTAACTTTGACTTGATTGCACTTTTGGTCCCCCTATTATGACCCACTCACGATTTTAGTCCCCAAACTTTTTTTCCACGATTTTAATCCCCCAACTTTCCCAATTTCTAAAATCATTGTCCCTCCCTAATTTGGTCAAACATTTTGCTGACTTGTCACTCACTAATCCTACCTGGAATGAATGACAAGTGATTTAGTGGTTACAACATGTCATTCTAGGTAGGATTGGTGTGTGACAAGTCAACAAAATGTTTGACAAAATTAAGGAGGGGCAGGGATTTTAGAAATTGGGAAAATGGCGGGACTAAAATCGTGGGAAAAAAAGTTTGGGGACTAAAATCGCGAGTGGGTCATAATAGGGAGGGAGACCAAAAGTATAATTAAGCCTTTTATTTTTAAGAATTACAAAAATGACACATCTTTTCATTTTTTTTCCTATTTTTGAATGATTTGTTATAGAAAATAGTAAAAACAACAAAAATTCCATTTTGTTTTCATTTTAGTTCTTGTTTTCAAAGGTTTGTCCTAGTAATGTTTCCACTATAACATTTTTTTGAATTCATCTAATTTTTTGTCCATCACTGTATGGGAAGTGGGAACCTTGTAGAATTTTGTCATGCAGTTTCAGATTGATATATCTTGTCTCCAGCAACTGCTACTGTGGTCGAGGAGTTCTTAATTCGTACTTTCATGATGTGGATCACCTTATAGGAATTACTAAGTGAATGGGTTATATTATGCTGAAAATCTAATTTAATTACTTATTTATCTTCAGGACCGGGAGATAGATGAAGAAACTGAGCTGCTTGTTCTTGCAAGTGATGGACTCTGGGATGTAGTGCAGAACGACGTAAGACTGGTCTTCCCTCCTAGCCCTGTACTTCTTGTGGCATTCATATACATACATAATGCTCCATATTCATTTCTAATGAGGCGGGAGCTGACTATCATTAATAATAAATATAATCGGAAAATAAACAAGAAAAGTATAACGAGCATGAAAAAGTTATGTTTATTTAAGAAAATGTGGGTTTGCTTTTTTTCCCCCTCTTCCAGAGCGAGGTTTTTTTTTTTTGAAAAATGCTATGTTGTGTTTATTCTTCACTGTGATACGGGAATTTACCTGTATCTACCATCCTTTGTTCAGGATGCTGTTTCTCTTGCACGCGCAGAAGATGAGGCGGAGGCAGCTGCTCGTAAGTTAACAGAAGCCGCATTTAACCGTGGCAGTGCAGATAACATTACTTGCATTGTAGTGCGATTACATCATGAAAAAGCAAAAGCAAAAGCAAACCCAGCAAATCCTGAGTCTGATAAGGCTGGTCCAGGTAGCAGTCAGCCTGAATAGACGATGAAATCACGCACGCATGTGTATGATTTATTTTGAGGTCTGCTCTGCACATGCATGATGGCTGAGTTGTGCATTTCAAACAAGCGATTTGTTTATTCATCCGTTTTATAATGTAAGTCACTCTTTGGATTTTGATTGTGATTGTGATTGTGATTGTGATTGTGATTGTGGATGGATGAATTCATGCTCTTTCCAAAACCGACTCCTTTGTTTGCCCATAAATAAATTTACAACATCTTAGAGGCTTCAGTTTGGTATTTGTTTTTATTATCTAATAATAAATGCAACGGGCATATTTTTGGGTTGAGTTTCATGCCGATAGAATCACAATTATCTCTCGAGTGCATAGTAGTCCGGTAGTAAAGGGGGGTTGCGATTATCTTTCCTTCTTATTTAGGCAATTGAATTTAGCAATTGCCTTACCAAACCACTAACCAGTGGTGTATATAAAGTATCTAACAAGTAATACTACGAATATTGTTATTTAAGTACAAAATGAATTGGACATGTAACTTCAAGCTTAAATGTACAATTTTTTTGGCTAGTACTCAAGTTCGACTTTTGTGATGGAATAACTTGGATTTAACATTTACTCTTTTGTGATGGCATTAATTGGAATTAACCTTTACTAGTTTTGGGCCTCAGATTTGTCATAGTACATTTCCCTCGAAGACCAAAGTGATATCGATGATCAGTAGATTAAAAAAATTTAGTTGACTTGCACATGTATTTTTCTGGTTACTATGTTATTGGTGTGAAGTATCCATATGCTTTTTTGGGGACTAATTTATACTAGGGAACTTGGTTGGCCACGTGTACTCAGTTTTGCCGGTCCGTGTGGTTTTCTCCCCCAACAGAGTTTTTGCCACACTCAAGGTTCAAAACCCGAGACCTTTATGTGAGACCCGAGCCCTGATGAATTGCAGGTAATGACAAGAGATAAGATAATTTTTCTTAATATAATTAATCATTTATCATTCGTATAAAACTAGGAATCCTTTTTGAATTAAAAGAAATTGTTCGTCTCTGTCCCTCACTGTTTGTTGCCTTGACAATTTCAGCGACATGGGGACATCGGTTCCGGGGTTCGAACCTGGGTGTGGCCAGTTATAGTGTGCGCGTGTGGTATTTATTTGCCAATTTAGCTAAGTAAACAAAAAAAAAGAAATTGTCCGTCTCTCAGATATTTTTATTGAGAGGTGTCCCTCCCATAGAAGCTCAAAAAAAGAGTATCCCTCCCATAATAATGCAACATTTTCATCCACAATTTATTTTATTGCTTAAATAAATAATAGACAAAATCTCGTGCACGATTTCTAATTGTGGAAGATACTTCCACAATTGATTATACCTTAATAGATTTGGTTTATAAATATTTCTATTTAAAGTAATTAAATTCATGAACGGATTGTAACATTGCATATTAGAAAGAGTTTCTTTTTTTACTTACTTTTTTTATGCGAAAATTCTAGACTTATTCTCAGTAGAAAGAGTGATGAGTTATAATTAAAGGCATTTTCTTGCATATAGTTGTTTTACATATAATTATAGGTTCAAAAATTAGGGTATTATAGTCCGGAGGAGTTAGTACAAATTTTACAGGGTGGTCAAATATAAAGAAAAAAAATTATAACTGTAAAATTAATATATATTTTTGGTTACAAAAGATAAAAACAAAAAAACTAAGGTCTCACAAAAAGAGTTCCCATAGCATCAGCAAGTAGTAAAGAACTAAGCTCCACAGAAGCTGAATGCCACAACAAAAAGGAAGCAGTTTCCCAAGTCCCAAACTTGACGAATCAGTCAACACAAAAATTAGCCTCACGATAGGAATGATGTATATGCACCTCCCACTCTTTCTTCAAGTAGTCCCTCACTACATCAATCTCATTGCCAAACTTGTGACAAGAAATGTTTGCCTCATCTATCAAGCGAATAACTTCTAAAGAATCTGTGTGATATTGCCAAAATTAATATATTAAACTCAATTAATAAGCAAAAAAAAGTCACAATGATTTTTATGTAAACAAAATGTAAATTGAAGCAAGAACAAAGAAAATAAAAAACCAACGATATGTAGCTATTTAGGAAAGTTAAGCTCGACAACGCTTCAAGGAGTCAAAATCATCCTTGATTGACATCATAAATAGATTAGAAATGTCCTTTTCATTGTAAACAACCAAGTTATATGCAATAAACTATTTAGTAATATTTTACTGAATAATTATATCAATGTCACCATTAAAGATCCCTATCACAGAAATTGCATTTATAATATGTATTTCAGATATGTTTTTTATCAACAAAAGGGGTGGGTGGACCCCCAAACAAAACAACTAGAAACCTCTAGGAAAAAAGGTCAATATACAGTCAGCCCTTAGGCCATCACTAGCAGAGTTAGGAATATACAAAAAAAAACTCCACTACAATACAAAGAGACAAGTCAAACTTGGCAAATGAATCAACAACTTGATTGGCTTCCCTAATGATGTGGGACATGGGTGGCTCAGAACACGATCGAAGAAACCTTGAATATCATCAGCGAGACATAAGGAAGGATGTTGCAAAGAACATCCAGTTTAAATTAATTTAACAACAACCTTTGAATCAGATTCAATGGAAATGAACTTGAACCCGTTGACCAATGCAAGCTTGATCCTCACCAGGATAGCTTGGAGCTCTATACCAAGAATAGAGTTCAGACCAATGGTAGAAGAAAACCCAAACAGGAAAATGTTGTTCTCATCTCTAACACAACCCGAGTAGCAGTCACCTCTACCAAATTTGACATTGCCCATCACAATTTAACTTCACCCAATCTCTCCTAGGCGGAGACCCGCTAATAATGTTATAGTTCTCTTTGAATAGACAATTGCCACCAACATCATGCTCTAACCACTTGCTAGAGATAGAGCTAGCAATACATCTAATACAACCAACCAGGTCAATCGATTAAATCATTCTATTCCAGAAAAGAACATCATTTTTATACAGCTAGAGCAGCCTCAGGGCGACGCCAAAAGAAGTAACCCACCTAGGCCCATTGTTTGATCTACCCAAAGCAAGATTATCCTCAATCTAGGTTAGAGCATCAACACTCCACCTAGTAGGATAAACTTCATCCTCAATCAAATTCCTCCACACATGTTCAGCAAACCCACACTCTCTGAGAAAATGCTCCAAAGATTCCTCACCCTGAAGACAAATTGGACAACGGTAGAAGCTGCAATACCTCTCCTACTCTCAGCAACATTAGTTAGAAGACCATTATTGGATACTTTCCACACACACAAAAACCTTGTAGCTTTCAGGACCTTGCCACCCCCTAACAAAGCTTCACATGCAGAGGAAGTGAAGAAGGACCATCCTTGGCCAGCTTCCACAGTGCACAATCATCACCTTTAAGATGTCACGTTCCTATCCGAAATGTCACAAATGCGCAATGTCTCTTCTAATTCAGTAAGTGGGCTAGTCAAATGAGATCTAAGAGGCCCAAAAATGTATGAAAATAAAATTCAAGTTAGCAAATCAAACTGAAAAAAATATTGTTTGAGACCCTTATAAAGAGAGAAAAAAGAAAAAAAAGACCTAGTAAATAAAAAATACATTTTATCATCCTTACTAGTTTTTTTTGAGTCAATCTTTCTATATTAAAAATTTTGGACATAGTTTACCCTGAAGTTTTTTTATCTTAGAATTACATAATGTGAAAGTTAAACCCAAAAAATTCACCTAAAATATTTTTAGCATATGCTGGAAACCAAAATTTAAAGAACATGAGTTAAAATTTAACCCTAGTTAAGGGTATGGGTCCCAGTCCATTATAAAAAGGTATGTTTAGATCAGAAAAAAAAATTATAGACAAGAAAATGAAAAAGCATTAACCAGCACAGCACCGGTAAATTGGGGGAAATTAGATTCTTCACAGTTAGAGAGAGGTTTGACAGATGGGTCACTGTTCATGGTGACGGTCTTCTCAGATTCAAATTCCTCAACGTTACAACCATTTCTCCAATCAGGTAATTCCACTGCACGTTAACACTTCTTGTCGTGTATTTGCTGTTCAAATGTTCGTTAGATTCGAAAAATGTTTAGGCTCTAGGGTTTTCATTTTCCAATTTGAGTACCTGAATTGCACTGAATTTGCGAATTTCAACTGTTGTTAGTTGCTTCGAAATGCGCAGATCCGTGTCGTGATTCTGTTGACTTCGATTCTCTGTCCAAAAAACATAAAAGTTCATTTCCGAATATTTCGCGCTTCGTTCGCTGAATTATTTTTTTGCTCTTTTGTAAGTTTTTTCGTTGTAAGCTTCGCTTTAAGTGTTTTCGCTCTTAAAAGAGAATATTTATGTACTAAACTTCGAATCTTTTGCCTTGCCTCCATTTCGCATATCAATTGGATTTGCTCGGGGATTTTGGGTTCGTGTTGACAAATAAATTGTTTTGATTTATTTACTTATTTATTTGTTTATTTATTTATTTATTTGTTGTTGTTGTTAATGATGATAATATTATTGATGTTGATGACTGAAATTTATGCGAGCTACTGAGATCATGAAGTACGATACTTTTCCAACTGTACTGTTAAGTGTATATTGAATGGAACTAGCAGATGAATAATTGATTACTGAATGGCATTTATTTACTGTGCTCTTGTGATTGTGATACTAACAAAATGTTTGCTAGTTGCATCTTAATTGGGTAGACAAGTATTACTGATATGATTTATGGCATTTGGGAGTTCAATCTTCTGTGGATCTGTACTCCACTTCCTCTTTGTTAAAAAACATGTTAAACTCGGTCTGTGGTTGAGTAGGATATTTTTCTTGTATATGTGGATTGTCTTATTGCCATATCTTAAGAAAAAGACATAACGTTACAGAGAACAAGGGAAATTGAGGTTTAATAACTATGTACTGACAATGTAAATAAGTTTTACGCATGCGTCTAATTATATTTCACACTCTTATCACACCATAATGTTATTTCTTAAAATCTGTATACATTGGCGGACAGTCATAAACTTTATTTACATTGCCAATGGATAATTATTAAACAAGGTAGTTCTAAGAATTGCGCAATCTTTTCTGTTTCTCTTGTCACTGCTGATGAAAATACATTTTGTAGTAAGTGGATCATGCCATGCAAATATTTTTTGTTGGGGAACATTTATAGCATTCACAAAGAACATTTTACGTCACACGAAAATTGACCAAGACTTATGCTAAGCGGTAAATTGAAATTAACTGTACATCTTAACTAGTTCCTACTGGATGATATATTTTTCGTAAGGAAATACTGAATTGCTCAGACCTTATTATGCTGCACTTAAGGAAAACATGTCATAAACATTCACTCATGTTTACCTTCTATGCTCTTTAAAAAGAGTACCTGATTATTTGACCCGGCTTTGTAAAATTGTTACTATAGGTCAGTGCTACATCAGTTATTTTTAGAAAGAGTACCATATTGTGGTCGCTTACATGCAAGTTGGAAGTCTCTCTTCTCTACACCAGTTCCACCTGAATTATATAATTAAGGATTGGCTTATAAAAACAAGTGCTGACATTGGCAATATTATTCTTGCATATCTTGTCTCCAAGAAATCACATTCTAATATTAACTTGCGTAGGCACAAGTCCTGGTGAGAGAACACGTCCATATCTGTAAGCAGCACAATTTAAGGCTGCTTTGAGGCCCATGTTTCGTCGTTTTTTCGACCTTGCTTCTTGGACCTGGATCCTCTCCACCCCCTAGATCCTCTATCTCTCTCTTAATTTATTCTTCCTTTCCCTCCTTTCTCCAAATACTTTAGAGGCTGTAGGGAAGGAGAGTATCGAAATTCATCATTTCTCCTCATTTTTCTTCATTTGCATTTGTGATTACTTGCTATGCTCAATTTGGACAATGACACTTGAATTAATATCTTGTCTCTCTTCAACACAAATTAATATATGTTGCTTCATACAGGTGACCATAGAAATTTTCTATGATACTAGTTTAATGCAAGAGACCTCAAGTTTAGTTGTTAAAAAGGAATTTCTTTGCGAGGTGCTCACAATTCACAATAGTCATAAATTGTAGTCTTTTTCTGTAATAGCTTTGGATATCAATATGTGATGCATACTTTGAATAGCGGGTTTAGTTATAATTGTTGCTTCACACACCTACATATTAAGAACTTTAGTGGCACGTCTCAGCTTGTTTCTCTGTTGGTTCAGGTACAAGAGTAAGGAAGTTTTTTTAAGCAAAGGTGCCAAACTACAGAATCCAGTCTCCGTGGTTAAATTATTTATCTTTTAGCTAGGCGCGGAGGCAACACACCAGAGTTGAGACACCTGGAAAATGTTGGAGTGCAACAAAGATGAGGCCGTTAGGGCCAAAGAAATAGCAGAGAGGAAATTTTCTGAAAGGGAATATATTGGTGCAAAAAAGTTTGCTCTCAAGGCTCAAAATCTGTATCCTGATTTGGAGGATCTTTCCCAGTTTTTGACAACGATTGACATTCATATCTCTTCAGAGAATAAAGTAAGTGGAGAAATGGATTGGTATGGTATACTTGGAGTGACCCCCTTTGCTGATGAAGAGACTGTTAGAAAGCAGTACAGGAAGCTGGCTCTCACCCTTCACCCTGACAAAAACAAGTCTTTAGGTGCAGAGGGTGCATTCAAGCTGGTTTCAGAGGCATGGAGTTTGCTATCAGATAAGACCAAGAGACTGGAATATAACCAGAAGAGGAGTTTGAAAGGCTTTCAACATAATACTCCCAACCACGCCGGGTCTCAGTCAAATGCACCCAGTTCAAATGGTTATTATAATTTTAAGAAGAATGCAACTTCAAATGTGAGGACTGGAAACAATAATGCTCGGCCACCTGCAGCTTCGGCTCGTCCTCCACATAAAAAGGCTGAAACCTTTTGGACTATCTGTAATCGATGCAGGACACATTATGAATATCTCAGAATTTATTTGAATCACACCCTTTTATGTCCGAACTGCAATGAAGCTTTTGTGGCTGCAGAGAGGGGTCCTCCTCCCAATGTTTTTAAGCCATCAAACTGGTCCTCCCATCAACAGCAACAGAATTCTCGACATCGGGGTGGAAGTAATAATACAAACTTTCAGCATGGCTCTCACTCCAGAATGGCTGGTTTTGGTACCACAGATGGATCATCATCTGTTGCTGCTCAAGCTGCAAGTGTTGTGCAGCAGGCAAGTGAGAAAGTGAGGAGAGAAGGTGCACCTTCAATTTCTGAATGGGAGAAAAGTCAAATGTCTAAGAGGACCGATGGCTCTTTTCATAAAAATGAGAAACCTATGAAAAAAAGGAGGATAGATGATATTCGCATGAATGGTTATCAAGGATATATGGCAAATCATATGGCTATGGGACAAGGAGCAGCGGGTTCAGGTTTGGGCAGTTTTTCTGAATCAGAAAGGAAGTTTAGCTTTTCAAGTCTTACTCGCAAGCATTACAGCACAAGGGAGTTGTCGATGTTTGAATTACGAAACATGTTGATTGATAAGTCACGGAATGAGATTCGTAAAAAACTTGAGGAATGGAGGTTATTGGCTGAAGCTAAGATTATCAACAAGGACAAAGAGAATAAGAGACAGAAAAACACATTTAATGATAAAACAACTGGTTCAGAGAAGAATGGAGAGTTCACTGTTAATGGTAATAGGCATCTTGACATTGATTCTTTACCTGTCACATCTGATGACACTGTTAAGAAGAGCCAAACCTATGTTACAATCAATGTTCCGGATCCTGATTTTCACAATTTTGACTTGGATAGAGCTGAAAATTCCTTTGCAGAGGACCAGGTCTGGGCTGCTTATGACGATGACGATGGAATGCCTAGGTATTATGCTAGAATTCACAAGGTGATCTCCATAGAGCCATTTAGAATGCGGATCAGTTGGCTTAACTCTCGAAGCAATAGTGAACTGGGCCCAATAGATTGGGTAGGTTCTGGTTTTTATAAAACTTGTGGCGATTTCAGGACTGGCAAGCATGACATAACTGAATCATTAAATTCATTTTCACACAAGGTTAGGTGGACAAAAGGCAACAGAGGAGTTGTTCGTATCTTTCCAGGAAAGGGGGAAGTCTGGGCTCTTTATAGAAACTGGTCTCCTGATTGGAATCAACATACTCCAGATGAAGTGATACACAAGTATGATATGTTTGAGGTGGTTGAAGATTTCAGTGAAGAGAAAGGTATATTAGTTACTCCCCTTGTTAAGGTTCCTGGCTTTAGGACAGTATTTCAAAGGCACAAAGACAGCGATGAAGTTAGGAGGATTCCTAAAGAGGAGATGTTTCGGTTCTCTCATCAGGTTCCTAATTACTTGCTTACTGGCCAAGAAGCTCATAATGCTCCAAAGGGTTGTCGAGAGTTGGATCCAGCAGCTACTCCTTTAGACCTTCTTCAGATAGAAACAGAAGCTAATGAGGCAACGGGTAATGTTTAGAAAGCCCGTGGAAAGACATATCAGTTCAGTTCACGTGAAGAACATGCATTTTGGAATGGAGACAGAATGCTTCAAAACCTTGTAAAGCAGAAATGGGATGTTAGATGACAATGCACAGCATAGGCTTTTGAGAAATTAAAATGAAGATCGGTGAAAATACACTCTTACGCGTCTCTTTGATTTAATATATAGCCTGACTCAGATGATCTCTACTAGTGTCTTTTGGTGTCACAATTGGATCGAAGTGATCCACAGCTTTTCGGTTTTTTGTTGTATAATTTTGAAACATGTTATTCCTAGACTTATATGGATGTCCATACTCAATGGTGAACGCAGTTATCACTCATTCTACAAGCAAGATGATTATAGTTAGACTGTGCTTTTTGGATTTCCTGCCATCCTCCATGACTGGTGCTTTGCTTTTCCAGTTTATGGATAGGCCCATTCTATCTTGTGTCAATTTATATATGAGATTTACTTACATCTAATCATTTGCATCTTAGTTTTAAAAATGATATAGTGATGTTTGTTTAATACAAACCTTAGAAGTGCAACCCATATCTTTTGTTGAGGAGTGATATTTTGACACAAAAACTAGACATCGTATGGAATACATCCAATAAAAAGAGTTGAATGTTACTGTTACCTTACAAAAAGCTACTTACCAATGAAGTGAAAACATAGCTAGCAAAAGTTAACTTTCGAGAAGAGATATTTTAGAGAAAAAATTGAATTAACTTATTAGAGAGTAAATTAACAAAAAATCCTTTCTGGGGACTCCTAAATTGTCCCCCCATTCCCATCCCCGTTCTCCATTTCACAGACTTTTCCTTCCCCATCCCCACAGATTCCCACAGTCCTTGCGGGAACTTCAAGAATTTGTTTAAAGTTAGCAAAAATATAAATAAAATTGAAAAATATATATAAAAATAAGATTAAAAAATAAAAGTTTAACATTAAGTATAAAAATATAAAAGTTAATCTTACTTTAATATTTTAATATTTAAAATACTCAAAGGTCAGAATAAAAATATTATTAATAGCACAATTTAATATTTCATTAATATTTTTAATTAAAACACATATAAAAGACTAAAAACTCTTTTACTTATAATAAAATATATATCCATAATAAGAACATTTATGAAATATATTTGGGGTGGAGTGCCCACGGGGCGGGGGATATGGTTCCTGTCCCCATCCCCGTCCCCACATGGAAAAGTTCCCCGCACGAGGCCCCGAATAGGCGGTCCCCGCGGAGATCTCCATTTGCGGGTAGAAATTGCCACCCCTAACTACGAGTGGTCAAACAGGTTAGACTTTGACATCATGCTAAGAAATGGTGGGCGGGTTGATCTTGTAAGCCCACCACTACGTATAACCTGATCTGCCTAGCTTGCAATCCGCAAAATTTATATATTTTAGTTTTTTTTAATATATTCAGCGAGTTGTGGCGAACCAACGTGTCATTTTTGTCTTGTTTGGGGCAGACCAACCCGCCACTTTTTTTGGCCCCAATTGTTTTTCTCTAGTTTTTATTTTCTTTTATTTTATGGGCGGGCGAGCTTGCTGGTCATATAATCCCAACAGGGCGGAGTGGGCTCAACTTCTCAACTCACCATGCATTGGCTGGTTGTTCCGCCCCACCACTTTTTTGATGAATTCGCAAAAAGGGGGGGCTGGTTCGTTTTTACACCCCTACACATAACGTCTCAAGTAATTGTCATTTGTATTTTCAATAAATCTCTATTCACACCTTAAAGTTTTTTTAAAAAATTACTTTTTATAATGCAACTTTGAATTTTAAATCATCAATGCTTAACTCGTCTTCATTATTGGGCTTGTTCCTAATCATAAATTATTTGGCCCTACATTAACAGTATTTACTTGGCCCATACTTAGTACACGTTTTAACAAGTTCGGAAGTTTAGTTTCTGTTCTGCACTGTACTTCCGACCTTTAAGGGGTGGTCCGAGGTAGTTAGTGGTTGATATCCTTAGTTAAATGACTATATCCGATCCTAGCTGGTGTTGTACCTGCAAAGTCACTCCGATGCTAAAGTCAGAGGAATGGTGTTGGCGAGTAATAAATATGAGAATGCTTACCTTTAATGAGGCAATGAATGTTGTATTTATAGAGTGGGGTGGGGTTGATTCCAATGAATCAGGTCCGTCCGATCTAGTGGTTTGATCTGAGCCCTTGATGTTTGGGTTGGGCCTTATTGACATTGGGCCTACAGGGGGTGTGAATAGATGCCAAAAAGAGGGTGTATATGGCAAAAAGCCATTCCATAACAGTTGCCCCCCAAGTCAGGTCGTCTTTAGAGGCGATCTTGACTTGTTCGGATATGAAGCTTTCTTTTTACCGATGTTTAAGCATGGTTTCTGATAGTGGCGAAGTTTGGCCGACGTTAAAACTTGGTCACTGATGGTGACGAAGTTTTTGCCGACGTTAGAACTTGGTTTCTGATGGTGACGAAGTTTTTGCCGATTATAATAAATTTGAAATTTTGAATTGGCGCCTTTGCATTTATTGCGTCTGTCAGAGCGCGTTTCCCAATGGCGACTAATGATGGTGACGCTTTGGTAGGTGTGAGCGTGTGTTGGAAGCTTTTGATGGGATGTGTCGATTGGATTCAGGCCCAATCCAGTTCTGCGAGGCCCACTATAAATAGGGGCTTAGTTCCCCTCATTTATACCTGATTTTCAATTTGCTCTGCATACCGATCTTCATTTTCGAGTTTAAGTTCGTCATATCCGAGTTAAGTTTGTCGATCAGTGGGATAGTGGCTAGGGTTTCGCCTTTCCAGTGAGTCCAAGTGCTTGACTTCCGCAAAAGATCATCAGCGAGAGCTTTGTTTGAGCGAGGTTAGTTCTGTTTTCAATTTCTCTTTTGTTTTCTTCTCTTTAAATAGTCAGTTTTGCCCCCATTTCTTTAGTTGTCACAGGGTGGGGGTCGTCAGGTCGGGTCTCAAAATTGGTAAGGACCCGTTAGGTCGTTATTCCTGACTTCCCTATGCCCCCATTCCTGCAGGTTTTTAAAACTGGCGGTTACTAAACAAACTCGTAGGCAAATTTCCCAGCAACCCCCGCAACTTGCGAAAGTGATGGCTTCTGGAGGAGAAAATGCCGAGGGTCGTACTTCTGAAGCCCCCCCGGTTATTCCCGAGGTTCAAGATCATCCCGATTCAGCCCCGACCAGCGAACAGGTGGAGGATGATGCTGAAGTCAATCGCCATGTTCCTGAAGATTCTTCCGATGAGCCTGAAGTTGGGGAGGAGCTTCCCGAGGA
The DNA here is from genome assembly GCA_963573325.1 of Astragalus glycyphyllos. Lineage (NCBI taxonomy): Eukaryota > Viridiplantae > Streptophyta > Magnoliopsida > Fabales > Fabaceae > Astragalus > Astragalus glycyphyllos. The sequence goes on along the minus strand of OY754307.1, from coordinate 80,784,224 downwards.
TGTGGTTGTCGTCGGCGTGAAAGATACCGAGATGGACGTTGTCGTTGTGGAGACGGCATCTTCTGAACAGACGCACTCCGATGATGAGCAGGGGTCTTCGCATACCCAGGAAGTGGGGGGCTCTGAGACGAAGTCTGAGTTTAGTACCGAAATAGGGGAAAGGAGTCATACGGGATTCGAGGTTGATAAGGGTAAAAGACCTGTTGAGGAAGTCGAGGATGGGCAGGGTTACTCGCAGCGAAGAGATGATGAGGTTGCTGATGTTGGAGTTTCCGAGGCTGATGATCGTGTTTCAGCTTTGACCGATGGTTACTCCAGCACTGGTCCGAGCCGAATCGACCTGCCGGTGCCTTATGACGTGAATATTCCTCGTATTCTAAATTGGGTCGCTTCTTCTGTTACCGAGACAAGGTCTTTGTATGAAGCAGGGGAGGATATGAGCGTTATTGTGGATAGGTTGTCGATAAGGGGCCGACTTTGGAATGTCGAGGGTATGAGATCCGACGAGCATGCAGCGACCTGGCCAGGAGCCTTGAAATTCGTCATGTATGACGTGTTGGTATCAGATATGCATATCCGTCCCCCTTTTACTAATCTTCAACAGACTGTTTTGGCGAGATTGAAATTGGCACCTTCGCAACTTCACCCCAATGGTTGGGCGTTTCTTCGAGCCTTTGAATTGATATGCCTCGAACTTAAACGTCCAGTGTCTGCCGATCTGTTCCTTCATTAGTTTGAGGTTAATAGGAATAGTGAAAAAGGTGAGGAAGGAAATGCTTGGGAGCATGTGAGTCTTCGATCTCTGAAAGGTGCCAAGATTTTCCGGGCTTATTCAGATTCGTTGAAGGGGAGGTGGAAGGAGCTTTTCTATTTCGTGGAGCCGGTGAATAGCGAGGCGATTGACTATGTGGGGAAATTTGATTCGGATGGGCGAAATTTGGTGTCCACTAAGTTTCCCATAGGATGGGGACTCGGTCACTATAACCGATCTCCAAGATCATACCCTGTTGGTGAATCTTATCTTTGCCGTGCTGATATCTTGACAAGGGATATTTTGTTGTTTATTTCCTCTCAAATACCTTATACCAAGCATAAATACCGAGGTATTCCCGCTGATCGATTGGTTAAGTGTGCTACCCGAAGAAAGGTTATGGGGGTTCTAGGTAGGGTCTTTTTGTTGGTTTGTCAAATTATCTTTCGATCTTGAGTTGTTAATTTATCATTTTTGGTTAACTTGTCCTGTTTTTTCTTTGTTTTCAGATACGATGGCAGGGAGTAGGATTGCTCAGTTAAAGAGGATGGCGTTGCAGAGTCTGGGTGTCGAGGAAGGTGAGCTTGCAGAGAATGCTCCTGATCTTAGCGCTGCCGTCCATGTTTCCCCGATTAGGATCGTCCACGAGGAAGAGCCGGAGAATCCTGTGGATGATCTTCAACGTCGGAAGAGGAAACTAGCGAATGAGGGTGTTTCTACAAAGTAAGTGAAGGTGGCCCGGAGGACTGAGGAGAAGAAGAAAGTGGCCATCCCAACAGATCCTAAGACTTCTAAGGGGCACAAATCTTCTAAGAAGGCGACTTTCGTTCCTGTGGATGCGAGTTTTATGGAAAAGAACGTGGAGGAATATCTCAGCGATCCTGTCAGTGCTGCAGCAAAGCTGTTTGTTCACTTGGCCGATGTTGCCAAATTTCAGAGGGATGAGATGGAACGTCGTCATGAAGGTGAGGTTTTCTTTCTGGAGTTCATTTTGTTGTTCTTTTTGCCTACCTTATTGACTTTAAATTTTATTTGTTTTTCAGAGTTGGTGACCACTGAGAGGGCCAAGTTGTTCAATGCTCTAAAAGAACTGGCCGAAAAGAATAAGGTCTTGGGTAATACTTTGAACGACTTGAAGACTTTGAAGGCTTATGCGGACGATCTTGAAAAGTCCCATAATTCTGCTAAGTTGCAAGTTGAAGATAGCATTGCCCGCATCGGTCAGCTGAACGATCGGATCACGGCCCTTGAAGAAGAGAGGAAGAGTGCTGAAGAGACAATTGGAAGGTTGGAGGGTCAAATTCAAGAGCTGATGGCTAAGTTGAAAAAACTCGAAGAGAACAAGGCCGAGACCAGTTCTTCTCCTGAAGATCGATGTGCAGTGTTGGAGAGAGAGCTAGCCAAAACCCGTGTGGAGCTGGAAAGATCTAAGAAGGATGCGCGTCCTGCCACCGACCTTGCTCTGGAAATAGCGGGAGATGGTTTTGATCTTGCACTTGGTCAGATTGCTCTCGTCTACCCTTCCCTTAATCTTGACAGGGCCGTTCTGAATGTGGATAATGAGATTGAGGGAGATCGGATCATAAAGGTTGACCTCGGCACTAATGTGAAGACCGTTGTTTTTCCTAAGCCCGCCTGATCTTACCTCTGATGATTTTTGTAATGAAATATTTGTAATGAATTTATTTCTTTGTTTATCTCCTGCAAGGAGTTTATGTTTCGTAATACGCAAATTACGCTGATAAGCGTGGAACGTAGGTAGTTACGATGTTCCGGATCAGAAATCACAAGCGTGGAACGTAGGTAGTTACGCGGTTCCGATTATAATTTTGATTGGATCAAAAATCATAAGTGTGGAACGTAGGTAGTTACGCGGTTCCGATTATAATTTTGATTGGATAAAAAATCATAAGTTTGGAACGTAGGTAGTTACGCGGTTCCGATTATAATTTTGATTGGATCAAAAATCATAAGTGTGGAACGTAGGTAGTTACACTGTTCCGGATCAGAAATCACAAGCGTGGAACGTAGGTAGTTACGTTGTTCCGATCTTGTGACTGTTTTGGCCGTGTTGGGAGATTACGAAAGATCGATCCCAAGAAGTTTCTTCTGAAGAAGGAGACTTTTAGGTGGTCATATTTTGCTTTCTAATTTTGTTGGGATAAGAAAGGCAACACTTATATTTTTGATGGGATCGAAAAAGATAAGTGCGTGCATTACATAGATTGAAAAAGAAATGCGTACGTTTTACATAGATTTTTCAAACAGCGGTCTTAAACGTAATAGCTTTTTAGTTTCGCGGCGTTCCAGGTTCGGAGGATTTCCTTTTTGTCCAAAGTCTCCAGTTTGAAAGCACCTGTGCCGGTCTTGGCTTTGATACGGTAAGGTCCCTCCCAATTGGGTGCTAACTTACCCTGAGATGCATTTTTTTTCCCCACATCGGCTCTTCGAAGTACTAAGTCTCCCGTGTTAAAATCTTTGGGTACGACCTTTGCGTTATACCGGGATGCAATTCCTTGCTTGATAATGGATTCTCGGAGAGTGGCTCGTCCTCTAACTTCGTCGATGAGGTCGAGCTCTTCTTTTAGAGCTTGGTTGTTTTCGGTCGGAGTTTTTGGATTAGTCGTTCTCCAAGTTAATTCTCCAATTTCTACTGGAATGATCGCCTCGCTGCCATAGGAAAGTCGAAATGGAGTTTCTCCCGTGGAACTCTGTGGGGTTGTTCTGCAGGCCCAAAGTGCATGTGGGAGTTCTTCGACCCAGTTTCCTTTAGCGTCGTCCAATCTTTTTTTTTAAACCATTAAGGAGCACCTTGTTGGCAGCTTCTACTTGACCGTTGGTTTGTGGATGTTCAACCGACGTAAAATGGTGCCTAATTTTAAAATCAGATATCATCTTCCTGAAACCTTTGTCGGTGAATTGTGTTCCATTGTCGGTGATAATTCTTTCTGGGATCCCGAATCTACTCATGATGTTCTTTTTGAAAAACTTTATGGAGTTTCTTGCGGTGATGGTGGCCAACGGTTCTGCCTCAACCCATTTGGTAAAATAATCAATTGCTACTATTAGGAACTTGTTTTGGCTCGGAGCGGTTGGGAATGGTCCCAATAGATCTATTCCCCATTGTGCGAAGGGCCAGGTTGAGGATAGGTTACGGAGTTCGGTCGGTGGAGCGATGTGAATGTTAGCGTGGATCTGGCATTTTTTGCATTTTTTGACGAATGTCTTAGCATCGGTGTCCATGGTAGGCCAGAAGTATCCTGCGCGTAGAGCTTTTCGAGCCAGGGATCGGGCGCCGAGATGTTGTCCACATAATCCTTCATGAATTTCGGTTAAGACGTAGTCCGCCTCTTCTCCTTCGATGCATTTTAACAATGGCGAGGAGAGGCTTCTTCTGTATAGTGTTTCGTCTATGATTGAATATGCCGAGGCTTTTTTTCTGACGATTTTTGCTTCGGCTGAGTTTTGAGGTTCCGTTCCTTCTTTTATGTATTTCAAAATTGGGGTAATCCAGTTTTGGCTTTCCTCAACAACGTATATTGTAGAACTGTAAATAGGATCGAAGGAGATGCTGGGTTTTCGCAGTATTTCTTGGATGACCGTCCGGTTATTGCCTGGGATTTTGGTGCTTGCGAGTTTTGATAAGATATCCGCCCTTTGATTCTCCGTCCTGGGGACGTGTTTTACCTCGGTTGTTTTGAATTGTCTTAGCAGTTCTCGTATTCGAAGTTGGTATTTCTGTAGTATCGGGTCTTTGGTTTCAAATTGATTGTTGATTTGTGAAACGACCAAGAGTGAGTCGGTTAGTAGTTTGACCTGAGTGACTCGGAGGTCAATTGCCAACCTTAATCCTGCAATGCAAGCCTCGTATTCTGCTTGATTATTGGTTGTTTGGAAGGTGAAGGTGAGAGAGACTTCAATAATAACGTTATCCGGGCTTTCTATTATTAATCCTGCGCCGCTTCCTTTAGGGTTAGAGGATCCATCAACGTGTATAGTCCAGGATTTATCAATAGGATCGGCGGGAATCATTTCTGCCACAAAGTCTGCTAATACTTGGGCCTTCATTGTGGTACGAGACTCATACTTGATCCCGAATTCGGATAGTTCGACTGCCCATTTAATCATTCTGCTGGCAAGGTCGGGCCGATGTAAGATCTGTCTTATAGGATAGTTGGTTCGCACGACTATCTGGTGAGCCCCGAAATAGGGCCGGAGACGCCGAGCTGCGATGACTAAAGCCAGGGCAATCTTTTCTACTTTTTGATATCTGCATTCAGGTCCTTGGAGGGCTTTGCTTATAAAGTAAATCGGATTTTGGTCGGCTTGTGTTTCTCGGATAAGGACGGCGCCCAAAGCTTCTTCTGATATTGAAAGATATAGATATAAAGTTTCTCCTTCGTTTGGGCGAGTCAGGATTGGAGGTTCTGAGAGTGCTTTTTTGAGCTGTCTTAAAGCTTCGTCTTGTTCCTGTGTCCAGTTGAATTCTTCTTTTTCTTCTTCTCCTTTACTTTTCTTTTAAAAGTTTGAACAACGGTAGAGATTTAAATGCCGCATTTGATAGGAAACGGGATAATGCGGCGATCATGCCGTTGAGTTTCTGGACCTCTTTCTTTGAGGTCGGTGTTCGCATTTCAACTACGGATCGGCACTTATCTGGGTTCGCCTCAATCCCCCTTTCTGTTAGATAGAAGCCGAGAAACTTTCCAGCTCGTACTCCAAAAGTGCATTTTTCCGGTTTAGCCTCATGCCGTTTCGCCTGATTTCTGTGAATATTTCTCGAAGGTCTGCCACGTGGGTGTTCTCTTGTTCACTCTTGGCTATCATGTCATCAAGGTAGACTTCAACGGTCTTGCCTATTTTCTTTTGAAATACTTTGTTCATCATTCTTTGGTAAGTGGCGCCGGCGTTTTTCAAGCCGAAGGGCATAACTCGATATGCGAAGTTACCTTGGTCCGTCATAAAAGCCGTTTTTCTTGGTCGGGAGGGAACATTGCGATCTGGTTGTAGCCGGAATAGGCGTCCATAAAAGATAGGAGCCCGAAGCCCGAAGCGTTATCGACGAGGCGGTCGATGCTCGAGACCGGAAATGCATCCTTTGGGCATGATCTGTTTAAGTCGGTGTAATCGATGCACATGCGCCATTTGCCATTGCTTTTTTTTACTAGTACTGGGTTTGATAACCAAGTTGTGTACTTGACCTCTGATATGAAGTTCGCTTTGATCAAATCTTCAACAGCTTTTGCGGTGGCCTTTGCCTTTTCTCCATTTTATGCTCGTCTCCTTTGAGCAATCCATTTGGCTTCTGGGTTGACAGCGAGTTGGTGACATGCGATTTCAGGAGGGATTCCAGGCATGTCCTCTGCTGACCATGCAAAGAGATCGGCATGATCTTTTAAACACTGAGTGAGGTTGTCCTTCACTTCGTCGGAGAGGTCTGCTCCAATTTTTACTTTTTTAGTGGGATCGTCTCCGAGGTGCACTTCGGTAAATTCCCCGTCTGGTTCAGGTCTCCTCATTTTCCTTTTGAGTTCTTTGGTTAATTCGTCATCGTCGTCTTCTTTCGAGCTACTTGGGTCGTATCTCGCATCCAAGTCCGTTAAATTGACCTCGGTGAATCCTTTTCCGATTTTTCCTTTTTTAGTCATGACTGGGGAATCATCTTCAGTTGCTTGAGCCTTCTTTTCTGCTTTTGTCCATAAGAAGAAACATCTTGAGGCCGATTCGAGGTCTGAGTTCAGGGTAATAACTTTGTTGCAGAGGGAGTGGAATTTGATTTTTAAATGAGTGGTGGAGGTTACCGCTCCGAGTCTTCCCAATGTTGGTCTCCCGATTATACAGTTGTAGATTGATTCACATGGTAAGATAAGGAATTTAGTTTTGACAATTCTTACCAAGGGTTCTTGACCGTACGAAACCATCAGTTCCAGGTGTCCAAGGGGTTTAGTCCGAGATCCGTTGAATCCGGATAGTGCGGATCCTCGGTAAGGAGCGATGTCTTCTTTGTCGATTCCCATTCTTTCAACGAGGTCGAGAAAAATGATGTCGGAGGAGCTCCCTTGATCTACCAAAATTCTTCTAATTTCTTTGTTAGCAATTATGGCCGTGATTAGGAGTGGTATGTGTTTGTTGGATTTCCCGTCAAGCAGGTCTTCATCTCCGAAAGATTACGGAGGTCGGTTTGAAGGAGTAGGTGATGCTGATGTCGAGGCTGTATTTAGTAGCTCTTTCCATTTTCGTTTCATTGTTTTCCCGGATTCTTCGTAGGAGAAACCTCCCGCAATCATCATCACTGATCGTCCTTTTGATCTCATTGGATCAAGTTCGTCATCTTCGGATTCGGCTTTGACTTTACTCCTCGTTTTGGGCTCTTGTTCTTGATTTTCTTTAATTTCCGCTGGTTGATGTCTAGGTCTGCTTACATAGCTGGCTAATTTTCCCCATTTGATCATATCCTCGATGTCATCTTTCAAGGCGTTGCAGTGGTTGGTGTCATGTCCGTTGCTCCGGTGATATCTACAGTATTTATTGGATCGTTGACCAGGTCTTTGGGTGAGTGGTTTTGGGAATTTTTCGTCTCTAAACTCTGTGTTCCAGCACTCGCCCAATATCTGGGACTGATCGACGTTGAGTTCGGTATAGAATTGATGACGGTTTCGAGGTCGGGGATCCCTGTTACCTCGACCGCCGCCCCTTTGATCCTTTTCATTTCGGTTGTCGGATCGTTGAATTAGGGGTTGGAGGTGTTGTTCTTTTCCGGTCATGGTACTTTCTTCTTCATTGATGAAACACTGGGATAGTTGAAGGAAATCTTGGAGGTTTTCTGGTTCCCAAGTATTTATGTGTTTCTTGAATGGGCTCCTGTTGCTTGAAAACGTGAACGTTCTTTTGTGCAAGTGTACACAATCGTAACAAGTAATATAATGAAAGTAGAGATCGTTCCCACGAGGATTAATTTGCCAAACAAAAGTTTAATCAAAGTAACAAGTAGTGATTTTAGCAACAAAAGTAAATGACACACAATTGGTTGGGTAACAAGTAACAAACAACTAAAAAGGTATTAGGGTAGTGGAAATCAGATTTGGGACAAGTTGAGATGCACTATGTCAATAAATCCATTACAATGATCAGAATGCTGTGTTAAGTGCTGCAGCACTAGATGCTGCCGCAATGCGCATAATTCCTTAATGCAATACACTAGGCTTTAGTCACTCTGACGTATTCCTAACTAACAGAGAATGATTATTACCCTAGGCTACTGAAGAACAAGCAGCGTTACACCTAAGTGTTGTATCTCATGGCTTATGCCTCTTCTATTCCTAGAACTCAAGCAAGGAGCACATGTATTCCTAATAGTGCAACATACCATGTTATCTTGTGAAGATCTAAATACAAACCATTCCTGAGAGTGTATTTCTACCTAGATTAGACGGCCAATCCTAATCTAAGATGGATAAATTAAAACACACAAGATAAAGTACTCAACACAATAACACAAGCATTAAAATCAAAGTAACTTCATTAAATTCATAAAAGCATCCCAACTACAGAGGTTTAGCTCATATTGAGCTTACACAACATTACAACTAAACTAAACATCAAGGGAAGTAGAAATTTCATACTAAAACCCGAGAAGAGAAGTTCAACTACAAGTCTTGATACTGAGACAACTTCAATGGTGATCCACCAAGCAATTCCAGCTCTCAAAATGTAGCTCCTTCGAAGTTGAAGTAGATCTAACGTTGCTGCAGCAATCAATATCCCAGCAATTGATTCTAAGTAACAATGGAGGCACGAAATCAAAAGGCTATTCCTATACCTATGAAATTCGGCTTAACCTAATTCTGGGGGTGAGTGCCTTTATATAGGGAAAGCCTTGGGATGAGAGAAACCCTAAATGGTGGAGGCACATTTTGTCCTTTTCAAGGCACAATGTCCTTTTTGCCCAAAACCCTAGGTCATTCACGCATCACCAATGATTGGCACGCACACCCACGCATGACACACGCTGACAGCTGTCCTTGCCTTGATTTATGTGTTTCTTGCTACATTCTCTCTCATGTTGCGTAAAATGGCAATGCTGCCACAACAGGTGCTGCAGCAATTAAACACACATATTAAACCACAATTGGGCACCAAAGTGCCCATTAATAACATAATTCAGCTTGCACATTTAACTATTCTAAACTAACCTATTTACAACATTAATCACTAAATTGCTTGAGAATTAACAATGATTTAAGCTTGAAATAAGAGGTAATAACAATCATATTTGATTGTTATCACACCCCCAAACTTGAACCATTGCTTGTCCTCAAGCAATGACACTTGACACAGACAAGCAAAATATCAGCAACAAACCAGATAGTTGAATTATTCATAAAGGCTCACAAAACAGAATATTAAGCTGAGCATAGAACTTTCAGATTGGCCACTCAACTTGCAAACCCACTGAATGATAAGTTCCCTAAATTACTCCTGCTCAGAAGTGTGTGTGTGGCATTTAACTCAGTTCAGAACATAGCAAGATTCAAAACTTCACTTAACTAAAAACTAGAGAGGCTTTCTTTTGAGATTGCCAAAAATGTTTCAAAACTAAGGGTAGACTAATAATTCAGCACAGAAAGGGGGGATAAGCATGACAAAGGGCTTTGATTTAGCAATTATAGGATTCTAGGCCTGTGCACTTATTACAACTGAAATTTTAATGCTGCAGCAACAGTTGCTGCAGCAATACAGACTATAACAGAATTTTAAAAACACACAATACTTGACATTGATGTTGCATTGCCCTTATTCTATCCTCACTTTTCACACAGGCTGACTGCTGATTTCGACTGAAACCAAAGTGTGTCACCACAAATTGGCCTCCCTACTTCACAATCAACCTAACTACCATTTATCATCCTTTTGACTGAAACTATAATGCGTCTCCACAGAATAGCCTCCCTACTCAGTTCAAAATGGCAGCTTATTGCACTCTTTTCTTTTTCTTTTTCTCTTATTACTTTTCTTTTTTTTTTCAATGGGCAATGACAACAATTACACATATTTACAACACAATACAACGACTTGACTATGTGCACTTGACCTAAACCCATTCCTTCATGCTTTGCCCTAATATAACTTAAAGAACCCCCAAACTTAGTTTCTTATGCTACCCTAAGTTTTTAATAAAAATTTGGCAAGTCTCTAGGTCTACCAACACTAGTCTAGCTTCAGATCATTTCTAACTTACTAAGTCATTCCTAAGTTTCATGCATAGTGTAAAAACAGGAGCAATATAGTTCACTCATAAACAGGGGTACTAATCACTCAATTCTCACTATTTCATCACTAAGTTCTGCTCAACTTAACTACTGAAATTAAAAACTTTCATTCAACTACTAGGCATACTGATATATTACAATGACCATAGGTCCCCCCCCCCCCCCCCCCCCCCCCCCCCCCCACTTAAGACCTTGCAGTGTCCCCACTGCTCATGAAATATAAGGGAGAGGCCTATTTTAAAGCAAACAGAAATAAAAACAAACAAACACAGCTATTGAATGAAAACACGAACACGACACACTCAACAAATTTATTTAACTTGAAAGACTAACAAGATAAAGACAGAATTTAAAAGAGAAGGGTGCAGGGGCTCCTCATTTGTTCCTTGGGCTTTGCCTTGTTGCAGTGCCTCTTCTGACTGGCCTCTTGACTCTAGGTGTTTTAATCACAGGGGCTTCTGGTGCCTTTGGGGTTTCTGTTGCTGCAGCACTGGGTTGCTGCAGCACTGGACCTGCATCTGCAACAGCAGGGCCAGCAGCAGAAACACTTGCCTTCTTTTGGGCAATCACCAAGTCCAGAGCAGCCTTTGATCTCCTTTCATATTCAGCCAATTTCTCAGCTTCAATTGCTGCAGCATCAGCTGCTGCAGCATCTTTAATTCCTGTCAGCACTGATTCCACAGTAGCAGCAACAGCAGCGTCTTCCTCAGCAGTTATCTCTTCAATATTCAGCTCAACATCTTCAGGCACAACAGACATCTTCCTCCTTTTGGGGGCATGCTTGGTTCTCATTCTCTTAGAGGGTGAGAACATTGGGCTTTCAACATCAGCATCTGCAACATCAGTTGCTGCAGCAACAGGTACATCAGCAGTTTCAAGGACTTTTTCTGGTTGGCTTTCTTGTGGTGGATTTGTGGGTTGTGGTGGTTGATTTTCTGGGATTAGAGTGGTGGTGGGGGTTGATGGTGGTGGAATGGTAGATGTGGGGGCTAGTTTGGCAGTTTTGGTGGTATGAGATGGGGATGGTGGTGGATCCATTTCAATATCAGTGGTATCTTCGGATTGATCTTCACTGTCATCCTTCCTATTCAACTCCTTCATTATCTCTCTGTTTTCTTCCTTTTCCCCTTCACTTAATGTTTCATCAGACTCAGAAATTAGAAGCTCTTCTTCTTCTTCACCCACCTTCTTCTTTCTTCTTTTTATTTCCTTCCTCTTCCTCTTTTTCTCAACAACTTCCTCTGGCATATCCTCCTCAACACCAGCATCTTCAAATAAATCTTTATCAATTACTTCTTCATCAAGCACCCACTCAGGAAAAGAAGGTGCTTCTACTCCAATATCAACTTGCAAATTTGCAGCAAACAAGGCCTTCAACCACTCCTGCTGCTTCCTCATAAACTCCCAGACAGAGCGTTGCTGCAGCATAAACTGTGGCAGCATGGTGGGATCACCAGATGCTGCAGCAACCTTAGGCTTTGATTTCAGAACAGTAGGGAAAGCAGCAAGAGGGAATCCTTTTTTCTCCCCCTTCATTTCAACACCAGCTTTAATACATAAATCAGTAATCAAGCAGGGAAAGAAAAGATACCCAGCATTTTTGGAATAGCAAATCAGGATCTCCCTTGAAATAAATCTTCCAACATCAATGTCCTTTGCACCCAAAATTGCGTCCAGCAGCATCATTCTTTCCTTTTCAACATTTGTGGTGTGAGAAGTTGGCAGTAGAGTGTGCTTGACAAAGTTAAACCAGACCATTGCTTCATGGTTGAGGTTGCTTCTCTTAACCTTGAATTCGTTGGCACTGCAGGGTTCCCATGGAGTACCAGGAATTGTGATGTTCTTCTTGACTGCTTCCATCTCCTTCTTGCCCCATTTTTCAAGATTCTTTGCAAACGTGAGGCCATGGTAACTCAGACCTAGACATTCATTGATCATCATTGAGTCGAACTTGATGATTACTCCTCTGACTTCTGAAAAGAATTGGGGCTTTCCATCTTTTTCTGGCGCAATCCCCGCATAAAACTCACGAACCACAGAGGGGTAGAAGTATTTTGGTTGCTGCACCAACTGCTCCCAACCTAATGCCTTCACAACAGATGCGAGCGCATCAGATGCATTTGTCAGCGAGAATCCCCTCTCTGCCCAGAAATTCATAGTAGAGAACTTTTCCATAGCAGATACTTCCTGATTTTTCATGCTTCTTCGCCTTGCATGACTTGATTCACCACAGCCAGAGGATGATTGGCCCTTTCCAGAAGATTTGTTAGCACTGACCTTAGTTCTCACCATTCTTGATCAAAGATTGAAGTTAAAAACGTAAAGGTGAGTGAGAGATTTGGGTGATTTGGGAACGAGGGTTTGCTGTTTAGAGGGTTACAACTTCTTGATCGCAATTGAAGAGGAAATTGTGGGAATATTGGAGAGAGTGGGTGGTTATAAAGCTGAGGGGATGGGACGGTTTTGTGGATTTGGTGCACGCATTAAAGAAGTAGCCGTTGGATGAAGGATGAGGTGTATGGTGAAGGTTTAGTGAGTGGACGGTTAAGTGACTGATTGGACAACACATTGGTGACGCAATCAGGCCTTGGGTGAATAACTGCCATTATTTTATTTTTTTCCTTAACTGTTCTCTATTGCTGCAGCAACGTTGCTAGAAGCACTGCTGCAGCACCAACTGCTGTCACACCCTCAAACTTCAACTTGCTGAAATTTTAATTCCTGCAACAAACACCAAACAAACAAAACAACTAATTTATTAGATTAAAAACCCTGGGCTGCCTCCCTGTAGCGCTTGGTTTAAGAGTCCTCAGCCAGACTTCCTTCTTAGATCATGGGTCTTGGATCATGGTGATGAAACTGCATCTCACCACTGATTCACCATAGTATTTCTTTACTCTTTGCCCATTAACCTTGAAGGTATTTCCACTTGAATCATTATACAAATCCACAGCTCCATGAGGGTACACCTTTGCTAATTTGAACGGCCCAGACCACCTAGACTTGAGTTTTCCAGGGAATAGTTTAAGTCTTGAGTTAAACAATAACACTTGGTCACCTTCCACTAATTCCCTTTTTTGAATCTTTTTATCATGCCATGCCTTGGTCTTGGCCTTGTACAATGCTGAGTTCTCATATGCAAAGTGCCTCATCTCTTCCAATTCATTCAATTGTAATAGCCTAGCTTCCCCTGCCTTTGTATGATCAAAATTGAGCTTTTTGATAGCCCAATGCGATTTGTATTGAAGCTCCAAAGGCAGATGGCAAGCCTTGCCATACACAAGTCTGTATGGGGACATTCCCAAAGGAGTTTTGTAAGCAGTCCTATAAGCCCATAAAGCATCATCAAGATGATTTGACCATTCCTTTCTGGTAGGCCCTACCATTTTCTCCAACATTCTCTTGATCTCTCTATTAGACAACTCTGCTTGACCACTTGTTTGAGGATGATATGCTGTTGCAATCTTGTGCTTAACCCCATATTTGGCCAAGAGATTTTCAATCAATTTGTTGCAAAAATGAGAACCTTCATCACTGATTATTGCTCTTGGAGTTCCAAACCTTGTAAAAATGTTTCTCAATAAGAACTTGCTAACAGACTTTGCATCATTGTTAGGTAAAGCAACTGCTTCAACCCACTTTGATACATAATCTACAGCAACAAGGATGTAAGAGTTGCCAAAAGAGGGAGGAAAAGGTCCTATGAAGTCCATACCCCAAACATCAAAGAGTTCAACCTCTAAGATGTTTGACAATGGCATTTCATTTTTGTGTGATATATTTCCACTCCTCTGGCATCTATCACATTTCTTAACAAACTCATGAGCATCCTTGAAAATTGTAGGCCAAAAATAACCAGATTGAAACACCTTTGCTGCTGTCCTTAAACCTCCAAAGTGTCCTCCATATGCTGCAGCATGGCATTGCTGCAGCACTCCTAGTTGTTCTTCATCAGTCACACATCTTCTTAGTAACTGATCAGGGCACTTCTTATACAGATAAGGTTCATCCCAGAAATACTGCTTGATTGTGTGGAAGAACCTTCTCTTTTACTGATAATTTAAATTACATGGCACCACTTTGCTCACTAGGAAGTTAACAATGTCTGCATACCAAGGTACTGCAGCATCAGGTGCTGCAGCAGCAATGGCTAACAACTGCTCATCAGGGAAGCTTTCCTTGATTTCTCCAAATTGATTACCTGCACTATCACCTTCCAATCTAAACAAATGATCAGCAACTTGGTTCTCCACCCCTTTTTTATCTTTAATTTCAAGATCAAATTCTTGGAGGAGGAGAACCCATCTTATTAGCCTAGGTTTTGCATCTTTCTTAGCAATCAAATACTTGATGGCAGAATGATCAGTGAAAACAATTACTTTTGTGCCAACTAAGTATGATCTAAATTTATCAAATGCAAAAACCACAGCTAATAATTCTTTTTCAGTGGTAGTGTAATTTAATTGAGCTTCAACAAGTGTTTTGCTAGCATAATAAATAAAATGAAAGACTTTACCATACCTTTGGCCAAGGACAGCACCTATGGCATAATCACTAGCGTCACACATGAGCTCAAAAGGCTTGCTCCAATCAGGAGTCACTATCACTGGGGCAGTAACTAGAGCATTTTGAAGTTTCTGGAATGCTACAGCACATGAGTCATCAAACACGAATGGAGTGTCATGCTGCAGCAATTGACATAATGGCTTTGAAATTTTAGAGAAGTCCTTGATGAACCTCCTATAGAATCCAGCATGTCCTAAGAAACTTCTAACACCTTTGACATTTGTTGGAGGATGCATCTTCTCAATCACCTCAACTTTAGCTTTGTCAACCTCAATTCCCTTCTTTGAGATTTTGTGTCCCAACACAATACCCTCTTGGACCATGAAGTGGCATTTCTCCCAATTCAAGACCAAGTTGGTTTCTTCACATCTATCCAGAATCTCTTCTAAGTTGTCAAGGCACAATTGGAATGTTTCTCCAAAGACAGAGAAATCATCCATAAACACCTCCATAGATTTTTCAATGAATTCAGAAAAGATTGACTTCATACACCTTTGAAATGTTGCTGGGGCATTGCACAACCCAAATGGCATTCTCCTGAAAGCAAAAGTACCATAAGGACAAGTGAAAGTAGTCTTTTGTTGATCTTCAGGCACTATAGCTATTTGATTGTTGCCAGAGTAACCATCCAAAAAGCAATAGAACTCCTTGCCAGCAAGTCTATCAAGCATTTGGTCTATGAATGGTAGAGGGAAATGATCTTTTCTTGTAGCCTTGTTGAGTTTCCTATAATCCATACAAATCCTCCAACCAGTAACTGTTCTTGTGGGAATAAGTTCATTCTTCTCATTGGCTACCACTGTGACCCCTCCTTTCTTTGGAACACATTGCACAGGACTCACCCATGCACTATCAGTGATAGGATACACAATGCCAGCATCTAACCATTTGATGATCTCCTTTTTCACCACTTCTTTCATGATAGGATTTAGTCTCCTCTGCCCTTCAATGCTGTTCTTAGCATTTTCATCAAGAATGATCCTATGCATGCAGATGGTAGGACTAATCCCCTTTATGTCAGCCATTTGCCACCCAATTGCCTTCTTATGCCTCTTTAGGGTAGTAATGAGATCATGCTCTTGACTATTGGATAGGTCAGAAGCAATGATCACAGGTAATGTATCATTTTCCCCTAAATAGGCATATTTCAGGTGATTGGGTAACTCTTTTAATTCAAGCAAGGAGGTTTTTCAATAGAAGGCATATTCTGTTTGAGATTAGAATCCCCTAGATCAAGAGATTCATAATGCCTACTCCATAATTCTTTCACCTCAGCCTCCTTGTGCACAATACCTTCTTCCACAAGTTCACTCTTATCAATGTCAGCAAGAGCTTTCACCAGATGATCACTTTGCTTGTAGAAGTGCTGTTGAACCACAGAATCAAGAGACATCACAAAAGAGCACTCCTCAGTTCCTTGGTCAGGGAGCTTGAGAGCATTCAACACATTAAACTTAATCTCTTGATCATTGACTCTCTTAGTCAATTCTCCTTTTTGCACATCAATTAGAGTCTTTCCAGTAGCCAAGAAAGGTCTTCCAAGAATAATAGGTACCTCCTTATCTGCAACAAAATCTAAAATTACAAAGTCAGCAGGAAATACAAATTTATCAACCTTTATCAGAACATCCTCAATAATTCCTTCTGGATGAGCAACAGATCTATCAGCAAGCTGTAAGGTAACAGTTGTAGGTCTGGCAACACCTATACTAAGTTGATCAAAAATAGACTTAGGCATCAAATTGATGCTTGCACCTAAGTCACAAAGAGCTCTGCCAGTATAAGTTTCACCAATTGAGAATGGAATAGTAAAACTGCCTGGATCCTTCAACTTGCTTGGAAGCTTGTTCTGCATGATCATACTACACTCTTCTGACATAGCTACTGTTTCAAACTCCCCAAGTCTCTTCCTTTTGGAAAGCACATCTTTCATAAACTTTGCATAATTGGGCATTTGTTGAAGTGCTTCTACCAAAGGAACATTGATGTGAAGTTGTTTTAGCACCTCCAGAAATTTTCCAAATTGCTTATCTTGTTGAGCCTTTTTCAACCTTTGAGGATAAGGTGGATCAGGCAAAACTTGATCAGCAATTTTTGATGGAATTGCTGCAGCATCAGATGCTGCAACATCAACTGTGACAGAATCTGGTGCTTTTTGTTTCTCTTTTTTATCTTTTTCTTTTATTGCATTTCCATCACTAGAATCAGTTGATGGTCCTTTCAAGTCCTTCCCACTCCTTAAAGATATAGCCTTGACTTGTTCCTTTCCCTTAGAAGATGTTGGTTCAGTAGTGGAAGGTAATGCTCCACTAGGTCTTTGGGTCAGGGCAGTGGCTATTTGACCAAGTTGATTCTCCAAGTTCTTGATTGCAGCTCCTTGGGTTTGATACTGAGTTTTAGTTTCATTCATGAAAACCTTCAACATAAGTTCCATAGAGCTCTCTTCTTTTGCCTTGGATGGAGCAGGTGTTCCTGGTGGTGTTGCAGGAGTTGTAGCAGGTGTTGCATTGTTGCTCCATTTAAAATTAGGATGGTTCTTCCACCCAGGATTGTAGGTACGAGAATAAGGATTATTGTTCTTGTCATACCCAACATAGTTGACTGAAATAGGGTTTGCAGGGTATTCTTCATACAAATGGCCTCCTCCACAGTACACACAACTAGCAGAACCCACTGGTACTTGTTCAATTGCTGCCACTTTAGTTTCTGGTACAGATTCAATTGCTGCAGCAGGTGTGGCTGCAGCAGGTGTTGCACTCATATTTTTGATCATGTTGGACAAGGATGCAACCTGAGCAGATAAAGCAGTAACCTCACTCACTTCATGCATACCAGCAACTTTCTTTTGAGCACTAACCCTGGCTGTTGGCAATTGATAACTGTTTGCAGCAATAGTTTCAATAAGATCATAAGCATCTTGGTAAGAGCCATTCAGCAAGACTCCACCAGAAGAAGCATCAAGCATCAGTCTAGTTTGAGGTTCCAACCCATTGTAAAAAGTTTCCATTTGAACAACCACAGGCAACCCATTATGTGGACATTTTCTTAACAATTCTTTGAATCTTTCCCATGCTTCAAACAATGTTTCAAATTCAGTTTGTCTAAAAGATGTAATTTCAGTTCTCATCCTGGCATTCTTGATAGGTGGAAAATATTTTGTCATAAATTTTTCAGCCATCTCATTCCAAGTAGTGATAGAGTTAGGTTCCAAGGAATTTAACCAAACCTTAGCTCTATCCTTCAAGGAATAAGGAAAAAGTTTAAGTTTAAAAGCATCATCACTTACACCAGGGAGAATGAAATTACTACAAACTTCTACAAATTGTTTTAAATGCAAATGTGGGTCCTCAGTAGGTCCTCCACCAAATTGCCCTATTGTTTGAAGCATTTGAAACATCATAGGCTTAAATTCAAAATGATTTGTGGCAAGTTCAGGCCTTACTATGCTAGTTTGCATAGTGTGAGGGTCAAAAATTGCATAATCCCTCATAGGTCTGTCCCTGTCATTAGCCATGCCTATAACTGTTTCATTCAAAACTTGTCTCACATGTTCAGGTTGCTCAGTGGCAGCTAAAGTATGTCTGTCAGAACCATGGTTGCTAGGAGGTGGTGTGTTTCCATGATTAGAAAGTGGTGGTGTAGCCATATTGACAGCTCTTCCCAAAGAAATCAGACCAGAATGGTCGTGTCCCCTTCTCAAAGCTCTAAACAGTCTTTCTATCTCAGGATGAAGTTGATATTCTGGTGATCTGCGTCTGTACATATGCTGCAGCAACAGTTGCTGCAGCAATTAACTTACTGAAACAACCAAAAACAGAGCACCAGAATTAGCAACAAAAGAAATCACTAAATTGCCAATTAATTAAACAGTGTTTAATCAATTTAATCCCCGGCAACGGCGCCAAAAACTTGTTGCTTGAAAACGTGAACGTTCTTTTGTGCAAGTGTACACAATCGTAACAAGTAATATAATGAAAGTAGAGATCGTTCCCACGAGGATTAATTTGCCAAACAAAAGTTTAATCAAAGTAACAAGTAGTGATTTTAGCAACAAAAGTAAATGACACACAATTGGTTGGGTAACAAGTAACAAACAACTAAAAAGGTATTAGGGTAGTGGAAATCAGATTTGGGACAAGTTGAGATGCACTATGTCAATAAATCCATTACAATGATCAGAATGCTGTGTTAAGTGCTGCAGCACTAGATGCTGCCGCAATGCGCATAATTCCTTAATGCAATGCACTAGGCTTTAGTCACTCTGACGTATTCCTAACTAACAGAGAATGATTATTACCCTAGGCTACTGAAGAACAAGCAGCGTTACACCTAAGTGTTGTATCTCATGGCTTATGCCTCTTCTATTCCTAGAACTCAAGCAAGGAGCACATGTATTCCTAATAGTGCAACATACCATGTTATCTTGTGAAGATCTAAATACAAACCATTCCTGAGAGTGTATTTCTACCTAGATTAGACGGCCAATCCTAATCTAAGATGGATAAATTAAAACACACAAGATAAAGTACTCAACACAATAACACAAGCATTAAAATCAAAGTAACTTCATTAAATTCATAAAAGCATCCCAACTACAGAGGTTTAGCTCATATTGAGCTTACACAACATTACAACTAAACTAAACATCAAGGGAAGTAGAAATTTCATACTAAAACCCGAGAAGAGAAGTTCAACTACAAGTCTTGATACTGAGACAGCTTCAATGGTGATCCACCAAGCAATTCCAGCTCTCAAAATGTAGCTCCTTCGAAGTTGAAGTAGATCTAACGTTGCTGCAGCAATCAATATCCCAGCAATTGATTCTAAGTAACAATGGAGGCACGAAATCAAAAGGCTATTCCTATACCTCTGAAATTTGGCTTAACCTAATTCTGGGGGTGAGTGCCTTTATATAGGGAAAGCCTTGGGATGAGAGAAACCCTAAATGGTGGAGGCACATTTTGTCCTTTTCAAGGCACAATGTCCTTTTTGCCCAAAACCCTAGGTCATTCACGCATCACCAATGATTGGCACGCACACTCACGCATGACACACGCTGACAGCTGTCCTTGCCTTGATTTCCGTGTTTCTTGCTACATTCTCTCTCATGTTGCGTAAAATGGCAATGCTGCCACAACAGGTGCTGCAGCAATTAAACACACATATTAAACCACAATTGGGCACCAAAGTGCCCATTAATAACATAATTCAGCTTGCACCTTTAATTATTCTAAACTAACCTATTTACAACATTAATCACTAAATTGCTTGAGAATTAACAATGATTTAAGCTTGAAATAAGAGGTAATAACAATCATATTTGATTGTTATCAGCTCCCAGGGCGTAAGCCCATCCCCATAAAGTAAACTCGGAAAGAATCGTCGAGGTTCCGAACTTGAACTGCTTCTCTATTAAATCTTTCTATGTATTCTCTTAAAGACTCGGAGCTCCCTTGGTTGATGGATGCTAAGACATTCTTGTTTTTTGGTTTGCTTTTGGAATGGGAGAAGTTGGCTGAGAATAATTCGGCTAAGTGGTCCCAAGAGGAGATTGTGTTTGTTTTAAGGACTTCAAACCATTCCGAGGCGATTTTTTCCAATGTTAGGGGGAAAATACGACATTTCATTTCCATTGGGACATTTCGATATCTCATTATAGTGTCAAAATAACTCAAGTGCCTGTCTGGATCGCCTGTCCCGTCATAAGTTTTTAAGCCTTCTGGTGGTTTTTCTAGATACCTGGGTACCGGGTATTGGTCGATCCTCTTGGTGAAAGGTCCCTTTGTTTCTCTTTGTTGGGCTTTTTGTGAAGGTCGACTCCGATGATGGGGATCGGAGTGCCTTTGTGCTGGACGTTTTGGGGGTGAATTTTCCCTGCTTTTCGAACGTCGCATTGAGGAAGAAGACGCTCCTTCTCGGGTCCTTCGATCCCTGCGATGTTTTTGGGGATAATGTACCCCGTTTTTTGAACGTCGCCTCGGGGAAGAAGATGCTAGGGAAGAGTTGATCTTTGTTTCATCGTCGTAGGAATCGGCTCGGGGGGAACGGGATTCATTCTCTTGGCGTCTTCGTGGAGGGGATCGATGGTAGTGGTGTCTTCTGGGCGGAGATCGGTGGCGTCTCCTTGTATGATTTCTCCTTTCAGGTGAAATGGAATCGGGGGATTCTTGATCTCGGATATTTCGGGCTCCGAGTTCTACCACCCGTCCTTCGAGGTTCGTAAATCAGTGGCTTCTTTCTTGGTTGGCCGCCTCATGTTGATTGAGCAGCAGGACGAGCTGTTGAACAACGTCGACCGTGGTCGGAAGTGGAGGTGGAGGGAGGTTTTGGATTTGTGCTTGTGTAGAGTTTGGAAGGTCTTCCACAAATCCTTCTGGGGTAGATTGGGGTTCGGCTAGTCTTGCGAAAGTCGTCCTTTCGATATGAGTCGGTTCGAGATGGATGCCGACCCCGAGTCGCTGAGCGTTAGAACGGAGATTTCGAGTTGTCATCTACTAAGTCGAGGGGAGAGGATCTTGGGTCGAAGACCTCCCATTGAGGTCGCCAATATTCTGCACTGTACTTCCGACCTTTAAGGGGTGGTCCGAGGTAGTTAGTGGTTAATATCCTTAGTTAAATGACTATCTCCGATCCTAGCAGGTGTTGTACCTGCAAAGTCACTCCGATGCTAAAGTCAGAGGAATGGTGTTGGCGAGTAATAAATATGAGAATGCTTACCTTTAATGAGGCAATGAATGTTGTATTTATAGAGTGGGGTGGGGTTGATTCCAATGAATCAAGTCCGTCCGATCTGGTGGTTTGATCTGAGCCCTTGATGTTTGGGTTGGGCCTTATTGACATTGGGCCTACAGGGGGTGTGAATAGATGCCAAAAAGGGGGTGTATATGGCAAAAAGCCATTCCATAACAGTTTCGAACCTTCGTAATCCCAGAAAAAAAAAACGTGTGTTTCATTAATGACATTTTTGTCTTTTCGCATGGTTTGGGTGTGTCTAGGGAAAAGGGAGAGGGTTGTATGAAGTATGACCCTTTTACTTCTCAATGTGTACCCAAACCTAAGACCCCCGACAAAAAAACAAAAAACTAAGATCGAATATAAAAAAATTACGGTCTTCCAAAACTATATTTAACCCTTTTAATAAAACTGTTTGACAAACTATTTCTTATTTTCTTGTTGCATAACAAAACAAATAGGTAATCCCTGTTTAAAAAAACAATTTTTTTAGTTTCTCCCCAAACCTTAGTCGTCTCTCTCATCTACTAGAAGGGAGTGGGTTAAGATCCGATTTTGGCCACCTCTCTATATTGTCTGTTTCCCAATTTTTTTATCTAAATATGTGGTCACCTTATAGATCTACCTTTTATTTTATATTTTCTTATTTGTCGTCTAAAATGCGGCGTTATTGTTGTTTGTCGTCTTGGTGCAGCGTGTTTTATTTCCTGTCTTGTTGCGGTGTTTGTTTGGTTCAGATCCACAGATCAGCTTCGATCAATTTGAGATTCAACCAATGACTAAGACCTCAAAGTTATAGATCTTGAAGCATGAGGACTCCGGTGATTTTTATTTTGTCACATTTGTAGGCATTTTGCTGTTTTTCGCTATTAACTTGGGTGCTGTGAGTTTGTTCGCAGATTCACCTTTTTTGTTTTGTTTTTAGCAATGTTGAATATATTATCATCGGTGTAATTTTTTAATTTGAACGAATGAATATCATTTTTTGGAACAATTTTATAAAACAATTTTAAAAACTAAAAAATCAATATACAATTAAATAAGCCTATCCTTAACCTACTTAGACACTTTTTAACAAAAGACAAAATCGCGGCGGTTCTCATCTTGGCCAAAGCGAACAATTCCTCCGAAGATATGAGACTCGAGGTCGGAACAATTATAAAAATATTTTTAGAAAAGGGCCTAATTTTACCTTGGTACTAGTAGAATACCCGTGCATACGCACGGGTGCTGTTGTGTTCTTTTTATGAATGAACTTATAGTATTTAAATAGTTTGAACATTACCCCGTGAAAATAAAGACAAATTTAAAGTAGATAAAAAAGGAGTTTCAAATAAAAAATAGATAAATATTAAAATCTAAAAATGTAAAAGTATCATTTAAAAACATTCTATGCATTTATCCTGTGTTTTTTTACATATCAGTGCAGTGTTTTTTTATATATCAGTGTTATTATCCCGTGGTTTTTTATATATCAATGCAGCTATCCCGTATTTTTATATATGTATCATTGCAATTATCCTTGTATTTTTTTATATATCATTGCAGTTATCCCGTGTTTTTTATGTATATCAGTGCAGTTATCTCATAGTTTCAATTGATTATTTGAGTTGATTAATAAATTATGGTAGATAGTAAAAGATAGATAGTAGATTATCAATAAGAAATATTTATCCCGTATTTTTTTATTTATCAGTGACAATTATTTGTCATTTTTTAGTATTAGTGAAATATATGTGTCACTTGTGTATTAATCGGTTTAAATAGTCATTAAGCCTTCTTGCTTTTTCAGATAGTAGGTTTATAGTAGTCTTCAAAAATTATATTTATTTGCCCCCAAATATTAATACTGTGTTTTTTGATATATCACTTCAGTTATCCCGTGTTTTTATATATATATATATATATATATATATATATATATATATGTATATATATATATATATCAGTGCAGTTATCTCGTAGTTTCAATTGATTATTTTAGTTGATTAGTAAATTATAGTAGATAGTAAAAGTTAGATAGTAGATTTTAATAAGAAATATTTATTTTAAATATTAATTAGTAGTTTAAATAGTCATTAAGTCTTTTTGTTTTTTAGATAGTAGGTTTGTAGTAATAGTCTTCAAAAAATTTAATTATCAATGACAAATATTAATCTCGTGTTTTTTATTTATCAGTGTAGTTATCTCGTGTGTTTTTTTATATATCAGTGCAGTTATCTCATAGTTTCAATTGATTATTTTAGTTGATTAGTAGATTATAGTAGATAGTAAAAGATAGATAGTAGATTATCAAATACATCAGTGCAGTGTTTTTTTATATATCAGTGTAGTTATCCCATGTTTTTATATATATCATTACAATTATCCCGTGTTTCTTATATATCAGTACAGTTATTCCGTGTTTTATTATATATCTGTGACAATTATTTGACCTTTTTTAGGTATTAGTGACAAATATTAGTCACACGTGTTTTAAATATTAATCAGTAGTTTAAATAGTCATTAAGTTTTTTTAGATATTAATCTCGTGTTTTTTATATGACAATGAAGTTATCCCGTGTTTTTTTATATATTAGTGCAGTTATTTAATATTAATTTAATTATATTATATTGTATAGTAGATTAAAAAAGATTGGAAAAAGAAATATTTTTAAATAAAGAGTGTGGGGGCCACAAATAGTAGATGTGTAAAAAAATGTGAAATATTGGGAAATGTGAGAGAGTTAGAAAGGAAGAGAAAATATAATTAAAAAATGAGAAATAGAGTGATAATGTGTCAAAAAATGAAAATGTCCAAAATTATCTTTTTATAAGTTGCTTGTTTGATTAAATAGATAAATAGATATTAGATTAGATAGATTTCTTTCGAGAGGACTCTATTCCTTTGAAAAACACTGTCTCTTCTTTAAAGACATTCTTGCAGAAGCCATATGCACGAGACAGAGAATCCCGCGGGCAGTATGAATGCTGATTATTATTATATCAAAAATGAAGTCTTTGATTGACTATATTTGCAAGTAATTGATAAAAATGGTGGAGGAAGGTTCATGGAAAATACCCAAAGGGTCAAATTCAATGACTTCTGAAGAGAGATTCGGTTCATTTGAAAGAAAAGCCAAATTATTCTGCTCAATGTATTAGATTGCTCATTATTTCCATCAGCAACAAAAGTTAGCTCTTTATTTTTACCACCTTAATTTATACAATCTCTGTTTCCTATATGTGTGATCTAGGCCATAGGGGTGTTTGGGTAAATATCAACTGTCAATTAACTTAAATGAAATTGTTGGCTCCATTCATTCATTCACAGATTCTACTCTGCATTCTGCATGATTCTAAGACCTCTGTCCTGACGTCATATTTCATGCATGTGGTTGATGGATCGAATTTTTTTTTAAAGAAAAGTTAATTTAAAATATTTCATATGTATGATAAAAAAATTGAATTCTGAAATCTTTAGTATTTTGTAATGTATTAATTTGTGAAAGTTTGATGGGTAAATAGATAAAATAACTATAAATTTGTTAAGGAAAAGTGTACGTATCAACAGATTAACTCAGATTTTGTCAAATAAAAAATAGATTAATCACTATGCCTAAGGATCCGTCGGGAAAAACAACATAAAGAAATCAAGTGAGGACATTCATAACACAAGAATTTAATGTGGAAAACTCCAACGAAGAAAAACCACGAACCGTTGTCTAATGACAAATAGAGAATAACACTATGAAATTTTTTACAACACATATATCTCACTCAAACACCCCATGACCCGAATACACCCACACCCTCCAAATAAAATATTTAACTACATCTCACAACACTCTAAAACAAGAGTATATGAGAAAAGAAAAAAAACAAATACAAACTTAAGGTGTTCTTGACTGATGCATTTAGTAATGAAAGTCTTGGTCTCCCTCTTCCTTTACAAAACTAATTAGCAATGTGGGACTTTTCCAATATGTCAATTTTAATTAACTCCAGCAGGATCTTTGGTGGAATTCACATAAGAACATAACAAATACAATTAGAGAACGCACACATATTTACATGGTTTGACAGCTTTTACATGTGGTCTTGCCTTCATCCATGGAAAGACAATATAATTCATATCATCTCAAATAATATGGCAATACCACGCGTATTGACAGTTCTTACGCGTGGTCTTGTTACGCTATTTTGTCAATCCCAATTGGCCCATGGGTCCGCTTTTTATGTTTTTGAGCAGTTTTTATAGTTTCCTTTGTTAAAAATTAATTGTACTAAGCTAGATCGGCCTAATGACTTAGTTTTTTTTGAACTGGACTGAGATACGAAAATTTGACTCAATAGACATTTGGGCGGCCCGACCTGCTTTTATTACTTACTCTAATCAGCCTAGTCGGGCAATCTAGTTTGAAAGCTCTAAATTTGTAGCATTGATTTTGTTTTTGACAAACATTGATTTTTTTTTTATCCACCAACAATAATTGAATTTTGTTTTGTGTTAGCAAAAGCACCTAAGTTTGTGTGTTTAGGAAGATACGTTTAGCATAAGAGAGAGAGAGAATCTAGGGGGTATGTTAGTAATTAGACATTGAAAGAAACCCGAAATTGAAAATAGCAGTTAATGGGAATCTCTCCCTCTCTGGATCCCCATGCAGGGGCCCAGTTATGGACACATGGCGATCACCCAAACCCCCCCTTCATTCTATAAATAACGTCCCCTCTTCACCAATTTCTCCCCCCTCTCTCCCTCTTCTCTTCCTTAAGCAAGCTTATACCTCTGCTCTGCACTCTCTTCTTCTTATAATACTCCATTTTCCTTCTCTGTCTGGGAAACGCTGCACGATACTCTTGGTAAGCCTTTTCTCTTCTACCTATATAACTCTTTTGTTCTATTTGTATGTCGTGTCCTTTTGCTTGCATTACAATGTGTGATTATTGTATTTCCACCTCCTCAAATTCCTTGCATGCATTGATTTTGTTATCACCATGACACTTCTTTTAAAATAATTAGTAGTAGTTTTAGTAATTACCGGTGGACCGTACACGTGTTATGGAGCTGGGCCGGTGGACTGATGTACTAAAATTGCACTAGAAGGAGATCCAGTTTGATTCTTGAATGAGATGTTAGGGGTCTCTTTTAGCTTAACCAAAATCGTTGATTCGGATCTAGACTTGGGCATGCAGAGTAATTGCGCGCAGATGATACCTGTTTTATACCTATAAATAAGTTGTTTTAATAAGTTGGAGCCTAGTTAGATTGACTTAGTTAGGTTTCTACTGGCGCAAAAATACTTCTTAGATTGTTTAGGAATTTATCAAAACAACTTAATTATGCCATCTTTAAGCTCTTTTCATTTTATTTCCATAAAAATAATGAGTTTATTCTATTTTTATTGTAGAAATAATTAGTTTATAAACATTTATAGGATAAATATTTTGCTTTAAGGGTTCGTTTGGATAGAGTTTATTTTAAATTAATTAAAAATAACTTATGCAAATAAATAAGCGTTTACCTGCATCACCTATAAAATTAACATGGACTTATTCAAAAAATCACTATATTTTTATATCTCGATTTACACTTAAAAAGTAGTACTAGTATATATTTACTATATTGATGCGAGATGAATTTTTCTAAGAGTAATGATATTTAGACAAAAAATTTCAGACAAAAATGACCAAAAACCACTTTACAATACAAATTAACTAAGTTTTTTAAGTCATTAAATAATTAACCAAGTTTTTAGTCAATGGTCTAGAGAATAACAAAAATGCAGGTCGGGTAATAGAAAAACCATTTTTGTCTGAAAATTTTTGTCCAAATATCAATAGTGTTTTTCTAAAGTTTCTGTTAAGTACGTGATTGATTGATAGGACATAAAACGGTTAAAGTGGGTGTGATAGATTAGACATAGGTAGAGGAATAGGAGCAACGGTACATGTTCTTCACTGCTGACACACTCTTATCTTCATGCACTTTTCATCTCCTCTCTTGTCAACTTATCATCCTTTCTTTCACTTTTATGTCTCCTCCTTTTTTCTGGTCTAGACTAGTAGTACAAGTCTACAAGAGACAGATAACTGATATACAAAACCCTTTGTTTTTAAAAATAAATTTTCATGTTTTTATAATTTTGGTTTGCCAAAAGCAAATTACCATTTGCCAGTAACCATGGCTTCCATCTGTCTTTAAATTACTCTCCACTGAATGAATGAATTATATGAAAGAGAAAGACTTGACTGTTTTCTTGTGTTGACTCTTTGCTGTCGGTTTGTTGAACATAGATTTTATAAAAGAATTCAGTTGGTAGAAGAGGCTATAAGAATTCGATTACTAGATTCTGTTGTTTAATACTTTAAGGTCGGGGAAAAGCATCCTTCAGAAAGAAAAAATAAATCAGGAAAAGTACATACACCAACTCTTTGAAATTCCCGTGCCATATACTTTTGTAGTTTTAAAATACAACAAGAACAAAAAGATCGTATGCTTTTTCATGCTATGCTATACTATTTTCTTTTCTATTTTCATAGTTAAATAAATTCTATACATTTTATCCTTATGAGTTAAACAACTATGCCCCAAAGGTGTAAAAAGTTTTACATAATATATTATACGTTGTTTTTTATAAGCAATGTTAGTGAGGATGGGGAAATGTTAGTTTCTAGGATTTTGAACCTGGAACCTCCTTTTTGCATGGTGTGTCTAATATTACTTAATTTATCTTTTAAAAATTACGAATTTTTTATAATGTCTTAAAAAGAAAAGAGATTTTTATACTTAGAGATTTCGTGTAACAAAAGAATATGGTATTTTATCTATAATTTATTTTTGCTCTACTTATTCTATTTATAATATTCTTATCATAGAATTTTCTATAAAATACATAATATAATTTTGAAAATTAAAGAGAACAAATCATTTTCCCAAGTAGGTAGCTAAGTTTGCGAGCTAAGGAATACAAAAGAAGTATAAGAAAGAGGTTATCTATTCAAACCTTGAAAGTTAGTATTTCCTCTCATCTCTCTAACAATTAACAACTAACAATATCTATAAAAAAACAATTTATTTTCCCAAATCTTGTGCAAGAACAGTCCTATACTTCATGTATGGGGGATCTTCTTTGATACTTTGAATCAAACTAGGTTGGAAAAATGAGCTCCGTTTGATGGGCCAACTCGGCCTACTAGCCCTCCTAAAAATGGTGGGGGTGCGTTGGTATTTTCAGCCTGTCGACCCGTCCAGCGTGCCAATCCAATGGACTATGGCAAGCCAATTCGCCAAATATGATTCCTCCACCTTGGTTTTAATGTCTTTTTGGCGAACCAACCCCCTAGCTCGCTATTTTAATATTGTTTTGAGCGAGTCAACCTGATTCTTTACAGTCCAAAATGATTTTCAACTACGTTTTTTGTTTATTCATTTTAATATCAGAATAGCTCATCGGCCTAACTAGGAGTAACATGGGCTCAATTTCTCAATCTACTTTTCTTTAAGGGCTCAAGGTGGGCCGGGACAGACCGACTTTCCACTTTGCAATCTTTTTTTTTTTAGATAAGCAATTTCATTAAGGGGTCGCACAAGGGGTGCACCAACCCCTTACACCTAACGAGCCTCATTAAAACCTCCAAGGGCCAAAACCCATTGGAAAAAAGACCCAAGGAGGGGAAAAGAGTACCCCCCACTAAAACTGAGTTACAAAAGTGTTACAGTAATGTTTACAATGAAAGTAAAACACCCATCGGACAATTATACCAATCCGACCACCCAACCTCACAAGCTCTCCCTTGCCTTGCTTTGAACCTGCCCCATGCACTGTCTTTAACAGCTGCCACCACACTAGTAATCGAAGCCTCCTCCCTGTTGAAAATTACTTTATTCCGTGCCAACCAAATGTTCCAAATAACCGCCAACCATTTGAGTTGTTTTACTCGTTTCCTTCTCTTCCCCTTTGTCAATTTACCAAACGCGACGAAATGATCAACCAAGTCCTCCTCCTCTAGTTGCACGACGCCCAGCCACCTAAAAACCAGCTGCCAAACCGATTTGGCAGCATCACAAAGAAGGAATAAATGAACTGCTGTTTCGTCTTGATTAGAGCAAAAAACACAGCACTTTTCGACTTTGCAATCTCTACTTTGAACCACACCTCCTAGATTTTACAGGACTTACTAACTAACAAATCTTAGGAGGGAGAGAGACAAATTCATAAATTATAGTATTATTTAAAGTATCTAACAAATTATAAGTAGAAATATTATTGAGAGATACTACCTCTGGACTCGATTATAATAGTCCAGATACATCACTTTTTCAATGAATCTAAAAAGTTGTTTGTTGCTTATAATCGAGTCCAGAGGTAGTACTTATTCTGCTGGTTATTAGAGAAGAAATTTTAAATAAAAATTAAAGTGTTATTTTTAAGACTTTAATTGTTTGTCGTACTAGGATGTCTTGTTTCCTGGTACGTAGTACGTACACCACCAATCCATGTCGAGACAGGTGCCCCTCTCTCAATTCTCTAACCTTTTTGCATCGTTGGTTTCGTTAACCGACACGTAAAATATTAACTTTTCCCTTCTTGAATTGAATTAACAAATATCCAATACTTTACTTTCTTGATAGTAATATTTTTACTATGTCCACACTTTCGGCTTCAAAAGTCAAGCTCAGTAGAGTCCTTTGCATCGCCAACTCCCTTTCTTTTTTTAACCGATAAAAAGTACAAAACTTTCTGATTTCATATTAGACTACACGTGTATTCTTGTTTAATATTCTTCATTTCAAATAATCTTTTGTCTCTTTCTCATATTTCTTTTTCATTTTAGAAAAGTTGTTCACGAACCTTGTGG
Source organism: Astragalus glycyphyllos (assembly GCA_963573325.1). Classification (NCBI taxonomy): domain Eukaryota; kingdom Viridiplantae; phylum Streptophyta; class Magnoliopsida; order Fabales; family Fabaceae; genus Astragalus; species Astragalus glycyphyllos. The sequence goes on along the minus strand of OY754307.1, from coordinate 80,754,065 downwards.
TTGGTGTAATAACAGGTTCACCAACCTTTGTGTCACTTTCTTCATAGTTCAGCCTTTTTTATTTTTGGTCATCAAAAGTCTGTTTTGTTAATTGTTATACACACCATTTTTGTTTATTCTAGAATCCGTGGGTACAAAGTTATGGCTGATACAAAAGAAATAACAACAATGGTACCATAGACTCTGTGGGCTAGTATCGTTTTAATCAGTTTGGGAATTATTCTAGGTTTCTAGGTTATAAGTCATTTTCTGGGTGGAGGAATCTGTGTATAGGTTAACTTTAACTTGCAAAAATATTTGGTACAATATATATATATATATATATATATATATATATATATATATATATGTTGTAGTACAATTCTAAATATATAGTGAATATGATATTTGCAAGTCCTTTTCCAAGAGTTCACCTGAACCCAAAACAATGATCATTATGTGTCCCTGTTAATCTTATTGTCATGAAAACCATTAGCATCAAATAGCGTATCTAGGTAATTAACAACTGCTGTGTCATGTGTGACTGTTTTAAGAGATTATTAATTTAACTTATGTGTCATATTAATTATCGAAAAAAAAAAACTTATGTGTCATATACTATTAGAGTTTTTTTTATTGAATTAGTCAAAGAAAGGGAAATAAAACTGAATCAGTTAGAAGGGAGTTGGGAGTACTTAAAAAATATTAAAAAGAAAGAAAATGATGTGGTAAGTGATCATTTGATAAAAACAATAAATTATAAAAAAGTGTATCAGAATGGTTGATGTTGACTTAAACTCATAGCTTCAAATTTTTTTCAGCTTATTTCACTTTCATCCGAGTCAGGATCGACTAATATCCTACCCAACTTTAAGACAGAAGTCTTTCAATCTTTGCCTTTGTGTGTCGACATGTTATTAAATATAATATAATGCTTTAATATTGAACTTTTGTTTTTATTGTATTGTTTCTATATAGTTTTTCTGTTTACAAGAAACAGAAGAAAAATTTTCCATATGGAAAATGACAATATTCATGTTTGTTAACTACTTTATTCCTTAATTACTTGGCCCACTGGAAACAGTTGTTAGCTCCTGGTTTCTCAGGATTCATTGAAAGTAGCCAGATAACATTTTTTTGCATATTAAAATTGTTCTTGAACTTGATGTGTGAAATTGACACAAAAAAAAAAAAAACTATTTGAAGCATTTCTAATGTAGTCTTAGGGAATTGAATTAATTAGTACATGATTTTGATTGATTTTCTCCGTCTTTTTCTTTTGTCTTTATAGTACAACCGACTTTTCTTTTTTACTGTTGCAATATCAAATTCGTTTTTCTTTTTGAAAAAATTATATCAATATTTTTGTTTTAGCTTTTCAATCAACAAATAGAGTTGTTTTTATTATATGATGATAAGTTGTAAGTTCGAATTTTCACTAACTCGAATGTGACTTAAACCGAGAATGTGACTTAGACTGAGGCATCATCTCCTCATATTAAATTTTTATTACCATAATAGAGTTGCTTTTGTGTCTAATACAATATTTAATTGAGTCAATTTAGGGGAACAAGATTTGTCATGATTTTGGTGGTCGACAACTTCATTAGTAGATCACATGAAGAAACATCATTACACCTTTTTAATTTATGAATACTATTTGCTTCAATAATATACCGTGAAAACTGGTTCATCTTGGAAGTTAGATAAAGACATAATTAATTTCATAGATGAATACAAACCAATCACTTGTAAAGAAAAATTAAATAAATATAACGCTTTCATAGTATTCATTGGATTTGTCAGCGACTAATCTACGTTGGGAAAGGGTTAGTAGGAAGAGTCGGTTATTATAAGTAAAATCAAAATTTCCAGAAGCAAAAAAGAACAATTATATTTTTTAATATTTTGCTAGCAAACACAGAAAATTTTAAGAAGAAAATTGAGAGTATTGTTAAAAGAATCCTAAAACATAAGCAAAATTTTGAGACTGTGGGCCCACACTTATGGTCTAACCAGTTGAACAAGTTGACAACTTGTGATTTGTAGTCGATCATGACCAAATTTTTCTTAATTCCGTTGATCGATCCAAACCAAACACTGTTTTAATTTGTTTTCAGGAAACCACTGTTGAAGAAAGCTGAAAAATCACAGATGAGATCCCAAATAAACATGAAATACACGTGTTTTGTCCTTGTCGCTTTCAAGGTAAATCAGAACATATTTTTTCATATCGTAGCATCTCTAGTAGTAATCTCTATTGACACAAACATTGTACATTTAAGTTGTACTTGTTTTAATGTGATGATTTTTCCTTTGTACTACTAATTAAGGGTTCTCAAGATTAAAGAAGTAATATTCTAACTAATCCAAATATATTTTGAGTATATACAGATTATAAAGAGGAAGCTGACGAAGCTACAAGAGAGTATGGGGTTTCAAACATCACATAGCTCTAAGCGGATAACTTCTCCTATTGTTGTCAAAGCAAAGGAGGACTCGAACAATGCTCATGCACACTCTTCAATTCCAAAGGCACTCAATACACTAACCAATGCCAACTTCATTTCCTCTGGCTACGATTCATGGTTGGTAAGTATCAACCAATTATTACATCAAGTATTCAATTTCAAAAAAAAATACAAAAAATATCGATTGATACATGTATGCCTAGTGGCGCGTAATTATTTAATTAATCAAGGTGATCATGCTACGTAATATTTGTTCCCATAGGTGAAATATCCTTCTGCGCTAAACTCGTTTGATAGATTGATGAAAGCTGCCAATGGGAAGAGCATCGTTGTTTTCTTAGATTACGATGGTACCTTATCACCCATTGTAAATGATCCTGAACGCGCTTTCATGTCTGATGAGGTAACCTAACATCTATACTATCCAAATACACAACATATACACATGTTCAAAACCTCTCATGTTTTTTCAATTATTTAGATCTTGTCTAACCCTTCAAACATTTATTTGCATTAACTTTTTTATATTTTAAACACTCTCTTGAAAGGCCGAGATTTCATTAGATTCTCATGTACAATAAGTAGTAATTAATTTTCAGTATATAATTCTAATTAAGTGCATATGGTGTTTAACTAATGTAAATGGCAGATGCGTGCAGCAGTATGTGACGTTGCTACTTATTTTCCAACAGCAGTAATTAGTGGAAGAAGCAGAGAAAAGGTAGTAAATAAAGTTTCCTTAATTCTTTGTATTTGTTTTTTGCAATTTTTTTCTCATTACTTTATGATTTAATTAGGTGAAGGATTTCGTGAAATTAAATAATTTATATTATGCTGGGAGTCATGGCATGGACATAATGGGACCATCAGTCCTAGCTAGATCTTCTGAAGGCAAGCTAGGTGACATTACCCTCAACATAAATGTGAGTAACTCCATCTACAGAACATATATAATATACTTTGCTTTTTTAAATATTTACAATTTTATTTATAATGATCTAGCCACAACATAGAACTATTATAATATAGTATTTGATTGTGTGCAATAACAAATAATCAATTTTATTTATAATGATCTAATGTTAATGATTTTAATTTTCAGAGCAATGGAGTTCCCTTTCAACCTGCCAAGAAGTTTTTGCCTGCAATTCAAGAGGTCAGCTAAATACTCCACCCACCTTATATTTAGTATTTCATTTGGAATATTTATTTGTCTGAATTATTTATTACTTTTAGAATTTCAAAAGGTATTGATTGAAGTTTCAATAGAACAGTAAATGAAAAAAACACAGAATTGGACAATAGTGAAATATTCCTCTGATTCAGTGTAAATGCAGTAGGAAAATCAAGTACAATGCTAGAGAATGATAAAATGCAGTATCTCAGAGAGAGTACTGACTCCCACCCCAAAGGCCTAGCCCAATTCTTGCCTAAAAGTAAATGACGACACTACTCTACCTTTATTGCTAGCATCAAAACATGTGTGCTGCAAATCCTAACGAAATGATTCTCTCTCTCTCTCTCTCCTGCCAGTGTGGCAGATTCACCCCACTACCCTACTACTTAGATGAATTCCCTTTCTTACCCTTTCTAGAGTAAGTCTTGCCAAACTTCTTATTAATTCCTGAATTGTCCTGGTTCACATCATACTCCCCTCTTTGAAATTCACCTTGTCCTCAAGGTGAAGGTCAGGGAATTGTTCTTGCATCTCCTGCCAATCTTTCCAGGAGTTTTCAAATTCTGGTAGCTGTTTCCATTTGACTAGTACCTCCAGCTTGTCTGCTGTGTTCTTCCTCACAGCCAAGATATCTTCAGGATTCACTTGTAGTTCCCAATTCTCATTCAAACACTGGGGTAGTGGTTGCACTACTACATCAGCTTTCACAGCTTTCTTCAACAAGGAAACATGGAATACTGGATGTACTCTTCTCTCTATAGGTAATAGAAACTTGTAGGCCACTAAACCAATCTTCTCAAGAATCTCAAAAGGACCATAAAATCTAGGACTGAGTTTTTGATTGATTCTCTTAGCTAGCTGCTTCAGCTTGTAAGGTTGAATCTTCAAGTAAACCAAGTCTCCTACCTCAAAATTCACCTCTCTTCTCTTCTTATCAGCATACTGTTTCATCTGGTTCTGAGCTTTGTTCAATTGATCCCTCAGTTCATTCAGCAAATCATTTCTCTCTTGAACCATCTGTTGCACTCCATCCACAGATATTCTGTTCTCATCTCCTCTCACTAACACAGGGGGTTTTCTCCCATACAAGGCTTCAAATGGAGACATCTTTAGAGAGGAATGATAATTGGTGTTATACCAATACTCAGCCCATGACAACCACTTGGCCCATTGCTTAGGTTTGCTACCAGTAAGACACCTCAGGTATGTTTCAACACACCTGTCACTAACTCAGTTTGCCCATCTGTTTGAGAATGGTATGCTGAGCTTAGCTTGAGTTTGGTGCCTGCAGTCTTGAATAACTTTGTCCATAAGGTACTAATGAAAACCCTGTCTCTGTCAAAAACAATTGAACTAGGGAAACCATGCAGTTTTACAACTTCTTTCATGAACAGCTGAGCCACATCTTTAGCATTATAAGGATGAGCTAAAGCTATGAAGTGAGCATACTTAGTTAGTCTATCCACCACAACTAGGATAGTATCAACTCCCAAGGACTTGGGTAATCCCCCAACAAAATCCATTGAGATATCACTCCAAACCTGAGTAGGAATGGGTAAAGGTTGTAGAAGTCCTCTCTTGGGCTAAGTGCCTGGTATTTGTTCTGCTGACAGATTGCACAAGATTTCACATATTGTTGAATCCTTCTCTTCATGCCTTCCCAACTGGAGTGTCCACAGCTAGTGGTGGACACTCAGGCATACAAGATTGCACCACTAGTATGCCTGAGTGTCCACCACTAGCTGTGTCACGAAATTCTTCCAAGATCTTCACTATCCTGGGTGAGTTTTTAAGCAATACAAGTCTGTCCTTGTAGTATAGGCGCCCATGTTTTAGAGTATACCCCACATGAGAATCTTCTTGTACCAACAGATCTTGAACTATCTGTCTTAGTTTAGGATCAGCTTGTATCTCAGTCTCCAATCCCTCCCACTCTGTGCACTGAATGGTGGATATAGCCTTGCAAGAAAGCTGCCTTGAGAGAGCATCGGCAGCCCTATTTTCACCACCAGGTTTATACTTTATATTAAAGTCATAGCCTAGTAGTTTAGTAACCCACTTTTGTTGTTCTTCACCCATCAGTCTCTAGTCTGTTAGGAACCTCAAACTTTTCTGGTCAGTATGCACAGTGAAGTGCCTGCCCAATAAATAATGTCTCCACTTCTTTATAGCTATCCCTATAGCCATCAACTCCCTTTCATATACTGACTTGTTTTGTGCTCTATTGGAGAGTGTCTGGCTCATGTAAGCTGCTGGTCTCCCTTCTTGCATGAGAACAGCTCCCAGACCATTCCCTGAGGCATCTGTTTCAACAATAAAACTCTTAGAGAAGTCAGGAATTGCAAGCACTGGTACAGTTGTCATAGCCACTTTCAGTTGCTCAAAAGCAGATTGAGTACTTTCATCCTAGGCAAAGTTGTCTTTCTTCAATTGTTGAGTAAGGGGCCAAGCAATCTTTCCATAGTTCTTCACAAACCTTATGTAGTAGCCAGTCAACCCCAAAAATCCCCTCAAACTCTTCACATCTTTAGGAATAGGCCAATTCACCATGGCACTGATCTTGGCAGGATCAGCTGCAACTCCCTGTCCAGATATCAAATAGCCAAGATATTCAATTTGTGCTTGAGCAAAAGTACACTTCTTGTGATTAGCATACAACCTGTTATTTCTCAAAATCTCCAACACAGTCCTCAATAGCTCTATGTGGCTCTCATCATCTTTGCTGTAAATGAGGATGTCATCAAAGAGTACTAGCACATATTTCCTCAAAATAGGTTTCAAAATCCTGTTCATCAAAGCCTGGAAAGTAGAGGGGGAACTGGTGAGCCCAAAGGGCATCACTAGGTACTCATAGTGACCCTCATGAGTCCTAAATGCAGTTTTAGGAATGTCTTCTTGCGTTTGATGGAGCTTCAATTCGGCTTGAATGTCTTCGCGCAACCCGTTCAAAAAGATACTTTCCAACATGACGCGTTCTTCTCTCTTCAACGGCGCCATTAGGAGCTCAAATTGCTCACGGTACTCCATTACGGTCCCTGTTTGTTTCACACTGAGGATAGGGCCAAGTGGGTTGCGCACTAACGACGGTTGGAATCGCCGGATCACCGCCTGTTTAAACTCATCCCACCTGGGATTCTGGTTATGATCTTCCCACCACCATTGGTACCAGTTTAGGGCCTTCCCGTCCAAAGTTATCACTACCGCTTCCATCATCTCATCTTCCTTCACACCGTTGATACGAAAGTATCGTTCCACCTTAACCAACCAGCCATACGCCTCTCCTCCTTCAAACATAGGTATCTCTAGCTTGCGTCGACGCACACGGTGACGGTATCTCACAGGGCTACTGTCCAGTGAAGATTCTGGATCAGTAGGACTGCCTCCACCTTCTTCCTCTCCACCAGCGTCTTCTATAGTTGGATCACCCTCCGGTGAAACTCTCCGGCAAGATGGTCGTGGTCTTCCACGACGACGTCTGGTTTGTTGCACGAGCAAGGCTTTGAGCTCATCAAAGCGAGCGTCAGTGTGCAGCTTCATGTCGTGGAATTGCTGTTCCATGTTCTCAATGCGTTCATCCATGGAAGTCTTCTTCACCATGTTTCAAGCTCTGGAGGACCGAGAGCTTTGATACCAAATGATAGAAGTTTCAATACAACAGTAAATGAAAAAAACACGGAATTGGACAATAGTGAAATATTCCTCTGATTCAGTGTAAATGCAATAGGAAAATCAAGTACAATGCTAGAGAATGATAAAGTGCAGTATCTCAGAGAGAGTACTGACTCCCACCCCAAAGGCCTAGCCCAATTCTTGCCTAAAAGTAAATGACGACACTAGTCTACCTTTATTGCTAGCATCACAACATGTGTGCTGCAAATCCTAACGGAATGATTCTCTCTCTCTCTCTCCTGCCAGCGTGGCAGATTCACCCCACTACCCTACTACTTAGATGAGTTCCCTTTCTTACCCTTTCTAGAGTAAGTCTTGCCAAACTTCTTATTAATTCCTGAATTGTCCTGGTTCACATCAGGTATCAATTAATTTTTTAATAACATCCTTATTTATTATTACCTCAAATACTTTATATTCGTTAATCTTATCACCTAACTTCAATTATAACATGAGTATTTTTTTCAAAAGAATCTATTTACCTCAGAAAATGAGCATTATAAATAAATTTTTTCAGTCCCGAATATAAGTAACAAAAAATCATAATTTAGTGGTCTAGCTACATATAATCAAAGTTTAACTAATTTCATTAATTTAATGATATATCTAATCCAAAATATCCTTCAAAAGATTCAGATTTTATTTTGAAAAAATTCTTTTATTCTTATGAATTATGTTGCCAAGCAATTTGGGGGATGCAATATATTTTTGTATTACTTTAAGAAAATCAAATGAGGTTAATTATTATTCTAAAAGATGTGAAGTAGTTTTTTGAAATAATTATTTTATTCTTTGGTCCAAAAAAATAGTTCTTTTATTCTAATGAAGTAGTTGTTTTATCCTTCAAAAGAATTGAAGGATAGAAATAGATAAAGAATTGTGGGTACCGAAAATGTCATTACTATATTCTCTTTTATAGCTAATATGGTATAGATTACACTTCAATATATGTTGCAACGAAAACAAGTGTTTAACTGTTTATTCAAATTAGCAGATACTAAGAAGATTAGAGGATGAAATTAAGGACATACAAGGTGCAATGATAGAGGACAATGGATTCTGCGTCTCTGTGCATTTCCGTCATGTTCAAGAAAAGGTAACTATTAATTTATTTATTTTTTAAAAAATAGTTTAATTTTAATGCAGTGTTGGTATAAAAGAATTTATATTGTCAACCAACCACAAATCACTATATGTGTGACCTTTAATTGATGATTAGAGTCAAAAAAAATTGATGAAGTGTTATGATTGGTTTATAGTGTAAAAAAAATTTACGCCGAGAATATATATAAACTAAATCCAAAATTCTTATTGTTCTTTCTTGGCACTTCACTTTTTCCCCATTCATTAACTCGAGTAATCAATGTTTGTTAAACATATTCCACACTAATGCTTTAAAATAACAACTGAAATTGTTTTATAAAATTTCTCAATTGATGCATCATCATCAAAAGTATGTGAGTGGTTGGTGTTTCAGTGAAGAACAGGTTTAACAATATCATTGGTACTTTATGCAAGTATTACCTTTTTTTTAATTAAATAGCTCTACAAATCTACAACTAAAGGTAAAAATAATGTTTGAATACAGGATTATAATGTTTTGGAAGAGAAAGTGAAGTCTGTGCTTGTAAAATATCCACTATTTTGCTTGACTGAAGGTATAAAGGTAAACCAGATCATATATATGCCTTTAACTCTACCTGCTTATGAAAAAATCAATCCTATTTGTTTCATCTTCCATACTGATAATTATGTATTTGTAGGTTATTGAAATAAGGCCATCTATAGAATGGAACAAAGGAAATGCTGTAGAATATTTTCTTGACACATTAGGATTAAGCAATTCCAACAATGTCCTTCCTGTGTATATTGGTGATGATAAAACTGATGAAGATGCTTTTAAGGTATAACTCATTTTTAATGCAAAATAGTAGTAGTAATAATAATATTAACACTATGCACATGCACACATGTAGCAAGTTGATATTTACGACTTTAGTCAAAATTCTGCAGGTTATACAAAGTGGAGGCCAAGGATACCCAATTATAGTGTCTTCAACTCCAAGAGAAACAAATGCTTTATACTCTTTGCGTGACCCATCAGAAGTGCTAATCTTCTTGTCACGGTTGGCAAAATGGAAGAAAACCACTCACTCAAACATGACTTTAAATTTTGGTGAGGCATAGATCATCAGAGTGAGAGGTTTGCAGTGTGCACAGTTACTTCCCACAATGTATTGGAAGAAGTGGGATACTTATTTCCTTGAAAAAGTTGGTTTGTAAAATAACTTTGTATATTTCCATCTTGTAAAAAGGATAGAACAATTTCTCGTCTACAGTATAATTTTAAAGGCGGTACACACAGCAGCTTTAGATGAAGAAAATCATAATTCTTGTTTTTTTTTAATGTCAAAGTATGTTGAAAAGAGCATTAAGGGTGTTCCAACCGAACCAAAAAGATATAAAAAGCCAAAGAAAAGAGACTGATACAACAAAGCAAAACACCCACTACAAAACATACATCTTAAATACTAGGACACTAACGCCTAACCATACAATCCATAGGATTCACACACCACTCATAATACAGACATGCAAGGGACGAGTCTCTAGCTAAAAACCACTTCCACGAGAGGGACTTGATACGGTCGCATATATCATATCTGGTGAACGTCCAGAGAATATAAAAGCATTCTGATCCCAGAGCCACTTGATACACTGAGCTTACAAAAGAACAAACTCTGTAGAGTAGTTATCTTACAGAAAATCCGCCCTTAGAAAAAATGGGTGATTGTAACTGAAAGGTACAACATATGAATCTCTCTTCATGCGATGCATAAATGGATCAAACACCTGCGTGGAAGATATAAGAATATACTTAGTAGGCAAGCACGACAAAAAAAGAAAATACTTCTGGCTCATAATTACAATAAATCAGCATCTATGTTGATTGACAGGGTGTCAATCTTGTAGAGCCCTGTTCAATGCAACAAAGTATCTTAAATGATCGAACAAATTTTTTTGATAGGGTATTAAGAGATAAATTTGTCAGTCCACATTCAAATGAACCTAACCAATAATTCCTGGTCATAACCTATATAGTATAAACAGATGGTATATTATTTTGTTCTACCTTCCCTTTTTTCTTCACGTGATCAAAGGCTCGTTAGATATTACATTACATGTTGGAGAGGTTATTCTTAATATGAAAAGAAAAAAACTTCACAAAAAATATAACACATCACCAAAGATAATAAAGCAAATGGACTTGTAGGGGAAAGATGTGGGGATGAAGATTGGACAAAGGTCACCAAATTAAGGCCATGGAATCAATGAGATCAGGAATGAGTTAAGTTGAACAACTCAATATCCACCTCCCTGGAACTGATATGATTGAGTTGAACAAGTGCGAATAAAACCAAGCTATACTCGATATTAGTTGATTTTAATAAGCTTGAATTACCTATCCAACCGTTTTTTTAAATATAATGCAGGCTATGAAAAAAACAGCTGACATCAATGAAGTTCTAGAAAATATATTTTCTAATGCCTCTCAATCATTTTATCTACCAATTGCCTAGTTTGGGTGCAAGTGTTTAATACATTCCTTCTAAAGGGATGGACTCGAGTTCGATTCCTCGTGATGAACTCCAGATTAGTCAGAGGTCTTTTCCCCTAGACATCGTTGCGGGGTCAAAGAACTCTAGACCCAAAAAGTAAGCACTAGAGCAAAAAAATAATAGAAAGAAAATGAAGTAAAACAAAGCATTACCCGATGAAATTGGATTATGAGGTCTAATGTGGAGAAGTCTATCTAGAACCGCTTTTTGATTTTGCCAGCTCATTAACTGCACGATTTGAGCATTCACCTCGATGCCATGTTTTACTCGTACCTGAGAAATGGTTTAACAGAACCAACCACGAGACAAGCCACTTGTTATAATCATGTAAAATATTTATCATATGGTAACATCGTAAAAAGTTAATGTAAGTAGTTGTCGTGAATCATAAATGTTATATGGCATGGTGGCTGCAGAGTAAGAACCATATACCGGGTCTCTCAGCTCGGCTGTAATGAACCTGACCACTGCTGGAAAACCATTCCCCCAAATTGGAATTCAAATTTCTTGGCCTTCGATCTTGCCTATGGCTGGAAAACCTCCTTGGATTATGACTCTGTTAAGTACCAGTTCAGAATTAGAGGAAACAAACACTGTTAGATTAAGAGGAAACAAACACTGTATTACACTGAGATCAACAGAAAAGAGAGCAAGAAAATGATAAACTAGGCAATTCGAGAAGCCTAGGGTCTCCAAAAGTTCTTTGCTAATTTCATCCTACTTCCGTAATCCCCCACTCCCTCTCTACATACTCCTAATTGCCAACTCAGTAGTTGGTTACAACAGAATCTCTATTATTTCCCTCCCTATGCTATGATCCCCTAAACCACACCACACACTTCCCCTACCCTACACCTTGTTTAATTATAGGTCCTAATAGACTCCCTTCCTTTGCACCATGACTATACTTCCTTTCATGTTTGTAACTTTGTTCTGATTTTCGTCGTAAAATCTCTACAGGAAATTTAAATATTAAAGACATATCATGCTCTATAAAATATTTGAAGACCGAAACCTCACAAGTATAATTTTCCCCTCATAAGATAGCATCAAATCACATAAAGGCATGACATTAGACCTTCATGTAACAGTGGTACAATGTATATTTTATTTTAGACTCTTATAGCTTGATTGAGGTAGCAAAAATCAGAGTAAATAGCACATTTGCAACTGAAAGGGTGGTATAGATGTTAACCTGGCGGTAAGGTGGTAGGTTTGGCATGAAAGACCCAGTTCCATCACTAAACCTAGGAAGCCAAAACGAGGGAGGACCAAATGTGTGCGGCATCTCAGGAACTAGGGGAGCACCACGAGCAACAACGTTCATAGAACCTGGAGGTCTCCTGTTCCAAGGAACTTGTTCCACAAAACCCAATGGCGGTGCATTAGTGGGAGGATAAAACAAAGGCCTATTTAATTCTGCATTCTGACAAAACCGTCCATATTGAAGATTCAACCAATAGCTTCCAAAATCACCGATCAAAATATCAGAACTTTCGGTTACAGAATACTCAGAAGTTTCATCTTGACAGATAGAAGCTATTTCGCTTGAACGAGAATACTCAGAACTTTCGGTTACAGAATACTCAGAAGTAACTGTTCCTTTTAGAACACCAGCATATGAAGCTGGAGTATTAGCAGTCTCTCTCTCACGCAAGTTCGTGCCTGCACTTGATTGACCACTAACATTACCGGAGCTGGAACCACTGTTAGCTTTCATTGAATGATCTTTTGGTTCAGTAATTTCTTCCTGTTTACTTGTCCCTTCTAAGATTGGAAAGTCCCGAGAGCAAAACATATTGCAGTTCGATAAGGACCCACGATTAGGGATAGTTACAGGAACCGCGCCAAAAGATTTCAGATGTCCCATGCTATTATCAGCCTTTGGGCAAATACCTTGAGAGCTATGTGAAGCTTGAGCCTGCTCAACCTCAGATTCTTGACATATTGCCTTTCCAGCATTCTTATTTCTTAAATAAAAATTATAGAAGTACACATTAACCCAATGACCATTCCCATGTCTATTCCATGTGGATTTAAAAATGAAATCAAGTTTAGCCAATAGATTATCTTCTGAGCAATCTAGCAATTTCCCTAGCTGTGTAGCACCCAAAGCAATTGCACTCCTTATCCTTAAGAAGTTACCTGTAGAGTAGATTATAACCATGCAGTTAAATTACGTCTAGATATTATAAACGGACATTCAGATATTTATTTAGATAGAAAAAGAAACACAAGTAAAAAGGAAATAAGTTATATTCTTGAGCAGCAAAACATAATTAAAAGCAAGAAAAATAAAAGAAGCTTATTTGTGCAATAAAGCTACTTCAAAGGCATCTAAGATTTTAGCTCTAAATCAGATCTAACTATCGGACTAAAAAGGCATCTAAGATTTGCAATAGTTGGTATGCACAAAAATGCACGCAACATAATCTAATATGATGTGTAAAGATTTTTGATCAAGAATATATTTATAAGAGGAAATACAATAAAGTCTTTTCAGTTAAAGTATCACATTCAGAAGGGAAAAGCCACAGTTCTTAAGAATTTATTGGAAACACAAAATGTCAAGCAGCTTCCATATTCAGGGAACAAATAAACATGATATTTTTTTTTGGTTCCAACTACTTCAACAGAAACATCAGCTTTAGTAAAAAGAAATTGTTCCAGCCAGGGATAAAAGGTTAAATACCTTTACAGATGCTCTTCCCCAAGTTATTGTTTGGACGCAAAGGATCTATAATATTCATGTGTTTGGAAGCAAAACTTTGCTCTTGAATTCCCTGGAAGAATGGCATATAACCATACACGTACTCATAATTATTAAGAAACAATTCAGGGAGCAGTAAGTCTTGGCAATCCTTTCTTGGAGGCTCAGCTATTTTGAATTCAGGGAAAAGAAAAATAAAGGATATCAGCCATAATGAAAAGAACATGCTATTCAAGAGATATGATGAACACAAGAAAATAGTATTTCACATACCTATCATATTAGGAAGTGAAACTATGGGCACTGGTCCCCTCAAGCTAATGCAATAAGTATCCCAGTCAAATTTACTGAAGAAGTCCAGAAATCGATAAAGAGCCTAAGATGTACCACAAAAGTAACATAAAATTTCCTTTTCTTCGTTATAAGTCACATTAACATATATACCAAAAAAAAAACAAATTTGTCACCTCAAGTGGTCCAGAAAATGTATTGTTGTACAGTTTAAATATGTACAGGACCAATATTTCCAATGCATAGGTAGAAATGAGTCCATGGGTAGAACCCAGGATGCGGCTCTCATAGTAACACCAAGCTTTTATCAATATAATACTGCGCTTGAATAGATGATCGTGACTTATCAGAGCATTAATCTGGAAAAACAAATAATTTGTTAGAGATCTCTGAAAAATAAGAAATATGGTTGACAATTGAGAACTAGTGTAAAAAAATATGACCTCCTCTAAAAAACAAAGTGCACATAAACCACTCAGTTGATTGAAGGATATGTCAACTACAAAAATGTCAACAAGGCACTTGATTATCTTCACCTGCCATTAAACAACAATAAGAAAAAGATAGTGTTAGATGCTGCAACTGCAAGTACACCCAGATGAAAGCAGCAACAGAGAACATTCAAAAATTAACATTTCATTACAGTGCAAAGATGAATAGACCTCATGCTGCTTCACAAATTGCCAACTCATTGACCAAAATGCAACAAACCAAAAATACATTAATGGACCTAATTAGTAGATTCCATACACATAATTTTTGCATTAATTTTGGAAACCGCTAACAATATTCAGAAAACTCAAACTTATGTAGCATCCACACTTCAGGTGGCTAACACCGACACTTAAATTACTTCAATTTTCTCAAAAAAAAAATTGGTGTCTATGTGTGTCTGTCCGTGTGGTGTCTGTGTCTGCGTCGGTGCTTATAGTGGAGGGTTTATAGCAGATTGCTGATAGCGGATAAACTAGTAGATTGAATCTAAAGTATTTGGTAAAATTAGCGGTTGAACTAGCTTATAAATATAAAATGACATAAATCGGCATTTGTAATTAATGCTTTAAAAGGATAAAAATGAGAGAAAAGCTAAAAAACGGTATAAGCTTGAGAAAAACTGTTATAAGCTAGTTCTGCCAAACACTCACAAGTAGCTTATCCGGAATAAGCTAGCGCATTTGGTTTGGCAAAGAGAGCCTAACTAGAAAATGGAAACCAGGCAACTTCCCTTCACTTTAAACACAATACTACTATTATAATTTACAATTGTGAAGAAGAAACACATACCTTAGCTGGGATGTATTCAACCTCTTTGACTTGAAATTGAGAATTGTGAGAGTTCAGTTGGGTTTCTAAAATATCAAGTATCTTAAAGATCAAAGGTTCATGCAAAAACTGATGGTCACCAAAAACTGTTAGATCAATATCCCCATCAGGTAAGTAAGTCTTCAGCGATGCAGACCCAATTGTGAATACCTGTCCAAACATACAAACAAAGGAAGAAGAACCATTAGAGAGGTGTCAATGGCGCGAAGATTCATAATGCTACTGAGAGAGAGAGAGAGAGAGAGAGAGAGAGAGAGAGAGAGAGAGAGAGAGAGACTGTTGAGTTGAGTTCGTCTTTTTCACCATACAATGATAAATTAGTGTTCAATGGTTACCTACAGAAGAAAGGAAACTGAAGGGGGTAAAATTTCTCGCTATTTTTACCAAACTCTCTCTGCTGAGAAATAAAACTGATTTTTTTTTTGGTCGAAGAAATAAAAATTGAATTGATGGGAGGGAATTCGTTGGGCTTTTCTCCTTAAAGTTTGGCCCAAATATTTGGGTATAGATTCTATGAGGGCAGGAAAATGTACATAAATTTGTTCTATTTCACTCATCAATCATTTTTTCGGATATTTTTTCTCCGTATTTTTCTCCGTATTTAGGCCTAAATTCACTTAAAAGTTAGGTGTTTTTACGCAACTCAAGTTAGAGAATTCATTTCACAAACATTTTCAATAAACAAATATATTGGAGAGGGACCGTCTAACTTTAACATTTCTACCTTTCTTCAACTTTCTCTATATGACTCTCACTTCATTTACTTTCTCTTGCCATTTTAAATTACTACTATTTTATCCTTTGTTTTACCTCATTTTGCCTATAGTTAGTTTAACTTTTCCACAAAAAAATTAGAGACTCTTTTTCCAAAAAAAAGTCAAATATAATTTTTATGTTATGCCCAAAGTAAAAATATTTTAAACAGCCGTCTTATAATAGAGTATCTCCTTATATAATATGTTTAAAAAAAAATATTTGCCGTTTTATGTAATTATGATTTATGCGAATCATATTTTATACATATAAATTAACCACATAATGTTTTATGCAAATCACATTTTTATCATCTTACACTCAGTGTAACAAATGGATAAAATATGATTAGAAGTATCAAGTATGTGTAAAATATTTATCCATGATCATTATATACTTATACATATATATAATTGCCAAGATTTGGCATTATCATATATGATTAGACGTATGTGTAAAAACTGCTTTTAATTTGTTTTGTGCTGTTCATTTTAAATATTTAGAAAGTGATTGGAAGAGATTATATGAGACTTAATTTATGATAGTTTGTAAGAGATGATAAAAATAGTTTCAATATATGTGTACGTGTGTGTGTCATTAAAAGTGCAACTTGTTGAACATTGGCTTGCTTTCAGCCTTGTCTTGTGAATTTTAGTAAATATTTTGTTTGGTTTTTCAAAAAATAAAAATAATCGAAGATGTTTTTAAGGAATGCAGGTACAAGAAAATGGATTTCTTGGTAATAACATTTAGGCAAAATACCATCTAAGGTCCCTTAACTTTTTTTCTGTTTTCATTTAGGTCCTTTAAGTTTTCGAAGTAACGAATAGGTCCATTAATTTTAAAAAACATTGCACCGTTTTCCTATTTAACGTTTTGACGCAAACACCATTAAACCGTGTCTGATGTGGCCATTACAGTGCTTATGTGTCTTACTGACATTTCATTTTTAATTTAATTTTTAATAAATAAAAAAACTGAAGGGGTTCAACGATGAAGACGGTATCTTCACATTTTCTTCATACCTATCATCATCTTCACATTTTCTTCATCTCTAATCATCATTTTAACCATCTTCTTCATCTCATATAACACGCCCAGATTTGTTTTTCTTTAGCTAAAAAAACTATATCCAATCTCTAACTATTTATCCTTTCGATCAATTAATAAGGAATCTTCAATTGAATCACAGACAAAGAACCCAGAAAAAGAACCCAAAAGAATCAATAAGGAATCTGCATCTCTAACCCATTTGAGGATTCGAAACAAAAAAACAACCCATTATTTTTAGTTAAAAGTTAATTATTTATTCAAATTAAAAAAAAAGCCCCAAAACAAGCAATTAGGGTTCCTCATATTCATCTTCTACAATCCATTCTTCCATGAAAATGGCAATCTGCAAACAACCATTTAAATCAAAAAACAGAACTACTTAACTCAAAAATAGACATCGATGGGAAACGAAATCGAATGAGATGAACTGGTTTTCCAACAACTCCAATTTGTTTTTCCAGTTAGCGTTCAACGAAGAAGATGAGAAGGTTTTGATAATTTTATTTTATTTTTAATATAATGTTAATATATAAATAGTGAAATTATCCTAAGTGGCATGCCAACTCAGCGGTCAAATAGTCAAACAAGAGACTGCTTAACGGTGTTAGTGGTAAAACGTTAAATGGGAAAACGGTGTAACGTTTTTAAAAGTTAAGGGACTTATTCGTTAACTCGAGAACTTAAGGGACCTAAACGAAAATAGAAAATAAGTTAAGGGACCCCAGATGGTATTTTGCCTAACATTTAACTTCACTGCTGTGTCATAATAACTTGATGAAATTTCAAGATATTATTTTGCATCTAAGTTTAATTACTCATATAGTTCCAGAAATGTGTTGCCTTAAGCATTTCACATCTTCTGCTACTGAGAAAACGTTTGTATAGAGGTTTTGTGTAACTTTAATGTATTATTACGGATACTGTAAGCTAATAGAAGCGGTCTATTTAATTCTGTTACAAGTAGTTAGATGTGTAAAAATAGAATTAGTTAGCTTAACAAGTTAGTTTAGGGTTAGTTGCTTTTCTCGTTACAGTTGCAATTGAATGAGAATTCATTTTACAGATTCCAGAACTCTCTCTGATCATCATCATTCACTGATCTAATATAATGCACAAACTATATATGGTAATTGAGTAACAAGGAAAGAGAGTTTTTGAACCTGGCAAGGGACGGAACTCGTAAGGAGTTGTTGTATGTAAGATATCACAGCATTACGTCGAGTTTCAGATTCCTGGTTCGGCGTAATAAATCCAAGAAGTTCTGAAACTCTTGCTTCAGCTTTTGACCATCTTTCTTGGTCAACCACCATTCCAACGCAGGTTTCTTCTGTTGGCTTAAGGCCATTCGGAGCAAAGGTACTCGGCATGGTGTTGAAGATCTCTTGAAACACGTATATTCCTTCCAACCAGTGTCTGTTAATTTATGTACAAGGAAACGTGAAAGAATTACCAAGATTCAAGCTAAACAAATGAGTGAATGATATTTGGTTTCACTTTATGTTTCTCATGGCCAATGAAGAACATTTTATATGCTGTAAGAAGTAGAAATGAACAAGGAGGCATGCAAGCGAACTATCTTTGATTTTTTTTTTATTGCCAAAAAAAAAAACTTTGATTTTTCAGTACACTATCTGTAGCGTGTAGCGTCTTATCTTATGATTCCAGAATTCAAATATTTAGAAAATTGTAAAATTAGATTTTAAATTCAAATTTACACAACAAAATACATTTTAAAAAAACTAAATTAAAATGAGTATTTTTTTTTTGTACATAAATTAAAATTAGTATTATTAGATGTAATACATTAAAATATTTACACAATGGAAAATGATAAAAAATGAGAAAAGACATTAATAATAATAGTAATAATAATAATAATAATAATTGCACAAAGTAATTAACCCCAAGAACCAACAAGGGTTGGTAACAGGGTTAAGTTCCCACCGCAAGATCTCAAATACGAATTTTGAGTGTGAAAAAAATCGACAAAAAAAATTATCGGTAAAACTAATAGATACTGCATACCAATAAAACGGTAAAAAAAATAAATTAACCCCATACATTGCACAATGCACAGTGTCACTTGGTAAGGAGGATCCCCCTGTCACATTGTACATGCATCTTTTTCATCACATCACCAACCCTCTCCCCTCCAGATAAAAAGAAAATATATGATCAATAGAAATACTAATTATTCTAATTGTTTATGTAAAAAAAAGTCTAATTGTCGAGACAAAAAAAATTGTAACGCCACACTGAATCTTATAGCAGAAACGCATCACAGAGATGCTGAGAAAGAACAGAAATTTAATCTAATTTCAGCATTCAAGTTTTAGATAAGAAAAGAAAGCATGCAAAACACGTACACAAGTATATAGTTGAAAAGGAGAAAGAAGAATAGCTGAAGAGTGCTTACGTAGAAGAAGAAGAAGAATAACTCGATTACTTGATGAATGGAGTGTGCTGAAAAGAAAGTGTTTAAGAAGAGTTTTCTCGTGCTCAAAGGATTCACGAGGCTTGCATGCGTGGTTTATCAATCGCGTTTCAGTGTCACCATCGCAAGTATTGACAAATAATTTCAGGAAGAGATATTCGGAAACGTCGAGGATCTCACACTGACAGACAAACACTAATGTACTTCTCAATAATCCAAAATTTTCTGTTCTGTTTCTTTATATAAATCAAAAAAACTTTACTATCTTAATTATAAATTAAAGACTAATAAATGAGGTTTGATCAAAAAAAGATAGAGATTGATAAAAGAAAAAGACTAGTAAATAAATTGTGTTTTTAAGGTGGGGGAGCAAGTCAAATTTCTCACCAGTGAACCATTACCGGATGAGTACTTTTTTGTTTTTTGGTTATGTGTAAGAAAAGATTACTTTGCTATTAAGAAAATCTTCAAAAAGATATTTTCAACAATAAAAGACGAAATATATATATATATATATAGACGATTTATTAATGTAAAGTACTATTTCATAACATATTATTAGTAAAAGTGAGTCGATAAAAGTTGGTGTATTTGATCCAAATTTTAGATCAAATACATAAACTTTCGTTAACTCACTTTTACTTATAATGTGTTTTTTGATCAATTTTTGCTTATAACTCACTTTTGCTTATGATGTCTTATGGAGAGAGTAAATTTAATAGTCTTAATAATTAAGGGAGCTTGATAGGATCCTTCTTTTTTTCCATATTTTTGGTACAGGGAGTTGGTGGGGGAGGCTAAATAAATAAAATTACATACCATATTTGATTTTTTTTACACAATACCATATTTTTTTTAGACAATATACCATATTTGTTTTAAATATTATTATTTTGCTTATTTATATATTCTAAGAGCATTTTTTATATTTGGCATCCAATTTTCTCTTTGTTTTAATTATTATTCTTTTTTTATTAAACTAAATATAATGCATAAAATCTTAAACCTAACTTTCCTTATTAATTTTTTGATTTAACTATATTATCAAATGATTACTGAGAATATATAATTTTTCCGTTGTGCTGCTTAAAGATAATTAAATTATATTAATGACGGATAATTAATATTGTCTCGTTGAAATTCAACGACTAAATCTTCATTTATAAAAACCAGAAATATTATAAATAAAAATACGAAAAGCTATTATGACAACATTTAATGTTATCCCCTCGGGAATCATCAACAATAATTTTTTTGGTCTAATGGTCAGGACGTAACACACAAATGGTAGAACCAAGATTCGATACGTGGTAGGGATCAAACCCGGCAACCGAATGTCCATAAACAGTATTTCTGTCGCTGCGACTAATCACCCTTAGACAATCATCAACAATAATTTAAAAGGAAAGTACGAGGATACTTATTGTTATGGTAAGACTTTTGACCATATACACTCCCTTTTACACATCTATTCACACCCCACAAGGGCCCAATATCAAAGGGCCCAATCCAAACATCAAGGGCTCAGATCGAACCACAAGATCAGACGGCTCTGATTCGTTGGGTCAAACCCCACCACACTCTATAAATACAACATTCAATGCCTCATTAATGGTAAGCATTCTCACATTTATTACTCTGCTAAGACTACCTCACTGACTTAAGCGTCAGAGTAGCTTTGCAGGTACAACACCAGTTAGGATCAGACACACTCGTTAACCAAGGACATCAACCACTAACTACCTCAGACCATCCTTCAAAGTCGGAAGTACTGTGCAGAACACTTATAAACACAACATATAATACGTTATTGTTGGACTCAAAAACATATTATTCATTTTTTTTTGGTCTACTTAGCTAAATTGGCAAATAAATACCACACACGAACACTATAACTGGTAACACCCGGATTCAAACACCGAAGTCGACGTCCCCATGTCGCTGAAATTGCCAAGGCAACCAACATTGAGGGACAAAACATATTATTCATTTGTAAAAGAAAAAGACATTTATAACGGAAAAATGGTAAGGAATAATTATACCGACAATATATGATATTTTTTCTTTAGGTTCTATTTAAAACAATTGAATTATGTTGACAATGAATGATGTTTCCTCTTTAGAACTTAAAAGATTAATATTCATTTAGAAAAATAAAATATATTATTAAAAGTTATAAAGAAAAATAATTATTTCCCCAGCATGCTATCTTTTCCTGAATGACCCATGAGGCCCAATTTTCAATTATGGACTCTGGATCAACCCAATAACCAAGGTCCAAATCCAATGCACTCCAGCTCTTCATGCCTATTAGGCATCAACGGTTGAGATTCACCCAGACCATCCAATGGACTAGGGCTGGTCTGGCCTACTCCACAAAATAAGTACACACATTACTCTGCTACACTCTAAGATTCTCAAACATTGACTTGAGTGTCGAGTGACATTGCAGGTACCACACCCGAAGTCAACTCTGAGATTCAACCTTTGACAGCAGGAGCCCTACCAACTGTAGCCTTGGACCTACCCGAGAGGACGCAGGGGTACAGATCACTATATTTTTATGATATTCACATTTAACTTCTACCAAATGTATTAATCAATATAATCAAACATCAATAGATTCAATACAATTAAACAAACCACTACCACATCATCAATTTTAAGGACAAATATGTCATTTTCAATTATTTTCTCTCACTTTTTTATTTCTCTCTGTCTCTCTCACTCACTTTTATCTTTTGCGTTCTCACTCTCACATCATCTTTTAATTTTTTATTTCACTTTTAAAACACACTTTTCTCCTTTCTCTCACACTCTCGTCTTTACCACCTCTCTCTCTCATCTTTCTCACCTCTCTCTCTCTCTCCCTTCCTCTCCATCTCTCTATTATCTCTTTTCACATGACTAGTTACAAAAATCGCCTATCTATTACAAAAATTACCTTACAAAAATCACCTATCTATCTATCAATTATCTATACATTATAAGACAATAGATGTTTATTATTTTGCTTCGGAGTCTCGGCAAAAAAAGAATAAGTGTCGTCAGTATGATTATTTTTTTATTTTTCTTTTAAAATTCCAACTGGAAAATATTAGAATAATTATATTTTATTTTCACAATTTTTTAAATTTATAAATGATTATTTTTCTTTGGAGCTAGACGGCTAACAATTATATCTTATTGGTATAATTATTTTTGTATTATGACTTTATAAATATCTTTACTATATATTGTAAAAAAAATTGTTTTTACAATTTTTTGTAGAAACGCAACTCATCGGAAACGTTACATGTTAGATACATCTTGATTTTAATCAATACGTTAAAACTCTAAAACTTTTATTAGAAAACTATTATTTATTTGCACCATAAAAAAGAAAACTATTATTTACTTTTAAATTTATATTTTTTATCTTATATATCTGTATATACAAGTAAAAAAATCAAAATTTGATACCCTACAAATAATGGGTCCCCGGGCAGTCACCCCTTTCGCCTATGCTCATGGCCGCCACTTCATGATATGTTTGCTATTTTCTAAATGTAAAAAAAATCTCATTTTTCATATTAAGGTCCGAGTACATATAAATTTATTTCAAACACTAAGATATAATCAAGAGACATAAAAAATTAGGGAAAAAGTAGAGAGTGGGAGGGACGCATTTTTTTTGGTATAAATTGGGCATTCTCTGCGTGCAACTGCAAAGATTAATCCCTTGAGTCGGGTAGAATCATAATGGGCGGCAAAACTCCTCCTCAAAAGATTTAACATTACTGCGTTCACAGTGTTGGTTTGAATCCAAGACTTTAGTTAAACTAGAAGAGACCCAAACCATTACATTCAAGTGTTCTCGAGTCAGAAAGAGGTATTTGAAAACATGGGAGGGGGAGGGGGAGTATTTGTTTTCAAGAAAAAAAGGTGCCAGCTAACTGGTTTTAGAATTTTGTAGATATTTTGGAGGGAAAAAAGGATGAGAGGTTGACATGGATACAACTAGCCCTTAATTTTACACACACACATATATATATATATATATATAAAAAGAGTGACACAATAGAAAATTAAAATAAAAATCTGCATGATTAAGATTAAGAAAATAATTCTTACATAGAAAGATAAATTTAAAACTTAATATTGATAAAAAGCTTAAGTATGTTTTTAGTCCCTATAAATATAGGGTCATTCGATTTTAGGCCCTGCAAAATCTTTTTAAAAAAACTCTATGCAAAATTGCATGTTTACATGAAGACCATTCTGTTAGTACTCCGTTTCAAAAACAAGTTGAGTCAGCGAACAACATTCCTACGTGGCTTTTATATCTACTAGTGTTTTTACTCGTGCGTTGCACAGGGTAAAAGCTTCAGTTAATACATATAGATAGGCTCGTTTAACCCGCGGGGTACCCATTACACTACAAAAAAAATGCTTATTTGCGAGGGACATTAGCGAGGGAATGTAGCGAGGGAATAACATTCCCTCGCTAAAACTGACTTTAGCGAGGGAATTAGCGAGGGAATGTGATTCCCTCGCTAAAACTGACATTAGCGAGGGAATTAGCGAGGGAATTTGAAAATTTGACCGTTAGCGAGGGATTTAGCGAGGGAATTTGAAAAATTTCCGTCGCTAATTGTTTGGAGGGAAAATTCAGTCAAATTCACGCGAATCAAGGAAATTAGCAACGGAATTAGCGAGGGAATTAAAATCCCTCGCTAATTAAAGTGGTTTTTAGCGACGGAATTTGAGTTCCCTCGCTAATTAAAGTGGTTTTTAGCGACGGAAATTAGTTCCCTCGCTAATTTTTTTAATTTTTTTTACTTAAATCTGTCACTCACTCACTCACTCACTCACTCACTCACTCACTCACTCACTCACTCTTCTTTCTCACTCTTCTTCTCTCCTCTTCACCCTTCCTCTTCCCTTCCTCTACTCTCCACCACCACCACCATCACCACCACACAACCAACCAACCACCCTCACTCTTCTTCTCTCCTCTTCACCCTTCCCTTCCTCTTCCTCTACTCTATCTCTCTCACCTATAAACTCTAACCCACCACCACACAACAACAACCACCACCACACAACAACCACCACCACACAACAACCACCACTCGCGACACCACCACCACCACCACCACCTTCTTTCCTCTTCCTCTCTTCTCTCTCTCTCTCTCTCTCTCTCTCTCTCTCTTACACAATTTCCACTTTCACTCTTCTTCTCTCCACCTTCTTCCACCACCACCCACGAGACCACCACCACACCACCACCACCCACGAGACCACCACCACCACCTACGAATTTCTTTCCTCTTTCTCTCCACCTTTCACCACCACCACCACCACCACCACCACCACAACAACAACCACAAAATTAATAATATAATATAATAAAAAACTGATTTTAAAAATAATATAATAATAAATATAAAAAACAAACCATTTAAATTAAGACACGTGTCAGTCAGAATTTGAAAATTTGCACAAATTTTGGGCAACATTAGCGAGGGAATTAGCGAGGGAAATGTCCCTCGCTAATTAGCGAGGGATTCAAATTCCCTCGCTAATTTCATTAGCGAGGAAGGTATTAGCGAGGGAACCGGTCCCTCGCTAATTCCCTCGCAAATGACCATTAGCGAGGGATTTTGGTCAGTTTGCGAGGGAAATTTCCCTCGCTAATCCCTGATTTTTTTGTAGTGTTAAGCTACTCCCGTACCCCGCGACAAGTATAGGGGGTGTCTTAACGGGTACCCCGCGGGTTAAATAAACGGGTAATTAGACTGCCCGTCAATAAACAGAGTGGGGCGGATATTGACGCACTAGTGCCTGTGGGTACCCGTACCCATAACAAATATGCTTATTTGAAAAAAATTCGATTATTGTTTTTTTTTTGGCAAAATTCCTGTTATTGTTAATTGTAGGTATTATTTATCTCCTTTCATTAACTACTATAAGTTAACAAATAAATGATAAGATAAATGCATAATCAAATACCTAATTTTTTTATATGAATGAATAGAAAAATGAGTGTTCAAAAGGTTAATTTTGTGTGATATTTCAAATTTTATTTTACAAAAAAATATATTTCAATTAATACTAAAAGCACCTGTGGGTATCTGCAAGTGCCTTCCAGGAGACATTACTCGTGAAAAACCCGCCATGCAGGTACCCGCGCGAGTACGAGGGAGGCACAAGTAGCATTGATATTAAACTGGGCAGGTAGCGGGTAATCACTATCCGTCCCCTTCCTTTTGACATTGCTAGATGTGAAAGAACTTTGACTAATTTCTTGTATTTTAATAGAAAATAATCTAATGTGGCTAAATGATGAAATGTGATTGGAAGTTATTGTAAATACTCATATGCATAGTGGGTGTATATAAATTAAACTCAATTTAAAAATCAATTTAATTTATATACTCATACTGTGTATAGACTTTTACAACCACCACCAATCATAATTCATGGAGTAACAATTGTGTATATAAATTAAACTCAATTTCACCTAAAAAAAAAATTAAACTCAATTTAAAACGAGTTTCATTTATATACTAATAAAATGTATAAACTTTTACAACAATCAAAGATCATAATTCATGAAGTAGATGGTTACTATTGAAGAATTTATTTTTAATTATATGTCAATGTAACTGGTAGATATATAATTTAAAAATTTAATTTGTCAAGCATCTTATCACTTGGATGGCGAAATGGGAGTACTATACTATCCACTTGCAGAAAACGACACGAGCAGAAAAGGACAAAGCAATGGCGATTTTGCAATAATCCCAACAAGTATGTGGAGTTTCCAAGGAAATAATGAAAGACGCAGATTTTCGTCTTATTTTTCCCCTTTTACTCTCACGATTCAATTAATTTAAATTCCATTTATTTATTTTAAATTAATAATTAATTCAAGATAATTGACGGAGAGGGGTTGTTGATGGTGGATGGCGGTGCGTTTCGGTTTCGCACGCGTATTCTTCCTCTGAAAAAGTGTAAATAACTACTCTTCCTTTTTTGTCAACTTCATTTTCTCTAGAACCTTCCTTCGGATAAACTCACCGACGCCAATCCGAGCTCTGAGCCGTTGGATTCTCTGAATTCTGAAACTTGCTCATCGGTCGTTGATTCTATTCGGTCGTACATCGCAGGTCGACGGTGACCGTGGTAGTTGAGAATTGAAACCGTGGCGTTTTGTGGCGGTGGAGAAAATGAACGGGATTTGGAACGGAAGATTTAGCAGCACGGAGATGGAATACATAAGAAGACACCATAGACAGGAGCCGAGGGAGAATCAGTGCGCCTCTGCACTTGTTAAACATATCAAGGCGCCAGTTCCTCTTGTAATGATGCTCTTCTTTTGATTCTTGTTGAGTTTTTTTGTTTTTTTTGGTTTCTGTGATCGATTATTCATTTTACGTTTTGGATTTGGTACTTCCTGTTTTTTAATTTTTGTTTTCTAGTTGTTGAGGTTTTTAGTTTATGAATTGGATGGTTGAAGATGATTTATCTGTTTGTCTCTGCAATTGATGTTATGATATGAAGAGTTTGGCTGTGGCAATGTGTAATGTAGAATCTATGTCACACAGACACACAGACATCACCGGACACGACACTCACACAAACACGAATACATCAATAATAATTTGAGAAAATGAAAGTAATTGAAGTGTCGATGTCGATGTTCGAATCCGACATGTGTCGGTGCTATACGGTGTAGAATTCAGAAACTATATTGATAGAATTGAATGATTATGCTGTGCTTATGGTGATGGACTGGTGGCTATGTTTCTCTCTGGAATTGCTTATTTATTCTACTTACAATTTTTTTTTATTTTCTCTCTTTAGGTATGGTCTTTGGTGAGGAGGTTTGATCAGCCGGAGAAGTATAAGCCGTTCATTAGCAGGTGTGTGGTGAGGGGTAATCTGGAGATTGGAAGTCTGAGAGAAGTTGATGTTAAGTCAGGGCTTCCGGCCACAACTAGTACTGAAAGATTGGAGGTCCTTGATGATAATGAGCATATCTTAAGCATCAGGATTATTGGTGGTGATCATCGACTTAGGGTATGAATACCTCCTTACAACATTTTACCTGCTTTATTTTCCTGAAAGATAGAAAAAAATTCCATAACTTAAGGAAACCACTCATACTGCAATTTTTTCCACTTTTTGTGCTCAATCTTGTGTGTGATCAGCTGAACATATATGTTCATGTAAGATACACATTGCACCATTTATAAGTAAGATATGCTTATTTAATCATTGTTGGAAGATCTTGAATACATATCTGTGATGTTGGTTGATACCATTAGGGAGGTCTATTAGTTAGTTGCTTCTGTGTGGACACTTTGTTTAATTCATATAGTTGACCAAATGTAATCGTGTTTGCTCTTGAAACAAGATGTTGAATACTGTTTTCATTACTTCTAATATTTATGATTCCCTCAGTCTCATTTTATTTGTTACTATTTAAGATGATGCAACACATTTTAAAAAATCGATAGTTATACTAATTTCTAAGGAAAAATAAGCTTTTTGTGACTAAAATGCCCTTAAATAATAATCAGCCACTTATCTTTAAATTGTACAATCCATTCATCTTCAAAAGAATATGAAACATTACATTGAGTGGAGTTATTGAAATTATTGTAGTAATGAAGTAGAAGGAGTTATTAATATATGGTAGGTTGCAATGAAGGTAGCCCAAGGTGGGCTATTTTGGTAGTATCTAGTCGATGTGGGATACACTCCCTCACACCCAGCACTATGAAGGTGTTGGAGAATGGAGACTGTAATGAAGGCGGTTAGCCGGTTAGTGTTTTCTGCATCATTCACCCCCCTTTTAGCCTAGAAGGTGCTGTTTGTAACTCCCACTTTGGGCTTTGTTTTGCCTCTGTCCCTCCCCTCCTTTCAACCGAGTAGGTTCTTCTTCCATCATATCTATTGAATTTTATTTCTCTCTCTGTTTTTGTTTCTATATTACTGGTTTGAGTGGTTTCTTCTCCATTACTCAATGGTTCTTGATGTTCATACCTTTATCTTTCCTTCAGTTTACTTGTCCCAAGGATTCCCTTTTTCACTTTTAAGTTCACACTTGAAACTTGCAAATTATCTCCAGGACTCTTCAAGACTTTGACTTTCCACTCTTGTTCAACCCACAAGCTTCTCCCAGATTGGCTTCAAGATGCAATACCCACAGCTCCAAGGTTGTAGCTCTGATATTAGTTGATATTAGTGAATTCAAGAAAAAGAGACTGAATGTGGCCAAGAATTCCCAGTTCCCAGAAATTTGAAAGTCTGGTCTCTACCTCCCGAAACTAACTAACTCACAGCCTTACTTAGGTTCTCTCCCTTTATTCATATGCTGTTTTATAGGCTCACTTATTTCTTCTAACATATTCCTAACGATGTTTCCTCTCCTAACAAATATTGCTAAGGCTAAGAGCCTAAGACTGTTCTAAATTAAATTCTATTTTGGGTCCTGCACAACATTTTGGAAAAGAAAAAATAACTGTTAAGTTCAGAAGGGACATTTCTTCTGTTGGTTCAAAGGAAGTGGAGTTCTCAACAAGTTCCTTGAGAGTTTGGTTCAGGTTTCCATTCTGAGGAATGCTGATGTCTGTGACTATGTTCAGACAAAGCTAAAATTTTCGTTGTCTAGGAATTCAACCAAAACCAATGACAAGTTTAAGAATCTTGAATCTGGTCGCTTATTAACCGTCCTAAAATACTCCCTGTGAAACTGATGTTCCTTTATTAGGATGTAACTTGAATTGCTTGTTTATCCCAAAATCTTAAGCCATGTGAATGGTTTAATATGCTTCTACAAATATCTTCAACACTCCTTCTCTTCCAGAAATCTCTCTACACTTTGGAGATGTATTTTCGAGGCATATATAGCTTCAATATAGTTCCAGGAATGTTAATTTTAAGTAAATTGTAAAATATGTTTGGTTAACATTTAAGATTTTGGGAATATTTTTCAAAATTCAGATGATAGGAGAAAGAAGTGGAAGTTACTGTTTGTAGTATAGTAATATATTAGTAACCTTTCATTCTCATGTAATGTGTAAGAGTATACTCATCTCACATTACGAAATCAAGTAAAACATGGGAATGTCACTTCTCCTAGAATCAATAATGCATTTTTGTTGCGGCAGTTGCATCAAATGCGTAGACGTCATATATTTTATTTCTTCATTTCGGGAATATCATGAAAAACTAACACTCCCGAAGTCTTGCTATGTAAACAGTTTGGTTCTTTCTTCCCCTTCACCCTCCATCGTCCACTATTTTTTTTTTTATATATAAAAAAACATCTTTTGATCTAAATCTGTATCTTGTCTTTCAGAACTACTCGTCTATTTTGTCCCTCCACCCAGAAATTATTGATGGAAGACCAGGCACCCTGGTAATTGAATCTTTTGTGGTGGATGTACCTGAGGGGAATACCAAGGACGAGACCTGCTACTTCATTGAAGCCTTAATTAAGTGCAATCTCAAATCTCTTTCAGATGTCTCAGAAGGGCATGCTGTGCAGGATCTCACCGAACCAATTGATCGAATGCATGAGTTGCTGATAAGTGGCGCATGAGTTGCTGATAAGTGGCTGAGAACTTAGCTTCCACGAATGATGCTTCCGGGAATTTCTTATCTCGGAAGCTTAGCTTAGGTGATGGACTTGCAAGTGGTAATAGTGCTTGTTCCATATGTTATAGACTTGTAGAATTGGTCATGTCATTCGCTTTATTAATTGTCTGTGCTATATATGCTGGTTTCTTTCTTTAGTAGTGCTAAAGAACATAATATTATACAAAGAAAAAAAAAAAATAGGCAGGTGTCTGAATCCGGTGCTGTAAAAGGTGTTCAGTGGATCTCCATATCATGTTCTTTTTGTATATAGGTACTGGTGAAAGTTGGTCTGTAAAATTGTTTCGATTGGCCAGTTGTAATTTCTGGTTGCAGTAAGATTTCAACGTTTAGCTGAGGATACTCACGGATCAGGATTAGGTGCAGTAGGATTTTGCTGCAGTCACACAGTCATTTAATTCCTCACCATTAGATTGCCTCTTGGTGGAATTATGGCCTTCGATTGGTTATTTTTTCAAAAAATATACAAAATGGAGAGAGAAAGACATGTGTGAATGCATTTAATCCTAATCCACTACTTAAACAGCTGCTTCTTTGGCACTTTCTTTATCTAGTACTCCCTCCGGTCCTTATTATAAAAGAAATATACAAAAATCACATAGACAAAGAAAGTTATTAAATATGATGCAATTTAAGCCTTATTTCAAATATATTCCTAGTATTAAATTTTTATTCCCACAATGACTTTTTAGTAAACCTATATCTCACATTGAATAGGGGTACAAAGAGTTTTTAGCAATTAATTTGCTTTGAAAAGTGTATTTTTTTCTTATAATAAGGACTAAAAAATGTACCAAAATTTTTCTTATAATAAGGACCGGAGGAAGTACTTCAAGACATCAATTCTAGGACATTAATTTGGTATTCATTTTGAATAAAACTAATAACTGCATGTCTACATAATTAATCATATTTCGTTCCATTGGTAACCCTCCTGGTGGTTGGTTTCTTGGAAAATTGTGGCATTGCTAGTAAGTTGAATGTAGAGCTTCATGTAATTGTCAATGGATTGAACTTAGTCATACAACGGCTATAGGTCTATTATTTGTGAATCAGACTCTAAAATCACTCTATCGTTGATTGCTCGTGAGTGTGAAGATATCTACCACTATGCTTTCATTATTTCCTACATCATATCATTTTCTCTCAAAGCTTGGGATTTGAACTTTGTTCACATGCTTCGTGAGGGAAACTCATGCGCTAATTGCTTAGCAAAGTTTGGAGCAAATATGAACTATGGAGATCATGTATGGTCTTTTTGTCCTATCACTGTTTCGCCTCTCTTTATAGTTGATGTTATGGGAACAGAGCATGTTAGACTTTAGTTCGTTTTGTTCTATGTTACATTTTTATTGCTTTTTTTTTTTTATAAAAAATATTTCGTTCTGAGGATACAACTTGCTAATAAAATACAAGTGTAGTGAACAGTAAAAAAACGCAGTTTTCAATTCGCAATATTCTTCTTGCCTCCTCCATTTTAACTAGATATACTAGACCAAAAAACTACGTTTTATTATTGTGTCATTGTTATTTCTTATAATAATACGATATCCCACTTGATAATAACTATATATAATTTAGTATCCACACTAGTTATTTGTTTTTTCAATTTCAAGATGCCCTAGTGGCATAACTCACACAAGGCATAAGAAGGGGAGCCACATGTTTGAACCCACATCCTAACAAATTATGTCTTGCGACCTTTACCATCTCAATTGCACCTATGGGATTAATACTTATTTATACTACCCATACAAAGTTGTTGAATCCTAATAAAAAAAAACATTTTTTTTGTTTTTTTTTTGTCTAGATCAGAGTATCCACTGCCGACCGCAGTGACTAATCCCCTCGCTGGATTGGAGGCACCTAGAAAGGTGGGACAGTTGACCCAGGGATTTAAAGCTGCTCCATACCCAAGGCAAAAATCGAACCCTCGACACTTGGTTAAGGGAGGATGAGCCCTAACTGCTCAACCACACACAAGGGTTAATAAAAAAAACACTTTAGTACAAACAATCATTTGAGATCCAATTTTCAAATAAAACATAGTATATTTATGAACTATGCCATTTCTTTTCTTTTTTTGACCAAAAAATAATTTGAACTATGCCTTTTCTGTAAATAGCATTAGTCGCAAAACCTAAATTTCTGAACCATGACCAACCAATCATTTCGTTCACTCACCGTAAATGAAATAATGAACTTAAATACAATTTTAACTTTTTATTTATATGATAGCTTCGTTGTGACTATTCTCTTTTCGCCCTGGTTTTAATTATATTTACTTTAAATACCGGGAGTTGTTTATTTAAAGTAAATCAAGCTTCACTATTTCTAAATTGAGAAATTTAGTTTGTTCTAAATTTACTTTTACTTAATGTTGCTAAATTATCATTTTATCAAAATATTTGACTTATAAATTATAATACTGTTTTCACAAATAAGTTATCATAGATTAGAGAAATGAAAAATAATTAAAGTTAAGAAGATGGAAATTCAGTGAAAAGTTGATAATATTTGAAGGATTTTGTACTTTATATGAGGGTGTAAAGAGAAAAACAATTTTAAAAATGTGTGAATAAAATCAAGCGGGCTTAGTGTTTGTGTGTGACTTAGCAATCCAGAGCTGAAGAGCAAGTAATAGCATCGGATATCGCTACTTACTAGTATAAATTTTTAAAAAGCATTTCCCAGACACTAATCATATGACCTGATCCAAACAAATTGTTCCAAAGTTAATCCAACTATGTTTTTGACCATTTGCATGCAGACTCTCACATTCAAAATTTTAAAAACAATAAAAAGGAAAGCTGAGGAGTGGTCTACTTGATGATTTTCACAATAAAGCCGGAAATTTGACTGGCATGGGAATCCTAATTTAAACCGCTTCTGCAGAAGCCATCTGACTGAGCAAATGGATCTATTTTAGTCACAGGATATGTCCGCTATTGAGTGCGATCAGCTCCATATGTGGGCAACGGCTGTGTAGGTTGTAGAGTGCTGTAATTTGGATATTGACTTCCTGGGACAATTTGGGGCGGCATGTTTCCAGGCGGCGGCATGTAAATATTATTGACCATATGCGGTGGAATAGAATGAGCAACAGGTGGTAGTGCTGTCCCCCATCCAGCCTGAGATGGAGGCATCATAGCCTGCCCAGAAATTGGAGTATATTGAGATCCAACGTATTGCTGAGGGGGAGGAGGAGGCGGACCGCCCATTATTGGAAGAGGTTGTTGCCCCAAAATTGAGGGCTGGGTGTTCACAACAGGTGTATTAGGAATGGTATAGTCTCTACTCCTATCATTATTGACCTGTAATTGCACAACAAATCATTATTGAATTTAAACAAATTGGAGAAGCCATAATAGAGGTACAAGTATAACACTTTTACGAAAGACTAACCACAAACGGAATCCTACTTGAAGTAAGTTTAAAATATGCTATTGCAGTATTGAACAATTGATTCCAACCACAACTAAAGATTGAACAATTGAAAGATTTTCTGCGTCAAGTCTTGAGTACATTAAATCAAGTATGGCCATGAACAAAGATAACTGGACCATTGTTTTATCATAACGGTTTAAGACATCTCCAATTCATATACTCTTTCAAGTATTTATTTAAACGATAACAATCCTCAATTTACAGATAGGTTTACCGTTTACCTTTATACTAAGATCAGTGTGACGTGAATACGAGAGGTGAAGCTTGCAGAAACCTCCATCATATATGCAGTGTCCTTCCAAGGATTCCTTGGCCACAATGGCTGTCTGAATATCTGCAAGCCAAAGCATGTAACCATCTCAACTCTCAAGCTTATGCTGACAGAATGACGGTACAAAATAAATCAAGGCAAGTAGCAAGTCTCTAACTAATGATAAGGTTAAAATACCCCATATTTCCATGATGAGCCACAAACATAAAAATGCATGCATAACACGCTTGAACAATCATTCTTAATATTATACCTATCGAAGATAAGTATGTGCCCTGGTGAGGAGAATCCCAGCAAGCAACAAACCCAGAATCCTTGAGAGGATAATCATTTCTTTGTAAATTATTTGGAGGGGAAATTGCGAGAAGAAGTTGCAGCTAGAAGTATCTTTGTTAAATATTTTTATCCAAAATAAATCAATCTCAACTCAATAGGACGATACTGCAAGCAAAAGAGTTCATCTGTGTGCATATATGATACGGAGGCATACAATAACCCTTGCCACTTTCTCCACTGATACAGAGACCATAAGTGCTTGATTTTCAAAGAATCAGGCAACATATAAGCACATTTGACAACTTTTCCTAAATGTGTAATGTTTAAAGCTTTAGGTGACATGGAAAACAACTGGCAAGCACACACACACTTGGTTTGCACTTTGCACAAATACTACTCACATCAGTACAAACGTAATATAACCAAATATTGATAAGTAAAATTCTCTAAAGAATCTAACCTAACCTGGGTATTGAATCAGAGCCTGTAAACCACCATTCTTATCAAACATTGCAATCTTTTGTATAGGCCCAAAAGCAGAGAAAACCTACAATAAGCAAAAACAAAAAGTAGAAGGACTTGTAAACTAAACTATATTGTCAACAAATCAATCAAGAATATGAAAACAGGTGGTCGGGGTTAAGTACCGTATGTAAGACATCTAGTGTTACAGCATATTGCATGTTCTCAATAGAAGCCAGAAGAACATTACTTTCAGTCTCCAGTCTTTTCCCGTCCAAACCAACCATGACCTACAAAAATTATAAATGAACATTTTTAAAAAAAATTCCTCATTAAGCAAGTCAGCATTGTATGGCAAACCCTTGGCAGAAGGCACACACCTAACTGACGTGCATGCATGAAGTAAGCATTGGAGTTAAAACAAGCAATTAAGAGGGTTTCAATTGCACAAAGCAGGTGACAAGATATAATTGTTGCTATTCCCTTAAAATAGTCAAAATATTACCTGTCCACTTCCTTCAATGGCTGATTGAGTAACAGGAAGGTAAGGATTAGTATAGTCTCTGGAGCAAGAAAAATAAAACAACTAAATCATTTAATCATCATAGGAAAAGAGCTCAAATCTGATGAAAGGTGACATATAGAACCAACATCCACAACACGGGCAGAGCAAGAGTTGGCACACATTAAGAAGCAAGAATCTAAGAGATCAGTAAGCGAGCTTTTGAGTGTTTTTTAAAGTGCACTCTTTCAAATTAAAGTGGTGTGAAATTTGTTTAAAAAATGGAAACAAGGAATTTCAAGATCTGATTAGGGAGGACTGAGGACCACCCTTCAGCAGTAACAAGAGGATGTTACTGCTAGCTTAAGATAAGAAACCTGGGGAAATGTATTTAGGCGGGTTATTGTATTTTACAATTTCTGCAGTTAATTTTGAAATTTTCTACCAAATTTACACTGTACCTCAAATATCAAATGCTCGAACATTAAGTATGCATTGCAATTTCAGGATGTCTCAGGAGATGTCTGGCAGCTTAACCACAGGAGTCTAAGATTGAAAAGATAGTGGAAGAACAGTTGGTGTCACTCAAAGAGGATATTGCCAAAATATCTGATAACTAAATCGGCTTTGGTTTTTTGTAGTATTTCCTACCTCCAATTCACTCTGTGTGTGTTTGTATTACTGGTTTTATTTTCAGAAGGGAGGCTTGTTGCTTGCTTTGTCAATGACCTTACATTTTATCCTTGTTTTTTAAAAATGTTCAAAACAAGCAAGACTGCCCACTCTACCTATGCATGTCTCTGAATGAGGAATAAACTAAAAAAAACAACAGGGAAAGAAAAGAATATTGGTAAATAAAAACTTTTGCTAAACATGATTTGCAGTAAGCCAGGAATACCTGCTCCTGTGGCTCTGAAACTTAACAGTCAAGTCCGAATGTCCAGAATATGTGATCTTGAGGTTACATGGTCCCATGTTCTCAGAGAGCAGATAACTGATACAAGGATGAGATTCAAGGTCAGTAATAATCAGAAATAACAGTAATTGAGAAATAACAAGAGTTAATTAATGTTACAGTAACGAAGAAGTTGTAGTCCAGCGCGTAATTAGGACTTCATTTATTCAAGCTCTACCCAATTGGCATTCAGGAGCTAATCATATTAAGCAATTACCCAATGTTAGGAACCTGGGGGACATTTGTTTCATGTTATCTAAATTCATTTCCAGAACAAAATTTCCAAGGAATATATGATAATGGAAATCTTATTTCATGAGCATATTTTTAAAAAACATTTATAACATTCACGGAAATATTTTAGTGGGGCGTAGAGGTAGTTACAGAATGTTTTTTGAAAAAATGAAATTTGACATATACATTCATTCCCATATCATGAGAACCTACATTCCCACCCACTTCTTTGTGAATTGAAAACATGGGAGTATAGAATTTATTCTTTTCTGGGAATAAAGTTTTTAATCCTGTAAGAAACATGGAATACACATTCCCTCTCCATATATTACCGGGAATGTATAGATAACCAGAAATGAACACACTCCTAGAAAGAAATACGGGAAATAAACATAAACAATGAAAAAAAAATGAAAAATTTTACTGACTGAGATTAGAAGAAAGAAATCTCCACTAAGGATTTCCACTTACAACTGAGCCCCTGCTCTGTTGTTCCAAATGAACAAATCTGAATGATCCTTCTAACCTTATAACCCCTTATTTATTTATCTGACCAATCTCCACTAATTAACGGTTTTAACTCCCCCTAACTAATTGATATATTTTCCCAAGCCACTTTCCCATACTTTTTGTCCTAACAATACCCCCTGATTTCATTGAATGATAGACAATAGTTCTCCTCCAAGGGTTTCCATTCAACAAAGGTTTTCTTTTCAAAAAAAAAAAACTATATCTATTTCTCTGAATGATTCCTGCAATCCTGATTTCCCCTATTTATTTAACTGACGTTTCCTTTAACTACCCAACTACTCTAACTGTATTGAATACATTAACTAACCAACTTCACTAACAACTGTCCCAGTTCCTTCTATCACAAATCATAACTCATAACAACCAAATTCAATGATGCAAACTGCAAAAACGAAGTCTATAAACTCCATAATAAGCTATGCACAAAAAGAATTGTCGAAGTGTGAATGCACAAAAAGACTATTGACCTATCTGAGAACATATACACCACAACATCTAACAGTATGCTGATTCCCGGTAGTTGAACTATAACATAGTCAAACAGGTTATATAACTATCACCTAGGTATGCTTCTTCCATCCAAAGCATCCTTTGCAGAAGTGGCAGTCTCTGCATCTGAGAATTGCACCAGAGCCTGAACAGTTGCATATAGAATAAGCATGCGCTCATAACATTAACAAGGGACAACATAAAAAGGTTGCTGTCATTAAACCTGGAATCCAGCTGTCTTCTCGAAAGTAGTAATCTTGTGCACAAATCCAAAGGCCGAAAAGACCTGCATAAGCGAATAATAAAGTTTCAGGATCATATTTACTCAGATAAATTTTAATATATGACCACGAAACGAATAGAGTCTCCTGCCTTAGCAATAGTGTAGAAAAGAGGGAATACCAACAAATTTTAAAATTTCAGCATATAGGCAAGGTAACTCAACTTTAGATACAAACAAACAAACTCCATTTTATGGACACAAAATCAAGATCAGCAAAAAAAACCATGACAGGACATAAATAACACTATCCAATTTTGAGGCTTTAAGCAAATCAATATGACTTGAAATGCTAATCGAAAAATGCTTTTCTCACATGTGATATCTAAAGAACAAGAACATTGTAAGCAATGAAGCAAAACAAATGAAAAATTAAGAAATCATCAAAACAATTGACATTGATTTCTTGTTGAAGTTCTGTCATTAACAGCATAAATGGGGCAAATAGAATAGCCAAGGTATTTAATTCAAATCACAATTTTCTTAAATAACTTCCTTGAATATATATATAATATATAATTAAAATAATAATATATAATTAAAATAATAATTATAAAAGTTTGAAAGGTGATAGAACCATTTACTCGGATACATGAATATTTGGTTCAATCGAAGGATATGCACAGTAAATTACCTCCTCGGCTATAAGTAATGTAAAAGAAAACTAAGCATTCAATTGACAAGTTTAGAAGGGGGCTTTAGCTATCTTTCAGATAAAATTTTAGAAATTCTAAAACCCAACCAAATAATCGTGGGAACACAAGAAATAACTCAATAGCACAGAATCTGGTGACTAATTCTAGGTACAAGCAAAATGCAGATGATGAGCCAATAAAGCATAGTTGCATAAATGAGGAAAAAATGAGGCAACGTCCTAAACTACAAGAGTGGTAGGAGTTCAGGGGGAGAATAGGGAAGAAAGAGGTAGTGATAAGGAAAGGAGAAAAGAGACAAACACACAAGCGCTATTTCTCCCAAAGCACTAAGCTGCCATCGAAGATATTGCCTTGACATGGGCCTGCTGTTTCATTTACATACATGTCAACAAGTTTTCCATATCCTGACAAAGAAAAACCTAATCACAAAACTAAATGACCAGCATCCTCGTGATGACAGTGTTAGCATATAACCGATGCACATATGTCATTGCTTACCAAGTGCAAAACATCAATGCTGACAAGGCGTGCATCTTCACCCTCAATAGTTACTAGCAATACATTCCCAGCAACATCTGCAGCAGTTTTGTTATGCACTATTTCTTGCCTATTTGAATATTGCAGATATACAGTTTTCCCTCGCACTTGTGCAGGTTCCGATGAAGAGGCATAATATGATATCATTGCAATGGCTTGATTCAAATCTGCCTGGAGTTATGGTAACAACATTTGAATTGTAACTAAAAATCAGTAATTTTATTTCATATGAAGAGGGAAACAAAATCAAGAACTAAAAAATGGAAAACAAAATCCACTCACAAATTCAATAAAAGCTTGATTTCGATTCGCCCCAACATTGCATTTTGTATTCACAACTTTACCAAATGGCTTCCCAAGTTCAATCAGTTCCTCCTCTGTGCACTCCCAAGGTAAGTTTCTCAAATGAAGTACCTTCGACGGTGGCTGAGTGTATCGGAACTGAGGCTGACTAGATACCGATGACATTTCCGACAATAACCCTAAACCTGCCAAAAGGAACCACGGAAATTTGCAGCCCCTTGGACTACAGTATTTATTTCACAAACAGATATCTTATTATACAACCAAAAAGCATATGCAAAACTGTGTTTATCAGAATCACTGCCATGAGAACATTCATTTACTCATAAATTAGCTAGCATACCTTCACAAAGACCCAAAGTCCAAATCTTATTATCCCACAATCAGGTAAAACATTGGCTAAATACAACTTAGATACTAGTATATGCCATATGAAATATAAACATTATGGAAATCATTGTAGATGATAAGGGGGGGAATAAATAACGACGATTTTGGGGGCAACAGCATAGTACGGATGAATTGAAATTTCAGAAATAAAAACCCAAAGTAGACCTAATTTCAATCAAAGCAGATAGCTGCGAAATTATAGTTAACGGATTACCTGGGAGAATTGGGAGGATAAGTGCTCTGATTTTGTATGAATTCGCTGATTTAGGGTTTCAAACATAAAAAGGGGTAAATACACCTTCCACGCTATCAACGTGCCTTCTCTTTTTTTTTGGGTGCACAACGTGCTTTCTCTTAAATATGAATGATTAAAAGTATAATAAAGGGTCGAGTGTGCTTATCGAAAAAACAACAACAAAAAACAAAGGTTGCGAATAAAGACTTTTTTGCCTTTAAGTGATTTTTTTTTTTACACTTTTAAGTGGTCATTCAATCGGCTGTCAAAAAAAAAGTGGTCATTCAATCACTAAATAATTTTTAACCATAGTCATTTATGTAATGGTTATATGGTCTTATCATCCTTTTTTATAATAATTTTTAATTACTCCTATCATCCTTTTATAATAAAAATCATTTCATCATATAGGCTCTCACTTGTTTTTTTTTTGTTACAAATGTCGAAAGAGAAAAAGGAAAATGAGGCTCGAAGCCTTAGAAATGAGGTGTCCAAGGCATCAAAACACACAAGGGTAATCAAATCTCTTGAAGGGGGTATCTAGGCGAACTAGGGAGTCACTTTCATGAGAGTCCAACTTTACAAAAAATCAGAAAAACTATTACCCTTTACAAGGGAGTCATTTCATCTCTCACTCATGCTTCTTTTTCTTCTCAACTCCTTCTCTATTCCCATTCTGTTTGAAACCCAAATCAATTCCAAGCATATTTATAGCATCTACAGAAGGAAGGGGAGGAATCTGGGTTTTGGATTTATCTTTTATTGGAAATTTTCACGGGAGAAAAAATAGATGGCGATTGAATTTGAATCTGAACCTTTCAATCTCGCTAGTTGTCGGTCCAAGACTACAAAGAAATCACAAAGCCATGTAAGTCTGAGAAACAATTTCGATCTCACATGCTAAACGTTTGATGATGACGAGTGATCAGAATGCGTTCGGTTTGGAATCTCATCAGGTGAGGGTGGTCAATGAACAAATTGTTTCAAAGATGGTGATTGATGGAAATGGGGATTTAGAATTCTCGAAAAAGAAGAAGATAGTGTGACCTGTGAGGAATCTGGATTTAGGTTGCAAAAGGGATTTTGGTTTTTATTTTTTAATTTAAAAAATTTATTAATGTAATAAGTGACATGTCATTTGAGGTGGCTTCATTAATTGACTACACCATATGCCATGTCAATTACTGACTGCCACATCAGCTAATTTAAGGGGTAAACCCTCTAAAGGGACTAAATGCCTGAATTTTTAAAATAGGGGAACTAAATGTCTGAGTTTTAAAATAGGAGGGACTAAATGTCTGAACTTTTGAAAATAGGAAGACCAAAAGTATAATTTAGCCTTAAAAAAATACCAATCATATACTATATTTTACGATTAACATCACTTAAAGTTTTTATATGTTAAATTCATATACTAACCTATTTTTGAAGTAAAAATATATTTAGGTTGGAAATAATAACAATAATTGTCGTAGTACGATTAAAATAAAATCTGGAAATATTTATTCCATGCAATAGCATGCTGAACAAACGAAACTGCGGGAAATTGGGGAATGGCAGTTAAACAAATTTACACTTAAATCCAACCAGACCAAATAACGTCAAACAAGTAAATTTACAGTACTCAAGATGGGGATTAACAGGAAATCCCAGTACAACTACGCATAAGATCATAGCACCGGCAAATAAACCTCTTTGTTGCAATGCAAGAAGTATCCTTTGCTAGCTCAATGTTGCATAGGTCTGAGGATCCCGATCGGATTCCAACACAAGATCCTGAGAAGTAGAATGAATGCCTTATTAGACAGATCACTTGGACGCTAAAGTCAGCTGCAGTATAGGAAACATATTTCCTGCCAAGTGATATATGAACAGAATAATCCTCAAGATAAAACTTTACTTGGTGCAGAAGAAACAGGATAAAGAGAAGAATCTCCCGTTTGGTACACAGGGAGAGAAGAAAAATTGATAGGCACACAATTTTCCTCTCCAAATTGATAAGAGCAATACCAAAAAACAACATTTGTTAAAAAAATAACATGATTTCTTCTTCTCACTTTCTACCAAATAATACAAAAATCTGCTCTTTCTCACCGAACAAAACCTTAACCTCATACACAAATCATACGCAAAATGATATAGAGTGGTAAGTATATGGTTAAACAAAAAAGAATGACAAAAGCACATAGAATAGATTTTTAAATACTGAACATATGGGTGCTTTGTGTATTTTAGCAGACAATGGAGCAAGCTTAAAACTAAGAAGTCAACCAACCACAATAATTTCACCCTACCGTCAATGATGAACATTAATGAGCATACATGATTTCTGTAATATGGTGCAGATTACAATATTTCATTCTGGCATTGGTCAAAAAAATTCTAAAGTTTTTTGCAAAATCTATAAGTAAATAGCAAATTTTTAGAACTTCTAGATGAATCCTCATATGAACTGCAACATGGTGATAAGTTTTAAGGGACAAGAATGTCTAAACCTAGATTGGTATTTAATCCAAAAGAACACAGATTAATACAGAACAATAACAAATATAACTGCTGCAACAAATGGTCGACTAAAATTGGACAATATGATAACCACAACCAAAACAGGAGAAAGTAACTCAAGTATCAACTTACTCAAACTAATGAAAGATTGTAAGTGTTGCACAACTGAAGCAAGGCTGCTTGATTTGCAGGATCAACATTTTCACTGATGACCTTAGGAGAGAGTGTACAGAGTCGGGACAACGAAGCAACAAAAAACTCTCTGGGACAAAGCTGGTAGTATAACCCACATTCTCTGTAATATCTGGCACCTCAGCTTCCTCCTCAACCCTATCTTGTTCAGGCCTGGAAAGAAGTGTCACAATGCTGTCCACCATTCTACCCCAGGACACAAAAGCTGCAGGATCCAAAAGGACTGGAGGCTCACAAATGAGCCTGGTTGAAGCAACTGCAGTCAACTTGAGCTCTATATTTCCAGTAATCAGCTTAAGATTAGGAATCCAAAACTGGTCCAAAATAGAAATAAATATACCGGGCTGGACACTGTTCATAGAATCGACGACATTTGGAGAGCCATGCTTAATCAGAAAGAGAGAAATAAATATCAAGAGAGACTTGATGAGCTTCTTTTCTGAACGCTTTTCCTGGAGCTCTCTAAAAATAGCAGCCCAAACATGAGAAATATAAGGCTTAATAGCATTGTACTCGAGACTTTCAGTGACAGTGTTAAGCACATAAAATCCTTGTCCCAATGTGC
Organism: Astragalus glycyphyllos; assembly: GCA_963573325.1. Lineage (NCBI taxonomy): Eukaryota > Viridiplantae > Streptophyta > Magnoliopsida > Fabales > Fabaceae > Astragalus > Astragalus glycyphyllos. The sequence continues at coordinate 80,711,102 of OY754307.1, read as the reverse complement.
TTGAAGATTGAATTAATTTATCAAATATGCTAAGCAATTTGGTCAGTCTGTCCCTTTGGCTGATCTCATTTGGTGCCTTTTGAAGGAAGGCTTGGAGCAGACTCACAAGGGCAGGAACATTTGGGGCTCTTTTCCATGAGTCAGGTGACAAAAGAATCTCAAATATCTGCATGTAGACCGGTGGGATGGGTGGTCTGTTTAACTCAACAAGCAGAGCAAGCAACTGAAATGTGTATGGGAAAAACTCTGTTACATCATTGGACAATATTACTTCAAGCCCGGGAAAAAGGCTGGTCTCAAAAACAGATACAAGAGATGAGTCCCTCTCACAAGCTCGCTTCACAAGAATAGCCACCGACTCGAAGAGATAATGATTAAAGACAGGATATTTTGGATTTTTGCAAACTTCAGAGAGAAGTGACCCCAACCCCTCAATGCAAACTCGAGCAACATCAACACCTATATCTGCAACCCCAAGAACCCTCATAATACATTTCACTATATATTGATTTTCTTCAGACTCTGGGAGCTTGAAGGCACTGAAAAGATTGTTCATCAGCATTGGGAAAACCAGATTGATATCTGCTGAACTATAACGTGCCCCACCTCCCTCGTCCTTTACCAATAATAGTTTCTCAATACAGCTTGCAGCATAAGAATGAACAACATTTGATTCCGCAGCAATGAAACGAACCAAATCAGGTAAAAACATCAAAGCTACATGCTTTGATATTTGAGTCCGGAACATGGTAACAAATTTGAGTGCACCTGCCTTAAGCATAGGATTCCCATTCACATCTGAACTTTGCAGCTCAGGGACAATCACAGATTCAAAAAAGCTTTGAACATCAACAAGTTCGGTGGAGACATAACTGGTCCCAGCCTTCTTGGTCGCAAGAAAGACTACCAAGTATATAGCACAATCTTTGTCCTTCCAATTTGCACCAGGGTTTGCAGCAAAGGAACTTAACAAACTCTGTACCTAAGTCAAAACAATGCTCCTGACAACATCACCATAATGCGAGGCAATTCCCTTAAGTAGATCACAAGCAATCATCCTTCGTGTATCAAGATCATTACCTTCCATATCCCTCCTAATATACTCAATATAATTCATCTCAAACAGCTCCTCATCGTCTTCCCTCAACCTCACATTCGGGATCACAATACCCTCCTAATATACTCAATATAAAGAGTAAAAGATCCTGCAGCACAACCTCTGCGACTCAAAAAGGGATCGCAGGTTGGCAGCAGGTGGCGGCGGTGCCGCAGTGGCAGCTGCGTCAATCAATGACGCGGTTTTGAGGAAAATTTCAAGCAAAGGAGCAGCAAAATTGTCGAGACAATACTTCCAATCAAGCAATAGGTCGTTGGTTTTATACTGAAAGCCAAATTTCTTAAAAATTGAATTAGCAGTACCAAGAATACCGTTAACAGAAGCGTAATCGGAGGCCTGAGAAGCTTTCTGTGTGACAGCATTGTTTAGGGTAAATGATTGCATTTTTACTATTTACCTTTGTAATGAAATCAGCATGCTTCTAGAAGCTGCTGTGGATAGGAATGACACCTAGGGTTTCGTTTTACCTAGGATTCTCAGCACTCAATGATTGTACAAATTATTAGCTGTCAAAATTCGTACAACCATGAGTTTTCCCTAGTACTATGTAATTGCTGCCTTGCTATATATAGCAGCAGTCTATATTGAATGAAGCAATCATTATCAATCAATTACATTCCTCTTACCTTCAATATTCTATCAGTCACAAACCCTAGGGCTTTTCTCCAACGAGTTGCATTCTGCCACTGCAGCTCCTGGGTTGAATCCAGAGATTTAACGGTTCTTAATTGACCCTAGATCTCTTATCTTCACCTATAGCATTATTCACTGTTACATTGTCTACTGTTATATTGTTTACTGTAACATTACTGTTACATTTGGTATCTCAGAGTCACTTTCCTGCTCCTACTATGGTTACTCGTTCTCAATCCATTGTTGACTTAGAGAGAAAACTGGAAGAGGGCCAACAGGAGGTCAACACCAGAATTGATCAACTCACTACACAGGTGACACAGAGTATGAAAGAGCTCAGAACTCTGATTACTACACAGACTCCTCCTGTGATGCAGCCTCATGTGCAACGGCCCAATAATAAACCTCAACATCACTATGCTACTAGGATTTCTAAGGTGGAATTCCCTAAATTTGATGATAAGAATGTCAAATATTGGTTATATAAATGCACTCAGTTTTTTTCTCTTGATGAAACTCCTCCTGAAAATAGAGTTAGATTAGCTTGCAGACACTTTGAAGGGTTAGCTTTACAGTGGCATTTGAATTATATGCGACAAAAATTTGATATTTATCCCCCTTGGAATCAATATGTGACTGATATTACTACTAGATTTGGTGACCCTTATGAAGATCCATTGAGTGATCTTGTGCAGATCAAACAAGGCTCTAAGTTACAAGATTATATTGACCAATTTGAGCTTGCTTTAACCCAAATAGACCTTATTCCTGAACATTCCCTTAGCATCTTTTTAGCTGGTCTTGAACCATCAACCCAAATGCATGTGAGAATGTTTAAGCCCACCTCTATACCTCAAGCTACCCACTTAGTCAGACTATATGAACAAACTCAGTTCACTACTGATGTCTTGGTACTTCCTCTGGGTAGTTATGACTTAATTTTGGGCATTGAATGGCTTAGGTCTCTTGGTCCTATTCTATGGGATTTCAACAAGCTACAGATGGAATTCACACTTAACAACAAGAAATTTGTTCTCAGGGGAGCAAAAATTCCTGAAGTCAAGCTAATAAACAACAAATCCTTTGCCAAGGTAGTGTCACAAGGTGCTGAGATGTGCTTTATGCATCTAAATTCTGATGGAGCTGATTTTTTCTCGCCTTCATGTCATCTCCTTCATGCTAATGAGGTAACTATTGAGATTCCTGGTCCTATATCTGATTTGATCAGTTCCTATGCTGATATTTTTATTAAACCCACTAGTTTACCTCCCTCTAGACTCACATTTGATCATAAAATTCCCCTTAAAGAAGGCTCTACACCTTTCAATCTTAGACCTTATAGATATTCAATTATTCAGAAAGACATGGTGGATAAATTAGTCACTGAATTATTGACACAGGGTGTGATACAACACAGTAATAGCCCTTTTGCCTCTCCCACTGTGTTAGTTAAGAAAAAGGATGGTTTTTGGAGATTGTGTGTCGATTACAGGAGATTAAACAGTAGTACCATCAAAGATAGATTTCCTATTCCTCTAATTGATGACTTATTAGATGAATTAGGTGGTGCCACTATATTCTCTAAACTGGATCTTAAGTCAGGCTACCATCAAGTTAGGATGGCACCTGGTGAAGAGTTTAAAACTGCTTTCAAAACTCATACAGGCCACTTTGAGTATCTTGTCATGCCTTTTGGTCTAACAAATGCACCTGCCACCTTTCAGTCACTCATGAACTTCATTTTTGAACCCTTTTTGAGGAAGTTTATTATTGTTTTCTTTGATGATATTCTGGTTTATAGCAAGTCTGTTGAAGATCACATTTCTCATCTGAGTCTCACCTTTCAAACATTACGTGATAACAACTTGTTTTTGAACAAACCTAAATGCTATTTTGCTACTTCCAAGGTGGAATACCTTGGCCATTTTATTACTGCTAATGGTGTATCCACAGACCCTTCTAAGATTGCAGCTATTAGTTCTTGGCCTGTTCCCACCACCATCAAACAATTGAGAGGATTCCTAGGGTTGGCTGGTTATTATAGAAGGTTTATCAAGGATTTTGGTAAAATTGCTAAACCACTAACTGACCTCTTGAGGAAAGACTCCTTTGTATGGTCTGATTCTGCTACTGATGCTTTTACATTACTGAAAAATGCTTTATGTTCTACTCCAGTGCTTGCCTTGCCTAATTTCTCAAAAACTTTCACTGTTGAAACTGATGCCTCTGGCAAAGGTATTGGTGTTGTACTTATGCAGAATCAACACCCTATAGCTTATATTAGCAAAGCTTTAGGTCCAAGACAGCAGGCTATGTCTATATATGAAAGGGAGCTGTTGGCTATTGTTTATGCAGTACAAAAATGGGGTGCTTACTTATCTCATGCTCCTTTTATTAAAAGAACTGATCAGAAAAACATTAAACATATTCTGGCACAGAGATTGCACACCCCTTTCCAACATGTTTGGGTATCTAAACTAATGGGCTTTGAATTTGAGATTCACTATAAGGAAGGTACCACAAATAAAGCAGCTGATGCTTTATCACGAAGGCAAGGAGCTGAATTATTACCTATGTTGCTTAATACTGCTGAGTAGGGTCTGTTTGAGGTTATCAAAGTTCACTGGTCTACTGATTCCGTACTTCAAACTATTATTTCTGACTTACAATCATCACCAGCTTCTCATCCTAAATTCACTTGGATCAATGGTGAGTTGAGGAGACATGGCAAGCTAGTCATTGGTTCTGATCCCAAAATAAAAAAGGTAATATTAGAGTGGCTTCATGACTCTTCTCTTGGTGGACATTCTGGCAGGGATGCTACTCTTGCTAGAATCAAATCCCTATTCTATTGGAAGGGCATGTCCAAGGAGATTTCCAGTTACATTCGTAATTACTCTGTCTGCCAACAATGTAAGACTGATAATGCTCCTTATCTTGGTTTATTGCAACCCCTTCCTATTCCTAATCATATTTGGCAAGACATAAGCATGGATTTTATAAAAGGACTTCCTACTTCTTTTGGGAAGCAAGTCATCTGGGTAGTGTTTGATAGACTATCCAAATATGCTCACTTTATCCCTCTTGCTCACCCTTACACAGCTATTGACATTGCTCAAGCTTTCTTGGATAACATCTTCAAGCTACATGGGATGCCATCTACAATTACTAATGATAGGGATCCTATTTTTCTCAGCAACTTTTGGAACGAGTTTTTTAAATTGCAAGGTGTGGGACTACAAAAATCTTCTGCCTACCATCCTCAAACAGATGGGCAGACAGAGATAGTTAACAAGTACCTTGAAACCTATCTTAGGTGTATGTGTGCTGATAAACCTTCTCAATGGTCCAAATGGCTTTCCTTAGCTGAATGGTGGTATAACACTAACTACCACACTGCTACTAAACATACTCCCTATGAGTTAGTGTGTGGTCAACCTCCTCCCATCCATCTGTTTCTGTTGACAGAACTTTGTCTGCTAGAGAAGAAATGATTAAACTGTTAAAATTTCACCTACAGAGGGCTCAGAATAGATTGCTGCAGAGTGCCAATAGGCACAGATCTGAGAGGCACTTTACCATTGGTGATTTTGTGTTTGTGAAGTTGCATCCTTATAGACAAACCACTGTCAAGCCACATCATCAGCACAAACTCTTACCAAAATTCTTTGGTCCATTCAAAGTGCTTGACAAGATTGGCAACACTGCTTATCAATTGGAACTACCTAGCTCAGCTCACATCCACAATGTTTTTCATGTCTCTCAATTAAAGCTCTGTCCTAATCCTACTGCTGCTACTAGGGTGCCCTTACCTAGTACTGATCCCACTGCTATTACTACACCTAAGCCAGAAGCCATTTTAGCCAGAAAAATAGTCAAGAGGGGTCACACTGCTGCTACAAAGATTTTAGTCAAATGGGGAAATTGTCCATTGGAGGAAGCTACTTGGGAATTCTACACAGAGATACTCAAGAGATTCCCTGATTTCCACACTTGAGGACAAGGGTGTTCTCCATGAGAGGGGTATTGTGACAGCATTGTTCATAGTACTACAGAATTGGGATTCAATGATGGAAGAATATTCCCTGATGCTCTTTTAAGTTAGGGTAAATGATTGCATTTTTACTATTTACCTTTGTAATGAAATCAGCATGCTTCTAGAAGCTGCTGTGGATAGGAATGACACCTAGGGTTTCGTTTTACCTAGGATTCTCAGCACTCAATGATTGTACAAATTATAAGCTGTCAAAATTCGTACAACCATGAGCTGTCCCTAGTACTATGTAATTGCTGCCTTGCTATATATAGCAGCAGTCTATATTGAATGAAGCAATCATTATCAATCAATTACATTCCTCTTACCTTCAATATTCTATCAGTCACAAACCCTAGGGCTTTTCTCCAACGAGTTGCATTCTGCCATTGCAGCTCCTGGGTTGAATCCAGAGATTTAACGGTTCTTAATTGACCCTAGATCTCTTATCTTCACCTATAGCATTATTCACTGTTACATTGTTTACTGTAACATTACTGTTACATTCTGGAGACTAGTTCAGGGAGAAGTGAGGACCATGATTTGGGGAAATCATGATTACCGATAATGGCTAGGGCTTCGCTAAGCTGAGATTGGATTTTGGGAATAGCAGAGAGCATGAGAGGGACGATTAGGGTTTTGATCTGCTCCTTCTTGGGCTCGAGGATCGGGGAGTCTTCGGAGGACCATCGGAGACGGCGGCGGCTTGACGGATTTGCTCGTCGATGGAAGGTTCGGCGATGAGGCAGAGGACAGCAAGTGCAAAGTTGGGACGGTCGGCGGCCTCCGAAAGAGAGGATTTGGCGCGGCGGTGAGGCTCCGGTGCCGGAGAGAGAGTGTGGAGGAAGCATTCTGAGAGGAGTTGGAGAGTCTGAGGGTTCCACTCCATAACTAGGGTTTTGAAGTTTTTTTTTCGGTTTTCGTTTTAATTTAATAATTACTTTTTTTGTGACAAGTTTAAAGGGGATTCATTTTGTAACTAATTTTTTGGTGTCAGATTTTTCTGACCAAAATGCCCTTATTGTAACTACCCGCTAACAACCCAACATATTTCTATTTCTAATTCTAATAATAATAACCACCAACTAAAACACCAATACACCAACCCATGAAAGATAATATCTAATCTAATCTAATTTAATCTAATCTTTTTTTAATGGTCGTATGAAATGTAAGAAATGCTCTTGTAGTTAAATGCACGGATTAAAAAAATGATTTTGTTGTTAAATAATTTAGAGATTAGTTTTTAGAGATTTTTAAGAAAATGAGAAGTTGTTTTGTGTTTATGTAACATACTGAAAATCACTTATTTTAAGAAAATGATTTTCATGAGAAACCACTCAAAAATGCTTCTCAGTTTAAGGATAAAAATGATTTTTCAGAAAAGCGAAAACAAACACAATAAAGATCGCTAAAAATGATTTTTAAATTTAAAAAAAATGATTTTTCTCATAAAAAAACCGTAACAAACGGGCCCTTAATCTTTCATTTAACTTTAAAACCTGCTTTTTTCTTCTCTCTTCCGCTTTTTCCACTTCTCACTACTATCAACATAATCAAGCAAAAGCTGCATGTCGCGCCAAAACTACTAACCCAATTAATTTAACCATGCCAACAGGAGCGCCATTATTATAAGAAGATACCGCTATTATTACATCTCATTTCCTTTTCTCTTCATTTTTACTCTATTATTAATATTATAAGATAATACCGACTTTTTTAAAAACTTTTTGCAACACAACTATTTTAATAAATTTGAAATATTGCCTTTTATGAAATTTTTCCTTTTTCTTTTATTACATTTTACAACTTTTAACGTATTTATAATTTCATAGCAAATTATAACAAATATAATATCACCTTGTGTATGCATGCACGGTAAAATACTAGTCTATTTATGCAAACAAATCACACTTAAATTACCCAACAAGCTTCCCTATTTACTTGACAGCTCATCTAACTAAGGACAACATTGTAATTTACAGTCCCTCTTTTTTCAAATTTCTTCTCGCAATGCACTTTCTTCTCACTCCCACTTTTTTTCTACTTTCTCCCACTTTCTTTTCCCACTATCTACTATAATCTACTAATCAACTAAAATAATAAATTGAAATTACGAGATAACTGCACAGATATGTAAAAAAAACACGGGTTTCTTTTTTTGGCACCCAGTTCTTCAACCGCTGCTTTCTTCCACACATTCTCTTTCAAGGCTTCTTCAAGACTCTGTGGTTCAGTACTCACAAATAAGGCAAAATGCACAATATCCCATGCACTATCAACTTGATTGTCGTCAGCAACCTCATAATCATTGAACCATTCGGGTAATTTAGTATTGACGTAAAAATAATTCCTTTATCACAACAATTGATTATCAGTGACTTAAGAGTGCTTGGATGAAATGGTCCAGATCTCTTCCAGCTTAACTAAGGTTCTGGGTGGGAATGCAGCAGCATTAAAATCTTGAGGAAGAATTTTGCCGCCATTTGTGATTCTACGCGACTTTTGAAAGATTAGTCTTTAAAATTGCGCAGAGAGAAGACTCGGTTTACACCCAAAAAAATAGTTTACTAGGTCTAATACTTGAGTATTGTAACATAACTGTGCTTTTTTCGTGAAATTTTAATGGTAACTATAACGAATAATCCTTATGAAAAAATGATCCAACGGGAAAATTATTGTTTTATATAAAAGCTAAACACTCGAAATTTTACTTATTCTTTCTTCTTAAAATTTAGGAAAATTATGGATAGAGAACTATGACAGTAACCTACCATGTCTTTATTGTAGAAATTTTTAGGATTAATGATTGAACCATGCAACTAGAAATACTTTTTCTTGGATAAGGGAAGTGATTACTTGATCCATTTCTTTATTGCTCATAATATATATAATAATTGGAGCACCTATTTCAAATGCAAAGTACCGTTTTATCTCATTGTAGGCTAATTTATAAGCGTTTAATAACTTATATCTTTCCAAATCAAAAGCACACGCTTCCTAGGACATTTAAAAAAGTTTGTAGTTGATACATCTGGTCTATGTTATATTATAGCTCAAATACATTAATTGTTCAATAAATCTAACACTCCAAATTTTTCTTATCAAAAGGACCAGAGTAGTAATATCTAAGTCTTTCATACGACCACTTGTAGTTGAATTCAAGGTTTTAGAGAAAAATGCGCATAACAACTCAAAAGTCTTGAATTTAAGATTTAAGATATCAGACTCACTCATCATGAGTTCTGCTATTGTTCATGTTCATTCACTTTCATACAAATTATTTTGTAACAATGAGCATTACTCTTGCTAAAAAACCATCGCAAGTCAAATTTATGTTAAGAAATGCTCTTGTTATGAGCATTTAACTACAAGTGGTCGTATGAAATGTAAGAAATGCTCTTGTTTTTCTTTAAAATCAACGGTTACTAAGTGTGACCCTTTATAATAATACAAGGGTTGTTGTTCATCGTGGCTTTCGTTTCGTAATAACTATCTTTTCTCATTTATGTTTGGTTGATAGGGTAACCACGCCTTAGTGCCAGGGGCGGATTTAAAGGGTATTCCAGGAATACCCAAACATCTTGGCCTTAGTGGTAATATACCCAAATCTATCTATATCTATATCTATTCTATATCTATATCTGTATTCTATATATATTATATAATATATTATATATTATATATTATATCTATACCTATATATAAAGGGAATTCATTTTTTTGGTGTCAGATTTTTCTGACCAAAATACCCTTATAACTACCCACTAACACTATTTCATTATATTATTATTTATTATTTATCCATCAACTCACCAACACATGAAAGACGGGCCCGAAGGGCCCATCTTTCCCCCTAGTATTATTATTATTATTATTATATAATTATTATTATTATTATATAATTATTATTATTATTATTATTATATAATTATTATTATTATTATTATTATTATTATATAATACATTTACGAATATACTCGGAAAGGAAACAAAAATAACATTCATTTCTATTGGTCGACTTCATCTCATTATCCTAATTGGACTACTAAGCATGCCACGTAATTACAACACCTGTCATTTCAATTTTAAAAAAATAATTAAACGAACCATTAATACCGAAATTTAATTGATAAAAAAATTTACAACACATGTCACAGAGAACAGTCATTAATTGAAATTTAAATACTTCCATTTGAAAATGATTCTATAAATGCTAATGCATTCACCCTCAACAAATGCAAATAACGGATTGCCTAAAAAAAGGCTACACATTTACTACTCTCAAGTATAAAAGGTAAACATGCGTAAAAAAAAATATACACCTTAAATCATATAAAAAACGTTCCTCTCATGCATAACTATATCAATAAATAATTACCAAACTATATCAATAAACATCCTACTGATAAAAAAATATCAATAAACATCCACGTCAAAAAAAAATATACCAATAAACATGCTATTGTATAATTATAAAAGGAAGAAAACTCACTATATTATTTTAATGTCTTTAATACAAAGGTAAAACATATTGTTGGCCGGAAATATACATAAAAGGAAAATTCTCAGTTTTTTATAAAAAAATAAAAACAATAAGCCAAAAAAAAAAATCAACCAAATTTAAGTACATGATAGTCTTTTTAGGAAAAATATATGAGCATCAAATGCCAGAATTCCAAATATAACTGAATAAAGTCAAAATCATTAGTTGATAATCAAATCCTTAATCGTAATTGATATTCACAAGCAAATCATCCAACATGTACAATATAGGGATAGGGATAGGGATAGGGATAGGGATAGGGATAGGGATTGTTTCAAATATCTATTGATTTGCAATTTCAAATTTGTATTTTTTCTTTGAACCATCTCTCTACTTTTACATAGACCTCCTTCTCCCTCAAAATCTTAATTTTCCTTTAAGCTTACAACTCCTTCCCCGGCTTCTCTCACTTTATACAAATACAAAGATATTAACTTAGTGAATGAAGTTGATGATGAAGATACCCCAACCTTGAAACATCACTATAGAAACATCTTCATTATTGTCTTACCCAGTGGGATGCCAAAATCAGACTCTACAAAAGATCTTCGGCAACTCGGTTTTCATTCCTAATCACACCTCGATGCCAAATTTGATACTCTCCATGCACTTTCTCTTCATTTTCATAATATTCATTTTTCCATTAATTTAATTTTGAGTTATGCTCTATAGATAAAATTATCAGTGAGAGTGACCTGAGTCATATCATGGTTTGGATGTTTTAACTCATAGGATTGAAGATTATATAAGGCGTATTGTAGTTCATTTCTATTTCATGCTTCTAATTAGTTGCAAATATGTTGGATTTTAAATATTTTCCCATCGTGGTTAATTTTTTTAATTATCACCATATTTGTTCACATTTGGATATAGCAATTTCATGATTTTTGGGATTGTAAAATTATTTCATTATCTATTTCAAGTTTTCTTATAATATCAAATAGTGTATTTTAAATATTTTTAATATCATATGGTTCCAATATCTAACTAACCTAAATCTCTTCCTTTTTTGTTTTTTTCTTTAGCCCTTGGAATTTTAATTCAGTTTGTTTTTTAATTTCAATCATATTCTTATTTCTAATTTTCCTCTTTTTTAGTCGGATTTGGACGTTGAAGCTTATTCTTTCTAATAAACATTAATGTGGATTGTTACCTTTTTGGATTGTTTTTTTGTGTTGATGGTTATGAAGAGTGAATAATCAAGTTCACCGCAAACAAAAAATTAGATATCAATTTTGTCTCTAAAAAATGAAGAGTACAAGTTAAGTTCCCAACAATTTCAAATGTAGGTCAAATTAATCTTTTATAAATAAATTTAAAGACATTTTAATACTTATTAGGTATTAATTTGACCTAATTTGAAGTTGTTGAGAACCAAATTGATACACATCATTGATCAAGAATCAAATATTTCTCTGCATCTTTTGTTTGTGCTCAATTTGAGTATTTACTCTATTACCAATACATGCGAAAACAAGTTGAGTTTTTACCTTTTGCAAACTTTCAACCAAAATTTGAGCATGTAGCTATATTAAATAACTTATTTTCTTGAACATCCTATTTTTGCTCACCACCGACTTTTGGCTAAAAATTGATGCATTACATAACATGCACAAGTGCTTTTATTATTTTGAAAATTGATCCAACAATGATGGGTGGTTTATACTAAATGGTGATCATGTTCAGTATGTGCCATTTTTGTTACTTCAACCGAGAATCGGAGTGGCACTTCTAATCCAAGCAGTTCCATTACATTTTAGGTTTGGTAATTATATTAGGAGTGTTAAAGATGATGATAGATTTTGCAATTTGAAGAGGCTCTCGGATATTTGTAAGACTCTTATGCAAACAAAGAAGAACAAGACCTATAGATTTGTGTATAGGCTTCTGAAATTAGCTTTATTTTTACCAGTGGCAACCGCAACTGTTGAGCGAGTATTTTCAAGAATGAAGTATGTGAAGGATGAATTGAGAAACAGGATGTTCAACCCTTAGCTTAATGATTGTTTGGTGCCATTTGTGGAGAAAAATGTTTTTAGCACAGTCGATGATTTAGATATCATCAAACGCTTCTAGGCTATAAGAAAGAGGAAAATGCAATTAAACTTGTATTAAAAGGTACTTTATTTTGGAATATTTATTGTTGATTTTTTTGGAACATTACTTTATCGTTTTTTTTTTGTAAAATCGTACAATTGTTAAATAATTGAAGAAAAAGGAACACCCTATTCTAAAATCCTGGATCCGCCCCTGCTTAGTGCAGAACCCGATTTCCATATAAGAACTTCTCTCTCTCATCTTTCGTTTCCATCTGTCCTCATCTTTCTTTCTTTTTTTATGAAAATGCCTCAATATATTCTGTGTGTGTGGGACAACAAATTACTGATGTGAGTGTTGATAAACAAAAACATGAGAGTGAAGAAGAAGACACTCTCTGAGCTTTAAAGAGATGTCCATTTATTAAAATTAAATGAAACAGTGACTTTCTAAAAGATCACGTATGATTTTTTTAAACAATATAAACAGCAATGTCTAGTGCTTAACAAAAAAAAACAGCAATGTCTTTTGAAACTTAAAAGATCTAATTTCAAGAACAGATAAATGATGAGTTCAAACTTTTAAATTGATTAGTTTAGAGATTAATAAATAATTTTGTCTATTATTTACACACTAGCAAAATCATGTTATAATGACCTATATATACCATTTAAAAAAAATAAAAAGACATTTATTGTCTCTAAAACTTTTAAAAAATAAAGCATGTTTCTATCCTAAAACTATAACCTTTTCAGAACTAATATCTTTATAAGACAAGACTGAAGAGTGTCACTAATATGACAAGAGTATAAATCTATAGCCTCAGAAAAGTCTATATGTATGTTAAGTATAAGAAATTAAAGTCCCCCAAAGAAGAAACAGAAAAAATAAAAGAGGTGCATGAATGAAAAGAAAGAGTGAATCATGATCCAGTTTGACCAATAAGAACATCCTTATAAGGAGTAGGAAGGGGTAATGTAACTTTGGTCTCTTGAGCTTGATGATGGCTTCTTGGCGACTGAGATTCCAAAATCAAGGGAACCCTTCCTTCCCTTGCAGTTAACAATCGCTCATGTGCTCCACCTCGCAGTTTCTCTAGCCTCATTCCATTCATTTGTTGCATCTTGAACACTTTTATCAAATTTGTTAGCCCACCAATGAACAACAATACACTTCCAAAAATTCCTAGCCAGATCCAACTCCCACCCTGTACATCAAGCATTAACCAATTACACTCACTCATTAACCTCATGCAAAATCATAACAATCAATATTGAGAGAAACTCAAGTCCTACGACTAGAAATTATGTCTCAAAAGAGTATATAACAACAAAAGGATATCTCTGGTTTTATAGGATTGACATAGCCTCAACCCAAATTTTAAGAATCACTAATAAATACTTATAATATCGCGGTCCAGATTACACCAATACCCTACTTATAGAAACTCAACATGTATTCAAATGTAGAAGACTAAGAAATTACTAACATAAGAAGGTAATATACTAACAATTGCTTACAATTAATATACTAACATATGCTTAATTATGGTGCATTTGAGGCACATTAGATATGTACTTACAAGCAAGTGGATGCCATGGTGAATGGATCTAGATTGTTCATGATAATTGAGAATTGCACCAATCATGAATGAAAAACTCCCCATCAAAAAAGGAATATACACACATTGTTGCAAGATTTGAACGTGACCATCAGCTCTCTCATAAATTTGACATGAATTATGAATCGATCCTACCATCCACAACACAGGACCAGCAACCAACATATTCATAGCATGCTTTTCCAATTTCAAATAACCATATCCTCCTTTCTCTTCCTACACAACCCAAAAACAAATACTAATTATTTTCCAATTAATTTAGTTTAATTAACAATACCCGTTGAATATGTTATTATTTACCTGAATGAAAATGAAAAGAATAGCTAGAAAGAGAAGAAGCGTTCCAAGGATTTGAATAAAAGGAACAGCGAACTCAACGAAGAAGAGTTGAAGATCGAAGGCCATTAAAGGTAACCGGAAGTCAGTGCCGGCGAGATGAGCGATGATGTCGTGGAGATTAATTAAGAGAATGATGGCGAGAGAAATGAGGAGAAGAACGAGACCAGAACGAGGTTCAGAAGAAAACTGAGATGCAAAACCAGAACAGAGGATAACAGAGGCAAAGAGATAGAGACCTGCGTTTATGTATTCGTAGCGGTTTTTTGCGAGGCCTGGTCCGTAGGTACGAAAATCCCTTGCTGATGCTAGCTTCACCATTCTCAGTCTCAGACGTGGTGTTGTGTTATGTTGTGTTTTCAGAAAACTGAATCTCTCACTTTCTCTGGTTTTGTTCAAGTTCAACAGAAGACAGTAGTGTTGTTGTGTCGAGAGAAGAGGGAAAGAGATGAGATTTGGAAATGCTACGTGGCGATGTGCATGGAGTTTTGTTGGTCAGTGTTGAGGTTGTAATGTGACGCGTGGCGTGATTCAGAGACCAAAACGCCGATCTTGCTGGACAGTGGAGAGCAGTGGCGGATCTTGACCAAAAAGTTAGGGTGGGCCGCTCACGAAAGAGTCCTGAAAACTCAAAACGCATGAACACAAATACAAAAATGCAAATACATTTTTCGAAAATTATCAACCATCTATATATTCATAATTTCTAGTTCTAATATAAGAGAGGTGGTGTATTTTTTATATTTTTTGAAATTAAAAAATATAAAAAAACACATACACATTTGTGTGTATATATACATCGAGTAAAAGAATTATTAATTCATAAAAAACATATTTATTTTTTTATATTATATATACTGAAAATTTGTAAACCTTTAACCAACAGTTACCCGAGGCGTAGTGGTTATGAATGTGTGGCGCAATACAATGGTAGTGGGTTTGAATCCCTTTAGATACTTTTTTTGGTAAAAACAAAAAATGGGTTTGAATCCCTTTAGATACATTTTTTGGTAAAAACAAAAAATATAACAACAGCATCTTTTTTTAATAGGGAAAAGCACTAAAAACAACTTCTACAAGGATCGAACACGGAACCAGACAATTGAAATGAACGGCTTTTAACCAGTTTGCCGCATTGTCAGCTTTGTTATGTTTTCGCAAAGAATATATATATTTAGTGGTTGATATTCAAAATAGGGCTGTTATAGTAATTTTGCATATTTTTCTAGGGCGGGCCGTGGCCCTCCCCCGCCCTTAAGAAGATCCGCCCTTGGTGGAGAGAGACTTGTCAACTTCCTACATCTCTCTCTCTCTCTCTGTTGTTATATATCATTTTCTCCAATTTCTCTCCTCCATCTTTAACAACTTTCTTCCATTTTTCTTTTATTTTTGTTATCATGAAAAGTAATATGAAAAAAAAACGGATGATTGCAAAAGAATTTTGTTTGACAAATGTATTTTCTTTTAGACAACGTTTTAAGATTTTTTTTTTCCGAGACCAGAGTATTCACCGCCAACGTAGTCCCCTCGCTGAATTGGAGGTACCTCGAAGGGTGGGACAGCTGGCCCAGGGATTTAAAGTTGCTCCATACCCAAGGCGATGATCGAACCCTCGACACTTGGTTAAGGGAGCATGCGCCCCAACCGCTCAACCACACTCCCTGGGTTCGTTTTAAGATTTATTTAGCTCGAAAATTAAAATCGTCCTATTCTGATACCATAAGTTGGAAAGTACGTAAGAATTTATAATTGGTTGGTTTTTAAAATAATTAATATTTATATATTTGGACTGTAAAAAAAACTTATATTTTTAGGGAAGAAATTAAGGAAGAAGGATAAATCAGATGAGATAGCAGAAACAAAGGAGAAATGTGGAATGAGATTTCGCCATTTCATGACTTTAATATGGTCATGCTAAGGAAACAGTGTTGGAATTTAGTCAATTAACAAGATGCCTCAGTATCAAAGGTTTTCAAAGCAAAATATTACTGAAGGAGGAATTTTTTGGAGGCCCGATTGAGTCATAATCCAAGTTTTATTTGGCGAAGCATCCATGCTTCCCATGTATTGATTCAACGAGGCATGAGATGATAAGTGGGGTGAAGATATTTGTATATGGAATGAGGAGTGACTTCGAATAAATGAAGACCCTTGTGTGACTACAGAAATGACAACAAGGTACGAACATCTCATTGTGAGGGAACTTATGAACAGGTCAACAAAAACATGGAGAACAAAATTGGTGATCTCTATCTTTAATCAGCATGACACCTCAAATATATTAAAACTACCCTGCATACAGATCAAAGAGACTGAAGGATATGGGTTTTTTCTTCAACAGGGATGTATAGGGTTAATTCAGCTTATCATAATGAAAATATTGTTGATAGCACTCATCTAACAGTGCGAGGAGAATGGAAGACGTTGTGGCAGCAACCTGTTCCTCAAAAAGCAAAAATAATAGTTTTCGAGATTATGTGAAGTTGTCTCAATACTCGCAAAAAGTTCCAACAACGTGGTGTTAATTGTGGAACAACCTTCCCACAACGCAAGGAAGGCTTGAAAGACGGTTGACCCGTGTTTTATGGTTGTAGAAAATCTATCATTTGTTGGATTAAAGCTGCTCTAGAGCAATAAGTGAATGAAGTAGGTGCAGTTTGTTGTAATGCATGATCAGGCCCTTGCTGTCATGATCCAGGATTGCATTATTAGATCAACTTGTGTCTTTACCTTCATCTTGTGTTGTGATCTGTTCATATATATATTATCTTCCTGTTACGTAGTCTCCCCATCAATATTCTTTTTTGACTCGAGGTGTGTTTTTCTAGCCTTATGAAGTGTTATTTAGGTGTAATCTTTCCCTTGGGGACGATATACTTTATCTTTGGTGTATTCTTTATCTACTTAGTAGTAAATGATAACATGTTCTCTGCAATCCTTCTAGAAGGGGGGTAGAGTGGTTCCACAACGATGTTCTGTAGCATCACATCTCGAACAATAGGAATAATGCACTTATGATGATGTACCTGATATGGCACAGGTGGAATAATAAGCTATGGAATGGAAGGAAGTTACAGCAAAGACATGCACCTTACACAGTAGCGGCATCGCAAACGGCTTAGGCTGGGGTAAAATAAATTGAAGTGTAATGTAAATGCTGCAATTTTCAATGATGAGAGATGTTTTCGAGTTAGGATTTCATATATGTAATGATCAGGGCATTCTCATTAAAGCAATGGCCATGACTTTCTAAGAAACCCCTACACCATAAGAAGTGGAAGCATATAGTTTGTTACAAGCTCTGAATTGGATTCAAAATGGGGTTTCTCTAAAATCACCATTGAGCTAGAGTATAAATCATTCATTGATGAAATATTAGACAAGTCAACCAAGTTGCTCACAGTTTAGTTAGAGTATCTAAATATGATCATGTCATCACTCTTAATTTTAATTATATTCCTCTAGACATTATATTATCCGTTTTTAAATGAAATGAATTAAGTTTTTTGGGTAAGAAAACATTTATTTTTTAATGAGAACGTAAAACTTTCATCTTTTATTTTTTCTTAGGAAAATAAGCTACAATACATTTCACTTTAAAAACAAGTGAACCAATATAATGTTTTTTTTTGTCTACTTAGCTAAATTGGCAAATAAATATCACACACGCACACTATAACTGGCCACACTCGGGTTCGAACCCCGGAGCCGACGTCCCCATGTCGCTGAAATTGCCAAGGCAACCGACAGTGAGGGACGAAACCAATATAATGTGAAAACGCAAACCAAGGATTGCTTCTTTCGTATGTTAATTCAAAATTCTATGAAAGAAGAGAGTGACCCAAATCCAAATATATCCCAGTGTTTTAAAACCCGGCTCGGCTCGGCCGATCGGACCGGGCTAACCGGGAACCGGGGGGGTAACCGAGTCGGGCAACCCTTTGGATCGGAAATGCACCAATTCGGTAGAAACCGGCCAAACCCGGCCGGGTTTTGGTAAACTCGGTGAGGTTGTGCATTGCTTTTGTGAGTGTTGAAAATATTCAAAAAAAATCCAGCTGTGGGACTCGAACCTCTAACCTGGGGAAGGGAAAAGTTTGGCACTACCATCAGACCACTTAGCTTGTTGTTATATTTGTGCGCTTTGAATTAATATATTCAATACCCTTATAACTCTTTTCACAAAAACAACACACAGTATTGGTAATTCATATAAGTATAACAACACAATTAGAATTATAACACACAGTATTGGTAATTCATATAAGTATATGTAATTTTTTTTTTATAAAAAAAAATACCACAATGCTATCAAATTAAATTACATATGTTATATGTGCTATTCATAATGTAAAAAAAGGTAATTCAATTAAAATTATATGTAATTTGATAGTATTGTGGGATTATTCAAATTGTGGTGAATTTTTGTTAGACTTTTTTGGGTAGGATGTGTAATTTTAGGAAATTAAGTGTTATATAGGTCTTAAAAATTTGCGAAATAGAGACCGGGTCCGAGTCATGCGGTCCCGGTTTTGGTCATGCGGTTCAACTGTCGACCCCTCGGTCCGACCCTTGACCCAGTGACCTGGTACCTTCACCGAGTCGGCCACCGGTCCGAGTTTTTAAACATTGATATATCCATGCCCATCAACACATGAATAATGAATGCCTGCATGAGTGAAACACGTTACTTTAATTAAAGCACGAAAATATCCCTTCTTTTGTATACTCTATTTATTCTATTTATAAGAAAAAATTACAGTTTTAGGCTGTTGCGGAGCTAGCACAAAGTTTATGCGGTGGCTAAATATAAATATTTAGTTATACTTCCGGTCTCTCAAATTCCCCCATTTGACGAGTTTGGTCTCTATGTTAATCATATCCACTACTCCGATATAGTAGCATACTATATCAAACATGCATACAACTTAATACAGTAACGTGTGCTCTGAGAGTGTCAGAGCACCTCCAATCGTGAACTCAATTAGAGTTCTTTAGTGGGGTCCACACCTCCACACCAATTTTAGAATTACACTCAATATTTATTTCAATTGTAAAGCCTTTAAGAATCACAACTTTTCTCTTTTTAATATTTTTTAATAACATTCAATTATTTATAGATTTTCTTTCTCCAAAATATAGTTGTTTATGTTTAAGAACTAAATTCACACAGAAAAACTCAAATTAATATCTCTATTCCAACTTGACGAACTCCAACCGCGAATTTTAAGAAAAATGGATTCTTACAACTATGAACCCAATAAAAACTCACCATTGAAAATGCTCTAAAATTGAATCTTCAATGCTCTATTTCATTTTTCTATGTCTTGTCCCAACTTTATGTATTATTAAGGATAAAAAAAATAACGCAAGAGTTTTTATTACCTTTCTTTTTTAAAATTCTCTCCGATCAACAATTACAAAAATGATCTTATTTGGATTACTTATTATTTTTCTTTTTGTTCCTTTCACTTTCTTACCCAAAACGAAACAGGGCACACATTAACTAAAATAAGCCCAAGCAGTTGAACACATGAAATTGTTTTTTAGTTCTTAGTATAAAGTGGAGCGTATCAAATTCGAGCTTTACTCTCGACATGCACATGAAATTTACATGTATTTTACCATCGACTATACTCTTTTTTTATTACTGTGTTATTGGTGCGCAGTATCCACCATCGACTATGCTCTAAGGTAAGGACACTATAAGAGATCGGTTGTCCTTATTAAAATTTGACGCTATAGGAATGGTATGAGGGGAATGATTGACAAAATCCATTCATCAAGAAGAAATACCATTTATGTTAAAGTGTGAATCTCATGTGATTACTACATCCATAGGTAGGAGAAAATTTCTTTATAAATACAGGAAAAAACATATAAAAGAAGGAATCTGAATAGAACTTTCTCAAATCTACGATCTTTCTCCCTCAACCATGGCTCCACCACATTAATTAACATTGTTCATGCATGATTAGTGACATTCTTTTCCACACACCCCATGATTTCTAAGTTACCCTTTTCCATATCTTCCTTGTTTGTTTCTTCCACAACCCCTTTCCTATATTTGAAGTAAACAACAAGCTGCAAAATGCTTAGTGGAGTTCCAACCACACTTGGCCCCTGTCATAAACCAATAAAATCAAATTACTACTATTTATTTACAATAATTTTTCTCATCTCAGTTAATAAATTGTATTATAAATATTTATATGATGAAGACTAAGGTACAAAGTACTAACCGCAACGAATATATCACGAATGAGGACTCCATAAGTTAACCATAATGCACTAGCAAAGAATGCACACATGGATAATGGTAGTGGCATGAATTCAACACTCTTGGTTTGTATAACTTTCTTCTGCAATAATAATAATAATAAATTTATAAAACTATGTTTTAGAAGAGTAATTAAGTTATTATTATTATTATGTTTTGGTGAGGGAATGACTCACCATTGCAACAAGAGGAGATCCATACAATGCAACAGAGACACCTAAGCCTAAACTACCAACGAGTAGCTTTCTGTGACGATTATCTTGGAACGCAAAAGCTGATGCTGCAGCTGTTATGCAGAATACTAGCAAAACTGGTATTGTAATCAAGGCCACCTTCACCTGCAACATATTTATTTTATGCTATACACATCAGAAACAGAAAACAAACCAACTACTTTCACCTATGTAATTGTGCAAGCATGCGCGTGACTCTCTCTCTCTCTCTCTCTGCATCATTTGATGCAAATAGTTTCCACCCTTTCTTAAGTCACTTTTTTTGTTTCCATATTTCGTATTATGATTTGATGCTATAAAGTTTTCACCCAGGTAGAAATTTCTAACTCAAAGTTAGTAAAAATAAATTACTAGTAGTATTTCTCGGGATTTGGATGAAGTGCAGTCCGAACGCTGCACAGTCATGCATTCAGTGCATCTCGGCCATCCAAGTTTGATGGACCGTTTACATTTTAAATATATATATTTTTGCCTTTTTTAAATTTTTAAAGTTAACACTATAAACCGTCGGATCAAGATTGAACCAAACCAGATCATCTGAATGCATGACAGCACAAAAATGCCGACTGCACGGTTAATCCGTACTACTCTGGTAGATATTTACAATTCATCACAATTTTTTTATAAATATAAGTAATAAAAAAATATTTTTAAAACTGCTCGTCATATTTCTGCAAGAAAGTGGGAATGATGAAAACAAATTTCGTGTATGCTTGCTAGACGATGCTTTGTTTTCATTCAAAACAAAAAAACGAAATTAACGTGAAACAAACATTTTAAAAGAGTGAAGAGAATAACAACTTAGCTAGGCTTATGTAATGTAATGTAACTGACCTTTCCTTTGGCTGAAGCAAACCAGAAATAAATGAGAACATAGGACAACTCAAGAACAATCCCAACACCATTAACTGTAACAAGAGGGAAATTTTCCCATTTGTAGCTAACAATAGGCAATCCGTACCAAGTGAAAAGAAGACAGTTTAATAGTCCAATGATGTAAGGAATGCATGAAAACTCCTCTGTGCTTTTCTTCCTTATAACCCTTTTAAATGTAACCCTGTACACAACATCATGATTAACCATTAAAAACTGTACTATGTTGAGGTTTCTCTTGGAGATGGAAATTAATCAGCAATATTATTAATGGGATTATGTAACTTACATTGGTGCAGCATAAAGTGAAACTGAGGCAGCATTGCCTACAACAACAAAAAAATGAGTCGTTATATGGTAGAACTATGTAGAAAGAAGCATAAATTTTAAGCTAGCTAAGCTAATTTAACTAGCTAATAATAAATGAACAGAGTAATACCAAGAACAGCAACAGCCAAGCGAAGAGTCTCAGACATATTTTTGTTCTTAAATGTCTGCTTAGAAGAGATGAATATTTTCTACCACCACAAGAAGAGCATTAAGGATGCTCTATTTATAGCTCTTTTAGAACAACTACTGTTGGACGCGTAGTAGTAGCCAGCTTGAAATTACGTAATTAATAATAATATTTATATAAAAAAGAGAAAACATATATAGAAAGAAATATAGAGATAGATAGAGAGAAGAGGAAGTGCTTTCTACGTCGTTGATAATCACGTGGACGCAAAACATGGTCCAACTTGAGAAGCTTTTTATCAACTTGCTAGATATAACAAACATTCTTCTAATTATTAGTTCTAAGTAAAAAGTAAATTCCTACCACTAGAACAGAACCCCTGCTTTTTTTTTACCTCCCTGTTTTAGAGGCTTATGCTATGGATATTATTCTCCATAATTTCTTGCAACGGCTCTATTATTGACAAATTTATTGCGTGTCACTTAATATTTCATGTTAGAACTTTTTAATATAATTCATTCATCGAGTGTGCCTAATGCTTTTCTGTTGGTAAAGCATTATAGATACCAATAATGCATTTTAAAACATTACTAAAACGATCAGCTATTGATGACGTGGCTCCCATTTTGGAGAGATGTGGGAGTATCAAGTTAGAATTTAACATCCTATTTCTGAAGGATATACTTTAGAGACAGATTGCAAAGTCATACTAATTCACGTATAACAAACAAAAATATGTTTTTTCTTGGTCTAATTTATAAAAAATATTGCCGCACTTTAAAATATATGTTTCATTCCTACAAATGTAGTTTTTTTAGGTTTTTTCCTAAATCATCCCTTTTTTAAATATATTATTTTCGAAGAAATAAATATATATTTTATTCCTTAAAAAAAATTAGAATTCCTCCCTCGAAAGCAAAAAACTTCCCTTTTAGACCCGAATATTAACCTGCGTAACAGAATAGCCTCTAACTAAAATATGCTTACATGAAGTAACTAAAAAATAAAATAAAATATGCTTACATGGCACCTTCCCATATGGCCTTTTAAATGAAGTGTACTGCTTATGTGGCACCAATGCAAATGTGGAGGGTTTCTAATATGGTCCCCCATAAATCCGAGATCAAATGTTGCAAAATCGTGGAACCGAAAACTTTGAAGAGGAAGACGAGTTGAACGCAGTTGATTTGAAAACTTTTGCTATAATTCAATTTCTGCACTTAATACGAGTTGAACGCAATTGTTTTGAATTTGACGCAAATTAGTTAAGAGATGAACAAATATGTGTCAAAACATGAATTATATATGTGAATTGTTTTTCAAAGTGTTTGCGTTTAAGCGCTTTTCGGAACAAAATGCTTGTAATATTCTGGTTTTTTGTTGAATATCAGGTTTAGGCTCAAGATTCGTTCAATATGGTGCTCTATATAGCAAAATCACCATTGTTGAGATTTGAGGTTTCTTGAACTTCGAGTTTTAAGCTTCTGGTTCTAGAAGTGATTTTGTGCATACGTAATTTTCTGAGCTTAATTTTAGTTCCATTGAATTCCTTGCAAAATTTTATTCAAGTTAGAGTCTAGTTTCATTCAATTTGATCACGTATTACATGAGTTATTCAAGAAACAAGAAATTGAAAACATAGTGTTTCTCATTTTTCTGTGTTTTTGCTTTGAAGGACCAAACTGAAACATATCAAGTAGAAAGGAAACTTTGACACATATTTTAAACATAAATGACAAAAGTGGGAAAAAAAATAAAGGACCAAATTGAAACTTTGGTCAAAGATAAATGGCCATAAATGCAATTTGGCCTATTTAGTTTACAATTTTAATTTTTATTCACTTGAACTTCAACCACATTTACAATAGAACCCCTATAACGCTCTTTCAACTTTGTATGATTTTCATCCAACTCTACATAATACCCACATGTTTCACTTGGTTGTTTTGTTTATTTTGGTCTTATATCACCAACATGTATTAGGGTCATACTTAAATTGGTAGTTATATTTTTATCTTTCTTTTATATTTGAGTACCACGTTGAAGCGTTTACTCCTGCGAGAACTTAAGCTACATTTACAATAGAATCTCCATCATCTTCTTTCAACTTTGTATAGTTGCTTATTTTATTATTGGTTTTCATCCAATCCTGCATGATATCCACGTGTTTCACTTTGTATTTGTGTTATCTTCTTTTCTTTCTAATTATGAGTTAAATTTTTATATTTACATTTGATGAATATGGATTATGTTGCAAAAATTCTTTAGACTTTTTCTTCTTATTATCTATGGATGTTCAATTTCAATGTCTTTGTTAATTAAAACTGATATTTTTAACTATAGTTTACACTGTCATATATACTTCAACGAGATATAGTTAATTTTATCTTCACTCTCATACGTATATAGTATATACTACAATATTTATGTATTAAATGAAGATTTTGTACTGTGCATTGCACTGGTAAAAATGCTAGTTATCAAGAATTCTTTCACCCTTGGAGAACAATTCCTATAGCATACCCAGTTATCCACCTTATTGGATAAAACAGTTTTTTTTTTTTTTTTTGCAGATAACGTATAATACTCATTTGAATCCATAGATAACTTGTTCTACGTGATACCCCATTACTTGCTCCCGTCTCGTTAACTAGGGAGTAATGCAAATAACAAATTATTTTATTTAGGGTTAAATAAGTTTTTCATTCCTAACAAATTTGTGAATATATCTTTTTTACCATAGAATGTAATTGGTTTTAGTTCCTACAAAAAATTTCTCCCACTTTTTATTCTCACATTTTAGTCCCAAAAATCCGAATTCACAAACTTTTTAATAACCAAAAATACTATATATATATATATATATATATATATATATATATATATATATATATGTTTATAGTTGGTAACCAACACTGATGTTCAGTGGCTTAATCTACCTTGAGACACAGGAGTTGGTCTGGAGCTTCCGAGTTCGATTCTTATGGTGGATAAACAGTGTTAGCCAATGCTAAATATGATCTTAAACACAAAAACAGATTAGTCTTTCAAAAGCGTTAAGACGCTCCGTGGAGTGGAAACCAAAATGTATATAGTTTCTCTTTGTGTCCATCACGAATTTTGTTCCCAGATTCCATGCTGATACGAGTTTTATTTGTCTTCCCTCGTAGACTTTGAGACTGAAATTCGAATGCATGAGCCACGCACAACTGGACTTACGGTATAGGCGTTCGGGATCACAACAAAAACACCTTGTACACGTACCTCTCTATTATAGGGAGTTTTGTAGCTCAATTGGTTTTATATTAGAACCTCACACATCCTAACTTTAACTCCCTAATTGACTTATGTATTTAGAATGTCTTTTGTAGATACCATACTGCCATTAGCTCACCAATAATCATAGGGTGGTTTCCTCCATTGACAACCCCAATTTCAAACAGATTCTCCCACTCGTGACAACTTTAACGAGACAAAATTCATCTGATCTAAAGATTTTAATAGTCTGCATTTCACAATCTAATTGTTTGAATTCTATCCTTATTTACCGCACCAAATTATATATCTTCCCTGATGGTGATGTCTTAAAGACAATTTTGAGCACTTTACACAATTTTTTCACGATCCATCAAATAGGTGATTGACATTGTATATACTTTGTTAACTTTTCTTTTATGGAAAACCCGCACACGCTCAAGGATCTTTGATGAAACATACAAGAACACACAATGATTTACACGGTTCAGTACTTCTTGTTTACATCCACGAGAACACATCAATATTATTTATTCATCATCTCAAACATGATTACAACAATTTGTAACCTGTCCCAATATGTGTATCACTCGACAATATTCTCTCACGCTAAGAGTTACAAGCAATGATACCACTCACATCTCACATAACAAGTGATCACCAACACCCTCCTCTCGTTAATTAGGAAATGATTGAAGACGCTTCAACTCTCTACATGATAAACCAAGGATGGAGATGCATACATCTCCATATGATCACTCAAACGGGGATGCATCACCTCTCCATATGAGAATGTCTAGCCTTTCCATCTGATCACCCAAAAGGGGATGTCTCATTATGTTTCACTTTGTATTTATGATAAAACTGTGGGACAAAAGATGTATTAAATTGTTCATGTCGACTTTTTCCTCATTAATGATTTATCGAAAGTTGTATAAAACTTTAAATGAGTATATTATGAAATTGCATCATAACGGTTGTCAATTTTGGCCCAGCCCAATTGGCCAGGCAGATGGCTCGATGTTTTCGATTTGGTGGACTCTCTAAATAGAGGTCTAGAAAAATTGGATGTTTTGGTCGAATCAGTGGCTCGTCGGGACAAACTAGGTCTGTTTTTATGTATTTTAAAATGTTTTTTAAGTTCCATTTTAAAAAAATTGGGTTGGACCAGGCTGACCCGATGGCTGCATTTTTGCGATGGCTAACCTGGCCCATTTTTATGTTTTGGCCCAATAGAGTGGGCGAATGACCCGTTTTGACATTTTTTTTAAAATAATCATTTTCTACGAGTGGAGAGAGAAATAGGTAGATAGAATAAATTATGCGGAAGAGAGAAATAGGTAGATGAATAAAAATTATGCGAAATAAAAAATATGCTGAATCAAAGTTTAATTCACTTCAAAGATGTGCTCATCAGCTCATGGTTAGGGTTGATAGTACCTCGAACATGATTTACCTATAAAGTGGGAGCGTGTGAAATAAAAAAGAATTAACCACGGTTAAGTTTATTAAAAAAAAACAGTTAAGTTACTGTCTCAAAATTCATATATTTTTTGTCAATTGAAGATAAACAAACTTAATGTGAATTTTATCATATTTTTCTCTCATTTTAATTGTCTCCTTAGAAAAAAAAATCATATCGTTCTATTGTTCATTCAATTGGTCCTTTTTGGACACAAATGGAACTTAGGTGCCACCCACAGGGAGAAGGAATCTTACGTGAGTTGAGAAATAGCTGTCGCTGCGCATTCAAGATAATTTCCGGCTGCTGCTAATTGTTTCACCTCGCAGTTGCATAGATAAGGGGAAATTTTTCTTAGGTCCCAATGGAGTCAAATTTAGAGCAACCTTTTTCTGACTTGATGGGCTGTATACAGTACAACTTTTGCGCATCATAAATAAAGTAGCTTCACCACTAGCTAGCTTCTTAGTAAAAATATGATCTTGCATAGCAATGGCAATAGTGTCCTCTACTCATGCTACTAGTAATGGACATCTATGAATACAAATATCGATCTAAGGATATTCATGTGTACTATATTTTGTAATAATCAAATAAAAAATATAACTTAATGACTCTGTGTTGTAAAATATAGCGGATAAAAAATAAACTAGTGGATAACGCGCGGATGTGCACTTAAAGCAAATAAGGGTTGATGAATAAGTTAGCTCATAGTAGATAGCTGTAGCAGATAAACTAGATGATGGTAAATGAAGTGTTTAGTAAAATTATCGATTGATGTAAAGAAAAGATATAACTAACATTAAAAATTTCTTTGTTGATGTAAAGATTTTTTTGAAAAAGTTAATAAATGGAAAATAATTCATATTTAGATGTGATATCTCAGCTTTTTTTTTAATAATTCAAACGGCTAACATCATCTTCAATTATTAAAAAGGTTAAGCACAATAATCAAGCTAATTTATTTTTGTTGAATTGAGCTAATTCTTTTCTAAAAAATAGTTGATAAATAATAAAATAATAGGTGATTGTGTTTTTAGTCCTACAAAATAAGATGTGATCATTTTTAGTCCTTAATTAGTAGTATATTTTCTTCAAATTTTTCTCCTCATATTTTTGCTTACACTTTTGGTCCTGACATTAAGTTGATACTTAGCTGGCTAACAAACTTATACGCTGACACATCACACTTATTAAGAACTATGATGATAAATCACATGTCTCTGACATTAAGTTGATGCTTAATTGGCAAATAAATTACGACACTAACACCAATAATGTCACATTTTTAATGACTCGGATACCAAATTACATGGCACATAAGGTAATTTGGCATCCGGTCGTTAAAGTGTGACATGGTAAATACCAACGTGACAAGTTGTTAGCTAATAGTGCGAGCAGAGATATAGGTGAGGATCAAAAAATGTTGTAGAAAAATTATTGTGAATTATTGAAAACTGTCGGGAATTTAAGTGTGAGTGGTTTGTTCCACATCGACTAGGAATGACCTAAATGAAGGATATATGAGAGAGGTGAGCCATAAATCCATTGCCTTAAGGTTTTGGGTGGAGATGTGGCGTCCAAGTCTCTTGGTGGTCATGGTCATTGACTAACTCGTTGTTGCTTATCTTGCTCCTCTAGACTCCCCAACAGAGTCATGGTTCTGCTTGGTGGGGGAGCGGGTAGTAGATCATGGTCATCACACTTAAGGGGGGAGATTGTTGGGAATTCAGTGTGAGTGGTTAGATGAAGGATATATAAGAGAGGTGAATCATACACTCATTGCCGTAAGGTTTTGGATGGAAATGTGGCATCCAAATCTCTTAATAGTCATGGTCATTGACTAGTTCATTGTTGCTCCCGATCCTCCAACAAAAACCCCGTATTTTATTTGAATTAAATATATTTAACTTGTTCAAAAATATATATTATTTTTCTCAAAGCGTACTACTAATTAAAGAAGCATTAAAAAAGTGTTGCAAAATAAGACAATTGTGTAAAGCACCAAACTTCCCAAACCAAGTAAATATATGAGAAGACTGAAGCCTAACTGATTGTTGATTGATAGATATGCGCTAAAGCAAAGCAATGTCACGTAATCCCATTTTCTCGGTGCCATAGCGACTGCAGAGAGTGACTTAGGATACTAAGTCAAAAGTTTATTAACAAATATATGAGTCATTTTCACAATAATTAAAAAAATTCGGTAACCACAAATATGAAGTCTGTTGTTAGTGGCCACTAACTACAGACTTCATATTTGTGGTTAGTGGAATCGGTAACCACAAATATGAAGTCATATTTGTGGTTAGTGGAATCCAAAACACTAGTTGGATGCCATTAACCACAAATATGAAGTCTGTGGTTAGTGGCCACTAACCACAGACTCATATTTATGGTTAATGGCACCACCATGGCCGCCGCCACCAACCGCCGTCGGTCGTCGGAGCTCCGCCGCCGGTCACCGGAGCTCCACCGTCGGCCGCCGGAGCTCAGCTGCCGGCCGCCGGCCGCCACTTGCAACCACCACATATATATTTATATTATATATAATATATTTATATGTATATATATATATATATAATTAATAAATAAAAATGTTTTTTATTAATGGATGGTTGGTATGTGGAAAATTACATTAGTACCCTCTTTAATTCACAACCTTTGGATCGGATTTAATTAAAAAAATATGGATCAAACGGCTGATATTAACTTAGTATAGGATACTAAGAAAAAAGCTTAGTAACCTAAATCAAGCCCTTAATGCTGAGAGTGACTTAGGTTACTAAGTCAAGCCCTTTCAGAGCATTATTATGTACTTTATTTTTTTAGCAAGAGCATTATATATGTATTTATCCTACTCGCAGACATTTTTTTTTTGATGAGAGAAAGGGCTCAAGGCCCTAGAGAAAACAAAAAACTAAACAACATCAAGCCCACAACCATCACGGTTGAGAGCTGGAACTCTCCAAAAAAGTCAGGGGTAACATTGTAAATAACAGACTCTCCACTGACATTATGACTTGTCTTGGCAAGCACATCAGCCACAGCATTAAGATGCCTTTCCACTTTCTTCCAAGTAATCATCAATTCACCTCCACCCACCTCAAAGATGCTTCCAAGAAGATGGTGAGAAACTCTATTCCCATCAATTGTTGAGTTAATCATGTCCATAGCTTCCTGAGAATCATTCTCAACAATTATCCTATTGAAACCTTTCCTCCACGCTAAACAGAGGCCATGAAAAATACTCCACAACTCGGGAAGACGATTCGAGTAAGCCACCACGAAATTACCGGAGGAATCACGAATAATTCCGCCACACCCAGACATTCTCCCATTGTTACGCACGGAACCATCACAGTTGAGCTTCCACGAACCCACCGGCGGAGGCAACCACGAACCATCGCAGACATTTTATATGGCTTGCATTTTATGCAAATATTATGGTGGGGGGAATTTAAAGATATAGTTAGAATAAATAAATCAAGCATATCTCACCAAAATCTAAAGTTTGCTTCCTGTTTAGGATAGGATATTTGATATAGGCAGGGGAAAAGTAATGGAATTTAAAACCAAGAAACATGAAATGACAAGAAAGATTGAGATAATAAAAAATAGTGTGACATCCTCTCCAGTGGTTGCATGGTGCGGCCACCGCATGAATTATTGATTAAACAAACACAGCCCTAAAATCTATATTAGTGGGTGAGGTTTAAAGTAGTTTTTAGTTGATGTTTATTTTTTAAGTGAGAAATTTTAGGTTTGACTTTTTTATTATTATGAGATATTTTTGTTTTATAAAAATTATGATAACTATTTTTTTTGTTGGTAGGCCTAAACCTATAGTTTTAACTTTTGATAATCTTACTTTTGATCGACTATGATCAAACAATGCTTTGCCTAAGTTTGGTCTTATCATGCGAGTTTTATAGCAGAACTTTTTATAGTGTTCCTAGTTTTGTTGATGATGCCTTAAAGACTGATTTTTGCCAGAACTTCATTTCCTCAAATTGTTCTCTCCCGGGGCTTAGCCCCTTCAGCTTAAAATAAAATTAAGTTTCTGAAATGTTTTACTTGTTTGGTGGCGCACGGCCTCAAAGTTAGCTAGTAATATTTTTCACTTAAGATGTTACTCCCACCAGCCTCAAAGTTAGCTAGTAATGTTTTAAAAACTATTTTCGCATGTAATTAAGAAAACAACACTGCTGAGATGGCCCCATATAACACATAGTTCTAGAGTTTTCTCCGATTTTGGAATTTTCTAAGTTTAATTTTTGTGTTCCGATTTTGTTTGTTTTATTTTTTTATGTTGTTTTTCCCAATAGATTCAGCCAGTTGAAGATACGACCAACAAAGTTTATACCCTTATTGTGTAATACTAGTCCCTCGTAACTCATTTTGTTACATGTTACGCCTTGCGACAAAGTGTATATTTCTCTCATCTTGAGGCAATTAATTGAGAAGCTACAACTTCTAGCTTCAAATTTATCAAATTGCTCGTGGAAGCTATAAAGCATAGGGACGTGGATCCTTTGCATTCAAAAATATGACTACATAAAATCTTAGTCTTGAACTATTTTTTGGAATAATAACTCCATAAAATCTTGACCTTTGATTGAGGTGATTGCAGGAATGCAGTGAAAAGACTGTAGAGAATACCAGACTAATGTGTAGCTTTAATGCGCGCATGCACGTCTTTCATGTGGAAATGGATCATCTAGCTCCATTTCATGTGGTTCAAACATTCTCTCTCTTGGACCATTATTGATTTTGTGGAAACGGATCATCTAACTTTTACTAACTTTAGGTTTTTTTTATGAGAGAGAAAAGTAAAAAGAAGAGAAACAAGATTAAAGAGAGTGTATTAGAGGGGAGATGTCGATAACAAGTTAGAAAGAAGTTCCCGTCAAAAAGTTAGAGATTTTTGTTTAACCTCTTTGTTGTTTGTTCTCTGGTGAATATGGTGGAGCATGTTTCACTAATTTTGATTAGTTGTTTTGGTTAACTTTAATCTCTTTGTTTAAACAAAAACAATTACGCACTGAAGTTCAATTTCAGCCAAATAATTCTTGTCGTATTCTTATAAAATAAAAAGTCTTAGACTCTGTTTGGTAAAAAGTAGCGGATAGCGGATAAGCTAGCGGATAGCGGATGAGTGGATAGCGAATATCAGATGAGCTAGCGGGTAGCGGATAAGCTAGCTAATAACAAATTATGTGTTTGGTAAAACTAGCGGTTGAACTAGCTGATAAATGTAAAATGTCATAAACAGTGGCGGATCCAGGACCCCAGGGTTGGGGGTGTCAAATTTTTTAAATACACAATTTGCTAAAAATTTATCCATTTGATGACCTTGTTCAAACACACTATTAATATTAATTAGAATTAAGCTAATATTAATTGGATACTAATACACACTATTAACTTAACTATTTTTTTTTTGAAAAGTTTTCTAAAACAAGCTAAAAAACTAAACAAAGAGCAAAACAGCTTGTTGTTCAAACATTGATCATATTAATGAAATTTCAGCTTTAAATTATATACTAATATTCTCAACAGAATGTTGGTATTTAAAAAGGCCATTGTCAACAGCATGAAGCTTCGTATATCCTTCATCCTATCCTACTGGTAGCGAACATATTTTAAAATTAAAAATAAAAGTCACAAGGAAGAAATTAAGCAATTAAACAATTAGGGTTACCAATTTTCCCCAAATCAGAAATTAATCAATTTTCCCCAAATCAAAAATTAAACAATTAGGGTTTTCAATCAAAGAATCAAACAATCACTTCAGTAGATTAGACTAGAAAAGAAAAGAAATCTAACCTGTTTTAGTGTTTTTGAGAGTTCAATGAAAAAGAGAAAGTTGCTGCTGTGAGAGAAGAACCGAGAAGCCGTGAGACTGAGTGAGAGAGAGAGAGAGAACAGAGAAGCCAGGTCTGTGAGAGAGAGAGAGAGAGAGGGAGAACAGAGAAGCACCGCCCACCGTGAGAAGAGAGTTGAGTGAGAGAGCTCGTAGAGAACGTGAGAGTCTGAGAGAGAGTTGTGCGCGAAACAATGACTGTGTTGTGTTTTGGGTAAATTAAATTTGGGTCTATGGTGCAAATGGGTGCAAAATTTAGGCTATTGGTGCAATTTAAAATATTCAGGTGTGTCAAAATAATATTTCTATAGGGTGGTAGGCCAAAAAAAAAATTGGGGGGGGGGGGGGGGGGAGGGGGGTTAAACTCAACCCTCTCAACAGTATGTGGCTCCGCCACTGGTCATAAAAGGACATATCTATTTAATTCATGATTACATTTATTTACTAAGGATAGAGAAGCAATTTAAGAAAAATAAAAAGGGTAAAATGCCAAAAAAAGTGAGACGCTATCCACTAGCGTTTCAAAAAGCGCTACTTGAAGTAGCGTTTGAAAAAACGCTAAACGCTACCCGAAAAACGCTAAACACTAGTGCTTACCAAACACGTGCACTCTTCACCCGCTACTTTCATCCGCTACTTTCATCTGCTATCCACTAGCGGATGGGACGCGCCAAACAGAGCCTTAATGTATCAGTGGTACCTTTTTTTTTTGGTAAATCAAGGTAACCCCTTCGTACGCAACTAGAGAGACTAATCCCTCAAGGTGCTGAGATCCATTTAAGGGGTTGACATTTTTCACCAGATATTTTTCTATACACACCGATCAGAGATCGAACTCTTGACGAAAGGGCTAAAGAGCCCAAGTAATTCCATTACTTGTGCTATATACTACGTTGGTTGTATCTGTGGTACTTCAGTTGGTACGAACACTACTCACTCTTGGTCACGTGCTTTCAGCTTTCAACTCATCCATCCCAAGTGCGTACCAGATAACTCATTTATTTATTTCTTCCCTATAGTTTTTTCTTCCACCAAAACGTTATGCGCAGTCAAAGAACTCAATGATTACAAATAATTAAAGTAATCGTGCATCCTAAAATGGTAAAACTAATTGTTTATTGATTGTGAGCCGTTACGTCAGAAAGTGATTTAACGTTTATGGTTATGCTATGAGGATCATTCTCCTTATGTACGTGGCAGAGACATTGTCCGTGTGTAGAATTCTCTCGCCAATTCAGGGTTTCTAATGCTGATTCACGTCTCTTTTTTATGAACTGAGTTGCTATATTTCAATTTAATATAAATTTATAATTGTTGATTAAAAAATCTTTTCTGTCAAACTTTTTCTTGACAGAATTATTGATTGATTTAAAAGTTAATAGTTAATTTTAGTAAGTATTTTTTTTATATATGTATCCATGTTTATGACTTTTACATAATTCACTTTTGATTATAGATAAAACG
The DNA here is from genome assembly GCA_963573325.1 of Astragalus glycyphyllos. Lineage (NCBI taxonomy): Eukaryota > Viridiplantae > Streptophyta > Magnoliopsida > Fabales > Fabaceae > Astragalus > Astragalus glycyphyllos. The sequence continues at coordinate 80,676,889 of OY754307.1, read as the reverse complement.
ACTTTTCAATTCATCTCAATTTTTAATTTAAAAGAGTTAATCTTCTCTATGTAATTTATTTTCATGAGAATTCGTCCCAATTACAATTTGAACCTCATATATATTTGAATAAATTAATTTTGTTTTAAATTTATTCATAAAAATATAAAACTTTTGTAAGAAGAAATATATGCCGTTTCTTTTATACCCCATTTCTTTCAAACGTAATTATTTTCTTAAAAATCTTTCCCCCTTTTTTACGTGAATATGTGGGGGAGGGGGGATTGAAATATTTTAGTTAAAAAATTTAAACTAAAATATTTTAATCGCCCCCTCCAAAAAAAATTACCCAATCCTAAAAAAATGCTCCATCCAAACATACATTACTAAAAAACTTTATAAAAAACAAATACATTGTTTATGTTTTTTATAATACAAGATTCAGAGTGAAAAAAAATTTGAAAATTAGTTGGAAATTTGAAAAAATCCGCCGGAAAATTTTGGAGGGAAAAAAATCTGTCGGAAATTTCAAAAATCCGCCGGAAAAATTTAGAGAGAAAAAAATTCGTCTATAAATACAACTTTCTCCTACACTCATCTCATTCTCTCATTTATCTCTTTCTTTCCTTCTCATTCTCTTCTACATTTTCTCTTCTTTCTCATACTCTCTAATCTTCAAAAATTTCTCTACATATCTCTCTTCTATAATTCTCCTTTCTTCTTCATTCTCATTTCTTTATTCTTATTCCTTCTTCATCTCACTATTTTATTCTTACTTCTTCAGAATTCCTCATTCTTATTCTCTCATATATTATTTCTTCTCATATTCTCTTTTATTCTTTCCTATTTCAACAATACCATTCAACATTTGATTTTACTTTTGTTTTTTTACTTTTATTTAAAACACATATTAAGTTATAAAATTCAGAATTTGTTTAAAAAATTTCGGATTTTTAAATTTTTTTTTTTGGAAAATCCGCCGGAAATTACCATCAATCCGCCGAATTTTTTTTTAAAAAAAAAACGTTTTCCGGCGGATTTTTGGTAATTTCCGGCGGATTTTCCAAAAAAAAAAATAAAGACTAAAATCCGCCAGAAATTACTGGCGGAAAATCCGCTGGAAACTGTTTGCGACGAGGGTTTTTCCGGCGCCAAAAATCCGCCGGAAAGTCCACATTTTCGGCGGATTTTGGTCATTTCCGGCGGATTTTGGTCGCCGGAAAATCCAGTTTTTCTTGTAGTGCTGCGCTGTAAAAACTTTTAAGATAGATGAGATAAAGTCAAACATTTTTCGTGATTGACTGACGTTGTAAAAAATTTTTTACAGGATGACATATATTAATTGTTAAATTAAATAGGTTGACCATTCTGGACCACAGTACTAAACGCAAATGCTTTTGGCATATGTGAGCTCCGATAGTTATCCAACTACCAATATTTATTCATTTATAATTTCATAGTGCCAAAGCTACTTTATCTCTCCGGCCTAGAACATTGGTTTGGTAAGGGACTAATATGAGGTTGTTTGTGATCAATATTGCAAGAGGGGCACACCTAAATTTGGATAACTAGCCATATTTTTTTGATAGGAAGCTACTCACATTGTTAGGAAATACAAATATTGCATCTAGAACGCATAGATGATTGAATAATAAATTAAACATAGCCTTTTGAATCACACTTCCATTTATTGTTTGTCCTATTTTCAAAAGGCACATTAAATTAGAATTCAATAATACACGCGAACCCTGAATTTGTTGGAGGGCTAGATATGGCTCCCCACGGATTGAAACACATAAAATCTTATCCTTCGCAGTTTGAGTGTCTTTTTTGTCAACTTGACGTGGCATGAGATATTATAACAGTGCGTATATACTCTCTTCGATCCAAAATATAAGAAACAAGGGCTAAATTTTTATAGTTATTATAAGTCACAAGGGCTAAATGCATTGATGAAGGAAAATGTGGTGAGGGACGAAAAATATTGATGGAGGAAAATGCAAGAACCAGAAATTTTTATAGGGATTAAAAGCAATATTAACAAATTTTTTAGGGATAAAAAGTATATTTAACACTTAAAATAATATTCTGAATTCAATTTTTACAATATTAATTTAAAGTTATCTCTTAATTAAGGACTAATGCGATTTACAATTTTTAAATTTAAAGTTTATTTTGAACTTTTGTAAATTATATATATATATATATATATGTGTGTGTGTGTAAAGTTTTTCATCTGTATGAATTGTTATATTTTCCCTTCATATTTTTTTAATATTTTCTCTCCTTTTTATGTTTAAATTCATTTTAAGATACTCAAGAGAGTTTGGATGAGATAGTATTGGTCTCTTCCAGTACTAAATTTTTTGAGTGAGAGTTTCACTGTCTATTGTATTCCTATCCAACTCAGAGATTAGTCTGTAAAGGCACCTGCATATTTTCTCTTTAGGAGAATCTATTTCTCTTTCCATTTCTTGCTTGGAAAGATAGAGAATTTCAACGCTTCAACCCAGCATGAAAAGCGTGAAATGCCAGCTGGAAGGCAAAAAGGGAACAAAGAGGCTGCAAAATTTGTCATTAGCAAATTTAGTTCGATTTTGAGACTCACATGGCTTGGCTGGGAAATAGCATAGCAGCAACAGAATTTTGAAAATCTTTCTATTGCGTACGGCTATAGTACAAATATACTTGCTTATGCTGTTGGCTTAGACAAATATATTAGGTAGAGACGTAAAAGGGTTTATGAACCAATAATAACATAATATTACAGCTGGTTTTGAGTTGTGTTAAAAGGAAAATGAAAGATGCCTTGAACTGTGGTGGCTGCTACTACTTTTTATGGTAAAAACCAGTTGGATCTGTGTCATTACTGAGTAGGAGTACACAAGGAAAGGAAAGGAAAGGATGGTTCCAATGTGTGCGCTCATTCGCCCATCTCTTTACCAACCCACTCCTCATTCTAAACTGTTTAACTTTGATTCTACCAAGGTTTTATTAGAGTGTGGTCTTCATCAACTTTATTTTTACACCCACACATGCATATAATGTGTTCTTAAACATAGGTCCGTTCGGATTTGGAGAATTTTTGAACTTATGCAAAAGAATAGTAAGCTTTTATGTTAAATCATAAGTTCTCACTAACGAAAATTGTATATTTATAAGTGTTTTTTTTTTCATAAACTACATTGACAAGCTTATGAATAATACATAAAATCTTATTTATTTGCATAAACTATTTTGCATAAGCTCAAAAATAAGTCAATCCAAACGGATAGTAGTATTAATTACCCCATTGTAATTTGTACACCACAAAAATCATTTGAGCTACTAGATTAGAAATAACTTATTTTAAATGAATGGAAATTGTATTAGTGCGTGGTTGGTTAAGTTTATTTTCCAATTTTTAAATTGCATGCACTTCATAGTGTGGAAAATCAGTATTAAGTGTGTCCCCCATCTCCTAGTTGTGTTGGCAACTTCAGCAACATGAAGACGTTGACATCCGAGTTCGAACGCGGGTGTGACCGTGTAAATGTGTGTGTGTGTGTGGTGTTTATTTTTCATTTCGTTTAAGTTGACAAATAAACAGCATTAAGTGTGTGATTGTGTTCAGGTAGAAAAATTATGTGGAACATAAATTTTAAGATGGAATTTAATTATTTACGTATAGTGTAAAAAATTAGGACTTAGATCAATCATATTGTATTGGACCAGGCCTAAAGAGCCGATCGCTCGACTAAGTCCAATAAGAGGCCAATTATCACTAAGTTCATATAACACTGTCGCACCCACACATATGAGGCATGTCTGAAACCCTACAATTACACTAGAGAGAGACCTAATTTGGGCGTCGGGGTTACAGGTGCACTTCGGAGGCGCACCACCACTTGATCGACAGAGCTATTCTCATCATAATTTGCTCGAGATGACACATAAATACAAATAGAGATCAATAACATGCACATTGACGATCCATAAGTTAAGTGAAATTGTAAGATGTAGTGTGGGGAAAAAGCACCCCCATCTTGATCAATTGCTTACACATACTAAATTTCTTAATGGTGATTCATTTTATTTACTCAAGAAAAGAAAATAAAGACCTCTCGGTAAACTTCCAAAAGAATGACTCAACCTATCATGAATGAGCCACTCCTAAAACTAATGGCAGATATTATAATATTATAAACAATTTCAACATATAGCGATGCATCAATGTTACCCAATTTAATAGATGCTCAATGATCCGACTTAACATTTCCGTGACTAGAGGAGAAATAAAATGTGATATCATTGTATAGTTCAATTATTTGTTTCTTGTTGCCCAAGCGCACATATAACAATAAATAGGTCCAATATTAACATATCAACATAGACATGCATTTCATCGTCTCACTCTATCGAGAGGTAGAAGATATTACTCTTATTATGTAAGAGGAAATTCCATCTAGATCACTCACATTCATGTGCATAGCTCATTTCGTGTCTAATACTACTATCGTTATATAATCATCTTGTTATGGATGACGATTAATAAAATAAAAAACGCAATTCCTCATATAGAAACCGTAATGATGTCACGTTGAAGGAATATTTACCATACTCTCGGTGAATTTTCTTAAAATCTTAAGTGACTAATCGCGCCTTTGAGGTATTCAACTTATCATCGATAACAATTTTCTTCTCCAAAACCCATTTGCACATTATAAATTTGACTTCTTCAAACATATTGGGTTAGTGTACATTGACTCCATCTCTGATTCCATGAACCCTAGTCATTTCTTAGGTCATAAACCAGTGATGACCTATTGGTAGGTTACGTGTTCATATTGGTTCACAGATAATACATCACCCTCCTGAGTCATGAAAAGTCCACAATTTTTAGGTTGCTAATGTGCCTTGTTAGATTTACGTGGGTATAGTGTGCTAATTAAATAATTGATGGTCGAACCACATCTTCATGTGGAACTTGTTCTTACTCCATCACAAGTGGGTTGGTACATTGTGGTATTTGGAACTCTTTGGGTTTTATACTCCTCCCACTAGTTCCTTTAGAGATATACTCATTTTCAAGTAAAACTCCAGTTCATGCAACAAAAACTTTTCCCTAAAAAAAGTTAACGAAATAATATCCATTGGTTTCCTTAGGATACATCACAAAGATACATTTTCCATATTTGGGTCAAAGTTTATCTGAAACTAGACACTTCACATAACCTCACATCTTCGTGAAAGGCATATTTTAGGCTGCCTATCGATCCATACCACATATCGAGTTTTCCAAAGTTAGTTTTCTACTCCCTATCAAAGTTGACCTCTTGAATTACTTAAACTTTTCAAAGGTTTCAAACTTTCATAAACAACAAAAAATCCTCCGGAGGTGATAAGTAAACGTTATGAAGTAACGAAAATAACCTCTGGTAGAACTGTTTAGGACCCCACATGCATTACTGTATTAGGCCTAAAAGATCATTAGCCCTTTAACCTTGACTAGTGGATAATACCGTATTCATCTTCTCCAATAAAACAAAACTAAAAAAATTTATGTGATTCATAATTTAATGAGTCCAAGAGTCAATTATTTGTGGAGCTTGGAGATGTGTTTTTCACCTATATGACCCAAACAACAATGCCAAAGATAAATAGGCTTCAAATCATTTGGGTTGACCCATTTATAGATGGGCATATTGAGATCAAACACATGTATAAAATGGCGGTGATGGTGGAAGTAGTGGGGAAGATGATTATTTTAACGGGTACGAAGATTTTAGGTTTTTTAAGTGAAAAAGAAGAGGCAGGTGTATTAGATAAGTTGGAAGGTGGAGATATGAATTCGATTGCCCAAAAGTGGGTCTAGCATTGAAGCTTCCTTGGACGAGTCTTAGTTGGTAAATGAGTAAGGGTTTTTTTTTACCCCCACACTTTGACCATATTCCCCCACACTTTTACAAAGCGGATTTACCTCCATGGGAGATAAATCTGCTTTGTATTTTTTACAAAGAGGATTTACCGCCATAGGAGATAAATCCACTTTGCATTTTTGCTACGAGGATTTACCTCATGGGAGATAAATCCACTTTGAAAATAACAAAGCGGATTTACCTCCATAGGAGATAAATCCGTTTGTGTCAATTTTGTGGAGGGGTATTTTCGGATTTCACTTTTTTGTGGGGGTATAGGGTGAGAGTACCAAAAAAACCCAATCAATAACTCCTGAAGCCTGGATCTATTGGGCCAATGTTCAATGAAAGACAAAATAAAAGCCTAAAAAGCCTGGAGCTATTTGACCAAAAAACAGCCTAAAAAGTAAATAATCACAAAATAAAAAAAGTTTCGTCAATAATCAATTAAAGTTTCCTGGTGCGAAATTCGATCTTAAACATAAACAGAGATTAGTCTATTGTTGAAAGTGTTCGAATACTTCTTTCTTCAGCACCAAAAATTTCGTTGGAAGATAATCATACCTTAAAAAATGATGAAAATAAAAATATGTTGATTGGTTGCTGTCATTTTTTCTTCCGGATGAAAACCCCCCAGATCTATCACCCTATGGATGAAACCATATGTTGTTTATTGTGCTTAGTTACTATCCATAAACTCACACAAGCAATATCAAAATCCCAGATTCGAACCAAATAACCACATAAAATATCCAGTCAAAGAAGGTCACTTTGCTGCGAATGTATTGATGTATATTTTAAAATTGTATTTTCATTGAAAGAAGACACATTTATATGTAACGTGTATAGGCGATTATGTACATTATGCGATTTCAAGTCTATCGTATACAAATTACATACGATTATGATTGCGGGTATTTAAATGATCGGTGATTATACAAGTAAGAACTCTACTGTATGACTATAAGATCATATGATTGGTCGATTTAAATTATACAACATAACGACGAAGATAATCCAATCGAGCTGAATGCTTGAGCTTCATGAGAGCCTTGACTTCGTGTTTTCGTACCATTTCCCTAGAGATGTTCAAGTTCGAAGCGATTTCTCCCAATGTTCTGTCACCCTTACCGTCAAGTCCAAATCTCTGTCTGATAACCAAGTTCTCCTTCGGCTTCAAGGAATCAAGCTAGAAAACAACAAAATAAATTCTAAGATTAGTTATTAAAACTGATAATGACAATTTGATATTGTTTAATTACATGCATTACTAACAAACTAGTATGACCTAAGCTCATCCAAGAGCTACATGCATTTTCCTATCAAGTCTTCAAACGTTAAGCATTGACATTGTTAAGCTCATCCATAAGAGGCGGTAATAACAACCAAGAGCCCCAAGAGCGTAGCTCTGTTGGTGAGCTAAGGGATACCGAAGAAATACATTCATGAAGTTTGAGGTTCAAACCCTGAAAACTAACATTTCTTTCTCCCCCTAACTGATTAACAACTAACATTTGCTTATTAAAAAAAAAACCAAGCCTTATCCCACAATGTGAAGTCAGCCACATGGATCAAACGACGCCATTATGTTCTATCATAAATCATGTCTATAGTCAAATCATTGGCCTCTAAATCTTTCTTTATAGTTTCGCCTATAGTCTTAGCCTCTACAGCTAATCCATGAGGATTACCTTTAAATATAATTAAATCTAAAGAATTTCCGTTCACCTCTATTGACTGGATCACAATTCACTATTGGCACTGCTTATCAAGGAAGGGCACCAAGTAATACTAATTAAATATTTCTTGTTCACAAACTATGATCATCACACTAATTTAAACATATAGCAACATCAGATACTTCTGATACTTCTTAATCTCATCACACTAATACAATTATGATCATAAGAATAAAATGGAATAGAATGACATATTCATATAGTAATGCAGTATGTATCAAACAAAACCTAAAGAGGTTGAGTTGTTACCACATCATCAAGAGCCAGCCTTAGTAGAGCAGGTTGCCTTCTATTATCACCATCAACACCACCATCATCAACGATCCCATTAATAAACTCTTCTTGTGTAGTTAGATGTCTTGAATGCAGCGAAAGAAGGGGTTTTGACGCCTTCATTACATCACGGTATCTTTCCGGTGATATCTGAACTCTTTTTACTATTTCTTCCTCTGTTGGTGGCCTCTGAAGCTCAACTGTTAACTCAACTCTAGCCTTTCGAATCTCTGCCCTAACCTGCTCAAGAAAGAATAGAAGTTATACAAAGCTGAGACAAGAGCAGAGCCTCACCAACCAACCAAGTACATTTTTTATTTCTTAAGTTTCTAAAAAGCCATATATTCTTTGAATATGAACTTTGGTTAAAAGGAAAAACAAATAAAAACAATAGAAACATTTGCTGCTTAAACCAAAAGATTAATCACATGCCAAGTAAAAATGAGAGTACATACCGACTCAAGTCCAAAGGGAACACGCGAGAAGCTAGAGAGGGTCATGGAACGGGTGATAGAGTGTCTTATCCAGAACAAACTGTAGGTAGATAGCCGAAACTTCCTGTTTGGCTCAAAACGGTCAATTGCGATTATAAGTCCCTTAACTCCTGCCTGACAAAGATCTTGAAACCCTGGGCCATTGGAAAAGTCTGGAAAATATTTGTTGATCACAAACAATACAAGCCGGAGATTGTGCTGCAAAAGATCATATCACCACCATTTCTTAATTAGGAGAGTATACAACCCCTTAAAAGATCATATTTTAAAAAATGGCGAGCCAAGCTGTAAAAGAATTGAATGCATTAAATTACCTTTATGAGCTTGTTCCTTGCAGCTCGACCAGCCTCTATTGCTTTCTTCACTTGAGAAAGGCGCATGTTTGTTGCATTAGCTATTTCATCCTCTGTAGGTTCTCTTGTTAGCTCTTTCTGTAACTCTTCTTTCACTTGAAGTAGTGCCTGAAAATTAACAATTATCGCTTAATATCAGAAATCAAATGAAATTTTGAGTTTTCTCTTAACATCTTTATTAGAGTATTACAGATGTTAGTTAGGAAGTTACAATTTCGTTGTTAGCATGAGTTATATAAGCCTTGTGTTGTACCAATTGATGTAAACATAATTCTAATCATCAATATAATTTCAACTTTTCTCTTCTCTTCTCTCCTTTCTCGTTCATGACATGGCTTCTATCAAAAATTGTAACAATCTTAAACCACTATATATTAGAAAATTTCTCCCCTCAGTATCGAAAGCCTTAAATCTATTGATCATCTAGCCACTAGGAATGTACTAATTGTAAAGAATTTAGATCTATGGCTAAGGATGAAATTAAAGTAATTAGCCTCTCGCCTTGAAAGGTTGCATCAACTTGAATAAAAATGCATGTTCTGAAGCAGGAAGAACAGGAGGTATTTTCATTTTTTTCCAATCCAAACTGACAAGATCAGTTGGTACCGAATATTCCCTAACAAGTTCATCCACCTTCTCAACTCTATTCTTAACATTTCTCTTTTTGCGAATTGGAATGACATCTTCCTCACTTTTGTTCTTCTTTAACGTGATCCTCTCACCAAGATTCATTCGTTTGGCTTTCATTTTCGTGTTTCGAACCACCCTATCATTGTTCAACTCCTCTTCGCCTTCATCACCAATCTTCTTCCTCCTTCGAGATACTCTTTTTATCTTACTATCAATATATTCTTCAATACATATATCAGAAGCTGGGCTGAGTTTGTATATATTTTCAAGTATTGCAGCAGCTTCATTGTAATCCACATCCATAGAAGATGGAGAAGTTTCCTCAGTAAATAAAGCTCTTACTCTCTTAGGTAGTTGTTTCGTTTTCACTATCCTTTTCTTTTTCGATTTGGCTGTTTCAACTTGCATTGGTATTTTCTCTTGAGTTGCAACCAAAGCTGCGTCATTTTGTTTATCTCCTTTAAATGCTACAGTTAAAGGTCTCTTTAGTGCAGGATGGTGAGTTGTAAACTTTGAATTCAATCCGAGTGGTGTTCGAGCAGCTGAGCTAGAAACAGTCACCACTCCCATATATACCAGATTGCCTTATCAGTGTTTATAACGAAATTCGAATGACAGATTCTCAAAGCCAAGATTCTGCAATAGAACAATTTCATAGGGTTACTATAATGACACAAGTGCATAACTAAGAGCTTCATTGAATTATCTACCAGTAAGCACAATCTCTTGATTAAGCATTCAGTTTAGCTTCAATATTAATACCAAAACAATAATCTATGTACAACAAGTAAATATATTGTTTTACTAGCAACAAATACCATTGATGCATCAGTAAGCAGTTTCAAACCCTGATTTATTCTATCGTTGAATTCATTCTAAAAAATTGTTAATTACAAAACACAGATTGAAAATAAAAATTTTACACTCCATTCCCTTTCCTACCACAAAACCTCCATCAAAAAATATACATACTAAACCGCATTGATTAAACAGTGATTGGTTATAGTCATTGGTAGCCCCTAAACAATGCACATTAGAAGGAAAAAACACTCTGTAAATAAAGGGGGAAATTAAAGAAACAACTCAATTCAACAGTTGTTAAACTTTTACTTCATATTATTAATTCTACACTACACATAACATCAAAGGAATTGAATTTGGAAAACATCGACACTCGTCCACCAAAATCACACAACAAGTAAACTATCAAATTGGAAATTTTTGCTGCGACGTGATATAATGAAACATAAGTTATGGAATCAAATGATCAACTGAAAAAACAGTGAAGAAGGGAAAATTGTAAGTACCTTTGATCTATAAGATTCGATGAATTCACGCAGAGAATCTATTAGAGAAAGAGAGAGAGAGAGAGAGAGAGAGAGAAGGTACATGAATTGAGGTTGTGGTATTTAACGCAAAATACGAAAATTACGGTAACCACAATTTTGTCTCTGAAAAATCAACGACCAGGAACTAATGTGCATGAGATCTGCGGTGGATGATGGAAACACGTAAGGTGCGATTTTGGAACACAAGTGCTGACGTAGCTGGGTTAGAAAAAGGATAGTGCTGGGGAAGTAACCTCGTGGCGCTTTTGGAGTGGAAGAGATGATATTTTGGTAAGAAATTGTGGATCCTATCATTGACACGTAGCTGGTTGAAAACATTTTGCTACTTTTGTAAGACCTCATGCTCACCCATTGTTATTAGAGGTTGTCTATCAATTACGTAGCTCATTTCCAACCATGATCCGTTCTAGTTGCTTGCTACCATCCCTTCGAGTGCCCCCTTGTATCAACAATTTCAAAGATGTCGGTTCTCAAGTTTTTTTGTTTGGACAATTGTTGGCTACTCGTAGAGTGTTTCAACGCTTGTAATGAAATTGAAGGTGTGCAGAGTATTTATTTGTCATTTCATCTAAAGTGACTAAAACGATAAACATGTGCGACCTTTTTAAAGCACAAGTCTTGCTATTTGTTTGCATATAAAAAAAGAGGGGGGGGGGGGGGGGGGGGGGGGGGGGGGGGGTGTGCAACCCTTAAGGATATAACATTACTAAGGGAGACCTCCCAAGATACATGAACAAAGTATCCCTAATACAAGAGTGGAACAAATTATGTATAATACAAAGAGAGTCCTAGACGTTCTATGTTACAGGGTATCGGTCTCTCCTGTCTGCTCTATGTCGGCCACCCAATATACAATAAGAAGCTACCAATAACCTGAAACCAAACACAACATACAAATTCAGAATGTTATCAAAGTGTAGTGCTTTAGCACCAGCTGCAACATTGTGATGTAAAACAGAAAATACAAAATAACCGTAAATAAAAGAGAGGGTGGAGAGGGTTAACGCTGTGATATGTTAACCAAGTTAAGAGATTGATCTCCCACTTTGGGGGACATGATTTGAGCCGAATCTTCACTATCTTGATCAAGAGTTACAACTACTAGGTACATTCAAAGCATATATCCTAATGTTATCTATGAACCCAACCACCCAAAGTGTTTCCCACTCTCTAATCACCGTTTCTTCTCTCACAAGTGTTTCCCACTCTGGGGGACATGATTTGAGCTGAATCTTCACTATCTTGATCAAGAGTTACAACTACTAGGTACATTCAAAGCATATCCTAATGTTATCTATGAACCCAACCACCCACAATGTTACCCACTCTATTTGACACCTAACTTTCTTTATCTCTAGTACAAAGTGTCGAGAGATCGAAAGAGAAAAAGTAAAACATGCATGAAATCTTGTTATGTTCTCCTGACAATTCTTTACTCCAGGTCTTATTTATAAGAAAATAATAATAATTTTAGGTTTCATTGAATAATTAATGTATTTGGTCAAAAAAATATCAGTTATTCAAAAAATCTAAAAATGCATTTTTTTTTATAAATAGGAGAGAGGAGTACCACTTAAATAAAAACTAAGTTAATTGAAAAAAAAAACAATACTCTATCCGTTCCAATATTTTGATACTTTGGACTCGTTACAATCAAATTAAGATACCATATTAATTTATTTGTCTTAGGGTGAGTCTCTAAAAACTCAAAAAAAAATTAAAGGTATATTTGAAAAAATTAATGAATTATACATTGTGCTTTTAAAAATATCATTATTTTTAAAATAAAAATAAAAAACTAAAAGTACGAGAGCTTTAGAACTGAGTAATAATTAATACCAGAACTCTCCCCATAAGTATCATATTATATCTGGTCAAAGTTAAGGAGTAGTACATACTGTATTAATCTAGGCGTTCCCCACGATCCAAAATTCCAATGACTATCAGTTTTTGTTGCTTCCTAGCTCCTACTGATAAAGTTCATGGAAAATTCCAAAAAAGGGGAAGAAAACTAACCTACGTTTTGTAACTTAATCCTTCTTCTTACTTTTGACGACAGAAATTGTGTCTGTCTCCATTCTCCACTCTTCGCAATAAATCATATTGAATTGGTCTTATTCTAGATGACTTTTTGGTTACGAATCTTTATTCATATATTTGAATCTTTCAAAGGGAATGATGGTGAAACCTTTTTTTTTTGTTTTCCAAAAAGGATGGTGAAAATTTATTTGGGGTATTTGACTAATTTTAAGTAGAATTTCTTTTTATAAGAAAGATGATCAACAAGGAGTACTAGGATTTTTAATAGAGTTTCTTTTTTAAGCCATAATAATATTTTTGCTTTTCATAAATGATTATTTTGTTTTTGAGTCAAACTATAGAAACATTTTTATTGCTGGAATATATCTATATATTCTCATTGCTTTAATACTCTCTTACTCTTTTTACAATTTTAGAGAACTAAAACTACGTACTAATTATCTTTGTCACAATGTAAAAATTTTATTGTATAAATAAAGTATATTTCATAAAATGCAAAAAAAACATAATTTGTACGAATATACAGATGTCTCTCTCTACTTAATATGTAGTAGAAAAATCATATTTTACATTACATAGGGTTGGTTTGGATTGACTTATTTACACTTATCTACTTGCATAAACACTTGTGAGATTGTTTGGGAGAGCTTATAAGAACAACTTATTACAAGTTCATAAGTTGTTTTCAGTAATTTCTCTAAGCTTCTCAGGATAACTTATGAAAATAGGTTATAGCTTATCAAAAAATAGTTTAACATCAATCTATCTTTTATTATAGACATAATTTATGCATAAGCTCTTATATGGTAAGGGCTTATGCCATAAGCGCTTAAATAAGATGTTTATCCGAACGAAGCCATTGTAATCCTAAAGTGATTTGTGTGAGTATGTAAAACTACGTTTTTTTTGATAAGTCATGGAAAACTATGTAATGCACATACTTGTACTACTATTTAGATTTATAAATAGGACTTGAGGGAATATTATTCATGCACTTAATTAATCATGTATAGGAAGCAAATTCATTTTAAAGTATCTAATTAAACTACTAAACGAAAGGAAATACATAGAATGTATAGATGAAAAACGAAATATTGCTTATATGTGCATTACATTTTAAATCTAGAAGACCTTGAAGCAAAAGCTGTAGTAGCACGAGAAGTGTGAACTCAAGATAGGGGCAGCTGATACATGTATCATGTATGTGACCATGAAATCGTGGGAGTATCCAGTTCCACATATCAATAATTAATGAAGCGCTATTAAAAAAAATAAGAGTAAGACTAAGAGTAAACACATTAACATTAATTAACACACATAAAAGAAGAGGCGTAATTGCAAGGGAAGAAAAAACGTGCATGAGTAAACGAAAATAAAGAAAGATGAATTTGAGTTGTTTTGGGAGAATATTATCACGTTGGCACCCCCACAGTTCACGGAAGTAGCAGTGTCTCTTGTATTTCTTGTTTAGCATTTCAATAAATGTTACATGTCTGAGTAATACTAGTAAGATTAAGATAATGAGTTTATGAGTTGATAAACTTCATTCACTCGCCACGTAGCTCAAAAGTGACGGTAGCATAAATGGAAGACTAGCGTCACAACCTCGTCAATTGAATAACGACGCGGAACAAGCTTTGAAAATTCCTAGTCTTGTCTTTACGACTTTACCCTTCATTTCATTCTGACTTCCTTCCTTCTTCACATTATTTTATCTTTTCCACCATTTTTTTTACTTGCTTCTAAGATCTACTAATAATTAACGAAGGAATAACGTGTTTGAGGAAGAAAGAGGGTCAATGAGAAGTAAAGCTCTTCCGCGGGGAGAATTGGTCAGCAATTGTATCTCTCCAATCCTTACTCAACATTTCAGCTTCCTATGACCAAAGACTAGTCTCTCTCTCTCTCTCTCTTCATCGCCCACTTTTCTCAGTCAAACTTTCCTTTTTCTACTTCCTTTCTTTTCCCACTCTTTTTTCTTCATTCAAAAGACACCCCCCCTTATATCCATCCCCATACCCATGCTATAACCTTCATTCCCAATCTTGGTGTTTCTGTAATATACAATATATGTTATATTATAACCCTTAATAATTCCCTAGCCAGCTACAATTAATATTAGATGGAGAACATGGGAGATTCAAATTCAAAGAAGGTGGTACAAGAGCTACTACAAGGTTTGGAGTTGGCTAAGCAACTCCAAATCTATTTCCAAATACCTTCTTCTTCCAAAGAAACTCACGATCTATTGATCCAGAGGATCATATCCACATTTGAAAAAGCACTTGAAATGCTAAACTGGAAAGGGCCCTCTGGCTCTGGCTCTGGCTCAGGTTCACCACCTTTGAGTGGTAGTCCCCGCAGTGAAGACTCTGACAGAGATTTGCAGGAGAAAGACCTCCATAATAGAAAGAGAAACACGGTGGCAAGATGGACAAAACAGATTAGAGTTACGCCGGGAGTGGGAGTTGAAGGACCTCTTGATGATGGATATAGTTGGAGAAAATATGGCCAGAAAGACATTCTTGGTGCCACCTATCCAAGGTATATATTCCTCTACTTTATGTTTGGGAGGGGGTTTTGCGAGGGGAAGGGAGGGGAGGGCTTGAAAAAGATTTGTCTATATTTTAATATGTGTTTGAGATTTTAAAAAATTAAAAGAACAAGTTGATAGATATCAATATAACCTTTTTAATCACATTTGATTTATGTTTAGAGACATTTTATAGCTTCCTCAATTTAGAATTGAAAAATACGCCCTCCCCTCCATTCCCCTCCCAAAACCCCCTCCCAAACATACCCTAACACTTCTGATTGAACACACGTTCGACATGTATATCGTATCGTGTTGGATACCGACACATATCAGACATTCACACTAACACCGGTATCTCAATCACTTGTATTCTTCACATTAAAATTGATGTGAGTGTGTTCGTGTCCGTATCATGTCCGGTGTACTTGTGTCTATGTCAGTGCTACGTACCTATTGATTCATTGGAAATAAATGAATATATATATATATATATATACATATATATATATATATATATATATATATATATATATATACTTTTGCAGGGGATATTACAGATGCACACACAGAAACGTTCAAGGGTGTTTGGCCACTAAGCAAGTGCAGAGATCGGATGAAGACCCAACTGTCTTTGAAATCACTTACCGAGGAAAGCACACATGTATAGCTGCCTCCAATGTCGTGCCTCAACTTGAAAACACAGATCCTCTGCAGCAGCAGCTGAATAATGTTCTGCAAAGCCTCCAGCAGAAACCAAACGAATTACTCATGAACCTGCGGGAAAGCCTCAGAATCCAAACAGAGAATCTAGATTTATCTAACCAATCATTTCCTCCTGCTGCTGCTGAACCATTCTATTTCCCTTCAACTTCTGAAGTGAACCATGTTTGTCCATCCCCTCTACAGCAGCAGCAGCTTCAACCAAGTTTTGCTGAAAACATCAATTCTGCTTCTTATAATATGTCTCCTGCCACTTCAGGAATAAGCAACTTCTCAGTGTCTCCAGCGAGTTATGGATCTCAGATCAGTGATATCATTCCACCAGCTGCTTCATCTGCAAATTCACCAACTGTTGGTTTAGAGATTCCATTTGATCACTTTGAATTTGATGCCCACAACTTCACATTTGATAACACTCGATTCTTCTCCTGAGCACACAGATAGTACTGTAAGCTGCATTAATGAAAGCCAAAATTCAATAATTTAATAAAAATTAGTATAGAATTAATAGGAAAAACATCGGCAAATGCTGTATAGGCTGGTTTATCCTAGGATTGTGCTGTTCTAAGCAATATAGGTAGGTTACTTGTCCTTCCTTTTCTCATTTTTGGACTTTGAATAGTAGTTTAACTTTTAACTTACGGAAAAATATAGTGCTTTCACAATGCAAAGTAGGCAATGAAATGGTTCATTTTAGTCGAGTTTGGGAGGAAATGGAAGAAAAAAAAATGATAATCCATTGTATTAGTTTCCAATTACATATATCCAATAAATATCCCGGTTTCCTGAAGAACAAAGCTGCTTCAGATATTGTGTTTTGAGTAAGGTATTTGTGTTTGTGTGGACAGAAAGAAACAATGGGAGGGAGGGCCTAGAGATTTATGATGCCCACAAATACAGTTGCGTATATATTGTATGAATATTCTTCATCAAACTTTTTCTTTTGCCTGCTTAGATATGAAATGGTAAATAAACACTACGTAGAACTCAACCCGAGTTCGAACTCAGGAGCTAACGTCTCCACATTGCTAAAATTGTCAAGGCAATCAAAAGTTGAGCCGGGACTATTCTTCAGCAAATTTGAAACTACTTCCTACATACTAAATTTATTCAATTAAGGTTCCCTCAAAAATTACAGGGAAATTTTATGGGATAAATATTCATGAAGAGCAACTTTTGTTTTTTCTTTTTAAGTAAAAATTGATTTAGCCTATAAAAATGATTCAAGTTTGAAATTAGAATTTGTAGTTTTTCTTTTTTTACAAAAGTGATTTTTAGTCTTAAATTTATTGTTCAGCTCATTTTGATGTGAATTCACTCAAATTGAAATCACTTTAAATTCAACTCAATTTCCTTCAAAATCAATTATCCAAAATCAATTTCTTCGAAATCTATTTGTATCATCGCATAGCTAAGCACACATTGAGTATTTATAAAAAAAAAAAAGCACACATTGAGTATATATGACATTTTCACTTCCACCAAATTGTGATTTTCTAAATTTCTTTCCTTGAATATATATACATTAGTTTTGAGGTGTTTGGACTTTGGATCCTCTCCTCCCATTTTTCTTCTCCATCACAAAATACAAGGTTAGAGAAGATAAAAAATAATTAAAAAATTATAAACAATGATGAGGGATAATGAAATTAAGAGAGATAGAGAGGATCGAGTGATTAGATGTAGGAGAGTGGGAAGGAGAATATCCAAATCCAGATTTGACTCAAAGATTACAATAATAGTGTTTTTTTTCCACTATGTTATGAAGATAATTTTATTCGAGGCACACACATTAAATGTAAGTACCTCTCCCAATGGATATAATCATGTGCAAAGCACAAACACTAATTGAACACCACTCACATAAATTTTCATTTCTAATACAGAAAAACAAAATAAACAAAAATTTAATGATTATACATAAATACATGTATAAAATATGGGTATACCGAAATTCCTTCTCGAACGTTTCTTTTTGGAATTCTTTCCTGTTGACCATTAGTTTTTTTAGTCCTTAATTTTTAGGTCGGGTAGTTTTTTAGTTTTCAACAAGTTGTATGAAATGGCTGTCCAAAAAAGTTGTATGAAATGGCACTTGTTTAATAGACTTTATTAGTCTACAAAAGTCGCTTTAAAAGGAATTTATTTTTTTATTTTAAGAAACAAAATCTCATTTAGACAATGAGGACCTCAAATAAATAATGGGTAGTCTTTTTTATACCCCACACTTAGCCACCATACTCCCACAATTTAATTTTATTCCAATTTTATTTTATTTTAATAGGTAAATCAGACTTACATTTTTTTTTAAAACCGCATTTATTTATTAAAATGACAAATTCGTTTTGTTAAAAATATTGAGGAACAATTTTATCATTTTAATAGATAAATTCGGTTTTGTATTTTTTTAAACCGGATTTATCTATTAAAATGATAAATTTGTTCCTCAATATTTTTAACAAAACGGATTTATCATTTTAATAGATAAATCCGGTTTGTATTTTTTAAAACTGGATTTAGTTATTAAATAATAACTCTGTTTTGTATTGAAACATAAATTTATTTTTTTTTAATTTTTTAACGGTCAAAATTTTATCGGCCAAGATCCCACTGACAATCTGCACTAGTAAACAGTTAATGTTTTCCCTACCACCATACTCCGAAATGAGCACTTATTCAACCCAGTTCTCAACTGACAGATTGGTTATTAGATGCATTCAAAAACATCATGTAAAAGGGTGAGGAGAACAACAACTAAAAATTAAAAAAATATTATAAAAACACCAGTAAAAATCTGTTAAAGAATCAAAAATAATCTAAAAGTTATAAAAACACTACTAAAAATCTAATAAAATCAAAAGAAGGTTTTGCAAAAAAAAAAATAGATTTTTTGGAGATTATAAAAAATAGTTAACAATGAAATTTGAGATTTTGAGTCCCGTATCTTCTAATGGGAGTAATGATCCCTAATTTTTCTGGATTTTCAAGATGTGGTTTCGGGACAATCAAAGTAGGTTGCCCGAAAACCGATTTTTTTGCCTAGGTTACCTAGCTGGCATACAACATCGTCACGTGCAACGAATATCTACACACTGAACAAAACCAAAAGATAACCACTGTTTTATTTTGAAAAACTGATTTATCTATTTAATAGTTAAATCCGGTTTTGAAAGTTGCCAACCAGATTTATCTATAAATCCGTTTTTCATTTTTTAATACTACATATTTATCCTAAAAATAGATAAATCCATTTTGCATTTTTTAAGAGGTAAATTGGAGATAAATGATTTTTGCGGGGCTATAAAACACATGTATAGTTTTTGGAACATTAGATGAACCGATTCATCCATTCGCCTAATGGTAAAGGCGGAGCTAGCTGTTGACTCTGAATGTCTGCGGTTTGATTCTAGCGACTCGGGATTCGAACCCAGTTTCTCTTTAGAAATAAAAAGGTGTACAAGCATTACACCACAACTAACCTTTTTTAGGATTATCGAAATGCGTAATAAATTTATTTCTGATTATTTGGCCCCTACAAAATTTCCCAACAAGCTCCACCATTGTTGGTTTCATGTGTTTGGAATTTTTTGTGATTAAATAATTCATGACTAACAAAACACACATTTGGAGACCAAACTAACTAACAATACATAGATTTTAGGACTAAACCGATCAAAGAAAGGCACATTTGAGTAAATATTTGTAATTTTGATACATAAATGGACTATAACGACAATGTGTCTCACATTTTTAGAGACTAAAATAATTGTTTACTCAATATTTATAGATGAAACTTTGACCATAAGTTTATTTCTAAAGAGTACTGAAACTTCTTTTATTGAAAAATCCCCCCACCTGAACCCCGAATATACTAATTAAGACCCATGCCCCTCCTTCTTCGTCTCCCTAATAAGAAAATGATTGCGTTGCTTATCCCTTCCCTCTCAATAATATTTTTTTGAACATTAGTTGAAGGACCACTTCAACATATGGTATTGTTTTCTGGTTCTCTTTCGAGGTCCGTTCTTGTTGGAGAGATATATATTGTACACAAGTTTTTGTGTTCCTAACTACACATCTTATATATACATAATTATACATAATATTATGCTGTTCAAAAAAGGACTACTTGAAGGACAAATTGAACACTTAACCCAAATTTAACCATGCAAAATTTGCTGTATATTTAAACAAGAGTGTATGAGCTTGTAAACTAGAAATATATAAAATTAAACTGGAGGTCAATTACAAAAGAGTGACTCTATACTAGCTAACTAGCTAATTTTGTTGTGAACAATTACACTAACAACAATTGCTGTAGTTAAAAGAAAGAAAGTGAGAAATGCTTGTAATTAAATGGCTTTTCCTACGTTCCCTTACTTACCAGTACAGCGCTACGTACAAACACGACACATTAATTAATCAATAACAAATGCACATTGATATTTCTAAGTAAAAGGACTTTGGACAAGCATAATAATCCATTTTTAGCAGAATGTTTGCTGGATTTGTTGAGCAAGGTCTTCAGCACTGAGTTGGCATTCAATTCCAATCTATACACACAAAATTATTATACAAAAAATTAGTGAACCAAAATTGAACACGTAAGCAGCATAGATATGCCCAATCATAAGCTAGCTTCATTGAAATAACTAACAATATAAATTGAAACCACACAGTAATATTTATATATACTGTCTTTTCAGCAAATGAGGACAAATGTCTGTAAAGAGCCATGAATATGATGCATGTATCTTGGTCTAATTGGCAGGTGCAGTAAAAACATACAGTCAGTACTTTCACAAGTGCATATTGGTTTTTTTTACATAATCGCAAGCAATAAAGAACTGCACTACGTACTACTAGCATAAAACAAAAATCACTGTTATTACTTCATTTATTGTCATAATTATCCTTGTATAAGTACACTTTGTAGACAATGCTACTGTAAATTTATTGAGATGGAGTGGTGGTATTAAAAACAAATTTCAAATCCAAACAGTCTTCATGTTATACATACTGTATAAACTAAGTCATTAATACAAAAATGCAAAGAAAGAAGAGTATATGCAATCAAGACTAACAGAAATAAAAAGTAACCCTTGATTAATGTGATTGATTTAATTTAAAGTATACCATAATACAGTTTTAGTTAGTTTTAAACATAAGTCTTTACTTTCTCATCACTTCACATGCAAACTCATTTATGAGCTTCTTCAACCTTTATACCTCCATGCTTTTATTGAAAAGACCCTTTACACTATCCATAAGGCCAAACTACTCTGCCAAATACCAAAATTGTTAGGTCGTATAGCATGTTCTGGCTTCAAACCCAAGACCTCTCAGTTATTTGTGTGAATTTTTAGGGACACTATCCACTTCTTCCACCGACATAAAAAACCTTTACGTTTATGTGTTTAATAAAAGAAACTCCAGAAATTATAAGTTTTCTCACATCTTTTTGAGAGAGAGAGAGTTTTTAGTTAGGATATTATGTTTTTACTGAAGAGTAAAATAAAAAAGAAAATAGAAAAGGAAAAAGGTACAGGTAATTTCAAATATAGAGTTCTTAGTAAATGCTAGAATTAGCAAAAATGAAACAAACACATTAATTAAAACTGAAGGAAGTAGAGAGAGAAATGATAAGATTAAGCATGCAGTGCATTTTTATATTATATTAAAAAAATACCTTGATAGTGAAGGAGTTGAGCATGGTATCATCAGCAATACTACTACTAATGTTAACATGAAGTATCTCAAGCGCAAGATCTTCAAGTGCTGATATGATCTTCAAAGCTTGCCCAGGTATTCTTTGAGAAACAGTTTTCAAAAGAACATGAGGGCCAGAAAACTTAACCTCCACGTCAGCAACATGAGATTTGGAATTAGCAACAAGCTCATTGATATTATCATTGATGGAGGAAGTGGAAGAAGTGGGAGATGGGTCAAGAGAGTTAGACAGTATGGTATTTGAAATGTTATTGTAGCTATGTTGCTGGACTTGTAACTGTAACCTTGGCTTGTAAGGGCTACCTGGTTGTGGAGTCCTTGGACTAATTGGTAAGTTTAGTCTAGGGCTTAATGGTGGTTTTCTAGGACTAAGTGCTGAAGGTCTTGGACTTGAAACTACCCTTGGGCTTAGTACTTCACTGTATACTTTCCTTTGTTTTTTGGCCTCTAGTGCTTGAAGTAGCTGCTGTAGCTCGCTTATGTAATCAACCACACCTCCAATTATTGAAGCTTGATCTCCCTAGTTCATTAACCATACCGGACCAATTAAAAGAAGTTCATAAAAAGTACAAGTGCTTATAAAATTTATTAATTTTATAATATTAGAAGTTGCAACTTATAAATTTCCTTGTTGAAAAAAACCCAATTTGATATCTACTAGTTTTTTGTCAACTTAGACATAAACGACAAATAAATACCACGCGCGCATATACATACTATCATTGCTCACACCAGAGTTCAAATCCGGGAATCTGCATCTCCATGTGGCAAAAATACATGGTGCAATTAAAAAAGACAAAACTTAGGTGTGATCTCATATATCTAGTTGGTGTTGTTTTTCAATTGCAACATGACTCATGGATTAATTTTTAAAAAAATAACCAGAAGATAATGAATAATATTAATAACAAATCCATTTGTCGTGGTGTGATTAGAAAACAACACCAACCATACTATGGAACCACACTTAAGTTTTTTCTAAAAAATAATCAAAAGTAGTGAAAACAAGGTTTTAGAAAAGTCTTTGGGACACATTATCTTTATTTTTGATGTTTCAGCAATTGCGATTAAGGTTGCACTAATCGTGTTTGACCGTTATTCTCTGTAATATCAAGAATCGCGACTCAACTTCTATTGTGTCTTAAGAGTTAAAACCTTAACTCAAAGTAAGTTGTATTAACAAAAGACACACTCAAGGTTTGAAGTATCAAGTTGAGATACCCTTTTACTCCATTATAAATACAACTTTTACTTATGAAACAAATGGAATTGTTGAGATATGTAACTACAAAAATTAAGAAGCATGCAAAGTGTATAGGTATTAATTGAAGTTACTTACTCTTTTGACATAAAAGCAAGGCATAAGGGACCTTAAGACAGACAAGTGCTCATTCATTTGTTTTCTCCTGTTGCGCTCAACAGTAATGTGAGAAATCCTTTGTTGTCCATCAGGGTTACCGGGATCCTCCGACGAAGTTGGTGTAACCTTCTGTCGCTTACTTTTGGGAGAAGCTGTTTCAAGCTCAGTTTCAGAATCATTTGGAGCACTTGAAGATGTTGACTTTTGAGACACCAATCTGGAGGTGGAAGTGGTAATATCATCGTTCTCTTTTGGAGTGGAAACAACGTTAAGAGGCTCATTAATGAGTGGAAAATCAGTGAAGTCTTCTAGACTTTCCAAAATAGCAAAGAGATCATCATCTGTAGCAGAAACAAAGTTGTTGTTTCCAAATTCTCTGTCTTCGAAAATATCAGATAAGCTGTCATCCATCGTAGGATATGTTATGTTTTGTTTGTTTCTTGTACTTCTACTCCGGGAAATCTGCAAAAGAAAAAGTGGGGGGTGAGAAAAGGAAATGAAGGAGTTAGTTAGCTAGCAATAGCATGCATTGGAAATGGGGTTGTTTGTTGTTGTGAAGATCAAGAAAAATGATGATGAATGTGATAGAGACTAAACGATATGGCCATAAACTGTTACTGACTTTGTGGTCTCTTTTGAAAAGATGGGTTTACTTTTTAAACCGTTAGATTGATTAGATGCCAATTGCCAAGGGATCTCACAGCCTGCAACCCGAAACCAGTTTGCAGAACAGACTGCAAACAAAGTAATCAAAACTGAGAGAGAAATGTTGGAGAGAGAGATGTAGAATGAGGTTAGAGAAGGGTTTTATAACTTTTATATAGTGATATAGTAGCAGTGCTAAAGGAGTAATATAATGGATGCTACCGTTGGTGGGTTAATAATTATATACTATATAGATGAAACTCATATTTTGAGGTAGTTATTTTGCACCTAAGTAGCAGCACTGCAAGTGGAGGTTATATGAATAAAAATGGCAAATACTTATCCAATCAGAGTTTTGTTTTTTGTAATTAGGAACAGATGAGAGGGGAGAGGAAGTCAAGAAACATTGACGCTAGTGGAAAAATGACTTTAGGAAGCATCATTTAGCATCGGTTGTTTGAACAGTCGATGCTAAATGTAGGTGCGGTGGCAATTTTGCAATTAACAGGAAGTTTTCAATTTTCGCGCCTATATTTAGCATCGGTTGTATAAACAATCGATGCTAAATGTGTATGTCTAACACATTTAACATCAGTTGTATAAACAACAAATGCTACATGTCCCTTTTATTTCTAAAATGACGCGTTCTTCCTCTCGTTCTCTCAGTCTGTGAAATTCTTCCTCTCGTTCTCTCACATTCACTCTCGTTCTTCCTCTCTTTCTAAAATCCAGCATCGTCACTCTGGTTCTCTCTCACTCGTCACTCTCGTTCTCTCACTCCTCCTCGTCGCCGTCCTCGTTGTCCTTGCCGTCACTATTCGCCTCTCTCCGGTTTGATTAATTGCTTTTATAATCAAATTCTGAAACCCTATTTGTTCTTCAAATTTTCTGATTCGTCCTCTCTCTCAGGTTTAATTCGTCGTTCTGAAGCTCTCTTTGCGTGAATCTCTCATACGCGGTGGCAGATTCTCTCTCAAGTTCCTTCGTCGTTGATTACAAAGGCTCATGAAGCTCTCAGATGCAAAGTCCCTGTGTAACGAGACTTTGGCACTCTCTACAGATTAATCGAAGGTAGAGCTTCAATAACCCTCTGTTAATTTCTTCTAATTTGTTGATATCAGATGAACCCTAATAATATTGAGTGTTGGATTACAGGTTCTGAAACCCCATAATAGGGACGATGAGTGTAAAGGCGCTGGTGGGGAATTTGACGGAGAGGCTAAGAAGGAAGGTTGTGGTGGTTCCTGCTAAGAAGGAGAAGGGGAAGGAGAATGAGAATGATGGTGGTGTTGCTGGTGAAGAGAAAAAGAAACAGAAGGGTGGTGAGGGTGGAGGAGGAGGAGAGAATCAGAAGGGTGGTGAGGAAGGAAAAGTGAAATTTGATCAACAGAATAAGATGGAGGTACAGCCACAACTTGCTGCTAATGGATATGGTTATGGGTATGGTTATTATGGGTATGAACCGGTTTACATTCAACAAAACCCTTCTAAGTGGACCACTATTTGAACCAGATTGACTAACACTAACAACTTCACTAGTTGCTTCTGCTACACCTTCACTACAAGCAGCAAAAGCTGACTTTTGTTTCAGCCTCATCGGCTCATCGTTCTATTTGCTACAAATTATCACAACATTCATGTTTAGACTAGTTTTTCTTCCTTTGTTCCTACTAGATTTTTTGTACGTTCCTTTCCTGTTTCCTTTCCTTCTTTCTCAGTAGTACAGTTTATTTTGCTTTGCTTTCCTTTTGATTGTGCATGTTCTCTAATTCTGTATATCTGTAGCTTTATTTTGCTTTCCATGTTTGGGTGACTATTTGTTATTCTTTGCCTAATTCTTTTGATAAATTTTCCAATGGTATCAAGCACTAGGAGAATATCAAAGGAGTGAACAAGTTGACTGCTATAGGAAAGGCTAGTCCCATTGTGAAGAGAATTGTAGTTGGAAATCCAATCAGAAATTTTGTTCAAGGAATTGAGTTTGCGTAAAAGCTGGGAAAGGAAAATGGAAGTCAAGAATAAAGAGACATCCGAAATTAAGAGAGGGCAAGTGTGATCCTTAGGTTTTAAATTGTAGCACAGTAAGTTTGATTGACTCTTTATTATTTTAAAGCCTTTGAATACCAGTAGATCACACACGAAGACACTATCTGATCTTGATGCATTATTCATTAAATTTTCTGGCTTATGGAATCCTACTGTGCAAACAGGAAGTTCTGTGTTTGTTTTGTTTATTAATATTTTATAATTATTCTTTTACATTTTGACAGGAAGTAATGAAACACATAGATGCAGCACAATTGGCACATAAGGCTATGCAAGAGGTTGCTACTGAGAGTTTGCAGCAATGTCTAAGGTATGAAGCACAGAGAGGCAGCACAGATGGCAGTAACTGAGCTATGCCACTGATTTCTACCGCTTGGTTCGGTTTCTTGTCAAGATTTGTCATTATATCAACATATAGTAGGCAAGGAAGTAATTGTAGGATAATACATTTATGTAAAACTTTAGAGCTTCTCAGAGTTTTGTTTGTATTTTTTCCCCCAATTTATTGTGTTCTCTAAATGCAAGATATTAAGTTTAATGGAATTTGAAGTATTTTTATATATTTATGATGTGTTGATGATTGGAATGATATCTGTATATAACAGGTTCTTATAAATTAGTTGACTGATATGGATTAAAAATAAAATAAAAAAAAAATTAGACATTTAGCATCGGTTATTATATACAACCGATGCTAAATGTACTTGTAAGAGACATTTAGCATCGGGTATTCTATACAATCGATGCTAAATGTACTAGTAAGAGACATTTAGCATCGGATATTCTATACACCCGATGCTAAATGTACTAGTAAGAGATATTTAGCATCGGGTAATCGATGCTAAATGTCCCACTTTTAGCATCTGGGGATTTAGCATCGTCGGATAACCGATGCTAAATATCCAAAATAACCGATGCTAAATGTCTTTTCTGCACTAGTGTGAGCAGCATCCACATTAAAATTGTCACTCATAAATACATCTGCTACTGTTCATTAATATTTAACCGATATTTTTTAACTTTTTTTTTTTTGGGGTAAAATATTTAAACTTGAATTGATGTCCTTTAAAGTCTCGGATAACTTCTAGCATTGAAGTACAAGATTTTGCAGATATAGTATAATTCATAAATATTTCAACTTAATATATATTATAGAGTATTTTGATACAAAAAGTTGCATTAATAATTGTATTGTTTGTATGATTATGATATTAGTAGAGGAAAATCAAATGACATTTGACAAAAGGAAGAACAAAGAAACCATATTGTTCAAAGAAGATTCTGAAAAAGTATATCCCTGCGTGACTTGTGGTCGTTAAGTAAGCTCTCGAGTTACGTAGCATATAAACTATCTTTTTGGTAAACTCATACAAATTTAAGGGAACTCTGATAAAATTGGCCCACTCTCGATTTTACTAGAGTTAACGAGTTTATAATTTTACATTGATCTGACCTTCAAAAGTAAATAATCAATCAATAAAGTTGGCTACTCGGATTGAATTGAGTGGCGAAGCTTGACTACAAAGTTTAGGTAGACTGCTAATTTTAGTTTTAATTTTAATCAAAAACTAAAAGTGTGATCAATATGGGAGCTTTTGTGGCTAGTTGGTTTTTTTCAAAACATTACATTCGCTCCATTCACAAAAACAAGGCCCAAAGGCAACAACTTGGGGCCCAAATGACCAAGTCAGAAAAATAAATACAAGCCAAAACCATAAGGACACTTGACCAAAAAAAAACATAAGGACATGGTAAAAACTGGGATCAGATCCCACTCCTAAGTCCCGGGTT
Source organism: Astragalus glycyphyllos (assembly GCA_963573325.1). Lineage (NCBI taxonomy): Eukaryota > Viridiplantae > Streptophyta > Magnoliopsida > Fabales > Fabaceae > Astragalus > Astragalus glycyphyllos. The sequence continues at coordinate 80,649,307 of OY754307.1, read as the reverse complement.
CGAATTCTGGTCATTGCAAAAGCTTTGTTGGGGGACAAAGCCAGTCAAGTATCTTACCAAGTGATTTAGTCTAGTCCTCCTTTGGCTTTTCAATTGTCCTCTTTATTTTTTATTTTTTTCAATAAAATCACGGAGAAGAGATGGTAGTGTCTTTTCCAGCTTAACCAATGTTGTGAGTTCAAATTCAGCATTGGGCATTAGTCTCTGCAGTTGCGCGCAGAGAATACCCGATTTATAAAAATAAAATATCGGTAGCCAACTTAATTGCATGGTATTTATTTAATATTAAGGAGAGACAAGTAGTAGTTAAGAAGAATGGCGCCTAGATGCATTATAGTGGTTATGGAAGAAATGCCTGCATCTGTATAAATGTGGGTGTTAAAGGGGAAAACCGTTATTGCTACCCCGCCGAAAATGGAGAATGTTCAGCTCCTGCATCAAATCTCACTCTACACAACAATTACCCTTCCTGTGAAGGCACTCATATAAATAGTGGAGGCCACTGTCCTTACATTACATGTTGCCCACTTCTTTTCTACTACTATGTGATTTATTTATAACTGAAAAAACACCCTGCAAACCCCTTTTTTTACTCTTTACATTAAAAGTAAACACATTGTTTCCCCCTTGTTTTTCTTTACAGTTTACAGATAAGGACCTACGACCCAGTCTATCTCTAACACGGATTGGGCCAGATATACAACAATCATCGTTATAAAGCGGTAAACAAGTAACATACCAATATGCTCCTAAAGTGTGTTTAACTAACTTCCTGTTGCGATTATGAGACATTTGAAAAAGCATGTTATATTTTTAAATTAGATTAGATTAAAGAAGAAAAAGAGGAGGCTAGGGTAGAAATAAATGAGGAGGCTAGGGTAGAAATAAATGAGGGGAGTAGTAGTACTGAGACAAATGTCTGCAACAATTGTCTCTTCCCTTTGGAGTTTCATATTCGTATCATTATTAGTTGCTGTCAAATGAAGGTAAGCTTTCAATGTGCACACTCACACGGCATCTCCGTGTTTACGATGACATACATACATGGATATACACATACTACGTACTCCTACTCCTACTCCATTACAGAATATAAGCAAAAATAGGTCAACAAAAATTGATGTATTTCGTCCAAATTTTGAAACATGCAATGCAATGCTCTCTCTCTTCTGCCTTTGAATGAGGGGTCACTGTGGCAGCAGTAGTGACAAATAGACGCACAGGAGTGAGTAATTGCTAGCTTCTGCATGGGAGTGCGTTTTCATTAAAACTGAAATACTAACTCTACTTTTTCATTTTATCACATTTACTACTCTCCTCCAAATCCAAATGCATCCAATTTTTTTTCTATCATACATCAATTTTCACATTTACCACCCTCAACAACCAACCCTTCCTTTCTCTCTCTATTTCCACATGATGCCAAAACAAACCAGCCGGAATTTAATTACCACATCAAAACCAACAATAATATTGCATCATGTAACTGCTATGCTATTTTAAAATTTTAGCGGCTTCATAGGAAGTTTCAAATTCAATATTTTCAAAACATATTTCAGATTCTCATACATGCATGATATAATTCAAATGGTGTGGCCAAATGCTTGTTTTACCTTGCCTAGAAACTAGAAATTACATTTTTATCATATTGTGTGGTGTAACTACTTAGTTTAGAGACAAATGCTGTGTTCTGACTTTTGAATCGATCTCCAAAGTTTAAATAATTTTCAGAAGGATCTTGAATTGTTTTTTTACTAGTTATAGTATTTAAAAGAAAGTTCCACAGCTGCTGAAGCTGATTTCTGAAAGGGAGTTACTCCATGTCCTTGTTCTTACACACATATATCTTTGACCTGTCTACACTGACTCTGAAATTTTTAACTCCTTGCATGCAGAGGCTTCCTGTTCGTTCCCTCTGTATATATTACTATAACGTTCACTCTGTTTTAACATAATGTGACAATTGCATTTTTCTATCGTAATATCACCTTTTGGCTTTCTCTAGTTGTACCAACAAAAAGTGTGCCAATTGATGTAATGCCAGCACAGACATAATAAAGTTCGATAATATTGTTGCGAATTCAAGTGAGTGTAGTACCGTATCGATTATAAATGCAGTTAGATGAAAGATATATAAAAGAGGTACGTAGGACTAATAGTATTAATTCTTTAGTGACTAAGAGTTCTTCCCATCAGGCCATCACTAAAGAACTAACACTAAGGGATATAGGAGATAATTAGTTCGTTCTTGCTCCTGCAGACTCCCCAATATATATACCTCCTAAGAATTAAATTGGTATTAGAGTCTATTCTAGATCTCTCGAACCAACCACCATATTATCTATTATGAAAGAAGGCCAATCGTAGTGGACCAAGAGTTAGGCTCTAATAGGAGTGACAAATATATAATATCTGCATGACATGACAAGGAAACTTGATATAGGTTCTGCAATATACATCTCATTTGTTTGCAGACAAGTTATAATTCAATTTGAGATAACGCCAACCAATAGTTTTTTTAACCACTAGTTAGGTCTGTCTCACGGTTGGTTCTCGGGTTTGAACTCGGGTATGAGCAGTGTGGTAGTGTGTGGTGCTTATTTGTCATTTCATCTAAACTTAAAATAAAAAAACTACTAGTTAGGGTCTTTTGCCAACTATAGAATAAATCCTCCTTGGAGCAGGGGACTTTAATCTCTTAATTTTCACAATTAATCTTCCAAGTAGATGATGCTTAGGACAAATTGATTTAGCAGGTTCATTAGCCTGCAGACAAATTATGAAAGTAAGGTTTAGTTGTTCCTGTAGAGAAGCACAAAATAGTATGAGCCCCCTATGGCAATAGCATGATGTAGCTGGGAGGTACTTTTGGCAAACCACAAATTGGCATTATTCTTCATCAAATAATCATTCAATGGTTAGAGATATATGTTTTGATAGGCTTACGCAGATCTAGATAGGATACTAGTACTGAACATCTTTGTATTATCTACTTAAATTCAAGCATATAACTGTCTCGATCATTTATGGACCTGCTACACAATTTATAAATCGGAATATGGGACAAAATTTAAAAACAAAGAGAGTTAATAGGATGGGTCCTCTACTCTCCTCTTCTCCTTATGAAAAAAAAACTTCATTCATTTCCCAATCTGAGAACACATTTATTACCACCCACGAAATGTATGAGCAAAACATTACTCCTTTTTCACCTAAACCTTTCTCTCTCTTTCTCACACACAGTTTGGTAATTGTGCGGCATTCACAACGGCATGGATTTTGTGTTTGGTTTTGGAGGCCAAACCTAAGTGAGTCCCACATGTTTGATTCTCTGTTAGATTTCTATGCCCCATTCTAGATGTCATGGCCCCATTCCCATTACCTATGACCTTAAGACCCTATATTCGGTGCAAACCTCCTTTTCTTCTATATTAATTTCCCTTCATGTGTTTGTCGGGGAGTTGTTAATGTTAATGTTAATATCCATGTAATACAAAAACCCTTTTGTTGAGAGAGACACATCACTTTGCAATATATGCAAGTTGAGTACCTACATGAATTTGAACTAAGAATTTGTTATTAAACCTATATCGGTTATAGACAAGTCAAAACACTAGATCAATGGGTTAATAGTGGAACTGATGAGTCACTAGTTGAATTGCATGATTCGGTTACTATTGACTCAATCACTATCAAAAAATATCAAAAAGTTCATGATATGTATAAAATTGATACTTCAAAAAATTATTAAAAATTACTAGACAACTTACACAAGACATCGTAAAAATCGTCACAACAGGCAAAATGGCATTGGCTTGCGGTAGGAAATACAAAAATTTGGTTAGACCCACCAAGTCACTCGTTCTACCAACCCAATTGGTCAGATCATATTGAGTCTGTGACATGTACGGCCCAATACTTGCTCGAATCTACCTTATAACCCAAATACAAAAATTCGGTTGGACCAAATGGACTAATCGACCGAGTCTAAGTTTAATAACATTGGTTTCGTGAGGAGGAAAGAAGGAAGAGAGGTGATTATCTTTGTGGTCTTTAATTAATAAATGATGCATATTGTACAAATCAAACAATTGAAAGAAAGAAGAGTGGTGATGATTATCTTTTTGGTCTTTACTAAAAAGATACATATTGTACAAAACAAACAATTTTACAATCATTATTTTCTAGAAGCAGCAACATTGATGCTGTGTTTGTTTTAGAGGAAAGAAAGTGAGGGAAGGGAATGAGGGTGGAAAGATTCACTTTCCATCGTTTGGAACTCTGAGAAAAAGGGAAGGAAAGAATGTTTATGATGGGTCCCACATGGTTTTTGTTTCCCCACTCAAATGAGAGGAAAGCGGGAGGCAGAGATTGAATTTAAAATAAAAAGACAAAAATGCCCTTGTTTTTGCTTTATTTGATAAAAATTAATAGCAATAAGTCATTTTCAAAGAATAAAGTGTATTTGCTATTTTATAATTTAAGTAATAGAAAGTAAAGAATTGTTTTATAAATTTATTAAATTTTTATTTGTTTATCTTGCTAGGTGTTTATTTTTTTCAACACCATTAAGTATGACGTTTTATACTGTAGTTTTTTTCTCTTTGTTATTATAATAACTTTTTACATGAGGCTAGTTTTGTCATTTAGAAAAACACAATCTTTCTTTCCACTCACTTTCTTTTCAACCAAACAAATGAAGAGAAAGGTTCACCTTTCTTTCCCCTCAAATATCCCTTAAACCAAACAACCACAAAATCCTCTCACTTTCCACTGTCTTTCTTTCCTTCATTTATCTTTCCTTCCACTACAAGTCTGCAACTACAAAAAGATGCAGTCAGAAGAACTCTCAGTAAAATTTGTACATGACTTTGGTCAAAAAGAAAAAATGTTTACATGATGAAAACCCTAGAACAGAGAAAGTATGCACCCGTTTCTTTTATCTTGCCATTTTGTAGCTATTACAAATTACAAATACATTTACTAAATCTTTGGGTCCCTTCTTTCTTGTTAGAAAAAAGCTGCCTGCTATTTTCACGTGCCGCCATACCAGATAAATAAATGATTTTTTTTTTCAGAATTGTTTAGTGGTGTTAAAAATTGATAAGACAACTTGTGGACCTCGCTCACGTTCTCCAAATTCAGTAGCATGTTTGTTTGTTTTTTGAAAAAGTGTACATGTTTCTTTTTTTGAATAGTGTAGCATTTTTGTTTTTTGAACGAGTGCAGCATGAGTGTTAGTTGTCTATGTTTGGTGGAAATTTTAGGACTTGTTTGGGAGTTTTGAGCCTACTTAAAAAAACTGTATGAATGAAAGACAAATTAAAGGAAGCATATATCATCAATTTCAATGGATAATTTATTTTTCTTCATAAATTTAAATCTCTCAATTTGGAGGAACTCAAAAAAAATATTGGAGGAGGGTTTTAAAGGATTTAGGAGGACTTATACAAACTCTTCAAATCATTTACATCTTTTTATAATAGTATTATAATTAAAAGTATATTAATCATAAGTATTCACTTATCATTATTACAAAATTACTCTCTCAATTAAGGTGAAAAAATTGCATTCACTTAGCATTGTTATCTTTATTTTCATACGAACTTATATGTGTAAATAGGATTCATTGTGTCATGGTTAATTTTTTTTAGGCAAAACGAATTGCTTTTAACATTTCTGCAGCAATCCATAGTATTGCTAAGAAAGAAGAAATGAAAAAGAATACAACCACACATGGGAGGACACAAAGACCTATGCCAAGCAAATTATGAAATCTACTTTTAAAGAAGAAATTCCTTTCAAAAAGTAACTCCTTTACGATGAAAACCGGAATATCTACCCACCCAAAAAAAAAACTCATGAAGGAGAAGCTAGCACATTCATCACCTTCTTCTGGAATGGGTAATATGGACCTAGCTATTTTAAAGTAAGTCATTCATCTATAGCGAGTTGCACATTTTTTTTCATAATTTAAACGGAAGTACATCGAGAGTATGATTTGTTTGTGCAATAAATTTTCTTCAATAATTAATTTCGACCCGAATCTTGTATCGCCTTCCAAGGTGTTGTCTATTTTGGCTCGAAATAAAGCCGTCACAGTTTTGTCATGTGTTAAAAGGCATCTTGATACGTTAAAGATGTTGTAAATTTTGTGGTATTTTAAAGTTTCTAAGTGTATTTGGTGATACAATAATTTAATTAAAATAAATTTTTTTATTGATATATTATTATTTTAATTTTTTTGAAATAGTTACTTATTTATTTTGTAACCGTTACTTATTTATTTCGTAGCTGTTGGTTATTAATTTTATAACAATTACTTATTTATTTTGTAACTGATGACTATTTATTTCGTAACGGATTTTCTATTTTAATGGTTATGAATTCACTGATCATAAGTAAATGAAGTTTAGTAACAAATACTAAATGGGTATATGAGTCATTTCCACAATCATTAAAAAAATTCGGTAACCACAAATATGAAGTCTGTGGTTGTTTGCTGGTGTTTTTAGCAAACAATCACTAGTTTTATTAGAAGGTTTGTGAGATCAAACTAGAAAAATCTCAAAGCAATTGCCTTTAAATTGCGCGTAGTTTTTGTTTCAGAAAATGTAGAAAAGGGGACGATTTGCAATGATTAACAGAATTGAAAAGAAAAGAAGCAGTAAATGGTGCATGAATTGTAAAGAAAAGACAAATAAATTGCATTGAATTGTAAAAGTGGTACACGATCACGTACAACGATTCTTCCACTCATTTTTTGCTCTGGCTTGGAAGTTAGAGTTTCAGAAATCGGATTGTGTATTGTGATTTGCGACCCCTGTTTCTTCTCAGAAACAGTTATTTATACAAAGGAAAAGAGGGGGAAAAACTGAACTAAGTAACTGCCTAGAAATTTGAAAATTAATAACTGCTACTCCTACTTTCGACCAGAACCGCTCTATCCCGCTTCGACCAACTGCTAGTCTTCAGCGCATAACTGCTCTGTTTTCTGTCTGTCGAAAGCTTGCGTCCATTTTCTTCTCTCTTGCTTTTGCTTCCCCGGAAGCTTGTCGAGTTTACCTTGCGCATGACCATTTTCTCTGTCGAAATAATTTGGTCTTCGTCGAAATATAAGTCAGGCCTTGTTGACCATTTTCAATGAAGCCTGTCGAAATTACAGGCTAACAAATTGCCCCCCAAAAATGTCTTTTTCGACTGAACTTGAGGAGGAAGAAGAGAAAGACATTTTTGAATTCACCATCGAAATAACTTTGCACTTGAGTAAAATAGCTGTATACCTGATGTCACCACTGTTAAGTGTTGTTGACGTTACTCCTATATTGGTGTATTACGTGGCCTTCAACGTTTTACTTCTCAGTAAATGCCTTATCTCACCATTTCCTATAAGGCTTCTCCAATTCTTCCACTTCTTTTACCTCATAAGTTGCCATCAATAATCCATATTCAAACCTTAAACTTGAACATCCTGTAATTTCGGCCTTTGACTATGTAATTCACAAATGCCTCCTTTGGCACATGTAACTTGGCAACATTATAATGAAATTTCTTCCATTTTATTCTTGAGCAATTTTTATTCTGTGCTTTCGACAACGTTTTGGCAACTTAAATGCCATGTTTTTACGCTTTCTTTATATTTATTCCAGCGTTATTTTAACTTCTTGCAACGTTGGCTTATACTTTTTCAAGTATTTGCCATTTATACGCAAAATTCTTTCATCAGCGCCAATCTCTTTGACCTCATATGCGCCGTTTGAATAAACTTGTAAAATTTTAAATGGTCTTTCCCAACTTGGGGACCATTTACCAAAGACTCTATCTTTTTTATCCATAGGCAATAGGACCTTCCACACTAGATCACCTGAATCAAAGGCTTTAAACTTAACCTTTTTGTTATAAGTTTTAGCTACCCTCTCTTTCTGTCGAATAAGCATATCTAAAGCTAATAACCTTTCTTCGTCTAAATCAACCAATTCATCAAGCATCATATTCCAATAATAATCAGAGGGAATCTCCCACTGTCTCTGAATTCTTGTTGATTGTAGACAAATTTCAACAGGCAACACTGCATCGTGTCCAAATGTTAGCCTATAAGGAGTAGTGTTGATAGATTCTTTGGGTGAATTTCGACAAGCCCATAATGCTTGATCAAGGGTATTATGCCAATTTTTGGGTTTCTGCCCAACATGCTTTTTAATCAAATTAATAATAACTTTATTGGCAGCTTCTACTTGACCATTGGCTTGCGCATAATATGGTGTCGAAGTTAATAACTTAAAACCAATTTCAGAAGCAAACTCTACCATTTTTCTACCAGTGAAAACTGATCCCTGATCTGTAGTAATGGTTTCTGGAATTCCAAACCTATAAATGATATGTTTTTGAATAAACCTTATCACTGCTTCTTGATCAACATTGGCTAAAGGTATAGCTTCAACCCATTTGGTGAAGTAATCAATTCCCACAAGGATATATCTATGGCCCTTCGACGAAGTTGGCTTTATCTCTCCAATCACATCTAGAGCCCAACCTCTAAATGGCCAAGGTTTGACTATGGCATGCAATTCATTTGCAGGTACATGTTGTATCCCAGCATGCTTTTGACACTCTTGGCATCCCTTAGCAAATTCTATGCAATCTTTCAGCATAGTTGGCCAATACATTCCTTGTCGAAATAATAACCACTTCATTTTGTGGCCTACTTGGTGTGAACCACATGCTCCACTATGTGTATCAGAAACTGCTAAATATGCCTCATTTTCACTAAGACATTTTAATAGTACTCCTTCAGGAGTCTTTTTAAACAATTCGTTTCCCATTATCACATAGCTCAAAGCTCTGTATTTTACCTTTTTATTGGTATTTCTTGTGGGATTTTGCAAATATTCCACAATAGGCCTTCGCCAATCATTATTGGTCATATTGTCAAGAGCAAAAATTTCTGCTAAGTCAAAGTCCCCAAAAAATTGAGGTTTTTCGACAACGACTAGTTCCTCGTTTGCGTTCGCATCTGTTGCCCCCCCAGTTGTTGGTGTTGACAATAGTGACGAAGAATAGTCATTAGAAATGATCTTATCCTTTATTTCAATTAACTCTTCCAGGCTTTGTTTCGAAACTTTATAGCCTGAAGCAATTTGTGCCAATACATTTGCCACTTGATTATCAATTCGTGGTAAATGTTCTAAGTGAACAGACTCAAATCTTTTTAACAAAGCATTGGCAACAACAAAGTATCTGATAAGGTGCTCTTTAATGCATTTGTACTCTTTTGTCAATTGTTTGACAACCAACTCAGAGTCGCCTTTTATTTCGACATAACTTGCCCCCAGCTCAAGTAAAATTTCAAGGCCTACTATTAAAGCCTCATACTCAGCTTCATTATTGGAGCAAACATCTCGAATTTTAAACTTAAACTTCGTTGGAATGTTAGTAGGAGATATTATTAAAATACCAATCTCAACTCCATGTTTATGGCTTGAACCATCAAAGTACAACCTCCAAGGATATATATCTACAAAACTTAATGTTTCTTCTACAACAGAATGGTCTACTATAAAATCAGCAACCACTTGTCCTTTAATTGATTTTAGAGGTTGATAAGTTAAGTTGTATTCTGACAAAGCCAAAGCCCATTTACCAATTCGGCTATGCATTATTGGTTTCGACAGCATATGCTTAATAACATCAAAATGCGAATAAACAGAAACATCAGCTGGTTTTATATATTGCTTTAACTTTGTACACGAGAAATACAAACAAAGGCACAACTTTTCTATAGGAGTGTACCTCGTTTCGGCATCAATTAAGACCCTACTGAGGTAATAAATGGCTCTTTCGACACCACTATCATCCTCTTGTGCTAACATGCTACCTATTGTTCTATCAGAAGCTGCTATATACAATTTGAGCACTTTGTGTTTAATAACAGGCAACAAAATTGGTGATTTCATCAAATAAGACTTGATTTCGTCGAAGGCTGCTTGATGCATTGGTTCCCATTTGAACTCTTCTTCCTTCTTCAGTCTTAACAATGGCGAAAAAACTTGTGTTTTGCCACTTAGATTTGATATAAATCTTCGAAGGAAATTGATTTTTCCCAGCAACGACTGAAGCTCCTTTTTGGTCGAAGGGGCCTTCGTTTCCATAATTGCCTTAGTCTTATTTTGATTGATTTCAATGCCTTTTTTGTGCACTATAAAACCCAAGAAATCACCTGCACGTACACAAAAGGCACATTTTAATGGATTTATTTTCAATCCATATTTCCTCATTCTTTCAAAAGAACGGCGAAGATGGTCTAAATGACCACTTTCTGAGGAAGATTTAACCACCACATCATCTATGTATACTTGCATAAAATCATCAATAAAATCATGAAACATAGAATTCATGGCCCTTTGATATGTAGCACCAGCATTCTTTAAGCCAAAGGGCATTACTACCCATTCATAAACACCCAATGCCCCTGGACATCTAAAAGCAGTTTTCGACACATCCTCTTCAGCAATGAAGATTTGATTATACCCAGAATAACCATCGAGCATACTAAGATAATCAAATCCTGCTGCTGAATCTATTAGCATTTCTGCCACAGGCATTGCGTATTCATCCTTGGGAGTTGCATTATTTAAATCCCTAAAGTCTATGCAAACTCTAAGAGTCCCATTTTTCTTTATTACAGGAACTATATTGGCTAACCATTCGACATACCTGGCAGTTCTGATGAATTTGTTTCTGAATAGCCTTTCGATTTCCTCTTTGATCTTAGCCAACACTTGAGGAGCAAATCTTCTTGGCACTTGCTTCACTGGTTTCTTCCCTGGTCGAATTGGTAATTGCATTTCCACTACTTCTCGACTTAACCCAGGCATTTGGTCGTAATCCCAAGCAAAGCAGTCTTTGAACTCCCTTAGCAATGTGATGACTTGGGTTTTTAGAGAAGCATCAATATTCGCACTAATATAAGTTGGCCGTTTTATTGAGCCATTTCCCAAATCAACTTCTTCTAACGGGTCTTGAGCTTGCATATGCTTTGCCGAATCTCTAGGATCCTTTTCAAAACCTAATGGATCATCATCATAAATGCAGTCAAGTCTTTCATCTATGACTATGCCATTTCCTTCATGTAACTCAGTGGCTTCGACAGCCATTGTTTGTTGAATAATTTCGGCCTCCATAGCCGCTTTAAACTTGTTTTCGGCCATATAAGCCGTAATTTTGTCCCATGCGTTGGGCACTGACATAAGAACACTTTCAAGAACCAGTGTTCCACCCCGTTGGTCGAAGAACACCATCAGGATAGACACTATCATCTCCCATTATTTCTCTTTCCCAAACAAAACCATAATTTGGGTCAAGATGAACTGAGGCAAGAACATTATCCGCAGGAACATATGCCTCATTAGAAGATGAACATGGCGCAATCTTCGCCATTTGTTTCTCAAAATTTTCCTTGGTAACTTGGTTCACATCAACACGGAAGTAGCTCTGATCGGCTTCAACATACTCTACCAAACCATCTTCCTTCCACATTACTAAACGTTGATGCAAAGTTGAAGGGACAGCACCAACTCCATGGATCCACTCTCTACCAAGGAGTAAATTAAAATTCGCTTTAGAGGCTATCACCAAGAACAATGTAGTCCTCTTTATGGAACCAACGATTAAGTCCACCTCAATGGCCCCCAAAGAATGGCCAGTTTTGCCTTCATAGTTGCTTAAGACAATGTTATGAGGCCTGAGGTCAGTGTCGAACTTACCAATCTTCTTCAAAAGACCATGTGGCATTAAATTCACTGCAGCTCCACCATCCACTAACACTTTGTTAATTCCAACACCATTGACTTTGGCTTGGACATACAGGGATTTCAAGTGGTTTTGCATACTCATATCTGGCTTCTCAAAGGTAGCCATTTGGTCTTCGACACAACCATTGTTCATCACATAGTAACACATTGGCTTATGATGAGCCATATCCTCTGTAAAATCCTCTTCAACATCATTTGGTACTGTGATAACATCGTACTCAAGAGGCAGTATTGATACCACATTGCAAACAACGTCGAAATCATCTTCAGAATCATCAAAATCAGACTCCATGTCTTCATCCATGTCGAAATCAGCATTCTTTTCTTTCACTGTTGACAATGGAGGAAATATTCTTTCAAGAGCAGGCCTTCTTGGCTTTTCTGTTACTACAGCCTTGCCTTTGGCCTTATTCGCTGCACACACATGACTAGCAACATCAGCATTCCTCTTTGTGGCAACTTCAGCTTTGTGAACCTCACTCTTCGCCACTATTATGCTGCGTGGAACTTGATTATTAGCCAAATGACTTGGAACCTTGTTAATGTCAAAGTGTGCCTTCTTCTTCTGTTGTCTTTGGTAACGACGCCACTATGTTCTAGTCATGGGGTTCTTACCCTTATAGTTATTCTTATAATTAAACTTAGCAGCATCGGTACCTGGCTTGACAGCTTTAGCACGTTGATTATTGGGCACCCACGCTTCGACAGGAGCACTAGCACTTGGGACAAAGGATTTATTTGTTGACAGCTTCAAATACCCTTTCGCTGAGGACTTCTCCTTAGCAAATTGTCGTTTGCTTGTTGAAGGCTTTGTTGACACATTAGCCTTATAGCCAGGAAGATCTCCTTTTGCAAAGTCAAATTTCGGCCTGTTATCAAGCCATTTTCTTTTACGTTGTTGTTGATCCTAATAACCTTCGACAGCTTTGGCTGCTTCTTTGTCGAAGACAGCGCTGCACCTTGGGCAAAGCATAACTTCAGAGTTATTCCACTTACACCGATTGAGGAAATCTATTAATTCTTCCTCAGCCTTTGGATACACAACATGTATCTTCCCATCATATTCTTTTAGGGTCACTTCCTGTTTCTTACCTTCAGCATACATAAAACCTTTTAATTTTTCGGTGGCAGTCTTGACACACTTAGGAGGGTCTGCCATTTGAGCATCCACCATGCCTACATCAGCTTCGACAGGTTTAGAATACATAGCTTCAGCCTTAGGCAATGGATCAACATCAATCTGCATAGGGGCTTTCATTTTCTTATCAGCAAATTTGAGTCTTCCTTCGTCAACTGCTTTTTGCACAATATCCCTGAAAAGCACACAACGGTCAGTGTTATGTCCCAAAAAATTATGGAACTTACAATAACCCTTTTTCTTTCTTTGGTCAAGAGTTGGTACTTTAAGGCCTTTAGGCACTAATATTTGACCATCAGTTACTAAAAGATCAAAAATTTCATCACATTTAGTAACATCAAAAGTATAAGTCTTAGGCATAAATCTATCATTCTTAGGCTCTACAGGGTTATTCCCATTCGCAGGCCTTAATAATTTACAGGTATAAGGAGGACCAGGCTTAAGTTCAGCCACATCTATCTCCTCTTCTTCGACATTACTATATGTAACGTCGAATTCTTCTTCGACATATGCCACTTTTTCTTTTTTATGATACCTATTCGACCTAGATTTTTCTTCTCTAAGCCTTTCAACTTGTCGAACTCTATCAGCCAATTGAGCCATATCTCTCAAATGAGATGTGTCTAATTTCTTTCTAATTGAGTAATCAAGGCCACCAGCAGCCATTTCGACAAGCTCATGTTCAGGGACTTGTGTGAAGCAACGAGATTTCAACAGCCTAAATCTGTTTAAGTAATCATCAATAGTTTCAGGCATTTTGCGCCGAACACTAGCCAATTCTTTAAGACTAATTTTCGACTGGCCCATGTAAAACTGTGCATGGAATGCCTTTTCTAATTGCCCCCATGTGAACATAGAACCAGGGGGTAAGGTCGTGAACCAAGTGAAAGCATTTTTAGTTAGAGAATTTGGAAAATATTTCATCTTCAAATTCTCATTTTGTGCTAAGTCCCCAGCCTCAGTCAAGAAACGAGCAATGTGTTCGACTGTGGACTCATTTGTATCACCACCAAACTTAGTAAACTTGGGAACTTTCCATCCCCTTGGTAACTCAGTTTGTAATACGTATTCACATAATGGTGATACGAAGTTAGGCCTTTGTAAACCTATGTTAAGGCCATTTTGCTCCAAAATAGTTTCGACTAAAGTAGCTATATTGTTTTCTGCGCCAACATTGTGTTGTTGCGCTTGTCGAACAACTTCATCAGCGTTCTAGTGTCTATTTACCAAAACTACTTCAGGGACGTGGTTTACTGCCCCTTGTAGTTCGCCTACAATTGTGGACGCTTCGACTGCAACTGCTTCTTGGGGGTTAACTGGCGACGCATTACCCGCAATAATAGGAACTTGCCTATTATTAACCGCTGGAGCCCCAAAGAAATCTGCAATCCTACTCATCTGATTTGCCAACATTTGGTAACTGTTATTGGTATTTTGAATCAATGGATTGAAAACTGTACCAATTTGTTGGGTAAGCATATTAACCATATCGTGATTACTCTCGTCTACTTGCTGTCTTAAGGCCAACAAAGACGTATTGGTTAATGCTGGGGGATTCCGACCAAATACACTCTCAGAAGAGACATGTGTAGGGGAAAAGGTCGAAATATGTGGCATTCCAGTAGGCATGCCATACATTCCCAAAGGAAATGGGGGTAGATGCACGTTATTCAATCGTGGGTCTAAACCGTTTCCCATTTCCATGTAAGGGCTATGAAGCCCTGCACTTAACGGCAAAGACATAGGCAAAGATGCCATTTCTAACTGCGTCGAACCAACATTAGTCATTGATAATGAAGGAACGGTTGTCGACGATGATGGTCCTGCGCTAATGCTCGCAGAATCCATTGTTGTTCCTTGCCCTTGTGAAACCACAGGGTTGGAAGTAGACGCATTATTCGTACTAGAACGAACCATTTTACCACTTCTTAAGTGCATACAACAGCGAATACAAATAAGGAAGTACGAAAATGAACAAAATCAAAGGCAAAGTCCCACCGGGCGTGCCAATTTGTTTGCTGGTGTTTTTAGCAAACAATCACTAGTTTTATTAGAAGGTTTGTGAGATCAAACTAGAAAAATCTCAAAGCAATTGCCTTTGAGTTGCGCGTAGTTTTTGTTTCAGAAAATGTAGAAAAGGGGACGATTTGCAATGATTAACAGAATTGAAAAGAAAAGAAGCAGTAAATGGTGCATGAATTGTAAAGAAAAGACAAATAAATTGCATTGAATTGTAAAAGTGGTACACGATCACGTACAACGATTCTTCCACTCGTTTTTCGCTCTGGCTTGGAAGTTAGAGTTTCAGGAATCGGATTGTGTATTGTGATTTGCGACCCCTGTTTCTTCTCAGAAATAGTTATTTATACAAAGGAAAAGAGGGGGAAAAACTGAACTAAGTAACTGCCTAGAAATTTGAAAATTAATAACTGCTACTCCTACTTTCGACCAGAACCGCTCTATCCCGCTTCGACCAACTGCTAGTCTTCAGCGCATAACTGCTCTGTTTTCTGTCTGTCGAAAGCTTGCGTCCATTTTCTTCTCTCTTGCTTTTGCTTCCCCGGAAGCTTGTCGAGTTTACCTTGCGCATGACCATTTTCTCTGTCGAAATAATTTGGTCTTCGTCGAAATATAAGTCAGACCTTGTTGACCATTTTCAATGAAGCCTGTCGAAATTACAGGCTAACAGTGGTTAGTGGCCACTAACCACGGACTTCATATTTGTGGTTAGTGGAATCGGTAACCAGTGGCCACTAACCACAGACTTCATATTTGTGATTAGTGGAATCCAAAAAATTAGTTGGATGCCATTAACCACAAATATGAAGTCTGTGGTTAGTGGCCACTAACCACAGACTCATATTTATGGTTAATGGCACCACCATGGCCGCCGCCACCAACCGCCGTCGGTCGCCGGAGCTCCGCCGCCGGCCGCCACTTGCAACCACCACATATATATATTTATATTATATATAATATATTTATATGTATATATATATATATATAATTAATAAATAAAAATGTTTTTTATTAATAGATGGTTTGTATGTGTAAAATTACATTAGTAACCTCTTTAATTCACAACCTTTGGATCGGATTTAATTAAAAAAATATGGATCAAACGGCTGATATTAACTTAGTATAGGATACTAAGGAAAAAGCTTAGTAACCTAAACCAAGCCCCTTTTTTCTTGCTGGTTCGGATTCCTCATTCGTTATTTGCGATTGGGACGAGACCGGTTGTATCTCGGGGAATTTGCGCTGTAGAGGCGAATAAATTCTTCAGGACAGCCACCAGGCGCCTCCGGTTGTTTTCTCTAACGTTTGTTCATTTAGCAGGTATACTGTTTTGTTGATTTTGTTGCTTAATTCTCTACATTATGAAGAATTTATCTCTATGGCTGACGCAACCAACAATCTTAAGGATTTATCGTCATGGCGGATTCTTTCGTCTCCATCACGTTCTCTGCGTGATTGCCCGCATCTTTTGATATGTTTCTTGACGTGGCTTGTTCTTTCTTCTGGTTTTGATGGATATTTAGTTTTATTATACTCAAGCTGGGTGTCTTCCATGACTAATATGACATTGTCTGGAATTTTTCCTTTCTTTGGTCGTGCTCCATAAACACACTTGTGAGACTTGTCTTCTCTTGTGCTCAAAGTGTTATATTCTGGTACCATTCTTATTTTTCTATTCTCAATGGTGCTTGTCCTGTAGACTTAGATAGTTATTACAGTAACACATTAGTGCTTAAAATCTATTGTTGAATTGCAATTGTGTTCTTGCCGATTGAGTAAACGTTGATCACCTGCAATTTATTTTCAATCGTTGATAATTGTGTGTCCTCTCAATTTGGGAATTGGACCCAATAAAATAATATTATAAAATAATATTTTGTTGAATTAGTCTTTGAGAAGATGAAGATTCTAGTCGTGTGTGACTTGTAAGGATTAATGAGGTAGATAGAAATGAAATTCCTTTACCATGCTCGCGAAAAAGCTTAGTACAAGTGGTAGAAAATAAAACACCACAGGTACAATTAATTTAAGATGTACCTTGTGTTGTATATTGAGGACCTGAAACAGCGAACGAAGTACCTGCAAAACAATAACCGTTAGAGAAAATCAATCGAAGGCGTCTTGTGACAGCCCTTAAGGATTTATCCGCCTCTACAGCGCAAATCCCCCGAGGGTACAACCGGTCTCGTCTGAGATCACTGGTAGCGACCCAGGTATCCGAACTGGCAAGAATTTTAGTGTCAGTGAGTGACTATAGTAACAGGAGATGAACCCGGGATTTGTATCAAGAATGAAGTGTAGAAGAGGTCTCGGTTATTCGATATGTCCAGAGCTACCTCCTATTATATTTTGCTTTCAAAAACCACACCATCCATGTTCTCAATCTTTTTCTCATTTTTATATCCAAAAATATATATCAATTAAGCACATAAGTATCCAACGGACTCATATTTAAAACTCATAGCATAACAGCTATAGATATAAATATATATTATAACCATAAAAACAAGTAATGAAAACCAATTGAAACATATATATAATAATGATAAAAACGGAACATGTAATGATATGAACGTTTCAGAATTAAAAATATTCTTATAAACGTATGTATAATAATGATAAATGTTCTCTTTAAATATAATATAAGTATTCTTATAAAAGTTTCAATGATTGAAACATAATATAATATTCCATATAAAGAGAAGATTGACTATGCCATTAAAAGTGTTCTTATATAATTTGAAACATAAAATAATCATAACTATATATTATATTTAATTTAATATAATTTATTTTTCACTTTTGAAATATTTATAAAATTAATAAAATTACAACAATCCCCCACATATTTCAAAAGTTGGAAAAGAAATAAATAAAAGAAGTTTCCTAGGTTAACATCGTAGGTGTAATGCATCGGAGCTGTATAGTAAGCTATGGAACCAGTCCTAGACAGATAAAACATAACATACAGGGAATTGGTTTAGCAAGCTATGGAACCCAAGACACATATTATATGTTAGAGATTTTACTATCACATTACACCCCCACAATTCTTGCTGTTTCCGCGGTGGTGCGCTACTAGGCCCTGCGCGTGCTCAGTGTTCATGAGTGCTCTAGAGACCTCGCCAGGATCTCATGCAAGCGGCCCCACTTGACACTCATATAGGTGATTTCATCAAGTGTATGCTGCAACTCATACACCACCCATAAGGGCTATGATAATCATTAAAAGCTTTAAGCTTAACCTCTTTACCCTGCAGACTAGCACTATCACAATAATATCATAACACCATAGGAAGGGACAAGAATAAAATTAATTACATGAATTAATTTTCAGTGCTAGTAATATCAAGAAGCAACTTGTTTTTACCACATTGAACCTTCTTCATGGGATCTCCAATCACAAAGGTTGGGTTACCATCACTTCTTGATTTAAATTGGCTTAAGTCCCATTCCCCTCGATGTTTCACAAATCATTTTCTTCCCTAGGGGTTTTGTCAGAGGATCAGCCGAATCCACTTCTGACTTTTCATAATCGATCGATATTACTCCAAATTTTTGCAATTGTTCGACAACATTATTTCTTAATTGCACATGTCTATTTTTGCCATTATAGGTCTTATTCTTTGCAACGGCTATTGCCGACTGAATGTATCGACACTGATGGTGTCGGTTTTATTCCCAAAGGAATTCCAGCTAAAAGGTTCTTCAACCATTTAGCTTCAGTATCAGCCAATTCCAAAGCTACAAATTCCAACTCCATGGTCGATCTAACAATAATGGATTGTTTGGCTGACCTCCAAGTTACTGCACCACCACCAAGTGTAAAAATGTAACCACAAGTGGATTTTGTCTCATCTGAATCAAATATCCAGTTAGCATCACAGTATCTTTCTAATACTGCAGGAAATCCACTGTAAGTAATACCATAATTTGTGGTACCTCTCAAATATCTCGTAAGGTGAGCAATTGCCTTCCAATGATCCTGACCAGGGTTATGAGTATACCTACTCAGACGTCCGACTGCGAATGCAATGTCTGGTCGAGAAAAATTCATTAAATGCAGTAGGCTCCCAATTACTTGGGCATACTGAGGTTGGTCAATAGGATCACCTCTATTTTTCTTCAGGCACATAAGGGGTACTCAAAAGGGTAGAGTTATAGTGACCAAACTTCCTAAGAAGTTTTTCAACATAATGTTCTTGTGATAGTATAATACTATCACCTTCCCTAATGACTCTAACTCCTAATATTACACTTGCCTCACCCATATCTTTCATATCAAAATTTAGATGAAAGAAAAGTTTTAGTACTAGTAACTACATCAAGACAAGTACCAAAAATGAGCATGTCATCTACATATAAGCATATAATAACATGTTCTCCACTCACAGATTTAGTGTAAACACATTTATCAACTTCAACCGTGGAGAAACCATCATTAATCATAATTTGATCAAACTTTTTCATGCCACTGTTTTGGTGCTTGTTTTAAACCATATAACGATTTAAGGAGTTTGCATACTTTAATCTCTTGACCAGAAACTATACATCCTTCGGGTTGAGTCATGTAAATTTCTTCTTCTAAGTCACCTTTCAAAAAGGCGGTTTTAACGTCCATTTGGTGAATGACAAGTTTATGTATAGAAGCCAAGGCTATTAAAAAACGAATAGATGAAATTCTAGTCACTGGAGCATAGGTATCAAAATAGTCAATGTTTTCTTTTTGAGAAAAACCTTTTGCTACAAGTCTGGCTTTATATTTCTCAATAGACCCATCGGGGTTATATTTTCTTTTGAAAATCCACTTGCATCCTATTGGTTTTGCTCCAGTTGGTAAGTCAACTAAAGTCTAGGTTTTACATTTTGAAATAGAATCTAATTCGGTTTTAATAGCTTCTTTCCAAAAATGTGACTCAGAAGAAGAAATTGCTTCCTTAAAAGTTTCAGGAACTTTCTCAATAAGATAAGTGTAAAAATCATTTCCGAAGAATGTTTCTTTTCTTGGTCGTTTACTTCTCCTTAATTCTTCACATGGTTCTTCACGTGTCCCATCACTAGTAGTTACTAACGGTTATCTAGATATACTATCACGTTTCAAAGGGAATATGTTTTAAAAGAAGTGAGCATTCTTTGTTTCTATAATAATTTTATTATCTAGAACATCACTTCTTAAAACTAGAAATCTATAAGCGGCGCTATTTTTTGGCATACCCTATAAACGCCCAATCAGAGGTTTTGCTACCTATTTTCCTTTTCTTAGGGTCAGGTAACACAACTTTAGCTAAGCACCCCCACACTTTTAAATATTTCAAGTTATAGAGAATTGAAAAATAATTCTTATTCTCTAAGCAAATTTAATAATCTCATATGGTAAGGAGATATACCTTACCTCCATGCTCAAGTAGAGGAGTTCTTCATTAAACAAACTCAATTTGTCTTAGCCCATCAAACAGAGAATTTACATCTTGCGTTCTGCGGCTTGGACTTCTCACCTACCGTAGAATTAATCTCCTTAGCGGATGGACCTCAACAAAAAATTGTTATTGCATATTATAATCAAAACAGTTTGACATAAATTCAGCTCACGGTATTTATTGTCAATCCCAAACATATCAACCAAATAATTAAAGGGTTATTAAAATCAAGAAGAGGAAGAAATATTTTGATTCTAGCACAATACTTTCTCTCACAATACAATACATATTAGAGAAAAACCCTTTTTTTTCTTCTTCAGCATCTCTACTGTTTGGCATGTTCCTCTTAGCTTCCTTCCCCATTTAGACTCTTCTCTCAATCATCACCTCCTGATCATATCTTCTCCTTTTCAAATGCACAAAGGGGGTGTACCAAGTGCTAACAACTCACCCAGAATTAGTTAGGCATACCAAAAATGTGCAATGCCTACCACAAAATTCATTAAAATAACCACAAGAATGATGACCATACACACGAATCATGAAAATAAAAGAAAATTATTCCTAACTCTCTAATTCCAAAACCAAATCATATCTCGTAACAAATCATAGCTAAAATTGTAAGCTGTCACAGTGCCACTCATCCAAACACTATTTTGATTCTCATTAAACATATTTCATACAAATTAGAATGTCTTTCATTGTCCATCTGTTGTAGGTTCTCTCTCAGCACCCAAATTGTTGAATAAAACAAAATAATATTCATCATTTACAGAAAAGTAGATCCTCAGATGAAAATTAAAAAATTGAAAAGAAAACGGAAGCAGGAGTTTTCAAAAATCGTTTGCAATGCAGGATTATGAATTTTTCAAAGGAGATAGATATATCTTGCCTTAAATGAGAAGACGAGAAGTGATTCGTAGAAACCCTGAAACCTGAAATTGGTTCGACGACGTGCGTATGATACCGGTAGAGTTTCGCCATTGTTGTTGGTTTCAGTAGACATGAGTATAAATCCTTAAGATTGTTGTATATTGAGGACCTGAAACAACAGCGAACGAAGTACCTGCAAAACAATAACCGTTAGAGAAAATCAATCGGAGGCATCTTGTGACTGCCCTTAAGGATTTATCCGCCTCTACAGCGCAAATCCCCCGAGGGTACAACCGGTCTCGTCTGAGATCACTGGTAGCGACCCAGGTATCCGAACTGGCAAGAATTTTAGTGTCAGTGAGTGACTATAGTAACAGGAGATGAACCCGGGATTTGTATCAAGAATGAAGTGTAGAAGAGGTCTCGGTTATTCGATATGTCCAGAGCTACCTCCTATTATATTTTGCTTTCAAAAACCACACCATCCATGTTCTCAATCTTTTTCTCATTTTTATATCCAAAAATATATATCAATTAAGCACATAAGTATCCAACGGACTCATATTTAAAACTCATAGCATAACAGCTATAGACATAAATATATATTATAACCATAAAAACAAGTAATGAAAACCAATTGAAACATATATATAATAATGATAAAAACGGAACATGTAATGATATGAACGTTTCAGAATTAAAAATATTCTTATAAACGTATGTATAATAATGATAATGTTCTCTTTAAATATAATATAAGTATTCTTATAAAAGTTTCAATGATTGAAACATAATATAATATTCCATATAAAGAGAAGATTGACTATGCCATTAAAAGTGTTCTTATATAATTTGAAACATAAAATAATCATAACTATATATTATATTTAATTTAATATAATTTATTTTCCACTTTTGAAATATTTATAAAATTAATAAAATTACAACACCTTGTTTTGAAATGCTCCACAGCTTTCGTGCTCAAGTTTAGCACTAACTTTACTGTAGCAGCAGAAACTGTGTTTGGGCGAATTTAGGTGCATGTTGAGTTGTAAAGAATATAAATTGATTTTAATAACCCTTTGATTATTTGGTTCATATGTTTGGGATTGATAATAAATACCGTGAGCTGAATTTATGTCAAACTGTTTTTGATAATAAATACCGTTATTTCAATGTGGAATATAGAAACTCACGACTCAAGAGTAATGGTGACTCAGTGCAGCTTCACGTTCATGTCTTGCTTTTCTATTAACGGCTTATTCTCCGTTTCCCATATAGTCATAAATTCTGACAGTGGTATGGTTGGTGTTGTTACTATTACTGCTAACATCATTCTTATGAGTTTTCCATGTGGAAAATACATGGAGACCTAAAATGAAGAACTCTACTTGAGCATGGAGGTAAGGTGTATCTCCTTACCATACGAGATCATTAAAATTGTTTAAAGAATGAGATTTTTTTTTCTCTATAACTTGAAATATTTAGAAGTGTGGGGGTATTTTGCTAAAATTATGTTGCTTGATCCTAAGAAAACAAAAACTTGGTTGTAAAACCTCTGATTGTATTTTCTTTCATATAATTTTGATGTGGAAGATATGAGTGAGGCAAGTGTAATATTAGGAGCTAAAGTCATTAGGGAAGGTGATAGTATTATACTATCACAGGAACAATATGTTGAGAAACTTCTTAGGAAGTTTGATAACCATAACTCTATCATGTTGAGTACCCCTTATGAAGCTAACTTACGCTTAAAGAAAAATAAAGATGATCCTGTTGACCAACCTCAGTATGCCCAAGTAATTGGGATCCTACTGCATTTAATGAACTTTTCTCGACCAGACATTGCGTTCGCAATCGGTCGTCTGAATAGGTATACTCATAACCCTGGTCAGGATCATTGGAAGGCAATTGCTCACCTTATGAGGTATTTGAGAGGTACCACAAATGATGGTATTACTTACAGTGGATTTCCCACAGTATTAGAAGGATATTGTGATGCTAACTGGATATCTGATTCAGATGAGACAAAATCCACGAGTGGTTATATTTTTACACTTGGTGGTGGTGCGGTAACTTGGAGGTCAGCCAAACAATCAATAATAGCTAGATCGACTATGGAGTCCGAATTTGTAGCACTAAAGTTGGCTGGTTCTGAAGCTGAATGGTTGAAGAACCTTTTAGCTGGAATTCCTTTGGGAATAAAACCGACACCATCAGTGTCAATTCATTGTGATACTCAGTCGGCAGTAGCCGTTGCAAAGAATAAGACCTATAATGGCAAAATCAGACATGTGCAATTGAGACATAATATTGTCAAATGATTGAAAAAAATTTGGAGTAATATCGATCGATTATGAGAAGTCAGAAGTGGATTCAGCCGATCCTCTGACAAAATCCCTTGGGAAGAAAATGATTTGTGAAACATCGAGGGGAACGGGACTTAAGCCAATTTAAATCAAGAAGTGATGGTAACCCAACCTTTGTGATTGGAGATCCCATGAAGAAGGTTCAATGTCGTAAAAACAAGTTGCTTCTTGATATTACTAGCACTGAAAATTAATTCAAGTAATTAATTTTATTATTGTCCCTTCCTATGGTGTTATTGTGATAGTGCTAGTCTGCAGGGTAAATAGGTTAAGCTTAAAGCTTTTAAAGATTATCATAGCCCTTATGGGTGGTGTATGACTTGCAACATACACTTGATGAAATCACCTATATGAGTGTCAAGTGGGGCCGCTTGCATGTGATCCTGGCGAGATCTCTAGAGCACTCATGAAAACCGAGCACGGGCATGGCCTAGTAGCGCAACACCGCGAAAACAGCAAGAATTGTGGGGTGTAATGTGATAGTAAAACCTCTAACATATAATATGTGTCTTGGGTTCCATAGCTTGCTAAACTAATTCACTGTATGTTAAGTTTTATCTGTCTAGGACTGGTTCCATAGCTTGCTATACAGCTCCGATGCATTACATCTACTAATTCCCTCGGTCTTTTCTAGCTCACCTTTTCGTAAAATCTCAAAAATACCCTTAATAATTTTTTCCCAACTTTCATCATCCTTTATCACCCGCTCTTTATGTGAGGCGTACTTTACAATTTGTAGCATGCCAAGTCGGATTGTTAAGGGTTGATTTGGACTGAATTTGCCCGAATCCGTCGCTCGAATAGGGAGAGGGGGAGGAGTTGAGAAATGAGAGAAGGTGTTATAAAGTATGATGAGATTTACGGAAAAAACATTAAGGGAATTTTCGAAATTTGACAGGGAGGGGAAAGAAAACCCCCAGTCCGACATACTGTGGCAAGATGGTTGAACCAGTTAGAATTTTGTTGAATTAGACTGCTTTAAACCGCTAATTTAGCTAAGATTAAACTGTTTAAAATGATATTTTTCTTTTACTTGTATTCACTTTTCCTCAAAACATAATATTTTTATTTATTTATTTATTAGTCATTCGTAATCATGACCTGAAAGTATCACCGATACGATATTTGATTTTTAATTTTAAAAAATTGACCAAAATGCATGAATAGTAAATCGGGCTCTAAAAAATTCATATTCTTAACTTAAAATGTATAAGAAAAATTGTATGTTTTAAAAATCATATAACGTTTTTAGAAAGTTATAAATTTAGTTTAGAATTACAGGAAATGAATTAGGACTTCAACTGTATTTGTAGATTAGTTAGAGAAAAATAAAGAATAAATAATTATTAGCCATAACGTTTACAACTCAGTGGCTGTAGTTTAGTGGTGAGAATTCCACGTTGTGGCCGTGGAGACCTGGGCTCGAATCCCAGCAGCCACACTTTCTATTTTTTTAAATTCAAAGCTTTCTTTTGAAAGCCATCGTAAGTTTTCGGATACAACACTGGTTTTCATATTTTTTAAACTAGTTACTGGCAACTTAGCTTGGTTTGAGATTTTAAAATATTTAACTGTACTCTTTAACGTTTTCTTAAGGCCTCTTTTACGTTTTATTAAAAGTATGTTTATTGTTTTGTTAATATCGTTTATTGAGTTTTAAAGAAAGAAAAGAATTGGCTCCCCTTTTTTCACAATGGTTATTAGTTTTTTTCTGTTTGTTATGTTTTCATGCTTCTGAAGAAGCTTCACATTATGTAACTGGAGTGCAACTTCAAGATGTCCTGATTTCCTATAGTACCTGTCAACTGTTTCTTTATTTCATTAATTATCATCCTATATATTTTTTGATTGATACAATTATTATGAGACACATAGATTCATAGAATACACACATATAATATGATAAAATTATGAAAACGGTAAGTAATAATCAATATTTAGACATATATGTAGTGTAAGCAACTCTCTACAGCTTGAAATCACTGTCTTTCATAATAGAAAAAGACATCAACTATCGAGTAACATGAATGAATGTTTTATTTAATCTTTGAAGCTTCCAATCAAACCAATCTATATAGGAATCCAAAAAAGTGTTAAAGCTAATATGAGTTGCCATTGTAAAATTATATTATTATTAGTAAAAAAATTAGGAAAGTAAAATATGTATGGATTCCCCTGAACATGCGGGTGCAACTTAATTTTACATCTCAATTTGGCTGGCTCTTATCTTCATTGCTAATGCCATTATAAAAGGAATTCCACATAGCTCTTCATTTTCACCACCCGAACATCTTTCTTCCCATAAGCTAGCTCTTGTTATTCATTGGATTTCTCTCTCCTTTCTTTCTCTCTAAAAAGTTGAAAAATTAAGAGAGAAAGAAAAGGAGGGAGAGACAAAAGTACTAACAAGAAGAAGAAGAAGAAAGAAAATTATCGAGAGAAACATGGATGTTTCCTGTGCTTCATTCAGGGTGGTTGCCTTCCTTAGCCTCATTTATTCATCTCTTATGTCGGTAGCTTGTTCTCAATCCATTGCACCGGCTCCCGCTCCTACAAGCGATGGTAATTTTTTTAAAACAAAAAAAAAATATGAAGACTCATTAAAACCTTCCGATACAAAACTCTTTTTAATTTAATTAACATATTCATTTAAATTATTAAATTAATTGTTCTTGATAATTTGCAGGTACCACAGTTGATCAAGCGATTGCATGTGTTCTAATGCTTGTGGCTTTGGTGCTTACCTATATCATTCATTGATGCTACAGAGGCTTTTTTGACGGCAAAGAGAGACAATCATGCCATAAATTAATACTGAGGGGGAAAAGATTTTAATTGGACATGCATTTTTGTATATAGAATACTTTTGAACTCCAATGAAAAACTCATTTTAACTTATAGGTTGATCTATTTCTTTTGCTCCTTTTCCTAATAATTCCTCCAGTTAGATACAAATATTTTTAAAAAGTTAGAAAATGAGAACTCCATGGAGAGAGACCGTTTTACAACGAAGGTTTTTAAGCTATCATAGATAGATAGATATGCAGCTACCTTAATTTTCTATTCCAGAACTATTTGTAGATTGTGTTTGACATAATATAAAAGCATTCCTTACACTGTTCAAATATGAGATGTTCTATGATTATAACTTATAAGAACGTGCTGTCAAAAAAAACTTATAAGAACTGTCTAGGATTTTACATTTACATTCTGGGCATTAGTACATATATCTATTCTTGATCAAATAATCTTATTGGTTTGTATTTCCCATTATTCTCTCGATATATACATAATCCGACTAATAATACTAATTATTTAAATTAAGTCATGTGTTTGGAGAACAAAAGAAAAATGCTACAAAAATTTTGTTACGTAACTTTTATGTGTTTGGAAGAGATTTTTAATGTCTCACTAACAGTTTGCTAACAGAAGGTCTTAAAACAAAACGTGTCATTTTGCAAGGGCTTATAAATAAATAAAAAATTTGCAGGGAGTTAAACCAAAACACCCCATATTTTCAGGGGCCTAAAACATATTTAAGCCTTTAATATATTGGAAAGTTATACGGTTGCTAAATAATTGTTCCTCTATTGACACGAGCTACGAAAAGATTCATGTTTATGCTTATAACTGGATCATGTTTCAAAATGAATATACATAGCTAACATGTCCTAATTGCAACGTATTGAAATATTGGAAGAAAGAATTAGCTCCGGTGAAGGTGTTTTCGTATTTTCTCATGAGGCCGAGATTTAGACGTATATAATAGTGTGGAAGATGTGAAACAGTTAACATGGTATGCAGAAGAAAGAGTTATAGATTGAAATCTTAACACCCTACAGATTTTCCCTTGATGAAATTTGATCGTGATTACTCAAATTTTGTTAGAAAAAGAGTTATAGATTGACATCTCATAAACCTTATTGATTACCCTGATTTTGAGAAACAAGCCATAAACCAACTTCTAGCATTGTCTATCAACAAAATGATCTCAGCATAACATGCAAAGCAGCCTTGCACTTTTTTACAGTCAACCCAAATTCCACTATTATTTCTTCCAAGAATAGACTGGTAAACTTATGAATAATTTATACAGAATCAGCATCAATAACATTCCTCGTGAGTGTTCTAGCAAAGCGTGATTTAGAGCGCCTTGCAGCGCATCCGGAAACAAAAAAACTGTAATTTTATTCTAAAATTTACATTTGGGAAGAACCCCAATTGTAACAAAACTGGATTTTTGCTGATCAGCAAAAAGTCAAAAACAAAAAGGCACCAAAAATTAGACTAGGACTTGTCCTATACTGGTGATTTTCCTATAATGTTAGTTCATGATCAGAAATGGACTGGAATGGCTTCCCTTCCACAAAAAACCTTGCTCCGTAATCTCCAAAGATTCTCAACAAAAGCTGCATTGGCAAATAAACAACAAAAGGTATCCGCAGTAAAGACCTGATCATGATGTTGATGTTGTATGGCGGTGATTTAAGACAAACTTTACAACTTCATAAAATGAAACCACAATTCCAACGGAGGGGCCTGCTCGACCAACTCGAGGACCAAAACCGGTGAAGAGTCCTTTCAAACCCCCATCTCTGAAAGACGACAGAAAATTAGCTCAGATAGAACATATCAATAACAAGTGATATCAGAATATTGATCAATTCAAACAATGTACCCCCACACAGATGACACATCAGTACTAGAGTCAGAGAAGAAAAAATCCTTGAATTATAAGTGAATTGCGAATTATCAATTATATGTCACTGAGTAAAAAATCAATGCAGCCGGTCATAGAGAAGAAAAGAAAAAGAAATTGGGCAGATAACTGAGATAAGACACTTCGCATCGAAATTCAATCATAAAAACATGGATAGAGTAAACATTTATAACATTTGGAATCCAACTTATGGCATACCTCCAAACCTCCATCAGTGTTTGTCTCGTAGTCATCGTCAATGCCCTAACAGGATCCCTCTGCAATTTTGAGGGGGAAAATATGACATTAGAATAAGCCCAAATGTGCATGTCATAAAAAAAAAAGTAATGTTAGCTCAAATGTAACAGTTATTTTAAAAAAGAATGATGAGTTACCACCTCGCCTCTACTTTCCAAGGGAAAAAATAAGCAAAAAGAGCAAAGCAAAAACTTCTGTAATACGCCTCCTTTCTTTCTAAACTTTGAATAAAAAAAATCACAAGGAAAGTTTAATGACTTAAAAACTAAGGAATCAAACCTCGATCTGCCTTCGAGTTTTTGCAACATCTAGCGGACACGTAGCTCCAGCTGCTAGAGTTCCTGCAACAAAACCAGCTGAAAAATTTGCGCCAACAATACCCAATACACTGGCATCATCGCCTCCAACCAAACTTAGCAGTTTTCTCCTAGTCTGCAAAGCAAGAGTGGTTGACATAAGAAATTACTACTATCATGAAAATCAACTCCTTATTCAAAGGATTTAGGAAGGAAACTCACAGGCTCAAGTGTCGCCCAACAAATCGCAGAGAAGGGTACATCACGGGCAAGTTGTGCGCCCATGCCAGTCCACAGGACACGATAAGCTTGCCCTGTAAGAAAATAAAGGGGTTTAACAATTATATGATAATAAATGTAGCAGCCTGGTCTGTGCCACAATTGATCATCAAAAGAAACGTCAACATTTTAGAATCAAATCAAACAGATCAAATGGCTTGAACACCTATTCCTAAGAGCCGATTTAAATTATCAGATCATTAACAATCTAAATCCAAATATTCAATTAGCCAAAACTTTATATTATGACAAACTCCATGAAACCATATTGTGATTGCTTAAATGTGTAATAAATTTATATTTAATCACAGAAAACACCAAAGCAATAGACTTCTTTCATATACATGTATTTTTATCAGATGTTCTGTGCTCACAAAAGCTATGCACTTACAGCTGTTCTGTGGACTATTTGGGCTCTTGACACTGGAGACTACACCCAGCATAGTTTGGAACACTCCAGGAGGCTTTTTACCAATTTGAATCTCTTTAAATGCCTACAAAAACCCAAGATCCAAAAACCGGTAAGAATCCAGTAAGAAACCCGTAAGAACCCAGAAAGTTTGTGGAATAGGAAATATAGCTGGAAAAGACAAGGGCTTGATGAATTTCAAATAAAGCTAGAAAACACTTATACCATGATAGAATTGGCAATGTAACAGTAAATTGTAAGACAAAATATGGACAATAATATGATATATTCCTCTGAATCGGTGTAATTACAGAGAAATAGGTATAGATGGAAATGGAAAATAGAAACAAAGTGCAGTACTCTCAGTGTAAGAGTAACTGTACTCCCAGCCCAAGCCTAGCCAAATTCTTGCCTACCATTCTCTTACAACCCCACCCTTTTATTTACTCCCTCAGCTACTATGCGTGAGGTCCCTACTCTCTCTCTCTCTCTCTCTCTCTGCCAACTCATCAAGTTGGTTACAAAATTCCCTCCACTACTTGGTAACATTTACCCTTCTACCCTTTCTAGAATAGACCTTCCCAAACCTATTAGTTTGTCCAGGATTAGCCATGCCCAAGTACTCATCATACCACAACAAGGCAAAAACAACAATCCCAAGTAGGTAGCTCAGTTGCTGAGCTAAGGGATATCGAAGGAGTACAAGCAAGAGGTCCCAAGTTCAAACTTAGGAAACGAACATTTCCTCCTCCCCCTAACTACAAACCACTAACATTTGCCTATTAAAAAAAACATCAACAACAAAATGTACATCAATACCAAAAGGATCAATTAAAAAAGAATAGACCGAACAAAGATACTTCTAAGGGCAAACAAGTTACGGTGTTTCGAAAAAAACTATTATCCAGCCACAATACAGTTTCTTAACACGCAGCCATGACCACAATCATAATTGTGAATAAACGCTGTCCACTGGAATTGAAATACGATAAATCATAATAGCAATGACTCAGTTTGAAATATATAAGAAAATAAACCATGCTCTCTTGCAGTGAATGGGAGCAATTGTCAAGCTAAAACAACCTTAAACCAACCTGATATTGCTCCCTGACATAGATAGATTCAAAAAAGCAACGAACAAAACTTACTTAAACTAGTGATGTGCTTCGCGATAAAAAAAACTCTACAAGCTACAAATTTTAAATCACTGACTTTAAGCCACAACTGTTCGGTTCAAATGAGGGGAGGGGAGTGGTAGGGAGGAATTTGATTATATATTTTGATCCAGGAACAGGAAGGGAGAGGGGGTTAGAGATTTTAATAGAGGAAAATAGTGAATTTACATTTTAATACCATTCCAACTTTTTATGTAAGGATATTTTTCTCAATACATGTAAAATATTATATATTATATATTCATCTTCTCTTGCCTCAAAATCCCACCAATTTTGGAGGGGAGCAAAAATTGAGTCAGGAGGGATTTCTCTCCACTTCACTCCTCTCCAAAAAATTGAACCAAACGTGTAAGACTTAAAATAATCTCTCCCTTCCCCTTGATCTCCCTCCAACCAAACACCGGTAGAGTTACTTATATGGATGACTAGCTTAAATACCTGCATGCGAGTTCTGGCAAGTTCAATGGGGTAACAAGTTGTGCAAGCCAATGAGCGTGCTAATGCACCAGCCACTAATGGTATAAATGGGGTTGCAGCTGGAGCATTGTTGGCTGTGAATTCCTCAAACCGGGTGCAGAATATGTCATAGCAAGGAAGGTAAATTCCAACCTGATTTAAGCAAATAACAGAACATGTCAGTCATTCCTGTGCTCTACTGCTCTCGTCATGCCATGTGTGCAATACTTAAAACAATGAATCACAGTTTATTGACTTGTGAACCTACAGATGGTATTGCAAGTGCCAGGCCTGCATTGGTGCCTCTCCATAGTCTAGCAAATCCTTCCTGAAACAAATACCATTTTGGCATTAAGTAACAATGTTCAAGTAGTCGATATACATATGTGTAATACAAGTGAATGAGTGTTTCAACACATCTAATACCTATATTCTATAATATTAAAACACCAACCTGTTGTATAATTTTGTAAATGACGTCCAGTGTTCCTTTGTACCGAAAACATTCTGGAGGACAAAGTGATACTGTACCATGGATTCCAGCGCGATTACATGATGGAGAACATTTTAAATCAGCAAATAACTGACAAAACAACATTGGAAAGGTCAAATTAAATGCTCAAACATCCTTGTAAAATTACATGATTTTCATTTAGCATGTAAGCAAATCAACTGCCTTCAAAGTGATGCAAGCCACCCATTCAACCATGCAAACTCTTAAAAAATAAAAATGCTACATTACATTAGTTTGTTTTGAGGCTGACCTAACAACTATATACAGATACAGAAATCCAGGGGAATAATGTTTCTCATAAAAAGAGTTTCACAGGGGTTTCACATGGAATGAAAAGGAAGGATAAAAAATTGCTCAACACATACCATATTTGGCCCAAAACAAGCCATACGACTTGTCATGTTACTGAGTGGATGAGAATAAGCAACCCCTGCAGCTTGTGCTTGCAACCTTGTCTGATAAATGTAGGAAAAATCAGAATACACCAGAAAATGACAAACTAATCTAAACAAAAAATAAGGAACAAAAGAAAACACCAAACCAAAAGACTACAGGAAAAAACATATGAAGGAATGACACATGTAAAACAATAAAAGAGTAACATAGTAATTGAAAATTGCATATCAAAACACTCAAAAGAACGATTCATCGATTATTAATAACAACACAACCTTCCCCCGCAAATATTCAATTGGAGGTCCCACAACCTCTCATCAAATAAAAAATTTACAGAAGCAAAAGAAAACAGAAAAAAGTTGAAAACCTATATACAAATTCGCGATTCCATGAGTTGCTCAAATAAAGAATTAAATTGAAAATGGAGCAGGAGAAAGAAAGAGGACCTTAGCAACATCGAGTGGATTGAGAATGACGGCGGAGAGGAAGGCGGCACCGGCGGCAGAGAAAACTCGTTCTCCAACCCCTAATTTATCATCAGTCTTAGAGGATTGGGAAGAAGCGTGACGATTCATTTTAACTGAAATTTGATGAGAAGTCATCCATGGGTTTTGGATTCGCTCTGAATCCACCATTCTGTTAACGACGGCGACAAAACACGACTAAATTGGTTATACACTTATTTTCTTGATTGATTAATATGAACGTTCTAACAAAAGGATTTGACAAATAAATTTTCGTGTGTGTTGAATGAGAAGAAGAAGCAAGTGAACGGAAAAAATGAGAAATAAAATAATAATAATAATTTGGGTTGGCGAATATGTGGGAGAGAAAAGAAGGGGAAAGGGAAGAGCGAGAGAGATGCACGTCAGGGCTTATGTGATTAGCGCCACGTTTGTTGACAACTAGGGGGTGATAACCCTAGAAAAAACACTCCTTCCGCAAACACGACTGAACTCTACTCCGAAAGGACCATTCCAATTGAATGTTTACGTATATTATGTGGAAAAAAATGGACTACTTTGGACACCTTAGAAAATAAACCCACTCTAACAAATTTTAGTAGGACACGTTTATTAGATTAGATTGTATACTAAAAATATTATAGTTAAACTAAAAAATCATAGTTTAATATTTTAATATAAAATTTAGTCCTCTTTTTATTTATTGATATTAAAAAAATAAAATTAAGAATAAAATATAGCAGTTAGCACATTTTTATTTTTTATTAATATTTTTAATTAAAAAACACATATAATGTACTCGGACAGTGGAATGGTCCCCGTCCCCATCCTCATCTCAGAGTTGACAGCAGGAGAATTATCTCTCTCGTCCCTGTCTCCACGTGGAAAAATTCTCCATTCACGCTCCACTGTGGGCAGTCCCCGTCTAGATTCCCACATACAGGTAGAAAGCACTCGTTTAGTCGAGTGTGAGACTGAGGGAAGGATGAAACAGTACATCCATCCATAAGTATACATAACAAAGATCCTTTGGTCACTCTAAGATCTTCCTCATGATCTTCATCAAACTTCCACCTTGAGTAACACCAAGCTTTGCTATCTCCGAACCCTCATCGCAGAGAAAGAGAGTCAGTAAGTTGGAAAAAAGTAGATTAAAAAATACTTTACTACCAGATATTGGGATGTTTATTATTACTTATTTAAAAAACAAATTGTTATATTAAAATATTATGTTTTAATTAAAAATTTCATGTCTCACTCAAAGATGGGATGACACGTCATTTAACTTAGTACCACTTCAACCAGTTTGACCAATTTCGGCTGGGGGATCAAAATCGTGAATCTAATCTAATCTAATCTAATATCTATATAATCAAAAAAACCCACACTTAAACTTCCAATACTAACCTCCACCTCTAATTGCCACCTGTTTTTTACTTAACAACAGAAAAACAAATTAAGGTTAATTTGGTCTTTTGGTTTGTTAAAAAAACTGGTCAAAACTGGTCACATCTCTTCACCATTTTTTAAAATTAACGAAACAGTTCAGTTTGATGGGAAATGAAGCAGCGCTGCAGAACTAGTGACAAATCTTTTCATTTCAACTAAAGTCACTTCTTCCCTTCCCAATACACTTCTTCATTCTGTACCTTTCTTCTTTTCTTCTTCCTTCAACCCACTTCATTGTCTTCCTTCAACTTTTCTTCTTCCTTCAACCCACTTCATTTTCTTTCTTTCTTCTTCCTTTCAACAACTGTTTCTCGCAGTCCATCACCACCATCAACCGTGAAGCCGTCGTTCCATCACCACCATCAAATCGGTATCAAGGTAATAACAACCATTCCTTCGATTTCTTTCAAAGAACGAAATAATCTCCTTTTAAATCGCAACACATGTTTAAAGTCGTAATCATATGGTGTTTTCACGCTTGAAATTCCATTTCCTCAGCTTCAAAATCGTTTTAAACTCATTTCCCCTAATCTATGTTTTAGGGTTTTCACATCTTAATGTTAGATGATCTTACTAATTGTTCTCACAGTCTGCTTAGTTGATTTTAAGAACGTTGCTATTAGTAGTGATTAGTATCTTCTATGTGATTTTAAGCACCTTGCTATTTATTTGGCTTCTATTAATTATTTGTTGATCAATAATGTTCCTCAAATTACATGTTTTTTTAACCTTGCTATTTATTTGGCTTCTA
Organism: Astragalus glycyphyllos; assembly: GCA_963573325.1. NCBI lineage: Eukaryota > Viridiplantae > Streptophyta > Magnoliopsida > Fabales > Fabaceae > Astragalus > Astragalus glycyphyllos. The sequence continues at coordinate 80,614,535 of OY754307.1, read as the reverse complement.
TTCATAAAGCTTTAACCTTGAACTACTTTGACCGAAACCAAATATTGTTAACTACATTGATTTTACTGATATTAAGAACCTTGCTATTTTTTTTGTCTTTAAGGAAATGGTAAGAAGTTTTGATGATATAGTAGATATCAATGGAGAGAAAGGTGTTTGGAGAGTCATTGTGCCCATAACCGACATTTGGAAGGTTGTGAACAGGGAACAAGAACTCCATTTAGAGATGGTTGTCATGGATGCCAAGGTAGACTCTTATGTTTTAAATTATTTGACTTTTCTCATTCCTACAAACATAATATTCCAATTGTCAAAAGATTTTTTAAGCCCTTTCAAATTCATCACAATCTTTATAGGGGGATAAAATACAAGTTGTTGTGCCTAAAGAAGAGACCAACAAATGGATAGACATGGTGCGAGAGCAAATGATATGCAAACTGCAAAATTTCAGTCCACAACCTAATGATTTTAAGTATAAAGCTTGCGACCATTTGTACAAAATCCTTTTCACTCCTGGCACCCTTCTACGTGAATTGGAGACCTCTGAAGTCCCGTATGATGATTTTAAATTTAAAGATTTCGGAGACATACTCAATGGGAAATATAGAGCTGATCTATTAGTAGGTATGATCCTTCATCTATTCGTCATTTATATTGGTCAACCATTAGATACTCTTTTAATCACTTTTATTAACCATAGATGTTATTGGAGCTGTACATGAAATTGTCTACTCTAAGGCAACTGCTGGACAAAAGATGGTGTCTCTCCGGTTGATGGATTTAAGGTAACAACCTAACTTCTATAATCTAAATTCCTATATTGACTTTATCAACAACTTTTACTATCAGCAACTTTTAATATTCCATTAATCTCATTTCTCAACTTAGTGGAAACATTCTGGCCTGTACCTTATGGGAGGAGTACTCCGCGAGGTTTCTAGCTGCATATCACGGAAGGGAATCTACTACTGGACCTTTCATATTGGTTCTGAAATATGGGAGAATTAGAGCAGCAGATGGTATATTCATTATTTATACACTACAAATTTCATTAAAAATTCTTATTTAATACTAATCCAATGTTATTAGCAACAGAACTATTTCATCTTCACATTGACTTCTTCTTCCTCAATCTATTGAAGGAACATATCCGGTGGCTGTCTCCAACTCATATAATTATTCAAAACTCATCCTCAATGAAGAAATACCAGCTATTCAGGGATTTAAAGAAAGGTGCACTAAATTTTAAAATCTTTTCCCATTAACATTCATTCATTTAACACTATCCTACAATCTACTTTTATAGTTTCTCATATTCTCACATTGCTTTTTTATTTTCACCATCAACAGGCTCACCCCAAACGAAGTTTTACAGCTTGCAACCCAAACACAGACACAACTCAGTGGGGGGACTCAATTTTCACTTCTGGACAGGTTCAAGTATAAGGCTCCACCAATCAGTCTTACAAACATCAAGCAACTATATCAGGTAACACCTATTCCAACTGCTAACTCCTTTCTCTTATTGAATGTTGTCGGTTACAATTCAATCAACTAACCCCGAATCAATCATATTAAAACATTACGGTTAGTCGTCAACAAGTATGGTTGGAGTTATAAAGGCTGTGGCATATGCAGAAAAGGTGCAAAACCGGTCGGCGAGTTATGGGTTTGTGATGATGGTCATCAAAACCAAGATTCTGTAGCAAGGTTCTGCTACATTTTTGCTATGAGACTCTCTGTTTTTTTCTACAACATTTTGACACACACTTATCAACCTCTCTTATTTGCCCATTCAATAGTTATAGAGTATTAGTCAGAGGCAAAGATAACAGCGGTGCCGAATATAACTTTTTGTTTTGGGATCAAGATTGTGAGGAATTGATCGAGTCCTCTGCACAGAACTTGGTTCACAAAATGGAAGCGGCAAGTCTTTCAAATTCACTTACATACTGTTTTTATCCTCTTTTTAGAAAATAAATTGGTTTAGGTACCACTCATTCTCTAACTTTATGTTTGACCCTTTCATTCTTTCTTTCTTCCAAATAGGAAGGGGAGGATGACCCCATGTCATACCCAGCTGATCTTGATAATATCCTACAAAGAACCATGGCTATTAGAGTTAAGGTTGAACCTCGAAATCGCCAAGCTTCCGTCATGAGGTACTCAGAGAGAACAGATTTCATTCGAAATCTTATGGAGGAAATGGCACCTATAGAGGTATAACTACAAATTATATGGATTTATTCGAATTTCATATTTAACTCATCTTAATCCAATGACCTCCTAAATCCTTTACAGAATAATTCACAAGATTCCAAGTACTTAGCTATTTGCAGCCAAAATGTTACCATGGAAGCAGTAAGCCATTTTTCCAAATACCTCTTCCATATTTAGTATTGCAAAATACCAGAGTAATCGTCATATCCATCATTTGTGGTGCAGAATTCTTCTCAATTTGATCAAGGCAAATCTGTAGATTCCAATTATTTACCTATTTGCAGCGAAAATGTCAACATGGAAACAGTAAGCTATTAATCCCAAATACCTCTTCCATCTATTATTATTGCAAAATACCACATAGTAATCCTCATAGTATCAGAGACATGGAAAATTCTCTCAGATGGAATCTTGATGAGTCCCCATCACATGATAGTTTTCAATGATAAGGAGGGAGTTTAATTGGAGATTTTGATGAATAAAAATAAGAAGTTTGATGAAAATTTAAGAAGTTGTGAACTTAGGAAGTTGGCTTGTTATGCAGTAGTTATGTTGGTTTTCTTCGTGTTTTTGTGTGCAGGAGCTAGATCGAATTGAAGATCGAGTGGTGCAAGCAAGAAGAACAAGTGGTACAAGCCAAGGACTTGTCGTGCTGAGTGGCGCGCAGGAGGCGCGCAGGTGGCGCTTCACGCGCAAGAAAACAGAATTGGCGTGCTGTGGGGCGCGCAGGAGGCGCGCAGGTGGCGCTTCACGCGCAAGAAAACAGAATTGGCGTGTTGTGGGGCGCGCAGGAGGCGCGCAAGTGGCGCGCAGGAGGCGCGCAAGCGCCAGTCACGCGCAAGAAGGCAGAAGCAGAGGCGCGCAGCTTGCGCTTAAGTGGCGCTTAAGCGCCAGCTGAGCGTGAAAAACGTTAAAAACACGTAAGAGAAGAGGGTCGAGGAATTTTGGAACGCTAGAACGCGAAGAGCACTCATTCCTTCTCACCGGTATTGAAGATTCAAGGCTTGGGGACAAGAATTGAAGCTTCATATGTGTTCATCATCATCTTCATCTTGTAATTCTTCCTTTCTCTCTTCCCTTATCATGTGTAGCTAAACCCTAATGTTAGGGATGAATTAACTTTGACGTAACGCTATTGTTGCTGGTTTAAAATTATGTTTATGTCGTACTCTCTTATATTTTGTGAATTGAATTTCTATGCTTAACGCTTTCTATGGTTGGAAAACTTGTAGAACGATATTTTATTCAATGATCGAATGGAAGTTTTATTATTGAATGTTTGAAATTCAATTCCTACCATTCGTAGTTTAGGAATACTCTTAGAATTGTTGTATGTTGCGAATCCCCGTTGTTGATGCTTGTTGTTAATTGAAATCGCCTAAGGAATTAGGACTTTAGTTATCGGCAAAGGACTAGTTACCTAAGGAATTAGGAATTAGTTAGAATTGAGGGTTTGATAGCAAAATAAGAGAGAGGTTATCTTTCGAAATTAAATCAGTGACAATAGTGTGAAATCAACAGGCATTCATCCCTAGCGTTCTTCCCATCGTATCTTCTCCTAAGCATTTTAGTTTTCTCTTATTAAAAACACAAAAAGAAATATTTAATTGCTTACTTTAGAATTAGTCGCTCACTCATACCAATCGGAAATTTATTTCAACTTGGTTCGTTTAGTTGTTGTTAACGTAATTGGTAAATTAATTCGATCCTCGAGGACGATACCCGGTCTTACCGGTTTTATTACTTGCAACGATTCGGTACACTTGCCGAACTATTAACAAGTTTTTGGCGTCGTTGCCGGGGATTGAAATTACATTTACCAGTAAATTCGAAGGCAACTGCTAATTCGAACCTGTACATACTTTAGTTTTATTTTAGTTTTCTTGTTTTTTTTTCTTTTTTCGTTTTACCACTTTTACTCCCTTGATTCTATGAAAGCCAGGTGAATACTTTATCAATCATGGAGTCCACACTACCGCCACTTCGTTGTTGTTGTTGTGGAGGACCTCATTTAAATGGCAATTGTGAGACACACTCCTATTGTGATCTTTGTGGGAAGGATCTTGTGTATTGCTCTTGTGAACCAGAATGGATACTGATTGATGAGTCCTATCCTTGGTTGGCTCAACCTAAAGTTCCCGAGGAGCCAGATTTGATAGTCATTGACAAATCATATCACTGGTTGGCTGATGATTGGTTAGTAGATGAACAACCACCTAATCAAAATTCAGAACAAGAAGAACAAGGTTTAATAATAGAAGAATATTGGGAGAAAAAGAAAGATGGGGAGGAACAAAGAATTGAACGGGAGGATTCTCTTGTTTGGAGGGAAGCTAAAAATTCTCAATCTTGGGAAGGTGTGGAAATCCAACAAGAAATCTCCCAACAAATCATTTTCTCTACTCATCTTTTGAGAAGTAAGGAATATGGGAGTGAAGACCTTGATCGATATTTAGACTCCTTCTATTCCTTGTTCGACATCATTCACCTGGAGAGGGTATGGAAGCATACGCAATTGTACCTCAAGTTCATGAAGTTCCTGCCTCATAAACGAAAGAAGAAGGATGATGTGTTCTTTGTGTCATATATTCCACCTTGAGAGAGTGGAATTGCATCGTCAAGCTTAGGACGATAAACAAGCGCTTCATGGGAGGCAGCCCATCAAATCAGGAGCGAATGGCAGCAAACCAGGAGGAGATGAGACGGACCCAGGCAAGAATGGCAGCGGAGTACAGGTATGGAATGAGAGCTATATACAGAGCTATCTGTACATTCCAGAGTGGAGGACAGTTGGATCCCGAGGCTGATATCTTTCAGGCACCTCCGCAGTAGAGTCTGGACGTGATGGACGCGGTCGAGTGGTCTACTCACCGCTGTGGTTTTTCTTCTTTCTCTTGTCTTTGATCTATTTGGTTGTGTACTTAGGTGCTTCTTTAAGTTATTGCTGTTATGAGTTCCGGTTGCTTTTTGTTTTTGTTCTGTTTAAATAGGCCTTCCCTTAATTTAACCAGTGAGGACACTGCAAGGTTTTGAGTAGGGGGAGGACCTATTGTCAAGTTTTTGTCAGTTGTACTTGATGATGTGCAATCATATATATATAAAAAAAAAAAAAAATCTAGTTGAGCGAAACTTAGTGATGAATTGGTGAGAACTGAGCGAATAGTGCCCCTGTTGGTAAATGAACTAGCGTACTCTTGCTTCCACACTCAAAACATAAACTCAGGTGGAACTTAGTGAATCTAGAGATGATTGTAGCTAAGCTAGCTGTTTGGTGGACCAAAGGAATTGCCAAATTTTTACTAAAAATTTGGGGTAGCATAAGAAACTAAGTTTGGGGTTCTCTAAGTTATACTAAGGCACAGCATGAAAGGATGGGATTAGGACAAGTGCACATAGTTAGAAAGTCCTTTAAGCAGTGTTATTTGTATTGTGCTAAGCTATAAAGCACCAGTTTAAATTCGTGTAATGGTTGTCATTGCCCATTAAAAAAAAACAGACCAGAAAAAGAAAAGAAAAGAGTGTAATAAGCTGCCATTTTGAACTGAGTAGGGGGGCTATTCTGTGGAGACACATTATAGTTTCAGTCAAAAGGATGATAAATGGTAGTTAGGTTGGTTGTGAAGTAGGGAGGCCAATTTGTGGTGACACACTTTGGTTTCAGTCGAAATAAGCAGTCAACCTGTGAGAAAAGTGAGGAGAAAAAAAAAAAAAGGGGGCAATGCAGCACCAATGTCAAGTATTGTTTGCTTTTAATTTCTTGTTATGTTCTGTATTGCTGCAGCACTGGTAGTCTGATGTAATAAGTGCACTGGTCTAGTACCCTATAATTTCTAATTCAATGCCCTTTGTCATGCTTATTCCCCATTTCTGTGCTGAATTGTTAGTCTACCCTTAGTTTTGAAACATCTTTGGCTATCTCAAAAGAAAGCCCTCTAGTCTTAGCTAAATGCATTTTGAAACTAGCTATGGTCCGAACTGAGTTAAGTGTCACACACGCACTATTGAGCAAGAGTATTCTAGTGAAAGTACCATCTAGTGGTTTTGCAATTGAGTGGCCAGTCTGAAAGTTGATGCTCAACTTGATTTTCTCGATGTGTGTGTTAGTAATTAATTCCTACTGATTGCATGTTATCTGAGTGCTTGTCGTGACAAGTATCTTTGCTTGAGGACAAGCAAACGTTTAAGTTTGGGGTTGTGATGAGTCCCCATCACATGATAGTTTTCAATGATAAGGAGGGAGTTTAATTGGAGATTTTGATGAATAAAAATAAAAAGTTTGATGAAAATTTAAGAAGTTGTGAACTTAGGAAGTTGGCTTGTTATGCAGTAGTTATGTTGGTTTTCTTCGTGTTTTTGTGTGCAGGAGCTAGATCGAATTGAAGATCGAGTGGTGCAAGCAAGAAGAACAAGTGGTACAAGCCAAGGACTTGTTGTGCTGAGTGGCGCGCAAAAGGCGCGCAGGTGGCGCTTCACGCGCAAGAAAACAGAATTGGCGTGCTGTGGGGCGCGCAGGAGGCGCGCAGGTGGCGCTTCACGCGCAAGAAAACAGAATTGGCGTGTTGTGGGGCGCGCAGGAGGCGCGCAAGTGGCGCGCAGGAGGCGCGCAAGCGCCAGTCACGCGCAAGAAGGCAGAAGCAGAGGCGCGCAGCTTGCGCTTAAGTGGCGCTTAAGCGCCAGCTGAGCGTGAAAAACGTTAAAAACACGTAAGAGAAGAGGGTCGAGGAATTTTGGAACGCTAGAACGCGAAGAGCACTCATTCCTTCTCACCGGTATTGAAGATTCAAGGCTTGGGGACAAGAATTGAAGCTTCATATGTGTTCATCATCATCTTCATCTTGTAATTCTTCCTTTCTCTCTTCCCTTATCATGTGTAGCTAAACCCTAATGTTAGGGATGAATTAACTTTGACGTAACGCTATTGTTGCTGGTTTAAAATTATGTTTATGTCGTACTCTCTTATATTTTGTGAATTGAATTTCTATGCTTAACGCTTTCTATGGTTGGAAAACTTGTAGAACGATATTTTATTCAATGATCGAATGGAAGTTTTATTATTGAATGTTTGAAATTCAATTCCTACCATTCGTAGTTTAGGAATACTCTTAGAATTGTTGTATGTTGCGAATCCCCGTTGTTGATGCTTGTTGTTAATTGAAATCGCCTAAGGAATTAGGGCTTTAGTTATCGGCAAAGGACTAGTTACCTAAGGAATTAGGAATTAGTTAGAATTGAGGGTTTGATAGCAAAATAAGAGAGAGGTTATCTTTCGAAATTAAATCAGTGACAATAGTGTGAAATCAACAGGCATTCATCCCTAGCGTTCTTCCCATCGTATCTTCTCCTAAGCATTTTAGTTTTCTCTTATTAAAAACACAAAAAGAAATATTTAATTGCTTACTTTAGAATTAGTCGCTCACTCATACCAATCGGAAATTTATTTCAACTTGGTTCATTTAGTTGTTGTTAACGTAATTGGTAAATTAATTCGATCCTCGAGGACGATACCCGGTCTTACCGGTTTTATTACTTGCAACGATTCGGTACACTTGCCGAAATATTAACAAATCTTATATCAGAAAAAAAAGTTCCTCCGTAACCAAGGTCAGATTTTTTCTGTTTACTTTCAAGACACAATCAAACTTCAATTTTCTAATTTCCTTTTTTTTGTTCTTTATAGCACTGCAGGTGACTGAGGAGGAGCTCAAAAACTTAACACTAATTGAGATAGAAAAACTTTTGCAAGCAAATCGCAAAAGCTTGACAGATTTTACTACAATGCCATTTCCAAATGGATACAGTTTTCCACGTTTGGGTAACAGGTTAATCCATGAAGAACTTGATTTTGATATCCAAAAATTAAAAGAAGAATTTAACCGACTCTTCTCATCTCTAACAGGTATTAACTTCTGCTCTTTTTAATTCAACAAACTCATAGGAAATACATCTTCATCCATTTCAAACCATTTCAAATTTTATCTTTCTTTTCAGCATCACAAATCTTTCACTCCAACTTTAACAGTAATTATGTTTTACTTTTGTACCACTTCTCCAGATGAACAAAGACAGATTTTTGATACCATAATGACAACTGTTAAAAGAGATAAAGGAGGCGTCTTTTTCCTAAATGGATTTGGTGGAGCTGGAAAAACTTTCATGTGGAGTACTTTCTCTGCTGCCTTACGTTCAGAAGGGCATATAGTTTTAAATGTTGCATCCAGCGGCATTGCTGCTCTGTTGCTGCCGGGTGGAAAAACCGCACATTCAAAGTTTAAAATCCCTGTTCCGACAGTAGAAAATTCAACATGCAACATTGCACAAGGTAGTGAACATGCTGAATTGTTAAAAGGCTGCCAAGTTGATAATATGGGATGAGGCTCCAATGTCAAATAAATTCTGTTTTGAAGCTTTAGATAGAACATTAAGGGATATTGTAGGATCTACAAGTGATGATGACAAAATCTTTGGAGGGAAAATTGTAATTTTTTCGTCATATCTTACCTGTCATTCCAGGAGGGAGTCGCTCGGACATTGTCCATGCTTCAATAAATGCATCATATATTTGGGATCATTGTCAAGTTTTAAATCTAACAAAAAACATGCGATTGCGCAGTGGTCTTAATACTGTAGATCAAGCAAAATTGAGGGAATTTTCGAAATGGATTTTAGATGTTGGGGATGGCAAGATCAATCTTCCAAATGATGGCATTGCGGAGATAGACATACCAACTGATCTTCTAATTACCAACTTTGAAGATCCAATTCATGCCATAGTGAAAAGTACCTAGCCCAATCTTCTAAACCATTATACAAATCAAGATTTCTTGAAAAATAGGGCTATATTGGCTTTCACAATTGAGACAGTTGATCAAATAAATGAACATGTCCTTCAACTTCTTCCAGGTTCGTTTTTCTCTTGCTTTATATATTTCCAAACTAATAAGGAATAAAGCTTGATTTCAATATTTTTACTTAACTAGGTGATGAGAAAGAGTACCTTAGTTCAGATTCTGTTGACAAGAATGAAGCATGTCACACAGATGCTTTTAATGTACTAACTCCTGAGTTTTTGAACACCCTTAGAACATCCGGTCTCCCAAACCATAGAATCAAACTCAAAGTTGGATGTCCAATCATGTTACTAAGAAACATTGACCAAGCTGAAGGTTGTGTAACAGTACAAGATTAATTGTGACAAAGCTTGCCAAACATGTCCTTGAAGCAAAAATAATTTCAGGAAAGAATATTGGTAACATTATCCACATTCCTAGAATGACCATGTCGCCTTCTCAATCACCATGGCCATTTAAGCGAATTAGGAGGCAATTTCCTATCATAGCATCATTTGCCATGACCATTAACAAATCTCAAGGTCAATCATTAGAGTCAGTTGGATTATATTTGCCAAGAGATGTATTTAGTCATGGCCAATTATATGTAGCTACATCTAGGGTCAAAAGTAGACAAGGTTTGAAGATTTTAATTCATGACAAGGAGAAAAAACCGTTGAATACTACTAGCAATGTTGTATTCAAAGAAGTCTTCCAGAACTTATAACTGCCAATGTAAGTACGAACTTCTAATTCTTCATACCTTCTTTTATATCATACCTGTTACCCTCTTTTATATTTATATTACATTTCTTTGTAAACTTTAATTCATAACCCAATGTCTTCAACTTGGTGTTTCTATTTCTAATTTGATGTTTATATTCCCTCAAAATAAATGTGTAATCTATTTCTAACTTCATGTTTGTTCAAATGTCCGTTTCAGGTTCATCCAACAACTCAAACTTACTATATAACACATTTTGCTTAACATCTTTTGTTGTGCTCAGCTTTAGGTAGCAGCTATAATTGGACCATCTTCTGCAGCTTAGAAACACAATTTTTTTTTGCCTCTTCCTACCGTCTTTGTAACTTCTGTACAACTCCCATTTCATATATTTTGTGTATCTGTAAGAAGAAATCCAATTAGAGCAACACCAGTATTATTCCCATACATTCCATTCATGAGTTATACACTTTCATGAATGCAGTATATGTAATTTCTTTTCCCATTTACTCATATGGTTGCAATTAATCCATGACCATATATTTGGATTTTTCGATTTTAGTCTTAAGTCTCATGGGTTTCTTTATCTTATCAACAAATATATGCTATGAAGTATCCGTTTCGGTATCGGTATTATTTTTAATTGTTTTCACAAATACAAGGTCGAATAGTTTCCTGTGTTTCAACAATTATTGTCACAATATCAATATCTACGTCTCTATCTTCAGTAACTTACACTTTAACATCTATTCAATAATTATAATTTCTATCCATCACAATCAACCCGTGCAACCCGTGCGGACGCACGGGTACGTTACTAGTTAATTATTATAGGGGGACCAAAAATGTAATTAAACCTAAAATATTTGATGTTATAAGTTTGAAAGCAAGATACAAAAAGAAATTAGAATATCAATATTAGTATTGTTTATTCTCCATATCTTTTTTTTTTAAAAGAGACTTATTCCCCATATCTTATTTGCCTATAAAGCTTCATAATTAATGAGGTATAAAAAATTTCTAGAATTGACAATAATTTAGGATATTTTATTTTAATATGAACATTATATTTTTTATTTATTAAACCTTATATATTCATTCTACTGTAACATCTATGACTGAATAATTAATAGTTTTTTTTTGACAAAAATAATTAATAGTTGGAGAATGGTAAATATTTTACTTAATAATTAATAAAAACATAATATTGCATTAGATTAGAATTTTTTATCATACGTGCGATATACAATATTAATTGGAGAATGGTAAATATTTTTCTTAATAATCAATAAAAGCGTAATGATGCATTAGATTAGGTTTTTTTTATCATATTGTTAGTATCCAACGACTTTGCCAGCGACTAATCTAATTTTGTAAAAAAAACTAAATATGGAACGATCTATTGCAATCTAATTAGTATTACTCACTATTAGGAATAAGATTAAGAGCAAACAAAAGGAATACAGAGCAGCACTGCTTTTCATATCACACGATAGGGTTTGAGAGAAGTCCCAAATTTAGTGGGATATAGTGATTGTGCGAAGAAAGAACCATTAGTTCAAATTTTATTTTATCTTAGGGTTTCTCTCTTGGTGAAAGCTGTGAAATTGTATCCACGAAACCCTCTTGCATTGACGATTGAGACATTGTCTCTAACAGTGTAAGTAATGTTATGGATTATGGTTTGTTGGAAAGTCTTAGCTTAAAACTATGAATGCTATTGAAAATTTAGATTTACGCTTCACCTTAAACAACATTTGATTTATCTTTGAACTTTTTAAGCAAGTCCTAATCAATCATAATCCCTCAAACATGAAATGTTTTCTCAAATATATTCTCGATGAGTCCCTCACATGAACTTTGAAGAGAACCTACCAATGAGGTCAGATATGTTCCTAGGAAAGGCCATAGGATTTATATTCAACATTATTCAATAAATAAGTATTAGATATTGTTGGATATTCAGTAGTATCCCTATTTAAAACACTAAAAGCTCCTCCGAGAATTCAAGAAGCTCTGAGCAAGACTTTTCAATCAAGCTCACTGCATCGTGATTAAACAGAACAAAAGTTGCAAATTCAATATCATATATATGACACACAACTTCACAATAACCTGAGATAAATTTATATATGACACACAGCTTCACAATATCCTAATTGCACTACTATTTATGATACTTTTAATATTTGGATTTGAATAATTGTATTCACTCTATCCAAATCATATCCATCATTGATTAGTAGTTACTTACACGAACCCAAAATTACTACTTAAAGTAAGTTGAATGCCATGTGAGCACAAATGAAACATAAAGTTGAATTCTAGTTTTATATTTTGCAACCCGAACATGTACTAAAATGAAAGTGCAATGCAAAAGACAGAATAATTGTAAACGGAATAAAAAATTTAAAGTTGAAAAGAATGGGGAAAACCAATATGCAGTTATAAGAATACTTACGGAATGAACCCAAAACAGGTTCAGCACCTATGTTGTAACAAACCGACTACCTTTTTGTTCTTGTGCTTCTGATAGTCTCCATCTTCTCTCGATAGTGGTTACGACCGAAAGAATTTTCAAAGCTACAACAGTGATCAAAATAGGAAAAAAACCCACATTGTTATAAGGGTGACAAAAACACTTCTGTAACCGGACAACCATAGGTGTACCTTCATCGCTGCATCAACACATTTTTGTTACTATTATAGCAATATCTCACTATTTTCTACATCTGCTATTCTGGGTCTGATTATATATATTGGGGAGTATACCTGTATACAATACAAATGTAAGAACAACTATATCCTTAATTTCTCACTATGAAGGTTGACTATATTGTAGGCACAGTCTTCAATCTATTTATTGAAATGAGATGATTGCAAAATTGATAAACTTAGGAAGTACTCTAAAACAATGTTATGATTTCAAAAGCTGAATCTTTTTAGCCATAAAGATACTGCACTGCCAAAATTTCTCTAAAGCTTTATGATCACAGAAGTCGAAATGGGAAAAAAAACCACTTAAACATGATTGAAGAAAATTTCAAAAACTTCAAAGAATAAAAATATTACCAAGCAAAAGCTAAGAAAACCCATTTAGTTTGACATGATAAAAAACCAACTTTACAACAGAAGAAATAGAATCAAAAACAATTCACGGTAAGGTGCCGAAGAAGTTGTGGTGGTTTAGAACATCGGCGTCTTGTGGCGGTGGAAATGGCGAATATCGTTCTTCATCCTTCACACAGTATCGTGGCCAACTTTGTTATGATGCTAACGAAGGAAATTCTTCAGAAATTTAGGGAAAAACGAAACCCTAACGAAGGAAGATAGAAGGAGTGGTGGTCCATGGAGAAAAAGAAATGCAGTGCTCTGTTTCTTCTGATTTTCTTCTTTCGTTGCTTTGCGTTTTGAGTTGATCAAGATGAAAGAAGAGATGAAGAACAAACTTTTGTAGTTCATCAAAAAAAGATTGAAATTTTGTGATAGAAAATGAGAGAAAAAGAAGGAAGAGGAATGTGCAAATAAGAGATGAAGAGAGATTGTCGAGAGAGAGAGAGAGAGATTGGATCCACAAAATTAGCATTGTATTCATTACTGGATCCACAAAATTAGCATTGTATTCATTACTTGTTTTTGTTTTTTTGAAACTGTCAGCTCCAATCAATGTTATTAAAACCGACCCAATGATCGACCCGAACAGGTCACTAGGTCAATGGTCGAACCTAGGGGTCACTAATTGACCCGCATGACCCGATATCAATAAATTTGGTATTAAATTAATATGAGAATTAGAAAAATGTAAGATATTATAAGTCAATATTTTTAAATTTAATATAATTTTGAATTAAAAACAAATTTGAAAATCAATAAAATTACTCATATTTAATAACATTCTAGTTAATAAATATATAGAATCTAAAATCTATGGAAAGTGATACAAAATATTAGATGTCAAATAAATATGATATATAAATGTAATATATAAGTATTAAAATACATATAAATAAATATAATTAGTAGGTAATAGGTTTTACTAGAAATAAAAGAAAAAAAAGGGTATATATTCTATAATACGCCTCAATTATAACAAAACGTGGTTGCTCAAATGGTTAGTGTTGGAAGATGTGGGTGTGAGGAAGGGTGGTTAGTGTTGGAAGATGTGGGTGTGAGGAAAGGGGTTCGATCCCCTGATTCTTCATTTTTGAGATATATTTCGAAATTAATTTTCAATAAAAGCTGAGGTGGATGCCACGTATTTATTTGGAGATGTGTGTGGCTTTTTCTAATTGGTCCTAGTTGTAAGTCTATGTGGACAAACTCATGATTTATATTACTTATGATATTTTATTTATTGTAATAATTCTTTTTATTGTTACATTATAAGCTTTACTTGTTTTAACTTTTGTTCGTAAAATATAATTATTTGTTTTTTTTTAGATAGGCAAAGTGGTTAGTAATTAGTGTGTTAATTGTTAGAGTGGAGGGGGGAGCAGGGTTCGAACCCCGTAAAATATAATTATTTGTAAATAAGTGGTTGAATTACCAATATTTTTGACAAACGAATATTCTTTTTTTGACAAATTGACAAACGAATTATCAATATTATAAACTATAAATTTTCATGATTAAATATTCTTCACAAAATGAAATTTCAACTTACCATATCTAATCCTCCTCTGCTACTCAAAGAAACTTTTTTTTTGTCGAGACTAGGGTATCCACTGCCGAACGCAGTGACTTTTCTTTGCTCCTCAAAGAAACTCATCACATCTAATCAAATCAGCGTATGTATAAGTAATAATTTTTTTTAATCCAGTCAAAATGTTATAATTTTATTTTAAAATGACCATCATTTCAATTTGTGAATACACATCATTTAAAATAATGATTTGTTATATACTACAAAAGTATTTAATTTATTAAATGTTTTTCTCTTAATATTATTTTAAATTTTTTAAATAAGTTTTCTCTTAATACAAGAGTATTTCTCACTCTTAATTGTTTGTTTTTTTTACCAAACCCTTAATTGTTAACTCTATTAGATTGGAATTGAGACTTTTATAAATAAAATATGCAATATTCGAAATGAATATTAGTTTAATTAGAAATCTTTTTTGTGAGCTTTATTGTAAAATTCATGTTTTGAGTTTGAATACATGATAAAATAATAAAAAGAATCCATTTTTCACTTCTAATTTTTAGCCATACTTAGGTGGTTATCTTATAATTTTGTTTCAATTGTCATTTGGGTCAACTCGATCCGTCCTAAATAGACACGATCTTAGTTTGTCTTGAAGAGCACCAGGTTGTTCAGGTCTAAGGATGGGTTAGAGTCTAAAAAAAGACTCTATAAAAATTTGGGGTCGGGTTAGGGACAAGTATAACTCGTCCCAACTCGTCTCTTGCTCACCCCTAACGTACAATGTTGCGAAACAAGAAAAAAAAACATGGATGAGAGGGAACAAGAAAAGAAAACAAGGAAACAATAAAGAGAGGGATAGAGAGAAGAAAGGTGTTGCGATAACAACCGAAGATCTAAGTCCCTATCATTGAAAAGACTTCAACATTTCCTCATAGAATCCCAAGGCTACCACTCCATTTTAGGACGGGTTAGATCCTCTTCATTTCTCAAAAGAAATGGAGAACTCTATATGGAAAGAGAAAGACACACTAATGGTGTTGGGCCCTACAATTAATTATTATAACAAATTTAATTGTAAGACTCACCACCATTATTATGTCTTTCTCTATCCAAATAGAACCATTCTTTATTTTTTGAGAAATGGAGAGGATCATCATCCTCTTAGGACATGGTCTCATGGTAAAAGAGAAAACTATAGGCATTCATGTAATCCCTAATCTCAAAATAATTATTTTTAGCTTATTCAAAAAACAAAACACACCACATATATAAGTTTGTTGCCTAAAAAATCCTCATAATAAGATAATTTCCTCTAGTTTTGGATGTCAGCTTGACGGTTTACCTCTCACTATTGGATTAACATTAGCTAAAAATTCATAATAATAATAATAATAATAATAATAATAATTAACAAATATATTTAAAAAAACTGAGGCAAAGAAAAATACTTAATGAATGTTGACTCTTGCCTCCCATTATTGGTTTATTAAGAAATGCCGTAGTTTACTTCCACGTGGAAAGTGTATGAAGATGCCAAGTGGTAAGAAAGTAAAGCGCCACATAAGCATCCTGGCAGCCACAAGGGCAGGTCACGTGTCTAAGATTCTTCATTCAATGGTCGACACGTGTGTTTCCCATGTTTCTTAACATGTTGGCATGACCTTAATGCCATGTATGTTTCGATGGAATTAAAGGGTCCATAGAAGGAGAACAAAATACTACTACTGGTGGGAATTGGTAGAGCAAGATGAATTTGGAAAACAGAATCTCTTATTGATTAAAATTTGATTTTGTATAAATGCTTTCATATTATTAGTTGCATATGAGTTACAATTCAACTAACTAACTGCTCTCAATTGTAATCAGTTAGAGATAAGAGACTTACAAACTATATTGAATGTCTCTCCTAATCTGAAATTGCTTTAAAGCATTACAGAGTAATTCATTATGAGTCTCATGCTTAGTTTCTCTCTTTGTCTTGTAAACGACTTTAACTTCAATGGCTTTGTCATAACATTAACAACTTGATTGACAGTGTTGCAATAGACCAAATTAATCACTTCATCTTTGCCCAAGTCATTTAGACCACATTTATGTATTTCCTTCTAGCATGCATGACTGGATCTATTGACAATTTAATGGTAGAACTATTTCCTTCTAAAAACCCACATATAACTTTTCTAAATAACTATCGTCGACATTAAAATTTCATACAAAATAAACTTGTAGTGTAATTCGCCTTCTACTTAGTCATGACTACCATAATACACATATCCTTTTTATACAAATTAACTCTACGTAATCAAAACATTATTTGCAAATTACACATCAACTATTCTAATATGAATTATTAATGATCTATCTTCAATGCTCCCTGTTGGTTAATTGTAAAAAAAATGAAATTAAAGGAATCAGATAAAAATCTCAACGAGCGTTCCTGACACACACGCACCCGACAACTAATAGATAGACATGCAAAAGGTAATTTTCACACATAATGCACAATCAACGGATACAACAATTTAGACAGTTAGCACACCAATCAAACTTATCAAATTCTACAACAACAAATAAATTAATTTACTCCATACGTACACATGACCAAACCAAACTCAATCACGCACGGATACCTAAAAAAGCGGATGACTACGCAATCCTCGTCAAACTCAACTCAACGACATGTACCTAAGAAACACGGGATGACTAAATCACTATCGTCAACCTTGACTCACTACTAACTCATCAACCATCCAACACCATACTCAAACCATTAACTTCGTCAATACATCTGGATCCCTTTAACTCTAGGTAAATGGATGCGAGTGCCCTCAACATCCCGAGCAGTAGATAGAGTCTAGTCAGGGTTCTCGTGTTTTGTGGAATGCCCCAACAGTACCCCGCCTTTGCATAAAACCTCCCCACCGACACTATCCGTAATGCCAGGTCGTGGCCGTCTCTATCACAATCATTTTCTTACCGCCCAATCCTATCATCATGGCCATCAACCATTAAGGTACGACTCGCCCTTACCGCCCAATCCTATCATCATCAACACTAACGTCCCTAAGGATTACTAGGTCCAAAGGCATCATCATTCAGCTAGGGGTCACCTGTTCTATAATCTTAATTTGCTTTTGTACAAGCCCCATTTGCTATACTCTTTCGACTTGGAGTGGGTGGGACGGAGAGACCTGGTCCATGTTCCATCACTTTAATGCCCCTTGGGTTACAAGTTGTCGTTACCAACTCGGCCACTTGTTCTCTAATCATCATCTCTAGTCATGCTAATTCCTCTGAGGACCATAATCAATAACTATGGATTGCTTTAGCTTCATTTCCCAGTCCATACACCGGTCCCGTTGATCTTATATATAGACTTAGAATTTGAAGATTTAGATACTGATTGATGTAAATATTAAAAGTTGTATTTTGTAGTTTTATAATTTACGTTTTTTAAAATATTTTAAAATTGACTTTCAGACTTATGTATTAGACATAAATCCGGAATGCAAAATATGCAAATTTCAAAATTATCTATTATACATAATTCCGAAACACATTATTTTGAAATTATCTGTAAAAGATAATTCTGGAATATATTTTAAAAAACACTTCCGAAATTATGTATAGTATATAATTCCGGAATGCATTTTTGTTAAAAAACATTCTGAAATAATCTTTTATAGTTAATTTCGGAATATGTGTTAGGATGAGGTCTGGAATATTTGTTAAAGGTAAGGGCAAAATGGGAAGTTCAGGAAAATGTAGAGGTATGGCCATAATGGTGGGGGTATAAAAATCAAAAACCGTAAGGTTATGGGTTTGCATCTAGGGAGTGCACGAACTGGGCCTCGTTGGTAGGTTGGACTGGGTGCTTGGACTGGGCGAACATATGGGCCTTAGGGGGTGCGACTAGTGCGAAAGTGAGCTGTATAAGTAATTGAAAGAAAATGTAACATGCTACGAGCCCAAAACATTATTACTGATTTGTTGTCATTTTTAAAAGCCCAGTTGTTTTAAACACCCCTTTTAAGACTTCGTTAACTGTTGTTAAAAAAAAAGACTCCGTTAACTAAAAAATTTTCTCTAATTATATAACATGTCAAATCCTAATATTTTATATAAACTAAAATAATTAAATAAAAATAATAACTATTAACAAAAATTTCTAAAAATGCTGTCAATTTTTTTTTTCTAAAAATGTAAATAAATATAAAATTAATACATATTAGTAATTCAAAAACAGCTAAAACCTTAAAAATCATTAAATTTTTAAAACACAAAATACCCGAAGTAACCACATATAAATAACCACATATACTAATTTTTTTGTATGTCGTTATTTTAGGTAAATATATCATTTGTATATTTTAATTAGTAGATTTGAAAACGAAAATCAATCCGTTTTTTAATTGAATTATGATTATATTTATGTTAGTCATTATTCATTTTGCAGTTAAAGCGCAGATAACGGGTACAAGTACATACACTTAAAATGTCGGTATGAGCATTACAATACCGGTCCATAGATTGCCATCACTAGTCAGGGTCCGCCATTAAGGTGTGCACACTGTGATACCGCACAGGGCCCCAGCCCCACTCCAATATTTTTAAGGCCCAAAAAAATTAGTATATGATTCATAAAAAATAGACTATTCTCTATTCGTTTTGCAACAGCACAGACAACCGCAGGTGTGTCATAGTCGATGACTGCAACTCTACTTTCTCTCTTACACCCTACTTTTTCATACTTTTTGAATCATCTTTTAAAGGGGCAGTAATCTAATAAATATTATAAGGTGCAGTAAACATATTTTAAATCATCTCTACCACATTGTTTACCAAAAAAAAAATCATCTCTACCACACATCTATACTTTTCAAATTCAAATAAAAATAACTAATAAAAATCAAAAACCAATCGAACAATGCAAGTAGAATCAAAATCAAATTTTTAAGATTAAATAAAAACAATTACTAATGCTTTTGTTGTATTATGTTGTATTTCTGTTAATATTATAAAAAAAATTAAGTATTATAAAAGTCAATTTAGTAAACTTGACTTGACTTTTACATGAAATCTAAATATTAATTGGACTTAAATGAACTTCTTAATCATTGTGAAAGTAGTTGTTTTTGATTATGATAGAGGCTAGAAGGAGTATATTCAAGAACGTATCGATATAGTGAACTCATCATTTAACAATTTCTTGATATAAAATCAAATAGATTATTCAACAATTTTTTTACATAAAATCAGGTAGATCATAATTAATTAATTACTAGGTGTGTGATTAATTTAATTTAATAAAAATATATCAAATTTTTAATTTTTATGATATTTTGGAGTAGCTAGAAAGTTTATATTACTTTGAAGTTGTACTTAGATGTGTTAATTACAATTTAAATAAAACAGTTTGAATTTTTGGTGATTTATTTGATAAATATGTAAGAGCAGTTTTATTGATTACGAAACGATTTGTCAGAAAATCAGGGGAAAGGCAAATCATGGATAACTAACACTACATGGGGGCAAAGGACAATGTGTTATTCTGACATTTCGTATGAATATGTTCGTACCAAAATAATTTTTCAACATATAATTATGGACTCAATTTTTAATTTTTGAATAAGACCTCCAAATTATTTGGAACCATATCACTATAGCTCTGTCATGACTCATGAATAAGGCACTTTTTTTATCAGTATGAATAAGGCACTTTACACATATTAAAAAAATAAATCAAAAAAAAAATGTAAGGGCGTGCATGCAGAAACTTGACTAATGAGTAATGACTAGGTTACTTCAGTCACAGAGCCTACTACTGGGCAGTGAAACACAATATTATGCCTGTAAAAACCAAGTCATGAAGTAATGGTTTGTTTGGTAAATTAAAGAAAAGTAGAGGAAAAGAAGAGAAAGGAAAGAAAAGGAAAAGAAGAGAAAAGGGTTGAAAATGAGATGATTGTGTAGTTGTTTGGTTTGAGAGAAACTGTAAAGAAAGTGTGAGAGGAAAGAAAAAATATATTTGTAGAAAGACAAAAATATCCTCAAGTAAAATTGAATTGAATAGGTAAAACAACTATAATAAATTTTAAAATAATTACTTAAAAATTAAATAAGCATGAGAGTTAAAAAAAGTTTAAATAAATTTAAAAGTATTTTTGTAATTTATGATAAAAAAATGTATTTTTAAAAGTAGTTATTTAATAAATAAAATAGAATATTCTAATAGGGTCATTTTGGTAATTTGTTTTGAAAACCCACTCAATTCTCCCTTTTCTCTCCAATTTGGGCGGATTGTTTTTTTTGTGGGCCCCAACGACTTTTTCCTTTCACTCTCATGTTTTCTGCTTTACCAAAGGATGGAAAATTTCTAGGGAATCGTGTAATCCCTTCTCTACTTTCTTTTCCCCTCATTTTCACTGCATCCAAACACAGTGTAACTCTCCACAGACTCTGTCCCTGCCATTGATTATCATTAGACATGGTTGGAAGAAAAGGACCATGTCGAAATAATTGTTTCATCATTGTAAGAGATTATGAAGTTTGAAAAGCAAGTCATGAAGTAACTCTCCACAACCTTTTCTCTTGTCACAAGCATTCGTGGCACTCCATCTTTCACATGCGATGGTAAAATTAAATTTAGAAATAGTACTTCGATTTACCCTATGTTCACCAGATTTTGAACAACTATTT
The DNA here is from genome assembly GCA_963573325.1 of Astragalus glycyphyllos. Classification (NCBI taxonomy): domain Eukaryota; kingdom Viridiplantae; phylum Streptophyta; class Magnoliopsida; order Fabales; family Fabaceae; genus Astragalus; species Astragalus glycyphyllos. The sequence continues at coordinate 80,593,420 of OY754307.1, read as the reverse complement.
CACCGATCTCCATAGGTTAGTTGGTTTTATTATTCGTTAGATGTTGGGGGCAATAATTACATTCTGTACTATACAACTTTTACAAAGTAGAGGGAGTAATAAAAAAAATCCGGACAATTTTGGTAAAAAATTAATGTTGTGACATTAAACCTTTGAGATCTTTTCATTCGTAATTATTGTCACTTGCTCTTATTGTCCCTTAACATAATTCACGTAGTCGGTTCACCCCTCTGCTTGTCAGAATAGAATAGTGTTCCTGTCTCGTGCAAAATATTTGAGCACGGGTAAGCAATTAGTAATGGAATGGTTAAACCTTAAAATTTGATTTCAAACATTTACATTGACGGGTATTTGGAATCTAGTCATAAACATGTGAAGTACTAAAAGACTAAATTAAGGCATCAATTCAACTGAGATATCCTAATATTTTTCCGATCCATATTATATAAACAAAACTCTAATTTAAACCACCAATATAATACGACACAAGTAGTAGATATTTGGTTCTTTAACCATTTTGATTCTAAGTTCGATCCCTGGTCGTTGCGTATATAAAAATATTTATTGGGAGAAGTCAACCCTTTTGAATGGATCTCTTATACCTTCATGTTTACGAGAGCGAAATTTGATTCTAAGTACGAATGGATATTAGTCTTTCGTTGAAAGCATTGGATACTATGTGATTAGCCAGCAATGGTTCGAAGAAAAAAAACAAAACTCTAATTTTAAAGATCAAAGAAAATTTTTAGAAAAAACTAAGGAATGCCCATAACACTTTCAGTGTAAACATTTTTATAATATCATTCAATTTTAACCGTTAGATCATTAAAAATGCTTGACCTATCATAATCACTTTGAAGGTCACACATATGATTGGTTGTGATTTGTTGACAAAGTAAAAAAAAATTACACAAGCGATGTCTAAAAACTTTGTTTCCTATTACGTTAATTTGTTGTTTTGATAGCTTAAGGTTAGTATTTGTTCATTGTTTTCCAATTAGACTCTTAGTTATGTATAATAGAGAGAAAAATAAGTGTGATGAATAATAAATAATCAAGGGTGCAATAGGGAAAAGACTAATAATGTTATGTAAAATGTTCTTGTCAAAAAAATGTTATCTAAAACAAAAAAAAAAGTAATGAATTTGTTGGTATGTACATAACAATCTTTTTTGACAATAACAAACTCATCATTTCATTATGAATAATAGTCTCAATAGAGGTTGGAAGCAAATCATAAATTTGGGAACTAGCATTAAATTTTGATGCTCTAGCTAGAGAATGAGCAGCAAGATTTGCTTGTCGTCGAACAAAGCTAACCTGAAAGCTTGGAAAATCACATAGCAAAGTTTTACAATAAGACATGAGGATACCAAATTCAGTATTAGTTTGTGGTCTTGTCTTCAAGCCATTAACAACCGGTAAACAGTCCAGTTCTATGGAAACAAAAGACAATCACAACTCACCTAACCAAATTAGTGTTTGCCAAAGCCCCATTGCCTCCGCTTCCTGAGGTGTTGGGAGACTGTTAAACCACATCGTTTTACTCTCATAGAATGAACCTATAGACGTGCGAATAATCATCCCTAGCCTGTACTTGTTGTCGTTATTGAAAAAGCACTCCCTGAAACTCTTTGCTGCCTCCATTGCTACTGTAATGTGCTGCTGCAAACCACAAGCTTGCCAAACCATCTCTGCATGTGAACAATAAAAAAAAACAATCTTAAAAGACAATTAATATGTAATAGATGGAGTAAACTCATAAACTAACTTTTTTTTTGTATAAATCAGGTATCCGCCACGAACAACTGCAAAGACTATTTCCTCGAGCATGATAAGACGACAATGGGCGACAAAGCTCTCTCTCTCTTTCAAGAGTTTTAAACGTCATTGCATTCCAACCCATAATATTGGTGAGGCTGGAAGAGACCTGAACTATCTCGTCCAACTGCTACTGGTAAACTCATTATTTAGTACTTCTTTTTTCCAAAAAATACACACTTTATAAATATTAACTCAGTAAAAAATTGTGTTATGACTCATTACGCTAAGCCAAAAGCTTTGAAAAAGAGCACACTCTTTAGTAGAGCTTCTAAGAAATTCTACTTAAGTAACATCATTAGTAGTGCTTTGCTTAAAAGCACTCCTTATTTCAAAATCACGCTAAACCATCAGTAGCGCTTTCCTCACAAGTGCTCCTCATTGCGAAAACACGCTAAACCATCAGTAATTCTTTCCTCAGAAGCGCTCTTTATTGCAAAAACACGCTAAACCATCAGTAGCGCTTTCCTCAAAAGCGCTCCTCATTTCAAAATCACGCTAAATCTTCAGTAGCGCTTTCCTTAGAAGCGCTCCTCATTTCAAAATCCCGCTACACCTTCGGCAGCACTTACAAAAGCACTACTTATGGTTTTATAAAAAAATCTAATTCTAAAATTCTAAATCCCTCTCCCTATCGGTGTGCCTTAGCTAGAAAGCTCTCTCTCTCTCTCTCATGCGGCCTCAAAGCAAACCTAGAGCTCTCACATTCTGGTTCATCATCATCATCACAATCTCTCATTCTTGAGAACCAGAATCCCCTAAACCCCAAAACCCTCTTGCGAACCAGAATCCCCTAGGTTTAGGCGTATGTACCGTAGTTCAGAAGATGCAAAACACTTCACTTGGCATGATGATGAAAGGAATAAAGATGGCATGATACGACACCCAACAGATTCTCCGCAATGGAAAAAAAATGATATTGATTATCCTGATTTCGGAGGGGAACCAAGAAACTTTTGACTTGCATTGTCTGCTGATGGATTTAACCCGCATGGTATTTGGAGTAACTCCCACAGTACATGGCCCGTGATTTTGGCGATTTATAACTTACCTCCATGTCTTGCATGAAACGCAAATATATGATGTTGCCTTTGTTAATTTCTGGGCCCAACACTAACCAGGAAAGATATTGATGTATACTCGGCCCTTTTAACTATTGAAGACTTGAAGTAAATGCGGGAGGTTGATGTATAGGTGTATGATGGGTTCAGAGAAAAAAAGTTTCACCTGAGGGTTATGATTTTTGGCACAATTAATGACTTTCTAGCATACGACAATATCTGGGTACAGTAACAAAAGTCAGTGTGCATGCCCTATATGTAAAGATAATACAGATTGGATATGGTTGGAAAATGGTAAGAAGAACATCTACCTAGCTAGGTCATCGTAGATTTTTTCCTCCAACTTATCAATATCGATTGTGGAGAAAGACAATCGATGGGAATACAGAATCCCGTAAAGGTTCCCTGCCTTTGACAGGTGAATAACTATTTGAAAAGCTAAAAGATTTGAACATTAAATTTGGGAAGTCTTTTGCAGGAGAGATTACCAAACATTGGTGGAAGAAAATGTCAATTTTCTTTGAGTTGTCATACTGGAAGTCATTACATATAAGACATTTCATTAATGTGATGTACGTTGAAAAAAATGTCTTCGAAAGTGTCATTGGTACCTTACTCAATATGCTAGGAAAGACTAAAGATACCAACAACGCAAGGTTGGACTTGGTTAGTATGGGGTTGAGACCAGAATTGGGCCTGATAAAGAAAGGTAGACGTACATATCTACCTCTGGCAGCTCATACTCTATCTAATAAGGAGAAAGCCGTCTTTTGTAAGTTTCTTCACGGAGTTAAAGTTCTTCAAATGTTATGAACCTTGGAGCTAGCACAAAATATAGGCTTTCTTACCATGTTTTTGGCACCGATCAACTTAGGGTGAGAAATTTAAATTATATACAATCGTATATAACATGTGTTTGTGAAGTATTTGTCATTTGATTATTCAAAAGTTTTGTAGGAAACATTGGGTGTTGTTGGCCATTGATCTTAAAAGAGATATGGTATTTTATTTGGATTTATTGCTTGGTCATTACAACAACTACATGAAGATTGCAAGGATATTCAGTAGGTGTGTATTTAGTCCATCGCATATTTCATAATTTAAATTATCTATGTATTTCAATTAATATAGCTATATAGTGTTTTGTTCAGTTGTTTGATGTATTTTGGATTAAGTGATACCAGGACCTCACGCGGAAAGTCTACAAAATGGATACCAACAACAGTAAGTTTATAATTCATTATTTATGCATGTAATTTATTAAATTTAATAATTAACTAATATTTTATTTTATAGTGTCCCAAACAACTAAACAACAGTGATTGGGGGTACTATGTCACGATGATTATGAAGGATTTCATCACTCATAACAAAATGAAAATTCCAAAGAACGTATGTAATTATTTGATATCTAGTTTTTTTACAAGTAATTCGATATCTAGTTGATATTAATATAATAATAGTTACTAGCATTTTAACCACTTAATTATAACTTTATTACATTTCATTTTTTCAGAACTTTCCTTGATTCGGAGTTGAAAACTCATATGAGCAACTTACTGAGCTCAAGAGAGATTGGTGTCGTCATGTTGCCGGTTTGATTTACCAACGTTGGAATCGTGTAATTTTGGATATGATATTTTTGGTACATCATATTGGATATGATGTAATTTTTGTTGCGTATGTTGACATGCATCTTTTGGTACGCATCTGGATTGCAATTTGAATATGTTGATATATAGGTATGTTGGATTTTATTTGGTTGGAATATTGGTTGTTAGTTGGAATTTGATTTGGACATGGTTGTTGGCAGTGGCAGACCTGTGGCATAGCCAGCGGGTTCACTTGAACCCCCTGGAAAAGAAATATATCCATTTTTCTCCTATATAAAAATATTTTTATGCATTTATTTCTTATATAAAAACACTTTGAACCCTCTGAAATTATAATTTTGCATTAGGACCTTTAATTTTGCACTCAATTGCTCCCAAATACCTCGCAAAAACATATCACTAAGCCAATTATGAGTTATATAATCTATTTATTTAAATATATTAAAATTGTTTTTAATTATATTTTTAGCGATTCATACTTTTAAAAATTTTAAACCCCTAACTCCGGGTCCTAGGTCCGCCACTGGTTGTTGGTTGTTATTAGTAGCTCTTTCAATTATGCAGTAGGGAGGTGCAATAAATAATGTGCTCTTTTGTAATGTAATAAAATTAGTAGACAAAATACAAAAACAAAAAAAAGCATGAGTAGCGCTTTTTGTGCGCTACTCTGTTGGGGGAGTGGCAACAGGAGCGTCTCCTTTAGTAGCGCTCGAAAGTACTACCAATGGTAAAAAAAACGCTAGTCATGGCCTTTTCTGTTGGTGTGTTATTTAAATGAAATGAAATGAATTGAGTTGGTTTTTGGAAAAAATACTCAAAATACCAAATAAATAAACAAATGATAACTCATAATTAATGACACAAACTTAATTCACACAAGTAAGAGTATAATTATGAAATAAATGTCAATTTTTTTAAAAAAATAACAGTAAATTTATTTAAAATCTGATGTATATTTCTTATATTTTGGTCAAAAAGGGACCGTTTTGTAGGTCCTCCAAACTCCAACGGTTCTTTATGGTGATAATGATCGGAAAAAGCAAAGACAAAGCAGGGGATAAATAAATGAGAAAGCGTGGTTATCAGCAGCAATATACAATCTATTCATATGCTACTAGTAGCATTTAGCAATCTATGTTTGTCAGTCACAATAAAAATGGCTTGTCTGTGAGACTGGGACATAGGATGCCACTTGTTGATGTTGTGGCCAAGCCACGGTTAAAGTTGCAGCCTTTTACAAAATATCACACAAAAGAAAGAGTAGCTCGCAATTTCTCCAACTTGCATTTGTATTCTGCGGCACTAGTCTAGCTATCCCCTCTGATCTTGTTAACAGTGGAGTAGGGTACTTCAATTTAGTGAACAAACAAAGACATTGAACAACTTTGTCCTTTGCCGCCAGCTAGCCCAGCCCACCTTGTGACTATAGTTAGTTTGGTTGGTCCCCTCCTTAAACACTGTACAAGTTAAATTACATTTATATGGGAATTTTTTTTAGTGTAGATCGGATATTGTCCGCGTGCAACTGTAAAGACTAATCCCTAAAGATAGATAATACTTCAATAGACGGAAAAACTCTGCCTCAAGAGTTATATGCGACTTTGGTAACTCATAATTTTATTTTTCAATCAAAAATGTTAGAACTTTTTTCAAACAGTTTTATACGGTCAATTTGTTTTCATTTAAACCCTTAAATTTTATTATTAATAAAACACTTCATGTTTGGTGACGGATTTAATTACCACAAGCTTATTACACCAAACACAACTCAAAGCTACATTTTTCCAGAAACAAAGTTATTGATCAGAGTACATGAATACCGCTAATATAAATGAGAAATTTTTGCGTTGGTATGAACCTAATATTTAACATTACAAACAATTAATGAAATTATACAATCAGTTAAATTAAAATTATTAATATCTTAAATAAGGAATCACAAAGTATGGGTTAAATAGGTATTGATTGTAGATAATTATTTAACTTATTTAAATAATTAATTTTAATAATTTGATTGTTTGTTTGTAAGCATTAAATGTTACCTCACACTTCTACAAAAATTTCTCAATACAAATAATATAAAAAACATGTAACTAAACAAAAGGACAATATTGTTTTACAATTTTGTCTTATTCAATGTCACAAACAGTTTTGGAATTTAAATTTTTAAAAAATAGTTGACTATTTTTTCAAACAAAAAATTTTCAACATAATAAATCAAAATTACCAAAATTACCTTTGAAAATAAACATAACCTAATCACTTAATCTTTGAACTCTAAGGAGTTAGTAACATAGAGGAGTCTCACATGACTTGTATATGACAAGTTTTGAGTTCAAATTAATCCTTGCATGTGTGCTCAAAGACTCTAATGATTTTCTCTGCTTTAGACTACGGGGAAATGTCCCCTCTTCCTTAAATTTCATTTATATATAAAAAAGTATTAGATGATTTTTAATGGCATATTAATATTTGTCTATTTTTAATTAAGTAATTTATCCTAAAATTTCATAACATTGGCTTTGATTATTTTAAGGAGATTTGATATCAAAATTTAAGGACTGAAGTACTAAATAAAATTTATATTAATTTGTGATAGTTATGTTACAAAATAAAATTTATATTAGTGGTTGCCAGTTATGTTACAAAATAAAATTTATATTAGTGGTTGCCAAAAAATATTAGTGATATTTATATCTTATGACACACAAATCTTTTTTCACATTTAACTCATGTAATCTCAGTTAAAAATTAACTTAATTGAGGTAAAATTTACTTAAGTAGGACATAAATAGTTAATTAACATTTTCTCAGCGTCAGATATACGAAAGACTAGCACAAAGAGCACGTGAGACTAATCATAATGCCAATTCGAATTGTATAGTATGAATATAACCAATGGAATTTCCCTACCAAAAAAAAAATAACAAATGGATTTTGAGTAAAAAAAAACAAATGAAATTTTAATATTGTTGAGAATTGGGACACAATCATTCGTAGGAGCTTATCCCTTATTATTCCCTTTCTATCGATTTTGTTCTTTCAACCCATTTCTCTGTGTTTACACACACATCACACATGTTATGGAGTAATAGTCAAGCAATTAAGTAGTTTGATATCATTTGATGTTCAGAATTTCACGAGACAGACATATGGCCTCTCTACTACCACGCATGACACTGTGGCCATGACCCATGAGGCCATGACATAGATACTCCTGTGAGTTGTGACCACAACATAAATTCTTTCATCTCAATGTAATTTGCGTAAGGGATATTTCTTTCAAGAGAGAGAGAGAGAAAAAGAAAAAAGGTTTCCTTGTAGTAGTAGTACTATTCTCTAGTGTTGTACGTGCTTAATTCAAAACAAGTTGATACTATAAGAGATGTGGCAGGTGAGCTGCAAATATAATACTCTCTCTCTCGTCATATATTATATGACATTCTAGCGGGAAAAAATTGTCATATATTACATGACTTTTTAGAATCCCAATAAAATATTAATGTTTATTTTTCTACGATACTCATCATTATTTAATAATATGTCTTTAATAACTCTACTAATTTATCATCCTAATGTCATTAATGAAAGATAATTTGGTAAACTAACTCATAATTTCTCTTTCTCAACAAAACTAATTATTTTTCTTAATATGTGTGAAATAACTCAGAGCGACATATACCAGTAATAGGGGACGGAGGGAGTAACAATCAAGCATTATATCAGAGCTAGTACATTATCATATCAAATTTGAGATATAATTTTTGTCAAAAGAAATTGAGATATATTTCTTTTTTTGTGACTTAATTTTAGATATATTCCTAAAAAAATCAATTTTTAGATATAAAAGTATATCAAGTACTATTAAATTCGGTGTTTCTCACTTTAATTTCCAATTTTCCATGAAACACTGCCACTCGCAATTTACTCCCTTTAATTTTTTATTAATTTTTTTTGTAATCTAAGATAGTTTTAGATTAAACAATTGTTAATTTTTTGGTTTTTAATTTACTCCCTTTGAAAGGGAATTAGGGTCCAATTATCTGAAAATTAGGGATTTGGTTTTTAATTTTTGGTTTTTAAAATTTTGTTTTAATTTTAATTTCTGGTTTTTGTTTATTGAATTTGTGTTTTATTAAACTAACGTGTCAGCTGACGTGTATCATTTAAATGACATGGCAGACACACTAAAATGCCAGTACATTAAAAATTGCCACATAGGCAATGTCACGTCAGCACCGTTAGTGAAATTTGACAGCAGGGACTAATAGTACTAACGGAAAATTAAGTGGGACCAAAAGTACCCAAAAAAATTTATAGAGACTAAAAATAAAATTCGCCATATTTATAAGGACCAAAAACATATTTAACCCTTTCAATAATATACTACACTTGGACAAGTTAAACAATTAAAATAATTTCAGTTCATTAGTTTTTATTTATTTCCTTTCTAGGGTGATAAAAAGAAGTGGGTTTATTTTTTTATGTATAGTAGGTTTATTCTTTGGTTAAAAAAAAATATATATGAGTAGGTTTATTCTAATCGATAATTTCAACTGTTTTCTTTTTTTTTTTGAGAATTTTTAAGAACTGTGCTCTTTCACTTCTCTTTTGTTTATATTTGATAAAAACAATTAAACTTTCACTTCCTTTTTTTGGGTCAGCCTTTCACATCCTTTTATATTGGTGGAGATAAATAAATAAAACCATTATATTTTTGTTTATGACATAAGTGCAACGAAACTAATCAACCATTGAAAACAACAGGAGGCACACATAAGCAAAAAAAAAAAAGGAGAGACATACGAGGAATCTTTAATTGTGTCAATTTCAAGCTTCCTTTTTTGTCTTTTACACACAGGCTGTAGTGTACCCGATGTTTTTTTTCCCATATCTTGTAACTTCTCACTCTGTTTTTTTGGTACATCACTCTGTTTTTTTGAAGTTGGAGAAAATACTCATTCTGTTCTTTTGTACATCACTCTGCTTTTTGGAGCTTGATAAACTAATTTTCTTTTACATTCATATAGTTATTACATTGACACACAAATTCTAAGAACAATATCCTGTTATTGTAAAATATATATATATATATATATATTGTTTAAATTATTATATTCAGTGGCGGATTCAGAACTCAGAGATAGAGGGTCAAATTTTTTAAAACCACATATCACTAAAAATATAATTAAAAGCAATTGCAATATATTTAAATAAATAAACCATACAAATAATTGTCCTCATAGATAAATAAGATTCGTGAGTGATGAGTTTGTGTGAGATAGTTGGTGCAATTAGGTGCAAAAATAAAGTCTTAGTGCAAAATTATAATTTCAGGGCATCAAAAATTTTATATAGGATAATAAATAGATTTTTTTCAGCGAGTTCAAGTGATGACTTTGCCTTGAGTCCGCCCTGATTTTACTAGGTGCAAGCTGCAACAATATAATACACTTAATGGCGAATTTTCTCAGCAACAAATACAATATAAATACCTATTTGGGACTCAAACTCGATCTTCAAAGGTTGATCAAGTTGACAGGTTTACAAAAACAAGTCAAAATGTCAGAAGTATAGAATTCGAGAAGACAAATTCCAAGAATGTCGTCGTAGTATGGATGTAAAATATACATATTTTAGTGCACACAAAATTGATTGTAAAATTTGTAGATTCAAGTTAAAAAATACTTACCTAAAAAAGTTCAAAAATACTTTGTCAAAGCTTGGTGGAGTTTGCTTGTGGAAGTTAGCAATGTAAAAGCAGTTTGGAAGGGATTGGCGCTACCAAGAGCGAAACTTTATTGTGGTTCATATACTAGGACAAACTGAATACAAGGAATAGGTTGAAGATACTTCACATAGTCACTGCAAATGAAGCGTTTTGTCCTCTCTCCAATGAATAAAAGGAACCTTCTAAAGAAGACTCTGGATTTCACCACACTATGTAACCATCTGGACCTTCTGGAATCTTCGAAATCAGATATTGCATTTAAATTCGGACAAACTTCAAGTTCTATATCACCTTCGCATATTTCTTTTTCTTAAAATGCCTTTGAATCTTCAATAATAATTCTTTTTGAATTTGAACAAGTCTTTCGAGAAATTTGTTCTTTTTTTTTGGCTATTCTTCAAAATTCAACACCGTTATTTTGTCTTCAAACTCCAAGAGGTTTCTTCAAGGTTACTCCACCTTGCTTATTTATAAGCAAAATTATCTAACTTCACATAGATTAAGAAGTTAGTTTAATTGTCTTCATTTTATATAAGAAATGAGTTGTTTTTTTTTTACAACATATGAAACTAGTTATAATTACTTAAAGGGGGTGTTAATCTTGTGAATGCACATTCATCTTGAAAAATAGGAGAGCAATTATAAACGAGAATTTTAGAAGTGTTTTTTTTAAAAATAGTCTCGCGAAAACCTTATGATGCAAACTCTCCTTAGGATAAATCATCAAAATGAAAAGAACACTTTATAATTATTAAAGAGATAAAACAAGTACAAGAAAGACCAATGGGAGACTAGGCCGAAACTCTTGCCAGGTAAAAAACAACAAGCAAAAGCAGCGCTACAGCGCCGAAAAAGAAAACCAATGAGACCAAACCCCAAGGATAAGTCATCTAAATCTGAAAAAAGGAAAACATTGCCTATTACGACAAAAGTCATGTAAGATGAGAGTATTTTAGAACAATGTTAGTATTAAATATAGTTGAATAAGAGTACCCAATTCCTTAAAAGGTCAAAGAAGTTACTTAGAAGAAAAATGTAGTTTCACACTCTTTTGAACACATTTCTCTTTATATTGATTGAAATTCATATGAATCACACCAAATTTAAATGAGACCTATCTGATTTAGTAGAATGCATTAGAAATTTAACCAATAAGAGAGTTGTTGAGAAATTAGTGTTAAAAAAAAATAGTGAAACATTTAAGATTCATTTTGTCAAAATATACACTTTTATTAGTTGAATTTCAAATGATTTCTTCTAAATTATCTTAGTCCTATGCAAATTTGATAGAGTCCATATAAATTTTTATTAGTATAAGATAAGAGAGTGTGTCAAAAGACAGTGATAGTGACAGAGACTATAACTCTATCTTTCTCTTACTTAAAATAAGATTACTCAATTCTTAACTATAGCTAACTCTTCAAATTTTCGAATACATGCTAGAATGGTTCAATTTTTATATTAATTAATAATATAGTTAATAATAACCGTATAATTCAGTTTTGAAAGATATGTTAAGGTAGAGAAAGCCAGAATATAGACCAAAACAAGTCTCGTGCACTGATAAAGTCCAAACCCGACAACGAATACGCTCTTCTGCAGTTCAGCTTTTGATGTACACACACGCACCTCTTTCTCTTTTTAGTCTTTCTTTGAGGCATGCCACTCACTCACCCACCTAAAGCCCCCAACATTTTTTTGTACACACCCCCGCGTGCACTCTGTAACGTTTTAAACATTTAATTAAAACTTTAGAAAAAAATCAACTAAAGTCTTTAAATTCACAATTAATAGTAGCACTAAAAAAGTCTTAAATTCACATTATTAGAATCACATAAACAATCAATCAATCTTTTTGCCGCTACCGCTTTGGATTTAACCGACCGACCGGCTACAACCGCAATCAGCGCCCCCCACCATTCATTATTTGACATTTCCCCTGTTTTCTTCAACAAAGCCAATTCGTTTTTCTCAAGGTTGAAAAAAATTTGAATAGAGTTCCAAGAGTAGAGGACATCAATTTTGTAGTAAAAAATGTAAAGAACTGGAGTACACGTTCCGGACAATATACATTAGATTTTCTCAACCATCCTAATTATTTATCAAAATAAGTAGTAGTATTACAACTTAGATGTAAAAACTAAACAAAACTTCACTTCACTCAACTCTTCCCCGTTAGCATTTTGTAACGGAGTGTACAAAAAACAAATAATACGCAAATAAATAAGCTAATAATATTAAAACAAAAACATTTATTTTTCTTCTTCCATTCATCGGAACCAAAATCTGTCGTGCAATAGACAGCCACCTTAAACTTTTGTTTTTTAGTCTCAGAGAACAGCGAGAGGATCCGAGGCTAACAAAATATCTTGAAAGAAATCATCCACTTGGCAAGAAGAGGTACAAGGAGACTGAGATGGTGAAGAAGGACAAGCTTTCTCAAAGTCAATGAGGGAATCAGCGAGGACAATATTGTCAATAAAATCATCAACCGAAGAAAACGGCGTCGTTTCTTCAAAAAACTGTGGTTGTTCTTCTTCGAATAGCATAGGAATCTCAGGTGTTTGAAAATTGAAAACATCATCCCACACTGGCATATCAAGTTGAAAAAACTGTCCCGTTTCTTCAAACAAATTCGTTTCTCCTTCACATTCTCTGAACACTTCCGTTACCTCACTCACTTCCTCCGTTTCCACCGGTTTTAATGACTCGCCGGAGTTACTCCGGAACTGAAGCACTGAAGTGGGGGAAGAAAGTGGACGACACCGGTCATCACCGGAATCATAACCGAAACCAGAACCAGAACCAGAAGCTTCAACATCAACAACGACTTTCATTCCAGGTTTTACGACGGTGTTTACGGCGGGGGTTTGATCCTCCGTCGGCGACGGGTTTTCTTTCTGCGGCGGTGTAACGAAGTTAGTTAAAGCATCAGGTCCTCGAAGTCTAATCGCGGCATTGTCGTACACCATAGCAGCTTCTTCTGCAGTGTCAAAAGTACCAAGCCAGAGCCGTACCCTCTTCGCGGGATCTCTAATCTCCGCCGCCCATTTTCCCCATGGTCTCTGTCTAACACCACGGAACTTTTTGCCACTGTTCACGGCAGGAACCTTCGCCGGCCGCCGTATAGTGGAGGTTTCACCCACCGGCCTCTTCCGGTTACCAACAGGGTTTCTTGAAGGAGCTGTTTCGATCTCGATACGGTTAACATAACGTTTAGTTCTTCGAGGAAAGAAACCGTTTCCTTCTTCATCGCTTGAAGAATCAGTAGCGTCTGGATCAGTAACTGATATTCGCACCACCCTTGGCTCTGTAGTGTTTTTGTTGCCGCCTTTCTTGGATGAGATGAGTTTCTTGGTAACTGTGTGGTGTTCTGTGTATTTGCATAGGATACTTTGTTCCATGGTTGTTTTATGGTAAACAATAGTGTGTGTTTTGAAGGAACAAATAGGCCCCGGTTTTGGAATATAAAGAGTCGTAAAGAAGAAGAATGGAGCTTTAAGATGGGCACTCCAAAGGCTTTTTATGGAAAAATCTTCCAAAAGAGAAAAAGAAAAAGGTGTGTAGATATTAAAAATGGAAGGGAGTAAACATGGTAGAGAGTGATGATAAGAATAAAGAGAAAAGAAGAGTTTTTAACATCATAAGGATAGTGATTCCAATAGTGTTGTTTTCAACAACTGTAACCAGAGAAGGAGACTTTCCTTGAAGCTTCTGGTGGTGACTTTGAAAGGAAAGAATATCTTCTAATTCAAAGTGAGGAGAATCGAAAGCATTAATAGTATAGATTCTATTGAGTGAATGAATGGTGATGTGTGTTGTTGGGGTTACTGAATAGGTAAACAAAGAACTGAGGGAGAAAGGAAGATACAAGAGAGAGTTGAGTGTTGCTGAGAGGACCAAAACACTGGAATCGCGTTTTTATAAGATCTAACAGCCGAAACAGGAAAGATTATGCTATTAAATAAATATATATATATAAATACCTTTACCGTTTTTATGAAATTTATTTCCATTAATTTTTATTCCTCTTTTAATACAATTTTTTTTCTCTTGAAAAAAAAAGAGACCGGGAGAGGGTCGGCTTTGAATCCTTTGATAGTGAGAAGACACAATTCTTCGAATCGCCGCATTTATTATGAGATTAAAACACGTTGCTCAGATGGTTTCACATAACAGATCTGGACCAATCACACAAATCTAACGGTCACAAAGTTTTCTCAGTCACGTGACACCCAAGATACCCGGCTCTTTTACACTAATTGGTCAAATTGCTTTGACTAACAAAATTTTGTTTTTTTTAAATATTTTCTTTGATTTTTCTTTTTCACCGTCTGATATGCCAAATGAACGAGACGGCTTTTTTGAGTTTAGAAGTTCACCTTTTAGCTACTGCAAAATTACGAAATTAGTTATGTTTAGGATTTTACTATAATTTTTGTATGGGTTTATGATTTTATAAAAAAGAGCACAAATTATTCTGTTAAATATATAGACGCCTCAAAGAAATTGAATGAAATTTAAAAAAAATCAAAATTGTCAAATAATTTTAACTAATGTAATACTCCTACAAAATGAGAAATACATATTATTCATATTTATAGAAAAAGTTATTCAATTGTAAAAAAAAAAAAAATTCAAACTAGCAAAAGGTAAGAGGGTAATTTGGTAAAGTGACTATTATTGCAGTAAAACACTTCACTCTGTGCTGGACAGGGGGGTGGTGGGTGGGTCATGTGTGTGGGTGGGTTATTAACTTTTTTAGCAGTGATAATGTTTTGCTCGTTTTTTTCTACATTGTTGTTTTTTTATGTAAAAAGATTTTTTTATTAAACTTTTAACAGCTAGAGGTAGAACTTAACGTGGCGGGCAACCTAGAATTCGCGGCCATTTACAATTTGACTCTGTACGTCTGGGTTTTTTCTGCTCACTTGTTATTTATAGAGAGCTACACTATGTCTACGCGCCTATACGATTCGTGCCAAACACATTCTTTACTTCAAAGGGAGATATCAATTGTTTTTCTCTAAAAAGTAAAAGATATTTCTTATAGTTTAAAATAGAAATAAAGAATTTTGATTAATGTATCTTCCTTTTGAATTTAAAAGAAAAGGAAATACATATTATTATAATTTTAATATTTTAAATTAATAACGGGTAGTAAATAAATAGATAAATTTATCATCATATTTTTTCATGAAAGGTGAGAAGTAATTTACGTGACTCTTGTCACATGTATTCTCCTTTTTTTTTCAACAACCAATAGCAAAGATATACCCTCCATTCTCTCTAATTTCAACTTCTTTCATAAATTCTTATTTTCTTTCAATCCATACAATCAATGTGTGAGATAATGTGAACTTGAATTGAAATACATGACCAATTGACTTTATCACAAACAAAAACATGCGACCCATTTTCTTTGACAATATGCGACCCATTTTCTTATAAATACAAAATTAACTTGTGCTTTAAGGTTTTATAATAATCACTCCATAGGTTCTATAAATATTTTTTATGTGAAATGAAGGTTTTATATCATTTTTAAACTATTACATTAATATAAGTCTTAACTAGTCCACATAACTTCTTCTCTTTCATTCTTTTTTTTTTTGAGATAGTGTGAGTTGTTATGTGTGTATCATATTTGTGACACAATTTACTCCGAAAGTATTTATAGATGAAAAAGTAAGAGAAACGAGTAAATTTGTTTTTCAAATAAGATTTCCACTTTATTTTCGAAATCCTTTCGTAAGTAAAAGATGTCGTCAAATTCTTAAAATCATATAAAACAATTTATAGTAATAATAAAGACTATGTTGCAAAGCTTTTCTTTAATAAAATCACTTTAACGAGATTTATAATAATATCAAATACTAAAGCGATGAAACATTTCCTCCAATACAGTTTCAATAATGACTTTCGAATAATATTGAAAATACCACCTAAATCCCGATGTCACATAATCAGAGCAATTAACCTTTAATTTAATTAAATAACCAGAGTAACTACAACACATAGTACCATCCTACAAGCTACTAGGTGATCCGTAGTAATCGCATCTCCACCGATTCACGAGCGTAGAAGGCTGCTCCATTGGCACCTGGAAGTCAATCTAAAAAGTGGTGCACGGGTAAGAAAGAGCGTCAAAACCATATAAGGAACATAAGACCGAAACTAAAACAGCAAAGACTATCACATAACAACTAGCAATCAACAATAGTATACAACTTTCATAACGCACATGCACAAACAATCCCTAATTAATCTTCAACTAATCCTAGTATCGTGACCTCACGTATGGTCCTAGGACTACAAGCAGCCACAACAGCGTCAACAAGATCAGCACCATCAACATCATTGACAACAACAACAACAACAACTATAGGACCAGGATACCATACCCGATAATGCCTTGCAAAAACAACAACTATAGGACCAGTATACCTTGCCTGAACGGGATACCTTGCCCGATAATGCCCTACCAAAAACAACAACTATAGGACCAAGATACCTTGCCTGAACGGGATACCTTGCCCGATAATGCCCTACAAGAACAACATCAATAGGACCGGAATACCTTGCCCGATAACGCCCTACGAAGAACAACAGCAAGAGGACCGAGAGGACCGGGAAACCTTGCCCGAACGGGATACCTTGCCCGATAATGCCCTACAAGAACAACAGGACCGAGTCACTCGAACGGGATACCTTGCCCGATAATGCCCTGAAGAACACCCAAAAGAGGACTATGAGGACCGGGATACCTTGCCCGAACGGGATACCTTGCCCGATAATGCCCTCACTAACGACAACAACAACGACGACGACAATGACAATGACAACAACATCTATCACCATCCCTGGAGGTACGACCCGCCCATACTGCGACGAGTCCTTGCCCATACTACGACAAGGTTCCTCCTAGAATTTAAATTACTAAAGTACGGCTCGCCCATACTGCAGCGAGTCCTTGCCCATACTGCGACAAGGTTCCTCCTATACAATTTCAACTATTGAGGTACGACTCGCCCATACTGCGACGAGTTCTTGCCCATACTGCGACAAGGTTCCTCTTACAAATCTCGATCACGGAGATACAGCTCGTCCATGCTGCAACGATTTCTTGCCCATGCTGCGACAAGATTCTTCAACACGAACCAACTCGCTAATCATTGACGAAGGATAACTTACCCATTGTGCGGCAAGTCTCCGATAACAATATGCTTAATGCAAACCAAAAATCACCAGAATCACAAAGGTTAAGTCATTTAATGACTTTACCGGTTCCAAGTCAAACTTGGCTACATTGACAAATATTGAAATATCGATCGGGAACTTAAAAACTTCACATCATTTAGTCTTACCTATCGTTCTAATCCATGATCACTTCCTTTACAAATATTTAATATTTAAATTATTACGGTCATCCAGAATAATTGCAGTTATCTAGTTATTTACAGACCCTTAAATAATTACAGTTATCCAGAATTTTACAGTCATCCAAATTCAATAGACAATATAAATAATGGAGAAATAAATACAAGTAAAATATGAATAGCGATTATCAATATCATTCTAGTCCTATCCCATATTCCCCATATAGAATAGAAACTCTTTCCCCCGTACCTGCTACCAAAGTGTTTTCCAATAGCGACTCAATGGAGACCAATTACGAGTGCCCAAGCGTGATTTAATTTTGCTAGTAGAACCGTTGATTCCAACACATATAATCAAACAACACTAATGCTAAATTAATCAAAGAAATACACTTTTAATTTAGTAATTATTTAAATATACTATATCTTAAAATTAAAGAAAGAGACGCTCACCCAAAAATATTAGCGATTACGATGAATGGCTTCATGCTATAGATGGGGAGAGGCTTCACAAAGCAACATATGGGAATGAATCTTGAAACTTAGCCAACCATGTATCAAATAGCTATGAAATTCAACGGTTTGTGAAATCCAAACCCAATAATTGGATTTTCTCTAGGGAAGGTGCTAATGCCATGAAATCCTAATTCAATAAAAAGTCATGAGTGACGTGGAGGACGTTCGTGAGGGAGAAGGAAGTTCTGATTGCAAAACCCAAGGTCAGAATCGTGATCTGGGGCCGATTTTGTGTGGGAACATGAAGTTTGAGAGTTGGCCGTGGCTCGTGGAAGGAGAACATGAAGGAGAGAGGGAGCTCACGATGGTGCTTGGTCGATAATGGTGGACTAAAAACGTGACCACGATTGAAGAAACAGAGGTGATATTCGGAATCAGAGGTGAATTTCGAGTGGGAAGGTCGATTTTGGGGAGTTGCCGTGCTTTGGAGGGTGAGAACGAGAGATAGAAGAGAGAGGGTGGGGCTAGGGTTCACTGGTTTGGCTGGAGGAAGGAGAAGAAGTCGCGGGTCGGGTTTGGATCCAGTGGGTTAGCGCCAACTGGGCTGAGTCTGGTTTGCTGGACTGTTTGAGTAAGTGACAGGGGGGTGCAGGAAGCAGAAAATAGGGTGCTGTATAACTAAAAACGTGGCTTTGCTTAAAAGAAAGGACCCAAAATCCATTTTTATTCATTTTTAAAGCCCAATTTCACTACAACTATTATTTTAACACCTCAATAGCCCAAAATAATTTTTAAAATAAATAACATTTAAAATACTAATATTTAAAAAATATAATAAATATATAATAACAATCATAAATCACCAATAGCATATAAAAATACATTTAAATGTCATTTCTATTAATTTTAACAACTCAAATTAAAATAATTCATAAAACAATCACATAATAAAAGAACCACCACGCACGAAAATCGGGGTGTTACAATATTGAACTTTAAATTTGTGTAGGAATATTGGAATAACATATACCCGAAGTCAAAATCATTTTCTCCAAAGTGATTGTCATTGGAGAAATTATGTAAGTAACCCTTTCTGCTGCTAAAAAAATTATGTAAGTCTATGTTTTTTTATCAAAGAATCTACTCTTTTTATCATTAGAATATTTTTCTCGTAAATATTTATAATATTATTTTCCAAAAAAAAGTTTGATATTCGTTGCCCACACCGTAAAAATTTCTAGATCTATTACTAGCTCTTGACCTAATGTGAATGATTCCCCAGACCAGTGGCGGATGTAGATATAGAGGTGTGAGGGCAATTGCCCTCACACCATAAAAATATTTTACTAGGGATCTTTAATAAAAATATTTTTTGCCCCCATAAAAAAATTGGGTTTGCCCCCATAAACTACTAGCTTTTTAAAATGTTTGTAGAAAATTATAAGAAATATAAGTGAGAATAATTAGTACTAATTTTATTAGTCTCTAAAAAATGGAAAGTATTAGTTTAATAATTAAAAAACTAAATATTAGTCAAACTAGTCTCTAAATAGGACTAAAATGTCCCTAAATTATTTTAAAGTGATTAATTTTACCGATATTTGATGACTAAATAGATACTTTTCATTTCTTACGGACTAAATAAGCGTTAATTTTTGTACCTATTTGAGTATCTATTCTTTTTATGGTGAGAATATGTATTTTTAAAAATTTTATAATATTTTTCCTCTAAATAGATATGTCAATTTATTTTTTTGCCTCCGCCACTAAAAATTGCTGGATCCGCCACTGCCCCAGACGACCCTCATGGCCTAACAAAACATTAGACGTCTTTAGGCGAAGGATGGAGGCTCATTATAAGCGTTAAATGGAAAATAATCTTTGTTGACTAAAATATTTTTAATCTAGTAAGAGTTAGATGGAAAATCTAATTAATATTTGGTTATTGAGATACAAATTAATAAGAATATTATTTTAAAAATGTGATTAATACTCTTTTAAAGTATAAAATAACAAATAATATGAGACATGTACATATTCTAAGCAAGACACTAAAATAAGATGGAGGAGTGATTTCAATTTAGTTTTATTTTTGTGCCTGTATATATTTGAAAGATCCCATAACATAGTAGAGGTTAATTAAGCAAGCCACAAATTCAAATGTATATATGGATCATCAAAGACAAAATCAAGGTTGAGGGCAATATACTTGGGAAGTGATCCTATCTAGTATCTCCCCCATTGACATTGAGCCAAGTGATACATACCTAAGATCAAGGCAGACCCACAGCCAACAACACCAAATTCGACAAATCACGATCGGTGGACCTAGTCCAACTTGTTCATTTATTTGTATTTAAAATTTTAAAGAAAGTCCCCAGTAGATCTTCAGTTGTTCATGAAAAAACATAGATCTTCTGTACAAAAATAACAAACATTATTGTTGTTTAAGTGGGTCTCAAATTTTATGTCAAAGAAAGTGAGTTTCAAATTCAAACATTGCTAATGAAAAAGGTACTCTTTCCTCGCCATGAGCTGTGCGTGAATGCAAGACTTGGGAAATCAAGCTGGTTGTGAATTGTGATGGGTTTCTACTTGAAGATATATAGTGTTGAGAAAAACAACATAAAAGAAATAAAATGAGTACAATCGAACATAAGAATTTAACGCAGAAAACTCTAAAATCGGAGATAAACCACAATTTGTTGTCTAACGACAATCTGAGAATAACATTATATGAAAATTGTTATAACACATAGACTTCTCTCAAACACCCAATGACCCCAGTACACACACTCTGTAAAGAAAATATCTAACTACATCTCACTACACTCTAAGACAGGAGTAAGAGAAAGAAAAAGTCAAATATAAACTTAATGTGTTTTTGACAGATACATTTAGTAAATGAGAACTTGAGCCCATATATAATATTGGTCTCCCCCTTTATCACAAACTTGTCAGTGTGAGACTTTTTCAATATGCCCAATTTCAATCAACTCCAACAATCTCCACATTGATTGTAATTTATACTCAAGACATATTTAGCTTGCATTGTTTACACCAACAATCATAGTTCAAAAGAGCTATATATCATACTCCACCATACAGAGTACATTACACTTGAAGCTAAACTACTTCACGATTTCTACACGCCGAAAGCCATATACATAATCTTTCAGCACACCTCGCATAAACCAATGCCACGAGGATACACTTCTCATTTTTGGATAAGATTATCATCTCCCAAAACAAGGGAGACATGTAGTTTTTTTCCAAGAAGTTAAATTGTTGATAAATGTGTCATGTAGATTTCCATTTATCTTAAAAAATGGAGTAATCTGTGGAGTCCAATTGGATAAAAGTAGGGTCTGATTAGGGTGTAATTTTTAAGATTTGAATAGGGCCTCTAGATTGTTCGGGATGACCCTGTTTACATGACCAGGCTTTCACCATTTCTAGCATTTTCATATTCACTCCATGGATCTTCTTCCCATAAGTCCTATCTCTAGCTTTCAACACTGAGTTTGATGAAGTGGTATCATCACTATTCAATCTTCTTTCTTCTAAAATGATTTTATTTGCAACATCTTCAAAACTCAAAGTTTCCTTCCTATATATCAAACGATGTTTTACATGCAATAGGAAGATGTGAGGGACCATATGAGTCTCAAGGCTTTATCTTCATCATTAATCTTGACTCCAATAGCTTCTAATTTAGAGACAATACCATTGAGAGGACTAAGATGATTAGAGACTTAAACCATCATCCATGCGTAAATTATGAAATTGCTACTTCAACAACAATTGATTTGAGATGCCATTTGTCTGATATAGCCCTTCGAGTTTCTCCCAAAGATCCTTGGCTAATAATATTTTCTGCATATTCGCAAGAACATTCTTAGCCAAACATAGACGAATTGCACTTGGACCTCTGATCAAATCTAGTTTCTCCCATCTTTCCTTGTCCATGTTGGAAATGTTTCCTTTCAACGCCTTGTGCAATCGCGATTGTATCTGCTCATCATTGACTTGTATTTTCACAACCCAAAATTGATTCTTCCATCAAATATCTCTATGTCAAACTTCACAGCACTAGAAAAATTTGACATTGTAGCTGTAAAGAGACTGTAACCACAGAGCATAATAAGAACAACACTTTCACAATATCAAACTTATTTTCTGATGTGGAAGATCAGACAAAGCTGCAACCACAGAGCATAATAAGAAATTAATACCCTATCAAATGGAAAGCCCCTGATATCAATTGTTGGGAAAAAAACAACATAAAGAAATAAAATGAGCACAATTGAACACAAGAACTAGTCGCGAAAAACTCAAAACTGGAGAAAAATCACGGACCGTTGCCTAATGACAACCAGAGAATAGCCTTATATGAAAATTGTTACAGTACATAAATTTCTCTCAAACACCCAATGACCCTAGTACACCCACATTCTCCACAGAAAATATTTAACTACATCTCACACTACTCTAAGACAATAGTATAAGAGAAAGAAAAGGTCAAATACAAACTTAAAGTGTTTTTGATTGCTTCATTTTGTAAAGGAGAATTTGATCTCGTGTATATAACATTGCCCCCTTCACATAACTAGGCAATGTGGGACTTTTCCAAGATGTTCAATTTCAATCAACTCCAACAGATAGATCTTTGCTTACAACAAATAAGATTGTAACTGAGTTTATTAAGCTTAAAGCAATTTTCATGTGTTGTTTGAGCTTATTAGTTTTTTTGTTACTGTGTTATTAGTTATATCCTAGTATATTGTCTCTTTTTTATTCTTATTATTTTAATTAAATTCTTCATTTACACTCCTTCTAATGTCTATATTTGGGCGTTTAAGCTTATTGCTTATAGTGTATTATCTTCTCTCTTTTAATTCTTATTTTTTTAATTAAATTAATCATTTATACTCTATTAAATGAATAAAAAGTTATTAACTGTTTAAATCTCTCTCATTTATTGAAAACGTCTTCTTAATATATTGGCTAAAAATAATTTTGGTCCTTTATCTTTCACTCTTTTTTCGTTTATGCCTTTTATATTTTAAAATATTCATTTAAGTCCTTTATCTTTTCACGGTTAATTAAAATGGTCTTTCTAGTAAGTGATTGTTAATTATGTTTCTTATTTTTTCATTTTCGTTCTTTATATTTTTTAAAATATTCATTTAAGTTATTTATCTTTTGTATAATGTCTGTTTAGTTGTTTACATCCTTTGACTTTTCACCGTTAATTAAAGATAATTGATGAGTGCTATGAAATGAAAAGTGAAGAATGACCCATAACACGACAATGTCTTTCAGTTATCTTTTACCGAGTGAAGTACCTCAAAAACCGAGCTTTCTCGTTTTATAACTGTTCGACGTGTGTAAATTCATACATTTTGTATAAAATTTTCTCGTAACAAATATCATTGCTCTTAATTAATATAATAACAAAAGTGAATTCAAAACATCGAGAATGGTTATTCGGTTATCGCGTATTCACTTTTAATTCCTTTAAGTATGTTTATTTTGTTTTTCAGGTTGATTTCATTATAAAATTAATTGATCTGAAATATAATATTCATATGTTCAGACTAATTAAATTCTGTCTAAGTCAATTCATATAAAAATTACGACCATGCCTATATTTATGTACGTGTATACTGCTAGTGTGTCAAAAATAAACAACTCCATGTTTGTTTCCCTTCTCTACGTCTAATTATTAATTAAACTTAATATCATGTCGTAACTAATTTGAATCTTTTTAACAAAAATATGGTGCAAGTCAATTAGCATAAAGTCCAAGATTCTCGTTGTGGGATTTTTTTAAGCAACTTAATCAGCAAAAAATATCAATCCGATATTCGATGAATTTATCTCCGTCAGTATCCGTACGAGATTCGATGCCCTTGTTTTGAGTGTGACCCGCATATTACTATGCTCGTTTGGGTTCATTCAATTCTATCCTTTCTAGTTTCTAATTTGGTGCAAGTTTAAATTTCGCCCCCAATCTGTGTACTGTCCATATATATACTCCCTCCTCTCCCCATGATTTTTGGAGTTAATTTTGGTCACAAACTAATTTTTTACTGTAGTTGAATCAGTTATTGAGAAAAGAACTTCACAAATTTGAAGATTTTTTTTTTGAACTCTAAGTTACTTCACAACACACTGCTTTGCAACACACTTTATTGAACTTCTATAAAGAGAACAAAAGAAACCAATGTTTGTCATATTCTATATATTTATTAAATACTATTTACAATCAAATACTAAAAAGCAGGACAAAAATAAAAACATAAACACCGATTTAAGTGTTTTTAATACACGTTGGTGCGAAATGACCAAAATTAACTTTTTAAGGATTATAGAAAGTAGGGTTCTAAAAATATAAAGAGAACAAAAATATCCAGAAAAAAACAAGTATAAAAATAAATTGATTTTTTAAAGCTGCTCCATACCAAAGACGGTGATCGAACACTCGACACTTGGTTAATGAAGGATGAGCCCAACCGCTCAACCACACCTCCAAACACTATAATAATTCAAAGTACATTGTTCAGTATCGCATTTTGCGTATTTTGTGACGAAATTAAAATTTTCCATCAAACCATGTTATTAAGGAACAAAATTCATGTATTTGAGTATCTGAACAAAATTCTAAAAGCAAATATAATAATATACTAAAATATAACTATCTAAGCACAAAAAGGATAAAGGGCGAGTACTTGCATAGAAAACTATACCCTCCATATTTTTTTTAGTTCAAAATGAAGGCCCATACAATGAAAACGATACCTTCTGCTAGTAGTAATTTTCTAATTCAAAACGACTCCTTCCATACAAGAGTTTTCATTCATGTTAGTGTAATAAATCCCAAAACATTAATTTACTAATTAATTAAGTAAAATTATAAGATCCATTCTAAAAAGAAGGGCCAGTTGCTAATTTGAAGCTTTAATTAGTAACATGTCAGTCTTAATATTTGTGTCTCTGTTTGAGACCAAAACGCAGCTCGTATTTCCATATTTTGGTAGTAGATAAACTAATGCCTACAGGGTGATATTGGATTTAAATTTACATTAAACTCTTCCATAAACTTCTCCCCGAAGCAAGAGATGTTGGTTTTGCATGTGTGTCATAATTTTTAGCCATAAGAAAGAAATCAAAACAATTAGTACTACTACTAGTACTAAAATTTTTGAAAAGATAAGGCTTCCACTTTTTCTCAATAGTTACTCAAACAGCTAGCACTGACTATGAAAGTCGATAACATCACACCGGTTGAAAGGATATTCAATTTAAGTGCTTAATATTTAGTAGTAGTAGTACTAATTTATATCACGTGACTCTTGGTGTTTCTCAAATATTTAATTACAAGAATAGATGATTTAACTAAATAAAAGATGTAAGCATGAAGCATGCACAATTTTCTTTTTAAAATAACTTTTCCTTTTATATGAAGGAAATTTTTGCTATCGGAAGAAAGATTTTGCCTTTATGACATATTGTAATGTTTTTTTTATAAGTACATGTTTCTCAAAAGTAAACCAAAAAAAAGCAAAAAAAGTACCAGGTAGCTACATTGCTATTAAAAGATATCAGATTTGCCTAGCTATATTTTTGTTCCTTTATTTTTTATTTTATGCCAAATAAGCTCTTTTATCCCAAATAAGTCTTTCATCCCCACCTATACTTAAATAATGTATGTGTTGTCTTTACGTGACATGCTTATATATGTGTTTATTTTATTATTGGGTATGATATTTCATCATATTTTCCCCTAAATCATGATGCAGATTTGAAGAGAGGGAGAGTTTTTTAGGATATATAGAACCCTATAAATTCTTTTTTGCGTTTTCTTTTAAGGAAAGATAATGAGATATCATCTTCAGTGAAAATAAAACACATAGTGATGCTACGTAATAGTCATGAAGATGAATGAGAAATTAGGTTAAGTCCAATAATATTACTTAAATTAAGTTTAAAGTTATATTTGGCACAAACAAAAGATAAAATACTAAAGTAAAACTTTAAATTACGATAAGCAAATTTCCTCCTGTATTCTAATTTTAAATATACGTTAAGCAAATTAAATTCTTAATAATATATTTTCATAATAATTATTTATGTTCAATTTATAAAGTTATTAAATATTTTAAATTCAATTTCCTTTCACTATAAAAAATATTTTAAATTCACCCATTCAGTATATATCTACTATATATTGTCTATAAATTTATAAAATATAATTAAGATCATATATTAAAAGCTAAGTTTTTTTCCCCTAAATAGAGCCATAAAGTTGTTCTTAAATACTGAAGTTTTATAAAATTTGAAAAAATAGAATAAAAATGGTAAAAATAATTTAAAAGATATACCACAAATGTTTAGTATTCAATATGAATAATTCAGTTTTTTAAGCTTTCAAAAAACATTAAAATATTTTTTAAAACCAGATAATTAATTGAATAATAAAAATTAATTTAATATAAAGTTTAAAGTAATGTTACAATAAAGTATTATGGATACACTCTAGTTATTCGTCAAAAAACTCTAATAAAAATCCAATAAAAAAGTAACTTACTACTAATTAGCAATAAAGTAGAAGTTCTAGATCAAAGGTACTATGCGAAGATACAAAATTGGTACCCATAAGGGAAATAAAATCACAGACTCACACACCTAGCGTAGACCAGTTCCTTATAGGGTAGGTTTTATTTGAAGTCGTCTTGTAATTAATTCAATTGACCAAGGATTATGATAAACTTAAGCTCAAGCTTAGTCGATCACGTGCCGCGTGCTCTATAGGAGTCACTAAAATTACAATATCTTTTTTTTTTTGACCAGAGAAATTACAATATCTTGTAAGCATTTCTTTACTCTTAATTAATAAATTTACTAATGCATATCCAAGAGAGACGTGATGAGACGTGCATGAGCATGTCAATGAGAAAATATATATCAGTCATTCAGTGCGGTAGTCCCACACATAACCACGCACATAAAAAAATCTCTGTAACTTTGTATTATAGATTATCTTTACCTTCACGTAAAAATATAGAATCAAACTATTGTAGAGATTTAAATTAATGAAACATTCATCAGAAAGTTGGTTCCAATAAATTTCTTTTTACTAAAAGGTGATGCCGTTTTTCTTTTACAATACACAGTTAATTTTTGTCAGACCTTGTCTTTGCTTTCAAAGAAAAGGAAAGAAAAGAGCCTAGCAAATATTCTGAGTAAATAAATATATTTAAGTCATGGCCTAACATGTTGTAGTAAGACGGTTAACAAAATATCTTGTTAATTTAATCATATACTTATATATATATATATATATATATATATATATATATTAGCAGTAAATGTGGATGTGAAGCATGAAATATGGTGAAGCTTGCAACTGCAAAATGCAAATACTGAAAACAGGGTCATATGGGGAATTTTGTTGAGCCGGTTGGTCCCACTGGCTTCACCGTTTCACTACTGGTTATCAGCACCGTTTACAGTATACCGTGAAACTGGCACCGGCTTTTAAAGTGGAGGCCATAGTATAATCTGGCATCCATTATTCAAATTAACAAATTATTATTAAAGTTTAATAAATAAATATATACAGACATTAAAAAATTTATATACCGTTCAATAGTATTATATTTCTTTCGAGCTTAATCATAAGCAAAAATACTTAACTTTACACTAACTAATGAAGTTAGTTAAATTAATTTAAGTCATTGTAATGATAAAGAAACTACTTCATTTCCCAATTTAATCATCATTTCTCTTCATTAAATTTTCTCTAAAAACTTTTTTCAAATGTTATAATAAATTACATTTTTGAAAGGATGACAATAAAAGTTCAATTGGTATGTTATAAAACGTTTTTATATTTTTCTTTTTACAAAAAAAAAAGTTTTTATATTAATCGGAAATCACAGTTTTTTAACAGTAAAATATAATATTAACATATGGAGTGTTTTTAAAGAAGATAATATACGGATGAGATCAGAGATGTCTACTAGCAACAACTAGAACAATAAAAACAATACAAAAATATACCTATTCGAAGTACGCTACCAAATTGGAGATATAGTAGCCCACACAAAAAAATGCTCTTAACTCCTGAAAATACAATCAAGGGGGTCCACACACTGTAATGTGACTTTTGAGGTGAATGGAATAAAAGTCAACTTTTTTTTATGATATGTCAATTTTTAATTAGTTGGCGTTGTAAAATATTTATACACTATGACTATGACTGTATACTAATTAAATCCTAGCAATAAGTAGGATGACATTATTTAGAATTTTTTTATATATTATGTACATGCAGTAAAACATGACTTTTTTCTTGCTAGTATTTTATTTTTATAAAATCTTGCTAGAATTGTTGAGTCCGCAGGGAGTATATGGTAATGGTACATACTAACTGCTTCTTAATTTGGAATCTTAATCTACTCTGAAAATTAGGCAGAATGAAAGGATTTGGTGAAACCCAAAGTTTTTGCACCTCAAAATGGGGGTACATGGTGGTGGGAACATGGTTTTGTTCTCACTCACCCAACTTTAACCTTTTCATTCACTAACGGATATGAAAGAACTTGGGTTTGGTTATCAACATAGAATATTGTGTGTGATGTATTAAGAGGAGAGAAAAGAAGCCAACAAGATGAATAGAAAAGAAGAAAAGTAATAAAGAACCAAACAAAAGAAAGACTCAGAGAATAAGGGGGTTTGGTAGAGAAAAAGTTCAACTCCAAAAACATGTCCTCCAAAAGCATAAACTCACTCGTGCTTTCTTACATGATTTTTGGTTTTCTGTTCGTTCGTGGGAATAATTTGTTTACAAGCTTTATTCTCTTTTTTTTTCCACCAAAAGGTTTTTATTCTCATTATCTCATGTAATGTCATGCTATATGCGGTTTCCTGTATACTGCAAAGACATGTGATTTTCCTTCTTTTTTTGTCTCAACCCAAAAAAAGTTGTTTCCACTTCAAAATTCTCATAACTCATTTAGTTGGTAGTATTATTAGAAATTTTGAGTGGGGTGCATATGAGAATCAACATCATTCCTTATTTCTTTGTTTTGATCAATAATTTCTAGTAATTTAACTATATAAAATCGAATGATCTCATATTAATAATAGCAGATAATCATACATTACGGTGCTAAATATTAAGGATTTAATTGTACAAATTGTCGACAGGTCCAGCTCAGGAACTGCATTGACTCCAGGTGGTGAGTTCAAAATGACATGTAAAATACCACTTATTAGTGATATTCAACCGTGCATTGTGGGCTTGTCCTCATAAAAGACAAGACCAGCAGAAGAAGTACATGGAACTGTGATTAGGTATTTGGGTTTTACTAATTAATAATCAACCGGATTTTCAGGGACCATGCTCGCTAAACCCACTCGTGGGCACGACCCATTTGCAATATTTAAATTTTTAGTTAAGAGACTATTTTATTAATTTATTTTTTTTAAAGTTAAAGTAGATATTATCAAACAGCTACCTGTTGACACGTATGGTTTGTTAATATAAAAAATGGGATTCGGAGTACTATGCTGATAAAAAATATATGAAAACATACACGACATGGGTCACGATGTTTCGTAGATATTTAAACACATAAGTTATTGACTTAGTCAGAAAAGTAACGTTATGTGTTGGCTTTGGTTAACATTCAGTATTAGCATAAACACACTCGGTGTTTAAATTTGTGAATTCTGGCCCAACCCAATAGTTGGTTCGATGGGCCAGTGTTTTGGACGGAGCTCGATAAATAAGAACATAAAAAATTGGCCTGTTTTGGCCTAATCAAACTGATCAATCCAACACATTTTTATGCTTTTTTAAATGTTCTTTTAGGTTTCTTTGGAGAAAAATCGGGGAGGTTGACTTGGTGCATGTTTGGGTGCACGTTTTGCATCTCAAACGCACGTCCACATATGGCTTCAACGTGGAAAACCTGTCGCATATATGAAGCTACTAAATGGAACTTCAACTTTAGCGTGAAAATCTGGCCGTGAGTTTGAGGTGACGCGGGGTTTCCACCGCTCACCCAATGACCCAAACATATGCTTGATGGCTTGATGTTTTGGGTTAGGCAAAAAAAACACATGCCAATAAATATATTGGTTTGTCCAACCCGTTTTTGTATTTGGATCCGGTGGGATATGTCGGCAGTCCGATTTGACAACTTTAGATATGTATGTAGTCGAAAGCGCCCTTCAGAGAAAAAAAGGCGTACTCATATGACGTTTTCTTAGAAAAATGTCATTTGAGGTGATTCAGAAAATAATTTATTATTATTATTATTATTATTATTATTATTATTATGTTGTGTTTTTGAGATAATATGTGCTCGACCACACGATATCAAGTTTAATATCTTAAATAATGTATTTTTAGGCTTATTCTTAAACAAAACACCACAAGAAAAGCATTGGTTTTCCAAAGATTTTTTTTGTCGCTAAGCAAGAAAAAATGTCGCTAACTCTAAATTTTCGATGGATTTCTGACAGCCCAGGTTCCATCGTTAAATGCCTGATCGGAAATGGTTGTCGACTGAATTTTTCGTAGCTAATCTATCGCTATGCATTATGTCGCTAGATCTGCTAGTTATTTCATCATTACCTACGAAAAATTAGTCGCTAAATCTGTCTGTAAAAATGATATTGTGATTCTAGAAATATCAGTCTGTTTGCAATACAACCAATTCCTACCAATTCAATTTACATTCAATCCACCAATTAAATCCAAACCAACTCAATTCAATTTTACATAAACTAAACAAATGCATAATAATTCAATAAACTAATTTAAGCGATATCAATTATAACTAATTCAATAAGTGCCAAAAAATGAGACCAAATTAACTTCTATAATATTTCAGCAACTGCCAAAAACTTCACATAAACTATAACCCCCATAAACTGCAATACTAAGGTTCAAGTGCTAAAATTAATATGTCAAAACATGCAACTAAAATTGCTAAACTACAAAAAAAACTATAAACAATAAGCTCCCTAAACTCAAAAAACTCTGACGGCTCGATTGATGGAGCATCTTCAAGTCTAGCTCTGAACAATTTACCTAACAAACCAAAAACAACAATGTTAAGAATATCGTATAAATCAAAAACTAAGATATTTTGCACAATAATTAAAACATAAACTACCTAAATGTTGTCACTAATACTCATGATAAGGATGTCTCTCAAGAAAAATATGAGTTTGGAATCTTTGGATGAGGACGTCTCTCAAGAAAAATATGTTGAATGTGATATTACTTACTCTATGGAGATAATATGGGCGAGATATAGTTGTATGACTCCGAAGGATAAATTTGTGTTCAAGAAACAGATTGACGAGCTTGCATTTCCTACCACTTTTTCAATGGTTCCACCACCATATAAAATTAAAACAAAGGGTGCACCAAAGAAGAGGAAGCAAAAATTGTATGATGTGAAGCGTGATCCTTCTGGTTGGGAGCATGTGGATGAGAAGATGAAAAATACTCAAGATTCTGGGACTTCTAATAAATTATCACAGCGGTTATCACAGTAATAGGGGGCTTCTTCTAGTTTATCACAGCGGGCTTCAAAGTCTAAGGGGGCTTCTCCTAAATAATCACAGTGTGCTTTAAATAAATTATCACAACAGGGGACTTCTAAATTTCTATTACCGTGGGATCCTCTCCATTTCCATCGTTATGTTGAAGATATTATTGATGTGGATCCCGATGTTAATTGTGGATACCGAGCAGTTGCTTTTGGTCTTGGTCGTTAATTAGACAAGAACTAATCCAAGAAATAAACTCTCGTTCTGAGCTATATTATGAATTATTTGGGGTTGAAAAGATTGCAGTTATTAAGGAGTCCCTATTTGTTAAAGGCTATGGGAGTCAGAAGAAGGACAAGTGAATGTCGCCCTAGTTGAATTATCATTGGGACAGACATTTACTTATTTGTCTTTGAGAGGTACTTATTCTTCAACTAAGAGTCGCAGCATCATCTCTATTCTTCACGTGAACCACTGCCACTAAGTGCATGTTGCGCTCTTACCTGACTGTCTGTTGCCTCCAATTTGTCTTCAATGGGAGCGCTTTACATCTATTGAATCTACTTCATGGTTGGATCCGTATACCGGGCGTCTTCAGCTATGGGTTGTTCAGGCTCTGTCATGCCACCACCCGCTCATCCGCTTTTCCTTGTTTATTATTTATAAAGGTTTTATTTTTATTTACTGTTTTTTATATAAAAACGGATTCACCTAATTATTAGATAAATCCGTACGTGCAAAATTACAAAACGATATTATCTTATTAATAGATAAATTTGTTACCTTACATTGCTAAACACAGATTTATATATTAACAACTTAATTCTGGTTTGCAAATTTAATAAAACAGATGTAAGTTTTGTCACTTACTTCCGTTTTCCAAATTTCGTAGCAAATGGAAGTAACTGAAAATACATATATCCGGTCTTTTTTACAAACAGATTTACCAGTTAAATAGGTAAATCCATTAAATTCAATTTTTCAGAGGTATTTTCGGATTATCAAAAATTGTGGTGGTATTACTTAATATGGTGGTGGTACAAAAAAAAACCTAAATATTATAGGACAATAAATTTTGAGGCCCCTTTTTCTTAAACAAAAATTTGAAGCTGAAAGCCCTTGCTTTTAGTTGCTTGGGCCGGCCCTGGCTCCCATAATATTTATTCGTTGTGACCCCAATTTTGACACAGGATGTAACACTCACAAATTATAACTGCTCACTCTCTCATGTATTATTAGTCAGTTGTTGATTGATCAAATGCATTTTTCTCTATCTTGCAAAAGTCTCTTGTAAGAAACAGCAATGCTCATCAAAAAATAACTTTAATTACTAACTTTGTTTAATTTTTTATTAATTACTCATTTTGAGGGCCGTTGTCTCGTCGCCCTCAAAATTAAAACATCGGATCGAACTATATAAGGTGCAAGCATAGATGTTGCACCAATGACTTATTAACATTTTATTATTGGCAAAAATCGAACTTAAGGACAGTTCAATTATGATGTCAAAAAAATGACAGTTTCAATTATTTAATCAGGTTAGCTCATTCTTATCAGCTAAATATACCTTATATACGATTAAATAATGAAAAATATAAAAAACACAGATTTTATGTATGAAGATTGTGTTTAAATTTACAAGTTGTTAGAATGTAACAATAAACATATATATTTCCCTTTTGGCATGCTGATGAAGATCTCATCTTTAAATAACTCAACTCAATCAACATGGAGCTGTACTTTGGTTTGTCTTTAGCCTTGTTCTTGTTGTTGATGTTTAATACATTTTCCTTTGCCTTAGAAAAAAAATCATCAACAGGAGTTGTATAGTACTTGTTGTGAAGAGTTAATGCAGCATACGGCTCATCAGAGGTTCGGTGTGGCACCAGAATGTAGCTATTTATGTGTGTGTGTGTATATATATATATATATATATATATTATGTTCATAGTCATTTGAAATTAGGGGTAGTTAACGGTGCCCTACTCATATAAAATAATGTTCATTGCCGCCCCCTTGTTGTTGCTAATTGCTATAGGTGTGGCTAGTTGCATCTAAAAAAAGGTAATGCTACGTTGTCCAACCTATTCTTAGTCAACAAATTATGAGGAACAAAATTATAGGAGATAAGACAAACAGTTTATTTTTGACTGGAGATGATGAGACAAACAATTAGATGATCATCGGTGCATTGGAATAAGTTTTTTTAATCATTTTTCAAAAGCTGTTTTCTATGAAGACATATCATATCTGTTATTTAATACGTTTTTTAGATATCCAAACAAATAATGGCATATGATTAATTTTTTTACCTAACTGAAAAGGGTCATATACTGTTCTAATTTATTGTAGATTCATATACTATATATATTCACCATTTCTAACTAGCAAGGCTAACTTCAAAAGTAATTGACAGAAGCATTTAATATTCACCAATTATTTGCAGAACTATCGGTGCATTGCAGCTGAGGGAATAAGGACCCTTTTACCAGAAAACATATTTAAATGAGTTCATTTTCTTTCATGGGACTGAACAGTGGAATTGATTAGTGTCGAGTAAAGGAAGTAGGGGAATAACGACATAAATTTACTTCACCTTTTAACCTTTTAAACTGTTATTTTTATTAATAGACTTAGACATAATTTAATTAGTCCGAACATTATCTCGTTAAAATCAAAGACTAATTTAAAGTAGATAAACAAAAAGTTTCAAATTGTAATTGAGTTAGTCCGAACATTACCTCGTAAACATTTACCAGCAATATGTAATATTTCCCATAGAGATTAGAAAACAAAATTGTATTAAAGTTTCAAATTTTCCAAATTGTAATATTTCCCGTAGAGACTAGATAAAACTTTTTTATAGAGAAAAATGGAATATTAAAAATGAAGGAGGCATGTAGATGAAATTAAAGTAGATATATTGTGAAAAAAATGAGATAGAGTTAGAGGAAGAAAGAGGAGGAGAGAGTGAAAAATGTGTGAGAAAGATTGAAAAAGTTTGAAAAAATGTATGAGAGAGAGTGATAAGTAATATTTTCTGTAGAGATTAGAAAACAAAATTGTAGTAAAGTTTCAAATTTTACAAATTGTAATATTTTCTGTAGAGACTAAATAAAACTTATTGACAGAGAAAAACAGAATATTAAAAAAATGAAGGAGACACGTAGATGAAATTAAAGTAGATATAATATGAAAAACAGAAAAATGAGATAGAGTTAGAGGAACAAAGAGAAGAGAGGGAAAAAGTGTGTGAGAAAGAGCGAAAAAGTTTGAAAAAATATATAAGAGAGAATGAAAAAGTGTAAGAGTTTGAAAAAAGTGTGACCGGGAGTGAAAAAGTTTGAAAGAACGTGTGAGAGAAAGTGAAAAAGTGAAATTACATAAGTATTCTACAATTATTTAGTTGAGAAAATGGTAAGATTGATATTTTGTTACTAGGTTAATGATATAGATAGATAGTAGATTAGTTTTCAAACTTTGTTTTTGTTTGGTCTGTGTTTCTCGTTGGGTGTACCACGATGGAAAAGAGTGGGGTAATCAATTGTAATAGATATGATAGGTTCTTTGTATGGCGTTACTCTCTTTTTTACTCGTTTTCCTCTCAGGGTCTTTTTCCCAATAATTTTTAGCCTCGGGGTTTTAATGAGGCTCCTTACAAGTGTACGGGTTGGAGTATCGCTTGTACGCCCCTCAATAAAAATCTTTACTTATAAAAAAAAGCCCAACACACCCTCTTCCCCTTTTACCTCCCCAATCCTTTCTCTTTCTCACCTGCCAAATCCTAAGAGCCCTTTCACTCTCTACATTTTCTCTTCCTTGTTCTCTTGTTGTAGGTGAAATACACTTCAATTATAAGTAATCTTAATTGAGGTGTATTTCGCCTAGTTTTTTAGGCTTAAAAGCTATTTTTGAATTCAAGCTTAGAAAAAAAAAGCTTAAAAACTAATAGAGTAATTTTTTTTGGTAAAATTTTCATCTTTTACTTAAAAGCTACTTTGAAGTAAAATCTGTTTGATAAATGTTTTCTTAGAAGTCTGTTCTAAAAATCCATATCTAGTTTAGTCCTCCTAATTATATTGTGCGCTATCATCGACAAACTTTGAATCCCCAATTAGACAATCACTTGGGTTCGACCAATCTCCATTTCCTATTGAATAACGTATGTGAGAGCTAAATTTGGGGGTAATAGTACAATTTAGGTTTGAATTGAGAACAATACCTATCGAAGATTGGATATTATCCTTAATCACCGCCGTTGTATTTGATTTGTTGATTGATTTTCACAGCATCGTCTTCCAACTCTTAGCATTGTCTTCTCATCACTACTGCAAGTTTCTTTCATTTGAGCAAATTTTTAAAGGTAAGTTTTCGTGTCTCTGCGTATTTGAGTTTCCATGTCTCTTTCATTAGCAACTCACTCGAGATTTTTGTCCAAACTCAGCCATTGAGGATAGTCACATATATCAATCATCTACGTGACTTAATAGCCAATTTAGTCTCTGACTTTTCAAAAATGTTCAATTTGGTCCCTGACTTTTGATATGTGTCAATTTAGTCCTCGACATTTACAAATGTGTGTCAATTTGGTCCTTTTGTCAACCATGGTTAGTTACAAAGTTGATGTGGCAAATGTCAGGGACCAAATTGACACTACCAAAAAAATAAAAAATCTATGTCAACATGCCACGTCACACAAATGTTGGGGACTAAATTGATACTTTTTTCCTTAAAAAATAGTTTGTTACGAGGACCAAATTGGTACTAAGTTATATAAGTCAGGGACCAAATTGATACTAAGTTACATAACTCAGGGACCTAATTGATATCTAGTAAAAAAAATCAATGACCAAAGTGCTAGTGCTTTTTTAAAGTCATATATGGTATTGTTTCAACATTCAACCCTGTTTATGATTTTATTTCTACATTCAATCATGCATAATTGCATATATTACATTAAAATGGAAACTTTAAATTGAGCAAAATAACGTGCATTACATAAATTTTCCAAATAAACAAAACAAAGTGCAATTACATAAATTTGTCACCTGAACCGCTTGGTCCAAAAAACTAAACCATAATGTGTAATTAACGGTTACATAAATCATAAATTCGTTACGTGAAACACTAAATCCAAAAAAATCAAACCATAAAGTGCAAAATGATATATTAAAACAATAATTTAGTACATTAAAACACTAAATCGCCTTGTTCATTGTTCACCAGATGCATCCAAAGCAACCGTTTAATAATTTATTTTTGGATTTAGTGTTTCACATAACAAATTTATGGTTTATGTAACCGTTAATTATACATTATAGTTTAGTTATTTTGCACTTTATGATTTGGTTTCCCTGACTTATGTAACTTAGTATCAATTTGGTCCCTGACTTATATAACTGTATCAATTTGGTCCACGTAACAAACTATTTTTTTAA
Organism: Astragalus glycyphyllos; assembly: GCA_963573325.1. Lineage (NCBI taxonomy): Eukaryota > Viridiplantae > Streptophyta > Magnoliopsida > Fabales > Fabaceae > Astragalus > Astragalus glycyphyllos. The sequence continues at coordinate 80,556,343 of OY754307.1, read as the reverse complement.
GGAAAAAAGTATCAATTTAGTTCCCAATATTTGTGTGACGTGGCATGCTGACATGGGTTTTTTTCTATTTTTTTGGTAGTGTCAATTTGGTCTCTGACATTTGCCACATCAGCTTTGTAACTAACCATGGTTGACAGAAGACCAACTTGACACACATTTGTAAATGCCGATGACTAAATTGACACATCAAAAGTCAGGAACCAAATTGAACATTTTTGAAAAGTCAGGAATTAAATTGAGTATTAGCTCCCTTTTTTAGGGTACCATTATTTCAATAGACGGTCACTCCAAAAAGCGCCTATTTTATCTTTAAATACCATCATCGCTATGGGATGGTAGGGATTGTCCCACAAAATCTACCTCTTAGAGCTCTCTTCATCGTCCTCAGGTCCTCCCCAAATTCCTCAAGCTCCTTCCAGTGTATTTCCTCAAGCAAGCGTCATTGTTCGATACTTGGCTCCGTTGGAGTGTCAAGTCCGTGGCAGTGTGAAAGGTTACTCTAAACAATTTTTTTTTTGTCAGCGGATAAAGTGGCAATTTCTTTTGTTACCGGTCAGGTTACTCTTTTTTTTACCACGAGTACCCGACTTTGTTGGCTCGTGTGGTTCTCCCTTCCATCAGAGTTTTTACCAAACTCAACATTCGAATTCGAGAACTTGGTGTGAGATCTAAGTCCAGTTACCACTTAGACCAACTCTTGTTGCACCGGTTAGGTTACTCTAAACAACTTATCTTATTTTTTATTTGGGATAATTACACCAAATGTCCTTTAAGTTATTTAATTGTAACAAATTGGTCCTTTAAGTTTTTTTCGTACTCCTCAGGTCTTATAAGTTACTTCATCCGTCTCATATTAAGTGTCTTGTTTGCCATTTTTCTTTGTCTCAAATTATCTGTCACTAATCTCAATACAACATTTATTATTACTTTCCAACAATACTCTTTACTTTAGAATATCAATAACTGCATTTGCACCAACCAAGAAAAGTTTAAGGGTATTTTAGTCCTACCACATTTTTTTACCAAAAAATTTAGCATATCCAATCATTTTCTTAATACCCACGCATAACCTTAAACGACACTTAATATGAGACGGATGGAGTATTTGATTGTAACAAGTTTGTCCTTTAAGTTTTTTCGTACCACTTAGGTCTTTTAAATTATTCAATTGTAACAAGTTGGTCCTTTAAGTTATTTAATTGTAACCTTTAAAAGCCAAATAACTTACATTTTTCAGCCCCAAATTGTTACAATTAAATAACTTAGAGAACCTAACTGGTACAAAAAAACTTAAAGGACCAACTTGTTACAATAAAGTAACTTAAAGACTTAAGTGGTACGGAAAAAACTTAAAGGACCAACTTGTTACAATTAAATGTTGGAACTTTGTTAATTGTGAATTGAAAAAGTCCCACATTGGATAGAATAAACACTTTAAGAGTGTTTATAAGTGTGGACTTTACACCTTGGGTTGGAGCCTAATGGGTACCCAGTTTTGTAAATGAGAAAGCACGCACATCATCTGACCACCACACACGCGTGCGCGCCGCCGTCTGGGAGGCTCAGATCGGCCGGGCCGGGCTTGGGCTTGGCTTGTGAGGTGTAAATATATTTGTGAAAATAATTCATTATTATTTTACTTTTTGGTGCGTTGCGTGTCCAGATTTGTTGAACCGTCCAGATACGATGAACTAACCGTTGCGTACAGATTCGTTGAACAGAGCCGTTCTTATCCGCGTTTGTTCCTATCCGTTATAGCTTGGAGCGCAAGCATTCCGGTCTTATCCTCTAAGGCTTGCGCACCAAGTCAGTTTTGAAGCCTATAAATAGGCCCCTCCCTCACTTGACTCTTTACACCGCTTGACGTTAAATCATACCTCAAGCTCTCTCCTCTCTCGATTTTTCTTCTCTTCTACTTTAAAGAATGGCCTACGAGCCATATTCAAGAATGGTCTGCGAACCATATTCAGAGTGATTTTTTAACCATATTGAGATGTATTTCTTGAGCGAAATTTCACTGTGCAGTGATATTTTGTAACAGTTTTGACTGGGCTGTTTTATCCTGGGGACGTCGTGGTTGATAGTCTGCCTGCACAATTTTGAGCAGTGCCACGAAACGTCTTAAAGAGAGCGACCTAGTCTGCGACTCAACCCAGTAATATCTTCGGTGGATTGATCTTCTGAAATTATTTTCGGAAACTCAAAAACAACAATTTTAAGACGTTTCGTAATTTAGCCATGACTACCGAAGACATTAGTGGCTCTGATTCTCCTGTTTCTAACTTCAACAAATCGTTTCATCTTCAAGAATGTCAATGGCAAGAAAATAATTTTTTATTAAATATGAAAAATGTTGCCAACATTTAAAAGATGACATTCATGTGCTCACTGAAACAGTTGATCAGAAAGGAAGAGATAAAATAGCTAAAGAAATATTCCAATAGAAAGAATTATTTTCTCTATACAACTTATTAATGGAAAGAGAATTATTTTCTCTATAGAAAGAGAATTGTTTTCTCTATATAATTTGTTATCGTTGGAAAGAGAATAATTTTCTCTATACTATTTATCGATGGAAAGAGAATAATTTTCTCTATACGGTCTTATAGAAAGAGAATGATTATCTCTATATTATTCTTAATTCTACGGAAAGAGAATAATCATCTCTATAAGAATGAATTTTTTTAATTCATATTGTCTGGGAAAAGTTCTGGCTAGGAAAGACTTGGTACTTAAGCGTGTCCGTTGTGACCCACCTCTCTTTCCTGGGAACCTACTCGAGAAGAATGAATTTTCTTAATTCATATTGTTTCCGTTAGTGGTTAACGCTAACGGTTAATGATTTTAAATCATAGAATTGCTTTTTAGCAATAACATTATTTTTGAGAAGTTATACCTTTTACGATATATTGCAATATTGATTGCAATATAATTTTGAGAAAACCTTTCAAAAATTAAAACAGTAATCAGGCTCAAAGGAACAGCAACTGGAATGGGACCCCCATCTAGAAATGACCCTGCTCCTCCATTTAATTATTTCAATTGCGAGAGACCAGGTCATACGACACGCAAGTGTATGAACAGGCCAAGCTCTGCCCCGCAGGCTAACCTGATTAGATAGCAATTTGTTGCTATAATTTTTGAAATCAACATTGTTGGTGAATGCGAAGATTGGTGGATGGTTATTGAGTATGTTTTGAACATACAGATTGTTGAAAATAAGAAAATGATGTTGAGTCTAGTTAAAACTTTATTTTAAACAATGATATTTTTTTAAAGCATTGTTTACTTCGTCTATCGGAAGTTTTGTACACTATATAATTTTTAAACGTGGTTGACTTTGACGTGTAAACAAATGCATTCTTTTCAATAAGAGCCAAATAGCATTTTTCAAAGGTTTTTTTTTCAAATGACTTAAGAAATTTTTTTTGTGATTTTTGAAGTCAAGCAAGAATTTTCAAGACTTCGCATAAATCAGTAAGGAAATCTGAGTATTAGTTTTGACTCACTCAAGATATATGCGAATAAGATAGAACGTTAACCAGAAATGGAAAACGATAGTTTATCACTTTTATTTATAATTGTTTTGACTACATTGTAGTATACTTCGGGAAAAATAAAAGTGAAGTGCTTGACATATTCAAAGTTTTCCATTACAGATTTTTGAAAATCAATTAAGTAGAAAGGTTAAGAGTTTCTATAGCGATTAAGGAACGGAGTATGATTCTCATTAATTTAATGGAATTATACATGAAACGACTGCACTATATTTTTTCTGAAATGAATGGTAAAGCAGAAAGAAAAATAAAATCTTTATTGATTTGCTATTTTGCTGAATTCTAGGACTTGATCTCTGTTGTGGAAAATTTTTATAAGCTGTTGGTTAAGTTATGAATAGATTCGCCGAATCTAAAGAAATAAAAATTTTCCTAAAGAGATCTTGAAGAAAAGACAACACATCTTGTCTTATTTTTGAATTTGGGATTGCTTGGCTTATGTCATAATTCCAAAAGAGTTAAACTCGCCAGTAGAGCCTATGAATGTGTATTCATTGGGTATGCAGTTGTTTGCTGGTGTTTTTAGCAAACAATCACTAGTTTTATTAGAAGGTTTGTGAGATCAAACTAGAAAAATCTCAAAGCAATTGCCTTTGAATTGCAAAAGTTTTTGTTTCAGAAAATGTAGAAAAGGGGACGATTTGCAATTGATTTAACCGAATTGAAAAGAAAAGAAGCAGTAAATGGTGCGTGAATTGTAAAGAAAAGAAAAACAAATTGCATTGAATCATAAAAGTGGTACACGATCACGTACAGCGATTCTTCCACTCGTTTTTCGCTCTGGCTTGGAAGTTAGAGTTTCAGAAATCGGGTTGTGTATTGTGATCTTCGACCCCTGTTTCTTCTCAGAAACAGTTATTTATACAAAGGAAAAGAGGGGGAAAAACTGAATTCAGTAACTGCCTAGAAATTTGAAAATAAGTAACTGCTCCTACTTTCGACCAAGTAACTGCTCCTATCACGCTTCGACCAACTGCTAGTCTTCAACGCATAACTGCTCTGTTTTCTGTCTGTCGAAAGCCTGTGTCGATTTTCCTCTCTCTTGCTTTTGCTTCCCCGTAAGCTTGTTGAGTTTACCTTGCGCATGACCATTTTCTCTGTCGAAATAATTTGGTCTTCGTCGAAATATAAGTCAGGCCATGTTGACCATCTTTAATGAAACCTGTCGAAATTACAGGCTAACAAATTGCCCCCCAAAAATGTCTTTTTCGACTGAACTTGAGGAGGAAGAAGAGAAAGACATTTTTTGAATTCATCATCGAAATAACTTTGCACTTGAGTAAAAATAGCTGTATATCTGATGTCACCACTGTTAAGTGTTGTTTCCATATTCAAACCTTGAGCAATTCTTATTCTGTGCTTTCGACAATGTTTTGGCAACTTAAATGCCATGTTTTTACGCTTTCTTTATATTTATTCCAGCGTTATTTTAACTTCGTGCAACGTTGGCTTATACTTTTTCAAGTATTTGCCATTTATACGCAAAATTCTTTCATCAGCGCCAATCTCTTCGACCTCATATGCGCCGTTTGAATAAACTTGTAAAATTTTAAATGGTCCTTCCCAACTTGGGGACCACTTACCAAAGACTCTATCTTTTTTATCTATAGGCAATAAGACCTTCCACACTAGATCACCTGAATCAAAGGTTTTAGACTTAACCTTTTTGTTATAAGTTTTAGCTACCCTCTTTTTCTGTCGAATAAGCATATCTAAAGCTAATAACCTTTCTTCGTCTAAATCAACCAATTCATCAAGCATCATATTCCAATAATAATCAGAGGGAATCTCCCACTGTCTTTGAATTCTTGTTGATTGTAGACAAATTTCAACAGGCAACACTGCATCGTGTCCAAATGTTAGCCTATAAGGAGTAGTGTTGATAGATTCTTTGGGTGAATTTCGACAAGCCCATAATGCTTGCTCAAGGGTATTATGCCAATTTTTTGGTTTCTGCCCAACATGTTTTTTAATCAAATTAATAATAACTTTATTGGCAGCTTCTACTTGACCATTGGCTTGCGCATAATATGGTGTCGAAGTTAATAACTTAAAACCAATTTCAGAAGCAAATTCTACCATTTTTTTACCAGTGAAAACTGATCCCTGATCTGTAGTAATGGTTTCTGGAATTCCAAATCTATAAATGATATGATTTTGAATGAACCTTATCACTGCTTCTTGATCAACATTGGCTAAAGGTATAGCTTCAACCCATTTGGTGAAGTAATCAATTCCCACAAGGATATATCTATGGCCCTTCGACGAAGTTGGCTTTATCTCTCCAATCACATCTAGAGCCCAACCTCTAAATGGCCAAGGTTTGACTATGGCATGCAATTCATTTGCAGGTACATGTTGTATCCCGGCATGCTTTTGGCACTCTTGGTATCCCTTAGCAAATTCTATGCAATCTTTCAGCATAGTTGGCCAATACATTCCTTGTCGAAATAATAACCACTTCATTTTGTGGCCTACTTGGTGTGAACCACATGCTCCACTATGTGTATCAGAAACTGCTAAATATGCCTCATTTTCACTAAGACATTTTAATAACACTCCTTCAGGAGTCTTTTTAAACAATTCGTTTCCAATTATCACATAGCTCAAAGCTCTGTATTTTATCTTTTTATTGGTATTTCTTGTGGGATTTTGCAAATATTCCACAATAGGCCTTCGCCAATCATTATTGGTCATATTGTCAAGAGCAAAAATTTCTGCTAAGTCAAAGTCACCAAAAAATTGACGTTTTTCGACAACGACTAGTTCCTCGTTTGCGTTTGTTGCCCCCCCCAACTTTTGGTGTTGACAATAGTGACGAAGAATAGTCATTAGAAATGATCTTATCCTTTATTTCAATTAACTCTTCCAGGCTTTGTTTTGAAACTTTATAGCCTGAAGCAACTTGTGCCAATTCATTTGCCACTTGATTATCAATTCGTGGTAAATGTTCTAAGTGAACAGACTCAAATCTTTTTAACAAAGCATTGGCAACAACAAAGTATCTGATAAGATGCTCTTTAATGCATTTGTACTCTTTTGTCAATTGTTTGACAACCAACTCAGAGTCGCCTTTTATTTCGACATGACTTGCCCCCAGCTCAAGTAAAATTTCAAGGCCTACTATTAAAGCCTCATACTCAGCTTCATTATTGGAACAAACACCTCGAATTTTAAACTTATACTTCGTTGGAATGTTAGTAGGAGATATTATTAAAATACCAATCCCAACTCCATGTTTATGGCTTGAACCATCAAAGTACAACCTCCAAGGATATACGTCTACAAAACTTAATGTTTCTTCGACAACAGAATGGTTAACTATAAAATCAGCAACCACTTGTCCTTTAATTGATTTTAGAGGTTGATAAGTTAAGTTGTATTCTGACAAAGCCAAAGCCCATTTACCAATTCGGCTATGCATTATTGGTTTCGACAGCATATGCTTAATAACATCAAAATGCGAATAAACAGAAACATCAGGTGGTTTTATATATTGCTTTAACTTTGTACACGAGAAATACAAACAAAGGCACAACTTTTCTATAGGAGTGTACCTCGTTTCGGCATCATTTAAGACCCTACTGAGGTAATAAATGGTTCTTTCGACACCACTATCATCCTCTTGTGCTAACATGCTACCTATTGTTCTATCAGAAGCTGCTATATACAATTTGAGCACTTTGTGTTTAATAACAGACAACAAAATCGGTGGTTTCATCAAATAAGACTTGATTTCGTCGAAGGCTGCTTGATGCATTGGTTCCCATTTGAACTCTTCTTCCTTCTTCAGTCTTAACAATGGCGAAAAAACTTGTGTTTTGCCACTTAGATTTGATATAAATCTTCGAAGGAAATTGATTTTTCCCAGCAACGACTGAAGCTCCTTTTTGGTCGAAGGGGCTTTCGTTTCCATAATTGCCTTAGTCTTATTTTGATTGATTTCAATGCCTTTTTTGTGCACTATAAAACCCAAGAAATAACCTGCACGTACACAAAAGGCACATTTTAATGGATTTAATTTCAATCCATATTTCCTCATTTTTTCAAAAGAACGGCGAAGATGGTCTAAATGACCACTTTCTGAGGAAGATTTAACCACCACATCATCTATGTATACTTGCATAAAATCATCAATAAAATCATGAAACATAGAATTCATGGCTCTCTGATATGTAGCACCAGCATTCTTTAAGCCAAAGGGCATTACTACCCATTCATAAACACCCAATGCCCCTGGACATCTAAAAGCAGTTTTCGACACATCCTCTTCAGCAATGAAGATTTGATTATACCCAGAATAACCATCGAGCATACTAAGATAATCAAATCCTGCTGCTGAATCTATTAGCATTTCTGCCACAGGCATTGCGTATTCATCCTTGGGAGTTGCATTATTTAAATCCCTAAAGTCTATGCAAACTCTAAGAGTCCCATTTTTCTTTATTACAGGAACTATATTGGCTAACCATTCGACATACCTGGCAGTTCTGATGAATTTGTTTCTGAATAGCCTTTCGATTTCCTCTTTGATCTTAGCCAACACTTGAGGAGCAAATCTTCTTGGCACTTGCTTCACTGGTTTCTTCCCTGGTCGAATTGGTAATTGCATTTCCACTACTTCTCGACTTAACCCAGGCATTTGGTCGTAATCCCAAGCAAAGCAGTCTTTGAACTCCCTTAGCAATGTGATGACTTGGGTTTTTAGAGAAGCATCAATATTCGCACTAATATAAGTTGGCCGTTTTATTGAGCCATTTCCCAAATCAACTTCTTCTAACGGGTCTTGAGCTTGCATATGCTTTGCCGAATCTCTAGGATCCTTTTCAAAACCTAATGGATCATCATCATAAATGCAGTCAAGTCTTTCATCTATGACTATGCCATTTCCTTCATGTAACTCAGTGGCTTCGACAGCCATTGTTTGTTGAATAATTTCGGCCTCCATAGCCGCTTTAAACTTGTTTTCGGCCATATAAGCCGTAATTTTGTCCCATGCGTTGGGCACTGACATAAGAACACTTTCAAGAACCAGTGTTCCACCCCGTTGGTCGAAGAACACCATCAGGATAGACACTATCATCTCCCATTATTTCTCTTTCCCAAACAAAACCATAATTTGGGTCAAGATGAACTGAGGCAAGAACATTATCCGCAGGAACATATGCCTCATTAGAAGATGAACATGGCGCAATCTTCGCCATTTGTTTCTCAAAATTTTCCTTGGTAACTTGGTTCACATCAGCACGGAAGTAGCTCTGATCGGCTTCAACATACTCTACCAAACCATCTTCCTTCCACATTACTAAACGTTGATGCAAAGTTGAAGGGACAGCACCAACTCCATGGATCCACTCTCTACCAAGGAGTAAATTAAAATTCGCTTTAGAGGCTATCACCAAGAACAATGTAGTCCTCTTTATGGAACCAACGATTAAGTCCACCTCAATGGCCCCCAAAGAATGGCCAGTTTTGCCTTCATAATTGCTTAAGATAATGTTATGTGGCCTGAGGTCAGTATCGAACTTACCAATCTTCTTCAAAAGACCATGTGGCATCAAATTCACTGCAGCTCCACCATCCACTAACACTTTGTTAATTCCAACACCATTGACTTTGGCTTGGACATACAGGGGTTTCAAGTGGTTTTGCATACTCATATCTGGCTTCTCGAAGGTAGCCATTTGGTCTTCGACACAACCATTGTTCATCACATAGTAACACATTGGCTTATGATGAGCCATATCCTCTGTGAAATCCTCTTCAACGTCATTTGGTACTGTGATAACATCGTACTCAAGAGGCAGTATTGATACCACATTGCAAACAACGTCGAAATCATCTTCAGAATCATTAAAATCAGACTCCATGTCTTCATCCATGTCGAAATCAGCATTTCTTTCTTTCACTGTTGACAATGGAGGAAATATTCTTTCAAGAGCAGGCCTTCTTGGCTTTTCTGTTACCACAGCCTTGCCTTTGGCCTTATTCGCTGCACACACATGACTAGCAACATCAGCATTCCTCTTTGTGGCAACTTCAGCTTTGTGAACCTCACTCTTCGCCACTATCATGCTGCGTGGAACTTGATTATTAGCCAAATGACTTGGAACCTGGTTAATGTCAAAGTGTGCCTTCTTCTTCTGTTGTCTTTGGTAACGACGCCACTGTGTTCTAGTCATAGGGTTCTTACCCTTATAGTTATTCTTATAATTAAACTTAATAGCATCAGTACCTGGCTTGACAGCTTTAGCACGCTGATTATTGGGCACCCATGCTTCGACAGGAGCACTAGCACTTGGGACAAAGGATTTACCTGTTGACAGCTTCAAATACCCTTTTGCTGAGGACTTCTCCTTAGCAAATTGTCGTTTACTTGTTGAAGGCTTTGCTGACACATTAGCCTCATAGCCAGGAAGATCTCCTTTTGCAAAGTCAAATTTTGGCCTGTTATCAAGCCATTTTCTTTTGCGTTGTTGTTGATCCTGATAACCTTCGACAGCTTTAGCTGCTTCTTTATCGAAGACAGCACTGCACCTTGGGCAAAGCATAACTTCAGAGTTATTCCACTTACACCGATTGAGGAAATCTATCAATTCTTCCTCAGCCTTTGGATACACAGCGTGTATCTTCCCATCATATTCTTTTAGGGTCACCTCCTGTTTCTTACCTTCAGCATACACAAAACCTTTTAATTTCTCGGTGGCAGTCTTGACACACTTAGGAGGGTCCGCCATTTGAGCATCCACCATGCCTACATCAGCTTCGACAGGTTCAGAGTACATAGCTTCAGCCTTAGGCCATGGATCAACATCAATCTGCATAGGAGCTTTCATTTTCTTATCAGCAAATTTGAGTCTTCCTTCGTCAACTGCTTTTTGCACAATATCCCTGAAGAGCACACAACGGTCAGTGTTATGTCCCAAAAAATTATGGAACTTACAATAACCCTTTTTCTTTCTTTGGTCAAGAGTTGGTATTTTAAGGCCTTTAGGCACTAATATTTGACCATCAGTTACTAAAAGATCAAAAATTTCATCACATTTAGTAACATCAAAAGTATAAGTCTTAGGCATAAATCTATCATTCTTAGGCTCTACAGGGTTATTCCCATTCGCAGGCCTTAATAATTTACAGGTATAAGGAGGACCAGGCTTAAGTTCAGCCACGTCTATCTCCTCTTCTTCGACATTACTATACGTAACGTCAAGTTCTTCTTCGACATATGCCACTTTTTCTTTTTTATGATACCTATTCGACCTAGATTTTTCCTCTCTAAGCCTTTCAACTTGTCGAACTCTATCAGCCAAATGAGCCATATCTCGCAAATGAGATGTGTCTAATTTCTTTCTAATTGAGTAATCAAGGCCACCAGCAGCCATTTCGACGAGCTCATGTTCAGGGACTTGTGTGAAGCAACGAGACTTCAACAGCCTGAATCTGTTTAAGTAATCATCAATAGTTTCAGGCATTTTGCGCCGAACACTAGCCAATTCTTTAAGACTAATTTTCGACTGGCCCATGTAAAACTGTGCATGGAATGCCTTTTCTAATTGCCCCCACGTGAACATAGAACCCGGGGGTAAGGTCGTGAACCAAGTGAAAGCATTTTTAGTTAGAGAATTTGGAAAGTATTTCATCTTCAAATTCTCATTTTGTGCTAAGTCCCCAGCCTCAGTCAAGAAACGAGCAATGTGTTCGACTGTGGACTCATTTGTATCACCACCAAACTTAGTAAACTTGGGAACTTTCCATCCCCTTGGTAACTCAGTTTGTAATACGTATTCACATAATGGTGATACGAAGTTAGGCCTTTGTAAACCTATGTTAAGGCCATTTTGCGCCAAAATAGTTTCGACTAAAGTAGCTATATTGTTTTCTGCGCCAATATTGTGTTGTTGCACTTGTCGAACAACTTCATCAGCGTTCTGGTGTCTATTTACCAAAACTACTTCAGGGACGTGGTTTACTGCCGCTTGTAGTTCGGCTACAACTGTCGACGCTTCGACTGCAACTGCTTCTTGGGGGTTAACTGGCGACGCATTATTAACCGCTGGAGCCCCAAAGAAATCTGCAATCCTACTCATCTGATTTGCCAACATTTGGTAACTGTTATTGGTATTTTGAATCAAAGGATTGAAAACTGTACCAATTTGTTGGGTAAGCATATTAACCATATCGTGATTACTCTCGTCTACTTGCTGTCTTAAGGCCAACAAAGACGTATTGGTTAATGCTGGGGGATTTCGACCAAATACGCTCTCAGAAGAGACATGTGTAGGGGAAAAGGTCGAAATATGTGGCATTCCAGTAGGCATGCCATAAATTCCCAAAGGAAATGGGGGTAGATGCACGTTATTCAAACGTGGGTCTGAACCGTTTCCCATTGCCATGTAAGGGCTATGAAGCCCTGCACTTAACGGCAAAGACATAGGCAAAGATGCCATTTCTGACTGCGTTGAACCAACATTAGTCATTGATAATGAAGGAACGGCTATCGACGATGATGGTCCTGCGCTAATGTTTGCAGAATCCATTGTTGTTACTTGCCCTTGTGAAACCACAGGGTTGGAACTAGATGCATTATTCGTTCCAGAACGAACCATTTTACCACTTCTTAAGTGCATACAACAGCGAATACAAATAAGAGAGTACGAGAATGAACAAAATCAAAGGCAAAGTCCCACTGGGCGTGCCAATTTGTTTGCTGGTGTTTTTAGCAAACAATCACTAGTTTTATTAGAAGGTTTGTGAGATCAAACTAGAAAAATCTCAAAGCAATTGCCTTTGAATTGCAAAAGTTTTTGTTTCAGAAAATGTAGAAAAGGGGACGATTTGCAATTGATTTAACCGAATTGAAAAGAAAAGAAGCAGTAAATGGTGCGTGAATTGTAAAGAAAAGAAAAACAAATTGCATTGAATCATAAAAGTGGTACACGATCACGTACAGCGATTCTTCCACTCGTTTTTCGCTCTGGCTTGGAAGTTAGAGTTTCAGAAATCGGGTTGTGTATTGTGATCTTCGACCCTTGTTTCTTCTCAGAAACTGTTATTTATACAAAGGAAAAGAGGGGGAAAAACTGAATTCAGTAACTGCCTAGAAATTTGAAAATAAGTAACTGCTCCTACTTTCGACCAAGTAACTGCTCCTATCACGCTTCGACCAACTGCTAGTCTTCAACGCATAACTGCTCTGTTTTCTGTCTGTCGAAAGCCTGTGTCGATTTTCCTCTCTCTTGCTTTTGCTTCCCCGTAAGCTTGTTGAGTTTACCTTGCTCATGACCATTTTCTCTGTCGAAATAATTTGGTCTTCGTCGAAATATAAGTCAGGCCATGTTGACCATCTTTAATGAAACCTGTCGAAATTACAGGCTAACAGCAGTAAATAGCAAAACATACAGGTTTATGACCTTAATGCGAAAGTGATCATAGAATCAAATGATGTTGACTTCTATGAAAGTAGATTCCCTTTTAAATCAAGAAATAGTGGGGGCACCGGAACTGCTCAAGTTTCTGTGCTTAGGAGCGTTGAAAACAACGTAGAAAAGGGAATAGATCCTCAAAGAGGTAAGAGAGCACGTATTGCTAAAGACTATGGACCCAACTATACGGTCTATACATTAGAGGAGGATCTTACTAGCCTTCAAGAAGCTCTGTCTTCATTGGATGCTGATTTGTGGCAAGAAGCCATAAATGATGAGATGGATTCTCTAGAGTCTAACAAGACATGACACTTAGTGGACTTGTCTCCTGGTTGCAAACCCATTGGTTGTAAATGGATCTTGAAAAAGAAACTAAAACCTGATGGCACTGTTGATAAGTACAAGGTCCGCCTTGTAGCCAAAGGTTTTAGACAAAGAGAGAATATAGATTTCTTCGACACATATTCACCAGTTACAAGAATTACATCTATAAGGGTACTAATTTCGATGGCCGCTATTTATAACTTAGAAGTACACCAAATGGATGTAAAAACTGCATTTTTAAATGGCGATTTAGTATAAGAAATCTATATCGAGCAACCTGAAGGTTTTGTGATCCATGGGCAAGAACACAAGGTCTGTAAGTTGAACAAGTCTCTGTATGGTCTCAAACAAGCTCCCAAACAATGGCATGAGAAGTTTGATAATTTGATTATATCGAATGAGTTTAAAGTGAATGAAAGTGACAAATGCATTTATTACAAAACTGAGAATGACATTTGCACTATCATATGTCTCTATGTAGACGACCTACTCATATTTGAATCAAACATTCATGCTGTAAATAAAGTGAAATCATTGTTGTGCAACAACTTTGATATGAAAGACCTGGGAGAAGCAAGTGTAATCCTCGGTATTAAGATCACTAGGTCCGAAAAGGGAATTTCTTTGGATCAATCTCATTACATTGAGAAGATCTTAAAGAAATACAATTACTTTGATTGTAAACCTTCATGTTTACCATATGATCCGAGTGTCAAGCTCTTTAAGAACACTGGTGACAGTGTAAGACAAACGGAATATGCGAACATCATTGGCAGTTTTAGGTATGCCACTGATTGTACTAGACCCGATATTGCCTATGTTGTGGGATTGTTGTGCAAGTTTACTAGTCGACCTAGTATCGAGCATTGACAGGCTATTGAAAGAGTCATGAGATACCTGAAAAGAACCATGAATCTTGGATTACATTATCAGAGATTTCCAGCTGTACTTGAAGGGTATAGTGATGCTGATTGGAATACTCTATCTGATGATTCCAAAGCTACTAGCGGCTATATATTCAGCATAGCCAGTGGTGCTGTCTCTTGGAAATCAAAGAAACAGACCATATTGGCTCAGTCTACTATGGAGTCTGAAATGATAGCACTGGCCACTGCCAGTGAAGAAGCTAGTTGGTTAAGATGCCTACTAGCAGAGATTCACTTATGGGAAAAACCGATGACAGTTGCGTTGATCCACTGCGATAGTACCGCGGCTATTGCAAAATAAGGAATCGTTATTACAACGATAAAAGGCGACAAATATGTCGTAGGAACAGCATTGTTAAAGAAATTTTCTCAAAAGGAGCTGTGAGAGTGGATCAAATACGCTCTGATTAGAACTTAGGTGATCCTTTGACGAAAGGATTAGCCAAAAAGAAAGTCCAAAATACATCTCAAAAGATGGGACTACTGCCATTAGAACCATGAGTCACTCATGATGGTAACCCGACCTAAAAGACTGGAGATCCCAAGAATTAGGTTCAATGGGTAATAACAAGTTGTGAAGTGATAAGAGATGAACATGCTACTATATATCAGTAAAGAAGCATGATTCCTAAAGCGATGTAAGGTTGAGATAATAGAAACTCTTAATGAGATCTATACTCTATGTGGAGTGGAGTACCTAGCTACAGGAATACTCTTGATAGACTCACCTTTGTGAATGTGGAAGTGGGGCCGCTTCCTATGGAATTGTTGGCAGAAATTCCTAGAGCGTTCACTAAACTGGGATAGACGTGCAGGACCATAAACGCACGGGCTTTTGAGAATACACTTAAGGAAAAGGTTGTGTGTGGTTTTGATGATTAGAGATAGAGTTCAAGACTACGAGTCACTCTTGTTGAATCTAAATCTTAACCTCTACGCAAAGGTTCAAGTCGTATGACACCTCTACTTATGCACAATCTTATGGAGGCGTTTGACGCTACTTCTGAAACTTCTTTTTAAATTCAAGTGGGGGATTGTTGGAACTTTGTTAATTGTGAATTGAAAAAGTCACACATTGGATAGAATAAACACTTTAAGAGTGTTTATAAGTGTGGACTTTACACCTTGGGTTGAAGCCTAATGGGTACCCAGTTTTGTAAATGGGAAAGCACGCACACCATCTGACCACCACACACGCAGTGGATTGATTTTCCAAAATATTTTTCAAAAACTCAAAAACAACATTAAATAACTTAAAAGACCTGTTGTATAATTTAGTCTTTTTATTTTAATTTAATACATGTGGGCGGGTACTAGGATACCTATACCCATATCGATTAAGTTGGTAACTAGCCTATTCATTTTGAGCAACTTTTGCGGGCACAAATCGTGTCCATTACACATCTTCATTCCTAAACAAGGGAATATATAATTGATGGTACAAACAGTTAAAAATTTGAGCGAACATTTAAATTGGCCACATTTAACTGTTCTAAAATTAACATTTGCAATACAAACAGCAGGGGAAACGTTTTTCCCCCTATTCATCTTTAATTGGAGGGGCCTTAATCTGTTCATGATTTAAAACAACAAATATTCATACAAGGCTGTTAGGCCTAAAACTGGAGGTAAAAAAGGCTCTCCCTCACATACCACAGGTCATTTAGCCCATAGCATACTTCTGGGTCCAGCTTCTGGCGGTTGATTCGTACTTGTTCCTGTCTGTCTTGTACATGTGGGCGATTTCGGGAACCAAAGGATCATCAGGATTTGGGTCGGTCAACAGGGAACAAATGGAGAGCAACACCTAAACACGTAAATGACAGTATATAATGCTTAGCTGCAATTCAATTCAAGGTCCTGAATTGGGACCATTCCCCCTAACTACAACAGCTACATATTTGCTTGTAAGTTTATCAAGCTATCTATTCTGGTATCCCTTCCATGTGAGTCATTCAAATTAAAAACATAATTCCAAACTTCATGTAAATGAGCCATTTAGATCTCATAGCATAAAAATATAAAGATTTCAATTTCATTTCACTACCAATGAAAACGTCTTGAGCTAATTCATTTGTATGTTGATACGTCAGGAAAAAGAAAAAAGAAACAACTCCAATAGCTACCTAAAAAGTTGAATATCTTTCATGATATAGCTACAAAATTAGATGATAGCTTAAAAATGCTTTATATTATGAATTCAATTCAATTAAAATTGAATACAAATATAAGAATCAGACGACTGATACATATCATCATTCATCAATCATTAAAACCATGGAATTTCGCATCTACTAGATGGTTTACAATGGAAAAAGTAAATCATATTTAAGGAATAAGAATTGTTCTCATTATGTGAAACGATCAAGAAACAGACCTTGGAAATGGTTAGTGCAGGGCTCCACTGCTCCTTCAATATGTCAAGGCAAATACTTCCATTGCTATTAATATTTGGGTGAAATACCTTCGTCCTGAATGCAACCTGCAAGATATTCACAATACATCCGTGAGTGATTGATTGAAGGAGTTACGCACATGATGCCCACAGTAGCACACAACAAAGAAACTGATATATAAAGGTATAATCCTCATTGAATTTTTCAACAGTATAAACCATCTAATACTAAATCTTGTCCTCTTTTGAAAAATCCAAACCAAATATGAAAATTTGACTCTTGGCTAGAAATGAGTATTCAGAGCATTCACTATTAAAAGAGCTCCCTCAGAACAGAAAAGGTCCAAAGACACCAAATAAGGGAGAATAAAGATATCACTGCATTATTAAAAAATTAACTGGTGCAAAAGTAAAAGCATGGAATAAAATAATAAATATTATAGAAATAAATAAAAATTCAATGAAAGAAGCGGTACAGAATTAAAGGCAGAGAAACAACATTACAGAAAGACATGTCAATGAATATTGAATACAAACCTTGGGGGGCTTGAAGGGATAATCTGGAGGAAAATGAATAGTAACTAGGAAAACACCTCCAGCATAAGGACTGTCTGGAGGACCCATAATTGTTGCTTGCCAATGAAACATGTCTTCAGCAACAGGACCTGCAATGTTTTGAAACAAACAATCAAAACATGGGATAATCACCAAGTCCTTCTAAATGCCAACAACATAACTAGACTGGACAAATTCCTAACATAAAAAAGCTCTAATACTTTTAATCGGTAAGCTTATATAGCTTATTGGCATTTGCAAGAACCAAGCATGTGGACTTCCAACAGTTATATGCATATATTTGGGTAAGATACATTAGCGGGAAATAAATATTTTTTTGTTGTTCAAAATCTGAGTAAGCCTCAGCAAAAGGAGTGGTTGTTCTTAAAAAATAAGCAAATCTAAACATGTACTAGAATTATACCATTAATGTTATCTGTTTGGCAATAAAAACCAAGGTCACACGAAAACCTCTAACTCTAAGATTTGAAGTAACTTCTCAGAGAAAATACATTAAATCTGCATCTCTTATCTGTTGCAAATTAGTATAAGCAGCGATCCAAAATGAGAAACGTGCATACTTCAACTAAAATCATCACACAATAGTTTATTAGACAAGAGTTGGACGATATTCAAAGGTAAAAGAAAAATTGCAACACACAAATCAGTCCTCAACCACAGCATAACAATTCTGGTTTCCTCATTGCATAGTATCATAAATTTTTCAGCAATCCAAATTCCACATAGTATTCCAATCAGAAATCACACAGACGAGACTACAATCAGAAATCAATCAAATTCCCGATTCTCCTTCAGCTTCACAAAGTCAACCCGCAAATAATTTGCAGTCAACGTCGCCTGACAAAATGACTTTATGACCCTTCCTACTTATAAATTTAACTATAACCTCCCAACGGCTTAAAATTTATCAGAAAATCGAAGATCGT
Source organism: Astragalus glycyphyllos (assembly GCA_963573325.1). Lineage (NCBI taxonomy): Eukaryota > Viridiplantae > Streptophyta > Magnoliopsida > Fabales > Fabaceae > Astragalus > Astragalus glycyphyllos. Next base: position 80,538,217 of record OY754307.1, on the reverse strand, counting down.
ATAAAACCGAAGCAATACACGCATCACAACAAAATATATAAAACAAAAGAAGAAAAATGAAAGCATGAAGAATTCAAAAGAGAAGCAGCGAGGAATACCGGCGCTGCATGAGGTAGGAGGATCCTTCTGTAGATCCTTAAGCTCCTTCAAGATCCGTTTGGAAGCCATCGTGAAAACCTAACAAAAATCAAAAATCAATTCAGATCGGATCAGATCAAAGCATAAAGTTAAACAAAACACGAATAGATCAACAGATCCTCATACGTACCTACCTTTTCTCGAGGTAAGATGGAAGCAACAGAGATTCTCCTTTTTCTTTTGCTTTGCTTTGATTGGGTTTATTGTTGTGGTTGTAAGGTGGAGGAAGAAGTAGAACAACAAGAGAGAAAGAGAGGATATGGAATTGAGAGAAGAAAAGATGTTATATAAATGTATGGCGTGGGTGAAGAATCGATCCACTCTCTTTCTCTCCTTTCCTTTCCTCCTCCTTTCCTTTCCTTTACTTTCCTTTTTATGTATTCTCTTCTCTTTCTATTATTATTACTGTCATTCCTATTATTGTTTTTTCACTTCTTTTATTATTAATTTCCCGAAAGGGGTGTGTGTGGGACCCGACTTCGCGTTTTTTGTACGAAATCCAATCCTCTTTTTCTAACGGGGTCAAATATTCGCAGCCAAAAAGGAACGGTCTTTCTTCGCGCTCCAGAGATATTTACACACACAGGTTATTGATTCGTTAATAATCTCGTTTTACGACGTCGTTCGTTTCAGTTCAATGAAAGTGAAAAATAACGTCCGTCCAAATATTTATTTTCCCGCGTTTGGGCGCATTTTTCCGCTGATGAGCCGTGCCGCGCCTGCCGGCAGCCCCTTGGTTTTTTATGCCTTCTAAGGAAGGAAAACGAAACGGCCATCGCACCTGTTCATTATTTGTTTTTTAATTGTTCATATTCGCTTTAATTCCGTTTGCAGATTTTAAAAACTTTAAATTGTTTTGTCAAAAAAAAACTTTAAATTGTCAAAAATCCAACGGCTAAATTTGAATCTATTTCGAGATTACAACTGCCAAATTGGATATGATTTATAGGGTGCTTTTATAGTGAGATAGCAAATTGGTGAATCTAAATATGATGGTAAAATGTAGTATGAAAATTCATCAACGGTTGAGATTTATTATTGGTTGATTCAATATTAATCATTCATCACATTTTACACAATATCGTACGGTTGGTTTTAGTGGTCCACCGGTGAGAGATTTGATTTGTTCCCTTACTCTATAAACACCCTGATTTATATACACTCTCTAGCTAGAACAATTTTACTTTTTCAACCAATTAGAGAGTGATATGTCATTAAATATAAACTTATTGATACCGTGTGATAGGCAAATGGATGGAGAAGAGGATGTAAAAATATTCAAATTGGAAAAAGATGATGAAGAGCGAAAAGGTCGGGCATTTTAGCATACCCCGCTATATTTCAATGTAGGTCTGGATTTGAGGGAAAATCCATTTAAATAGGAAAGGAATGATAGGTAAATGGATGAGTTGAGCATATAGAAAACTGAAAAAGTGTATTCAGGTCGTGTTCGAGTTTACAATGTTTAAATTTTAAGAGCTTCCTTAAAATATATTTGTGATTTCATAGTAGTTGAATGATATTATGATGAAGAAAACAACAATGATTTGAGAAAGCAAAACTTCTTTGACCATGAGTATTGAATTTGGAGGCGCTCACACAAAAAAAAAACGTACACAAAGAAAGTGGTCAATGTTTGCGTTTGAAGAGTACAATGAGGAATTGAGGACAAATCCTATTGAAGAATGGGAGAATGATGCGATCATGAGTTCTTTAAGCGTATAGAAGGAAACCTGCAAAGAAGTATGTTCTGCCGGTGCACTTTGGAAAGTCCAAATTCACGTGACTAAAACATCCATGGGTTGGTTGGTGGATTATCATTCTTGGGTTGATTGGATAACTTTTTTTTTGATGGTCGAACTAGCAAGTGCTGGGACCTAACACATATAAATGAGAAAATCAAAGCTTAACATCCGGGGGGATCAAACTTGGCAATCAGGTGTCCATAAAAACGACATTTCTACCACTGCGACGAAAAGCCTTAGACAGGTTGATTGGATAATTATTATGTCCAACTTTTGGTATTTTTAATTTTAATTTTCGTATTATTTTCAGCTTAATATTCAAGCGAAATTTTATTTTCAAGTTTTTGCATATTTTTCTAAGTAATGTATATGCACTGGCCGCATCTACGGGACCCGAGTTAGCGGTCAAATTTGTTTAAAATTACACCTCACTGAAAATATAATAATTTTGTAATATAGTTAAATAAATAAAGTACACTACGTAACTTCATATATGGAAATTGTTGAATAATGAGTTCAATATCAATAAATACTTCTCTCTCAATTTAAGTCACTACAAAATGATTCGCAACTTCAAAAGAAGATAAACGAATAGATAAAAAATATGTCTTCCGGTTTCAACCGAGAAATGGAGACTTTATTTTTCTTCATACAACCAAATCATCTTAATTTGGAGGAACTCAACAAATGTATATTTATTGGACAATGATTTTGGCGTGTTTTGGAACGCTTAGGAAAATTTTTCAAATCATTTATATTCTTTTATAATAGTCTTTAAATTAAAAATATTAATCATAAACATTTTCTTATCATTGTCTACCAAATTACTCTTTCAATTAAGATAAAAGATTTTTATAAGGGACAAAAGCAAAATTTATTTTTGTTGTTTTGGTGCAAGATCAAGGATTTAGGTGCAAAAACAAATTCTCATGGGAGTCAAATTTTTTTATAAGGGGTAATGCAAAATTTATTTTTTCAACGTGTGCAACTGAACCTTGATTTACATTTGGATCACACATATGCTTATCAATGTAATTGGTAAATGCATGATAGTCTGAAATAAATGTTCATACACTTATCAATCTATTTGGTGAATGCATGACAGCGAGAATTTATTTCTTTTATTTAAATGTTAACCTATAAATAAAAACTCATGTACTTCACAACTTTGAGATATTTTGAAGATTAATCAAATTCAAGAGTTTCTATTGTGAGAGTTTTCCTTTGTTCCCGGTTTAACGAACTTTATAGTGCTGGTCCTACAGACCACAGTTAGGGTTACGCTTTTTATGATAGCTTTAGTTCTATTAGCCGGTCACAACTAGAATCAAATTTCTCCTTTGTTTGAATGTTTTCAAGACAACCTATTATTTCATAATTTTTTTTTATCTTTATGAAAGTAACTATCTTAAGAAATATTTTAATGAGAAAGGGACATCAAGCAAGTTGAGAAATTTTCAATCAAAATGAAAATGAAAAGAATATGTAAATAAATAAATAAAAATAATTAGAAAGCGGGGGAAGCAATGATATGGGCTATATATATATAAAAATTTCCAGGTAAGTGAAAGCAACGAGACCCAGCTGGACGGGGTCCACTTCACCACACCAGCACGCGTAGCACAACGAGTTGGCTCATCTCAACTCAACTCAACTCAACACCTAACTCGGAAGCAATCCCAACCCAACCACTTTCCGATTGAGGATGCCGAGGCGGGATCAGATCGACGATCGCAGACCTCAGCGCCCCAAATACGACGACGTTCAGGACGATGATTCCTCTCCTGATCAAGAAAAGCTCCCAAGTAAGAGGGACTACATCAATGTTCCTTCTCACCCTTATCTCAAAAAGATTATGCACAAACAAGGTACCTCCTAAACGATCACTTTTTATTTTAATTATTTTTCAGTAATTTGAATTTCTGATGCGGTTGTAATGTTAACAATGCGAGTTGTTATGCAATTCGTGAAGCATTTGTGGTTCGGAAATCGTTTTGAAAATCTAAATTCAATCCCCTTACTTTCACATAATTAAAAGCTTGTTTCGTACATTATGGATGCAGAGGGACATTGAACCTTGAGCTTTTGGGGTTTGAATTTAACTAATTTGGCACTTACTATCTTCCAGAAATCTGAATGCATTTATTTAGTAATAAAATCGATTCAAGGAAATAACATCTGAAATTCAAATACAGAGCAAATGGATTATATTTTCTCTCTGGTTTTGTGGCTGTGAATTAAGGATTATAGGAATAATGATGTACATATGATAGGACAGTTTGAAAAGCCATGAACACATTTCTTCCAAGATGTGAATATATCTATTGCAACAGCTTCTCATCTTAGAGCATCTTAGACTATCTTTTAATATTAGTTTGCATATATCTTTGTTATCATCATAATTAGTCTTTTTTTACTATCAAACCATCATTAATCATACCAAACCACAATCATAATTCAAAGTCTTTAATTTTCTCTCTTCCCTGCCTTTCAAAAAAAATCCCTCTTCCCTCTTTATCCGAAACCCTGTTACTTCATATAGTATCAAAGTTGTCATACCATCCTCTCTGACTTATCCCATCACCATTCCTCTACCAAGTCCCCTAATGCTTGGGGCTCTACTATAAAATTGTATTCAAAGTCCTTTTCGACCATTATGAGGCTGAACTCTTCTAGTTTGGTTGTTGGGTGTCCATGGAATGGAAGTGCTACCAATTGGTTCAAAGGCTGCCTATCAGTCGCTCACTTAAGCACTATTGTTGGTGGAGTTTCATGCTTCTTACACGCACGTCCATCAAGCAGGCTTCTCCTTGGAACGCGAGGTCTACTCGGCACCTTGTCACCTTTCATTGCTAGCTGGTTAAATTTGGATCATCAGCTCTTTCTGGTTCTATTGAAACCACTTTCAACTCATGGATTTCTCATTTTAGTTTGGTTTTGCCACCATTTGCAGTCTAGATAGGCTTTTCTCTTGGTTGCGGTTTGGCATCCTTTTTTTTTGTCTCCATTGCAGTCCGGCCCCATATTTTGTCCAAGTTGCAATTTGGTCTCGACTCTTGTTCCTTACGTGATCTGGCCCTACTGATTTTCAACATCAATTATACTATTAGCTTATTTTACTCTTTCAAATGTCACATTTGTAACCAACTTGAAGCTTAATAAATTTTGGCTCGAGAAGAAGTGTTAGAAGATATAAATATATCTCATAATATCTTCTTACCATCTCAAAGTATTCATAATTATCTCATGGAATAGTTTCTCATCACATAATTTCCCTTTCTTAAATAGGATTTGGAGTCTTGTGTTAGTAAAATAAGGATGAGAAATGCTAGTAACACTCTCTTTTACACACTCTCTCCAACACCCACTCTATGATTTGTTAAAATTCATGTTAGTCCCGCCACTTTGAAAATGTGACCTATTAATTTAGTGAGACCCATATGAATTTTAACCAATCGTAAAGCGAGCATTGAAAGGAGAGCGACACAGAGAGTGTTGCTAGCATGTCTCAGTAAGGATTAGTGTTTAATATTTTTGTATCAAATCATAATCACAAATCTTATCAAACCACATTCATAATTCGAAGTCTCTCATATTCATTCTCTTTCCTCTTTATCTAAAACCCTATTACCTCAAATTCAATAACACTATTGAAGAAAGCTGACCAGAGAGTGAGAGTAAGAGAGAGGTTTATCAGGTGTACTAAGTCCTGAAATTCTAAACTGTTGGTCCATTTCTTCATTACAGGGGACCAGGAAGTTCTATTTGCAGATAAAGTTTTGAAGTTCACTGGTTCAGGGAAGATGAAATACCGCATTCTCTTAATAACAGATTTCGCAATGTACATTGTTGATCCAGATATTGATTCCCTTAAACGGAGGATAGCCCTTGCAGCTGTTGAGAAAATTTGTCTCAGTAAACTAAGTGATAACTTTTTGGCAATCATAATTCCAACAGAGTATGATTTACTTATAGCGAGCGTTCGAAAGGCTGAAATTATCACTGCTTTTTATGAAGCTACTAGGAGAGCATCTGATTACGAACTTGAGGTGATTTCTTCGAACAGGTAACTGGAATTTACACCTATTACTATTACATTATTTAAGTCCATTATTGCTTAAGTATTTCTGGCTTCGATATATCATTTTATTAAAGGACTTTTGTACCGCCTGTGGTTTCTTACCCGATCTAGCATGGGTGGGTTGTGCACTTCTACATTTAACACAAAAATGTTAAGAATGCTAATCAAAATAGTGATGCCTTTCTGGACTGCATCAAAAACATTATTGTCATTCCTTAAGGGTATGTTTGGGAGGGGGGTTTTGGAGGGGAGGGCTTATTTTCTTTTCTAAGTTATGGAAACTATAAAATGTTTCTAAAACAAATAAAGTGTAATTGAAATGTTATACAATAATATATCATGCTAATCTTTCAATTTTTTTAAAATCTCAAATATGTATGGAAATATAGCAATAGGAGACAGTAAGACACTTCAATTTTCTAGCAATCCTTCATCTGGAGTTTTTTTGCTCTAAGGGAAATGGAATACACTGATAGGAATCAATTTGATATAGTAGTGAAATAGAGTACAACCAAGGTAGTTGTACTGTTCTATTGCTTCAAGTTTAGTAAAAGTGCACTGAATCAGTGTGATTCAGTAATACAAATGGCAGAAATAGTAAAACAGTCAGGTATCTTGAGCAATTGGAGGTGCTCAAGGCCTCCCAATAGGATACTTCCAAAATTTTGCCTACCTCACACTCCCAAGGACCCCACAATATATTCTCCCATATCTACATTCTCTCTCCTGGCAGTTAACAAACTCTGCCAGGTCACACATTCGCGCCCTATGGCGCCTGCTTACTTGGAGAAGGTTCTCCACTACCCTTTTTAATGTTCTTTCTCACAAATACCCTTCCCCTTATTACAATTCCTATCACACACCTAGAGCCTAGAAGTTAACTTCAGAAAGTTAACAAATTTATATCCTTGATTTACCAAATCTTTGTTGCATGTTAGTTTGTTGAGCTACAGTCTTCTGATATGTGCTACTGATTCGAGTTTCAGTATAAAAAGGAAGAAAAATCCAGAGGTCATACGCAGTGTTAGTCCATTTAAGTTTGTTATACATTTCCCGCCCCCCCCCCCCCCCCCCCCAAAAAACCATGTTCGGAATGCATCTCATTATCCCACTTCTGTTTGCATGAAACACATAAGGTGCATCCCAATGAGGAAATGACACGTGGGTACACCATAACATTCCTGCATTGCAGTGTCTCCAACACCACTAACAAAGGCCCTATTAAATAGTTAGATTGTAAGGCCTTATTGTCACATTTCCCAAACCCATGTTTAAAATGGGTTATATCGAGTTTGATTAGTGTTTTGCGCTGTCTCCATTAAAATGTACTGTTATAAATTTATAATTTCCGTTGACTATTGTTTTTAACAGTTATCATGAAACTTACTTCAATCTTTCACCAAAGACATGTTTTGCAATTCCTTTGTAGGTTTGAGTATAATGCGGCATCTGACTTGGTTAAGGAAATTGAATTTGAAGAAGTTGAAGGTAAGTGGCAAAAGTTTTGTTCTCCATTCCATATTTTCTGTTGTGTATAGTATTCTCTGCTGCAGTTTTCTGAAGCTTCTTTTATTTATTTTTTAAAAAATTTCAGGGGCTGTCAAAACAAGAATTTCGAGGAAGTGAATTTCGTTTTGCATCTTCGCCAGATGTCTGTAAACTTGGTAGGTGGTGTAAAGGAAAATCAGTCTTGATTGTGTGGGAAAGGTTCTTCCGGGCATAGGTTTTGTCTTTCCCAAGGTTAATTACACTGTTATTCTGGTATCAGAAATTTTAAAAGAGCAGAAAAATATAGGTGATGTAAGTTTTCAACTTGAAACCAGATTCAGCTGCCTGTATGATAAAGAATTAAATCAATATTTTAGAGCCAATATAAAAGTTCTGTGATTTGTATTTTGTACCAGTTACCATGTACCTTGTTTTGTTGTGTCAGTCCTTATTGACTCATTGTGAAAACTTCACAACTTATGCTCAGTCCCTATTGGTCTTGATATTGCGTAACTCTAGAGTGAATGCATACTGTTTTACTCATTATAAACTGAATGCGAAGGATAAATCAACTGATCATTCTGTCTCTAACAGCAGAGTGCAAAACAATCAAAAGCACAAGAAAAAATAGGCTGTCTTTATTTTAGCCCTATAGTAAAATTAGCAAAACTCCGGATGTTTCAATAACAGTACAATGATCCATGAAATCTTCCTTTCTCTCCAATAAATAAACGGGCAAGACTTGCATACAGTGCATACTGTTCCAGGAACCAACACCTTTTGTTTTACAAGAAATGACGCAACGGTTTGTAAATACACCTACCGAAACAACACCAACAATGTCTAGAGCACTGTATCTAAATTTTTTCTTAAATAAATTGCATACTTTATTTCCCCCACCCATCCTTTTTAGGCACGGTAAGGTACTTTTACTCAGCATTGTGAAGAATTCAAAATTTCTTCCACTCTACTAATTTTTTACTTCAAATATATTGTTTGTGTTATATCTTAACTTTCATCAGTGTACCAAAAACGGATTTCCGTATGTTCAGACTTCTTTAACCACTAGGCTAATAGTTTTTTTTTAGATTAATTTTTCACTTCAAAGTTCAAACGTAAATTTAATTGTTGAAGACACTTCAAAATCTTGGAGTCACAAAACAGTAACTAAATAGTGTCCTTTGAGGCAGTTCAAGACAACACTTAGACACGGGAATTTTGTCAGAACTTGGATTTCATTTTCATTGTGGATCCCAATCAAAAAGGAGAGTCCAAGAAGATTCCCTGCCCACACAATACATACAAAAAAATATTCAACTAAATCTGGTAGCTTAACTACCTATCATAGCACCAATTTGTTTACTAATTTCAAAACCCCACTGGTTAATAATTGAAATTGAGACATTCATTTCATCTTAACAACTATTGACAAAAAACAAAAGAATATCACTGTGGAACAGAGCTAGGACTAGGAAGTATCTCAGTTGCATGAATGTTTGGGGTAGAAACTTCTGATCTAGACTCAGTGGACGATGGTCTATTATCAGTATTCACACGACGAATTCCTTCCATCATTCTCACTACTTGTGACATTTTTGGTCTCTGATCTGGCATTCTTGCTGCACAAGCCATCCCTATCTGCAACATCTCTACCATTTCTTCCTCTATATTTGTATACCTCAACAGCTCGACGTCGAAAACTTCTGCTGTCCATTCCTCTCTCACCACAGAATTCACCCATCTAACCAAATGGATTACTTGTTCTCCTTCGACAGCGTATACCGGGGATTTCCCAGTTAGAAGCTCAAGTAGTATTACCCCAAAACTGAAGACATCAGATGCGTGAGTTGCTTTGCGAGTGTCGGTTACTTCTGGAGCACGGTATCCTGATGCTGCCCCTGTTCCTCCTGGTGAGAGTATTGGACTCATCAGTGTTGCCAAACCTATATCAGATACACAACCATATCCTTGTGAGTTTAGGAAGATGTTTGAGGCTTTTATGTTTCCATGAACAAGTTTCCCTCCTTGTTGACCATGTATGTGACTAATGCCTCTAGATGCACCTATTGCAATCCTCAAACGGCTGTCCCAATCTAAAGCTATCCTTCCTTCCCCTCTATTGCCTGCAAAAACCATAACTACATTAGCCACTTCCATAAGTTGGAAACTCAAGTGTCATTAATGAAATCACATGACATTTTGAATATGACTGGACTAATAATGTTAATATAAAAAAAGGGAAATGATTCCCTGCATTTGCAGAGTCTCATTATAGCCGATTTAGACTGTTAATCTAAATCGAATGTCTGCATTCCAACTTTGTACTTGATTTAACAAAGTTAAAACATGGACCATCTGATCAAGATCAAACGGTCTTAGATGTCGAGCTACAGCAACTGCGTGATACGGCTACTGCAAAAATACGGATAATCTTTATATTTTGTGCCTTAAGATTTTGAACAAAAATGTGCATTGTGGTTAAGACTTTCACATGCTTGAAAAATATATTTTATATGATTGCTAGAGAAGCTGAAGATGATTCAATTGTAAATTTTAAGATAAGAGAAAAGGTTCAACATACCATGTAACATAACAGAAACACTGCCATGTTGATAATAATCAGATACTATAAGTTTCTCATCCTTTGAATAATAGTATGCTCTCAAAGCATCCACATTGTCATGCTTAATTTTCCCCACCACCTCCATCAACTGTTCAAAGTCTCGTTTCGCAACCGTAACTTCCTTCAACCTCTTCACCACCACAGTAGTTGAATCCTCTAAAGCAGCCTTATATGTTGTACCAAAAGTACCCTTTCCAAGAATCTCAGCAGAAGCTCTCAACAAGTCTTCTAGATCAAATGCAAGTTTGCAATCCTCAAAGAAGACTATTTTGTTTTTATCTTGACTTTCAGAAATTTCTGTTTTCAGAGAAGCTTCTTTTTTCTTAGATTTCACAGGTTCCCTACCTACACCTGCATAGTCATAGCAGCACACAATCATCACACCTGCAAGAACTGCAAATCCAAGTACACAAACACCAATGATGATTCCCAACAATGCAGTTTCACTGAGTCCTTTGGTTTTCTTTGTTGGAGTTGGAAGAGAATATGGTGGCTGCATAGGAAAAGCTGGAGGAACTGCAGTTACTGATGTAAGGTTGAAATTACCAACAAAGGCAGAAGTTGGAAATCTAAGAAGTGATTTAGGCACAATACCACTAAGGTTATTATTGGCTAAATTCAACTCTTGCAAACTAGGAATATTGAGATCAGGAATCTCCCCAGAAAGCAAGTTATTGGCAAGGACTAATGAAGTAAGATGAGTAAGATTTGAAATTGAGAAAGGGATGGTCCCATTAAAAGAATTGTTGGACAAATTAAAAACAGTGAGATTATTCCAAACAGAAAAATCCAATGGTAATGGACCAGAAAACTCGTTAGATTGGAGATATAAGCTTGTCAAGTTTTTCAGCTCAGAGAAACCATCAGGGAAAGAACCTGTTATTCCATTTGATCTAAGACTCACAGTTTCAAGAGCTGAGAGACGAGTTAGAGTATTGTGTGGGATTGGACCACTCAATCCAGCTGCTGGCAATCGAATGGCGATAACTCGAGATTTATCAGTGTTGCAGGTCACTCCTCTCCAGCTTTGACAAACAGAAGAGTTCTTATTCCAATTCAAATGAGGTGAATGATTTATATTGTGAAGGAAATCAAGCAAGGCTTGTTTATCTTCTACTGGTTCAGCTCCAATACTAACCAATACTGCTGAAAATATGAACAACAAGAGAGCCATCTTCTTGTCCATTCTCTGGTTTGAAGAGAGAAGAATAGATCAATAGTTGATGTAAACTTAAGTAAACGGATATCACCTCAGGAGATTGGTCACTTTCATATGAAGCCAAAATGGAGAAGTTTAGATAATAATTAAACAATATTATAATCAACTAGAGACAATTTGCGTACAAGTCTTGAATTGATTGAGTGTACGGTATGGCATGCATCTATACAAAGTATTTTTTTTAAAGTCAAAATAAGCAAGCAGCTCGGGTTTGAATGGAAATTAATTAACCTTATTAGAATATTTTTGTTCACCTACTGTGTTGGTAATTTCCTTAATGATCACTACAACAACAAAAAAAGATGCAAACCAAAACTTCTAAACTAAAAGTTGATTAAACATTTTTAAGGACTAGCCAATAATAATAAGCTGTTGACCATTCTATATGGAAATCAGATACATAAATACTGGAGATATATATTTCTCATATAACCTATAATATACACCATACACGAGAAAAGGCACAAAAATATTATTCTAGCATTATTATATATGAAAATAATCCAAGTGATGAGAGGGAAGTGTAAAGCTAAAAACAAGAGCACTTTGTCAGTTCCATAATAACAAGATAAAAAGAGTATCGTGTATACTTACTTCTAGATTCCAAAATTCACCAAACAGGTTAAAGATCAACAGAAAGTGATGAATTGGGCGGTTAGGAAGAAAACCAGTAGGTCCTGCTGCAGGAGGACCATATCAGAAAGAGGTCCTTCTTGTTTGTTTCAGAAGTTAGAGAGAGTGGAAATCCAAATTGGGGTGATTGCAATGATAGTGTATTGGTAATGATGGAAGATGAGCTGTATATGCTTGCGGGAACAGTGGCATCACATGCAAATGAAGTAAGATAAACTCATTCCATAATCATTTACAAGCAAATACATTATTTTATGCCGTGCAAATAGGAGGTTGCATATGGAGGCTTGTATATATTCTAGTAAAATATAGTTCTTTTCCAACATTGACTTCTATTGTAAATCATATCTATTCATCTATTTTTCTTATCTCTACATAATTTTTTCTTTCCCTAAAGAGTGTATACATCGATAAACATTATCCACTTTAGAGTCTTGTCAATGTAATCACTAGCTCATCCGGAGAACCTTCATATATAAACTTAAAACATAAGGAAGGTGTTGCCTGTAAGTTGGTAACTGAGGTTGGCTACTACCGTGGGACAGACACCTTGATAGGCGGTCAACTTATTTAAAAAATGCATGAAACTTTTTTTTTCCGTAGATGAAACGGCAAGTGCTTGAAACACACACACAACAGTGATGTCCCAGATTCAAATCCGATGATGATGGTATCCTACATAACAATATCGGCGCCAATTGCGAGTTGAGCTAGGCCTTGCGAATAAAATGTATCAAAATTTAACAACAATGATAATGCCCATGAAAATAAAAGCTGATAGTTCTCTTTATCCTCACGATCGAGAGTAATCTCATTGGTTCTAATTCGATAAAAATAATGAGAAACAAATGAATTGAGGGCTTCAACAAGCTTGCTTCCGAAATCCTCCTCTTTTGAAGTGTTTCTGGAAGTCATTTTGATGAATTTTTCCGGAAATTCATCAAAATAGCTTCCGAAATCATCCTCCTTTGAGGTATTTCCGGAAAAATTCAACAAACTTGCTTCCGGAATCATCCTTTGTCGTGTAAAACAGTTATACTATTTGTCGTGTATATAAATTAAGAGTTTAATTTATTTACAGAATATGTGTACAATTGTTTTACACTATCTACCAATATAAATTGACACATCATTAAAAAGAAGTTATTCAATTAGTAACCATCGGATGTGTCATCCTTACCATATATTTTTATTGGTCGATAGTGTAATAAATTTTACAAAATATATGCCACAAATTAGGGAGTTTCTAGGGTGAAGGGTCAAACTTAGTCTCTTTGACCCCTCACCAGTAAACCATTAAAATTTACCGTAGGATATAGTATAAAATGTTATCAATGGTTGAGATTTAATACCGTTGGGTTCAATCTTAACCACTTTTTGGGTATAAAAGTGTATCCTTTGCCCACGGCTGGATTCGAACTCAGTCCAGCCGTGGGTGGTGAGGGACTTAGTTTTGTTTTTGATAGGCAATGCTAGTGGGGAAGGGGATGTTAGTTTCCCGGATTTGAATCCGGGACCTCCTTCTTGCACTCGACTTCTTCCATATTCTATTAGCTCATCAACTGAGCTACCTTATTGGGATGTGAGAGACTTAGTTTGATCTCTCATCTTACGGTGAAAGATCTAAGTGTTGAGGGCACTTGCCCCCACTTGAAAAATTATTTTAATTAGTAATGTACCCATCAATTTTGTTTTGACCCACAAAAAAAATAGATGATGCCCCCATAGGATAAATATTTTAAGATAATTTTAAAAATTCATATGAGACTAAAAAGTAGAGAATAAGTTGCTATTAATTTTTTTTCTTTTTAGTTTTGTAATTTGTAAAAATTTAGGTTTATTTTGTCATTATGTAAACTGTATAAATAATAATATTTTTTTGAAAAAATACTATAGATTATATTTTTACCGTCACCAATGAAAATTTATTGTATAGAAAAACTTTTGAAAAACAAGGTGGATAAGTTTTTGTGAATCTTGGCTTCTCGCTTCAGAAATCTTGGGTTTGGATCCTCTCATCCTATTTCTCCCTCTCCTTCTCTTTTAATTATTTTAAACATGAGAGAGAATTAAGAGAGAGATAGAGAGGATGGAGGGAGACGTAGGAGAAAGGGAATGAGAGAATCCAAAGTCAGAAATCTTTCCCTTTCGGAGTCCACGTGGCTTTACTTTATTGGTTAAGTCCATAGAAACGTACGCGAGATATCGCCAAAACGAGAACCAACACAGAGATGCAAATACGCATATCATTGAAAAATAGTTGAAAAACGAGAAAATACAAGAGAAGATAAAGTTAGTGAGAGGAGAATGAACGAAGACAAAGTTCAACACCGCTTAAACCCTAGTTCGAAAATATCGCGATAAATCGGAAAAATCATTGAAATCTGTGACCTCCGTTTATCTCTCCGCCGTGAAAGACCAGTCTCTCACTTCGTAAGTTCCAAATTTCTCGCTATCCTATTCTTTCCTTTAATCTCACTACCATTTCCCCCAAATTTGTTTTGAATGTGGATATTATTACTTTTCTAAATATCTCTGTAATCTACTTTCGCAACTATTTTAATTCGAGATTGGATTCAATTCTCTCTGTGATTGGTCAGAAGATTCAATTCAATGCAATTTATATGGTGCTTAGAGTTATTGAAGTATCTCGTGTTTTAGAAACGAGTAAAAATGCAACATTTATTAAATTTGATAACTTTTTCCTCATTGTTCCATTGAAGATGTTTGGCTTAGCGATTTGGGAAGGAGAAAAAGTTTTACAATGTGTAATGCTTCATCGATAACTCTTGTGTATCTTCGATTATTCATAAAGTTAACTCATAGACTTGAGTTTACATAATACATATTGCTTTGTTCATTGAATGATTAGATTACTGTTGTATTTGAATGATCATGGTTCATGTTAGTGTATTATATTTCTTCTGAGATTCTCATTGCATCATTTTGTTTGAAATTTTCGTATAGGTTGTTTTAAACTACTCCACGGGAGTTACGCTTCTGCATCCCAAGTAAGTTTAAGCTAATTTACTCTTAGTTTCTTTAATGCAAATGCAAAATTAACCGAACAAAAGAACAATTTGATCATATAATATGTATTGACAATACCTTTTTGTTTTTTTTGTTCAACACAATGGTAGTGGTTAGAGAAAAAGATGTATGTTGGGAATATGCAGAAAAGTTAGATGGAAACAAGGTAAGATGCAAATTTTGCCAAAGAGTTCTAAATGGCGGCATTAGTAGGTTGAAACATCATTTATCTAGATTTCCAAGTAAAGGGGTGAATCCTTGTAGCAAGGTGAGAGATGATGTTACTGATAGAGTAAGGAATATAATAGCATCAAAGGAAGAGGTTAAAGAAATTTCAAGTGTGAAGAAGCAAAAACTAGTAGAAGTCAAATCTCCTGGTAATCTTTCTGCAACCAAAGATCTTTTATCTTTGGAGACAACATCCCCTATTGTGAAGATTTTCCCTACTAGTACTACTGGCTATAATCCTTTGACCCCTACCTCAACAAACAACCAAGAGAATGCAGAGAGAAGTATTGCTCTATTCTTTTTTGAGAATAAGCTAGACTTCAGTGTTGCGCGGTCTTCATCCTATCAGTTTATGATTGATGCCATTACAAAGTGTGGTCCTGGATTTACTGGTCCGTCAGCAGAAATCTTGAAAACAATATGGTTGGAGAGGATAAAATCAGAAGTGGGATTGCAGTCAAAAGATGTCGAGAAAGAGTGGGCTACTACCGGCTGTACCGTTATTGCAGACACATGGACTGATTATAAATCAAAGGCCATTATTAATTTCTTAGTCTCATCACCATCCAGGACATTTTTCCACAAATCTGTGGATGCCTCTGCATATTTCAAGAACACAAAATGGCTAGCTGATCTTTTTGATTCGGTAATTCAAGAGTTTGGCCCAGAAAATGTTGTGCAAATTATTATGGATAGCAGTTTTAACTACACCGGGATCGCCAATCATATTGTGCAGAACTATGCAACTATATTTGTATCTCCTTGTGCCTCTCAATGTCTGAACCTAATCTTGGAAGACTTTACCAAGGTTGATTGGATCAGTAGATGCATTTTTCAAGCACAAACGATATCGAAGTTGATATATAACAATGCTTCATTGCTTGATCTTATGAAGAAGTACAGTGGAGGCCAGGAACTTATCAGGACTGGGATCACAAAATCTGTATCCACTTTCCTGTCTCTACAGTCTATGTTGAAGCTGAAAACAAGACTGAAGCATATGTTTCACAGCCCTGAATTTGCCTCAAACACTTCCTATGCAAATAAACCACAGAGTCTTTCTTGTATTGCAATTGCTGAAGATGGTGATTTCTGGAGAACAGTGGAAGAGTGTGTGGCCATCTCTGAGCCTTTTTTGAAGGTGTTAAGAGAAGTATCTGAAGGGAAACCAACTGTAGGTTCCATATATGAATTAATGACCAGGGCCAAAGAATCAATCAGGACATACTACATAATGGATGAGAACAAATGCAAGACATTCTTAGATATAGTAGATACAAAGTGGCGGGACCAACTCCATTCACCTCTACATGCAGCTGCAGCATTTTTAAACCCCAGTATCCAATACAATCCTGAAATAAAATTTCTATCTTCTATAAAAGAAGACTTCTTTAATGTTCTGGAAAAGTTACTTCCTGTACCAGACATGAGGCGTGATATTACCAATCAAATCTATACGTTTACAAAGGCGCATGGGATGTTTGGTTGTAGCCTAGCAAAAGAGGCAAGAAACACAGTTGCTCCATGTAAGTTTTAAATAGCACCCCTTATTCCATTTTGTTTCTCAGAGATCAAATTATTTAAAAACCAGCTTATTAGTTTATAAGAATGTGATTCTGCAAACTCATTGCTTATTGCTTATTAATTGTAGGGCTTTGGTGGGAACAGTATGGTGACTCTGCGCCGGGGTTGCAACGAGTTGCGATTAGAATATTAAGTCAAGTTTGTAGCACCTTCTCATTTCAGAGGCAGTGGAGTACCTTTAAGCAAATTCACTCTGAGAAGCGGAATAAGATTGATAGAGTAACGCTGAATGATGTTGTTTATATAAACTACAATCTCAAGTTGGCTAGGCAGATGAATGCAAAGTCTTTAGAAGTTGATCTGCTTCAGTTTGATGATATTGACATGACTTCTGAGTGGGTGGAGGAAAATGAAACTGCAAGTCCAACCCAGTGGCTTGATCGTTTTGGTCCAGCCTTGGATGGCAATGATTTGAATACGAGACAGTTTGGTTCTTCTATATTTGGTGCAAATGACCCCATATTTGGATTATAGTTTGTATGTAGTACTTGTTCTTTCTAGTTGTAGATCGTGAATAGGTCTCATTTGTCCTCGTAGGAATGCATAAGATGATGTAAAGACGACCTATTATTTGTCACCTTCCTGTGTAGTCTTAGCCATTCCGCTTGTGTCAAAAACAAGCCAAAGTTCCCCATAGGATTAGTTGATTTCTTGCTAATTACCAATGTATTATATTTGTATTGTATTGTGTTATGAATGTAAAATTTCACAATTTTCACATTTAATTTGGGAACGGCAAAATGCTTAGTAAAAAAAAGTCTCAAAGTGGAATGAAATGATCAATTCTTGGTCACTTTGCAGAATGGTTAGTATAAAAGATGGACCAGAAAAATTCTTTTTTGAGAATAAGCTAGACTTCAGTGTTTGAGAAAAATTGTTTGAGACTCCGTGAGGATATACAAATAGAAAGTAACGTAAAAGAAGAGAAACTACCTGAGTCAATAAAGTAGATCGAGTAATGCGAAGAACACATAATGACATAGACACATAAAGACCGCAAACAGAGATAAATTTTTGTAATTGAGGGTTTATCTTTCCATTTGTATAACTGTTTTAAAAAGTGAAACGAATAAGGTAGTTCAACCGGCTAAACCATAAATCGACTTAGACAATGGTCTAGTTATTTAGGCAATTTGACCTTCAATTTATATCGACTCAGAGCAATTTAAAATAATTGAACTATGATTGGAGTTCTCACATATATGTATTGTTAGATTTTTAAAACTTTAATGCTGTTCTCTTATAGGCTACTCTATTTTTTGTGCAGTAACACTTACGTGTGAGCCATCAGTAGTGATATAAACTTCAATTAGTCTAATAAATAAACTAAATAATACGCTGTGATGGTGAGAAATTGCAATTAACCTGTGTTAAACAGAAACTTTCCTTGCTTAGATTCGAATCCGGCCTTAGGCATGCAGTTATTTTCTCTGCCTCGAGGAATTAGTCTCTTCAATTGCGCGCAAAAGATACCCGATTTATTAAAAAAAAAGAACTTTCCTTGCTTAGTCAGATAGTTAACCTGTTAATCTCGCGTCTATTACTACGAAGGTACGCAAACACGGCGCGGCACAACACCCGTTTCTATTTCCATTTCCATTCCTTTCCCACGCAGGGAAACGCAAGTGGTGGTTATTACGTTTTCGATGGACTACGATTATAGAAGCAGACCGAGCCCGCATCCGATGTATCGTGCGCCACCGCCTCCGTCATCTTCTCCCTCATCCATCTACCCTAAGATCGGCCCTCACCCTCACGCCGCCGTCCGTCCGCCACCTTATCAGCAGAATTCAACTCCTTCACCTTCTTGTAAGTCTCTCTTTCATTCTCCCTCTCATGCGCTTTATTCGATTTTCTATTCCCTTTAACTGATAAGGAGTATTGGGGATTCCTTCAATATTCAATAATTCTTTGAGTTTTCGTTGGTTTTATGATTTTTCCTTGCGATTTGTGGAAAAGAGAAACAAAAGAAATAACTTTCTTTATTGAATTTGCAGCAGGAATGGGCATTAAGGTTGCTATTAAGTCGGAATATAGAATCACGCCGCCGGTAAGATTTGTTTAAGAATCTGTGCATTAGTAGAAGGATTTGAATTTGATCACTGTGCTTTACTCCTCTTTGCTTGTGAGTTGTCGGTTTTTGAGCGTCAATTTGCATTTAACTGCCATTTAAATGGGCATGCTTCCTTTGAACTTGATATTAGTTTCACCTTATTCCTCTCAACAGCAGGCTGCATAAAAATAATAATTTAGATTTGAATCATGTATAAACATTCTTTGAGTTTGTGGGAAAACCAAGTTTATCGAGGCTTCTAGATGCTACTTTTTCTTTGCTCGAGTTACCTTTGTTTGATTGCCACTCAGTAGGTTATGGGGTGGCTTTTATTAGATGCATTTACAGCTTAGTTAACTGGTGCAGAAGATTATATGGTTGTTTCATAAACATCAATCCAATGAGGTTTGTTCATACAAACCTTTAGCAGATTTTGTTATATAAATTTCATTTTGAGGTTGTTCTTGCCCGTGCCAAGTGTATGAAAATACTCAAGCTTTGCATATATCATGAGCCAACTATCCAAAGAGCTTAAGATATTAGGTCAAGACACATGAATAGTTTTTATATTATATTTCTTACATGATCGCTCACGTGAGAGCTTTTTGGACTTAAACCATGGACAATGCACATGCCCACCTACCTTGTGCTTAAATTCAATTTATTAACAAGTGAATGGAAGTGACTAGGATCGAATTCTAGACCACTTTGTCGTAGAGGCTTTCATACCATGTCATGAAACAACTATCCCAAATGCTTAAGCCATTAGGACAAATGATAGTTGAATATGGTTTTTGAGTGGTTTTCACAATTTTGCAGCCGCATTTATTACCTCATGGGGGAGATATTCCAAGGAGCAACTTCCAGTTTGATTTTGGATTGGAGAAGAAAGTTTTGGCTGAAGCAGAGAAGGATAACCCAAATTGGAGCAAATTTGGGGTAGACAATCTTCCAACTAAAGCTTCTGATACATCACCATCATCATCAAAGGTGTTTTTTCTTGACTTAAAACAGGAAGTTCCAATTTATGCTATTGTCACCTGTGTTAATGAATTTTTTTCCCTAATTCATTATGCAGAGGTTATGGCTTACTATTTACATTTCCATGCTTGGAACATTGATTTCTGTATATGGATAAATTATCTACTGTGTCCAACTCTCATGGTATGAAACTTTTTTTCCAGGTTACTGCTTCAGATCCCATTGTGAGTAAATATATAGCGATGGGGCTCAGCCGAGAGGCAGTTCCGATTGCTGTTTCGAATTATGGCGATAATCCAACCAAAGTATGCTCTTGATCCCTGTCCCTGTAACTCATATTGAACATCTCTGTGTACTGACCATGCAGCTTGAATTATTCAATGAAACTCAAACAGTTTTTCCCTTGAAACTGAAATTTCTCCTCCAAATTATTAGTGCGAACTTATTGTTAGTCGTCAAGCCGATAGTTTTTTTCCAAGAGTGATAGAAAATGGTCAATTTGACTAGTTATTTAAGCAGTGTATACAACATTGCATGGCTGCCTTGATTTGATCGTCTTATGCTTAAGACCGCCCGCCCCTCTTTGTGTTAGGAAAGAGGAGTAACTTTGGTGTTTTATGGAGTCTACCAGTTACTTTTGTTGACAAATGCAATTATCAATAGTTGTGTTTTGAGCCTAAATGGAAAAGTGGAATGATCTAACAAGCCAGACTAATAAAGTAGCAAACAAACAGGGATGATAAGTATGATAAGTTTAAAAAAGGGAAATTTTATGTAAGAAAGAAAAAGGGGTGTAGGGGAGTTATTGTGGGTCATGTTGTAGGAGAGCCTAGCTCCCATAACTAACTAATGATTGTGAATAGTAGTGTGTGCACCAGCAGGCTGACGTGGCAGGTGCTGCTTGGTGTGATGAGAGAGAATTAGCAGGAATCAAATAGAGAGCATGGGGGTTAGTTAGAATCATTCAGATATTTTGTAAGTGGAAGAAATTCCCTAGGAGAGATTGGCCTCTCGAAGAGCCATTGTTGCCCTTACTCTATTTTCACTGTTACATTGTACTACACAGAATCACACTGATTCTGTGCATATTTCCACTTATATTCAAGTAATCCATCTCATATTACTTGAGAATTATATCTGATTGTGTTCATTTCTATTTTTATGCTAATTTGATCGTATCAAGGGACAAATGAGAAAATGAGTGTATTGGTTTATTAAATCAACATCTAGTGTAATAGTCAACAGAGAAAGAGATAGAAGAAAAGCAACCTTGTCCTCAAGGCTGAAATTTGGATAATCGAACTGCATATCAAGTTTGTTCTCCCAAGTGTTGCAAAATAGGCCCTAGTTCTAATGGCAAGGCAGCAGCATGTAAAGATCCTTGACCGAACCATTGAATGGTTTAAGCTGTGGAACATGGATTACTGGAAGATTGTCTTATATGCTGCACTCTTACGAACTCTTACCAAAACTAAGTCACCAATTTCCAATTGCACATCTCTTCTCTCCTTGTCAGCTTTGTTTTTCATGGCCTACTGGGCTCTCATCAAATTTTGTTACATTAAACGGTCTTTGTACCGATGTTTTTTTTTTTTTTTTGTTTTGTTTTGTGTTGTTGTGTTGAGTTGATAACATTGAATGGATGTCTATCACTTTAAGATTGGTCATCACATGGTGTTTTCTGTAGGCTTTGAGACCAACTTAATATGATCTAGTGTTTTTCCTATTTAAGATTAGTTCTGAAATCATTTAATTTTGCATTCTCAGTTGCAACATAGCAAGCAGATGTGTCACTTTCGTTACTGATCAGTTCTTTTTTTTTTTCTGAAAAAATGTATTATTCATTTGTAGGTTCAAGAATTTGTCAATGGATACACCCTTCTGCGTGAAATGGGATTTTCATCTACCAGCGTTGCTGAAGCCTTGGTTATGCATGACAATGATACTGACAAGGCATTGGCACATTTCCTTAATGGCCCATCATGAGACTCCTGAAGCATATTTGTTGTAGGTGTAATGATAAATAATGATCAAATATACGTAGGGACATTGGCGATATGTTATTGTCAGTTGTGCGATATTGGTTTGAAGGGATTGGTTGTTTTTAGAGAGAACACATAGACCCTATTATTACATATCATAATACCAGCCTATAGATTTTATTATTTCAGAAAGGCCAAATTCTTTTTTGTAAAGATTGTTTATTGTTTTGCTTTTGGCTGTGACCTTAACTTCTTAGGGAATTTTTATTGCGATTATTTTTGATTGCATAGTTACTAGGTTTGCAATCCGTGTGGTATTTTTTTGGTTCGACCATTGTTGGCTATCCACATAGTAAACTAACGCAACGATAAATTAATCTCAACTCGTGCTTAGGAACACATTTTGCATTGGCCACATCGAGTTTGTCCACTGTGAGAATCGAGCCTGGAAGCACTTGTTGACCAATCAAACAAATTCATGTGATTTATGACATGTTTCTTCACGAGCTTCCATGTTTCCAAAAACTTTGACTCATACCGTTTGTCTCTTTTCGTTGACTAGCTTTCTCCTTTCATTTTCTAATAGCTAGCTTCCATCGTCAATTCTTCACCACCTGTTTATCATTTCTACTAATGAGACGACAAATTTGCGACAAACAGTTATCTAAGTAAACATACACAACAACAATGCACCCCTTTCAATTGAGTTCAGGACTTTACAATTGGGTGCTGGCGATCGGTTCTCTTTTATCATTTTTCATTTTTTTTCGAATCTGGAATGTTCTCCATCGGGCGCATATGTGATTGTCACAATGTGAACAGAGATTGTTAACTTGTATGAATAAAACATAACCATAACTTAAAATTCTCAGCCACTGCGATGTACAAAAGATACCAAGTCCCTATACTCAAAAGAGGATGGTCGGCCACCATGTCTCTCCTACAAATGCTTTCAAGTACAACTATGTTAGTTCTTCTGCCAAGAGAATAGTTATCTTCCTCCCCTATACCCATGAACATGGACGAAAGAACCATAAAATGATAGAAAACAAGTTATAGGTAGTAAAGGTATGTCTTTATTTGTTGTATTATGTTGTGTGCCTTAAATAATAACTGCCAGTAAACTTTCAAAGGATCAATTTGCCAACTGTCCTCACTAGTTAATTTAACTATACTATATAGCCCGAAGGACTTTCCAACAGACATCTGCAGGAATCTGAGTTTCCATTGAGTCAAAAGGATCTGCAGAAAAGCGTCCACCAATTGGCAACTCATGTGTATTAGATTGGTAGTCTTCTCAAAGTAATGCACCGGAATCAACTCAAACACCTGCACAAATTGCTCCTGAGATACAAAATTACATTGTATCAGCTTGAGGTTGCAACAATACTCAATGCATATGCCAGCCATTATGTTAAGTAAATTCTGCTTATAAATTTTTAGATACTAAAGTCCGGCCATCTTTTTGGTGGTTACAAAACTGTCATGAACCTGGATTTTAAACAAGTATATGTATACGTGCAGTAAACACACAAACACGGAGGGTGTAAGAGATTAAGAAAGAGACCTGTCGACCAAGATGAGCAACAAAACTTTGCCTCGTCAACATGCTTCACATCAAGCCCAATAAACCAAGATCCAGCACTCACATCATCGTGGGCATAGGTACGAAGAATAGATCTGCAAACTCAACAGATTCAAGATTTATGCATAAAGAGTAGCTAACAATATCAGTGCGGCAAAGAGTTGATCTGACCTGTTTATCGATATGAATTTAGCCAAAGCTCGTGATATGACATACATCTCTCCAGATGCGTGACGAAAATATCTGTTGCAAAAGAGATTTAACCATCACTTCAAGAGGAAATGAATACATTGATATGATACAGTATTTGTGGTATTTAGTGCACTGCTTCAGAGTTGTGCACCAATATTTACTTGGTTACTATCCTCAACTAGTACATGACACAATTACAGTAATATTTTGCAAGGACTTGGGATTTTGGCACTGTCATGTATATCCACGTCACGAAATTTGCTTCTTCAGTAAAAATTGTGGAGTAGCAGCAAAACTAAAACATCTATTGCAATTTTTATGGGATCAGCAATCTCAATGCACAGCAGAAATACCAGGTAATAAAAAAGCCTTAGTTTCACCCAAGATCCACATGAAGCTATTCAAAACAGGTCAATGCCATGTATATATGAATACTTTATATGAGTTTGGCATGCAGGAAAGTCAATGTAATTGCTAATCATGTGAATGTGTTGTTTGGCTTACGATTTTTTGTCACCAAACTTCCACCATTCTGGTTCATACCATTTATCATTCCTGTCATCATTCACAGACATCAGTATGCGAACCCTAAAATGTAGTATTTATAAGCATGGACATTTTCAACAACACAAGGGGCTCACGGCTCAGAGAAAACTTCGCCGGATTTCATGCATCCCATGTAAAGCCGGGGTTTGTCCAAATGAGTTGCAAGTGTAGCTCCCAAGGCATCTGTGTAGGAAGAAAAAAGTTGCAAGACATATTATTGATATAAAAGTGTGAATTTTTTTTTTGAAATTTTATTAAAATAAAATAGGGCAAAGAGGCACACAATAAAATGTTGCAACCTCTATAGTTTTATTAGCACTTGGTACTTATTATTGTAGCAACTTCTATAGTTTTATCAGCACTTGGTACTTTTGAGGATTTAAGCACTTTTTAGTGTGCAATATCAGGGAGAGATTCTTTCACCATTAAGAATCATAGCAAGTTCATGGTAATATTCCCATTGGTACAAACAGAGTTCTCCAATGCATAAAAATGATTTAGCCATCAAGTTCAGTTAAAAGATCAGAAACATATAGCAATAACAGTAAATATTAGGTGCACTGCGTTGTATAAAAAAATCACCTCAATTCAGTCAAAGAAAGACTAACCAATATTTACATAAACATCATCATTGGCTTTAGCATAAAACTCAGCATCCCATTTATTTGCAGCGTGAGCAAAGAACAATTTAGCTTTCTTTTGATGTCCCTCATTTCCCTCCACGTGATCATCCTGACAACAAAAGTGTTGAAGGTGATGAGTTAACTAGCTTATGTTGTTGACCTTGATCTCCAATCACAAGATATAAAACTGTTGCAAGCACCAACCACGTTAAACAACTATAAGTGCAAATGTATTATGTATTACTTCAATATCATATTTGCCTGCTTATTAAACAACTGTCTGAAAAAGCATACAGTACAGAATTCAAATTGATGGCAACTCGAGATTGGTGTGTGACACACACCCGTATTAGCAATTTTAGTGACTGTGTAACTGATGTTTCAATACAATATATGTGGTTTGAACCACTGGAAACAGAAAAATAAAATAATGAAATACTCAGTGCAATAACTATTTATAAAAGTGATTGGAACACAGGCTTTTCTTGAACCAGTTGGCCTCACTTGACCGGCCCAACTGGTGATAAGGTGCTTAAAATTTCAACGAAGTTCTCAGTGGTAAACTATTCTTGTATTCTAACTTCTATCTAATTGGTAGGTTCAATTTTTGTATGGTCAGGAGCATTATTGAGTTCCATCTAAAAATTATACAAGAGAATTCATTTGGATTTTTACAGAAAAGTGAACGCTAAATATTATACCTAGACAAATATACCCTGTAAAATTTAATGTTGCAATAAAATAGAAAGTTTGTAAGCACGTGAAGAAATAAAATCCTTGAATTAGATATACATACTAGAATGAGGAAGTCTTTAGTCAGACTATTTTCGCGATCAATGTCTTTATCCAGACTGTCCCCGCGATTTGCACTGCAGAATTATTTGGAATTCATAAGAAATGCTTATAAGTACCCCCTAACACCACCGCCACCAAACCCAACAAGTCTAAAAGTAAGAATTTCAACCTTCTACCAATAACAAACCGCACAATGATGCCCCTTCCATCTTCAATTTTCTTCAAAGCTGCACCTACAAAGATAGTGATTTATGTTAGAACTTCTTCTGAAGCACCATCTTAATGCAAGCTGCCAGTCTGCAACCCATTTTTTAAAAATCTGTAAACACCATAACCAAGATAAACTAGAGCCCTAAGAGCTTCATGAATATTAGAAGTAATTACGTACGGAATCAAATAAAAAAAGCATTACTTGCAACTGTACTATAAAACAGAGTTATATGATAAAGAATTGCGATTGAATATCAATAGGAGATACTAAAGGAATAAAAATATATCATTAAAAGGATAGATTTTCCTTTTTAGTGTGCAAGTGCAAGAGAGGATTACTCTTCTTAGAGACTGGAAAGTTCCTATATCTCTTTATCTGTTCTGGTACTTAATTGTCAAGTGAAGAAAAGGCCAATTTTTATGTTTTTTACCTCGTAATATCAGCTCATTTTAAAGTGATACATTAGAGTTTAGGCTTTACAAAAATTCTTTACATCAACTGTATACCTAAAGCGGACAATAGATATATTTATGGCAGAGTTGTTTACAAAGTTTGTACAACTGAGCAAGAGAAAGTAAAGAATAATGTTACCACTTCCCATCCAAGCTCTGCGAATTGCATCTCTATTCTTCTGGCGGCCAAACTTTGTCAGTACACCAATCACTACCAAGGGCCTTCTCTTAGAGTAAGTCCCATTGGTCTCTATCAAGCGCTTTGAAACAAAACCTTCTTGTCTAGCTGCATCAAGTTCCACCTCAAGTGCATCAAGCTTCTTATGTTGTTCCCTAAATGATCACATAATCAAACAGTATAGCCACACAAAAAGTTAAGAAACATACGAACACCAAAGCAGATCATTGATAAAATGAAATCAAATAGGAAACCAACATCCTTTAGCTAATATTTGTTTACACGTAAATATAATCATATTCACCTGCAGGCTATGATCTTCAATGTATCATCCACTGATATAGCAGATTGTCCCTAGAATGAAAACCTTGTGGTTAACTTAGCCAGAACAAGAAGTTGAGAGGCGTGCACATATCCTAGTGTGTCAAACTACACAAACAAACACACTAGTGTGCACACACGCACACGAATATCCTCCATAGGTCACAGTACTAATAAATGAAACTGTATTCCATTGTTGATGTGATTACTACAGAGTGTGATGCTCCTTCATAGTCATTTTTCAGTTTTAGGTTCATTGAGTAACGGATGTATCTGGCTTATTTATTTATTCAATGAACTTGAACCTGCAAAATTTTCTTATAACAGGGACCAAAGGGAGTAAAAAGCAAACTAACTAGTTCTCAAATTCAGATTAATTAAACGAGAATAACAGTATCAGATGAAACTCAAACGCAATTGCAAATACATCAAATAATGAAAATTTGCATTTTCCGTACAGAAATCGGATCCCTAACTTCATTCAACCGATGCAGTAATATAATTGGCAACGAAGAGTTGATCCGTTCGTTTAGAAAAGACAACAGTGAGAAGCAATAACAACATAACTGAAATTGCAGTTGGAAAAGGAAGGATAAGGGATCAATCGATTAGAGTAAGCAAGTAGTCAATGGTAGTAACTAACCTGGCCAGTGATTCTATCGAGCTCTTTGATGAGATAAACTCTGTTCTCTGCATCCTGCCACAACCTGAAGAGGAAAATTGAAATTTATACGCAACAGAAGATGCAAAAATGGAGAGAAGTGAAGTGGGAGAGAAAAAAGGAAAAACCTTCCGGCGACGTAGAAAGCAGCGAAAGTGGCGAGCATAGAGATGAGGAGTGCAGGAATGCGGGATCGATTGCCCATACTTGAAAGTCTGTGGCTCGATCCCTTACTCTGCATTTTGTAAATTCGAATCCAATCCTATTATTAATTGATTGATAATGATAGTTATATGTAGAGTAGAGAACTTGATAGAAGCTAAAGCAAAAGAGACTGCTTCCCTGCTGGTGAATGAACTAACTAACTAGTCGCCAACCTTTCAATTTTTTCTTCTCTTTTTTTTATCTTTCTTTTGAGTCTAAAATTTAGACCAAATACATCAACTTGTAATGGAGGGAGTATTGCTTTTTTCCAACAAAAAAATCTATATGTTGCTTTTACACAAAATCCAATTATTAATTTTTTTCCATATAAATGCCTGATATAAATGTCTTATATTCATGTTTATTTTTTAGGAAAAAAATGTTCATTCATTCAAATTGATAGATTACATCGATGATAATACAAATTGAACATTGCTAAAAACACAAAAAATGAATCGGTGAACAAACTTACAACACACCCAATTTAATAGTATAAAACGGCAAATTGCCTGTAAATGTGACAAAATAAAAGTCATTGAAGTATTCATGCATCTAAATCTGTATCTTTGAGGCCCTAGTCATTTGGTTGAATCTGCGATGAATCGAATTTGATCTGTCGATCTAAACCAAACGAACACTGCAACAAGACGAAAAATCACAAATGTCGAGCTAAGACGGTGAACAACAATAGCGCCACGCTTAGACAAAATTAAAAAAAATACGAAATAAAAGCAAGATTTATCTGGTAAGCACTTATTTAGATAAAAAAGACAAAAATAATATTCATGTCAGCGCTTATGAATATTAGTGAATACCTTTATTTCTTTTAATTATTGGTTATTAGTGGTGGTTCTAAAACTGCGTCTATATAAATTAAACTCATAAATATTTATGTATCTACGTTTATTTGAAAATAATGTATTACTTTTGATTAATGGATAAGATTTCTATTCCTTTTTCATCAAAACAAAATTCAATAATTTTTATTTTTTCTTAAATAGAATCCAATTGTCAAAGTTATTTCCTATAAAATCTGTATTTTAAAATTGGAGCCATTCATCACCTCGACTGGTACTTGTGCAATACAGATGGTGCTGTTAAAGGTTGTCCTGGTCTAGCTGCTTGTGGTGGTAACTTTAGAGACAGAAGTGTTGCTATTCTTTGTTGTTTTTATGCATCTATTGGCAATAGCTATGCACTGCTGAAATTGTTGGGGCTATGTTGGCTATAGAAATTGCATTTGATAAATGTTAGAAGTTTTTGTGGTTAGAATGTGACTCTCAATTAGTGGTTTCTGCTTTCAAGAATTGCAATGTAGTTCCTTAGAAGCTTAGGAATGATGGGTTTTAATTCACATAGTCAGCAGCAGGTGCAAATAACACTTGTGCAGCCCACTCACTAAACACAAAGCTACCAAAAACGTTTAGGGTTTTTTTTTTGTAACGCCACATGTTACCTATATACCCCCACACATTTTTTTGGACGAAAATACCCCTGTCTATTTTTGCTCAATCGGATTTAGGTTTTGAAGACATAAATACGATTTGTTTTTTACAAATCGTATGTACGTATTGGTGGATACATACGATTATCCTGAAAAATTTCCAATCGTATTTACCTAGGCTGAGGTAAATACGATAGAAGTAAAAAAACAAAGCGTATTTACCTTGGGGTGAGGTAAATACGATTCAGATAAAATACAAATCGTATTTACCTCAGTCTAGGTAAATACGCTTTGTAAATACGATTCAGATAAAATACAAATCGTATTTACCTATGGGTGGGGGTACATACGCTTTGTAAAATACAAATCGTATTTACCCTCACCGTAGGTAAATATGATTTGTTAAAATACAAATCGTATTTACCCTAAACCATAGGTAAATACGATTTGTTTTTTAATCGACGGCCAGATTTACTTCGCTGGCCCAACGGCTATTTATTCAACGGTGTAGATTGCACGGATAGTATCAACGGTTGATATTCATTCACGAATTCTATAAATACCCACCCCCACCCTCATTCATTTCACACCAAAATTTCACTCTCAAATACATTTCTCACACATCCAAAATGCAGATTTGCCTAACACAACGGTCTGCTGAGAATAGGCTCTGCGCTATACATTATGGGGGCAACATCACGATGAGAGAAGATGGGGTCTACTTTTGGAGTCTGAAGCCGGAGTTATGCCGAATCCACCGCGCCATGGGGTTTGATGGTTTGAAGGATAAAGTGTGGTCGAAAGTTCAAGTGATTGGGGACGACCGTGACGTCACCGGTATCACTTATCGGAAACCCGATCTTGGAGATGATGGCTGCATTTCCTACTCGTCCATGTCTATCAAGACCGACGAAGACGTGGCGACCATGTTCGACATTCACGACAGGCTTATGGGGTATAAGCCTTTAGAGCTGTACGTTGAAA
The DNA here is from genome assembly GCA_963573325.1 of Astragalus glycyphyllos. Classification (NCBI taxonomy): domain Eukaryota; kingdom Viridiplantae; phylum Streptophyta; class Magnoliopsida; order Fabales; family Fabaceae; genus Astragalus; species Astragalus glycyphyllos. The sequence continues at coordinate 80,508,236 of OY754307.1, read as the reverse complement.
CACAACGGAGCGTGAATGAGATTTTACGTCGTTTGCGAGATCTGGAATATTAGGGTTTAGTTTGTTATGTTTTATCTTTTATGTAACTTTGTTTTATCGAATCAATGAAATGAATGAAATAGAAATTTTAAGTAAATTCGTAATAAATAGTAATCAACTGATATAAAATAAAAGAGTTAAAAAATAAATCCAGAAAGTATAGACATAAAATAAAAGTAATAATATAAAAGGCCCTAATCATCGCTCTCTATATCTAGCATCTGCATCAACTGGTAGAGACGAAGCCCCTCCTGTACCGCCTCTATCACGCTCTGTACCCAAACTGAATCGCGCTGTGGGGGTGGTGGTGCAGCTGCCTGCTCTGGTGGTGGTGCTGGTGCAACCGGCAACAGCCTAGGAATAGGTACTCTGACGTACCATTCTAAGTAGTCCGCAGCAACCTCACCCAAATCCCGAGCAGGCTTAGTCATCTGAAACACCTCGTGCACACTGGGCAAAAAGTTTGAAATCTAGAAGATGCAGGTATCATGGCTAGGACGACCGGTGAGAGGGGGACGTGGGATGACCTAGACGTACCCAAACTGGCGGAGGCATCTATCTGGCATGTAGGGAACAATGATGTCTCCCCAGCTGAGGAAACCCCTGTAGAGTGCAACATGCTCAAAGGGTCTAACATCCCGATGACCCTTAAATGGTTGCCAGCATACATCATCAGCAGTGAGGTCGTCAATCCTCCGCCTGTAATCGACCAACTTCAGTGCATCTGTCTTCTTCCTCTTCTAAACCCCACAGAGTGGTGTGTGCACATCAGATGGCTGCCTCTCCACCAGATGAGGAAAGTACCATAAAATCCAGCTCTGAAATGCAAAAATAAATAACTGAGTTATTTAAATTGAAAACATAATTATTTAAATTAAAAACATAAATATTTAAATTAAAAACATTATTTAAATTAAAAACATAATTATTTACCTGTAACATGGAGGGGTAGCCAGCTAAATGTTTGGTCTGGTCCAACGATCCATAGTTCAACTGGTCGTACATATGAGCACGTGCAGCCACACCCCATGCATATGATCCAGCACCATCAGCAGTAAGTCCTCAAGTAGCAGCAGCCACTTGGCCTCAGCCCTGTCATACGTCTTCACTGTGAAGATACTCCAACTCAGAACCAGAAGGATCATCGCCCTGACAGCAGGAGACATGTCAGCAGACATGGACGATGTAGCAACTATGTCCAGGAGCCAGCTAAAACGGTAATACGGGCCCTGACCAAGTCGACACTCAGCACGGGCCTCCTCCTCAGTAACCCCGAGATATGCCACAGCAAGCTGAACTGCTTGATCAGCGGTGACACTAGTGGGCGGTGCTCTGTAGTATCTGCCTGAGAGCAGAAGGTGCAGCAAACAGGAGATGTCATCCAAAGTAATGGTCATTTCACCGAATGGTAGGTGAAATGACGAAGTCTCCTGGTGCCACCTCTCAACAAAAGCGGACAGCAGCTCGTGGTCCACAGTAGTATGTCTTGTCGATATGAGGGGGGGCTAAACCTGAAGCTGTGAACCTCTCCCAAAACTGGTGGTTCTGGGAATAGACCAGGAGTCTAATAGCTAGCTTGTTACCGTGGTTCGTAGCTTTCACTTTACGCTCATAGATCTGTATTTAAAAAAGTTAAAAAATAATTACGCTATGTAAAAAGATGAATTTAAATACAAAGACAATGTAAAAAAATAAATTTCACTAACTGGGTTAAGCCGAACACGGTAGCAGACATGAGACTCCAGCCCAGTGAATAGAGAATGCTCCTCCTGATCGTGGTGGAACTGCTGATGGTGGTCTTGGGCCTGATAGAACTGCTGCTGAGGCTCTCCCATATACTGGTCCTGCTCATACTGCTGAGGCTCACCCATGCATATGCTGGTCCTCCTCCTCCTCATATGGGTGGTGCTGCTGGCCCGGCTCGTACTCAAACTTTGGGGACTCCGGCTGCGGGGGCTGTCTGGCCTCAGCGCGTCTACGCCTAGTGGAGGCGTGTCCCGCAACTCTCCGGCGGGTGCGTGTGCTGGGAGCGGAAGACGACGACGTCTGGTCAGTCCGTCGAGAAGAAGACACTGAATAAAAAACAGGTTAGTTAAAAAAAGAGGAAATCGTATTTACCCTAAAAAGAGGTAAATACGATGCGAATTTTTGAAGATAATCGTATCTATCCACAAAAAGGTAAATACAATTTACTTGTTTTTGAGGATTCTAGAGGAAATCGTATATAGCTAGATAGGATGGGAATTTTTTGTGGAAATCGTATGTATCTATAAAGAGGTAAATACGATGAGCTCTGAAATTGGACTGGTCAAATCGTATGTAAGTGCCAAATGGTAAATATTTTGTAAATTTGTAAATTTTTTAGGGGTATTTTAGACTTTTCACTCACTGCATGGGGGGTATGGAGTCAATAGGTGGGGGTAAAAAAAAATCCCAAACGTTTATTGGCCCATTTATAGAAGTATAGGAAGTAAAAGCAATTTGGCTTGCACAAATATGATTTGTAGCCTTAAAGCAATTTAATACTTGATGTCTTGGCTTTCCACAAACAAAATTCATTAAAAAATTGTGTTATATTGTGCCGTTGCAGAGCTGAAAGTTTTAAGGTCTATGGGTCAATCTTTTTTTTTAAACAAAAATGTGAAATCAAGTATTAAATTGTCACATTTTAACGACACTGTGGGCAAAATTCCACATATATTCCATTTTTTTAATCAAGCTCCCTCAAGTTAAAACATGGAAATAAAACATCTAGAAGTGGATATACATCCATGTCTTTTCACTCAGAGTATTTTATTATCTCATTTTAAATTTACATATATGCATGAAATCAATAATGAAATTGTTTTCATTCATTTTCCTTAAAGTCTCTCAAATGTTAATATGGTATCAGAGCGATTATGTAGCTTCCGCATTCCTTTATCCTCAATGATTCCTCCATCACCTTCTCGCAAATTTCTTATTCTATTTTGCGATTCATGAACAATGGGGCTCATTGCGGTATATATAAAAAGAGATTTCTTAATTTTATCTTCATTTTATTTGTTTCTTATCCTCATTTTCTCGTTTGTCGTCTATTCGATTTCGTCTTTGGACCATTTGCTTTTCTGGTTCTTGACATCGATTTCATCTCAGTTTCGTTCTTCAATTCTTGTTCAAAACTCCTCCAATTTCTGTTGCGATCTTTGGTTTTGCTCTTCAATTCATGTTCAAAATCTCTTTATTTTCGCAAATTCGTCTCTGTTAGGGTTTCGGTTAATCTTCCCTTGACTGTTTTCTCCTTCCTCTCGCTTCTTTGAGAGTGTCTCTATCTCTGCAATTTGTCTTCTCCAATTCGATTCTTGAAGTCTCTAAATTTCTTTCAATTCGATTTGTGATTCTTGCAGTTCAGTTTTGCGATTTCACTTCGATTCGCGTTTTGGTTCTTGAATCAGTGTGATTCTTGGATCGTTCTCTCTTGATCTTTGTTGTTGATGTGCGCTGCGTTCTTTCTTCATCACGTTTGTGTGTTCCGCATTTCCGCACATCGCCGTATTGCATTCCGTTTCATTGTCCTCCTTTCATTTTGATTTCCAATGATTGTGATCTGAAGCGGAGTTCCGATTTCATTTTTGATCGAGTTTTGATTTAGTTTTCGATCTTGAATGTTCTTAAATTTTGGCTTTTGCCGTTTGTCTTGGAGGATTTGTGATCTCCTCATTTTCGTTCTGGCATTTTTTTTAAACACTTGATGATTTTCATTTTCTCTATGTCAGTTTTTGATTCTAAGCTTTTTTTGCAATTGTTTTCTATTTCAATGCCTCAGATTCTTCTTTTTGTGAGTCATGGTGGCCAAAAAGGCCATTGAGTCATTCTCAAAGAGTTTGATTGAGGAAGTTCATAAATGGGGTTGTTTGAAACAAACTAGTGTAAATTTTCGGTATATGATTGAGTTTGGTTCCGAACATACAGAAAATAATTTGTTGATTTCTGCACAGTTTTTTCATAAGGAACTTGCTATTAGAATTGCAAGAAGAGCTGTTGAACTTGAGAATCTACCTTATGGTTTGTCTCAAAAAAAACCTGCTGTCATAAAGGTTAGGGATCGGTACATGGATTCTTTGTGATATTGGATCTTCACCTGAGATCAAGAATATGAGGGATGAAAAAGGGTACTGATATATGATCATGGAGTGTTCAGCAATTAAAGAAAGATGCCACAATCTTCGTAGTTATGTATGGTCTTACAAGCATGTGTTTTGCTGGTGTTATAGTTCGATTAATTCTTTGTTTTGATTTCTACCAATCTATTTTTGATATCTCTCGATGTAATTTTCTTTTGATTTGTTGTAACTTTGTATTGTTCATTCCAAGCTAGAAGTATTGTGAATAACTTCTAGCTTGCGGGGGACTATTAGAAATATTGTACTTAGTTTGTTAAGTAATTAACAAAAGTTGTTAGTAGTTATAATTCGGTTAGAGTTAGTTTTATTAGTTACTAGTTTGTTATAGATTAGTTAGGTGAGATTGGATCTATATATAAGGTCAAACTCACTGTAATCAATTAACTTTTCTTCATCAATAATGAAATTTTTTTCATTCATTTTCCTTAAACTCTCTCAAATGTTAATATCACGTCAGCAGCTAACTGTTTGTGTGGCGTCTGTTAACTTATTTGACAGAAAATACCATTGAGGGACCAAAATGGAAGATGGGAGACCAAAATATGAGAAAAAAATAAAGGTCCAAAATGAAACCTAATGCTATTTAGGTTAATATACACTGATACACACTAAAAAGTCATTGTGCATTAGGTTAATATATGTACAAAGTTTTAGGACTCAAATCTAACCCGTTTCTAATTTATGCCAAAAAAAAGTCTCACATGCATCTTCTTTTAATTAATTACTAATTTCTTCTTTCAAGCACTGCCCAATTAATGTTAAGGGTTAAATATGTTTTTGATCTCAATAAAATTTGGGATTTTTGTTTTTAGTTTCTAAAATTTTTTTCACCAACTTTTAATCCCTATAAAATTTGGATTTTTTGCTTTTAGCCCCTGAGGACATATAATAGCGCTTATTTTCTTTTAATAGTGCTTTTTTGACCTATTTTAAGTGCTATTAATAGTTTTGAGGAACTAAAAGCAAAAAATCTAAATTTTATAGGGATTAAAAGTTCGTAAATTTTTTTTTGGGTCTAAAAACAAAAAGCTCAAATTTTATAGGGGCCAAAAACATATTTAACCCTGATATTAATATGATGTCAATTTCATCGTTGATGGATTGCGCTTACTCACCATTGAACCTGGCTTGCTTTTTTCTTGGCTAACTGCTCCAGCATACTGCTGTCAAGTAATTATAAAATACACAAATGTTAACAAACTTGGACTGAGTAATTGTGTGTTAAACTTTTGATTTTGGGGCCCAATTCTAGATGTCTTTTAGGAAAATTAAGGAAAAGAGGTACGGGCTTCTTTTGACGTTCGAAAATCGTTAGTCACTTTTATTTCTAGAAGCTGAGTGAGTAAAAGACCCTCAATTGACATAAGTATAAAGGGTGGTTTTGAAACTTGATACCTTAAAAATGACTCAAATTAAGTTGATAAAATTTCAACATTACTATAATTGAGCTGAGAAACAGAAGTAGGGAGGGATGTTTAATAAATAATAAAAGTGTGTCTAGAGTTTATAATTTATAATTATCTCTTCATAATACGAAATACTTATAAAATTTTTAAAATAACATCACAAATAAAGGCTACACGATAAAAATCTATCTAGAATAGCTTACGGAAAAACTCTAAGTACATGTTTGGTTTGGTGGTGGGAGGGTTGGAATTGCTTTTGAGCTTTACTTTCGTGATTTTGCTTTTGTTTCAACGTGTTTGGGTAACCGACCAGAAAATCGATTTTGACTTTTAAAATTGATTCTAGTTGAAGCAACTATTCCTAGCTTCTACGTCCAACTAGAATTGATTCTGGCTAAAGTTCTCACAATCACTATGTAAATAGACCAGAAAACCCTCTTCCTTTTTTTTTTATATCTATAAGCTTGCTTTACTCCATTGTTGGCTTCCTTTCTAACGTTTTTGTTTCCTATCTGGCCTCCATTGTTGACACACTCTGTGTTTGTGTTTCTGCTGGTGTTGTGTGAAAAAGAAGTCTCTAGGTTAGAGATGACTAAAGGTGTCGGTCGGGTCTAAAGCCCCTATGTTTTTTTCCAAAGGCCTAGTAATCATTTTATATTTAATATAAGTAAGTTGTGAGTAACACACATACACACACATAGATATATATATATAGGATCGTATGGTTAGGAGAGGAGAGGGACAAGAAGGCAGCGGAAGAGGATCGTATGGTTAGGAGAGGAGAGGGACAAGAAGGCAGCGGAAGAGGATCGTATGTGAAAGCTTGTTTTACAACTGAGGCAAATATGCCTTATATAGAAAAGAAAATAAAGGCTTACTATTTAAGCCGGTAAAAAGCTACTGTTACATTCGGTAGCCGGTGAACAAAACGACAAAATCATTATCAATGTCGGGTACGCTTTGTGGGCCCCATAGGCACATTCATAATGACAAACGACAAAGACTTTTTAAAAAAGTAAATAGTAAAGGGCACTATAAATGCCTAAATGGCCGACAAACTGGCCGACAGGCTATAAAGCAAATAAAGATTCTCCTCTTGGCCGGATATGTATTATTGGCCTTGTGACGTCATGGCTGACGATTGATGTATTGTCCTTATTCCCTTTTGCCTTTCTGAGTCATTGATTGAATCATGGCGTCCCAGAGATCTTCAGGGGTAGGGTCTTCCTCAGCTTGAGATTCTCCTGCTAAGCAATCAAAGGCATTTGAGTCCATTGATCCTTGCGATGAACTGGTTTTCATCGATACTGCTTCATCTTTGAACTGGAAATTTTTAAAGAATTGGTTCTTCATATAATCAAGAGTTCTGACCATAATTTGTTCTTCCGTTTCATTAGGATGTATTTTTTGGAAGTAATTTTTTAAATTGGCTACTGAGAGTTCTTGGGAACCTTGTTCTTTCGTTTTACATTGATCATCAGCTATGGCTGTCTCAACTTTGGCCTCTATGTATTGAAGGTCTTCAGTAGCCATTTTAGCCCACCATTTGTAGAAGAAATTTCTTCTAATAACAGGGATATTGTACCTATCCCTGGCTATGGTAATAGTCCATCTCCATATCCATGGGATCTGGAATTTAATAAAATATAAACATGGACCTTGTCCTGTAATCATTTTAGAAGTATTCTTCAAAATTAAGGGGCTATGGTTGCACCAATCATCATATAAGCGTAGTAAATCTACTGGTAATATTTCCAGAGAAGGGCCAAATTTTATCCACCAACTGTAAAACCAATTTGGTATAGGTTTCTCAACCACTTCTGGGTTGATACTAAAGAACCAAGAATGCTTGTTCTTCGGGTTTTGATAATAAAAAGCCAATGAAAAGGCTTGGATATAATCCCAATAGTTAAAATATACATATTTTTCTTCGGCAATTTTTATTGCCTTTTCTCCATTAGGATTCAATCCCCATTCTCTGGGTGACAATATCTTATTGATATGGCACTTGCTGAAGTTTATAAAACTTTCTGGATTATTGTTTTGGTGGTGATGGGTAATTGTTACTGATTCAGTAATTATTAGCAAAATCTCCAGATTTGGTCTGGTTTTGCCATAAAGACCAGGATACCCTCTTGATTCAAGGTATCTTGTTTTAATTGACCACCCATCATTGGGAGTCATGTTGATATCTTCTTCTTCGATATACATTATATCTTCGGTAACAGAGTTTTCAAAATATTCTATTACCTCTTGAGGGGGGTCATTGACTGCCGCCTCTTTGTAAGACGATGTCTTCCCTGATGAGGAAGAAGGTATATCTTCTTTCCTTGGTGGTGCAGGCAATTGCTGCAAATTTCTTGTCCTATGGACTGTAGTCCAATCCCCTATTAGAGGAATGTTTATTTCTTGATAGGGCAACATATTGTTGCTCCCACGTCCACCACGGCCACGGCTATTGTAGCCGCGCCCTCTTCCCCTGTTGGGGGTTGTCATCTTCCCTAGGGTTCTCCCTAGGAGGGTTATTATTCTCCCTGCAAAAATTCACGTGTCAAATAGTCAGCAAGAGAATTATTTTCTCCTTTAATATATTGTATATCAAATTCGAAGGCAGATAATTGTGCTTGCCAACTGGCAAAGATTTGTTTTGCCACTAAATTTTTCACATCCTTTTCTATAATTGACTTGGCAGAACTGCAGTCAATCTTGAGTAGAAATTTTTGATTTAATAAATCATCTTGGAACTTTGAAATGCATTTTATTATGGAAAGCATTTCCTTTTTAATAGTCGAGTATTTCGACTGGGTTGGATTCCATTTTCCTGATGTAAATCTTACCAGATCTTCTTTTGAATTATTAGGATTTACCTGTTTCAGGATACCACCATATCCTAAATCTGAAGCATCTGTTTCAACAATTTAAAAAAACTTAGGATTTGCTAAATTTAAGCAAGGTAAACATTTTACTTTGGCCTTAATTCTTTGGACAGCCTGAGAATGTTTCTCTGTCCAAGGTCCTGGATTTTTTCTAAGCCTATTATATAAAATAGCTGTATCTTGTGACAAGTTTTCATAATAGTCTGAGATATAATTCAGACTTCCCAAAAACCTCTGTAATTGTTTCTTTTCAGAAATAATATTGGGAAATTTAGAAGCGAATTCTATGCTTCTGCTAATAGGAACAATTGTTCCTTGGTCTATTTCATGACCTAGAAATCTGACTTTTGTTTGAAAAAGCTTCATTTTTGGGGCAGAAATAACCAAACCATTGTGTTTGACCAAACCTTTGAAAATTTTCAAATGTTTTGTGTGTTGGTCAATATCTTTGGAAAAGACTAAAACATCATCTATGTAGACAATTATAAATTCAGAATAAGGATTAAAAATATCATTCATGATATTTTGAAATTCAGAAGGGGCATTTTTCAAGCCAAATGGGAGAACATTCCATTCGAAGTGTCCAAAAGGCACAGTAAAAGCTGTTTTATATTTATCAGCTTCACTTACTTGGATTTGCCAGTAACCTGATTTCATGTCAAATTTTGAAAAGATTAAAGCATCGTTTAATCTGTCTAAAAGATCCTTTTTATTAGGGATAGGATACCTGATCCATTTTAACACCTTATTAAGGGGTTTATAATTAATAACTAGTCTAGGAACTCCTCGTTCCTGTTCAGCGTTTTTATTAACATAGAACGCTGTACAGCTCCAAGGCGACTTAGAATTTCTAATCAATCCTTTTTGGAAAAGAGAGTCAATCTCTTTTTTACATAAATCAAGGTATTCCTTGTTCATTTGAGCTGGCCTAGCCTTAGTTGGGATTTGACTTTCAATGAAGTCATTTTCATAAGGTAAGCATATAATATGCTGCTTTCTATTCCAGAAAGCATTAGGAAGATCATTGCAAACTTCTGCAACAAATTGTTGCTCAATAATCTTTATTTGCTTCCTAATATTATCTTTACTAAGTTGCTCACTTATATTAAGTGAGTCTACTTCTTCTTTAAGAAAGCATAATTGCTTTTCTTTATTAAGAAGAATATCTCTTACTTCATTTAACATCCTGACATGGGGATCAGTAATGAATTTGAAAACGATTTTCTTACTATCTATAATAGTAGTAATTCCATTTTGATCAATGTTTATAATAGGCATAATATTATGTAAAAAGGGGGTGCCTAATATAATTCTATGAGTCAAATTTTTGACTAAAATAAAAGATGTTGGTAAACAAATATTTTGATTACAAATATAGGCATTTGAAAGTTTGTATTTAACTTGCAGTTTGTCGCCTCCAGCCTGTGTGAGGGCTTGAGATGTTTTCGAAAAGTATTTAGTAGGGATAATCCCTTCCTGTATGCAATTTAAATCTGCTCCACTATCTATAAGAGCAATTTCATTTCTAAAATAAAATTTTTATTAATCATCAAAGTAACTTTGACAAACCATTTTTGTGATGTTACTCTATCTAAAAGAGACAGATAATTGTTATCACTGGAAGGAATTCCTTCTATTTTTTTCGGATCCTCTAAAAGAGTTATCCTTTGATGTAAGACATTATTGTCTTTTTTAATCTGAGAAATTTCAGATTTCAAGAGGTTTATTTCTCTTTTCAAGTCTATTATGGAGACAGGTGTTTCCTTAATATTGGATTGTCTAAATCTAGACATCACCTCACTAATTTGATAGGGTGCTTCTATGATTAAAGGGGATTCCTTTTTACCATTTTCCTTTATCAGAAAATTGATCATTTTTCTTTTCAGATTATTATCTGAAATAGTTTTTAAAGCCTTTAAGGCTTCATCTTGTTCTGCAGTAAGAACATTTAAGTCGTTCATGTCGACTATAGATTTCCAATAATTTAACTCATTACACTGACAATCATTGTTGTCTGTGGAAGATGATCCAATTGAGGACTCATAAATGACTCCTATATCCTCATCTGAGGATTCTATTTCTGAATTGGAATTAAATAACATAACTTTCTCTAATTGAGCTTTTAATTGCTCATCTTTAATCTCATTAAGAGCTTTCTTAGTCCAACATTGGTTGGCATAATGACCAACTTTGCCACACTTATGGCAGGTTATATCAAGCTTTTTGGCTTTTCTCTTTCCCTTTGAATTGAAAGGTTTTTCTTTGGGTCTTTCCCTATTGTAAAACTTTCTTCTAAACTTCTTCTTATTAGGGGTTTTATAAAAATCCCTTGTCTTATCCTTATAATTCTTATAAGGCTTATTCTTTCCTGTTCTCTGCTTTTTCTTATTTAAACCTGGGGGTTTATCTAGATCAAAAGCAAACTGTTCACAAAATTCACCTAATTGGTGCTTTTCAGAAAGTTTCTGTTTCTTAAGTTGGTTTTTTAGCTTTATGTCATTACATAAGGCTAACCCTTCATTAATACAGCTGCTAATGATTTGACCATAAGTTAGGTCAGCATAATTTATGTTTATGCCATCATTCTTAGTTCTTAAGGATTGTCGAACTTTTTCAGCAAATAAATAAGGTAATCCATCCACGAATTTGGACTTCCAATGGATAGAATCAGGGTTTCTTAATTGAAAAACTCTAGACAAGAAGGTGTCCTTATACCATCTAAAATGGGTTAAGGAAGGACATCTTAAATTTTGAAGAAGAGTTTGTAATTTTTCTCCTATTGGGACATTGGTTCCCACAAAGTGTTGTAGAATGGAAAGGCATAAAGTATATACGGCGTCTTCTTCGCCTGTGGTTGTAGTAATAGCACTACTGCTAGTTTCTAGCTTAATCTCTTTCTTATGAGATAGAATTTCTTTTTTTTGGATATCTGTGAGGTAGTGGTCCCACCAACCTCTTAATTGGCCGACAAAGCCAGTGGCTATAAAGGAAGCTATAGAGCTATCAGAATTACCTTGTTGTTTGCAGACTGTGGAATACATAATCATTCTATGTACGGTGTCTATAACTTGTTTATCACCTAGACCATCGATATTCCATTCGTAAATGGATTTTCCAGAATATGAATTCTGATAGGGCTCAGTTTCTTCAAACAGAAGATCCTGGAGCGAAGGCCTTTTATAATAATATTTTTCTAAAGACTTAGAGGTATATATGGGATTAACCTCTAGAGTCTCATTGATGTCCTGGTTACTAAACATCTTGGTAAGACTATCAATATTATTGATGTCTTCACTATCTTCAGAAATCTCTGAGGTATTTTCAGAAGTATCTTTCTGAGACAAAACATTTAAACGTAAATCCTTCAACTTTTGTTCGAGGATACGAGTGAACTCTGCGTTATCATTATCCATCTTAAAACCTTCTATGGAAATAGGAGGTTGGACTAGAGGAACATCCTTTATAATGGGGATGACTTCTGTCGATTTTTCCTTGTTTAATTGCTCTATAATAACTTTCTGTTGAGCAATTTGTTTTTCCATCAAATTCTTTAAAGAAAATAAATCTTTTTCTAGGGAAATAAATTGTTCCCCAAAACATAAAAGGAAAGTATTTGTATAATTCTGGGATTTTATTACAGAGTTTAATTCTCTGATAGTGACTTGGTTATGCTCAACTTTTTGAATAGTAAAAAGAGCCTTGGCCTCAGCATCTTTGCCAAGGGTTATAGCTTGCTTAGGAGGAAAAGGAGAAATTATTTCCTCTCCATTTGTCGTTGTCCAAGAATTTGATTGTAAAACAAGAATTTCTTGGTTAATTTTATTAATAAAATAGGCTATAAACCATTTGACAAAAGGAATATAATTCTGAGTTACGGCTAACTCATCATAATAAATATCTCTAAAATTATTTAATTCAGGAGAAGAAAAGGTTTTGAAATACCATTTTCTAAATTGAAAATACCTTTCGTGTTGGAACTCACCATTGATGAGTTCTCTCATAGCACTTCCTGGACTTAGGTCCATCATATACCGAAACTCATTTCAGATTGAGTAGGTGATTGCCTACTCTGGGAATTGGTTTTTTGGTAAATTCCATGTGGAATTTTATTCTCGTTAATTCTTATGTGCTCTACAGACTCTACCTCTTCTCCTATTTGAGAAGTAGAAGCTCTGTTTGTCCCACTAGGATTTCTAGTAAGTTCACTGGGTGTAGTGTAGTAGTTACTAACAGAATGTCTAGAAGACAGGGTTCTAGGTATTCTAGTAATCCTATTAGAATTAAATTTTATTTCTATGTCTCCTTCAGTATTCTGAATGATCTGGTCAACCTCTTTATTTAGGATAGGTCCAGGGTCTACTTCCTGGGGTAGAGACCAGGTTGTAGGGAAGTCTATCTCGTCCCATCTTATTAACCTATTTGTTGCTACGTTAGAGGTTAATAAGTTAGTTTGAACTAAAGTTGTAGTTCCTGGAAAAGATATTTGCTTAGCCTTTGGGTTAAGCGTGTTTAAAACTTTATAATATATCCTATAGCATATTGCTATTATTTCACTTCCTGGTTTGAAGTTATAACCATTGGTATGAATAGTTAATTGTACAGCATCTGATAGATTTTTATCAGATAGTGATAGGCTTAAATTAGGAGAGACATCAAAATAGACTGGTCCATGACACAGACTAGTCTCTAATAAAGCAGCTAGAGAAGGCTTAAAATCTTTACACCTTCCGTCTCTAACATAAGCCATAATACTTGAATTTAAACCTAACAAAGTTAAGGGTTTAAAAGCAATTTGAATTAATCCAATATGGATAAAATTGTAATCTTTGAAAGGAAGTAAATCTTTTTTACTCAAAAGTCTGATTGTCTGAGTATTTTCAGAAACTTGAATAGTTTGTTCTATTTGCTTAACAGCAAAACGAGATATAACATCAAACATGCCAAATTTATAAATTTGTTTTGAAGGCACAGTAGGAATAGTCCATTTATTCAATTTATCCAAATTTTTTGGATATTCAACAAGCTCTTGATTTTTTATTAAATTATCTTGATGATCATAGTCATCTATCTCCATGTGAGTTGGCTAAGATTGTTGTGGTTGGTTAAATGTTAAAATCAAATCTATCTTATGTAAGTTAGACTTATAAAATTGTTATGCGAACAACACTTCACTTGTCACCTTTGCAAACGACGTTAATCGTTTAACTATCAACCTCTTGGGGACAGAAGGATCTCTCCTAAATCAAAGATATCAAATGTTTTTAGCAAAAATTTTCCTTTTCGAAAATTCATATCATCATAAACTCCCTTCCTCTGGGCAAAAGATGAGATTTTCTAAGAAAACACTAAAAACATCTTTAGTTTTGAAAACACAAAAGACTTGTTGTTCGGATAATAATTTTATGGGAAAAACTTACATAGCTAGATTTTCTCCTAACTCTTAACCTTCCACAACAAAGATTTAGCTACTAAAACTCATGAATTACCTTAATAAATGGCGATGATACCAAAAGCGGACAAAAAGGCAGCGGAAGAGGATCGTATGGTTAGGAGAGGAGAGACTGTCATATATATATATATATATATATATATATATATATATATATATATATATGGACGATTCCAAATCACTTTATATTTAATATAGATAGAGGCCCAGTAATCATTTTATGGACGATTCCAAATCACTTTATATTTAATATAGATAGAGGCCCAGTAATCATTTTATATATATAAAGATTCCAAATCACTTTATATCTAATTCTCATATTAATTTAATACCAAATTTTTTGTTATCGGGTCATGCAGGTCAATTAGTGACCCCTCGGTTCGACCATTGACCCAATGACCCAGTGACCTGCTCGGGTCGATCACCGGGTCGGTTTTAATAACATTGATTGGAGCTGACAGTTTCAAAAAAACAAAAACAAGTAATGAATACAATGCTAATTTTGTGGATCCAGTAATGAATACAATGCTAATTTTGTGAATCCAATCTCTCTCTCGACAATCTCTCTTCATCTCTCATTCGCACATTCCTCTTCCTTCTTTTTCTCTCATTTTCTATCACAAAATTTCAATCTTTTTTTGATGAACTACAAAAGTTTGTCCTTCATCTCTTCTTTCATCTTGATCAACTCAAAACGCAAAGCAACGAAAGAAGAAAATCAGAAGAAACAGAGCATTGCATTTCTCTCTCTCCATGGACCATCACTCCTTCTATCTTCCTTCGTTAGGGTTTCGTTTTTCCCTAAATTTCTGAAGAATTTCCTTCATTAGCATCATAACAAAGTTGACCACGATACTGTGTGAAGGATGAAGAACGATATTCGCCACTTCCACCGCCACAAGACGCCGACGTTCTAAACCACCACAACTTCTTCAGCACCTTACCGCGATTTGTTTTTGATTCTATTTCTTCTGTTGTAAAGTTCGTCTTTTTATCATGTCAAACTAAATGGGTTTTCTTTGCTTTTGCTTGGTAATATTTTTATTCTTTGAAGTTTTTGAAATTTTCTTCAATCATGTTCAAATGATTTTTTCCCCTTCGGCTTCTGTGATCATAAAGCTTTAGAGGAATTTTGGCAGTACAGTATCTTTATGACTAAAAAGATTCAGCTTTTGAAATCATAACATTGTTTTATAGTACTTCCTAAGTTTATCAATTTTGCAATCATCTCATTTCAATAAATAGATTGAAGACTGTGCCTACAATATAGTTAACCTCCATAGTGAGAAATTAAGGATATATATAGTTGTTCTTACATTTGTATTGTATACAGGTATACTCTCCAATATATATAATCAGACCCAGAATAGCAGATGTAGAAAATAGTGAGATATTGCTATAATAGTAACAAAAATGTGTTGATGCAGCGATGAAGGTACACCTATGGTTGTCCGGTTACGGAAGTGTTATTGTCACCCTTATAACAATGTGGTTTTTTTTTCCTGTTTTGATCACTGTTGTAGCTTTGAAAATCCTTTCGGCCAGAACCACTATCGAGAGAAGATGGAGACTATTAGAAGCACAAGAACAACAAGGTAGCCGGATTGTTACAACATAGGTGCTGAACCTGTTTTGGGTTCATTCCGTAAGTATTCTTATAACTGCATATTGGTTTTCCCCATTCTCTTCAACTTTAAATTTTTTATTCCGTTTACCAATATTCTGTCTTTTGCATTGTACTTTCATTTTAGTACATGTTGGGGTTGCAAAATATAAAACTAGAATTCAATTTTATGTTTCATTTGTGCTCACATGACATTCAACTTACTTTAAGTAGTAATTTTGGGTTCGTGTAAGTAACTACTAAGCAATGATGGATATGATATGGATAGAGTGAATACAATTATTCAAATCCAAATATTAAAATTATCATAAATAGTAGTGCAATTAGGATATTGTGAAGCTGTGTGTCATATATAAATTTATCTCAGGTTATTGTGAAGTTGTGTGTCATATATATGATATTGAATTTGCAACTTTTGTTCTGTTTAATCACGATGCAGTAAGCCTGATTGAAAAGTCTTGCTCACAGCTTCTTGAATTCTCGGATGAGCTTTTAGTGTTTTAAATAGGGATACTACTGAATATCCAACAATATCTAATACTTATTTATTGAATAATGTTGAATATAAATCCTATGGGTTTTCCTAGGAACATATCTGACCTCATTGGTAGGTTCTCTTCAAAGTTCATGTGAGGGACTCATCGAGAATATATTTGAGAAAACATTTCATGTTTGAGGGATTATGATTGATTAGGACTTGCTTAAAAAGTTCAAAGATAAATCAAATGTTGTTAAGGTGAAGCGTAAATCTTAATTTTCAATAGCGTTAGTTTTAAGCTAAGACTTTCCAACAAACCATAATCCATAACATTACTTACACTGTTAGAGACAGTGTCTTGATCGTCAATGCAAGAGGGTTTCGTGGATACAATTTCACAACTTTCACCAAGAGAGAAACCCTAAGATAAAATAAAATTTGAACTAATGGTTCTTTCTTTGCACAGTCACTATATCCCACTAAATTTGGGACTTCTCTCAAACCCTATCGCGTGATGTGAAAAGCGGTGCTGCTCTTTATTCCTTTTGTTTGCTCTCACTCTTTTTTTTATCATCACTCTCAATCTTATTCCTAATAGTGAGTGATACTAATTAGATTGCAATAGATCGTTCCATATTTAGTTTTTTTTACAAAATTAGATTATTCGCTGGCAAAGTCGTTGGATACTAACAATATGATAAAAAAACCTAATCTAATGCATCATTATGCTTTTATTGATTATTAAGTAAAATATTAACCATTCTCCAACTAATATTGTATATCACACGTATGATAAAAAATTCTAATCTAATGCATCATTATGTTTTTATTAATTATTAAGTAAAATATTTACCATTCTCCAACTATTAATTATTTTTCTCAAAAAAAAAACTATTTGTTATGCAGTCATAGATGTTACAATAGAATGAATATATAAGGTTTAATAAAAAAATATATAATGTTCATATTAAAATAAAATATCATAAATTATTGTCAATTCTAGAAATTTTTTATACCTCATTTATTATGGAGCTTTATAGGCAAATAAGATATGGGGAATAAGTCCCTTTTAAAAAAGAAGATATGAGGAATAATCAATACTAATATTGATATTCTAATTTCTTTTTGTATCTTGCTTTCAAACTTATAACATCAAATATTTTAGGTTTAATTACATTTTTGGTCCCCCTATAATAGTTAATTCACGATTTTGGTCCCGCAGCCGAAATTGGTCAAACTAATGGTTGAAGTGGTACTAAGTTAAATGACGTGGCATCCCATGTTTGAGTGCCACATGAAATTTTTAATTAAAACATAATATTTTAATATAACAATTTGTTTTTTAAATAAGTAATAATAAACATCCCAATATCTGGTAATAAAGTATTTTTTAATCTACTTTTTTCCAACTTACTGACTCTCTTTCTCTGCGATGAAGGTTCGGAGATAGCAAAGCTTGGTGTTACTCAAGGTGGAAGTTTGATGAAGATCATGAGGAAGATCTTCGAGTGACCAAAGGATCTTTGTTATGTATACTTATGGATGGATGTATTGTTTCATCCTTCCCTCAGTCTCACACTCGACTAAACGAGTGTTTTCTACCTGTACGTGGGAATCTCGACGGGGACTGCCCATGGTGGAGCGTGAATGGGGAATTTTTCCATGTGGAGACGGGGACGAGAGAGATAATTCCCCCACTATCAACTTTGGGATAAGGATGGGGACGGAGACCATTCCGCTGTCCGAGTACATTATATGTGTTTTTTAATTAAAAATATTAATAAAAAATAAAAATGTGCTAACTGCTATATTTTATTCTTAATTTTATTTTTTGAATATCAATAAATAAAAGGATGACTAAATTTTATATTAAAATATTAAACTATGATTTTTTAGTTTAACTATAATATTTTTTTAGTATACAATCTAATCTAATAAACGTGTCCTACTAAAATTTGTCATGGTGGGTTTATTTTCTAAGGTGTCCAAAGTAGTCAATTTTTTTGACATAATATACGCAAACATTCAACTGGCTCTTTTTTAATCCTCCAAACAACAATTTCAAAATTTAAGTTAAAAGGAAATGTATACCCGTGCTGGCACGGGTGATAGAGGCCCAGTAATCATTTTATATTTAATATAAGTGACGATTCCTGGTTTTTTAGCCAATGCTCTTGCTATTGATGGGTATGGGCCTGCTGGTCCTTTAATAATGATTTAGTTCTCTTGGCCTTTGGGCCATGTTGTTCACCAAAAAAAATATATGCATATACACATTGATTTTAAAAATGAAGGTCTGACCAAATATATTAATAATACGCATACGATTAATATTATATAAATACACACATATATATATATATATATATATAATTATATATAAATTGAGACCCATTTTGGTAATTTTACACTTAAAAATAATTTTAATCCAATCTATCCAAACGAGTGATTAGCATAACTCATTTTTTCAGAAAAAGTATCCAAACAAAAATCACAGCACACTCAACTCACTTTTAACTAAAATCAATTCTAGCTTCTGGTAGGATCAATTTTAGACCAATAAAATTGATTTTAGATGTACGAGCCAGACATCAATTTAAATTAACTATTTACTAAAAGCTGAGAAATGTATGTCCATAGTTTATGTTTATTAATTGTTTGTATTAGTTTACTATTTAGACTATGTTTGCCAGGGAACCCACTAGCTTATAAGCTCATATTAAGTGTTGTATTATCAGTTTGTATAGCATTTTTTACTAGCTTATAGCGTTTTCTCATACGTTATTTGATATTAGTATTTGAGTTTATGACATTTCATTTTTAATTCTTGTTTTTACCTTTATTATTATAATTAAATTGTTCATTTGTCCTCTATTAAATAAATGGTTTCCTTTGTCTTTTAGAATTAGTTATAAAGTGTCTCAAGCGAAACAAAGCGAAAGGACCAAAGGAAGCGAGACAAAAATAACTTAGAGAACTAAGTGTACATTTTAGCCTTTATTCTAATTTATCTAATTAAGTTTATCGCATTTTCTTCTACTGTCATATTTACTTTTAGATGGATTTGATTTTCATTTTAATGAGTTAAATGGAGCATATATAGCAGGACTTATATCTAACATGTCCCCTGTTGAAGTCCTCAGTAATCCTCTTGAGGCGAGTATATAATTCTCTCAGGTATATTTGGATGAAAGTTTTTGAATGGACAAGTCCATGTGTAAATGGTGTCTGTTTGAGATTTCAAAACAAACTCTTTTTTATAAGTGAGATTTAAAAATAAACAAAGAAATAACGGATGCTTTTAGAGTGAGGGAGCAAATCAAATTCCTCATCAGTGAACCATTAAAATTGACCGCAGGATATTATGTAAAATTATATGAGTGGTTAAGATTGAATCAATTAGTATTAAGTCTCAATCGTTGATGAGTTTTTAAACTACATCCTACAGTCATATTTAATAGTTCATTGGTGAGAGGTTTGATTTGCTCCCTCAACCTAGAATCACCCAGAAATAACATGATGAATTATTTTAAAATATTTTAAACACGCGTTATTCTTTTTTAGAAACATTTTACAACTTCCTTAATTTAGAAAAAAACCCTCCCTCCATTCTTCTCCAAAACACTTTATCCAAACTTACCATAAAAAATCTTGAAGGTTTTCTTTGCCTTCCGCACCTCTCATTTTTCTTAGTGGTAATAGTTTAAATTTTTAAAAGTTTATATATAGTGTATTATAAATATAAGTTAATATCATTGGCGTATTATCTCGTTATCCTATTAAAATATTAATGAATTGACTAATTATTAATATAAAGACGCTAATACGAAATATATACACCTTTAAATGGGTGCTAAGAGGGCCTATCAGACTTTCAAAAAAAAGAAACTAGATCAAATCAAATTATAATGTGGGTTTTAGGTGGGTCACGAGTTACTACTTAGGGCAACCATTATCCTCCGACACCACTTACCAAAAGACTAAAATTAAACAAATGAAGATTTTTCTACCTAACTACCCTTAAAACTTTCAGGGGTACGTGATTATAAATAATCAATTAACTCAAGGGATTTTACCATCACAATTAAACCCTTCCAACATGAAATTCTTTAAATCCAATTAATAATTTTTCATGTTTTCACCGGCATTTTCAGAAAGGAAAGATAGGAAATTGGGATATTGCTTAACACAGGTAATTAATCAACACAATCTTACCTTGACATATATACCTATTACGTACGGCAGGAGGAAAGCCTACAATACCTCATAACACCAATCACTGGTTATCATGTTGCTAACTTCTTTGGATTTTTCCTCAACTAGGAGGCTCAAGTACTAAAACGAAATAGATCCTACAGTTAAGGAAGTTTGCTGCTATTGTTAAAAAGGAATATATCCTCAACCTAACACCTAAGAATCGACTTCATAACCCGAAGATTCTCCACACATATTCGAATTCCCCAAAAGGAACCCCTAACCCTTTTGGCTTCTAACCTTTTTATAAGTTAAATTAAGGCTAAGTGAAATATTAGTTTCCAACGCTTCAACCCTATACTTGCTTCAGTGTCGTTTAACTCGTCAATCGAACTACCTATTTGACACTCTATTAATTAAGACAATATGAATCTCTGATCCGTCAGACAATCATTTATCAAAAACTCATTTAGACGACACATATCTGAATCCAAATCCTCATTTATCATTAAACTAAAATGGATCAACATATAATCCAAAAACTTCTAATTAACCGAATCATACGTTTTCTTGAAATTTACCTTACCTCACTCAACAATATAACAATTCCTACCTAATTTCTTAGCTAAGTCCACCACCGATCCACCGGTCTGTCCTTTACTGTGCATTAAAAAAAAATACTACTATAAGACATAGTTGCTCTTTTTTTCTTATAAAAAACAACTCTCTAGTCTGCCACTTTTTCAAATCCCATTAAATGTTGCATATCGTATATCCTATTAATGGTGCACCTAATTACGCCGGCTACGCAAATGCATAAAATATACAGTATGCTGAAATAAGAGCTTTAAAAAAGTTTGGTAGCTTTCAATAATCAACGTTTGCCAGATGTGATTCTGACCATAGAAAGGAAAAAAAAAGGGATTGAACATGCATATATTGTCGAAGTTCAACCAACTAATTAAATGCAATATTGCATTAGATAGCAAATGATCATAAAGAATTATGTCAACGGCGAAGGTCATAAGAAATTTGAGCATAAATGGGCCAATATAAATCAAGTGTCCAAATTCCAGCTATATATATCCCACAACGTAAGTAAGTAATTAAACTATGCCCTATCTCCTTTTGAAATAAAATATAATATGTTCTCTATGAAATGAAACAAAAGTGTACAATCAAATTTAGCAACAAAATGCTAATCATTGTCAAAATAAAAAGCAACAAATGCTAATTAAGAATCAATTTATTAATCTAAGAAATAGTTGAATAAGTCAACAGTAGGTGTATGAGGTGAAAAAAAGTTATTGGAAGAATTAGGACTAGGTAAGAAGAAAGCACCACCCTCCATAAAATTTCTGCTACTATGAAGTACAGGGCTGAAATCATGAAGAAAGCTGCTAACCATATTTGGATCCGAAGATGGCGGAGAGAAAAAGTTTGAAGGAATAGGAGACAGTGAAGCTGGTCCCGGAGATAATATCCCTTGAACTTGAAACATGTGATTTCCTCTCTCTACTCCATGAATATTATTCATCAATTGATTTATTTCTATCCCTTCAGCATCTCTTATAATTAAATCACCACCACTTGTTGCTAATGGTAGTGATACCTGTTGTTGTTTCTTTCCCAAAGGAGACATAGCTTTCTCTACCGTGGCGTAACGAGCCGCCGGAGATATCATTCCATCACCACCGTTAAAAGGATCGTTAGATATTGATGAAGAAGGAAAGGTAGTAGAAGAAGAAGATGAGGAATTGGAAGAAGAGCTGCCAGTGAGGCTTTGAACGAGGTTCATGAAGTCACTAGGTGTTGTATGGATTACCTTTGGAGAGACGGTGTAGATTATGATGGGTTGTCGCGGTGGTGGTTGTGGTTGTTGTTGTGACGGCGCCAACGGTGGTTTTTTGATCTTGTGAGAATCTTTATGTATTCTAAGAGGTGTTGGACGAGGACCTTGGAGTTCTCTTCTTGGTGATCTTCCAGTAGGAATGTCTGGGAATTCCATGTTAAAGGAGTTGTGATAAGAAAAAAAAGTGGTGTGAAGAGTATAGAGAGGAGTTGTTGAAGCTAGCTGGTGATAATAAAGACTAGATAAGCATGATTATTCTAATCTGCACTATGGAATTAATATAAGGGCTGACATGAAAAGTTGTAAAGAGATCTGGTCAATGATGAAGAGGAGATTAATTTAATCTTATAAATATATTTGTTGAGAAATTTTGGTTTCTTCCTTCCAGAGGTAAAAAGGGTTTTTTTTTTATACCTAAGGCCGGTTTCGTGATGTTATGGTTGTTTGAACGCGTGGAAAAGGTCTTTGTTGCTAATGTCATATTATGGCGATATGAGCAAGTAAACTGAACTGGTGTGGAGTACCCTGGGACCTGGGTGCAAGTGGATGAAGGTGTTAATTAAGTTGTCAAGTTTGACACTAGCAATATATGCTATGTGTTTGTGTGTGGGGTTTGTATTATGTGACATTAAATGAAAGTGATCTATATAAATATATGATGGTTGTATGGAGTGAATGGCAGGGCCGTCCTAGTCAAAAAAAAAAAGGGCCGTCCTAGAATTATACTAATTCTCTTTTCTTTGGACATTAATTAAGTGACATAATTATTGGATTAGTTGATGATTAATCTACGTAATATGTGATAAGTGATATAACATATTGGATACTGCTAGAATACCGCACCTTGGTTATGACACAACAGATCATCTTTGTTTCGCACTCGCTATTTTGTAGGTCATAGGCAATCCCTGTTATATTAACCTAACTTCTTGGGTAGTGTTATCTTGGTAAATTGTCTCTTAGTATCGTATCTAAACAACTTTTGTAGTCTTATTTGATCACAACATAGAATCACCTAGTCTAGCTCCCAGGAATGTAGACCCACTTGTCGGACCTCGTTAACAATTGCTTGTAGATCCGGATTTTTTTTTACAATTGTTATCAGATGGCTCTTACTTCTTGAGCAAAATTGTGGGGGGGGGGGGGGGAATTTTTAAGATTATGCCAAATTAATAGGGGTTAAGAATCTGTTAGCACAATAAGGACTTCTGAAGGCGATACATGAGAATAAACTAGAGGACGTGCAAGGTGATGTATCACGTTTTTGGACCTGGCATCTCCAATTAAGGGAGGTATCATATGAGTTGGAGCTAGAGTCGCTTAGATCATGCATTGGAAGAAAGACTGTTCAATGTTGTTCAAACTAATGATTCTGATTTTTTTTTTGGTACCGAACCATCACGGGCAACCCACGCAGTGTCCCAACACTGTCAACGAAGGACTAATCTGCGCTCGCTACTTGGGGCTCTTAATCATTTCCCTGACCAACACCCTATTTGACGTAGAAACTAATGATTCTGATTATGCGGTAATGAAGAATATTTACTTCGTTTCATCAAACAAATGCATAAACGTGTGGGTTCTTAACTTTGGATGCTCTTACAACCAGGGACGGAGCTAGACTTCTACATGTGGGGGGGCCAACACAAAATTAAAAACAAAATTATATATGCATTGTATTTTTTTTGGTTTACATATACATATGTGCATTGCATTCATTATCAGAACGATGTGTTACTTTTTCTTTTCTTTTTTTAGTAAAAAAATTTTAGGTGAAATGAGCTCTGAGTTCATCAGGGTTAGGGTTGGCCTCACGGCTCTTTGAGCCGCTTATAGAGATATGTACAGATCACCTACTAAAGAGGTCATCACATCAGCAGCGAGAGTTGAACTCACGTCCTTGTGAAGAATGGATCAACTCCTTACCAACTGAGCCAACCTTCATTGACTACTTTTTCTCTTTAAGATGAAAAATACGTATATGGTGCGCAGTATCCATCGGCTTTGTCGATCACTAATTTATGTCAGGAAATTAGACTGGCCACGTGTATACTCGACTTTGTCGGTCCGTGTGGGTTTCTCCTCCCAACAGAGTTTTTGTCACAACCAAAACTCGAACTCGAAACCTTGAGGTGAGATTCGAGCTCAGTTACCGCTCAAACTAACTCTTGTTTGTATATGGTAGCAAATATTAATCATACTAATGTAGATTAAAATTGAATAATTATTATTGAATTAATTTATGACAAACTGTTAAGAACTGCGTACACACACTAAAAAGTCAAAAACTCAGCATCAAGTAACAAGTACCCACCCCAACAATTATGCAGCGCCGTAGTACATTGAATAAAAAAGTCAAAAATTCAGCCGGGGCTCAAGCCACCCCTAATAGTGCAAGGGGTAATTCTGTCAATAGAATAAATAAGGAGGGGTATAATAGTCATTTACCATATGAATGTTAGTTACACAGTGTATATTAGGTGTATTTCTGTTACAACAGTGAGTTAGTGAAATAATAAAAAAAATTTCCCTCCTTCATCTAGTACTCCTCTCTCTCTCTGGTTCATCAATGTGTGTGTGAGAATGTGTGATTCTTGCTCATAGTTCCAACAATTGGTATCAGAGCTTCATCGAACTTGGGATTGGGAAACACGAGTGGATTTGTGAGATATTAATCTGTGATTTTGGGAAACACGAGCGTGAGTGAGTGTTCAACGAAAAGCTGTGAATTGAACACGAATTGAGCGATCATGAAGGTGAGCACGAACGGAGGGAGTCTTGCTGCGCAATTGCCAGTTCTTGATGGCAAGAATTGGGAGAGATGGAGTATTCAGATGAAGGCGCTGTTCGATTATCAAGATTGCATGGAGGTGGTGAAAAATGGAGTTCCTGCGGAGCCTGCAGCGAACGCGAGTGAAGCGGTGAAAACGGCGTATAAAGATGCAAAGAAGAAGGATTCAAAGGCGATTTTCTATCTACATCAAAGTGTAGATGATGCTAACTTCAATTTGATTTCGAAGGCGATCAATTCGAAGCAAGCATGGGAGAAATTGGAGAAGTGCTACACCGGTGGAGATCAGGTCAAGAAAGTGAAATTGCAAGTCCTACAACGACAGTTTGATACAATGATGATGGAAGAGAACGAGAAGATATCTGATTTCTTCGCACGAGTTAAGGTGATCACAAACCAGATGGCCACACAAGGTGAGAACCTAACTGATGGAAAATTTTGTGAAAAAATTATGCGATCTTTATTAGAAAAATATGACTATATTGTCTGTGCGATCGAAGAATCCAAAGATGTAACCAAAATGAGTATTGAGGAATTACAAAGCTCTTTAGAAGCTAGGGAATTAAGATTGCTTGAGAGAGGCAAACAGAAAGCCACTGGGCAAGTTCTGCTTGCTCAAGCAAACCCTAGGAATGGTGGTGAAAGTAGTAGAGGGAGAGGAAACAGAGGTAGAGGACGTGGTAGAAACAATAGAGGAAGAGGTGGCTACGTTTCTAATGGTGGAAGAGGTCAAAGTGAGAATAGACCTGATCAATCACAAAGAGGTAGAGGCAGGGGAAACTTTAGAGGAAATAACACTGCTAGAGGCAGAGGAGGAAGGAAGAAGTTTGATAAGCAGAATATTCAATGTTACAACTGTGATAGATGGGGACATTTTGCAGATGAGTGCTATGCAAAAAAGGATTCCCAAGGTGATGAGGCAAACCTTGCCAAAGGTGATGATGATGAGAATGAACTAATGATGCTGATGGCAACCACAACTGATGATGATAATGAGAATGAATTGATGCTGTTGATGGTAACCACTACTAATGAGAAGCGTACAATTGTAGTGTGGTACCTTGATACAGGCTGCTCCACACATATGACAGGCCACAAAGAATGGCTTGTAAATTTTGATGGCTCAAAGAAGGACAATATAAAGTTTGCTGATGGAAGAACTATGAGATGTGAAGGTAGTGGTGATGTGATGGTCAGAATGGAAGATGGAACCATGTCTTGCATTACTGATGTGTTATATGTGCCTGGTTTAGAAAGCAACTTACTAAGTTTGGGGCAATTTGTGGAGAAAGGCTACTCAGTAACTATGGAGGACATGAGACTGAAGCTGTTTGATTGTAGTGACAGAGAAAGAGTGATCTTCAATGTTCCAATGTCCAAGAACGGGACATTCAAGGCAAGCCTTGAGGCACTAGAGCAGGAGTGCTTGTCTGCAACAGTTGATGAAGATGAATGGATATGGCATCACAGGTATGGTCACTTAAATTTTAGAGACTTGCATGATTTGAATAGCCTTAATATGGTCACTGGACTGCCTAGAATTAATATGCCAAAAAAGTTGTGTAAGAACTGCGTTGAGTCAAAACAACACAGAGGTGCTTTTAAAATTTTTGTTGAGACAAAGTCTAAAGAGAAACTTGAGATAGTCTACTCTGATGTGTGTGGACCTATGCAATGTGAATCCTCTGGTGAAGGCAAGTACTTTGTGTTATTTGTTGATGACTACACTAGGAAGATGTGGGTGTACATATTGAAAAAGAAGAATGAAGTAACCAATGTGTTCAAGAAGTTTAAGAGAATAGTTGAAAGGCAAACTGGGCTAATGTTGAAGACAATAGTAACTGATGGGGGTGGTGAGTATGTCAACAATGAGTTCAATGAATTTTGTGATATGGAAGGTATGATACACACTGTAACACCTCCATACACTCCTCAACACAATGGTGCTGCAGAGAGGAGAAATAGGACTGTGTTAAACATGGTGAGATGTATGCTCAATGGAAAGAATTTACCAAAATTCCTTTGGGCAGAGGCAGTGTCTACTGCAGTGCATATACTTAACAGAAGCCCAACTAAAAGACTGTCTAAAACCACACCAGAAGAAGCCTGGTCAGGTAACAAGCCTGCAGTGAGTCATTTCAGAGTTTTTGGCTCGATTTGCTACAAACACATTCCTGATCAATTGAGGAAGAAGCTAGACAGTAAGAGTGAGGTGATGATATTGCTAGGCTATCATCCAACTGGAGGGTACAGAATGTACAATCCAATTACAAAAGCAGTGGTGGTGAGCAGAGATGTGATAATTGATGAAAGCAAGTGTTGGGACTGGGAGAAGAATTTTGAAGAAGAACCTGCAAAAGTTGTAGTTGATACAGACAGTGATGAGACAGAACCTGCAACTGCAGTGATGAATGATGTTGCAAATCATGAAGTGAATGATGAAAGAAGGCCACAAAGAACTAGACATATTTCTACTAGATTGCAGGATTATGATCTCATCCCTGACTCAGCAATAGGGGCAGAGGGTGAGCTATTACAATTAGCTCTATTTGCTGAGTCTGAGCCAGTGAGTCTAGGTGAGGCAATGAAAGATGATAGGTGGATATGTGCCATGAAAGAAGAATTAAAGGCCATAGAAAAGAACAATACCTGGCAGTTAGTGTCACTGCCAGAGAAAATGAAAGCCATAGCAGTGAAGTGGGTTTACAAAGTGAAGGTAAATCCAAATGGTGAAATCTCAAAGTTTAAGGCTAGACTAGTGGCAAAGGGGTTCTTGCAGAAGGCAGGGATTGATTTTAATGAAGTATTTGCTTCTGTTGCTCGAATGGAGACAGTGAGAATTGTCACTGCTGTAGCAAATTTGAATGGATGGACAATACATCATATGGATGTTAAATCAGCCTTTCTCAATGGGCCATTAGAAGAGGAGGTGTATGTGTGCCAACCACCAGGCTTTGAAGTAAAGGGGAGTGAAGATAAAGTGTTTAAACTGAACAAGGCTTTGTATGGCTTGAAACAAGCTCCTAGAGCTTGGAACAAGAGGATTGATGGGTTCCTCTTGACACTTGGGTTTCTTAAATGTACTAGTGAACATGGTATGTACATTAAGAGCAATAAAAACACTGAAGTGATCATGGTTTGTTTGTATGTAGATGATCTACTGGTGACAGGAAATAATGAAGGTGAAATCTCTCAGTTCAAAAAAGAAATGATGAAGGAGTTTGAAATGACTGATCTAGGACTTATTTCCTATTTCTTATGGATTGAATTTAAGAGAATAAGTGGTGGGATGGTCATGCACCAAGAGAAATATGCAAAAGATGTGCTGAGTAGATTTAGAATGGCTGACTGCAACTCTGCAGATACACCAGCAGCCACTGGTGTGACACTGGTGAAGGAACCAAATGAAGAGGAGGTTGATGCAACACTGTATAGACAAGTGGTAGGTTCCTTGAGATATCTTTGCTGTACTAGGCCTGACCTGCTGTACTCGGTTGGTTTAATTAGTAGATTCATGGAGAACCCCAAACTATCTCACTTTCTAGCTGCTAAGAGGATCTTGAGGTATGTAAAGGGCACTATAAACTATGGAATTCTGTTCCCTAACAAGTGTGATGAAGAAAAGTGCAATGTCCTTGGCTATTGTGATTCTGATTGGTGTGGTGACAAGGATGATAAGAAAAGTACAGTAGGGTATGTATTCTACTATGGTGATGCAGCAGTGTCTTGGAGCTCTAAGAAAGAGCAAGTGGTAGCTCTGTCCTCATGTGAGGCAGAGTATATTGCTGCAGCTATGGCAGCATGTCAAGCACAGCGGCTTGACAACCTTTTGTGTGAACTAAAAGTGAAAGAGAATGAAGCCATTACACTAATGGTTGATAATAAGTCAGCAATTAATCTTGCCAAACACCCTATTGCTCATGGTAGGAGCAAACACATTGAGACACGATTCCATTTCATTAGGGATCAAGTTAGCAAAAGAAAATTGTGCTTGGAATATTGTCCAACAGCTGTGCAGATAGCAGATATCTTTACCAAACCATTGAAGGTTGATCAGTTCAAGCTATTGAGGAACAAATTGGGTGTGATTGAAGTGCTGTGATGATGCAATGAAGCTGTGCCAGTGTTGAAGTGATGCTGTGAACCTGTGTTGTAGTGATGTTATGCATCAAGTACTGTGAATAAGTGCTATAGCACTATACTTGTATTGTATATATAGTTGAGTCTGTAACACTTGTTATTGTTGTGTTTTACATTGTTGATTTACAGAATTAAAGGGGAGTAATAGTGCAAGGGGTAATTCCGTCAATAGAATAAATAAGGAGGGGTATAATAGTCATTTACCATATGAATGTTAGTTACGCAGTGTATATTAGGTGTATTTCTATTACAACAGTGAGTTAGTGAAATAATACAAAAATTTTCCCTCCTTCATCTAGTACTCCTCTCTCTCTCTCTGGTTCATCAATGTGTGTGTGAGAATGTGTGATTCTTGCTCATAGTTCCAACAACCCCAACTGTAGGCGTACCTCCGTCCCTGCTTACAACAAGATGTCGCAGTGGGAGTGGTTCGCCATATTAAGGTCAAGCGATTTTGGATTTATTTATTTGGGCGATGATAAAACACATATTATCACTAGAATGTGGAAGATAAGAATGTTTATGGATGAAATTTGGTTTAGGGTTTAGGTTAGATATATTCTTGAATTAAGAACGAATGAATTTGATTTTTGACTGTGATGAAATCAAAGAGGGCTTTAGGAAATATCAACAAAATGTTTAGTAGTTGTGGGTGTTGTTGCTTCATTTGAGTCAGACAAAGACGCAACCCAAAATTAGTACACGTGTTTGATTCATCTCAGTGAGCGTAGTAGGGTGTTTGTAGTTGTGAGAAGGATCTATAAGTATTGTGTACATGGGAACATTGTAGCTTTTGTTTTAAATCAAGGGAACAATGTGTTGGGAAAAACAACATAGAGAAATAAAAATGAGCATAATCGAAACACAAAAATTTAATGTGGAAAACTCTAAATCCGGAGAAAAATCACTATGTGAAAAATTCATCCATGTCTATTATTTGTGTTTATTATTTAAGGTGAAAAATTTTGATGTGAAAAATTCATTCGTGTCTATTATTTGTGTTTATTATTTAAGGTGAAAAACCACTATGTGAAAAATTTATTTGTGTTTATTATTTAAGGTGATGAACCCTGAACAAATAAATTTTTATTTTCTATTGATTGGTTCGGGATTCATCCGTAGGTGATGGACTTTAATAATAGACACGGATGAATTTTTTATTTTAAGGTGAAAAATCAATCATAAATCATAGAAAATAAATATTTATTGTTGTTTATTTTTTTCATCACCAATTGAAAATTCAAAAAATGAGATTAAAGGTAAAACGGAAATGAAAATGAAAACTGATGCATGTTTGGATAGGGGAAGGAAAGAAAGTTAAAGGAAAGAATGGTGAACGAATGAAAGTGAGTAGAAAGTGAGTTGAAAGTGAGATGACTTTTTAGTTGTTTGATAGAAGTGAAAGTAGGGTAAAAAGTGAGAGGAAAGAATGAAGTATATTTATTAAATTACATTAATAGCCTTTTATAAAAATAATATATGACAAGAATTACTATTGGATGCGTGTGCAAAGAGTGAATGGTATAGACAGTAATTAACGAATAAAAATAGGGATATTTTGGTCTTTTACATATAAAAACAACTCCAACCCAGCTTTCAGCTTGCTCCTCCGTGGAATGCTTTTGGTTGTGGACCCCACATATTTTAATCCTTGCCTCCATTTTCTTGCTACACTTTAGTTTTCTTGTGGTACCCGCTCACCCCTCCTAAGAAAATTCAAATTTCTCAAAAATGCTGTTGTAACTTGTAAGCATCACTTCCACATAGCCTTACACTCTTTTATGGATTGTTGGAGCCTGGAGGTAAGGGATATCAAAACGAAATATAAGCTAGACCTATCTATCTATCTATATAAATTACTAAATGAAGCTTTTTTTAAGCTTTTGGGAAGCTCCACATCATTCTCATTTATTTTTCAACTTATATCTCAACATTCTTTTTTGCTTAATTAATGTCCACTCAACTAAATCATCCAAATTTTAAAATTAAATCTGACTTTATCAAAAAAATTCAAATATCACAATCTATTTTCAGTTTATTTTTATAAACCACGAAATATTATATTAATATTCAAAATAAATAAATTTATTTATTATTTAAAAGAATTATAGACATCAAAAAGATGTTAATTTCAATTTATTTTTATTTACTTTTCTAAACCACACAATATATTATATTAATATACAATATACAATGTAATACATTTATTGATTAATTAAAAATGTATAAACATTACAAACATGTTAAGTCCAATTTATAAATTACTAAACTAAAATAATACATTTTTTATAGACTTCATTCCTTTTCTCACTAAAAAATCGAAATTCTATGTCTATATTGTGAACTTTAGTAGAGAGAATGTATTCATCTAATTTTCATAAGGAATTCTTATAATTATTAAAAAAATATTTAACTTTCATTTGAAATTACCAAATTTATACCTATTTTTCTACATACATACATATATTAAAGGAAAAATGATAATTAAGTTTCCAAATAAACTGTTATCCATGCCTCTTCATTTTCTCGTTTAAATATGTTAATGTATGAAACGTGTATAGAGTGCCCGTGCGTTGCACGGGTTATTATAATATTTTGTTTTCAAAATTTTACGAAGCTTTTATATAAAAATATTTAATTTGTCAATATATATTACGGATATTAAAAATATAATATCATATATATGTTGTTGCATTTTTATATTAAAAAATTACTTTTTAGACAATAGTTTTATATAGTGTATATTTAATTTATAAGGTTGATTGTTGAAAATAAAGTTTCAGTAAAGTGAAATGAATATTAAAAAATTGATTGAATACTTTATTATTTAAAAAATTGTTAATTTATTTTCATCTAAGTTTTTAGAGTAATATAATATTTTTTATTATATTTTGTAGTAGGAAACGTAACAATATTTTTCATTGTATTTAGTGATTAGAAATGTGTCATTAGTCCCTAAGTTTTATGACATTTCTCTCATTATTTTTCGTAAGTAACGATTTATTAAACTACGAAAGTAATTTAACGAACATCATTATCTTTAGGGACTACTAATTATTTTAATATATTTTCGGACTAAAGAGGAGAATGAATAATAACTAAGAAACTAAATTGTTGATCACTAAAATAAATTTAAGGTAAATAATTTGTTTTATTAATTTTGAATAATAAAATGACGATATTAGAAAAGAAAATTTTAAAATTCCCATTAACTAATAATTTTGGTAATTAATATTTTTCCAACCCCTAACCTAAGATCTTGGGTCTTCCACTGCTTGCGAGAGACACTCCAAATTAAAGGTCAACATATTATTCATAAAAGAGATTATAACTCGACCTAACAATATTAGCCAATATTCACCTCTATGCATGTGCATACCTTATCCAAGAAGAGAGCATCTGACACCTTACTTAACATTAGCCAAGATCCACCTTTAGGCTATAGGCATGTGCTTACCTTATACACGAAAGAAATTTTGTATTTCATTATCATGTATTGTATCTGATTTTCATCATGCTCATCAATAATATATTATTAACCCTTTTTGGTGAGGTTGATTTTTAAAATTGTAATTACACTAAAGATAAAACAATGTTGAAATAGTTCACGTATTTTTTGGAGTATTACAGAGATTTTTCATTGAAATTAAATGGAATTAAATTGTAATTTTAAAACATTGACATTATTTTATAATATTTTTTTTAAATATTTTAGTTTATAATCTTAATATAACTGTGGTATGTAAATTGTGTAAAAGTGGTTAACAAATTTATTCAATAATGTTAAGATAACATTTAATTATTACAACATACATTTAAAAGTAAGTTCCTGATATTAGAATTTTGTTTTTTACTTCATATATACGTTTATGTTTGCAATTATACTAATAACTTTGTTTCAATTTAATTATATTTCAAAGTTTATATTTTTTATTAAAATAATTTTTTTAAAACAATCATGTCATAATTTTTGATTCCAAAATAAGTTTCATGTAAAGTTAATGTATTATGTGCTAAATAAAATATGTAATGAAGGGATATCTGACAAACACGCACATATAAAATCGATAACTCGTCTTTTAAGTTGTTTATTAATGTTAATATCCTTAGCATTTCATATGAATTATTTTATAGTGGTATATTAATAATTTTTATAAAAATATTTTACGATAATTTGAAAAGTTCACAAAGAAGTTATAAAAATATTCTCATTAATATTATTAAAAAAGGAAAAATATTCATGCATCTAAAATGTTAAAAGCTCATAGCTAACATTTCTTCATGAAGTTTAATAGAAGTTGAATCTTGTCTGTTGCAAGATGATCAATTTGCAACTGAAATATAGTGACCAAATTTTTGCCTCATTTTGAAACACCCCCTGATATATACATTGTCGAGAACCGTGCGATCTAATTAAAAAGTATTCGAGCATCTAAAAATGTGAAAAGCTAGCTAACATTTCTTCATGAAGTTTAATGGAAGTTGAATATTGACTGTTGCAAGATGATCAATTTGTAACTGAAATATAGTGACCAAACATTGTCTCCTTTTGAAACATCTCTGATATATACATTGTGAGAACCTTGCAATCTAAGTGGCCCTTGGAAAGGAACCTCCAAGAATACCTTTGTGCATAAAGATACTTTGTATCCAACTTCTAATGAAGAATGAAAGACTTGTATAAGTGATGAGGGAAAAAATAACAGTCATTAATAACACAAATGGATAATATTAAGTAATTGGTGTAGAACACAATAGTTAGAAGTTTTTCTTCTTCTTGGAAATCTTAAAAAAGAGATAAAAGGATTCTCATCAATATATAAATAATCATTCTCCTTATCATCAAACATGCAACATTCTGAACTAAAATACGACATAAGAACATATGAAAAAAACTAAAGAAGTTCGACTAATAAATTTATTTTGTCTTTTTGTAGCATACTTCATGATCAATGATTTTGATCTTAAGTAGTCGCTTTCTCTAACCTGGTAGCTAGCTTTTAACACCCCATGAAATTATAAATAATGTAATCACATTTATTTTTCAACTTATATCTCAAAAAAAAATTTCCTTAATTAATGTCCACTCAACCTTTAAACATCCAAATTTTAAAATTAAATCTCACTTTATCAATACTAATTAAATATCTTAATATATTTTAAGTTCACTTTTATAAATCACAAAATATTATATTAAAAAAAATATATTTACTTATTATTTTAAAAAGTTATAAACTTTAAAAAATGTTAAATTAAATATATAAAATATTAAACGAAAATACTACATTAATCTTCAAAAAATATTTAAAATTTTATTCAACCAATTATCTTTTATACATTGGAAATATATATAGAATATTTTTTTGATTAAAAAAAATAGAATATTAGTAACTACTTTAGTAATTTATTTTAAAAATGAGCTGATTTTTTGAAACAAAGCCCTTACCTTTCTATATACCATTATTTTTAAAAGTAAAGGCAATAAATAGTAACGTGTATGAAATGACTATTATGCATTACTGATTCAAGTAAAAAATGATGTAACAAAAATTCTTAAAAAATATGATTCAATAGTTAGTTATTAAAAAAAATCTTAATGGTAAAAAATACCTTAATTATAAGAATTGTGAGTTTTTTCTCCCTTTTTATTTTTATTTTAAAAAACTTTATTGATTACTCTTAATTCATTACTTGATGTTTTGATTTTGGTTGCCTTTTGGTATCTCTAAATTATTTTCATGATTAGTACTAATTATTATAGTTGGTTTTTAATAGATATTAGTTACAATCTTTTCATTTTCCCTCACTTCAACTCTTCTTTCACAAATTCTATAAATACCTAAGAAGATAAGTCTCCAATTATCTTTTCATTTTTTACATCACTTTAGTTTGGTTGTTACATCACATTTGTAAAAAATTTGGCTTACACATAACTAATATCTAAGCATGATGGAAGCCATTGTTGTAGTTAGCGTTCCGAAATTTAGTTGTCTAAATTTGTCATTTTTCGTAAGTTTCTGTTGACTGTTGATTAACTATTGACTTTGTTATAGGTTTCAAGTTTAATGTATTTATCATTTTTTTTATTGTGTGTAAGTAGAAGCAACTATCTCTTCTTGGATTGGAGTATATCTTCAACTATTAATTGTAATCTTTTTTACTGTATAGTGGAGTGTAATTGAGATACTATTGTGAATTTTATAATTTTTTTCTACCTGTCTTGATTTATAACTGTAATTGTTCTTCTACAAATATTTATGTCTCTCTTGGTTCCATCTACGCATATTGTCCCCTTTTACCTATCTCTATTTTATAGAGTATGAGAAATTATTATTGTGCTATCTTTTTGGTGTTATGTCTTCTATATGTATCATGGTTTTCATATTTAAAGAAACTTTGGGTGTGAGTGGAGAGATTTTTGAGAAAAAATCCAAAATGGAAAACAAGATGTACATATATAAGTAGAAGAAATGAGTGAGTTTTACGGGAAGACATAAAGTGCATAGAAAAAATAAAGAGTTTCTGTTCTTTACAACTTTGAAGTAGTGAAAGAGGAAAAAAGGTAAATTTGGATTAGTTAGTGAAGGGTACCATTGTGCAAACAATCTATCTATCTATATATGTAAAGCAAACCCCAATGGAGCCTCTACAATGAATCTCGAGTTTTTCAATTTTTATTTGTATTAATTAATTATCAACTTGATTCTATTATCAATTAATTTTTTTAAAATTTTGTCCCACTACACTCTTAACTACCAACCTATTAATTCTTATTCATTATAAATTATTGCCATCATTCTTATATATTTTGAAACGAATAAGTAATAATAATATTAACTCATTTATTCCCTCTCTTACTTCATAGCCTTTATATACACTACTAATTATTTCATTTGTGCACCCTTCCCCATTTTACATTTTCAATCATTTCTACCTCCCAACACATTATGGTTTATTTACCTACAATCATGACTACTAAGAAGTTATAAGTACTTCACTTGAGCTCAAACACTTTCATAGTATTTTCGATTTCCTATATATTCTATATTTTTTTTTTATTGTATGAAAAGAGTTAATGATTAGGTTGTTCGTAGTTTTCTCAAAAAACTACACAACACCACTGAAGGATGTACTAACGCCATTGAAGGGTCTAGTTTTAAAGTGAAAATTTTAAGAATGTGGGATACTTTTAACATAGATTGAAAAAAGAATTATTCAACGCATATATGGTGTTAATTGATGAAAATGTATCATTTTATGATGATACAATAATGTTTTTAATTTAAATAATGTTATTGTTCTTGATTATTTAAAAAATCTGCAAGAAAATTACATACATACTACTATTGAAAGGAACATTGCACATACCTTCAAGCGAATAATGTCAATCAAAATTGCTCCCGCTCTTCAATTAAGAAACATGAACATTTACCAAGAAAAAATCAAGAAACATGACTTAGTCATATGATCTTTCAATTACGTATAAATGTGTATATATTTTCACTTCATTCACTAATTTTTTATAAATCTAATTTATAAATTTCCACTCAGATATCACCTTTGCGCATCACAAAAAATTAATAAACACATATTTCATTTTAATAGTACTGTGATGTTTTGGTGTATTGTTTATTTATATTATACGCTATGTTAAAAATATTTAAAAATTATTAAAAATTATATTTCTTTTAATACTATAAATACCTTACTTTTCTCAATTTATTTCATATCATTATAAAAAAGAATGGAATTATTTATAAAAGGAATAAAAAAACACAACGTACTCGGTACTCACTAGATACTAGGTAGCTCTATAACTAAAAGAGGGAGAGGGGGAGAGTGAGATAGAGATGAAGCCAAAGAGAGAGAAGGCGGATAGGGACGGAAACTGAAAGGGGGAGAATGGCGGTGGAGGAGAGAAGAGCTATGAGGGTGAGAAAAGGAAGGGAGAGAGATGAAGAATTTGAGGATATAATATAAGAAAATGGGAGTGTTGTGTTTATATACACAAGCACACACCGAAACCAGCCCCATTCACACCACTCAAAACCAAACTCTTTCTCACACCACTCACCCTTAGATCTACCTAACACAAAACCAGACCCATCCCCCACGTCCATTTCAAGTAGGATCTTTGCCGCTCCCTCTCCAACCAATCATTGTGTACCTATATCTCACTATGCACAATGCAGGCTAAAGATCATGTGCCCATGTTTGATAGTCGACATTATAATATACTTGTTTTTGTTTGATTATCCATTGTATGATTATAACTATTCAACTTTACGTATTTTTGTCACGAAACTAAATTATCTTTATGACATGAGATGATATATACAGAAACAGAACATTGAATTGTTAGTGACATATTTCAAAAAGTTTGCACACTTGAAGTAGTTTTCTTAAAAGGGGTAAGAATCAGGACAACAATTCAAAGAGTTTCATAAAAGTTTTCTTAGTGTTTGGTTAAAAGTTTGCACACTTGACATATATACTTTGCCTATTTTGTTCACCAAAGATCAGGACAACAATTCAAAGAGTTTCATAAGAATCAGAATCAATCAAAAGATGCTCCAAATTAGAGCCAACCTTACTCAAACTGTTAACCTCAAGGTTAGGTCCATGATCAGAGGCATAAGAAGAGCGACACCTATTGCCAAGCTTAGATGTGCACTGAATATCCATCCAATGTGGAATGTGCTTCTTGAGCGTTTAGTCCAATTTCTGTGGCAAAACAACAAACACCTAGTATTAATTACTCACTTCTAATGAAATGCCCCAATTGAGTTGTTCTTCACTAGATTTGGCTAGAGAGCTAGTTGGCTTTGTAACTTTCATGAGGCTGACTGACAATTATACCTCACTATAATATACAAGGAAAGTTAGAACAAAAACAATACTTTTAGAACAATTTATCGCACAACATGTTAAGAAAAAGATGAATCCACAAAAAGAAATTAACATCCACAAATATAAAACCAAAACCAAGGAATTAAGTAGAAATATTTCAAGCTTGCTATTAAAAACACAATTCATATATGCAAGTGCTTATAGGCAAGAATTAGTTCAACAAATTGAGAGATAAATCGAACACTTAGACAAAGACAGTAATAGCTTCCAAAATCAATCCCAAATATTGAACTCCATAAATCCCTAAAGGTCTGGTCTTACTGAATCAATGCAAAAGTAAATACTCCCAATCCTAATATTGCTTATCAGAGGTCAGTTACATAATCAGCAAAAGAGAGAGCAAAACAATGCACATAGAATATCAGTTCATTAAAAGTTAAAACCCAATTCTGGTCTCTACTTAACAAAACAATTAGATAACCAACTTATAAAACAACATACAACATTGCAACCAAATTAAGGAGCATCAAACAACATGAAATATCAGAAAGCAAGCTTAAAAGCAAAAGTAGATCAAGTTATTAAATTAATAACCAAATAAACATTGTAGAACCATCAACTAACATGAACACCATCAATTCAAATTAGTCTCTAAGCTAAATGCATGAACTTACCATCTTACAAATAGCATTCGATCACTTCAATCAAAATACATCTAGAGTTTAACAATTACATTCAAGGAAAATGATACGCAGACATTGACTATTATCACAACACTAAAATACAATGGCTTTTGCAAGCTAATAGAAGCCCTTCTTAATTGCCTATCAGAGTTTAACAAACAACAACAAACACACAAAAATCTTATATGGTATGACATTAAATAAGTGTAAGACACCGGTGTTATATATCAAATGTTGGTAAAACAAAATAGATATAGTGATTCATGAGGACAAGAAAATGTAATATTTCTTTCAACTATAAAAAATCAAGCAACAGCTAATTAAGTTTACGTGTGTATAAGTAGTATTAGTATAGATTTCTAATGTCAATAATACCATTTGTACATGTTTTTGATACACCAATGAATCAAACACAACTCTTCTAAAGCCAAAAATACCTAGAACCAGCAACTCAGCAAACACAACTATTCCACAACCAGCAAACACTGAAACAAAGAACACAACCAGCAAATAGGAGTCAACAACAAATAGAAAAATAGACTTCAAATGCTTCAAACTTCAGTTTCAGAATGTAAAACAAAACTACAGAACAAAACAAATAATCTATTTACCTAGAAGCTTCAAATGAAGCCTCGGGGAAGAAGAACCAGAGATTATTGGGGCTTAGGGTTTGGATTGAAGCTCTGAAATTTAGAAGAGGAAGTTAGGGTTTTCAGTGAATAAAAAATTAGGGCATTGAAGAATAAAATAGAACAGAAGTGGAACACTCACCATTGAAGAAGAAGACGAAGAAGAAGACGAAATTGGCCGACAATGGAGGAGCTTCTTGATTCTACGGTGGTGGAGAGGAGGAACACGACCAGAGAAGAGGAATCGTGGTGGTGGAGCGGAGGAACACAACCAAAGAGGAGGAACCGTGGTGGTGGTGGTGGCCTTTTTCTGGGAAGAGGAAGAGTGGTGGGGAGGAGGCGGAGGTTGAGGGAGAAGGAGGAGGTTGAGGGAAGAGAGTGAAATTGATGAATGAATCGTATGAGCTGTGAGGTTTTAAGTGAAATTTCAAGCGTTTGCCACGGGTTTGCGACGGCTCCGACCCATTTTCCGTGGCAAACAAACATGTAGGCCCATATTCCGTCCCATATTAGCGACCAGCCCATATTCCGTCGCAAATTAGCGACCGATCTATACTCCGTCGCAAATTTTGGTGGCTAAAAATGAGTTTTCTTGTAGTGTATGTGGTTCTACTTTATTCTCTTATTTTTGTAAATCTCCACCACGTGTACTGGACCATGTACTACTCGATATTCACGGGTGTTGTGTGAAGAGTGGGGTGGTTGGGGCAGAGGTAGGTGTTGGGGACGACACTACTATTCGTAGTGGAGTTGAAAAAGTTGTTTCGTTGACTGAAATGGGAAAAGACAAAACTTTGTCCTCTTCAATCAAAAGGAAAAATCACTTTTCATGCGTTTCCTTTGTTGTTGCTACTGAGTTTTGTGGCAAAGTAACAAAGACCTCCAGTTTTAAGATTAGGGAAGACAAGCAGATAAAGATCAGCCCATTTCTTTTTCATTTTTCCTTTTTGTTTCAGATCGACCTGTTTCTTTAATAATAAGAGTCTAGTAAATATTTTTGTTACACCCTAAGTTCAGTAAAATCTTAAATATACATTGTATATCGCATATTTAATTAATTTTATTTCTTAGTAGTAAATCACTTAATAATTTGATTGAAGATCTTCTATTCTATCTATTTATATTATTATTACTAGTGGGGAAAGACCGGCACTCTGTTCCCGTCTTTCATGTGTGTTAGTACCCGGTTAATGTGTTGGTGTGTTAGTGGGTGGTTATCGTTTATTAGAAATTTGTACTTACAAGAAGGGTATTTTGGGCAGAAAATCTGACACCAAAATGACAGTTTTTTTTAGAATCCTCTTTATTAATAGTTATAGATGAATTGATTTTTTATTATTCCTTTTCATGCTATGATTTATAAATACAGTATAAAAATTATATGTTAAATGATTTTATTTTAGTAAATTTATAATAGGCTTAAATATGTTTTCCATCTTTGCAAATATAGCTATTTTTCAAATAAGTCCCTGCAAAATATTTTTTTTAATTAAGACCCTGCAAAATAACATTAAAAAAAAACCTTCTGTGATAGGAGTGGAGAAATGGGAGGTTTTGAGTGTTTGAGGGGATCGTGTGTGGGAGATGGAGTAGAAGAAGACGGCTGAATGATAGGGGTGGGATTATTTAGAATGATAAGGTTAAGTTGGTAATTTCATAGATTAAAAGGGAGTGTGGTGAGTAGGAGGGGATGTGGGAAAAACATGTGTTTCATCTAATAGTATTACTTTCAATAGAATTTATTTTGTTCTTGTCAAAAAAAATATAATTTATTTTGTTAGGCCCAAGATATTAATTGCGCTTACTATTTTTTTACTAATTGATTAAGCATCAAAATCAGTCAATTTCGTGAATTCATTTAATATATATTTTTATATTTTTCAATAATGTAAAAATTGAGTAGGTCTAGCAAGACCTTTTAATTTTTCTTTCTTAGCTTTAAGAATTTCTTTAAAATTTGCTTTAGGCCTTTTTTTTACAGTAAAATTTGCTTTGTGCTGAATCAGATATAGTGCCAATGGTAACACTTAATATTATGAGAGTCCATTAATTAACAAAAGTAAAACACTTTGGAAGGATGGATTTTAATGTACAAACCTCTTACATCCTCATCATCATGATTCTTACCTAGAAAGTCTCTT
Source organism: Astragalus glycyphyllos (assembly GCA_963573325.1). Taxonomy (NCBI): domain Eukaryota; kingdom Viridiplantae; phylum Streptophyta; class Magnoliopsida; order Fabales; family Fabaceae; genus Astragalus; species Astragalus glycyphyllos. The sequence goes on along the minus strand of OY754307.1, from coordinate 80,466,921 downwards.
TAGTAGAGAAGAATGTTCCATTTTCTTCTTAATGCTCTTCTTAGATGTCATACAACTGGGAGGTCCATGACTTCTAAGAATTGAAAATGGTACAGATGAATGATCGTTGACATAGAAAATCCAACAGGAAAATAAAATCTAAAAGAATAAAACAAAGGGTTAGAGGGTTGGAAAGAGATGCAACCATTTCAATTAGAAGGCTGGTATGTGTGTGGGAGGCTGTAGCTTGGTGATTCTAATCTAGACAGGTTGTTTATCTTTATCTTTATCATATTAAATCTCTATTAATTCAGTTATTACGGGGCCACTCACACTTCAATTCTTCTTTGTTATAGAGAATTTATGTTAATAAAAACGAACCTAAAAAGGGTAGTGTACTGTAAACCAAACATTATTATTGAACTTGATGTGTCGTTTACTTGCTTGAGATATTGAATAATTAGACCATTCATTTAGCTCTATACAGGGCCGGCCCAACCTATTTGGAGGCCTAAAACGAACTTTTTAGTGAGACCATTTAAAGGAGAAAGTAACATAACAATGAGAAATATTAAGAGAAATTAAAACCTTTTAAAGTGAGACAATACAATAGAAATTATAGGCTTTATAGAAATTCAAAAATGAAAATAGAATTTTATATCGACAATATTTATGATTTTTTAAATTTAAACTATAAAATGGTATATTGATTTAATAATTAATAGGATATATTTATTCCTATTGTATTTCTATCACTCTATGTTGTTATCTGTATGTTGATGCAATGGTAAGCTTTTGACTAATATTTGACCTGTGTTCAAACCCCTACAAAGACAAATGTGTTGTTGTTTTTTAATGTTAATAATATGCAGTCAAAATAAATTCGAAAAATGAAGCCTCCAGGTTTTGAACCTCGACCACAAAGAGAGAAACCCAAGCTTTGACCAATTGAGCTACGTTGACAATTACAACATGGAGGCCTCTTTTAATATATGACACTTAATTTGAGACCCCTTTTTAAGCTTACAAAAAAGTTATTTTTTTGAGGCCCCAAGCAAGGGCTTGGGTCGCCTTATGCTTGGGCCGGCCCTGGCTCTATATTATTATTGTTGTCTTTTTAATGGTAAAATAGTTAGTAATTAGTAAATTAATTGTTAGAGGAGGGGGTAGAGCGAGATTCAATCCCGTATATTTACATTTCATTAACAATGTCACTTTCATTTATTATAGTTGTTGTTTTTAATCAAGGAAATGACAAACGTTAGAAAAGTTTGGACGCGGATTCTCACAATTTCCCCTAAATAACCAGACTTCCATTTCTTTGATTTATAGCAAGACACGTGGAAAAATAACAATCAACGACCAACGAAATACTATAACTCTTTGGTATCAATTAGACGACAATTGTGGCACCAATGTTGAGTTCACGTCAGCATAGCTAATACGAATGCCACAATTGTCGTCTGATTTTGAGCTTTCATATGCTCTTCATTGTACTACTTGTTCCCCGGTAGTTCGGGCTCCTCAAAACCCCATAGCTCCTCTTCCTTGTTGTCTTCGCCAAATATATTAAGAAGCTTGTCTCTATAGGACGAATGCGCCAAATATATTTAGAAGCTTCGCCAAATTATTCTTTTCTCTGTATGATATCTTTGGATACATTTAGGGTTACATTCGCTTCTCTTAATTTTGAAATTTAGAGCAATAATAGTTTTTAGCACATGTTAGTATGGAAAAATTAATAAGATTATTCAAAAATATAATAAAATTTGTTCCATGACTTATCCTAGTATTGAGTAGAGTAATTTACAAGTTACATTCATTCATATGCTAGTATATTGTCTGTACAAGACCCACAAACAATCAACTAAAGGGGATAAAGAAGTTAAGGGAGAAGGAGTAAAGGAAACCCAAAATCTGTTGGGAGACTTGACTGACTTCATAACCATTTTCATTCCAAGTTCAAGTTGAGGAAGACAGGGGTAGAAAGTTATATGGAAAAGAAAATTAAGTACTCAAGACCAGATAGTGACACAAGGTGTATATACTGATTTAAATTTTCAAAATTTTCGTTAGGAACTTGATATCAAGAGCATTTTTCAATTCGAACACCATATCCGAATGGTATGGTAGCGTGGACAACAAGTTGAGCCAGATGTTTGATATTGAATGTTTTCTTATTTCTTTGGCAAAGGCAAATAGTATGGTGTGTTATCTCATCAACAAGTCACTATAGACTTCATTTGAGGGGAATGTTGCAGGGGAGGTGTGGACAAGTAACCCAATTTACTTTGAAAATCTTCAGAGTTTTTGAGTGTCTACCTTATCTTCATATATCCAACTTGTTCCAAAATCGAAGAAGTGTATTTTTGTCGATTACACAAAAAGTGTGAAGGGGTTCAAGTTATAGGGTTCAGTTTCAGAGAAGATGGTGATCAGTAGATAAGTGCTATTTGATAAGCAATCCATGTTGAAGCAACTAGTTGAGATAAATGTGCCAAAATCATATGAATTAAGCTACAGCTTCAATAAGGTTTAGTTGGCTATTGAGCTTTTTTTTTGATAGGCAAAATGGTTAGAAATTAGTGTTAGTAGTTAGAGGGGAGGGAGAGCGGGGTTCGAACTCCGTACGCCTACATTTTCACCAACGATGTCCCTTTCACTCAACCACGTGAGCTACCCTTCCGGGCAATTGAGTTGCTACTAGCTAACGAGTAATTTATTTATTGTTTTAGAAAAATGGCAAAAATATTTATTTATATATTTGTATGATGAAGAATAGAATGGGTACTCCACCCAGATTCAAGCCACTCAAAGATGAAAAGCGAACAACAACCCACAACATATCTATTAGCTCCAAGTGAGCAATGAGGTTATAGGCTATGGCGTTTGAGCTTATAACGTTCAAGCTTATAGCTTACAACGTTTCACTTTTATCTCGTTTTAATTTTACACCTCTTATTTCAATGAAATCTTTATTTATAACGTGGATCAGTGTTCTGTTTCGCGATTCTGTTTCACGATTTAATTTCGTGTTTGTCATTCTTCTGAATTAGTGTTGTTGCATCGCTTTCTTTCATCTTTTCGATTTCTTGCTTCTCTACTTTGTGATTCAGTTTCTTTGATTTGTGATTTTTGTCATGATATTTATTTTGCACTCCTAGTGATTTGCAATTTGCATCACTCACCAATTCTTGGTTGTTTGACTCCCTCCTTTTTGTCAAAAAAATTGCTGAAGATAATAGAAGAAAAGCCATGAAATATCTTAGGCCAATTCAACGTGAAGAGTCACATACTGTATAACGTTTTTTATTGGACTATTTACTGGATGCTTCTTGGCACTATTTGCTGGAATTTCTTACTACAGTGGCTTGTTCCCCTTTGAAGATTATTGGCTAACGCAATATATCAATGGAATTTCCTCCGAGTACTTATAGCGTTTTGTCTTAAAGCTTTGTTTTTTTTTTGCCAATGTAATTCTGACACCTCTCATTGTAATTTTCTTTGTTTAGATGTATATTTTTTTGTTCATGTCAAGCTAGAAGTGTTGTGAATAACTTCTAGCTTGCGGTGGACTACTAGATATATAGTTAGTTAATAGTTAGGGAGATAGTTGGTAGTTATAAGTGAATTTGTTAGTAGTTGGTTGGTAGTTATAAGTGAGTTTGTTATTAGTTGGTATATGCCTATATATAGGCTTCATGTAATCAATTTAAAAACAACTTTTATCAATTGTATCAATTTCCTTTGATGAATATTAGAGCCTTTTAATCTTTTCTCTCTTATCTTCTATGGATACCATATTCTTCAATATTATAAGCTAGTTACTATTGTCTTTTTCTGTTTTTGCTGAATTGATGGTCATGCATATGCATGCTACTTCGAATCAACTAGGATTTAGATTCTAGAAGACTTAGAAAGACCTTCGGCTACTGCCTACTACTGAAGCACCCTTTACCAAATTGCATACTGAAAAGGTCCAAGTCTACTAACTAATAGTCTCATAACAAGTAAAAATGTCAATGTAGCAGCTACGAACAACGACACTGCGGAGACTAGTCTGGGCCATAAGGTACCGGCGCATATTAGAGGACACGCTTCATGTCATCACTCTTGTGATAAATCGTGAAACTGAAATATCTCTCCTTCCATCTCTCGCCAATTGAAAAAGTATAACATGTTAATTCTTACTTAATAAAAGAGACATAGTCTGTTTCAAAAAAAAAAAAAGAGACATAGTCAAAATTATTAGTTAATGCATGTCGCTTTTTTTAATGCAAGTTATGTTTGAAAGTTTTGTGCAAATCTTGCCTAGGGGAAGATTAACATGTCATTTCTAAACTTCTCACATGCATATGACATGCATCCTCCCCACCCATTCTCGTATACCAAGCATGCTGAAATTGTCAACGAACCGAAATGATCAACATGTTTAGTTGTGAAATTAATGTAACAAGTTGCTTTTAAACATTTGTTTGACTTTCATTTTCATCCTATTTATTACTATATAGTATTACCTCCATCCCAATATAAAAGATTTGAAATATTCATTTCTCGTTTTATATATGGTCCTTTTTAAATTACTAGATGCATTGTTTCTTTACAGGAATATTTTTAGCTGCTTTAAAAACTCGAAACAATAATTAGTTAAGTAGATAATGACAGGTCTAATATTGAAAGATAATTTTAAAAAGTAATATGCGTTATTAATTTTAACCAATTTTGTTAATTCTTTTGAATTGGAAAAAACATTCTTTTTGGGTGGGGGGACAAATATAGGTTAATAATTATGCAATTTGATAGAGTTCCGCTTTTTCTTATATTTTTTCGGTTTAAAGGTATGTTTCGTCTCTGCAAATATCACAATAATCCAGTTTCGTCCCTGCAAAAAAAAAAGTTTCAAAATTCACCTTGCAAATACCAAACGCTTCTACTTTAGTCACAAATTCTGTGGTTTACAGGGGTTGAACCCACAACCCTAGATTGAAAACACACTCACCTTTACCACTAAACCACATGAACATTTATGTATAATAATCCACTTACAAATATATAATACATAATTGGCAATTAATTTTTTTAAAAAAATCTGGAAAAATAATGATCTTCATCTTCAACCTTTTTTCTTTTTTTTGACAAGTTCATCTTCAACCTTAGAAACCCAGAAAATGCAAAGTGAAACACCAACGAAAATGGAAGATGATTGGTGTTGATTTCGTTTTCCCCAATTCATTTTTTTTGGACAAGTTCATCTTCGTGATTAACACAAACAACACTAGAAGATGATTGGTGTTGATTTCGTTTTCCCCAATTCGTTTTTCGTTTTCCAATTCGTTTTTCGTTGAGATAATCCCCAAATTCGTTTTTCGTTGAGATAATCCCTAATCCCCAATTCGTTTTTCGTTGAGATAATCCCTAATCCCCAATTCGTTTTTCGTTGAGATAATCTCTAATCCCCAATTCGTTTTTCGTTTTCCAAAAAATTTCATTTTTCGTTGATTACGATTGGGTTTTTTTTGGGTTGTGATTGGTGTTGATTTCTTTGATTGAAGACTCATTGATGATGATCCGTTGATTTAATTTCCAGAAGATGATGATGATGACATGAAGAAGATGAAGTTATGTGTGGTTTCTGTTTTTTAATCAAAAATAATAAATAAGTATGTAATATATATTGTTTGTTGCAAGCATATTCACAACAAATTGTATGGCTCAGTGGTATTTGGTAGTGGCTACAACATAAAAGGTCATGGGTTCAAACCTGTAGTAGGCCAAAATTCAAACCTGTAGTAGGCCAAAATTTCAATTTTTTCAGTGACACACTATTTCCCCTTTGCCACACTAGCGCCACATAGGTTGATGACGTGGCAGCCGTTAGTTTTTTGGATGAAAAGTTAACAGCAGGGACCAAACTAGAAGCGTTTAGTATTTGCAAGGTAAATTTTGAAACCTTTTTTTTTTGCAGGGATGAAACTGGATTATTGTGATATTTGCAGGGACGAAACAGACCTTTAAGCCTATTTTTTCAATTTGGTCAGAATGAAATGCCATTTGCCATTTGGGAACGAAATGAACATGAAGGCTAAGAATCCAATCTAATATCTATTTAATCAAGCAAACAATACTTAGGGCCCGTTTGTTATGGATTAAAAAATAAGTGATTTTGTTGTTAAATAATTTAGAGATTAGTTTTTAGTGATTTTTAAGAAAATGAGAAGTTGTTTTGTGTTTGTGTAATATACTAAAAATCTCTTATTTAAAAAAGTCATTCTTAAAAAAACTGATTTTTTGAGAAGCTACTCAAAACAGCTTCTCATATGAAGCAGTTTTTAGATTATTTTCAGCTTTTCATTTTTTTAAGAATCTGTAACAGACACATAGCATGCCATCGTAAGTGATTATTTTTTAAAAAAAAAGTGTTTTTTTTTAGAAAATAAGCCGTAACAAACGGACTCTTAAACTACCAAAACTAACCTCCACCACTGATTGCCACTTGTTTTTTTACTTATTATCAAAAGAAAACCAAGGCAAGGCTAAGTTGGTCTTTTGTATTGTACAATTGTTAAAAGCCTGGTCTAATCTGTTGGACAATTTTTTAAAATTAACGGGAATGCTTTCTCACATTGACGGGACAACATGCAGCTTTGCAGACATCCAACGGTGAGAAATCACTTCAATCAAACCCAATGAATCTTTATCTACAGGTTTGCCACTTCTTCCATTTGCTGCTGCCTTCTCCACTCTTCCATTTTCACATCATCAGGATTACTTCTTTCTTTCTTTCTTTCTTTCTTTCTTCACACTTTGACATCAACTTTCACATTTTACATTGCTACCACCGAGAAGAAGAAATAGCTAGGGAGTAGAATAACATAACCAACTGAGAAGAAGAGGGACGACTGAGAAGAAGAATAAAGTCCTGAAACATAGAGACTTGGTTCTAAAAACTGCAAAGAAGATCGTCGCCGGCCCACCGAAGCCATCACCCAGCCACCGTAGTTTCACTTTGCTTGGGTGAGCATTCTTCTTCTTATTCTCTTTATTCCATACCTCATCTAGCCTCTTTCTTTCCCATCCTTACTCTCTTACTTATTTTTTGAGTTTTGAATTTTGATATCTTCCTTTTGTGGTTTAAATCATGTGGTGGTTTTCAATTTCTAAGTTCCTTAGGGCCCGTTTGGGGTGGTCGTGAGTTTCTGATTTTTGGTTTTGAAAGTCGATTTCAAAACTAAAACATGTTTGGATAAAACGGTGCTGAATTGATTTTTTCCTTATTTTCGAAACAGTTTCCATCAAAACACAAAACCAAAGAAAAAGGTTTTCTAATTTCAGTTTTTGTTTTAACACTAACACGCCATCACCAACCATTACTTCAACAACCGCCGACTGCCACTTTGACCACCGCCGACCACCATTTCGGCCACCGCCAACCACCACTCTGGCTACCACCGACCACCACTCGGGCCACCGACCACCACCACTCGGGCCACCGACCACCACCACTCCGGCCACCGTCAACTACCACTTTGATCACCACTGACCACCATTTCGACCATCAAGCACCACTCTGACCACCGCCGACCACCACTCCGACCACCGCCGACCACCGCACCGGTCACTGACGACCACCACTCTGCCACCATTTCGACTACCGACCACTGACCATCGCCGAACACCTCTCCGGCCACCGCCCAACACCACTCTGGCCATCGCGGAACACCACTCCAATAACTGTCAACTACTACTTTGACCACCAGCGACCACCACTCTAACAACCGCCGACCACCACTCCAGCCACCAGCGACCACCACTCCAACCACCGTCAACTACCACTCTAGCCACCGACGACCACCACTCCGACCACCGTCAACTACCACTTTGATACCACTTTTATGTTCATGTTTTAAATTATAGTTTTTATTTTTGAAAGTTTCTTAACTCAGAACTCGGTCTGGTTTTGGATTTTTAAAACTCAAAACAGAAACTGGTTTTGGTTTTTAAAAATTTCAAAACAAAAAACAAAAAACCACCCCAAACAGAACCTTAGATTTGAAATTTGGACATCTTTTAATCGATTGTATTTTTTTAGATGGATTTCTGGTATTTATGTTTTCTCTATAGATGCAGTGCTAGTTGATCCCCTGTTCAAGACATGAAATTATCATCAAATTGGTACACTACAAGCTAATTTTTGGTGAGCTTAACTTTTTTTTCTTTAGAAAATTTTATTTAAACTTCATATGGCTATTGTGTAATGTTACTAAGCTTTAATTGGTTATTCAAAATTTGTTATTCTTGGCTTAAAAATTGTGTACCAACTGTTTGATATAATTCCCTACTCAAAGCTAGAATATGATTTTACCAATATTTGGACGGTAACCAAAAGATTTCACCGAGGGTAAATGAAATTTGTCTAGACTTCAAAAATAAATCCTCTGGAAGAATGTGCTTTAGTCATCCAAAAAGTATTCACACTTTATTTTGCTTATTTGCTCAAATCATCTATTACTTGATCTAATACATTTAACTTTCTGCGGATTTTATTGTCAATAAGAAACTTTCTGCAGATCTAATACATTTAACAAGCTCTGTTACTTGGATTTCTCATGTAAATAACTAGGTGAGTTTATCATAATAAAGCTTATCAACCATCACCAAATTCTACAGCTTTTACCACATTGGGATCATGTTCTATATCCCTTGCTTGATTTTATGTTATAAAACCAGCAGTTAGAACCTATTTTTATAAAATTTATGAGCACTTTTGTAAAAAAATTATGACCACTTTCACATTAGGAAATCCATGCTTGCACATTATCAAATTTTGCTGAACATTTAGGCTTGCAAACCCATTAATAATATTCAAATCAATTAGACTTGCTCTTTTATTTGTTTTTTTTTTCAAGAAGCTTTGATAGACCTTGCTGAATTGGTACATTTCACCTCAATTTGTTAATTTACTCAACTGTTCATTGCCAAATTTCTTTCTTTAGCAACTATACTTTGTTGGGTTGATATAAGCTACCTTTGAGTTGCTTCTCCTTCACTAATTTCTGCTATTTGTTCCTCACATGATTATTTTTCACTTGCTTGAAGGTTTATTAATGTCTAAAGGCATAACTTCTACAATTTCTTTAGTTCACTGCATCATGAGCATTTGAAAAAGGAAAAAAGACATTTTAAGGTTTACTTATAGAGGAGACGTCCATACCCAATAAGATATATTAATTCTCTTTTTGCTTGAAGAAATTGCATAAGATCTTTATCTTTTGTCAATTTTCCAAACAGAAAATTTTGTTTATCATAGCATGGTCAAAGACTATGTTCATGGACATCCATTGTTGTGTTTGGTTTTGTACCATCCATCCTTCTAATGTAACAAATGTCCAGGACTGTGTTTATGGTCTTTTACGTCTATATTTAGGGTTATGATAACTTATGCTTGGGTTGCCATCATATTTCATTTACCGATCTGCTAATGAATCTACGTAGTTTCTTTCTTTTTATGGATCTAACCCACATGCCTAGAATCTTTCTCCAATTCAGATATTTATATTACCCTGTTAGTGCATCTGCATATCCCTCAAACATTGGGGATTCAGTAGGTAGTAGCTACCACATTACTTCGCCAACGGCAACAGATTATTAATTTTATGCATCTTAGGTAGATTCATCTGATATAACCTCGATACTCTTTAAGTTATAAGCCTAGAGGCTTTTTTAATTTTTATCTTTCGTAAGTTTATGAATGTTTGCATTTATGACATGTTTCTTTCAATTATTTTGACGTGTCTTAGGCACTTGAGATGATCAAACTTTGTAGTCATACAGATGTTTTAGGTATTCATAATTTTTTACCAGTCCTTATATAATTTTATGAAGTTAAAGATATGCACAGTTTCTTGGATGATTTACTGTCAAGTTTAACATTATGTGGAACAAAAGCTCGAAATTGGAACTATCTTTCTTTACGCGAGTTTCTTTGGCTGGTATCCAGGGCCGTCTATGGGCCTGTGCAAGCTGTGCTACAGCATAGGGCCCCGGCCCAATGTCAATTTTTTAGGGCACAAAAATTTAATAGAGACGTTATATGAACGTTTTGCTGAGAAGATAAATCACTTTCACTTCAGTTCAGCGTGTTAAAAGGGAGGCTTTAGTCATTACAATATGAGGGCCACGTGAGTTCAATTCCCAGCTACCACATTTCTTGTTTCTTTTTCCTTTTTTCTTGACAAATGGCTGTTTCTTTTTTTTTTTTGCAAGGTTGTTTCTTTTTTTACAGCAACATTTCTTGTTTTTTTTTCCTTTTTTCTTGACAAATGGTTGTTTCTTTTTTTTTTTGACAAGGTTGTTTCTTTTTTCTTTGACAGCAACATTTTTTCCAAAATGATCAAATATATCATATTATATTGCTTTTATTCGTATTCATCCAAAAAATAATTCCAGCATTCTAAAACTAAAATTAATTAGATTTACATTTGTTTTTTTTAAATTAACCGAATTTCTATATATTTGTAAGGAAAAAAAAGAATTTCTGTCGACGAATTAAAATAGTTTTTGTTAGAAATTTAGTTTTTTTGTCATAATAGTATTTTTTTTAAATTTATATATGCATCTTTTTATATTTGATTACTAGGTATACTCGTTGATGATTTTGACCTCCACAATAAATTATGTAAAACACCATCACTGAGGGGTCCAACTTAATAAAAATAGGGGCCCATTTTCAAATTTTGAACAGGGCCTCTCAATTGTTTGAGACGGCCCTGCTGATATCAATTTACATTTTTGCTGAAGTAGTACCTCATCTGAAATATGTGATTTTCTTAACTTTAATCATTGACTATAAGAAGAATATTAAGAATGGAAGTGATGTCATTGCTTTGAAGACCACTTATACTAATAATCCTAAATTGATGGTATTTTGGGCAATAGAGTAGTGGTTCTTGTTGCTTAAAAACGTGATAGTGCAAGTATACACTGTCAACAAGTAAATTTAATCAACAAATTAGTGATGGTAAAGATAAAGTAAATGACACAAATATCTGGTAACATGCAACAATATTAAAAAGTATCAGGTAATGAAGATCAGATAATTGGAACAAGTTGAGATGCATTCACTTTTAGTAATTTCATTAAAGTACAAAAATGCTATGTTAAGTGCTGCAGCACTAGGTGCTGCCGCAATTGCGTATTTTCTCAAATACTAGACACTAGGTTTTTTTCCTACTAGTTTATCTCTAGACCAGAAAGGAGTATTGTCCTAAACTACTGAAGCACCCGCAGTGTTCACCTCATGGCTTATGCCTCCCCTGTCTAGGGTTAAGGCAAGGAACAACAATATCTCTATTATGCAATAATATACCATGCTATCTTGTGGGGTAAATTTATAAACCATCTCTGTAAATATAAATGCTACTTAGATTAGACGGTCAATCCTAATCTAAGATGGAAATATTAAAAGCACACAAGATAAAGTACTCAACACTTAAACATAAACATTAATAACACAATAAATTCATTACATTTAGTTTTGCATTCCAACTACAAGAGTTTAGCTCATGGTGAGCTTTGACAACAAAGAGACTAACTTAAACATTAAGATAAATGAAGAAGTCATACTAAATCCTTAGGAGAGAGTTTACACTACACTCTTGAACGAAGGAATAGCTTCAGTGAATATCAACGAAGCAATCCCAGCTCTCCAATGTAGCTTCTTCCAAGAAATGAAGCTTCAGTGTTGCTGCAGCAATGACAATTCTAGCAATAGATCTTTTAGGTAACTTGGAGAAGGCACGAAGCTTGAGGCTATCTCTATACCTGAAATTCGACTTAACCTAATTCTGGGAATGTGGTCCTTTATATAGAGGAGGCTAGGGATGAGAGGTAACCCTAATTGGGGAGGCGCCTTTTGTCCTTTAATGAGGGCAAAATGTCCTTTTTGCCCAAATGAGGGCAAAATGTCCTTTTTGCCCAAATCCCTAGGTCATCAGCGAAAATTCTATGATTGGCACGCATGCCCACGTCTGGAGACAACTGACAGGTGTCATTTCCTCAATTTCCGTGTTTCTTATTGCTTTCTCTCTCATGTGGTGGTGTAATTTGCAATTGCTACCACAATAAGTGCTGCAGCAATTAAATAAACACATTAAACCACATTGGGCACCAAAGTGCCAATTATAACAAATTCAAGCTTACACCTTAAGCTACTCAAAACTAACATATTTACAACATTAATTACTATATTGCTTGAGAATTAACAATGATTTATGCTTGAAATAAGAGGTAATAACAATCATATTTGATTGTTATCAGTTCTCATGCTTATATCAACCTATTTATGATTTAGCAATGTTGTGTTGGGGCAGGTAGTTGCAGTTTAGCAGGATCCTCTCACGGTATTGCATGTGATGCAAAGATTAGACTAGGTATTGGATTGACTAAACTGATCACAATCAGAAATATAAAGAGATGGAATTTGTGTCTAAAGATGAAGTAGTTTTTTCTACTACAATGGATAACTCTTAAACTGTAGAATATTTTAGCTACAGGGAGGAAGGATGACAGTTTAGCCATTTTGTCTTTAACTTTTTTCTGACAGTACATGAATGTTCAACCTTAGATGCAACATACAAATATAGTTACATTGCTAACATGTTCCATCGTAATATATATCTAACTTAACTTATTGCGCTTACATATTCGCCCAAATAGTTCAACCAGTTCGTATGTGGTAAAGAACATCTAATATCAAATGGGATATTATTTTAAGAAAACTTGGGTTTGTGTCATTCAAATATGAAAATTCACTATTAGTTTAATTTGTATCAAAATTCACTATTATGTGAAAATTCATTTGTATTGTAATTTAAATATATTCTTTGGTAATGAGTAATTTTTTTTGACAGAGGTCATCAGTAGTTAGTTACTATTAGTTTAATTTAGCATAAACAATTTTACTAACAATTACTACTTAATTTCAGTCTGAGAACTATGGTCAATTCGGTTTGAGAACTATTCATAGTAAAAAAACACACGGTTACCGTGCACATGTACAAGAACAAGGCCAACAGGGGCGCTTTTTTTATCCATTGGGAGCGCTTTCGGGCACCCCTGAATCTGGCGCTCCTGATGCCAACCCCACAATCAGGAGCGCTCGCAAAAAGCGCCCCTATTGGTCTTAGCGCCTTAGACCAACAGGAGCGCTTCTAAAAAGCGCCCCTGATTGCTTTTTTTTAAAAAAAAAAACATTTTTTTCCTGTTTCTGGTGTATCCTATAGTTTGCAACACATCCCTACTCTCATTTTCATCAACCAACAACAACCAATATGAACCAAATTTTAAATCAACACACCAATTGTTTTAACCAATACCAACTAATGCAATTTTTATTATCATAGTCAATCAACAGAATAACAAAACTTATAGAAAATCAAATGCATAAAAAGAAAAACTGGAAACCAATTAAATTTCATACCTTTGAGTTGGACTTCAAACTCCTATGAGCTTGTAACAACAATGAACACAAATGAGCACAAATCTAAAACCTACAATAGCAAAATCAGAAGACAAAAAACCTATGAGCATGAATGTTATATTGACTTTTTATTAAACAGGTAGCATGCAACCGAATATCTCAGCAAAACTATGCATCCTAGGCTTATTTTCTCAACACCAATAGAGATAATAGAAGAAACCAACACCAAAGCAAGATGAAATGCAATCAAAGAAACTGATGAAATGAAACGTAAACTAATTAAGTGTAAACACATACACCTTCAGGAGCGCTTTTTAATAGCGCCCCTAATGGCCTCCGTGTTTTGAGCATCAGGGGCGCTTTTTAAAAAGCACGCCTAAAGGGCCTCCGTGTTTTGAGCATCAGGGGCGCTTTTTAAAAAGCGCCTCTAAAGGCCCTCCGTGTTTTGGGCTTCAAGGGCGCTTCTTACAAAGCGCCTCTAATGGAAAATTCCCTTTGGAATGGATAAGGGCCATTGAGACCAGATTTGGGTTCGGGAGTCGGTTATGCATGGGGAAGGTGTTAGCACCCCACAGCAGGCATCCTTCCTAAGGAAGGTTACCTGCTAATTAGTCGTAAGAGAGAGAGTTAATTTTTTAAAATATTTAATTTTACCACTTTTTTATTGTTAGCTAAAAGAAATTTAAAAGAAAGGACTTTGATATTTTTGAATTTTAAGAAAAGGATTATTTAGAAAAAAGACTAAAAAAGTGTTTTTTTTATTAGTGCAATTGACAGAGGTAGGCCGCCCTCTGTTCCTACGTATCTCTTGGTAGATAATCAAATCACACGTAGTTCTTGGTAGAAAATATTTGTTTGTTTGATGTTTTTTAATTAGGGATTTTAGGACTCTTGAGTGATCAGTTCATTTGTCCTTAATCCCCTTTTTGAAAATTTGTTTTTGTTGGAGAAAAATGTTTTGTATTTGTGTTTTTTATTTTGAAATTGTTTATTTTGAATAGGGATTTTAGGACCTGATCCGTCACGAGTCATTAGTAGTCCCAAAAATGAGATTAACCCGACTGTACAGTCGACTTAATCCCCTATTTATATTTTTTGGAAATTAAAGAATTTATTTATTTATTTTTGTAGGTTTTTTTGTAAAAGATTGAATTTTTTGAAAAGGAATAAATAAGAATGAAAAAGGGGGTGCAATAGTAAAATGAAGGTGTAGTTAACTGAAAGGGTTGTATTATAAACAGAAGGGTGCATTTAGCAGCCCAGTTTAAGTTTTATGTGCACCAGCCAACGAAATATGGGCCTTTCAGGGGTGTTGTATAATAAAACAAAGGGGTGTGGTTAGTATTCTGATTGAAAATCAAAATTGAAATCAAAATAAAATAGGAGAGGGTATAAAAGGGAAGTTAGGTTTTTGGAAAACCTAATTTTACTCTTCTCCATCAGCAAGCGCCGCGCAACATTTTAGAGAGAGGGGAATGAATTTTAGCATGAGAGAGGAAATGAGAGAGAAGGGTGGCGAGATTTGCGGCCAGGAGAGAGAACCAAGGAATGAGAGAGAGAATACGGGACGATGGTGTGGGGACGGTGGACGACGCCGGTGGACGGTGGTGAGTGTTGTTCTCGCCGGAGGTCCGTGAGTGACCGGAGAAGATGACCGGAGCTGCAACGACGCCTGGAGGTTCGCGGAGGCAAGGAAAAAAAACGATGGTGGAGCACGGTGGGGACAACGAGGACGACGGTGACATTCTCGTGGAGGACGAACGGCCACCGTCTACGGTGGCCGGAACTACAGGTATGCGGATCTCCTTTTTTGTATTCATATTTTTTCTTCTTCTAATCTGCTCCAAACTATCTCTGTTCTAATTTTTGTAGTGTTCATTTTGCATTCCTCTTCCTCCTTATTTTCGTTTTTTATTTCTCTTAAAGTAACTTAACACTATTCCAACAACATGATCCTTTTTCGGTGGTTTCTGTTTTTATTGTTTCTATTTTTTATCCTATTCTATTTATTCTAAAACTAAAATATTCACAATACTAGTTTAAAATTCTATTTTGGATATGTTTGATTGTTCTTTCTTCTTTAACTCATATATACTGTTTTTATTACTAACTTCATAAGCTGAATACTGTTTTGATCTATATACAAACTATGACTATATACCTATTTATGAACTACGAATATGAAGGAAACAAAAACGTGATACTAACCTCTTCTCCAGCCTCTGTTCTTCTCTTGATTGACTGTGAATACTGCTGCTACTGCTTCTGGATTTTTGCTGTTCTTGTGTCTATTTTCGTGTGAATATTTCTGTGTGTCTGTGAGTGTTTTTATAGGTAGAAATTGAAATCAGGTATTTAATTCCTGATCAATTCTTTCCATTTTCAGGCTCCAACAGCTGTGACCAGCTTGCTGGCTTGGTGGCAGATTAGGGTTTGGAAGAGGATTCAGCAGCAAGAGCAGCAGGCCTGACCCGTGGGCCGCTTCTATTTTTTTATATTTTTTGTTATTTTCATTTTTGGACCTTTTTTGTACTATTGGACATATTTTGGACTATTGCAATATAAAATTGTAATAAATTGACTCTCAAAAAATTATTTTGGCATTTTGTAAGTCATTTTGGATGTATTTTGACCCCAAAGTAAAAAAAATAAAAGTGAAATTTGGGTTAAACCAAGATGGTTGTCAAAACGAAACTCAAAATAGATAAATAGGCTCGAAATGCACAAGTAAATGAAAATAGGCCCAAGTGAGCTGAATTAGCTTAGGCACAAATGTACAAAAGTCAAATTAAACAAAAAGCGAATTGACTTATTAAAAGTTGACTTGATTAGACAACTTTGATGGAGTTAGGAAATGAATTTTAGCATGCGAATTGGAAAGTTCAATAAAATAAGACGGACAAAATTGGGGTATGACAATTGGTATATATTTTTGGACTTGAATGTTATCAATTCGAACTCACGCTTCAAACATCCACCAGCAATTGCGAATGTATTATTAATACTAACCTGCGATATTGGAACACAATCTTAATTAGTTGGTATGTTATGCAATAATTCGGTCAATCTATCAAAACCCTTTTAAATTAAAGGCTAAATTGCAGTTTTTGCTCTTTATCTTTCGGGTTGGTGTCACGTTGGCCATTTATATTTTTTTTTCTCGTTTTGGTCCCTCATCTTTTTTGTGTCATTTTGGTCCTTTTTTGTAGTTTTCTGTCCATTGACTTAACGGACGCCACATTCCTATGGGGCCCAAAATTCAAAAGTTGGGCCTATTAGAAACAAAAAAGGCCGATACTTCGTCCAACCCCACTCTACTCAATGGACACCCCAATCCTTAAATATTCCCAAAATACCCTCACGTGGAAAACCCCCTCACATTGTATTTTAACTGGTTCGGAGCACAGTTGGCCGAACCGGTTCGGACGTGGTGCTGCCGAACCAGTTAAAAAGGGGGGTGTCTGTGTGTTTGTTTCTGGTTCGGTGGCACCATGTCCGAACCGGTTCGGACTACTGTGCTCCAAACCATCGTTGTATCACAAGACTCATTAATGGCATTTTGGTCTTTTCACGCGTGTTAGGGGTGTCTACCGAGTAGCTAGAGGGTTGGACGAAGTATGGGCCAACAAAAAATCCCTTCCCAAATCCAACAGTTTGCGAAGAAAGAAAAGACATACCCTTCCATTACAACTTGGCGAGTTACCCTACTTCACCTACAAAGCACTTGTACTGTAGCAGAAAAAAGTCACGATTACTACATTTAACCATCTGCTGTGTAATGACCCAAGAGGAATGAATTAAAGCCAAATACCTATGTGACCTAAGAAGAAATATGTAGAAGGCTCTAGAGGCGCATGAGTCATCATTTCCCATTTTACTATTTTGTCTTTTAGTTAGCATTGGATTTCTTATCATTTTATGTAATGAACCAAGAGGAATGAAATAAAGCCCAAATACCTATGTGACCTAAGAAGAAATATGTTGAAGGTTCTAGAGGCGCATGAGTTATCATTTCCCATTTTACTATTTTGTCTTTTAGTTAACATTGGATTCCTTATCCTTTTAGCACACTATGTATTTGAAGTGTTATATATACCCATGAATGTAAAAGGCAAATCCATCAATCAATGAAAAAGAATGTTATGAGTTTTTTTTTTAAAACACTACATGATAGATGTTTGAAGCTATAACTAAATTGAAATAAAAAAAACAAGATCTAATATTGAGCAAAATAAATACATGTATAAGATAATGCAGAAAAAATAATTGAAAAGAGAGAGGGAATGTGTACACTATATCACACGATGCATAAATTTGCTTCTGGCATGTGCACACAAATTTGATAAGAACCACGACCAAACATATTCATGAGCAGTGATTGAAAATCGGACTAATCATTAAACTGGTAAAGGCCCTCTCGACTATGGTTCATTAATTTAACCATTGTGGAAGTAGTGACAAATGATATACTTTCCACCATTACATAATCTATTAAGTGATAAGTTAAGCTAAATTTGTGAAAATAAAGTTAAAAAAATTGGCAGGCATGGTTTTATTTTTGGTCTCCGTAGTTTGGAATATTTGTGATATTTATCAAAAGCAAGTCCACCGGCTAATAGTTAATACACGTTCCAATTACAACTAAAAAAGTGACTTTACATGGATGTATTTTGTGATGTGGCAACAAATTGAGATGATATGACATGACACAAAAAAAAAGTCAGGTATTGTGATGATGACTTTCAAAGAAATGCAAGCATTGGAAACTTTCAATTTTAAAAAATCATAAAGGTTGATTTGACATATATCTACGAAATTGCAGCTTCTTTACACGTAACAAACACCCTCCAAAACAAACCCTACCAATCTTTTTCCATGAGCATTCAAACACACATTTCAACTGTCTAAAAGCTTATCACAATACCTTTTAGACGGTTGAAATGTGTGTTTGAATGCTCATGAAAAAAGATTGGTAGGGTTTGTTTTGAAGCGGTGTTTGTTACGTGCAAAGAAACTGCAATTTCTTAGATATATGTCAAATCAACCTTTATGGTTTTTTAAAATTGAAAGTTTCGAATGCTTGCATTTCTTGAAAGTCATCATCACAATAACTGACTTTTTTATACATCCATTTAAGATCACTTTTTTAGTAGTAATTAGAACTTGTATTAACTATTAACCAATGGACTTGCTTTAGATAAATATCACAAATATTCCAAACAACGGAGACCAAAAATAAAATCACGCATGCCAATTTTTTTAACTTTACTTTCACAATAAAATAATGATATAAGAAAGTTACTAATTTTATAAATTAGAATTAAAACAATAAAATAAAGTAAAGTAAAAAAACTATAAAAATAAAGGGGCATAAGTCACGTGAATGACAATTGACAAGGGGAGGGGAGTACGGAGTAGGGATGTCAACGGGCGAGGCGGGCACGGGTAGCAACTACCGGCTACCCGTCTCGTTTAGTATAAATGGGACTCGTACCCACCCCGTACCAGCACGGGTATCCGCTTAACGGATTTTAAATGGGTATGTTTCTTAACGGGTACCTGTGGGTACCCACGAATATTTGTAAATTAATAAAAATATTTTTTTAAAAGAATAAAATTTGAAATAACATGGTCTAAACTCAAAGCAAAACATAAATAAAGTCAAAAACTTATAACAGAGAAAACGTCACTTCTATTATTAATTCAAGCATCCACTAAGAAGAAAAAACATAAACTTTTTTTAATTAAACATACTGTATTGAAATACTCTAGTGTGAAATTCGTATTTAAAGACAAAGAAATGAAAGGGGATTGAAAACACACATTATAAGAAGAATCTTAAAGAACCAAAAACAAGAATGGAAGAATTACAAATCAGTTCTTCAGGTCCACAAAGTGAGAGTGAGAGTGTGAGACGGCCGAGTGGTGTGAGTGTAGGGAAAATTTAGGGTTTCTTAACTAGGTATATATATATATATATATATATATATGAGGGGTATTTAAGTATATTTTGCTACGGGTATGGGTACCCGCGGGCACGAGTACCTCGCTACCCGGCCCCGCCCCGTTTACTAACGGGTAGTTTGACTATCCGTTTATTCAACCCACAGGTACCCGTTTGACTATCCACCCCGGACCCGTCACGGATTTTACCAGCAGTTACCCACGGGTCCGGGTTTTTTTGCCATCCCTAGAGGGGAGGGGGTGCTAGCTTCAAAGTGTTCAGAAATCAAATCCTACCCTTTTTTGAAAAAAAAAGTTGTTGATTTAAATAAATAATAATAAAATAATAAATAAGAAAGCATCGTAAAAAAATAGACTAAGAAAGCAACAATATAACGAGAGTAAAGGGGAAATGGGGGTGCAAATTTTAACAAGGGAGTGTTAGATAGATATCTGGTTATCAAATAAATAAATAAAACAAACAAAGAAAAAAACAAATGATAAAATTAGATAATATAAAGGCTAAATTATACTTTTAGTCCCCCTGTTTTCAAAAATTCAGACATTTGGTCCCCCTATTTTAAAACTCAGACATTTAGTCCCCCTATTTTATAAAATCAAAGACATTTAGTCCAAAGAGGAATTTTCAGTTTTTTTTGGCTGATTTGGTGTTCAATTAAAAAAAAATTGCTGACGTGGCACCCATTAAATGACGTGGCAGCTGACTCAGCTTGCACACATCATTTAATGAGTGCCACATAGATATGCCACGTCAGATATTACATTTATATTATCAAATAACAAATTAAATAACTAATATGTAAAGTATTGTTATTATTATTGTTATAATTATAATGATTAAAACAAAAAAAAGTGTTGAAATCAAAAATAGGAACCAAGCAACATCAGAAGCAAAACCCAGCAAGAACCACGCTTGAAATGGAAAACCCAGGAAGAACCACTTCCTCTTCTTCACGATTTCTTCCTCTTCTTCTTCAATAATCGATTTCCTCTTCTTCTTCTTCTTCAATATTCCACTTCGTCTTCAAGCTAACAACTTCTTCTTCTCTTCTCCAAATCTTCTCAGCCTCCATCTTCTCCTCTTGTTCGATTCTTCTCTCTTCTTGGTCGATTCTTCTCCTCTTCTCTCATGAAACAAGAAGATTCACGCGATTTCTACATGGGTGCCTCCATTGAAGCTTCGGGTTCGTCTACCAATTCGCTCTTTACAGGTTCATCAAGGACGAAACATTTGTGTGACTGCAAGGTTGAATCTCCATTGATGACCTGTTTAAAGACTGGACGTAACTATGGAAGAAAGTTTTGGGGGTGTGGTTTATACAAAGTGTATGGGTTTAAGATGTGTGAGTTTTTTATTTGGCTTGATGAAGACTATACTGAGGAAGGATTTATGAAATTGGTTAATCAAGTTCATGAATTATGCAAAAAGGATCAAGATGCACAAAATGACATCATGCAACTGAAGAGTAAGCTGGATGAATTGAAGAAGAAGAATGAAGTATTGAAGAGGAAAAATGAAGAAAAAAAAGCATCAATGGTGGTATTGAAGAAGACATGTACTGAATTGAAGATAAAGAACCAGTTTTTTTTGGGTTTAATGGTCATTGGATGGGTTATTGTAATGTTGCTTGTGGTTGTTTTAATGGCAAAATAAATAGTGAATTAGATTTATGTATTTCAATTATGTATTTGGTAGATTGTGTTTAGTGTGGAATAGTTTGGTTAGATTGTGTTTAGTGTGGAATGGTTTGGTTTAAGTGAAGTTGTAATGTGGTTATGTATTGTTAAATGAAGTTATTTGAAGTGCTGCAGATTTTAATATGTTGTGTAAAAACTGCTGTTATCAATTTGAATTAAAACTGCTGCAGATACTTTAATCTGATGTTATTAATTGGATTCCAACAGCTGCAGATACAATAAACTGCTGCAGATTTATAAACGAAGTTAAGCAGAAACTGCTGTTAAATGAAGTTAAACTGCTGTCTGTTGTGAGTTAAACTGCTGCAGATTTATAAACGATATTAATTGAATTTAAACTGCTGTTAAATGAAGTTAAGCAGAAACTGCTGCAGAATTATAAACCAAATGGACAAATAAATGGACAATTGCTAAATGTGTCAAACTTTCATTGAAACTGCATATTCATTAGACATTAGATTAAGTGCAAAAACTGCACAATCCACAAGTGGAACGGTTTGTGCATTAGATTATCAAACAACCTACAAAAGAACTACACTAGTTTGTGCGTTACATCAATTTCTTACAACACAAAATACCAAACTACTTTCCAATATACATGACCAAACTAGTTTCCAAAATACTAAGCCTAAATATGAACCACTATGACATCCATTCATTGAGTTGGTTGAGTTGCTTGAGGTGCTTCATTGTCTTGAGTCAAAACAGTTTGAGGTCCATTTCCCTCCCTCTCCCTCTTCCTCTTCCTCTCCCTCTCCCTCTTCCTCTTCCTCTCCCTCTCCCTCTTCCTCTTCCATTTCCTCTTGCTCTTCCTCTCCCTCTTGCTCTATCAGTTCCTCCTCCTCTCCCTCCACTTGTGCTAGCTTCCTCTTGTTCAGTCATTGTCCTCTTAACCCTCTGTCATAAGTACACAACAATAATCCAGAATTAGATGACATAAAAAATAGAGAATGAATGGTTAACATGTGTTTAAATAATTACCTTGTTTCCACCCACTGGGATCACTCTATCTGCCTTTGTCTTCCCTTTGCAGCTCCTTCTATTGTGGCCTAAAATCCCACATTTTTTGCACTTTACAGTAGGTAACAATCTTGGGAGTCTATTAGGATCTCTTGGCTCATCATTTGACTTGTTTCTGACTTTCTTAGGCCTGCCAGGTGCTCTTCTCATTCTTGGTGGATGAATTGGCTCAGATTCAGTGAGTGGCCAGAGCATAGGACCATTTGTTGGCATAATCAAGTATGAATAGGTGGCCAAGAATGTAGACTTTCTATAAAATTGTGCAACATAATTCTCAGGAGGCACATTGTTATACCACATGCAACAAATAGCATGTGGACAAGGGATCCCAGTCATATCCCATTTCCTACATGCACACGTCTTTTCAAATAGATTGACTCCATATTGATCAGTCCCATTATCAACAGTAAAAATGGCATGGTGTTCATCATCACCATGCCAAAATGGTGACCAACCATCAGCAAGTTTCTTGTTCTTTTCTAATGCTATTTGAATCTTAGGGCAAATATCACCATTATATCTTTGAATAAGTTTTTTTTGCTGCACAATTCTGTTTGTTAAGTAGTATTTCAACCCTTCTAGCAAAGATATAATTGGTTTTTCCCTATGGTCTAATATGACACTATTAAATGCCTCACACATGTTATTTACCTGAAGGTCACATTGTGTATATAGATTGTAATGTGACCTAGACCAAACAGCAGGAGGCAGCTCCATCATATCCCTCCAAGCAACCTCATTCAAGTTCTTTAATGCCTCCATTGACCTTTGAAATTGTGGTATTGGGAGTTATAACCCTAGAGTTTTGTTAACCTCATTAGCCGCAACAAAATTCTCAAGTGAGAGAGAGAGAACGAAAGTTGCACAAACAGAGGGGAAAATGGGAGAGAGAGGAGTTCGAGAGAGGGAGTACGAGTTCGAGAGAGGGAGAGAAGAAAGGGGAAGGGCGTCGGTGGTGTGGTGGTCGCCGGACCTAGTGGCGGCGGGAGGAGGCTTACCGCGGTTTAGAGAGAAAAAATATGGTGGTGAGAGAGAAAGATATCGGTGGTAGTTGGCGATGGTGTTGCCCTTATGTACAGAGGTATTTTTCCTCTTCCTCTTCACTTGTTTGTGTTTGAGCTTTAATTGATGAGTGACTCTTGTGGTTCCAGCTCTTTTCTCTCACAAACTCATTCTATTTGATTCTCTTATTTCTCTTGGTTTCTGTTTGGCTTTCCCCCCCTTTTGATTTTCGTTTCTGTCTCTTTAATAGAGGACTCAGATTTGTTTTCTTCCTCTTGCCAGCTTTGAGCCCTTGAAAAGTCCATCTCAAGTTCATTATTTATGATTCTGCTCATTCTACTTGTTCTGATCTTGCCATTGACCTATTTTCATTTTCCTATTTGATGTATTGCAGATTAAATTTTAATTAAGTGGTGCTGAGGTTGACAGGGACTTTCTTTATTTGTGAAAGATTGTAGAAATGTGGTAAAAGTGCTTTTAAACTTAAGCTCAAAATAGAAGATTCTGCTGGCACGAGCTTCTATGTTTAAAGAAATGGGCAATAGGATAATAGAGCATTAAACTCTTAGCCTCAATTAGACGATGTCCATTTCTTTTGTATTTTTTTTTTTGTAACTTTCGTTTTCTTATTTTTCTTTTACACTGTGTTTGGTAGGCATGAAAGTAGAGGGAAAAAAAGCCTAGAGGATTGAAAACTTCTTGGAATTTGGAATTTGGGCTTCCACAGTTTGATTCATATTTGATGGAGGGAGGAAAGAAAACATTTGGTGGGGTCCACACTAAAAATTGTTTCAACTGGATTTGAGAAGAAAGAGAATGGAAAAGTAATATTTGACTATAATGGCAAATACACCCTTGCTTTGGGTGGTGAGTTATCCATGATATAAGTTTAACAAATTCTAACAAAATATAATTCTACAAGTAACGTTTTATATAATTATCGTTCCATATTTCTGAATTATTATAATCGTTTTACGGGCTAGTTCTATAAATTATTTATGCTTAAAGCTCAAGTTTTACGTTTTTGAATTTTATTAGTAAATATATATTAATTTCACTAGTAAATATATTTATTTATATATATTTATATATAAATAGTTATATATTAATATATTTATCTTAATAGGTATTTTTTATTGCTATTCTATGTTAAAAGCTAAATATATAAATTTATATTTACCATTTATAATTATATATACACGTGTTAATAAGGATAGTTTTATCATTTACTAAATATACATCTCACTTTCCTTTCACTCAAACCAAACAATCTAAAAATCATCTCACTTTCCATTCACTTTCATTCCTTTAACATACTTTCCTCTTACTTTCTTTCCTTCAACTTTCTTTTCCAATCCAAACATAGCATTAATTTTTTAATGCGAAAAATAACAACAAAAATAATCATAATAATAAACACTAAAACAAATTTTTTTTGAATTAAGTTTTCTTTAAAAGTAAGTTCAACTAATAATAGTAATAAAAAAATTCAATTAATAATAATAAAATAATGCAAAATCTCCAACAAACACAAAATAGCACGCGTAAACGGTAAAAATCTAAAAAAAATGCAAAATGACATATTTTTGGGATTTTTTTATAAAAAATGAAAAATACCGGTTAAAATTGATTGTTCACAAAGACGGAGAATATGTTTCACATTTTGTTTCTCGACTAGAGTAACAAGCATTGTCATCTTCACTATGATCGAAAGGTGAAAGAAATGCTTTTGAGAAGGGTGCAGAAGTAGCGTTGCTCCTTTTGTTGCAGAAGCAACGTCTCTGTGTTCTGTACGTGGTGAAGAATGCTTTTAACAAGGGTGTAGAAGGGTGGAAAAAAACTAATGTAACATCTTTTATTTTAGGTTTAAATGCACTTTTAGTCATCCTATTTTACTAAATGTGTAATTTTGATCCCCTATTTTATTTTGTGCAATTTTGGTCCCCCTAGTTTACCAAATGTGCAATTTTGCTCCCCCTAATTTATTTTGGGCAATTTTGATCCCCTTATTTTACTAAATGCGCAATTTTATATCCCCTATTTATTTTTGTGCAATTTTGACCCTTATTTCCCAAATAATAAACTACTTTTGCATTTTATATTTTCGATTGTTAAACATTTATTTAAAAATTAAAAAAATTATTTAATGACAATTTTTTTTGAAGTAGTTTAATTACATAAAATAAAAAGGCTATTTTTATATTTTATAATTTTAAATAGTTAACTATTTATTTAAAAATGAAACATTATTAAATTATTAAGAATAAATAAACTAATTTATATTTTATATTATCAGTGGTTAAATATTTATTTAAAAAATAGAAAAGTATTTAATTATATAAAAATAATAAGCTATTTTTATTTTTATATTTTTAAATAGCTAAATATTTATTTAAAAATAGAATACTAGAAAATTATTTAAAATAAAGAAAATATTTTATGGTTTATGTTTTAAAATATTAATTAAAATATTGAAATAGGAGGACCACCTCATTTATTTTATTAAATATATTTTAAATAATTATATTATTTGTATATTTTAAAATATTAATATAAAAATAAATTACTTATTTAAAATAAATAATTTTTTTTCTATTTTTTAAGATATAAAATATAAAATTATTTTATTTATTTTAAATTATATTTTAAAATATAAAATATAAAATATTTATTTGAAATAATTAAATAATTTTCTTTTTTTAAAAATATGAAAATAATCTCATTATTTAAAATAAATATTTAATAAAATAAAATTAAATGTTTTTTTTTTAAATAAATTAGGCGGCGTGTCAAGTAAGCTTAGTCAAATTTCATGTCAATTAAAATGTTCACACATCATTATTTGAGAGTTGAAAATTTCATTTAGTTAATATTGCAAAAATTTGGAAAACTTGGGGACCAAAACTGTACAAAAATAAATAGGGGGCTTAAAATTGCGCAGTTAGTAAAACAGGGGACTAAAATTGCCCAAAATAAAAAAGGGGATCAAAATTGCGCCATTAGTAAAATAGAGGAACCAAAATTACCCAAAATAAAATAGGGGAATTAAAATTACACATTTAGTAAAATAAGAAGACCAAAAGTGCATTTAAACCTTTATTTTATTATATCCCAAAATAGCACATTTCCTCGATTGATCACCAAACTACCACTCTTTTCTCTTGGCCCCACCCACATCCAGTTTTCTCTTTTTATTAACATTTTTTATTTATTTATTTTATCCTATCCACGTTTGGCCCCACCCCCTTTCTTTTTACTTTTTTTTTCCTTTTCTTTTTAAAAACGTTTTTATGTTTTAAATTGTTTTTATTAAATAATTAAATAATTCTAGGGACTAATAGGGACAAATAAGGATCAATTGGAGGCAAAAAAAATCATGTTGGTGCAACAAAAAAACTTATTTACCAAAATAATGCACATTGTGGGTTATTTATCAAAGTAGGACAAATTTTTTTTATAGTTCAGAAGTCGCCCCCCTCCAGGGGGACTTCTGAACTGTGTTTTGCAATTTTTTTTTAAAATGTAGTTCAGAAGTCGCCCCCCAGGGTGACTTCTGAACTGTGTTTTGCAACTTTTTTAAAAAAATGCAGTTCAGAAGTCCCCCCCCCCCCCAAGGGTGACTTCTGAACTGTGTTTTGCAAAAAAAAATTAAATGCAGTTCAGAAGTCGCCCCCCCCCCCCCCCCCCCCCCCGGGTGACTTCTGAACTGTGTTTTGCAAAATTTTTATTTAATTATATATTAATATATAAATACCTATTCAAAAATAAATTTATAAAAATGATTATACGTATTTATAATTTAATTACTTTAATATTTACGAAAAAAAATTAAGAGATTCAAAATTTGAACATAATATAATATAGAAAAAAGACTAAAATAAACAACAAAATTTTCAGAAATACAAGAATAGGTACGCCCTACAATATTGTCTTCGCACTTGGTTGGAAGCACCCTCTGGAACATTATTAAATTCACGTTGTAGCCAAGTGAACTTAATTTGGTTGCCTACCATGCCATTTGCTGGGATAGGCTTACCCAAAAGTTGTTCGCATACTCGATCCCAATTTTGTTGACAACTTCCAATAACGGCATTTCCATCAACGGGAAGTCCCAACTGCAACGCCACGTCTTCGAGAGTTATTGTGCACTCCCCTACTGGAAGATGAAAAGTGTGTGTTTCTGGTCTCCAGCGTTCGACCATTGCTGCCACCAAAGCTGGATTTATTTTGAATGCGCCAATTGAAGCAATGTCACGAAACCCAGCTCTTTCTATCAATGGTAATATAGAGGCATCTGGTTCGGGAAGATTGAATGCGTGGTGAACTTCCATTGGGTCATCGTTGAGAAGCATGGAAATGTGAGGTTCTTCGTTTAGTAAGGAAGACATTTTTAGAGGAAGTGTTGTTGAAGAGTTATGGTGACTTGAATGTTTGAGTTATGTGGTTGTGTTGCTGCCTTTGGTTGTATATATTCTACTCTCAGATGCCCTCTATCTCAAGTATTTACCAATGTATGTGCACAAGAATATATTTCACGATGGAGATGATGTTAGAATATATTCCTTTGCTAGAATATTAATCATTTGGAAGAAGAAAACATGTTAGAATATATTCCTTGAGATGATGTTAGATATATTCCATTGTTAGAATATATTCCTTTGTTGCATTTCACGATGGAGTGGATGCAATGTATGTGCCCTCTATAATGTTTTTCCTAAATTAAAAAATGACCCACGTTAAAAAATGACCCACGTTTAAAAAATGTATGTGCCCTCTATCATGTTTTACCATGTTTAGATCAATTATAACTAATTTTTTTAAATTACTAAATTAAAAAAAATGATATGACATTATAGTAGAGTTATAGAACTACGGTTTCATATTTTGAATTAGTACTAACGGACTTATAATCCACGTGTACAAGATTCGAAACAATGACTAAAAAATGTTTTTCCCAAGTCTAAAAAATGACTTTTTACGATGTTTAGATCAATTATAACCAATTTTGTTAAATTACTAAATTAAAAAAAATGATATGACATTATAGTAGAGTTATAGAACTACGGTTTCATATTTTGAATTAGTACTAACGGACTTATAAGCCACGTGTACAAGATTCGAAACAATGACTAAAAAAGGTTTTTCCTAAGTCTAAAAAATGACTTTTCCTAAGCACTGG
The DNA here is from genome assembly GCA_963573325.1 of Astragalus glycyphyllos. Classification (NCBI taxonomy): domain Eukaryota; kingdom Viridiplantae; phylum Streptophyta; class Magnoliopsida; order Fabales; family Fabaceae; genus Astragalus; species Astragalus glycyphyllos. The sequence continues at coordinate 80,438,602 of OY754307.1, read as the reverse complement.
ACACTGCACTCTGCACTAAGCAGTGAACAATGCACATTGAACAATTCAAAAGTGTCGGTGCAATTCTGGCCTTTAAAAGTGTCGGTGCAATCCTGGCCTTTAAAAGTCACGTGTGCAATCCTGGCCTTTAAAAGTGTCGGTGCAATCCTGGCCTTTAAAAGTGTCGATGCAATCCTGGCCTTTAAAAGTCACGTGTGCAATCCTGGCCTTTAAAAGTGTCGGTGCAATCCTGGCCTTTAAAAGTGTCGATGCAATCCTGGCCTTTAAAAGTCACGTGTGCAATCCTGGCCTTTAAAAGTGTCGGTGCAATCCTGGCCTTTAAAAGTGTCGATGCAATCCTGGCCTTTAAAAGTCACGTGTGCAATCCTGGCCTTTAAAAGTGTCGGTGCAATCCTGGCCTTCAAAACCATCGGTGAAATCTAGACCATTCAAATTTCAATAAATAGGCCCTAAATCTCTCACCCCTAAACACCCAACTGCCATAGTTTCTCCTACTACCAACTGAAACTCAAACGCACCCTCCTACTCCCAACTTCGTCAATGGCTCCAATGAATGTTTTCATCACGGTCTTTTACAATGGTTATGTGGAAAAAACAAATAATGAGGGTATATTTTTTAGGTGTCATAACAACACCCTTGTCAAACTAAACTCTAATTCCAAACTAGCTCAAGTTAAACAAGCCATTGAAAAAAAATCTCTCATGACCATTCAAAAATGGTTGCTAGTCTTACATATCGGTACCCCACAACTCTCAGTACTGACCATACCTTTTATGGGGGATTCGAAATAAATTCCGACGATGATGTTGAACTTATGATAGAGCATTTCAAAGAAGATAGACACATTGGTATATGTACACCAGAAATATACGCAGATTTGGTTGAGGCTCCTTCTAACTACACCCAGGTAAGTCACGGCCACTCTATTCCATCTTCATCACAACAGAACTTACGTTTTTCTCAACAAACAGAAATACCATACACTGACTTCATTCCACCTGTTTACCCTCAATTCAATCCTTCATCATCCCAAACTGACATGCATTACAGTCCTTCAACACCTCACCATCACTCTGCACCATCATCGTCAAACACACCCATTGACTTTAACACAAGCCACCCTCGACATACTCAAACTAATAGCCCACCGTTTAGTATGTTTGTTGGTGTCCATAATGAAGACGTTGGGGACTTTAGCGAAGATGAAGATGAAATTCTTCAGCGTGACGTCGATGAGGAACTAATTGAAGTAACCCCAACATAGGTGTTGCATTCCGCGAGCCTGTCCCACACTTTCAAAACGTCACAGCTGATAACCCAGAACCTTTTGATGTAGAGTTTGGCCACTCCATGGACAGGAACCAACTTTTATCCAATGAAGACCCAAACGAACTAAAACTCAAAATGAAATTTCCCACAAAAGAAATAGCCCAACAATTCATCCAAACATATCACCTAAACCATTCAGTTGCATACAAAGTCTGTGAGTCTAAACCACACACATGGACCGTTTGTTGTGTTCATGAAACCTGTTTGTGGAGGTGTGTAGTGAGAGTAGGAGCAAAAACTGGATATTGGGGGATTACACAGTTGACTCACCCACACACATGTACAACATCTACTATTTCCCAAGATCACCGCCAGCTGACCTCCTCCCTCATGTGTACTCATATACTTCCACTTGTAAGGAAGGACCCGACAATATCAGTGGCTGTGTTGATTGCACACATCAAGGAGCGGTTCACGTACCAGAGTTCCTACAGAAAGGCTTGGATTGCTAAACAAAAAGCAATCGAGCTTATCTTCGGTAATTGGGAGGACTCTTACAATGAAGTAACCAGGTGGCTACATGCTTTCTCTTACTATATTCCAGACACAGTTCACGACTGGCAGTACAAACCATTCTATGAGAATGGACAACTAGTTGCCGACAAAGGTGTATTCCACCGCATCTTTTGGAGTTTTGGCCCGTGCATTAAAGACTTTCAATTTTGCAAACCAGTTGTCTCTGTTGATGGAACATGATTGTACGGTAGGTACAAAGGGTGTCTTCTTTTGGCAATCGCACAAGATGGAAGAAACAACACCTTCCCAATTACATATGCAGTGGTCGAGGGTGAGACAAATGAGGCTTGATTTTTCTTCCTATCTCGTTTAAGACACTATGTGACACCATAGGAGGGTATTTGTTTGATATCAGATAGACACGAGTCTATCAAAAGTGCTGTTACGCAACTAAACACCAATTGGAAACACGTCTTCTGTGTTCGCCACATAGCACAAAACTTCATGAGACACTTCAAAAACACTCTTGCCAGGAAACATGTTATCAATATGGGTGAGTATTTTTAACATTTTTTTTTTAATTAATTAGTTTCAAATTTCCATTCCATACTTACCAACATCTTCTTTTTTTTCTTCAGCATATTCTATGACAGAAGAATCGGCCGAACACTACAAACAAAAAATTGGTCAGGAAGTAGGTCTTGAGGGGGTGGCTTGGGTTGAAGACATAACCGCAGAACAATTGTTGCAGTGGTGCGATGGAGGTTCCCGTTGGGGGCACATGACAACAAACCTTGCAGAGTGCATCAACAATGTCCTTAAGGGGGTGCGGAATCTCCATATTCGTTCATTGATAGATGCAACATATTTCAGGATGAACGAGGTTTTCGTCAAAAGGGGAACACAGGCACATGCACTGTTGAGATATGGAACTATGTACTCTGAAAAATTGTTGGAAAATATTGCTAGGAACATAAAAGTCTCAAAAACGCATAACGTCGCAGTTCACGATCGTGCCCAACAATTGTTCCGAGTTGAATAACTTGTACGACCACAAAGTGGTAGACCTGCGCAAACATTCGTGGTGAACTTCAGAGCAAAAACGTGTGAGTGTGGGGAATTCCAGGCACTTCACTACCCTTGTTCACATGTAATCGCAGCATGCTCAAAATGCAATTACGACCAAATGCAATTCGTGGATCCACTGTACACAATGGAGAATGTTTTCAATACTTACATTGTCGAGTTCCCACCCTTGCCAACTGAGACGTCATGGCCATATTTCAATACTTTAGAACTACAACATGATCCAACTAAACGGAGAGATAAAAAGGGTCGTCCACAGTCTACCCGTATTCGTACAGAGATGGATCAAAGAGAAAGGGGTACACGCACCAGAAGATGCGGAATTTGTAGAAATGAGGGTCACAACAGAAACAACTGTCCTAACCGCAATTAATGTGTTGTAATATTTCGGATTACTCTTTTAAATAACTATTGTAATTTTCGGTTGGTCTTTTAAATAAATTATTGTGTTGTAATATTTCTTTGCGACCCTTCAATTTAATTAGGAAATTTGGATTACAAATATTAATTATCTAAATACAATTGTTTTATTTAAATTAAATTAATTTAATTTTTATCATTTTAATATATAATTAAATAAAAAAATAAAAAAACACAGTTCAGAAGTCACCCTAGGGGGCGACTTCTGAACTGCATTTTAAAAAAAAATTGCAAAAGACAGTTCAGAAGTCACCCTGGGGGGGCGACTTCTGAACTATAAAATAAATGTGCCTTACTTTGTTAAATAAACCAAAATGTGCATTATTTTAGTAAATAAATTTTTTTTTGCACCAACATGGTTTTTTTGCCTCAATTGGAACCACATTCACTGACGGATCCATAAATTTTCTACTTTTTTGTTAAATCATAAATTTGATTTCATTTTCAATTTATTTAAGATATTGAGCTACATCAATTTATGACATATTTAAAGTTATCTTTATAATAATAGTGGGGAAAGACAAGTCTTTCATGTGTTGGTGGATGATTATTATTATTAGAATTAGAAATAGAAATGTGTTGGTGTGTTAGTGGGTAGTTACAATAAAGGTATTTTGATCAGAAAAATCTGACACCAAAAAATCAGTTACAAAATGAATCCCCGTAGAATAGTTTTTAAATAGGATTTTATATAAATATAATTACCGACAAGCCATCGTTAATTTCCGTCCCTAACGTGAGATTGAAGAGGGTAAATCACCCTCGTAATATAAAGCTTCCCTTTCTCCTCAACGTGGACGATCTCCCATTCATGTTTCCTTCTAATTGCAGCATGAACATGTATGTATCACGACAATTGGATTCAACGACCTCCGAACAACCTTCGTGCTGCTCTGGTTAAGGATCTTCAAAGTTTGATGAATTGAAATGGGATCTGCGATTTTGGTGAATTAACGTGGATAATTGCTCTATCTAAGGTTGAAGACGAAAGACGTTAGGATTTTTGCTGTTTTTGGGTTTTCAACTCTCACTTCTCTCTCTTCTAAATTAGTATATGTCCGTACTTGCTGAAGTAGTTACGTTTCACATTAACTAGTCGAATACCCGTGCATCCGCATGGGTTTTGTTGTTTTGTGTGTTTGTATTGAACTGAAGCTGTGCCTTTGAAATAGTTGGAAATACTAAAATTTTGAATGTAGATGCAGTAGATAAGTGCTGGAGTATATAATTGTAGTCCTACATACATAAAATAAAAGGTACTTCTACAGGTAGTTATTCAAATATTACAGGCTGAAGTTCAACATAATTGGCAAGTAATATTAGAAAATAAAGAAAATTAGCATCAAGTAAGTAGCAAAAATGATGCTGAAATTCAAAATGTATGCTTGTAGTCTCCACACAGAATTCTTCATTAGAGAGTATCTCCTTGGCACCTAAAATATTATATATATGGGGACAAAAGTTAAAATTGTACTTATAAATGAATAGGTAATATTGATAAATTGAAATAGTGTTAATTTACTTACGATGGTTATAGATTTTGGAAAACCTCCTTGAAGACAACATTTGTTGTTGATGTAAGTACTTTCAATCCTTCTTTGCTTTGAACCCTTGAAAGTGCCACATATAATTGACCATGGCTAAAAACAGGTCTAGGCAAGTATAATCCAACGTTTTGTAATGATTGCCCTTGAGACTTGTTGATAGTCATAGCATAACATACAACAATAGGAAATTGTCTCCTCATTAATTTAAAAGGCCATGGTGATTGCGAAGGAGACATTCTCATTCTTGGAATATATATAATATTTCCTATGTTTTTCCCTGACATGATCTTAGCTTCTATGACATGATTACCAAGTCTTGTAACAATCAATCTAGTTCCATTGCACAATCCTTCTGATTGGTCTAGATTCCTAAGAAGCATGATGGGAGTCCCTATCTTCAATCTAATTTTATGATTTGGAAGGCCAGAAGTTCTCAAAGAATTTAAAAATTCAGGGGTCAACATTTGGTATGGTTCACTTTCAGAAGATTCTGATTCATCTATTGAATCACAACTTAGATAGTCTCTTTCTTCACCTACTTGACAGAATATTGGAAAAGAAGTTATGAACTATATACAATGTAAAGAGTAACTATTATTCATTGAAAGTAAAGAGAAGAGTTGAAAATGCATAAACATAGTTAAAGTACCTGGTGTTAACTTCAATACGTATTCATTTATTTCATCCACGATCTAAATGGTAGCTGCTAAAATTGCCCTTGATTTCAAGAAATCTTCATTATTGTACTCTTGTATCAAATTTGGATAGATTGTTTTCACAATGGCCTCAATAGGATCCACAAAGTCTGTAATTAGAAGTTCCCTTGGAATTTCAATCTCAGCATATCCATCCTTTGGTTCATTAATTTTGCCGTCTCCGACATCGAGGATCCATTGACTAAACTTTCGAACTTCATCTGAATTACTATTGTTTAAACTACCTTGCAACCGCATGTTCTTAGTCAAAGTCAATACCTCGTAACGATCCCAAATATATGATGAATTAAGTGAAGCATGAACAATATCAGAACGGCTTCCCATAGGGACAACAGGCAAAATTTGTCTAAAGTCACCTCCAAAGATAACTATCTTGCCTCCGAAAAGAGACGAATCATCATCACTTAGACCCATGATATCTCGCATTGTCCTATCAAGTGCTTCAAAACAATTTTTGTGAGTCATAGGAGCCTCATCCCAAATGATTAACTTTGTAGCTTTCAATAGTTCAGCAAGTTCACTCCCTTGGTAAATATTGCATGTGGAGTTCTCCATAGCAGACACAGGTATTTTAAACTTTGAGTGAGCTGTTTTCCCTCCTGGCAACAATAAAGATGCAATACCACTGGATGCTACAGTTAGTACAATATGACCTTGAGACCGTAATGCTGTAGCCAAAGTATTCCACATAAAAGTCTTTCCAGTACCTCCATAACCATAAAGGAAGAATACAATGGCTAAGTTGTTGTTGATTGCGTGCATGATTCTGTCAAATATTCTTCTTTGTTCATCTGTCATTTGATATCAGACATTGAGTGATCATATAGTCAATTAATTGAGTTGTTAGGAAAGTTTATTCGAATTGCAGTATTTAATAAAAGATATATTAACCTGTTAAAGAGGAGAATAGTCTCTGAAATTGGCTTTTTAATTCTTCTCTATTGTAGCTCAACTCTTCAAGGATAAGTCTATTGCCTGTGTGATTAATTACGAATCCCTTTGGATATGGCATTGAGACATAGTCCCTGAGATTTTTTCTGTTTGCTTGTAGAATCTTCTCAATCTCAATTAAAGTAAGATTCTCAATTACATCTTCAGGAAGTTGCAAATCTATATAGGGAAGAGGCAAGTCAGTTTAAATATACATGAGATATAAAGAAATATATTATAGATTAATGAGCCAACCACCTGTACCGGGTTATACCCGTGCCCATCTAATTAGTGTTTCAGTGCTCGTTTTGGGCTTGAGTTTACTCAGCCGTGTAAGCCCTTAGAGGCTCTATCTCAACATCTTGATTGTTTTGATTTGGGCCTGGCCCGTTTTAATGAAATCAAACAATTTGACCAAAAAAAGATCAAGCAAGTGTTCACCCAGAATTGTATCACATGCATAACACTAAATCATAGCAATGACTTGACCAAAAAAAAAAAATCATAACAATGACTACTTTGAAAAACAAAAGCAAACAAGCAATAGTGACGACAACTATGTCCCACACTAAAAATACCACCCGGAACAGTTCCCATAATAAAAAGGATAAGAGTAAATCATACTGACAAGTAAAATCTAAACATGACATTTTTTTGTTGTCAAACATGCAATATTTCATTGATAATGGACAAAACCACACTTTTAATTTAGTTTAGCATTAATTTATTTAGTAAATCAAGGTTAAAAATTTTCAAAATATAATCAGTAAATAGTAAATTTTACATAAAGTTGACATACGTAGGTCAGTATTGATTTAGTGTTTGTTTGTTTTTTCAACAGTTTGTGGTTGGCTCTTATGAGAGCACTTGGTTAAGAAATGAGAAGGGTTTTTTTTTGTACCCTACCCTTTGAGGTTATACCCCCACAAAAATTGAAAACCCGATAATACTCCCCAAGAAATTAAGTCAAACGGATTTACCTCCCCTATGAGGTAAATCCGCTTTGCATTTCTCAAAGCGGATTTATCTCTCTATATATAAATCCGCTTTGAGAAAATGCAAAGCAGATTTACCTTATAGGGAGGTAAATCCGCTTTGAATAGGGAGATAAATCCGCTTTGAATTTATCTCAAAGGGAGATAGATCCGTTTGGAACTTTTTTATGAGGGTATTTTCGGATTTTCAATTTTTTTGAAGGTATAACCTCAAAGGGTGGGGGTACGAAAAAAAACCTAAATGAGAATAATAAGTCATACCCATTGGATAAATATGTACGGCCCATATTAGACATTTATATAACGGAAATACACTTAGCACCTCACCTCCTTCTCTCCACACCCCGAAACTTCATTTTTCGTTAGGAAAATCCGAAAATACTCCTACTTGTTCCAAAGCCACTCACTCCATCTTTCCCAACAACACCCAAAATCCCCACACCAACCCCACATGTAACCATCCAACTCCATCCATCTCATCGAGTCCCCACCGTTCACCTCCCCACCGCCGGTGTGGCACAATTGCGCCACCACATAAGCTACGAATTGGTGATGGTGATGTCACAGCTGTTTGCTGCTCGCTATGGAGGTCATGTGGTGGTTTCACGATGGTTTTGTTGCTACTCGTCGTGTGCTTGCAGTGGTTGCAACGACGAAGGTCCCGTGGTGCTCGCAGTTGGTCCTTGGGGAAGATGGCCCAATTCCCGAGCAACGAGACTTTTCACATACTTATTCTTATGACATGCTCCGAGACCGATCAATCGCGTAGAGCTTGGACAGGGAAATAGACACTTTGTTCCTCTTTACACTAATCAACTTAGTCGAGGCCGGAGCTAGACGGTTACATATGTATAATTGTCACATGACTTGTATTGAATACTGTTCTGCACTGTACTTCCGACCTTGAAGAGCGGTCCGAGGTAGTTAGTGGTTGATATCCTTAATCAATGATCGTATTCGATCCTGCTGGTGTTGTACCTGCAAAGTCACTCCGATGCTAAAGTCAGTGAAATAGTCTTAGCAAAGTGATAAATAAGAGAATGCTTACCATTAATGAGGCAATGAATGTTGTATTTATAGAGTGGGGTGGGGTTGATTCTAATGAATTAGGACCGTCCGATCTGGTGGTTTGATCTGAGCCCTTGATGTTCGGACTGGGCCCTTTGATATTGGGCTTTTGTGTGGTGTGAATAGATGTGAAAGAAGGGGGTGTATGTGGTCAGAAGACTCACCATAACAGTTGCCCCCCAAGTCTGGTCGTCTTAGAGGCGATCTTGACTTGTTGACAATATTATGATGTGTTTTCACCGATCTCCGAATCGAGCTGTGATTTTTCAGACGTTGCTACGAGATGGGAAGGCGATCTTATCTGTCCGATGTTTGATGAGATACGAAGTGTTCTTTCTTACCGATGTCGAGTATGGTCTCTGATAGTGATGAAGTGATTTCGACCGTTATGATAATTTTGAATTTTGAATTGGCGCCTTTGCATTTATTGCGCTTGTCAGAGCGCGTTTCCCAATGGTGGCTAATGATGGTGACGCTTTGGTAGGCGTGCGCGTGTGTTGAAAGCTTTTGATGGGATGGGTCGATTCGATTTAGGCCCAATCCAGTTCTGCGAGGCCCACTATAAATAGGGGTTAGGTCCCCTCCTTTATTCCTGATTGCCAATTTGCTCTGCATACCGATCTTCATATCCGAGTTTAAGTTCGTCGATCAGGAGGATAGTGGCTAGAGTTTCACCATTCCAGTGGGTTCAAGTGCTTGACTTCCGCAGAAGACTATCAGCGAGAGCTTCGTTTGTGCGAGGTTAGTTCTTTTCTCAATCTCTCTATTGTTTTTTCTTTGAACAGTCAGATTTGCCCCCATTTCTTTAGTTGCCACAGGGTGGGGGTCGTCAGGTCGGTTTCAAGATCGGTACGGACCCGTTAGGTTGTTACTCCTGACTCTCCCATGCCCCCATTCCTGCAGGTTTTAAAACTGGCGGTTACCAAAAAAACTCGTAGGCAGATTTCCCAGCAACCCCCGCAACTTGCGAACGTGATGGCCTCTAGTGGAGAAAATGTCGAGGGTCGTCGTTCTGACACTGTCCCGGTTATTCCCGAAGTTCAAGATCACCCTGATTCAGCCCCGACCAGCGAACAAGTGGAGGACGATCCTGAGGTTGGTCGTCATACTTCTGATGATGGGGAGCAGTCTTCCGAGGATGTGGTTGTCGTTGGTGTAAAAAACACTGAGGATGTGGTGGAGACGGCGTCTTCTGAACCGACGCGTTCCGATGATGAGCAAGGGTCTTCGCACACTCAGGAAGTGGGGGGTTCTGAATCGAAATCGGAGTCTAGAACCGAGACTGAGGATAGGCAAGATTATTTGCAGCAAAGAAACGATGAGGTTGCAGTTGACGTGGCTGCCGAGGCTGATGATCGTACATCTGCTTTGACCGATGGTTATTCTAGCACCGGTCCGGGACGAGTCGATCTTCCTATTCCTTATGACGTGAATGTTCCTCGCATTCTTAATTGGTTCGCTTCTTCTGTTACTGAAACAAGGTCTCTGTACGAAGCAGGGGAAGATATGAGCACTTTTGTAGATAAGTTATGCATTCGGGGCCGACTTTGGAATGTCGAGGGTATGAGATCCGATGAGCATGCAGCGACCTGGCCAGGATCTTTGAAATTTGTCATGTATGATGTATTGGTATCGGATATGCATATCCGTCCACCGTTTACTAATCTTCAACAGACTGTTTTGGCTAGATTGGAACTGGCACCTTCGCAACTTCACCCCAATGGTTGGGCGTTTCTTCGAGCCTTTGAATTGATATGCCTCGAACTTGATCGTCCAGTGTCCGCCGATCTGTTTTTTCATTTGTTTGAGGTAAATAGGAATAGTGAAAGAGGCGAGGAAGGAAACGCTTGGGAGCATGTGAGCCTTCGGTCTCTGAAAGGTGCCAAGATTTTCCGGGCTTATTCAGATTCGCTGAAGGGGAGATTGAAGGAGCTTTTTTATTTCGTGGAGCCGGTGAACAGTGAGGCAATTGACCACGTGGGTAGATATGATTCGGATGGGCAAACTTTGGTGTCCACTAAGTTTCCCATAGGATGGGGACTCGGTCACTATAACCGATCTCCAAGATCCTATCATGTCGGCGAATCTCATCTTTGCCGTGCTGATATCCTGACCAGAGATATCTTGTTGTTTATTTCATCTCAAGTGCCTTATACCAAGCACAAATACCGAGGCATTCACTACAAGAAATAGTGGATTTACTGTCCAAAACTTTCCGGCGGATATAAATCCGTTCGAAACTTTCCGGCGGATTTGAGGGATTTCCAGCGGATTTGATCCCACGGTAGTTTCCGGCGGATTTTTTGGACTTTCCGGCGGATTTTTATCCCACAGAAACTTTCCGGCGGATTTATAATTTTTTTTTTTTTGCAAAAATCCGCCGGAAAATACCAAAAATCCGCCGGAAATTTCCCGCGGATTTTTTGGACATTCCGGCGGATTTATAATTTATTAATTTTTTTTTGCAAAAATCCGCCGGAAAATACCAAAAATCCGCCGGAAATTTCCGGCGGATTTTTGGTAATTTCTGGCGGATTTTTTGGACTTTCCGGCGGATTTATAAAGTTTTTTTTTTTTTGCAAAAATCCGCCGGAAAATACCAAAAATCCGCCGGAAATTTCCGGCGGATATTTGGTAATTTCCGGCGGATTTATAAAATTTTTTTTTTTTGCAAAAATCCGCCGGAAAATACCAAAAATCCGCCGGAAATTTCCGGCGGATTTTTGGTAATTTCCAGCGGATTTTCCAATTTTTTTTTTTTCAAAAATCTGCCGGAAATTTCCGGCGGATTTTTGGTAATTTTCGGCGGATTTTCTAAAAAAAAAAAATCAAAAATAAAAAATCATCGGAAATTTCAAAAAATCCGCCGGAAAATTTTGAAGGGAAAAAAATCCGCCGGAAAAATTTAGAGGGAAAATAATTCGTCTATAAATACAACTTTCTCCTACACTCATCTCATTCTCTCATTTATCTCTTTCTTTCCTTCTTATTCTCTTCTACATTTTCTCTATCTTATCTTTTTTCTTCTTTCTCATACTCTCTAATCTTCAAAAATTTCTCTACATATCTCTCTTCTATAATTCTCCTTTCTTCTTCATTCTCACTTCTTTATTCTTATTCCTTCTTCATCTCACTATTTTATTCTTATTTCCTCATTCTTATTCTCTCATATATCATTTCTTCTCATATTCTCTTTTATTCTTTCCTTTTTCAACAATACCATTCAACATTTGATTTTACTTTTGTTTTTTGACTTTTATTTAAAACACATTAAGTTATAAAATTCAAAAAAAATTAAAAAAATTTCGGATTTTAAAAAAAAAAAAAAATTTGGAAAATCCGCCGGAAATTACCATAAATCCGCCGAAATTTTTTTTTTTAAAAAAAAAATTTCCGGCGGATTTTTGATAATTTCCGGCGGCTTTTCCAAAAAAAATAATATTAAAATCCGCCGGAAATTACCGGCGGAAAATCCGCCGGAAACTGTTTGCGACGAGGGTTGTTCCGGCGCCAAAAATCCGCCGGAAAGTCCACATTTTCTGCGGATTTTGGTCATTTCCGGCGGATTTTGGTCGCCGGAAAATCCAGTTTTTCTTGTAGTGATTCCTGTCGATCGACTGGTTAAATGTGCTACCAGAAGAAAGGTTATGGGGGTTCTAGGTAGGGTTGTATTTTCGATCTGTCAATTTATCTTTTGGCTGAGAATTGTTAATATGCCATTTTGACCAATTCGTCCAATTTTTTCTTTGTTTTCAGATACGATGGCAGGGAGTAGGATTGCTCAATTAAGAAGGATGGCGTTGGAGAATCTGGGGGGCGAGGAAGGTGATCATGCAAACCAAGATGTTCCAGAGAATATTCCCGATCTAAGCGGTGCCGTTCACGTTTCCCCAATCAGGACCGTCCACGAGGAACAGCTGCTGGAGAATCCTGGGGAAGATCTTCAGCATCGGAAGAGAAAACCAGCGAATGAGGGAGCCTCTTCAAAGCAGGTGAAGAAGAAGAAGGTGGTGATTCCAACAGATTCTAAGTCTTCCAAGGGGCATAGATCTTCTAAGAAAGTAACTCCTGTTCCCGTGGATGCGAGTTTTATGGAAAAGAATATGGAGGAATACCTTACCGATCCAGTTAGTGCGGCCGCAAAGCTGTTTGTTCACTTGGCCGATGTCACCAAATTGCAGAGGGAGGAGATGGAACGTCGTCATGAAGGTGAGGTGTTATTTCTGGAGTTTGTTTACCGTTCTTTTTACCTACCTTATTGACTTTTATTTGTTTTTCAGAGTTGCTAACCAGTGAGAAGGCCAAGTTATTCAATGCTCTGAAAGAACTGGCAGAAAAGAATAAAGTCCTGAGTAACACTTTGGGCGACTTGAAGACTTTGAAGGCTTATGTGGATGATCTTGAAAAATCCCATAATTCTGCTAAGTCGCAGGTCGAGGATAGCACTATTCGCATCGGTCAGCTGAACGATCGGATCAGAGTGCTTGAAGGAGAGAGGGAGATTGCTGAAGGCACAATTAAAAGGTTGGAGGATCGGATTCAAGAGCTGATGGCGTCGCTAAAGAAATTTGAAGAGAACAAGGCTGGGACTAGTTCCACTCCTGAAGATCGATGCGCAGTGCTTGAGGAAGAGCTCGCCCAAACCCGTGCTGAGCTGGTAAAATCTAAGAAGGAAGCGCGGGCTGCTGCCGATCTTGCTCTGGAAATGGCAGGAGATGGCTTCGATCTTGCACTTGATCAAATTGCTCTTGTGTATCCCTCTCTTAATCTTGACAAGGCCGTCCTGAATGTGGATCACGAGATCGAGGGAGACCAGATCGTGAAGATCGATATCAAGACCAATGTGAAGACCGTGGTTCATCCCAAGTCTGCCTGATTTATGTTCATATCCAGTTTTGTAAGAGTTCCGGGTTTATACAGAGAATCATGCATAAGCGCGGAACTCTTTTAAGTGGATTTAGTTTTTAGTTTTTGTTTATAAAACTTGAGGTCTCGACCGTATCCGAGGTGGTTGTAATGAATTTAATCTCGTATTCGTCATCGTAATTGTCAATTTTCATAGTCTTGACTTTATTGTTTTTGAGAGGAACGTAGGTATTTAAAAGGTTTGAGAGGAGCTCTTCAAACGATTTAGAGAAGACCTGTTGAGAATTCTCGTAGGTTTTTAAAAGGTTTGAGAGGAGCTCTTCAAACGATTTAGAAAAGACCTGTTGAGAATTCTCGTAGGTTTTTAAAAGGTTTGAGAGGAGCTCTTCAAAAGATTTAGAGAAAACCTGTTGAGAATTCTCGTAGGTTTTTAAAAGGTTTGAGAGGAGCTCTTCAAACGATTTAGAGAAGACCTGTTGAGAATTCTCGTAGGTTTTTAAAAGGTTTGAGAGGAGCTCTTCAAACGATTTAGAGAAAACCTGTTGAGAATTCTCGTAGGATCGGGCCTAAGGACAGTTTACCAGGACTCGGCCCAGATTTAACTTGTCCTTTAGGGTTCTTGGCTACTAAGGCCAATGGTCGATTTAAGGAAAAATCCTTAACGGACCTTTCGAACCTTTTGGGCAGTTTACCAGGACTCGGCCCGGATTGAACTCGCCCCTAAGGGTTGTGACTGCTTTGGCCACGTATGGAGATCTTATGAGATCGGTCCAAGAAGTTATTGTGAAGGAGTGTGTAGATTTAAAGTGGTAGGAACTACCGTTACACGAGAATGGCACACGCAAAACCGTCGTGTCCTTAAATGTAATAGCTTTTTAACTTTGTGGCGTTCCAACTTCGGGGGATCTCCCTTTTGCAAAGTGTTTCCAATTTGAAAGCCCCTGTACCGGTCTTACTTTTAACACGGTAAGGTCCTTCCCAATTGGGTGCTAATTTTCCTTGTGAAGCATTTTTCAAACCAATGTCGGCTCTTCGAAGGACTAAGTCGTTGATTTCGAAATCTCTGGGGATGACCTTGGCGTTGTATCGGGTCGCAACGCTTTGTTTGACGATGGCTTCTCGAAGCATGGCTTGTCCTCGAACTTCGTCGATGAGATCGAGGTTTTCTTTCAAAGCTCGGTAGTTTTCCGCGGGTGTTTTGGGATTTGCTACTCTCCAACTTAGCTCGCTGACTTCCACTGGGATGACCGCCTCACTGCCATAGGATAGCCGGAACGGCGTTTCTCCCGTTGAGCTTTGAGGGGTTATTCTGTAAGCCCAGAGAACATACGGGAGTTCTTCTACCCAACTTCCTTTGACGTCGTCCAGTCTTTTTCTCAAACCGTTAAGGAGTATCTTGTTGGCTGCTTCTACTTGACCGTTAGTTTGTGGGTGTTCTACTGAAGTAAAATGATGATTGATTTTGAAGTCAGACATCATTTTCCTGAAACCTTTGTCGGCGAACTGAGTCCCATTATCAGTGATAATTGATTCGGGGATCCCGAATCTGCTCATGATGTTCTTTTTGAAAAATCTCATGCAGTTCCTCGCAGTTATGGTGGCTAAGGGCTCTGCTTCAACCCATTTGGTAAAATAACCAATTGCCACTATGAGAAATTTGTTTTGGCCTGGAGCAGTTGAGAACGGACCTAGGAGATCTATTCCCCATTGGGCAAAGGGCCATGTGGAGGATAGATTTCGAAGTTCGGATGGTGGGGCGACGTAAACGTTGGCGTAGACCTGGCATTTTTTGCACTTTTTGACGTAGTTTTTGGCATCGCCTTCCATGGTCGGCCAATAATATCCTGTGCGTAGGGCTTTTCGAGCTAGGGAACGGGCGCCAAGATGTTGCCCACATATTCCTTCATGAACTTCAGCTAGGACGGAATGTACTAGCTCCCTTTCAATGCATTTTAATAATGGTGAGGAGAGGCTTCTCCTGTACAACGTATTATCTATGACTGAGAAGGCGGAGGCTTTTCTCCTGATGATTTTCGCTTCTACCGAGCCTGGAGGTTCGATTCCTATCTTGATGTACTCCAATATTGGAGTGATCCAACTTTGGTTCTCCTCAATCAAACAAATTGCAGAAGTGTAAGTCGGATTAAGGGAGTGTTTACCGTGGATTTTGGTAAACACCGCTGGTCTCCAATTTGGTTAACTTGCAGGATCAACCAGTGAATCCTAAGACCATTTGTGTTTAGAGTTTTTACAGAATCGCTTGTGTTCTTGCTGTTTAACAATAAAAAGAAGAAAAGGAGAAGATATAATTGATTCCTTACGCGCGAAGCAATCAAGATATTTCAGGGAAGAAGGACTTGAATTGTAAAACACATAAAGGTAAAGAGAAAACAGAAGTAAATTGCATTAAAATGAAAGAGAATGGTACACAAGATCATACATTGTTCTCTGACTCGTTTTTCTCTTGAATGCGGAAGTTAGAGCGTGAGAAGTAAAATATGAAATTGTGACCCTTGTTTCTTCTTAGAAACTACTATTTATACAAAGGAAAAGAGGGGGAAAAACTAAACTAAGTAACTGCCTAGAAATTTGAAAATTAATAACTGCTACTCCTACTTTCGACAAGAACCGCTTCATCACGCTTCGACCAACTGCTAGTTCTTCAGCGCATAATTGCTCTGTTTTCTGTCTGTCGAAAGCTTGTGTCCATTTTCCTCTTTCTTGCTTTTGCTTCCCCGGAAGCTTGTCGAATTTACCCTGCGCATGACCATTTTCTCTATCGAAATACCTTGGTCTTTGTCGAAATATAAGTCAAGCCTTGTTGACCATTTTCAATGAAGCCTGTCGAAATTACAGGCCAACAAATTGCCCCCCAAAAATGTCTTTTTCGACCGAGCTTGAGGTGGAAGAAGAGAAAGAACATTTTTGAATTCACCATCGAAATAGACTTTGCACTTGAGTAGAATAGCTGTATACTTGATGTCACCACTGTTAAGTGTTGTTGACGTTACTCCTATATTGGTGTACCACGTGGCCTTCAACGTTCTGCTTATAATTCTGACAATGCTCATATGGCAATCACAACTTCTTTTGAATGCCACGTACTTACGCTTTCTTTATCTTTATTCTAGCGTTATTTTAACTTCTTGCAACGTTGGCTTATACTTTTTCAAGTATTTGCCATTTATACGCAAAATTCTTTCATCAGCGCCAATCTCTTTGACCTCATATGCGCCGTTTGAATAAACTTGTAAAATTTTAAATGGTCCTTTCCAACTTGGGGACCATTTACCTAGGACTCTATCTTTTCGATCCATAGGTAAAATGACTTTCCAAACTAAGTCTCCCACGTCGAAAGTCTTCAATTTGACTTTCTTATTGTACACCTTAGCTACTCTTTCCTTTTGTCTTGTGAGCACATCTAATGCATTTAACCTGTCCTCATCTAGATCAACCAATTCATCCAGCATCATACTCCAATAATGATCAGATGGGATTTCAAATTTTCTTTGAATCCTAATTGATTGAAAACAAATTTCTGCTGGTAATACTGCATCATGCCCAAAAACAAGTTTAAAAGGAGTATTATTAATTGACTCTTTGGGAGATGTTCGACACGCCCATAAAATTTGGTTAAGTGTCTTATGCCAATTCTTGGGTTTTTGCCCAACATGTTTTTTAATCAAACTAATGATAATTTTATTGGCTGCTTCAACTTGACCATTTGCTTGAGCGTAGTATGGCGTCGAACTCAACAATTTATAACCATTTTCAGCAGCGAATTCGACCATTTCTGACCAATAAAAACCGAACCTTGGTCTGTGGTGATAGTTTCAGGCACACCGAATCTATACAATATATGGTCTTGAATAAAACTAATTACTGCCTCTTGATTAACATTATTTAAAGGAATAGCTTCCACCCACTTAGTGAAATAATCTATCCCTACCAATATGAAACGATGGCCTTTCGACGAGTTTGGCTTAATTTCGCCAAATATATCCAAAGCCCATCCTCTAAATGGCCAAGGTTTCACGATAGAATGTAATTCATTTGCAGGCACATGTTGTATCCCTGCATGCTTTTGACATTCTTGGCATCCTTTGGCAAACTCTATGCAATCTTTTAACATGGTTGGCCAATAAACACTTTGTCGAAAAAGAAGCCATTTCATCTTATGGCCTACTTGGTGAGCCCCACACGTTCCACTGTGAACATTGGATATTGCCAAGTACGCCTCATTTTCGCTAAGACATTTGAGTAAAACTCCCTCAGGGGTTTTCTTAAACAACTCATTTCCCATAATCACATAACTTAAGGCTCTATACTTGATCTTTCTATCAGTCATCCCTGTGGGACTCTCCAAGTAATTAACAATTTGTCTTCGCCAATCATCATTTGACAAATTGTTGATGGCAAAAACTTCGAACACGTTGTCACAATACCCTTTGTCAAAAACTTCAAAAGTTTCATTTCCATTAAAAATTTCATTTGGCTTAGGACTTGAGGCTAAAGAATCGGCCTCTGCCCCCTCAAGTTTTTGCCTTGACAAAGTTTCTAGTGACATGTCAGTCGAAATTAGTTTGTTTTTAATTTCGATTAGCTCCGTTAAGTTTTCTTTCGAAACTTTATAACCTGAAGCTAGCTGTGCCAAATCATTCGCCTCTTGATTTGCAATACGAGGCACATGCTCGATTTTAACGTGATCAAAACGTTTCAATAATGCATTGGCAGTAATAAAGTAAGTAATCAAATTTTCCCTTATGCACTTGTATTCTTTTGTTAATTGCTTGATTACTAATTCAGAATCACCTCTTATTTCGACCTGCTTTGCCCCCAAGTTTAACAGAATTTCGAGTCCTGCTATTAAGGCTTCGTATTCCGCCTCATTGTTGGAGCAACTTTCTTCGATTTTATACTTGTATTTGGTTGGTATTTCTGTTGGTGAAATGATTAACATTTCCACACCTGTACCATGTTTGTGGCTTGAGCCATCGAAATATAGCCTCCAAGGTCGAAGGTGAACACAATCAATTGCTAATTCGATCACTGAATGGTCTGCAATAAAATCTGCCACTACCTGGCCTTTAATAGCCTTTAGTGGTTGAAATGTCAATGAATATTCGGATAAAGCTAATGCCCATTTACCTATTCTGCTATGCAAAATTGGTTTCGATAACATATGTTTAATTATATCAAAATGAGAATAAACATAAACATCAACAGGCTTTATATATTGCTTTAACTTTGTACATGAGAAATACAAACACAAACACAGTTTTTCAATAGGATGATATCTGGTTTCAGCATCATTCAAAACCCTACTGAGGTAATATATGGCTCTTTCGACTCCATTTTCATCCTCTTGTGCTAGCATACTACCCATTGACATTTATGATGCAGCTATATACAATTTCATTGTTCTATTTCTAATTGGAGACAATAAAATTGGTGGTTTCATCAGGTAGGCTTTGATTTTGTTGAAAGCTTGTTGGTGGCATGGCTCCCACTTGAAAACATCTTCCTTCTTCAGTCGAAGTAATGGCGAAAATACTTGAGTCTTGCCACTTAGATTTGATATAAATCTTCTCAGGAAATTGATCTTTCCTAGTAAAGACTGCAATTCTTTCTTTGTCGAAGGAGGTTGTGTTTCCATGATAGCCTTCGTCTTATTTTGATTTATCTCAATGCCTTTTTTGTGCACGACAAAGCCTAAGAAATCACCTGCACTTACACAAAAGGCACATTTTAGTGGATTCATTTTCAATCCATATTTTCTCATCCTTTCAAATGATTGTCGAAGGTGGTCTAGATGACCACTTTCTGATGCTGATTTGACTACTATGTCATCTATGTATACTTGCATAAAATTTTCTATAAAATCATGGAACATAGTATTCATAGCTCTTTGGTACGTAGCACCAGCATTTTTTAAACCAAATGGCATCACTACCCATTCATAAACACCTAACGCCCCCGGGCATCGAAATGCAGTCTTTGAAACATCTTCCTCAGCAATAAAGATTTGGTTGTAGCCTGAATACCCATCAAGCATACTCAAATATTGGTAACCTGCTGCGGAATCAACTAACATTTCTGCCACTGACATTGGATATTGATCTTTGGGAGTAGCATTATTTAGATCCCTAAAATCTATGCAAACTCTAAGTGTACCATTTTTCTTAATTACAGGAACTATATTAGCAAGCCAATCAACATACCTGGCAGTTCTGATGAACTTGCTCTTTAGTAACCTTTCGATCTCTGTTTTGATCTTCGACATGATTTCTGGTGCAAATCTCCTTGGGGTTTGCTTCACAGGCTTCTTATCTGGTCGAATAGGCAGCTTCAACTCAACCACTTCTCTTTTTAAACCTGGCATTTCATTGTTGTCCCAAGCAAAACAGTCTTTGTACTCTTTCAGCAATTCGACTATCTGCACCTTGAAGTCTTTATTGACTTTTGCACTGATATATGTTGGTCTTCTTACACTTCCATCTCCCAAATCTATTTCTTCTAAGGGATCTTGTGCTTGTATCTTCTTGGTCGAACCCATTGGATCTTTCTCAAATCCTAATGATTCATCATCGTAGACACCGTCTAGTCTAGGTGATTCGACCATAATTTCTTTGTTACTATCATTTGTGGTTAAAGCAACCATGTGATGCAACTCAGCTTCGAGAATTGCTTTTTCTTTATTTTCGGCCACATAGGCCGTAATTCTTTCCCACGTACTGGGTTTTATCATCATCAATCATCCCAACCAGAAGGCTTAACAAAGCCTCTTGGTCTATTCTCCTCATCAATGACTTCCCTTTCCCAAATGAAACCATTTGGGTGAAGATTAACAGAGGAGAAGACATTGTCTTGCTCAATGAACCCAGCATTGGAAGAAGAGCATGGAGAGATATTTGCCAATTGCTTGTCGAAGGTCTTCTTGGTGATCGTATTCACTTCAGCCTTGAAATAACTTTGGTCACCTTCAATGTTTTCAACCAACCCATCTTCTCTCCAAATAATGAGCCTTTGGTGCACAGTTGAAGGGATTGCCCCCACTCCATGTATCCATTCTCTTCCAAGCAACAAGTTGTAGTTTGCCTTGGAGGGTATTACCAAAAACAAAGTTGGCCTTTTGATGCTACCTACTGCTAATTCGACTTCAATGGCCCCAAGTGAATGGCCAGTTTTGCCTTCATAATTAGTGAGAACCACATTATGTGGCCTCAAATCAGTGTCACATTTGCCAATTCTTCTTAGCAAATGTTGAGGCATCAAATTCACAGCAGCACCACCATCAACAAGGACCTTGTTGATTCCTACATTGTTGACCTTGGCTTGAATGAACAATGGCTTGAGGTGATTCATCATACCACAATCTGGCCTTTCAAAGACAGCATGTTGCTCTTCGATGCAGCCATTCTTCAACACATAGTAGCATATTGGCTGGTAAGCCATACCTTCGTCGAATTCTTCTTCGACCTCATTGACTTCAGACACCACATCATATTCAATTGGTAAAATTGAAACGACACCACATAGCACGTCGAAGTCATGCTCAGAATCAGCAAAAGAAGAGTTCAATTCCTCTTCCAACTTGAGATCTTCTTCTTTGAAGCCTTTCTTTATCTCAGCCAAAGAAGGGAAGCTCCTTTCAGTGGCTGGTTTCCTAACCACTTCAGTTGAAGGTAACACTATTTCTTTACCTTTCTCGCTCTTGGGAATTGCTACTTTGCCTGTAGCAACAGCATCAACTTTCTTTTGGCGTTGAAATCTTCGCCATTGAGTCCTTGTCATAGGATTCTTTCCCTTGTAGTTGTTGTTGTAGGCATACTTCTTATTTCTAGTTGCCTTGTTTTGGTTAACATCACTTGTGTTACCTTCGACCAGTTTAGGTGGCCTAATTCGATGGATAGCATTGCCCCCAGTGTGGTATATGGCTTTGCCTCTTCCACCAGAATGTACCCACTTTTCAACAGGAGTACCAGAAGGAGGAACATAAGTACTCAGCTTTCCTCTTCCAGGAGTTTTGGTCGAAGTAACCATGTAGGGAATTCTCCTATCCGCAAAATCAAACTTGGGCCTTTTATCCACCCATTTACCTTTGCGCTTCATTTGAGGCTTGAACTCTTCAAGTTCTTTAGCAGCCTCCTTGTCAAAAACAGCACTGCACCTTGGGCACAACATCACTTCTGAGTTGCTTAGCTTGCAACGATTGAGGAAATCAACCAATTCCTCTTCAGCTTTTGGGTACACTGGTTTGGCCTTGTCGTTTCCTTGGCCTTCTGCAGCCATTTCGACATCCATCTCTGAAATTGGTGAAGTTTTCTTAATGTGAGCCTTACTAGGCCCAGTTTCAGAAGCTTCGACCATATTGATGCTAACTTCAGTGTATAATGCCTCGACTTCAGGCAAGGGATCAGCATCAATCTTCATTGGCGCTTTTGGTTTTTCACCAAATTTGAGCCTTCCTTCATTTAGCGCTTTCTGCACCAAATCCCTGAAAAGAACACAATGAGAGGTATTATGACCCAAAAAATTATGGTATTTGCAAAAACCTCTTTTCTGTCTTTGTTCTAATGGTGGTGTTTTTAGCCCTTTAGGAACTAGAATTTGACCATCCTTAACTAACAAGTCAAATATTTCGTCACATTTAGAAACATCAAATGTATAAGTTTTTGCAACGAATTTGTCGTTTTTAGGTTCGACAGGATTTTTACCATTTGAAGGTTTCAGCAATTTACAAGTATATGGAGGTCCTGGCTTTAATTCGGCAACATTGACCTCCTCTTCGACTTCCTCGTAAGAGATGTCGTACTCTTGTTCCTCATTTTGAATTTCGACATAGGCAATTTTGTCTTTTTTATTGTTATGAAACCTACTAGTTCTAGATTTCTCAGCTTTTAGCCTTTCGACTTGCCTTACTCTATCGGCCAATTGGGCCATATCTCTTAAATGTTGAGTGTCTAGTTTTTTCCTAATAGAATAATCTAGACCACCAGCAGCCATTTCGACTAACTCATGTTCCGACACTTGGGTAAAGCACCTTGCTTTGAGAAGTCTAAATCTGTTGAGATAGTCATCAACAGTTTCAGCCATTTTGCGTCGAACACTGGCCAATTCTTTGAGACTAATTTTACATTGTCCCATGTAGAATTGCTCGTGAAAAGCTTTTTCTAACTGGTTCCAATTAAACATAGAATGAGGGGGTAGTGTAGTAAACCAAGTAAAAGCATTTTTTGTTAGAGAATTAGGGAAAAATTTCATTCTTAAATTCTCATTTTGGGCTAAATCCCCAGCCTCAGTTAAATAACGAGCAATGTGTTCGACGGTGGATTCACTAGTTTCTCCACCAAATTTAGTGAATTTCGGGACTTTCCAACCCCTTGGCAATTCACTTTGCAAAATATATTCTGATAATGGCGACACGAAATTTGGCCTGTGCATTCCTATATTAAGGCCATTCTGGGCTAAAATTGTTTCGACAAGATTAGCTATATTGTTCTGCGCTCCAAAATTGTTTTGTTGCACTTGCCTGACTACTTCATCAGCATTTTGATTTCTATTTACTAACACTATATCAGGCTCATTTTCAACCATCCCCTGCAAGGGTTGTTCGACAACTTGTGCTTGTGCCTGATTTCTAGGCAATTCAATGTTAGGCCTTTCTAAGGGGATTTCTACAGGCCTCAAAGGTTGTACTTGGGGTATTGGCTGATTCTGCATTCTTGGAGTGCCAAAGAAATCTGCAATTCGACCCATTTGAGTTGCCAATGCTTGGTAACTGTTATTGGTATCACGTATCAAAGGGTTGAATACTGTACCAATTTGCTGGGTTAACATATTAACCATATCCTGATTAGCATCATCTATTTGTTGCCTCAAAGCCAACAAAGATGCTGTGGTTAATGAGGGTTGGGCATTTCGACCATAAATGCCCTCTTGAGAGGCATGCATAGGGGAGAAACCACCATTCATTATGTTATCTGCACACGTTGATGAATTGGTTTGCAAGCCTACCATCATGCCAGTTGGCATACCATAAGGGAGATGTCGACCAACTATAGGCATGCTAAATGGGATATGACCACTAGTCATATATGGGTTAGACGTTCCCATTGTTTGTGGCATAGAAGCCATTTCATTAGGCTGTGTGGTCACCGTGGTGGCCATTGTTGGTAAAGGATTAAGCACAGGAGATGTAACTGCGATCATGCCTGTCGAAGGCATTGGAGCAGTTATTCCCATAGCGGTTACTGGATTAGCGTCATTGACAGACGCATTCTCAGGGCCACTCTGTGCGTTCGAAAAACTTGCGCCAAAACGTGACATCTTTGACAAAGATTTACCACTCCTCAGGCGCATAAACAATTATATTCCAAGATTCTGTTAACTAACACTCTAATATTTCGACACAAATGTCCCACTGGGCGTGCCAATTTGTTTACCGTGGATTTTGGTAAACACCGCTGGTCTCCAATTTGGTTAACTTGCAGGATCAACCAGTGAATCCTAAGACCATTTGTGTTTAGAGTTTTTACAGAATCGCTTGTGTTCTTGCTGTTTAACAATAAAAAGAAGAAAAGGAGAAGATATAATTGATTCCTTACGCGCGAAGCAATCAAGATATTTCAGGGAAGAAGGACTTGAATTGTAAAACACATAAAGGTAAAGAGAAAACAGAAGTAAATTGCATTAAAATGAAAGAGAATGGTACACAAGATCATACATTGTTCTCTGACTCGTTTTTCTCTTGAATGCGGAAGTTAGAGCGTGAGAAGTAAAATATGAAATTGTGACCCTTGTTTCTTCTCAGAAACTACTATTTATACAAAGGAAAAGAGGGGGAAAAACTAAACTAAGTAACTGCCTAGAAATTTGAAAATTAATAACTGCTACTCCTACTTTCGACAAGAACCGCTTCATCACGCTTCGACCAACTGCTAGTTCTTCAGCGCATAACTGCTCTGTTTTCTGTCTGTCGAAAGCTTGTGTCCATTTTCCTCTTTCTTGCTTTTGCTTCCCCGGAAGCTTGTCGAATTTACCCTGCGCATGACCATTTTCTCTGTCGAAATACCTTGGTCTTTGTCGAAATATAAGTCAAGCCTTGTTGACCATTTTCAATGAAGCCTGTCGAAGTTACAGGCTAACAGGGAGATACTGGGTCTTCTAAGTAGTTCCTGGATGATCGTCCGGTGATTACCGGGGACCTTGGTGCTGGCGAGCTTTGATAGGATATCCGCCCTCTGGTTCTGGGATCTGGGGATGTGCTTTACTTCGGCTGTTTTAAATTGTGTGAGTAGCTCTCGGATTCGAAGTTGGTATTTCAGCAGGGTTGGATCCTTGGTCTCAAATTGATTGTTTATTTGTGAAACGACCAAGAGTGAGTCCGTGTGGAGATTGATCTGAGTGACCCGTAGGTCAATTGCCAATCGTAGACCTGCGATGCAAGCCTTCAATGATCACTTTTTCTGGGCTTTCCAAAATTAAACCCGCCCCGCTTCCTTTGATGTTGGAAGACCCATCAACATGTAAAGTCCAGATGTTGTTAACAGGATCAGCGGGAATCATTTATGCTACAAAATCCGCTAGAACTTGGGCCTTCATTGTCGTACGGGATTCGTATTTGATTCTGAATTCGGAGAGCTCTACTGCCCATTTAATCATTTTTCCGGCAAGATCGGGTCGGTGTAGAATCTGCCTTATTGGATAGTTGGTGCGTACGACTACCTGGTGTGCCACAAAATACGGTCGGAGGCGTCAGGCTGCGAAGACTAAGGCGAGGGCAATTTTTTCTATTTGCTGATATATGCCTTCGGGCCCCTTGAGTGCTTTGCTTACAAAGTAGATCGGACTTTGACCAGTTTGTGTTTCCCGGATGAGAACGGCGCCCAAAGCTTCCTCCGAGATTGATAGGTATAAGTACAGAGTTTCTCCCCCGTACGGGCGAGTTAGGATGGGTGGTTCTGAAAGTGCTTTTTTGAGTTGTTGCAAGGCTTCGTCTTGCTCGTTTGTCCATTTGAACTTTCCTTCGCTGTCCTCATTTTCTTTTTTCAAAAGCTTGAATAAAGGGAGAGATTTGAATGCCGCATTCGATAGGAATCGTGATAAAGCGGCGATCATTCCGTTGAGTTTTTGGACCTCTTTTTTGGAAGTTGGAGTCCGCATTTCAGTCACAGATCGACATTTGTCGGGGTTTGCTTCAATTCCCCGCCTTGTTAAATAGAAACCGAGGAACTTTCCAGCTCGGACCCCGAAAGTGCATTTTTCTGGGTTTAGTCTCATGTTATTTTTCCTGATTTCTGCGAAGATTTCTTGAAGGTTTTTTACGTGGTCGTTTTCCCGTTCACTTTTTGCAATCATGTCATCAAGATAGACTTCAACGGTCTTGCCTATCTGTTTTTGAAATACTTTGTTCATCATTCTTTGATAAGTGGCTCCGGCGTTTTTTAAACCGAAGGGCATAACTCGGTAGGCGAAGTTACCTTGGTCCGTCATAAAAGCAGTTTTTTCTTGATCGGGAGGAAACATGATTGTAACCGGAATAAGCGTCCATAAAAGAAAGTAGGCGAAAACCGGAGGCATTGTCGACGAGGCAATCAATACTGGGGACTGGAAAGGCGTCTTTCGGACAGGCTTTGTTTAGGTCGGTATAGTCGATGCACATACGCCATTTACCATTGCTCTTTTTAACCAGTACTGGGTTGGATAACCAAGTCGTGTATTTGACTTCTGTTATAAAGTTTGCTTTGATTAAATCTTCAACAGTTTTTGCGGCGGCGATGGTCTTCTCTCCACTCTGAGCCCGTCTTCTTTGAGAGACCCATTTTGCTTCTGGATTAACGGCGAGCTGGTGACATGCCACTTCTGGCGGGATTCCGGGCATATCGTTCGCCGACCAAGCAAAAAGATCGGAATGATCTTTTAAGCAGCGAGTGAGTTCGATTTTTACCTCTTCGGATAGGTCCGCTCCAATTTTTACTGTTCTGGTAGGGTCGTCTTCGAGTTGTACTTCGATGGTTTCTCCATCAGGCTGGGGTCTTCTCATTCTCTTTTTGAGTTCTTTGGCCAACTCATCGTCATCTTCATCTTCCGAGCTGTCTGGGTCATATCTTGCATCTAAATCGGTTAAGTTGACTTCGGCTGATCTTCCTGTAATTTCTTTATCTTTGGTTAACTCAGGTGAAAGGCCTTCTTTATCTTGAGCCTTTTTTTCTGCTTTTGTCCATAAGAAGAAACATCTTGAGGCGGATTCAAGATCCGAGTTTAAGGTAATGACTTTGTTGCAGAGAGAGTGGAATTTCATTTTTAAGTGAGTGGTGGAGGTTACTGCTCCGAGCCTTCCCAAAGTCGGTCTTCCAATAATACAGTTGTATATCGATTCACACGGTAGGACGAGGAATTTTGTTTTGATGATTCTTATCAAAGGTTCTTCACCGTAGGAAACCATCAGTTCCAGGTGTCCAAGAGGTTTAGTTCGAGATCCATTGAATCCTGATAGTGCCGATCCTCGGTAAGGAGCGATGTCTTCTTTATCGATTCCCATTCTTCCCACGAGGTCGAGGAAAATGATGTCTGAAGAACTTCCTTGATCGACCAAAATTCTTCTAATTTCTTTATTGGCGATCACCGCCGTGATAACTAGCGGTACGTGTTTGTTGGGTTTTCCATCTAGAAGGTCTTCATCTCTAAAAGACAACGGAGGTCGGTTCGAAGGCGTTTGTGCGACTGAAGTGGATGCTATATTGAGTAACTCTTTCCATTTTCGTTTCATTGTTTTCCCGGATTCTTCGTGGGCGAAACCTCCTGCGATCATCATCATCACGGACCGTCCTTTCGATTTCCTTGAATCCAGTTCGTCGTCGTCAGACTCGGCTTTGATTTGCCCCTTTGTTCTGGGTTCCTGTTCCTGTTCTTCTTTTTTCTCTTCAGCTCGACGCCCTGGTTTGTTTACATAGCCGACAAGTTTTCCCCTTTTAATCATATCCTCAATGTCATCTCTCAAGGCGTTGCAATGGTTGGTGTCGTGACCGTTACTCCGATGGTATCGGCAGTATTTATTAGAACGCTGTCCCGGCCTGTTTGTGAGTGGTTTTGGGAATTTTTCGTCTCTGAACTCCGTGTTCCAGCATTCACCCAGAATTTGAGCTTGAGTGACATTGAGCTCGGTGTAGAATTGATGACGGTTCCGAGGTCGGGGGTCCCTGAGGCCTCGGCCGTCATTTTTTTGATCTCTTTCATTGGGGGGCTTTGATGATTCGGTGATTGGTGGTGGTTTCTTACCGACCATCGCGCTTTCTTCTTCATTGATAAAGCATTGGGATAGCTGGAGGAAATCTTGGAGATTATCTGGCTCCCATGTGTTGATGTGTTTTTTGAACGGGCTTCCGGGACGCAATCCCATTCCCATGAAGTAAACTCGGAAGGCATCATCGATGTTCCGAACTTGAACTGCTTCCTTATTAAGTCTCTCTATATATTGTCTTAAAGATTCGGAGTTCTCTTGGATGATGGAAGATAATATGTTTTTGTTTTTTGGCTTGCTTTTGGAATGGGAAAAATTAGTTGAGAATATTTTGGCCAGTTGGTCCCAGGAGGAGATTGTGTTTGATTTGAGGGTCTCAAACCATTCTAATGCTATTTTTTCCAATGTTAGGGGGAAAATTCGGCATTTCATTTCTACTGGGACGTTCCGATACTGCATTACTGTGTCAAAGTAACTCAAATGTCTGTCTGGGTCGCCCGTTCCGTCGTAGGTCTTCAATCCTTCTGGGGGTTTTTCGAGATATCTGGACACCGGGTAACGGTCGATTTTTTTTTGTAAAAGGGCCTTTGCGCTCGGTTGTTTGATCCTGTGGCGGAGATCGGTGCCGATGGTGCGGGTGTCTGCGGTTATGAGGGCGATATCCTCGAGGTGAATATTCTCTACTTCTCGATTGTTGCCTAGGAGAAGAGGATGCCAGAGAAGAATGAACTTCGGGTGAAAAATCAGCGTCTGCCCTACCGACGCATGGCGAACGGGAAACTTTCCTTTCGAGCCTACGAGGAGGAGAGCGATGGTAGTGTCGCCTTCTGGGTGGAGATCGATGGCGCTTTCGAGCCGGATTTCTTCTTTCGGGGGAATCTCGGTCAGGCGAGACCTGATCCGGTATATTCCGAGCTCGGAGCTCTGCCACCTGCGCTTCAAGATCTGTAAATCGGTAACTCCTCTCTTGGTTTGCCACTTCATGTCGATTGAGCAGTAGGACGAGCTGTTGGACAGCATCGGCCGGGACAGAAAGTGGATTTTGAGGAGGTACGTGGTTCCTTGCGGAGCTTTCGGATACCACAACGAGGTCCGGAATCTGATGTTGGACTCGCCCTTGATCGGAGTTTGGAAGGTTTTGAACGAATCCGTCCGGTGTCGCCTGAGGTTCGGCCAAGTAGGGCATGACCGGTCTCAGGATAGGGTCGGGATGGACTCCCATCGTGTGGCTGTTTGCCTTGGAACGAAGATTTCGAGTTGTCATTGATTAAGGTGAGGGAGAAGATCTTGGTTTTGAGACCTCCCACTGTGGTCGCCAATGTTCTGCACTGTACTTCCGACCTTGAAGAGCGGTCCGAGGTAGTTAGTGGTTGATATCCTTAATCAATGATCGTATCCGATCCTGCTGGTGTTGTACCTGCAAAGTCACTCCGATGCTAAAGTCAGTGAAATAGTCTTAGCAAAGTGATAAATAAGAGAATGCTTACCATTAATGAGGCAATGAATGTTGTATTTATAGAGTGGGGTGGGGTTGATTCTAATGAATCAGGATCGTCCGATCTGGTGGTTTGATCTGAGCCCTTGATGTTCGGACTGGGCCCTTTGATATTGGGCTTTTGTGTGGTGTGAATAGATGTGAAAGAAGGGGGTGTATGTGGTCAGAAGACTCACCATAACAAATACTATATGAATTAATCTTTGTATTTTGTACGGGTTAAAGTCATTCCTGTTAGAGTAATTCCTTGGTTGAGTATGTATTTCACTTACCAAAAAATGATGGGAGTGTGCTGGACATTAATTAGCATAAAAAAGACCCAACTCCAACGGTGTTAATTTAAACAAAATAAAGACACCAGAAGAGAGATCGGACCAAAACCAATGGGTGTTATATCTAGTTTAATGTTTAGTAACTATTACTAAAGGGCAAGATGGTAACATCCATCATTAAAATTACGGAAAAAATAACTGATAACCAATCTCCTATTTTCTTTCCACAATAATAGGACTTAATTGTTAGTAATTAAAACACAAATAGAAAGAGAAGCCTAAAACCCAAACCCTGTTTTCTTCAACGCTGAAACGCAAGTTTTTCCAGAAAATGCAAGTTTTCTTCAAATCAGAAACACAGGTTTCTTCAAAACGAAAACGCAGGTTTGATCAGTCTTCTTCCTAGAAACGCAAACACAGGTTACAAAGAAGGTTAGTTTTTCATCAGGTTTCGTTTTTTCCTCTACCCAGAAACTCGTTTTTGCGTTTTCATTTTTATTTCCTCTGCCCAGAAACTCGTTTTTGCGTTTGCGTTTACATATCGATTATCATGTTTGAATCTTGGGTTTTTGTCTTTTATTTCGTGTTTTTCCACCTAGAACGCTGAAAAACGAGATCGACAACGCAACCAGGAATCGAAACGAGCTCGAAGACGCAACCGTCATCTCTAACCACTTCGCAATCTGAAAAAGGTTAGTGATTGATTAACCAAAATACCGTATTCATGTGGTTAGATTAACAATTTAGTTACTACCTAATACAATTCATAAAGTGCATAACTAAATTGTGAAATTAGAGGGATAAAGTGGATAACTAAATTGTGAAGTTACTGCCTAGTTCTTGTTTAGAATAACCGATATTGCTACTTTCTTATAGGCTGGTTGTGGTTATTGGTTAATTCTGAATTATCAATTTATATCATCCCCATTTGAGTATATTGTTCATGTGATTTGGAAATTGGGAATTTGGATACCTTTTTATTAGTTCTGGTATATTCAATTTCATGTTAAATCATTTGTGATTTGAAAATTGGTTAATTCGTATAGGCTGCCTATACTAAGTTCATATGTGGTTAGGTGCAAACTATCAGTGTTGTGTAAATCAAAGGCTAGAAAGCTATTGATAAATGTTCTCTAATTTTGCGATTATTATTGCTATCTATATCAAAAACGGTACTCTCCTCTCCAATTTTTAAACAGTTATTGCTTTCTCTTTAGGAAAGAAAGGATGTGGATGGAGTTACTAACAAATAACAAGAAGGATTCTTATTAGTCAAAGAAATACTCATTTAATTTTAGAAACTTTTTTCAGTGTTGCTTCATCACCCAACATAATGTTTGCTCCTTGACCTCTTCCTTTTTAGTTTTGACAAAATTCCTATACCTCTTCTTTTTTTTGTTTTGACAAAATTCCTACCTAATCTTTTAATTTTTCTATACATGTTATTTTCCAACTACTCAGATTTCGATGGAAAGAAGTGATATACTGGTGAAAAAAAACTTACATCTCCTATTGGAATTCACTATTGCTATTTTGGAAAAGTATATTTATTAGACCAGTATTTTGGAATTCACTATTGCTACTTTGGAAGCAACCTGTTGTTGTACATCTTCTTTCTTGTTTTGATTTTGAACATAAACCAGAACATAGCTAACGAGTTCTTTCTTGTTTTGATTTTGAAGCAACTAATCTATACTAAGTTCATATGTGGTAAGGTGCAAACTATCCGTGTTGTGTAATTCTAAGGCTAGAAAGCAACTGATAAATTTTCCCTGATTTTGTGATTATTATTGCTTTCTATTTATCAAAAACGGTACATCTCCTTTCCGATTTTTAAACATTTATTGCTTTATATTAATTGCTTATTCTGGTTCCTTTTATTTTCAGTGAAGATGTCAAAAAGGAACAAAAAGGAGGTTGGGAGTGCTAGGGGAGCTAAACCTACGAGGTACAGACATAAATGTAAACCACTAGTGGTTCACACAATGCTGAATGGAATAACCAGTTCTCGAAAAGAATTGCTGCAGTCAACTGGGTTTGGATCCCTTACACTAATATGCAAATGGAGGAGGATTCTCGGGGAGTTCGTGAAATGGGTGTTCGAGAACTTTGAACCCGATCAAAGTCAATTGCGACTGAGCAAATACGAAGCACTACCTGTAATCCTGGAAGACGTGCAACAGGTTTACTATCTCCCCAACGAAGGAAAACCTGTCAAACCGTTAGAATGCAAGTGCAAGAATGGCTCGATTGTGATTTCTTCGTTACCGTTTTTCGTCAACCAGAAAACGCAATCGGTTTTCTATCTTCTTTCTCAGGTTGTTGCGTTTTAGTTTTTGTCATGGTTGAGCTATTTTCGTTTTCGTTTTTTTCCTGGCTGAATCTTGCGTTTTTTCCCTTTTTTTTTCGTGTTTTTCCACCCAGAACGCTGAAAAACGAGATTGACAACGCAACCAGGAATCGAAACGAGTTCGAAGACGCAACTGTCGTCTCTAACCACTTCGCAATCTGAAAAAGGTTAGTTTTTTGTGCTTCAAATATTGTATGTAACTGATAAAAGATTGTTGGATAGGAGTTTTCTGTTTTTACGCACTAATAATTTGTAGTTAACGGCACCTAACCAACGTTGTTCAATATTGCGGTTAGTGATTGATTAACCAAAATATAGTTATCATATGGTTAGTGATTGATTAACCAAAATAGCGTATTCATGTGGTTAGTGATTGACTAATCAAAATACCAAAATATCTAGGAAGGAGATATTTTGAAAAGTGTTCTGGTTTTATTTTATGCATAAATTCATGTTGAATTCTCAAATTTTAAAATATTTTACCAAATTGGTTTTAGTTCTACTTTTTATATACTGTCTGAATTTTAAAATATTTTACTGAATTGGTTTTAGTACTATGGTTATAGGTTAACAATCCAAGGATATGTCATCATGTGGTTAGAAGTTTATTAGCCAAAATGGTGTATTTCCATGGTTAGATTCAATTATGTGGCTAGTCCTAGATTGTTATTTTATGCACAACAGTTACTGCAACTATTTATGAATATATCGTTCACCATTTTGATTGTTTTGTCATGTGAATTTACAAGTTTGAACTTTTTTGATTGCAGTAACAAAGTTATGTACCGGTTCCGATTAGATGAAAGGTTCAACCTCCGAAGAAATGAATATGGACGTTGCAAGACGATGAATGTGTAGACAGCCTTGTTATAGATAATTGGGCAAACCAACTTACTGCAGAGAACTATCCAAAACGAGGCAAACCATTTCTGTCAGAAATTGCAAAAAGATATTATGAAAGCCGGATGTGGACAAAAGGCTGCTGGAAAAAGGCATAGAAAATAGGCTAATTAGAAAGGTTGTTGCAAAATACAAATGGATATGTGTTTTTTTTTATCATTCTTTCCATGATTTTTTTAGCATCTGATCCTACTGTCAATGATAATAGGCCTTGATCTATTAGAAAGGTTAATTAGAAATGTTGTTGCAAAATACAAATGGATATATATATTGTGTGGTTAGAATATATTTGTTGTATATATATTGTGTGTGTGTGTGTATATATATATATATATTTATATATATTGTTAGAATATATATAATCACAAACTTGCTATGGTGTGGTTAGAATATATATATATTGTAAACAAGGTTTACAATAACCACAGATGTCCAGGTTGTGGTTAGAGTGTCACTAACCATAAAATTGCCATGGTGTGGTAAGATAATAGCGTCCACGGGTTTGGCCAACAAATTCCATCAAATTGTAAAAAAACGATATCAATGAAATTTATCCGGAACCTTTACATGACGATAAACTTTCCTCAAAACATTGTTCCCTCCTAATTTATAACAATAAAACTAAGAACACACCAACAACATTGTTTCCTCCAACATAGTAACAGACGGCCTAACTAGCAGACAACTTCTGAAGTTTCATTGCCTGCTTCCGTTGCTGTTTCTAACTCAATTGTCTTTTCTCCGATACGGACATCAATCTGATATTTCTTGCATGGGTTTTTGTGTGATCAAAGAGGAAGAAAGGAAGAATAAAGCGTGAATGATATAAAACGCAGAAAGAAAGAAAGTGCAGAATTAAGCGTGAAAGATGGAAGAGGGAAAAAAAGAACGAAAGAGAAGAATTCACGTGAAAGAAGGAAGAGGGAAGGCTGCCAGAAAAAAAAGAAGGGAGAAATAATAGGAAAACATTAAACGTGACATTAAATGTGGTGCCTTAAAAATAGGAATTATTTTTTTAATAATTATATTTAATTATTTAATTATTAGGCAGAATATTTAATAGGTTCAAAATACACTACTTAAACAATAGCCATTAGATGCATTGTAATTAAAATATTGAATATCCAATGGCTCACATTAATTTAGTAACTATCACTAAGGCAAATGCTTAGTGATGTAAACATAGCCAGGTGTTATATATATATATATATATATATATATATATATATATATATATATATAACGCTAATTCTTAAATTGCCTATATATATCACAACTACGGTATAAGTTCTAGACCATATAGGCCACTGGTCCACTGGATATATAATCCCAGCTATCTCAACCAATAATCATGATAGCTTTTCTTCTACTCACTCTGATTTCTGAACGTCAATATTCATCAATAGAGAGCAAGCACATGTGCCATGTATATTCAATTATACTTTAATTAACGAGAGTGCATGTAGATCGCTCTTTGATTTGTTGATGCATGCACATTCAGGATAGACCAGACCAGGTATATATGGTTATTGGTTTGAACTAAGTATGACTGCAATAATAGGATTAACTATTAGTTAAAATACCGAAAACATATAAAATATGAAAACAAAAATTGGAAGGAGTTAGAGACGTGGAAGCCACTGATCCTCAACTCAACTATGAATACGTATAATTGCCTACTCTATCGTGAAAGCAACGTTAAACCCCCACGTGCCTCGAATGTTCTCTTTAGATCGAATCTCCACTCCTATGATTGCAACCCCTAGCTGCGCACCATTATGTTCCATTAATATACCATTAATTCGGCCTAGTTTACGATACTAAGCTTTTTCCTTAATTTTTCTTACAAAATTGATTTTAGCCATTAGATTCCTTTTTTGTTAATCCAATTTCATCTAATGATTGATAATGAATAAGGGTGTTGTTGTCATTTTAAAAATAAATGTGTTGTATTTTTTTAAAAACAATAAGGGTGTTGATAGATAATATATATATATATATTAAAATAAATACCGCCGCCGCCAGCCGGTCGCCGGAGAGCCACCGTGACCGCCGCCTCCCACCGGAGCACCGCAGTCGGGCGCCGGAGCTCCGTCGTCGGTCGGTCGCCGAAGTTCCGCCGACGGCAACCGCCTACAACCACCACATATATATTTATATATAATATAAATATTATAATCCTAACCAATGTTATGTACTTTTGTGGTAAGTGGCAATAACCACAAATTAGTACCCGAATGGTTAGTGGCCACTAACCACAGATAGGCATAGTGGTGGTTAGTGGCGGTTGGTGGCCACTAACCACAGAATAGTGCAACAGTGGTTAATACCATAAATCTCAATGTCTTCATTAGAATAGTACATTAGAAATTCAATTTCTTCATTAGTAGCTTAAATTATGCACATCATGATTAAGAGCAAATTATAATCCTAACCAATGTTAGTACCCCAATGGTTAGTGGTGGTTAGTGGCTTTACAGTTTGTTGGTTTTACGGAGCACGAATTTTTGTCAATTTTTAGGTAAATTACCTCTCTACCCATTTAGTAACAATACTAAACATATGTTTAGTATTGTAAATCACACTTCATTAATTCCTCACTAACCTATTTGTATCTCAATTTCATAGCACCACTTTCAATGACTATAGCTCCAGAGTACTAACCATGAAATTCACTTAATTACGTACACAAGTACTTCTACAAAGTTATGTTTAGAGATAGAATGGTCACGCGGTTCTATCCAATATTAAACAAAAGGCCTCAATTTGTAGGTAACTCATTCAAAGCTGGAAAAAACAACTATATTTATTTTCCCCTACTATATAATAAGAAATTAATGAAGCAAAAGATTATTTTTGAAGGAAATTGGACTGGATTCTTTGAAGGCGAACAATCCCCTCACTCGGTTTTGGAGTCAATGATGAACTAAGAAATTCAGCAAGATAGTTAATAGGTTGACCATTTTATGAGGTTGAATTAATGAGTACTACTAACAAAGTGCACATATAATTGCAACGAAATCTATGGTCAATGGAGATTTAACATTAAAAAATATAAGTAAAAAAGGATGGAAAATGTGCCACGTATCCCCGTTAAGCACGTGCTTATGCTCCCACACCCGCAACGCTAGCCTTTTTATGCAAAAGCAGCAGCTTCCATATATCATATTTTTTTGGTGAAGCCTCTAGATATCATATATGAAACTTATTCCATAAACCATCATTCCCTCACTAGATCCAATACACCGTAACTGTACATATTGTCTTCTTGCCAACATTTATTACCCTCTTAAAATATAGAAATTACATTGACAATTACCCCTTAATTTTTTTAAGTAACCCATGCATGAGAGAGATAGAGTGAGAGAACGAACCAAGAGAGAGGGAGAGAGAGAGAGAGAGAGAGAGAGAACGAACCGTTAGTGAGAGAGGGAGAAGAGTGCTGTGAGCCTGTGAATGAAACCTGTTAGTATTGTAAATATGTTAGTATTGTAAATATCTTATATTTATCTTATATTGTGCAAATCAGAGTTGGTCTTAATTGACTTTAGTTAGTTGTTAGTTTATTATCTAACCATTGTAGTTAGTTAACAGTTAGAGCTGAAAGTCAATGTATATATAGCACACTTGTAACAAATTTCAAAACAGGTTAATGCAATATGCAGAAAATGCTTTTCTTCTTCAAATCTCTTCCCTGTGAATTCTCTGAAACTAAGATGGTATCAGAGCTCAATTCTTGAGCTCTGGCCTCGCCATCACCACTTTCATTCAATCCATATTTCTGCAATTCGTCATTAATCTTCGCAAATCAAAATTCAGCTTTACTACACCTTTGATTTGAGATTTTCTTCTCTGTACCCAATCTTTCTGTTCGATTAGGGTTCTCTTTTTCCCCAAATTCGTTTCAATTTGAGGTTTCTTGATTCAATTTCCTCTTCATCATTATTGAGTGATGGCGAGCCAGGACTTAGAACAATACGCAGATTTTGCGACAAATTCATCAAATCCCTTCTACATTCATCCTAATGAATCGCTTGCAGTGGTATTGGTTCAACCTGCGTTGGAAGGCGGCAAGAATTTTCAACCATGGCTTCGTTCCATGCGTGTTTCTCTGATTTCGAAAAATAAGTTGATATTCGTTGATGGAACGATAACTGCTCCAGCAAAGACAAGTTCCATCTACAATCAGTGGTTCAGATGCAACAATCTGGTATTAGCATGGCTCCAGAAATCCGTTTCAACAAGCGTTGCGAAATCCATCGTCTTCTTTGACAAAGCATACGATGCTTGGAAGGATCTTTGTGACCGGTTTGATCAAGGCGACATGTTTCGAATTGGTGACATTCAAGAAGATATCTACAAGATATCTCAAGGTACCCGTGATGTCTCTGAATATTACACTGAATTAAAAACTCTTTGGGACGAATTAGAAAGCTTTCGTCCTATTGCTTCTTGTTCTTGTGCAATTCCTTGTAGTTGCACTGCATTGCAGAATGTTAAGAAATTCAGAAACCAGGACCAAACAATTAGGTTCTTGAAAGGATTGAATGAAGAATTCTCCAGTGTTAGAGGCCAAATTATGATGATGGACCCCCTTCCTCACATCACCAAAGCCTTTTCTTTAGTTATCCAACAAGAAAGAAACATGACTCTTACTAGTCCACCAAACACTGCCTCTGAAACTGAAAATGAGGCTAAATCAGTTGTGGTAGCAAATCACATCCAGAGTTTTAATAGAGGAGGTAACAACGGTCGTGGTAGAGGCAGATTTGGTCGTGGGCAAGGTAGAGGCCAATCAAGATTGTGTACAAATTGCAACAAAACAAACCATACCGTTGATACATGTTACTTCATTCACGGATTCCCACCTGGATACCAGTCACAGAAACAAAAGAATTCAACCAATGCTGCAGTAAATGAGAATTCAGGTGTAAAAGAAGGACAGAACAACATCACTGAAACTTGGAACAATGCTGTCAGCAACATGAGTTTCACAGCAGATCAGTATAAGGGCCTCATTGATATTCTACAGAAGTCTATGCAGCAGGCACAACAATCAACACAGCACTCTGCCAACACTGTGATATCTCACACTCCTACATCCAACACTGCTTCAGGTTCTAATATTGTCTTTAATCAAGTATCTGGTGAGAAATTTATTTTCTGGATAGTTGACACAGGTGCAACAGATCACATAATTTCTGATTTTAGCCTTTTCTCTAGTTACAAACCTATTCCACACACCCTTATTAACTGTCCCAATCACACTTCAGCCATTGCCACACACATAGGAACTGTTCACATCACCAAAGATATTGTTCTATACAATGTATTGTATATAAAAGACTTTGGCTCTAACTTGATGTCAGTTCCTGAACTTGCTCTCAGTAGCAAGATTAATGTGTATTTTGATGACCAAGCTTGTTACCTTTTTCAGGCCCTTACCAAGAAGATGATTGGTTCAGCTAAATTGGAAAGAAAGCTCTACAAGTTTTCCACACAAGTAGCTGCTGTGGTTGGTGAAATAAATTCTGCATGTAATCTTGATCTAGCACCTAGCTTGACCTGTAAGTCAAATACCCTTAGCATTAATAATTCTAGACTTTGACATATGAGACTAGGCCATTTGTCTAATGACAGACACAATTGTATTTCCAAACAGTTTCCTTTTATTCATTTTGAAGATAATAAAATGCCATGTGACACTTGTCACTTTGCAAAACAAAAAAAGTTACCTTTCCCTTTGAGCACTTCCACCACCAAACATAGTTTTCAATTGTTGCATGCTGATATTTGGGGACCATACTCCCACACATCTATACTTGGCCACAAATATTTCCTTACATTGGTTGATGATTTTAGTAGATACACTTGGCTCATTTTAATGAAAAACAAATCAGAAACTCGTACTCACATCAAATCTTTCATAGCCTACATAGAAACACAATTCAATACCAAGTTAAAATGCATTAGAAGTGATAATGGTGTAGAGTTCCTTATGCCTGAATTTTATTCTAGTAAAGGGATAATACATCAAAGATCATGCTTTGAAACACCCCAACAAAATGGTTTGGTGGAAAGAAAACACCAACACATATTAAATGTTGCTAGAGCTCTTTTCTTTCAAGCCAAATTACCTCACAAACTATGGAATTTTGCTGTGCAACACTCTGTCCACTTGATCAATAGAATACCTACACCTCTACTTCATAACAAATCACCTTTTGAAACACTGTACAGAGAACCACCTTCACTCACACACTTAAAAACTTTTGGCTGTCTCGCTTATTCTTCCACCTTAACAACTAATCGTACAAAGTTTGATTCTAGAGCCAGAAAAACTGTCTTCTTAGGATACAAAGAGGGCATAAAGGGCTACATTCTTTATGATACTAGTTCTCACCAACTTATTCAATCAAGAAATGTCTTCTTCTATGAAGAACATTTTCCTTTCCACCAAAATCCACCCTCCCCAATTCCTAGCAATGAAATTCCCTCTCCAACAAACTTTGCTTCACCACTCTTTGACACCTCAGAAACTCCCCATGAGCAAGACATACACACATCAGAAAACCTTACCAGTGACCAAGACACTTCCACTGATCCATTCATAGACTCTAACACTTCTACATCAGCACCACCCTCCTCACCAGACACTTCTGACAGCTCAAACAATTCACCACCTTCACCAAACAGTCTACCCCAACCAACTAGACATTCTACCAGAATTACTCAACAACCAAGCTATTTGAAGGATTATCATTGTAGCTCTTCTAGCTGGACCAATCTTCCAAAAGGTAATTCCTCACCCTATCCTTTATCTTCTGTACTTTCATATGATAAATGCTCCTTAGCCTATAAAACTTTCTGTTGCAATATCACCTCCACCAGTGACCCAACCACCTATGAACAAGCCTCACCACACCCCTGCTGGCAGAAAGCAATGCAAGATGAATTAGATGCTCTTGCATTAAATGATACATGGTCACTTGTTGACCTCCCTGAAGGTAAGAAACCCATAGGTTGCAAGTGGGTGTATAAAACAAAATACAAAGCAGATGGTACCCTTGAGAGACACAAAGCAAGGCTTGTGGCCAAGGGATACAACCAATTGGAAGGTGTGGATTACTTTGAAACATTCAGCCCTGTGGTCAAAATGACCACTATCAGAGTACTTTTAGCCATTGCTGCATCCAGAAATTGGTATCTTGAACAGCTGGATGTCAACAATGCCTTTTTGCATGGTGACCTAAGTGAAGAAGTGTATATGACTATCCCTCCTGGTTCATCACATTCTGGTTCTAACAATTCTCACAAAGTTTGCAGGTTGCACAAATCACTTTATGGCTTGAAGCAAGCCAGTCGTGAGTGGAATCACAAATTAACCACTGCTCTTACTTCAATGGGATACACACAATCCCAAGCAGACCACTCATTATTTGTCAAAAATACAACTCATTCTGTCACTGCACTACTTGTATATGTAGATGATCTTGTGTTGGCAGGGAACAATATGCACGAAATCTCCATTGTCAAGCATTTGTTGGATGCTCAGTTTCGTATTAAAGATCTTGGCACATTGAGATTCTTTCTTGGCCTTGAAGTAGCACGCACCAAGAAGGGAATTCTACTAAATCAACGCAAATACACTTTAGAGTTACTTGAAGACAGTGGCTCTCTCTCTGCTAAACCATCTTCCACACCAGCAGATGCCTCCATCAGGTTGAGCAGTGAAGGGGGGACACCTTGCCAAGATCAATTTGCTTACAGGCGTCTCATTGGGCGCCTTCTCTACCTTACTAACACAAGACCAGATATCTCATTTTCTGTGCAACAACTGAGTCAGTTTGTTTCAAAACCATTGGAGACTCATTTTAAAGCAGCAACTCGTGTTCTTAGATATTTGAAGGCTGCACCAGCACAAGGCCTCTGGTTTCCTGCATCAAAGCAACTAACATTATCAGGATTCGCTGACAGTGACTGGGCATGTTGTGTTGACAGCAGAAAGTCCATAACAGGGTATTGTGTATTCATTGGCACTGCCCTTGTATCTTGGAAATCGAAGAAGCAAAGCACTGTCTCTAGATCTTTATCAGAGGCAGAATACAGAGCCTTAGCAAGTCTAGTGTGTGAAGTACAGTGGCTACATTACCTCCTGAAGGATTTGCACATTCCTCAAACATCTCCCACAGCTGTATATTGTGACAACAAATCAGCCATATACTTGGCACACAACCCTACTTTTCATGAAAGAACGAAGCACATAGAGATTGACTGCCATGTGGTAAGAGAGAAGGTTCAGAACAAGGTAGTTCACCTACTGCCAGTGCCATCAGAATCTCAGTTGGCAGATATTTTTACCAAGGCTCTTCACAGCACCTCTTTTCACTCACTTGTATCCAAGTTGGGCATATGCAACATACATAGTCCAACTTGAGGGGGGATGTTAGTATTGTAAATATGTTAGTATTGTAAATATCTTATATTTATCTTATATTGTGCAAATCAGAGTTAGTCTTAATTGACTTTAGTTAGTTGTTAGTTTATTATCTAACCATTGTAGTTAGTTAACAGTTAGAGCTGAAAGTCAATGTATATATAGCACACTTGTAACAGATTTCAAAACAGGTTAATGCAATATGCAGAAAATGCATTTCTTCTTCCAATCTCTTCCCTGTGAATTCTCTGAAACTAAGAAAACCCTGTGAGTGAGAGGGAGAAGAACACTGTGACTTGTGAGTGAGAGGGAAAGAGCGCAGAGTGAGAGGGAAAGAGCGCTGAGTGAATGGGTAAAAGAGGGAAAAAGAGTGAAAAGTTAGGGTTTTTGGTAAATAAATATAACTTAGCGTCCACCATCCGACGCTAACTACAGTATTTAAATAATATAAAATTAGCGTCCGCTAAATCCAACGTAGCGTCCGCCACAACCGACGCTAAATCTTTTTTTTTTAGAAAATAAAAATTTGTGGGCTAGCGTGGGCCTGACCGACGCAAATCGAACGCTAAAGAATGGATGCTAAAAACACATTTTC
This sequence comes from Astragalus glycyphyllos, assembly GCA_963573325.1. Lineage (NCBI taxonomy): Eukaryota > Viridiplantae > Streptophyta > Magnoliopsida > Fabales > Fabaceae > Astragalus > Astragalus glycyphyllos. The sequence continues at coordinate 80,396,897 of OY754307.1, read as the reverse complement.
TAGTAGTGTATGTTTTAGGAGTAATATAATTTTTGGTTGAAATTTAATTTTTTAAACTAAAAGATTACATTTCCTCCAAAAATTACATTACTCCCAAAAGATATTCTATCCAAACACACTCTAAAACTAATTAGATTAGCTTTAGAGTAAAGCAATATCAAGTACAATTACGTACGTACACCATTTGGTCAATTATCCTATATATGGTTGCATTGCTAAATTTTACCACCATGGCACTAAAAAATTTCATAAGCATTGATGGGTTTGCTAAACATCAATCTTTAAGGTTAATGTTAATAGTCTAAAAGTAAAAAATAATATTGTTCTCATGTATGAGTATCGCGACCACCTGTGACTTAGACCTAATATGACCTAAATGCTAGTAGCCATGGAGTGATGGTAAAAAAACCACTTCTTCTAGCTTATATAATATTTTATTTCTAGCAACCACTCGCCCCTATCGTGTTCCTCCTACTATAGGGGATTATGAACCCCATGTTAAGCCTTTAGGAAGCAACTGTCGTACAATTATAAGAATCAATGAACCAATAATAGGTGTCCCCCAAACGAGTCTAGACTTGTTAGGCTAGAACAGGCCCCAAGGGAGTAGTGATACGAATGTACCAACATCGATAGGTCTATAGGGTAGTCCTAACTCTCTAGCTTCCTCAATCTCCGATCATCTTCCTCCCTCGAGTGCTAAGTCCTTCCTCGATCATGACTATCATTCACTGGCTACAACCGTGGATCTCCTTCCTTCGAGTATCGAGCTCGATGGGCGATAGTTCTCTAACTATGATAGGCTGGTCTCCTACACTACACATATATTTATTATAATTTCAATGCAATAAATAGTTGTTTTGGGCATAAAATTGGCAATTTGCACGGACACTAATTTGGCGAGTAAAGTAAGGAGTAATGACTAGGGAAGCAACTAGCTAGCATTACATTAGCAAAGGTTTGACTTATGAGGCAGCCTCGCGAAGCAATAGCCCCAATGAGAAAAGGCCACGTGGTATAATAAGAGACGCCCCATGCGGCTATGAAACAGCATAGCATAACATGAAATTGACATCAACAATCAACATCACAAACTCTCACACAGTGAAGAGAGCCACATCACATGGCAATGCCACACCCTTCCTTAATTCTAACGACTCCCCAACCGCCCACGTTCCTAGCTCTCAACGCTTTCTCCACACACACACACACACACACACACATGCTCTTACTCTGACTCTCATACTCAAACTCCAAAACCCCACATACCCACCCACCACCTTATATCACAAACACATCCCTCTCAATTTTCTCCCCCCACTTCATTATTCCCAATACCACCCACCGTATACGTATAAATGTTCCCACAAACACATAACAATAATATTACTGGTCTTGAACTAGAACAAATGTTGCATTTCCTATCTTCCAATTCTCCCATTCCAATCCCAACCTCAATGGACCACCACCACCACCGATCATCAACTAATTCTTCTTCTAAATGGAAACCACATATTGAGATAGCTCCCAATTGTCCTCGCTGCGCTTCCACCAACACCAAATTCTGTTACTACAATAACTACAGCCTCTCACAACCTCGTTATTTTTGCAAAGCCTGTAGACGTTACTGGACCAAAGGTGGCTCCCTTCGTAACGTCCCCGTCGGTGGTGGTTGTCGTAAAACCCGCCGTAGTAAGTCTTCTAGAAACCCCCACAGCGATCGCCATGAGGATACTGGAGATGGTGATCATCAACAGTTACAGAATCAAACCAATGCGTCACGGGATATTGACATGGCTGTTGTGTTTGCGAAATTCTTGAACCAAAACCAGACCAGTGGTGAGACTGATCAGCCTAATAGTAACAATAATTTATCGACGACACCGGAAAGCGTTGAAACTGAAGCTGAGAATGATGCAGTGGTCCAACCTCTTATGTGTACTTCTTCTGATCAAGCGCTGGTTGTAGGTGGTGGGGACACTTTTGAAGAAATGAGGACCGTTGATGAGGTTCAGAATTTTGGAAGGGACGAATTGAGTTTAAGTGGAATTGATGAATTTGAAGGGTTTCTTGGTGTTGATGAAGATGTGGTCCAAGATATTCTATGGTCTGATCATCATGATCATGATGCTATTGTGTCATCTTCGAATACATGGCAACAACAACAACAACCACCATCCATGATGCAAATGCATGAGTTGGATCAGTTGGATTCGTACTCGTTGCCATTGAATGAGGATTGTCATGAATTATTACATGTCAATTCAAGCTCAACGGTGAATTTAATTAGTGACAGTTGGAGTTCTTGGAATTCCTTTGATATTTCAACCATGGAAGTCTTCACATCAAGTTCAGGAGGACCTTAATTGGTACTACTCAATTATTATTAATTATAAATAGATCTGATTTTCCAGATATTGATCAATTATATATATACTTTTTATTTTATTTTATATGTTGTATGTATTAATCCCTGTTATTTAAAAAGAGAGGAAGTGTGGAATGCTAAAGGAAGAAATTATTTATGGGATATAGAATAAAGTTGTAATATTTTGGGCTGCATATAATAACAATACATAAATGGAAGTTTAGTTCAAAAAGGCTTACTCGGATCTTCACATAGTTCGCCTTTTGGAATATGCTGTTGATGTATGTACAGATATCGCTCGCAATTCTAATATTATTGTTTATATACCCAAAAGTCTTGGGATAATGACTGCAGCCACGTCCGCAGCTATATCTCAGTCAAAAAATTCAATTACTGCAACTTAATCAGAATCAATCAAAGAACTAGTAAAGGTTTTAAATAATGAGTAGAATCTGAATCAGATTGTGATCGATGGCAATAATTGATAAGAAGCTTAATGTTGTACTGGGTAAAGTAAGGAACATATATATATGTGTGTGGAGCCTCAGACGATGGGAATAAAACTGCAAGATTTTAACGCGCGCATATGTGTTTTGTAGAGGTTTATTGTGAGGGTGCAGGGTATTTTTATGCAGCAAGATGCAGGTGTATGGCAGTTTAGTACACGTTGTTTGACTACAAGACACCATAGCAGTGTCACATATCAGTTGAAATGAACATGTTATGGCAAACTCGAATGGGTACTGTGTTGCTGTAGAATCATACTTTTTTTTAACAGAGATAGGGGTTTTATTCAGCAAAACCGGGAAATAAAGAGAGAATGACTAACAAGGATTCATTTCCCGACCTAAACAATACAGGATAACCTCTGGCTTTACGAACTACTCATAAAACAAACAAGTCCATTTAGCTTCCTTGTACTCTTTAACTCGATCGATACAGAGAAGAGTCTCTTGAACACGGTACTAAGGAGAGATGATTTCGACCATCTATCTAGCCAAAATTTAGTCAACTGACCCCTCAAACCAATCCCCCACCACCCTCTCAAATAACCCCAACTTAACAAATATCCCTTCACCATTGGGAAAATGTGTCATGCCATGTAAGGAGGATTATCTCTCTCATCTTTCTCTCTGGATTTTAAATTACTACATTATCTCCATATACTAATTTAGGTATCAGTTTCTTTACATGTACTACAACCCCAGTATTGTCATTCTCGTCACTTAACTGCATCAACGTTTGCTCTAGTCACTGTACCTATCAATTTCGATTACCTCTTTCATTACAATGGAGGGGAGAAACGAATTGGATTATTAGATATTGAAATCAAGTCATCAAATTACGATTCTATTTTATTTGTTTAATTTATACATGACCAAATATTATACTATAATTTACACAGAAAGCCTTGTTGAAGCCCTTGGAAATCCTGAAGGTCAATGTTTCCGTCCAAACAAATCGACATCGAAATGCATGCCTCTTCCCCCGTTTGTGCCACCATCTTCTTGTGAGGCATGGGAATCAAGCATTGCTGCCAATGTACCAACCACCAAATTGAAAAATAATTTGTTAAATTTATATCATATAAACTAACTAAAATATATTTATACTATATTGATCTCATGTGATCTATTTTACTTGGAAATCAAGAATAATATATGTACCTCCTGCTGCTAGTGGATAGCTATCCAAAAGTGTGCGAATCCCTTTTAGCAATTTCTACAGAGATTACAGGAAGATATTCTAACTTATTTTTATATTACAACTAGTCATTTGATATATATAGTATATCTTGGATTCAATGAACCTCTTTTGTAATAATAAAAAAAGGATAATATTGAATGAATTAGGAACATACCAGCACTAGTTCACCAGGTTTTACTGGAAATTCCTCCAACCCGGTTATCTTGCTGCATACACAATTAGTTTAATAAAAAAAGTATAATAATTACTTTAGAATTTCAGGATCAAGATTCGAGCAAGGATATTTGGTTTACCTTATAAACAATTTTCCTTCAACTTCTTCAAACGTAAAGAATCGGCATCCATTTGTGAATGGTATCTTCTTATTTTTCCACTCTGCAAATGACTAATATGTGAGTGAGGATAAATTGGTTATTTATAAATTGGTCAAGGATATGGATATATCCATGAAACTGAATTTTTGAGCACCCCTGAGGCCCTAACCACATTCTAATTATCTTTTTCAAAATGAATGCATTTGAGTTTTATTCTTAATTAAGCTCTCAAGCTTACTTCTCATTTGAGATGAATCTTCATCTCTTTGATCCTATATTTTTTTAAGATTTTACCTATAAAATATCATACATAACAAAACTCACGGGGGTATCATAGCAATTCTCATTCTTTTTATGTTTTTACCCTCCTTTGGAAATCCACTTATGGATGAACTTGTGTCCTTAAAACTAAATTTTTTAAAGAGTAATTATAGTTGTTACGAAATGAACCGTAAGAAAATGAAACATCATCACAAGACACCCACCGTCTGTGAGGGGTTATGCGGTGCCCTCCAATCCATTTTCCAATGTAATTTGTAGGTTTCGTATGCTGCTATGATACGTTCTCGGAATTCGAGGACCGAGATACCTCCTAAAGAATGGGTAAAGAGAGGAAATAGACTTTGATTATATTTCATTCCTACCAATTATGAAGTCAATACAATGCTTATATAGGCTAGTGGATACACACCATAGAGGAGGATACGTCACTCACACAATAACATTGCTATCTAACAAACTAATAAGATAATATCCCTATTAAGCCCCTTCTAGAATATACTAAAATAGTCATTATTCTATTAATCCCAATAATCATATCATTACCTACCCCTTCACAATCAACCTTGTCCTCAAGGTTGTAGAAATTTTCTTCATGAACTTTTCCTGGATCCCACTGCTTGAATTGGAATGACTGAAGAACATTAGACATTTGGAAATGTTCACCCGGATCCCATTGTTGTCCTTTGTTCATTCGCAGCTGAGTAATGTTTCCATAAGGTGAGGTTGACCATTTCATTCTGTTCGGCCAGTATTGAGTCAAGCTTGAAATAACACTAGCAGTAATTAGCTCAGTAGCCAACATCTTTGGTGTATAAAACCTATAACCATAAGTTTGGTCTGATCTTGCAATAATGAAATGGCCATGAAAATTCTGCACAAACATTTCAACATTAGCCGAATGCATGTATCTACCTCCCAACCAATAAGCACACACAGTCATAAGAGGTCTAAGCACAAGGTTACTATAGATTGAATCAACATCTATGACTGGAAGCCACACAACTTGTAATTCCATAAAATGGGAGTCAAAGGCAAGTACACATGATATTGCAGGAAGTCCTAATGTACTAGAGGTGTCAATATAAATTCCCAAAAGAAGTGAGCATAATGCTATCAAAGCATGCATTGGTGTCCTTATTTCATCAACCATGACAACAAGGAAATCATTGAGAGTATGAACTGCCATCTTCACTTCTTGTTGAGCTAAATTGAATGCAATATTCTTCATCATGAGCTGATCTTGGTTTTGCACATGCTTCTCCAATGGTAAAATCTCACCCCTCTGAGCATCACCATGGTCAGAGCTAAGAGTGCAGTTCCAGCGGATGTTTGGCAAATTGTAATCAGCAAAAATGTCAGAATAAATGCAACACAGTGAGGTTGCCCACCTCATTTTGTTCAACCATTTTTTATTCAAGCTAACAAAACTTTCACTTGGACTGAAATCAACGATGGTACCTGGGTCCCAAGGCTTGAATTGTAAGCACCCTGGTTTTTCCTGCTCAAGAAATCCCCAAACACTGAGGACATGGAGCATAGTAGTACCAAGAACCAATGTAAGAAAAAATTCAGACGCATCAAGTCTTGTAGACCTTTCGGCAAACAGCTTCCATGCAGTCCTCACCTCAACAAATTTAGAGCAGAATGAAGGAGCATGGACATCATTTCTTGGAACGTGGATGGGTTTTAGATGATAACCTACTGAAACAACCAGAGCATTTACAACAAATGGATGGGAAAAATACTCATGAACTGAGGCACTTACCACTTCTCCGTTATTGGCATCAGGTGGCTTCGGAAGTGGTGGATCCGGATCCACATAAAATCCCAAAACTAAGAGGGAGTGGATGTCATCATGGTGGAGAATAGTAGAGTCTTCGAAGACAGCAACGTCACTCGTCGGCTTCACTGCTTCAACCAAAAAGTTCATCTCACCGGTTAAGAGTCTTTGCTCCATCTGAACGGTGGTGAAATCAACGGAATCGAAATCAGTAGAATTTGAGACAACTTCTTCCATCGATTCTGAAGATGCATCGTCCGCTGAATCTGACTCAGTAGTCGATTCCGTAAGTAAATCTGAAACGAATTCAGAATCTGCAAATTGAGCGGATGAGTCGCACTCCTCCTAAACAATGTCATTGTAATTAGAATCGAAGGGGTTGAAAGAATCCAAAGCAGAATTCGTAAAATGCAATTCTAAGGCACGGAGGGAAGACGAATAATCAGCCCCATGGACAGAGGGAAGGCGAATCTCTAATTTACAGAGAAATTCTTCCCAAGAAGTGATCTGGTGGTTTCGATCCATCCATTGATACCATGCGAGTGCTGCGCCGTCGAGATAGAACGACGCGATGGTAATACGGTCTTCGCACGGCGTGTTGTGGTAGGTAAAGAATTGAGAAATCTTAAAGATCCACCTATGGGCGTCGGTGCCGTCGAAGCGAGGGACATCGAGCTTAAGGCGAGGGCGGTTGTTGCTTGATTCAGCCGTGGAACGAGAGGCAGCGATGGAAAGGGAATCCTGCTGTTGTTGACTGAAAGCCGTGAATTGTGATGTGAGGAACTCAATCTAGCGAGTGAGCTCGTCAATCCGATCAGGTGGCGGCGAAGCCATGAAGAAGGAGGTGAGAGGCACACCATGAAAGCACCAATGATACGTTCTCGGAATTCGATGACCGAGATACCTCCTAAAGAATGGGTAAAGAGAGGAAATAGACTTTGATTATATTTCATTCCTACCAATTATCAAGTCAATACAATGCTTATATAGGCTAGTGGATACACACCATAGAGGAGGATACGTCACTCACACAATAACATTGCTATCTAACAAACTAATAAGATAATATCCCTATTAAGCCCCTTCTAGAATATACTAAAATAGTCATTATTCTATTAATCCCAATAATCATATCATGCTATTCGTACCGAATAGCGGTGCTCTTTTTTAAATTCTCCCTTTCCTCTCTTCAACCCCCTTTATTCTCTCTCTGCTTCTCCAATTTTTTATCTATCCTCTCTTCACCCAACTTTCAATCTGTAAAACCCCCGCAATAATTCTATCCAAACATTTTAAAAATAAAATAAAATAAAGAGATGAATTGTAATTTCTTAGATTTTTTTGGTAAACTAATGTATTCCCTATGTGCGCAATTGCAGAGACAAATCCCTCGAGGTACTGAGATCCATATAAGGGGTTAGATATCTCTCATGGGATATTTTTCCATATGCATCATATTCAATAGAGACTTTTGGTTTACTCAAACATGATCCTATCCAAACATTTTTTTAATTGATATATTTAAATTACTCAAAACTTTAAATTTCTTAGAATTGTAATTTCTTTATCAAAACGCACTCTAAAGAGATGAATTGAGGGAAATTAATACCTAAGTGCCACAACACAGTAGCCATAAGATGGTTGTTTTCCTCGACATCTTCCACGAAAATGTGAATATTTGGACCCATTGCATCCATCACACTTAGCCAAAAGTTTATGACGCTCTGTTATCATATAATTCATTACATTATATTATTATTTGGTTAAAGTAAAACACAATTACATGGATGGAAAAATAGAATAGAAATAGTTGAAACCTCTTGGCCTTCATAGGCGTTGTAGAAGAGGAGATCCTGGTAGACACACTTGGGCAAAAGTAATTGCTTCAATCTTTCAGTGTCTTTTTGATTGAAAGCCTCATAGAAATCATGGACAATGTGCATTGGTGAAGGACCTGCTGGGAGGAACTCAGGAGGAGCAACATGGCTTGACCCGTTGTCGCTGCCACGCATTTTCCATTTTTGATTTTGCCATTGCTTCGTTAGTGGTAACAACGTAGGTTTGGAAACCAAGTTGTTGAAATGTCTGTTGTTGCATAATCGGGCAATGCATGGTAGTTTGTTGGTGGTGTTTTGGATGTTGGAGCTAGTGCGGGCTCTTAATGGAACATAGATTTGGGACAGCAATGCCATGGTCGACCACAAGGTGCAAAATGCATTTGGTAACTAAGTGGAACTAAGCGACTATAGCTTGCGGATCCCTAGTTTTTTTTTGTTCTAGCTAGTTGCTTGTTAAGTGGTTTTTGAATCTATTTCAATTCAAGAAAGGAATGGGAATGAGAATGCTTTCTTCAAGTTGAGAAAGCTCCTTTCGTTTTCTTTAAGTGTTATATATTATTTTCTCTTTCCAAATGAGGGGGTGTTACGTTTTGTTAAAGAGTCTTATATCCGATGTGGATACGACTTGAAAATGTGTTTATTCGTTGGAGTCTCGTTCAACTCTAATCTTAAGATGTTTTGACATTACAATGTGGAAATGATAACACAATTCATATGTCAGTGTCAAAACTCTGTGAAACTCATCATTCCAAATCATTTCTTTTCATATTTTATGCACAAATTGAAGCTACATAATTATTGTTCTGTAAAATACCATTGACAATATGCTTGATATGTGTCTGCAAACCATGTCAAGAAACTCCATAATCTAAAAGAATTCGTCGGTTATTATACTGTGTCTGATTTAAAGTGATTGATGGAACAAATCAAGTTTATCATTGTTACACACATAATATATTCACATTGTTTTTGTTAATTTATGTTTGTTTGTTCTTTTTAGTTGAACATTTTCATCAACATCACCAATAGATATGGAGAGAAGAAGATGAAAGAAAAATGAAGAGGATGAGAAGGGGGTGCTTGTCTATGATTTTCATAAAAAAAGTTTTTCTTTTGTCGATGTATTTTGTAAAAAAATGTTGAAAATATTATGAGGTGTATCAATAAAAAAAGTGTGCAAATAAAAACCTTATAAGCATCTTTTATTAAATTTATATATTGGGGCCTTGTATTAGTTTTGGATCATGGGCGCCTCTTCTTCCAATTGCTATTTCATTTGAATATCTGGTGGTGTTTAGTAAGGGTGGCACTTCCTACAACCCCAATATCCCAAATATATCCTCAAGTGAAAAGCAGCCCCCCCCCCCCCCCCCCCCCCCCCCCCCAAAAAGATGACACTTGTGTGAGCATATTGTGCGAAGACATCGTGAAGCTTCTTTTTCCCTACCCAAAATAGTAGGCTCACATTAACTATTTGAGCTATGCTTTCATCGGAAGAATTATCTTAGTAAAAACTAAGAAATTTAATTGTATACTGAAAAGAGATGTGAACAACTCAGAGTTTGGTGGAAAACATCCAGAAGAAAGCATACATCACTGACTAACCAATTAAAATCATTCGGCGAGACTTCACGAGAGGTAATTCGCGAGATTAATCATTTCTCAATATATTTGGACTCACTTCTAGAGGGGGTAGAAGTGAGTTGTCTAGGCTAAAAGTGATTTAAATGTGTTACTGATGTTTGAGTTTTTCATTCAAAATAAATTTTAAGGCGACGACATGCAGTTGCACATTTACATGTTTTATACTTAGGGTTTTAGAGGGTAAAATTGAGGGCCAAGACGAAGCAGTTGTTCAATCAACCTTCTCTTTTTTTGGAACGAAGAGACGAGACGAGAATAGAAGAAAAGAAATGATGAAGGGTGAGTTCACATTTACGTGTTTTATAATCACCCTTTACTATTATTGTCCTTGCTACTTTTATAAAATTTGCTACATATTTGTAATTTCACACTCAAGCAATTTAGTCTAAACTATCTAAATAACTTGAACTGATAAAACAAATTTTACTTGAATGTATCCAAACATACAAGATATTCAGAATCCCAAAAAAAATGTTTGTTCAACTCTCTTTTTAATAAAATAATTTATAAGATCAATTCTATGAAATTAATTTTTGTCATTGCTAAATCAAACACACACCAAACATACGAAGTGGTGACGTAAAAATTCACCAATGAAATAAATCCACATCGCCATCACGATCAGAGGGGATAGTTTTACTCAACCAGAAAATGCAGGCAAAAAAAATGGTTCCACAATATTGGATTTGGATCGAGTGCAGTCACTAAAATATGTCGTAGTGCAATTAGTGTATTCAAGATGATTTTTTAGTTTAAAAAAAACAGTCATAACAATTTGGTAATTTCATCTAATACTCCATCTGTCTCAAATCTTTTGATGTTTTACAAACCAAATGCTATTTTATCTATTTCTTTCCAACTTTACCCTAAATAATTATAGTTGTATTAATCTTTTTTGGGTAAATAGATGTATTCTCCAGGCGACTATTATGGAGATTAATCACCAAATGCTATTTCATTTACTTCCTTCCAACTTTACCCTAAATAATTATAGTTGCATTAATCTTTTTGAGTAAACCGATGTATTCTCCAGGCGACTATAGAGACTAATCGTTCGAGGTATCAGAGATCCATTTAAAAAATTGACATCTCCCAACAAATGTTTTTCCATACATGTAACCAAAGGATCGAACCTAGTACCAAATGGTTAAGGGACTCAATTATTTATCACTTGTGTCACATCATGTTGATGTAATGGTTAAGGGACTCAGTCATATTTACCACTTGTGCAAAATTGTGGATAACAAGATATTAAATGTGGATATTTTAGACTATATTTTTTCTAATTAATGTTTTCTAATTCCATTTATCATTTTGCTAAAATATCAAAAGATGGTGGAGTGGGTGTTTTGTGCCTGACTATCCTAACTGCACCACAAATTAACTACACTGGTTCTAAATCCCACAATCTACAATTATGATGACACAAGGATGTATGTTTTCCATCCTGGATTTAAGGCCGAGGAAAGGGAATCCTGCTTCTTGCTTCTTTTGATTTCTGAAAAGGTTAAAACCTAAGAAGTCCAAACACTATGGACGAAACGTTTGTATGTATCCACTGTTGGTATATTTACTAAGACTTAGTCTTTGTTATAAATAGAAATGTTAATTTAGCTAAGTTTAATAAGCTAGCTTTTAAGAATGTTGAATAAGTGTTATGGGTTATTATAGTTTGTTATTCCTTAATTATTATTCTGAGGTTTCTATTCAAACTGTAAGGCTTATATAAAGCCATTATATTCTCATTTTGTAAAAGAACAAGAAGTGATCCCACTTGATTAATATTATTAAAGTTATTATTACTACTTCTTCATTTGGTATCAGAGCTCCATCACGGGGCCTGATATAGTGAGTAAACAAGAGTGTTTGAGAGGAAAAACACTAAAGTGACTGAAAGAAGTGAAATGGCTAAATCAAGCAATTTCACCGCACCAAGTGTGTCCAAGTTTGATGGAGACTATGATCATTGGAGTTTGATCATGGAGAATCTACTTCGATCAAAGGAGTACTGGAGTGTTATTGAATCTGGAATCAACGAACCAGAGGAGAATGAACAGATAACTGCAGCGCAACAAAAGGCATTGGATGAAGAAAAACTCAAAGATCTGAAAGCAAAGAACTATCTATTTCAGGCAATTGACAAATCCATCTTAAAAACTATTACCCAGAAAGAAACAGCTAAACAACTGTGGGAATCCATGAAAGCCAAGTACAAGGGAAGCACTAGGGTAAAACGGGCGCAGCTGTAGAGGCTTCGACGGGAATTCGAAACCTTAGAGATGAAGACAGGAGAATCAGTGAATGATTATTTTGGAAGAGTGATGGAAACAGCAAATGACATGAGTAATTGCGGAGAGAATATGAACGATGTGAAAATCGTTGAGAAGATACTTAGATCTCTGACAGAAAACTTCAACTTTGTTGTATGCTCAATTGAAGAGTCTAAGGACATTGATCTCCTAACTGTGGATGAGCTGCAAAGTTCACTACTTGTTCATGAGCAAAAGGTAAGAGAGAAGCGGAGTGAAGAACAAGTTCTGCAAGTTGAGCATGGCACGCGTTATGGACGTGGGAGAGGAAGAAGCAATTTTCAAAGAGGAAGTAGCAGCTATGTTAGGGGACGGGGAAGAGCAAAATCATTTGTAAATAGGAGTGCTATTATATGTTATCGCTGTCAAAAACAAAGACACTACCAATTTGAATGTCCAAGTCTCGAAAAAGAAGCAAACTATGCTGAGTTTGATGAGGAAGAGGAGTTACTCCTAATGGCTCATGCCGAAGTACAAGATATTAAAGACAAAGGGATATGGTTTCTTGATTCTGGTTGCTCAAATCACATGATAGGAAATAAAAAGTGGTTTGTAGAACTAGATGAAAGTTCCAGTTGTACTGTTAGATTGGGAAACAACTCAAGAATGTTTGTAATGGGAAAAGGAAGTGTCAGGTTTGAAGTGGATGGAATCTAACTGTGAGTGATGTTTACTTTGTACCTGACTTAACCAACAATTTGTTAAGTATAGACCAACTTCAAGAAAGACGTCCGGTAATCATAATAAAAGAAGGTGCATGCAAAATTTATCATCCTCAAAGAGGGAAAATTGTAGACAGTAACATGACTCTGAATCGGATGTTTGTGATTCATGCTACATTAAAACCGCTTCCACAGAAATGCTTAAAGGCTGAGGAGGAGAACTTGGAGAGCCTATGGCATAGAAGGTACGGACATGTAAATCATAAGTTCATTGTTGCTATGCAGAAGAAACAAATGGTGAAGGGCCTACCAAAGTTCAAGGAAACTGTGGGGGGTTTGTGAAGTGTGTAATATTGGCAAGCAACACCGAAACAAAATACCAAAGAAAAGTAATTGGAGAGCATCAGAAAAACTTGAATTGGTGCATGCAGATCTGTGTGGTCCAGTCACTCCAATTTCTCATAGTGGTAAGAGATATTTGCTAGTGTTTGTAGATGACTACTCTCGCAAAACTTGGATTTATTTTCTTGTAGAAAAAGGTGAAACATTTGAGATATTCAAATGCTTCAAGAATCTGGTTGAGAAAGAAGCTCAGAAACATATATGTTGTTTACGAACAGATAGGGGAGGAGAATTCACCTCAAACAAGTTCAATCAGTTCTGCATAGAGAATGGAATTAAACGACAATTAACAGCTGCCTTCACACCACAACAAAATGGGGTAGCCGAATGAAGAAATCGAATAATTATGAATATGGTGTGCTGCTTACGTACTGAGAAAGAGATGCCAAAGACCTTATGGGGAGAAGTTGCGAAGTGGACAAATCATGTGATTAACAGAAGTCTTACCAAAGCAGTAAAGGAAATGGTATCGGAAGAAAGATAGAGTGGACTGAAACCTAGAGTTGACTATTTTAGTGTGTTTGGATCCATTGCACACGTACATATACCTGAGCAGAAGAGAACTAAACTTGAAGATAGAAGTATCTTAATTGGAGTGAGTGACGAATCAAAGGCTTACCGGTTGTATGATCCAATATTAAAGAAAATCACAGTAAGCAAGGATGTCATATTTGAAGAAGGAGAAAAATGGAATTGGAACGTAAATTCAGAAGAAGCAAAAGAAATTACTCTTGATTGGAGTGACGATGGGAGGATTCTAATGAAGAATCAGATATAGAAACAGAGGTGAGTAATGCTAGAAACCATGAGCATACATTACAAAATGAGGAACGACAACATGAAGAGCGACAACATAAGGAATGACCAATACGAGAAAGAAGAGCACCTAGTAGACTTAGGGGTGTGCATGGGGCATGAACCACACCAAACCAGACCATATATGCAATCTGGTTTGGTTTTCAAATCCATTCATCATAAAAACCGATTTTTCTGGCAAACTGGTTTAGGTTCGGTTCCGAACCGGTTAAGAACCGGTTCCCAATTTTAAACTGGTTTTTTTATCAAACTGGTTATAAACCGGTTTTACAAATCTAAATCGGTTTTACTAATCTAAACCGGTTTTGATAGAGTTGCTGAAAAACTGTTTTTAAAATAAAACCAGTGCCAATTGCAAAAAAACTGGTTTAAGTATTTAAAAATGAAAAAAAACTGGTTTATCTGTTTTCAAAATTAAAAAAAAAAACTCATTTAACTGGTTTTAAAAATGGAAAACATAAACTGGTTTTTAAATAACAATAAAATTAATGACACAAAAGGAATCTAAGTATTGATAGCTTTTCTAAACTGGTTTTTTACAATAAAACCATTACTATTCCCTCATCAAATTTAGCAACATTGATAAGACAGATTACAGTTCCCTAATAACAGATTAAAGTTCCACAAAAAACCATTACAATTCCACACAAAAATGCAACCAAAAGAAAACCAGACAGATTAAAGTTCCCTAATAACAGATTAAAGTTCCACAAAAAACCATTACAATTCCAGAAAAAACTGCAACCAAAAGAAAACCATTTGAGTATACTTCTTTTGGAGACTCTTTGCAGCAAATTTTGATAAGACAATCTTCCATGATCAGTTGCATTTGTCACCTGTTCCAATAAGAATATAAGGTGGCAACAACAGATGCTCCATAACATAAAGAAATTAATACCAAAAGTTAAACAGAACCAGATTACTAATAGTCTTTCTTTTTTGACCAAGATTACTAATAGTCTTAAAAACAGCACTTTCTTGAGTACTACACCTTTACAGAAGTTAATATCAGAAGTTAAACAGAACCTCAATCATCCTCAAGTGCAATTGGAACCGAAGAGCTACAGACATCTTGCGCAGCAAATACCTCTACAAAACAAAGAAATATTTTATTATATATCTAAGTATAATAAGTATATCAAGTATAATATATGCTTTACCTCTTTCAATTCGCTCAAGTTCATCAAGATCATCAGTAGTAAGAAGTGTTGAATATGCTCCTTTGAGCCAATCTTGGCTGCAAATGAGTGCTTCCACCATTGTAGGGGTTAAAGAACTACGATAGTCATCAAGGACTCTCCTCCCAGTACTAAAAGCAGCTTCAGAGGCAACAGTGGAAATAGGCAACAGTGGATAGGCCTTCCTCTGCAGTGAAGTGATCCCAAGCTTCCGAACGATTCTTACACTTAGGGGGCAACATATTGCCAGTGTTTGTGACAGAAGGTGGAGGAGTAATAACAAAATGCTCTGCTGTTTCCGAGCCCGCAATATTATCATGACCATCCATATTATCAAATGTATGCTAGGACTTGATTTCTGTGAAGAAGAGAAACAGAATTCAGCAATAAATACATTATATATTAATTAGCCAGGATTCAGAGAAATAAGTGACTAATGTTTAATAAGTGACAATCTGATTCTAGTGTTCAAAGCAATGTTAACAGAGTTAAGAAACAGAACAGACACAATAACCTCAATCCTCCTAAAAAAAAGCTGTTATTCACCATTTCACTAACAAACAGAACAGGAACAATAACAACATATAACAATCAAGTTAGATAAATTTCAACACAAGTGCTTCTGCAAAAAAAATATTTAAAGAACATTTCAGTAACAGCTTCAATTAGCATATAAACATCATATAAATCAGCATTAAAATCAGCATAGAAACATCATATAAACACCATATAAATCAGCATTAAAATCAGCATAGAAGCATCATATAAACATCATATAAATCAGCATTAAAATCAGCATATAAACATCATATAAATCAGTATTAAAATCAGTATATAAACATCATATAAATATCAGTTGAACATGAACAGTATCAGTTTAAAGAACGAAACAGAACAGGCACAATAAACAGATATAACAAACAAACCCATTATATGGAAATCTTGTAAACATCAAAATCAGCATATAAATCAAGACCCAAAAGCCTTGTAAACATGAAAATCAGTATATAAACACATAAGCAAAATCACAAATCGAAAAGAACGAAACATAATAGCGAGCAGGGTCAAATCGCAAAGAACAAAAAACGAAAACAAAAACAAAATTTAAAGAACAGACCTCAAATCGCGAGCACCAGAACCGTGAGAACCAAAATCGCGAACAGCTTCTTCAAATCGTGAGCACCAGAATCGCGGAACCAAAATCAAAGCACCAGAATCGCGAGCAACAAAATCGCAGCACCAAAATCGCAAGGGAGTGATACTAATTGGAGTTATGATCTACTAGAAGCTTCAATTTGAGGCTAGGGTTCCTCCATTTGGGG
This sequence comes from Astragalus glycyphyllos, assembly GCA_963573325.1. NCBI lineage: Eukaryota > Viridiplantae > Streptophyta > Magnoliopsida > Fabales > Fabaceae > Astragalus > Astragalus glycyphyllos. The sequence goes on along the minus strand of OY754307.1, from coordinate 80,380,275 downwards.
CTAGGGTTTTCGATTTGGGGCTAAAGTTGGAAGAGGGAGTGTTACTGAATCAGTTGGAAGAAGAAGTGTTACTGAATCAGCAAAAATCTAGTTGGATCGGGTCACTTAATTCAATTCGGTTAGGTGGCCCAGTTTTATATTTTTGGAGTGGTTTATGAACCATTTAGATGGTTTGGGCTTTTTTGGTTTGGTTGGGTTCAGTTTAGGTAAATGGTGTGGTGGTCCATTTAATTTGCACACCCCTAAGTAGACTGCAAGATTACGAAAGTGTTGAGGGTCTCTCTGAAGAAGAACAAGAGGTCGGAATGGTTTTATTCATGTCAAATGATGATCCCACAAATTATAAGGAAGCTGTGAATGATGTAAAATGGATAGAAGCCATGAAACATGAAATAGATGCCATCGAGAAGAATAAAACATGGGAGTTAGTGAATCTACCAACACAAGCTAAGAAAATTGGAGTGAAATGGATTTACAAAACCAAATTGAATGAAGAAGGCAAGGTGATAAGTACAAAGCTCGACTTGTTGCAAAAGGGTATACACAGACAGAAGGGGTAGACTATAATGAAGTATATGCTCCCGTTGCACGATGGGACACAGTTCGAATTTTGTTGGCTGTGGCAGCACAAAAAGGATGGAATGTGTACCAGTTGGATGTGAAAAGTGCCTTCTTATATGGAGAATTGAAGGAAGAGGTATATGTGGATCAACCTGAGGGCTTCATTAAAAACGGAGAGGAAGAAAAGGTATATAGGCTGAACAAAGCCTTATACGGCCTAAAGCAGGTGCCTTCTTATAGGAGAATCGATAGTTACTTCCAGCGAGAAGGATTTACAAAGAGTAAACATGACCATACTTTATTCATTAAGAGAAGAGAAGAAAAAATAATCATGGTAAGTATTTATGTTGATGACTTGATATATACTGGGAATAATGAAGAACTGTGTGCAATATTTAAGCAGTCCATGATGAAAGAATTTGAGATGACGGACCTTGGTAAAATGAGGTTCTTCCTTGGAGTTGAAGTACGTCAAAATGCAAATGGAATTCACTTATGCCAAAAGAAATATGCAAGAGAAGTTTTGGAAAGATTCAATATGTGGAATTGTAACTCTGTCAAAAATCCAATAGTTCATGGAACTGTGTTGTCAAGAGAAGGTGGAGAAGATGTTGATTCAACTTTGTACAAGCAATTGGTAGGTAGTCTAATGTATCTTACAGCTACACGCCCAGATATGATGTACGTAGTGTGTTTGATTTCACGTTACATGGCTAATCCAAAGGAGGAACACATGCAGATTGCTAAAAGAGCCTTGAGGTACTTAAGAGGTACTTTGGATTTTGGCTTATTTTATAGAAGAAGGACTGCCTCGAAGCTTTTGGCATATACTGACAGTGATTATGCAAGAGATGTAGACGACAGAAAGAGTACTTCAGGGTATGTGTTTCTACTAAGCGAGGCCGCAATTTGTTGGAGTTCGAAGAAGCAAGCCATCGTTACCTTATCCTCTACTGAAGCTGAATATGTGGCGGCAACCTGGTGCGCTTGTCACTGTGTTTGGATGAAGGGTGTTCTTGAACAAATTGGAGAAGAAAATTGCGAATGTATTGATATTCTTTGTGACAACAGTTCATCAATCAAGCTCTCTAAAAATCCCGTGATGCATCGCAGGACTAAACACATTGATGTCAGATATCATTATTTACGTGATCTTTCAAATCAGGGAGTGGTAAAGTTGGTTTTCTGTGAAACACAAGAACATATTGCAGACATTATGACAAAGCCATTGAAATTGGATCAGTTTGTGAAACTTAGGAGGCTAATGAGAGTACAACCACTTGAAAATTAAACTGTATGCTCATTGAGCATTTCAGTTTAAGGGGAGGAATTTGTTGGTATATTTACTAAGACTTAGTCTTTGTTATAAATAAAAATGTTAATTTAGCTAAGTTTAATAAGCTAGCTTTTAGGAAAGTTGAATAAGTGTTATGGGTTATTATACTTTGTTATTCCTTATTATTCTCAGAGGTTTCTATTCAAACTGTAAGGCTTATATAAAGCCATTATATTCTCATCTTAGAATCTAAAAGGTAGATAGTGGTAATCCGCCATTTTTTCAGCAATTTTTTCAGCCAAATTTTCACTTCCCGCCGGTGAGTTTGAATGTTGTTTACAATGGAAATGGTGAATATTATGGAGAGGGAAGACGCTACAGTAGTGAATAGTATGGAGAGGAAAGAAAAGTTGACTTTCCGTAAAAAAGAAACAATAGGTTGAGTGTGTGAATATATGAACAGTGTAGGTGAATAATTAGGAGATGTAAACCATTTTGTTTGGTTGCTGTTGGAGTTATAGTTGACAATTAGAACTGATATGATGAATAGTGTCGGTGGTACTGTTTAGCTACAATACAAGTTTGCATGTCTCAAAGACCAGTACTGTTTGTGTATAATTTAAGGGAATGAACAATGAAAAGTGAATTGCAGAGTAAATAGTGAATAAATAGTGAATTGCGTGTAGGTCATGTCATGTCATTTTGAAAAGTAGTATTTTAGTCAGGTCATCCTGCTGTCCTTTTAATAGTTTTTTTTATGAAGAGTTAGTCCCCTATTTTTATGAAGAAATGTAACTTTGGAGGAAAAAATTTAGTTTACACTATACTCATAAATATTTAGAATTGTGTGTTCTAACTTGGAGCTTGAAGAGAAGTGAGTACAACAAGAAGCAACATACACAACATACAGAAATTAGAAAAGAAAGGAAGCTTTACACTCAATATACATAAATGCTCATATTTAATTCCCATCATGTAGAAATGAAACAAAACCAATAACTAATTATCCATGTTCTAAGCTTTGTCTTCAAAGTTGTCCTCATGATTTCCATTCATTTCTTCAATATTTTGAATCTGTGGAAAAAAAAAAGGTCATCAACACCAATTTAATTGCAACATACAGAAATTAGAAAAGAAAGGAAGCTTTACACTCAATATACATAAATGCTCATTTTAGTTCCCATCATGTAGAAATGAAACAAAACCACTAACTAATTATCCATGTTCTTTATCTTCAAGCTTTGTCTTCAAAGTTGTCCTCATGATTTCCATTCATTTCTTCAATATTTTGAATCTGCGGAAAAAAAAAGGTCATCAACACCAATTTAATCTTAGTTTTCACTTCTGTCACTTTATTATTATTTTCTTCTCTTCTTCTTTTCTGTTTTAAAACTATTCACGAAAAAATAAAAGCAAGTTTGTATTAGGATAAACTCTGGTTGTTAGTATAGAAACAGAATAAACATGCTTCTTCTTCTTTTTTAAATATAGGTTAGATTTTTTTTTACAAAAAAAAAAGAAGAGCAAACCAAGAGAGAATCAGTAGAAACTTTAGAATCAATGTGAGGAGATGATAAGAATAAAAAGTAACGAAAAACTGACCTCCGGCCACACATGCGGTGTTGCTGTCGCCACTGCCGTCATCAAGCTTGCCACCACCGGCGCACCACCGTCACCGACACCACCCCGTGAACCGTCGTCCCATCTCCTCCCTCACTATGCAAACCTCTCTCTCTGTCTCCCTTCCTTTCTTCCTTCCCTCTCTGTTTTCGCAAGCTTCTTTCTTTCTCTCATGGTGAAGATGAAATTCTCACTCTCTCTCTCATGGTGAAGATGGATGCGGCGCTGGAGAGTGAAGTGGGAATGAAAAATTAGGTTTAGGTTAAAAGTTGTAGTTTTATATAGTCTGGGCTTCATTCCTTTTATTTTTAATATTTTTCAGATTTCTATTTACACCGTGAGTTTTAACTTATACACCCCCCTTTTTATTACAACGCACGTCAGTTCACAAAAACAAGTTGGGCTATGCTAAACGCACCCCCTTTTAATAATACAGCCTCTGCTGCTTTAGGCACCTCTTTTTTTACAAATACACCCCCATTCATTCTTTTTTTCAACTTTTTCTACAAATAAACATTTTTTCCACAAACTTACATTTTTCCTAAAATAAATAAATAAATTCTATCTAAAAAATAGAAATAGGGGACTTACCCGACTGTATAGTCGGGTTAGTCAGCGTTCTAAGATGAATGAGTCGTACAACTCAATAGTTCTAGAACCCCTATAAAAAATAATTAATAAATAAATCTTTTTTCCCAAAAAACAAATAGGGGACTAAGTCGATTGTACAGTCTGGTTAGTCAGCGTTCTAGGATGAATGAGTCGTACGGCTCAAGAGTCCTAAAATCCATATTCCAATAAAATCAAACCACTACACATCAAACCCTTTTTTTAAAACTTCAAAAACTTTATTTTCAGAAAATAGGGGACTAAATCAACTGTACAGTCGGGTTAGTCATCATTCTAGGATGAATGAGTTGCACAACTTAGAAGTACTAAAATCCCTATATTAAAAAACACCAACACAAACTTTTTCTACCAAGAACTACGTAGCTTTGATTTCTCCATCGCACCTGGAGATACGTAGGAGTGGGGGCCCACTCCTGTCAAGGACAAAAAATAAATATTTTTATTAAATCTTTTATTCAAAATAAAAAGGGTAAAATAAACATTTTGAAAATTAGCATTCTTTTTATACAACTAATTAGCAGGTAATCTTCCTTAGGAAGGATGCCGTGGGGTGCTAATACCTTCCCCATGCATAACCGACTCCCGAACCCAACTCTGGTCTCAAGGACCCTTATCCATCTCAAAGGAATTTACTAATATTTGCCCTTATAATTAAACATTGGTGGCGGCTTCTTTTTTGAATCTTCGAGGAATCCTTTCCCGGATTTTTCGATCGCTACGTACAGTCATGTCATTCTGTTGTCCTTTTATTACTTTTTTTACTGACAAAACTTTACTACTACTTTTCTTTCGTTGGATTACTTTTCTAAAAATAATTAATAACCTCCAATTCTCTCTCTCTCTCTCTCTCTCACGTTTCCTCTCGTGTCATTTTTCTTTCTTTCAATCTTTTCTCTGTTCCTTTACCTTTTTTGTATAGCATAGGAAGATAAGTCTCAGTATCATATTGAATACTGCAACAACATAATAAAATATTAGTATTGATATAGATAAATCATGGCCCAATATCTAACGGAAGATTAGTTGGAAAATCCAAAATTAGTATTGATATAATAAAATTAAGTAATAAAATCCAAAATTAGGTCATACTAATAATTAATTATTAGGCACTACAATTAAACTAACAACCCTAAAAACGTTCAAGAATTAATATATAAAATCCAAGTATGAGAAGCGCAACCCAACCCACGTATACACACATCACTCTTCTTCCAAAACAAATAATTCATATATACACAATTGGTTCATTTTCAAACAGCAATTGCAGTTAGTAAGGATTAGAGTCAAACCATCCATCAAAGTTATCTAACACGAAATCATCAACAGATCGAAAAATTAAAGTCATGAATCATCAACACATTTAACACTTGCTCGATAACAAAAGAAATAAAACCAAGGTTAGGAATAGTACCACTTTCAACCTCCATCATGGACACAAAAAACTAAATCACTTTCAAGATTTTTAATAGACAGAGAGAATAAAATCAAAAACCCAAACCACTGGTTTTTCCGAGAGAAATGAATATTACTCAACAAGAAAATATACAAGACTGGAGAAAATTCGAAACAATTGCAGTTGTGTACAAACAGAGAGAGAAGGAATAAAAAAATAGAGGAGACAAAAAATTCAGAACTGGAAAAAATTAAACAGAGAAAAAAAGAAGCAGAATGAAGATGTAGGAGAGAACCACCACCGGCTCCGACAACCACCGTAGTAAAATCCTCTCATCTCTCTCGGACCCTCACCATGTGTGATCTCTCCCTTGATTATTTTCTCTCTCCTCGAGACCCCTCTCTCTACACCGCCATCACCATCATCTCACCCCATCTCCTTCACGGTGGCAAACCTCCACCGCAACTCCCTCCGACGAGTTCCACACCTTCCTCCGACGAACTACAGCACCACCACGCCCCCTTTCGTTCTCAATTTCGTCCTTCTCTCTCTCCGGAGCTTTCTCTTTCTTTCTTTTTTCTCGCTTTCTCTCTCTTTGATTTTTCTCTCAAATTTCTCTCTCTCCTAACTTGTATGCAGCCCAGACTTCATCCCAACCCATTGTAAACCAAACATCAATCAATCAAGCTCTCTAAAAATCCCGTGATGCATCGCAGGACTAAACACATTGATGTCAGATATCATTATTTACGTGATCTTTCAAATCAGGGAGTGGTAAAGTTGGTTTTCTGTGAAACACAAGAACATATTGCAGACATTATGACAAAGCCATTGAAATTGGATCAGTTTGTGAAACTTAGGAGGCTAATGGGAGTACAACCACTTGAAAATTAAACTGTATGCTCATTGAGCATTTCAGTTTAAGGGGAGGAATTTGTTGGTATATTTACTAAGACTTAGTCTTTGTTATAAATAGAAATGTTAATTTAGCTAAGTTTAATAAGCTAGCTTTTAGGAAAGTTGAATAAGTGTTATGGGTTATTATACTTTGTTATTCCTTATTATTCTCAGAGGTTTCTATTCAAACTGTAAGGCTTATATAAAGCCATTATATTCTCATTTTGTAAAAGAACAAGAAGTGATCCCCCTTGATTAATATTGTTAAAGTTATTATTACTACTTCTTCATCCAGAGGCATACCCATGAACAGAACATTACAATTCACAGTTCACACACACGCGTGTACAGTGGGACATTGTTGTATTATTAGTACCCACTTAGTTTTTTAATCTATAAATATAATATATACCCGCTCGTGTTTGCTTCCACACACATGCAGTACATTAATGAAACAAATAAACAGTTCTTTTGTTATTCATTCAAGGGTTTTTAATTAGTATATGAAACTTGCTATCTCGTTTTTTTCTTGACAAGAAAGGAAGTATGACACAGTCAATCATCTAAAGAAGAGGTAGAACAAATAATCACAAAATGGGCAATGTAAAAATTAGTCAGTAATCTTCAGTTGTGGTTAGGGAATCAGTTGTCCCTACCTTCCAAATCCATTAGCTTATCCTAACCCTATGGCCCACATGATCCCTAAACAGATATCAAACTTGTTTTCATCCCCAAATCACTCAACATCTCCATAAGACCTTTGCTATTGAAATATCATTTTCTGTCTTCCAATTTTTTCTCTCTGTCGCCTTTCTTCATAATGAAGTTCTCTTTCCTCTTCTCCAACAATTATTTCTCAATGAATGGTAAAAAGTCACGTAATAATAATTCAATAATCAATAGTGATATATATATACTAATTATCTCAACCATCCTCTTTAGACCAATCAAAATTCATGACCCACATATCTAGAGCTACATCCCACCATAGGGTATGGACTGAAATAATACAATTAAAAGCTGTACAATTTTTATTTTCTTGAAAAATATGATCATATATGGGCTATTATTAGAAGAATAATTGTCTGCTACTTGAACTTTCTGCCACACTCGATGTGGCTTAGGTTCCAGTTTCAAATTTCTTTTATTGGTAGAGCTGTCAATTTTAGCTCGACTCGATTGGTTTGTATTTAGGCTATGCTCGGCTTCATAAATACAAAGAAAATGAGCTTTTTAGCTCGGCTCGATTAGCTTCATGACCTGCATTTCAGGCCAACAATTTAGAAACCTGATTAGTTCAAAGCCTAATAGAAGCCTGATTAGTTCGACGACCCGAGCTGTGTTGTCAATCTAGCCTGATGGGCCAAGTCTGGTCAGGGGCCAATTTGACAGCTCAAGATATACAAATTCTACTACAAATTTTTGCTAAGGTTAATGTCCATTTCTAACCTTGCACAGGAGCGTGTCTTCTTTTAATCTAAACTTTTATTAATAGCAAATTAATAATTACACACAATGAGTTAAGTTTACATAACTATCAGTTGGAATTAGAATCAGAACAAGCTGACATTCATGATAAGAAACAAGTTCATCAAATACAATGTGATTTTGGGACCTCACCATGCATACATGTAACAGAAAAGGTTGAAGCTTCGTGTCTACCACTTTTTACTTACTATATATTTTAAATATGTTTTGGCCATTTGTTTATTATGTGCTGATTGGTCCTTCTCAAAATTTGGATTGTTATGCCAAGTTAGATGAACCATCATTATGGTGGATTCTGAGTGAACTAAACTGCTCCTGTTCCCACACATTAACATAAACTCAGGTAGGAACTTAGTGAATTAGAAATGATTAGCACCTAAAAAGGAAGGAACGAAAATCCAAATAGAACTCCTGTCATGTTCTTCACATGTATGTAGGCATTTTCTGCAAGTACATCTTATTCCCTTTTTATAGAATTTTAAAAAAAAAAATCACTAAGTCAGTATAGAAAAATACATAGTAGGATATACATTATAGTCAGGAAATAAATTATATTGTATTATATTATTATACAATTTTGGAATACAGACTTATGAGTTCATTTATTTCTGTGCATTAATGATTAGATATAGGAAAAGGAGATGGGACTACAGACCACCACCTTTAAGGCTTTCTGTATACATTTAGGTCTCAAAGTTGATCCACCATGAGAATGTTCTGTCAATCAACAGTATTTTTTGCCTTTTGTATTGTCCAAATAGGGTATCTCAATACAAATTGCAGCACATGCAGAGGACCCATTAGACCCTTAAAATGCCAATTCAGTCACTTTCATACCTGATATTCTTTTAGTATAGAGCTCTATTACACACTGCAGAATCTTATAACAAAAATGTTGCTAGATCTCATAGAAATCTCTTGAATGATTTAGTACAAAACTTTTCTTCTATATTGTATTCTTACAATTCCAACACCTCTCACCCTCAGCTCATTTCTGATTATAAAAATTACTGCAAGCAAGACCGTGACACCATAATTTTTGATATCTCTGCGACCACAATTGAGGCAGCATCAGTCATATTTGACTGCAATTCTCTACAACAATTGTTACTGCGACTGCAAGGAAGGGTTGATACTTGATAGTAGTTATCACTTATCAGTAACTTTAATTGGAGATAAGTGAATTTCATTTTTTTTCTCAATATATTCAACTATCATGATACAGAGAGCAGAGAGAGTAACTCAGAGAAACTAGTGTTTGCTGCTATGTTTGGATGAGATAGAATAGTAGCAGAATACCAACCTCATCATGTCAAGTAATGCATTAAATTTTCTAATATTTTTTATCAGCATCTCCTTGTTTCCATCCATCTCAGCTCTCAACCAAGAAGGTCTCTCTCTACTTTCATGGCTTTCAACCTTCAATTCCTCCAACTCAGCCACTACTCCCTTCTCATCATGGGATTCAACTCACAATAATCCTTGCAGATGGGATTATATAAAGTGTTCCTCAGATGGATTTATTGAAGAGATCATAATAACATCCATTGATCTTCATAGCAATTTCCCTGCACAGTTCCTTTCTTTTGGCCACCTCACAACTCTTATAATCTCAAATGGAAACCTCACAGGTGAGATTCCAAGTTCAGTGGGAAACTTGTCCTCTCTAGTTACTCTAGACCTTAGCTTCAATACTTTAACAGGAACTATTCCGAAAGAAATAGGGAAGTTATCTGAACTGAGATGGTTATCATTGAATTCAAATTCTTTACATGGTGGAATTCCAACCACAATTGGAAACTGTTCAAAGCTTCAAGAGTTGGCACTTTTTGACAACCAGCTCTCTGGCATGATTCCTGGAGAAATAGGACAATTGAAGGCTCTTAAATCTTTAAGAGCAGGTGGAAATCAAGATATTCATGGTGTGATTCCAATGCAGATATCAGAATGCAAGGCTTTGGTTTTTCTTGGACTTGCTGTTACTGGAATTTCTGGGGAGATTCCACCAAGTATAGGTGAACTTCAAAATCTCAAGACACTTTCGGTTTACACAGCACGCCTTTCAGGTCAAATCCCATCAGAGATTCATAACTGCTCAGCCTTGGAAGATTTGTTTTTATATGAAAATCAGCTTTCTGGTACTATTCCTTATGAATTGGGTTTCATGCAAAGTCTCAAGAGGGTATTGCTGTGGCAGAACAATTTAACTGGCACCATTCCAGAAAGTCTTGGAAACAGCACAAATATGAAGGTTATTGATTTCTCTTTGAATTCTTTAGGGGGTCAGTTACCTGTGACTCTCAGTAATCTACTCTCATTGGAGGAATTACTTTTGTCTGATAATAACATTTATGGAGAAATACCTTCATATATTGGCAATTTTTCAAGGCTGAAGCAACTTGAATTAGATAACAACAAATTCTCAGGTGAGATTCCACCTGTTATGGGGAAACTGAAGGAACTTACCCTCTTCTATGCCTGGCAGAATCAACTCTATGGAAGTATACCAATAGAACTATCCAACTGTGAGAAACTCGAAGCAGTCGATCTTTCGCACAATTTCCTCACCGGTCCAATTCCGAGTTCACTCTTTCATCTGAAGAATTTAACTCAGTTGTTGCTGATATCAAACAGACTTTCAGGTCAAATTCCACCAGATATTGGCAGTTGCACCAGCTTGATCAGGTTAAGGTTGGGATCAAACAACTTTACTGGCCAAATTCCATCAGAAATAGGCCTTTTAAGCAGTTTGAGCTTTCTTGAGTTGTCAAATAATCTACTCAGTGGAGATATTCCCTATGAGATAGGTAATTGTGCTCAACTAGAAATGCTTGACTTGCACAATAATAAGCTGCAAGGAACCATTCCTTCCTCATTGAAATTCCTAGCTGGTCTTAATGTCTTAGATCTTTCTGCAAATAGAATAACAGGAAACATTCCTGAGAGTTTTGGCAACCTTACATCTTTAAATAAGTTGATTCTAAGTGGAAATTTTATCACTGGTTTGATCCCTCAATCAATTGGCCTTTGTAAGGATTTACAGTTACTAGACTTAAGTAACAATAGAATCAATGGTTCCGTTCCTGATGAGATTGGTCACTTGCAAGGATTAGATATCCTCTTGAACTTGAGTTGGAATTCTCTTACTGGTCCTATACCAGACACTTTTTCAAATCTCTCAAAACTTTCCATCTTGGACCTCTCTCACAACAAGCTCATAGGCACCCTCCAAGTACTGAGTAATCTTGACAATCTTGTGTCTCTAAATGTCTCCTATAACAGCTTTTCTGGCCCTCTTCCTGACACAAAGTTCTTCAAGGATCTACCTGCTGCTGCATTTGCTGGTAACCCTGAGCTTTGCATTAACAAGTGTCACGCAAGTGAAAATCGCCAGCACGACAAGTCGATGAGAAATGTTATTATCTACACTTTCCTCGGCGTTATTTTAACTTCTGCTTTTGTCACTTGTGGAGTTATCTTAGCTCTAGGGATTCACGGTGACAATTTTGGTAGCAATTTTGATGAAGGGGAATTGGAATGGTCTTTAACACCATTCCAAAAGCTTAACTTCTCTATCAATGACATTGTCACAAAGTTGTCAGATTCAAACATCGTGGGAAAGGGTTGCTCGGGAGTTGTTTATCGCGTAGAGACTCCAACGAAACAGCTCATTGCGGTGAAGAAGCTATGGCCAATAAAGAATGAAGAGCTACCAGAGAGAGATCAGTTCACAGCAGAAGTTCAGATTCTTGGATCTATAAGGCATAAAAATATAGTGAGACTTTTAGGATGCTGTGACAATGGAAGAACTAGAATGCTCTTGTTTGACTATATATGTAATGGAAGCTTGTTTGGATTGCTCCATAAAAAGAGATTGTTCTTGGAATGGGACGCGAGGTATAAGATAATACTCGGAGCAGCTCATGGTCTAGAATATCTTCATCATGATTGTATACCTCCGATTGTTCATCGCGACATTAAGGCAGACAACATCTTGGTAGGTTCGCAGTTTGAGGCTTTTCTAGCAGATTTTGGTCTTGCAAAACTCATCAGTTCCTCTGAGTGTTCAGCAGCATCTAATGTAGTTGCAGGTTCTTATGGATACATAGCTCCTGGTGAGTATAAAATCTTTTGACATTCTAAAACAAACAGTTCATTTTAGCAATCTCAGTTCAACAAATTGTTTTTAGTCTTGCATCATTTTTTATTGTCAAAAAGAAATTAAAAAATCAATTTCTTCAAATTGCAGAATATGGATACAGTTTAAGGATCACAGAGAAGAGTGATGTGTACAGCTACGGCGTTGTTCTCCTAGAGGTCTTAACAGGTATGGAGCCAACAGATAACAGAATTCCAGAGGGTGTCCACATTGTCAATTGGATTATCAGTGAAATCAAAGAGAAGAAAAGAGAATTCACATCTATCCTTGACCAGCAGTTAGTATTGCAGTGTGGAACAAGAACACAGGAGATGCTTCAAGTGCTAGGAGTGGCTCTCCTTTGTGTGAATTCATCTCCAGAAGATCGACCAACAATGAAAGATGTAACAGCAATGCTCAAGGAGATTAAACAAGAAAATGATGATTTTGAGAAACCAAAATTTCTCCATAAAGTCATGGTTACTAATCCAAAAGCAGCAGTTCATTGTTCTAGTTTCTCTAGATCATGTGAACATTTGATAGAATCATCTTCTTCTACTTCTTCATAGCAACCAAATTGATTTTACTAGAATCTGTTAATTTCTTGTGTGACACATTATTTATTTGTATAGATTATCAGTATCATATGTTATGGCAATTCAACATTACAACTATGTTATTTTTGTAGATAAACTCTTTCATAGGATGTAGTCTCTTTCGTACCAATGTAAGAACCTGCTTTTGCCGACAATAGTTGTAAGGAGAAATAAACAAATGAATAGTGGTACCATATGGCTTAGAATTTTAGGTTCAATTAACCTAGGCAATAGTGACTTGTTAGAGAAGGGACCGGGGAGAGATGGGCCAGTGAAAAGCAAGAGTAGAGATTGTCTTCATTCGTGGGAATGAACAACTAGAGAGCAAAACTATAAAGAGAAGAGAAGCAACTTACTGGACCACCTTTCCTTCACAATTATATGTGTAAAGATGATAGAGATAGATAGCTCGTACTCTATGTTATTGAAAAGATGTATTGCTTTTATTCATGTGATAGCATACCATCCTTGTCCTTGGCCCACAAATAGTTTGATAGATCTTATCTCCCCTGGTTAGGAAAACATCATCATTAAGTAACCATTATTATTTTCCCATGTTTGGATTGGGTGCATTAGAAACTTCATGCAGTCACTGCAGTCAACAGATCTAAGCTGTTTGATCAAGATCGAATGACTTGTATTTCAATACAACCCTCTTATCATTACCCAACTGCCAAAATCGGCAGACTTCAGTTGCTGCATGTGGCCCAACATTAAAAGATGGTGTATTTAATCAAGAATGTTGGTCTCGTTAATAAGTTCATGGCTCATATCTCATAAGGACGTGTTTCGAATCTCTCTATTGATGTGAAGACCTTGTACGCAAACAATATGTAACTATCTTAATAATTATGAATTCTTTTGATTCTTGAAGCTTTACCCGACCTGAATAACCCTAAACCCAACTCAGCTAAACTTTGTGTGTATTAAAAAACGATCTGGATATGCAAATAAAATACACAACAAGGAAAATACATATTCTAGATTTCTTGACTGTTCAGGAAAAATGGAATACATATTCTAGATTTCTTGACTGTTCAGGGCGCTGTATAAATATGTAAGTATGATACTAACTCATGTTCCTTGCTGTGTATTTTATTTGCATATCCAGATCGTTTGATAATCATGTTAAACAGACAAAAAAAATGTCATCCACCAGTTAGGTAAAATATTACGTTATTTTTTAAACAAGTTTGGCATTGCCTTTAATAATTGAAGATAGGTATAGATTTAAATTTAAGTTTAAATTTTCGGATAGGGAACACAAGTAGAAGATAGGTATAAATACTTCCTATTTCAGTAAACTTGTTTATTTTTTGAATTTTCTAACCAATAAGATAAGCAGTTGGCATTTCTTTCAAATCTATTTCCAAAGGATCATCACATGCCAAATTTGTAAACATTTTTTCCTTGACCAAACAACATTTCTGTAAGTTATATAGAAAATATGTGCATTTGACAAGTTTTTGTTTTGTTTTCTTTTTTCACGTGCTTTCGGTTCCACTCAAACGGGGTCCCTTCCCCATGTTGTAAGCTAGTTTTTTTCGTTTTCTCAAAAAAGGACAAAATCAAAATAGAAGCAAAGTTCTCTAATAAAGTGGCAGAGAATATAACGCTTGGCTGGTACAACTAGAACAAAGATTTACAGATATGATGATAATTCATGTAAACCTTTATGAAAAGAGCAAATGGAGTAAATTAGCTACAAACTTTAATAGCTATCTCACATTCACTTGCTTCACCAGTGATAGTATTACCAGGCTATTTGCATGGAAATAATTGGTTTGTGTAATTAAGGTCTTTAGCAAGTTATTTTATTTACTTGCTTCACCAAAGTACTAGCAGAATGCCTAACGACTCCAATTGTACACCACCTGTCCATAACAGAATAAAATTGACAGACACGATCAATTAATACCATTTTATTTAAAGGGTTAGTAGTGATGCATGCTATTGGATCAGATGGAGAAAAAAATATCCATAAAAAAGTCAAGAAATCCTTCTTGCAAAATGTTGGGTCTCATTCGCCAAACTTCTCCTCTAATGGTGATACACTTCGTCTGATATTGTATTTCTTTTTAGAGACAAAAGGTTCATTTTAGTCTCTGACAGACAATTCATTTAGGGGTCAAATTAGTCCCTGACATTTTCAAACAAAGACAAGTTAGTCTCTTCATTTATCCAATGTCAGAGACTAATTTGTCTTTGTTTAAAAATTTTAAGGATTAATTTCTTCTAAAAAATGGCGAAGGACCAATTTGTCCCCAAGATAAAATGTCAGAGACCAGAGAGGGTATTGATTCTTCTTTTTATAGCTATATAATATAATTGATTCTAGAACAGATATCCCTAAAGGGTCGGATTGAATATGCTACCATGCCATGAGTTAAATATATATATCTTTTCTATAGTAAGTTGCATTAAAGGACCTCCAAAAGGCTAACAACAATCATTTGAGACTTGATTAAGAGGTGAGTTCATCTTTCTTGCATTATAATTTATATCGTATCAACAGGTTCGATCTCTTGCTTTAGTGACCTATATATAGACTATGACAAGGGACAATTCAAAGGTGCCTCTCTAATGATATGATTATATTTATTTTGGGTGACTCAATTTACTTACAACCTTGTTCTTTCGAATTTTTCAATATGCTTTTATAATCGTTACTTACATTGCTAAACTGGTTTTTCCAGATTCCTAATACATAGTTTCCTACAATGATGTCATTATTGGTAATAATGTCAAGTGAATACTAAGTTAAAGATTTAATTGAAGAGTCCAATCTCTAGTTCAAAAAGAACTATAGCATTTGTGGTTTGGGAAAATATTTTGAGAAGTTTGTCGATGATAATGGATTTCAACAATCAAAATGTAAAAATTGTGGTAAAGTATAAATGCAAGAGATAGTGGTGGGACTTCAAATATGAAATGTCATGTGGAGTCTGTTGTAAGAGTGGAGGTATCTTCTCACTTGCTATGCATCAATGAAAGTTTTGTGAGAAGATTTCTAAGGTAATCATCGAACATGGATATCCTTTTTGTTTTGATAAACACAAGGAAACTAAGGTTTGTGTCTTTTTCAAACTCAGATGCTAAAACAATATCGTGAACGGGAAACACCACAATGTAAGATGATGCTTTAAAGTTAGTTGTACAAGAAAAAAATCACAATTGCTACTTATGATCCATTCCTCGAAAAACTTGTTAAACTTATTATATGAGGTCATGGTGTTGACTATGCACCATGTTTAAAAGCTTTGAGTTGCAGAAAAAAAGTCTTAGGTTTCTTTCATTTTCCACCACCTCACTAATGCTAATTTGGCCTTTTGATATTGTTTAAGGAGTGAGGTATGGATAAAAAAATTCAACCTTAATTTAGATAATGTATCTTACAATGGTGAGTATATTGAAGAGACATCCATCATTTGGATTAGAACTGGTAACTAATGAAGAGAATTTTCATATTAAGTGTGGGGCACATTTTAAATTTGATTGTTGAAGAGGATCCGAAAGGTGATAGATGGTTCATTTGTTAAAATCTGCGAGTGTTAAAATCCTACTATATTTCACACTTTTGAGTTTTAACCAAGGAAATCTATATCACCTTCATACTGCAGTGAACAATCAAATTTTAAACAAGTGCCTAACATAACACCAAATATGAAAATACTCTACATTGCCTATCAATGATAATCCAAATGATGTGTGTTCCCCCGATATACAGACTTGTATTGTAAGACATGTTATGTAAAGTAATGGTGAACATTTTTTATAGATATTCTACTTCTTTAACAAAGTCAATAAGATCTCGGCCAAACTAATTAGCACGAGTATAAAATGGTGGAAAACAAAAGGAAACAAACACTTTTAGTAACTTCTAACTCTTAGTAACATAGTGGGTAGTCAACACTCTACTACACTCCAGACTCGTTTATAAGCAACAAACAACTTTTTAGATACATTGAAAAAGTGGTGTATTTGGACTATATATAGTCCAGATACACCACTTTTTCAATGTATTTAAAAAGTTGTTTGTTGCTTATAAATGAGTCCGAAGGGAGTACTTATTATTAGTGATTGATAACCACATCAAAAGTTAAGCAAATTTTCCATGAATGGACCATAAGTAGCATTTAAGATTTTGTTCTTTCCTGTGCAACTTCAGAATACCTAGATTTGCAGTGCTTATAGGTATTTTTTAGCATGTGGGTTTAAAAACAATACAAATCCTTAATTCCTTCATGTTCAACAAAAGAAAAATGATAGTCATGTTTGATTAATACCTTATAAATTTTCTCCCTAAATTTTTCTTGACTCAGGCGAATAAGAAGATATTTTCCCTCTTATAGCACGCTTTTTCATATGACGTTTCATATTTCAAATCTCATCACCATCTCTTGACATGTAGACTTCACACAGTTTTCACATTTAGCTTGTCCATTATCATTGAAACACTTCTCAAGATAATCCCAAGCCACGGATGTTTTAGTTCATTTTGAACTAGAGGTTGAACTTTCTTCAATTTCATCATTAACTAGACTATTCACTAGACATATTACCCATACTGAAATTATTGTAGAAAACCACATTATAAAAATCCATGCAAACAACAATTCAGAAATGTAATGAACAAGAAAAATACTTGTGTCAAAAAAATATATTAAAAAGGTTCATCAGAAAGAACAAGTTTATAAATGAATTGGATCTTGAGATTAATCAAAAATAGATATAATCATCCCAATATTGGAAAATATGCAACCAATTTGAGGAGCAATTTCATAAATTTTTATTGAAGTTTGACAAATAAAATAAAAACTGAAAGAAAATCAATATACAAGTATACATTGCAGTCCAAGGCCTATAGGTCACTAAAGCAAAAAATGAACATGTTATCGACACGGTATTAACCATAACGTAAAGATTGTGAACTTACCTCTTACTTAAGTCTCAAAGAAACAAAATCAGCTACATAACACACACAAAACTAAGTAGTCGATTGCCATGGGCTCCATTTAGAGGTCCTTTGAGCAACTATGGGCAACTTTCCATAGAGCGGATTGTAAATAAGGAAATATGAAAGTTGTAAATAGTTGATTTACTTATACATGTATTCGGCCCAGGCTCGTTAGGTTTTCACATAGAATAGCTTATTTAAACGCATTAGTGCTTGTACTCGAGGACACGATATACAATCAATAAAATGGAACTACAGCTGCTTTGTAATCGCAGACGTAGGCAACGATTGGCCGAACTGCGTGACCAATATCGTGTCTCCTTTCGTGACATGGTTTCAGTAGGGTTTCGATCATACCTGTGATTTCGTTAGGGTCTCTGTTGTTCGCGTTTTCCTCGCTGGCTGCTCGTGATTCTGCTCACGTTTGTGGTTCTGAAAATCACGAACTGGTCTGTGGTTCGTGATTCTACTCGCATTTGCGCTTGTGATTCTGATCACGTTTCTGGTTCTGATCGTGTTTGCGTTTGTCATCTTCGTGATTCTAAGGGTTCTCAAAATCGTGTTTGTGGTTCTTGATTCTGCTCGCGTTTGCGTTTGCGATTCTGATCGCGTTCTCCTGCTTGTGATTCCCATCGCATTCTCCTGCTTGTGAATCTACCTTGTGATTCTCATGATCTGCCTGCTCTCACGTTTTGGTTCGTGGTTACTATTCCTTGTGTGCGATCTTCTGCGTTCTTCGTGATTCTGGTTCGTACGTTGCTGCCTTTCTACGTTCGATTGGTTCTGGTTCGTACGTTGCTGTTGCTTCGTTTGATTGGTTCTGGTTAGTATTTTCTTATTAACAAAGAGTATTATTGGAATATTGCTGAAAGTTCATTGTTCTTTTTACGTTGAAAACTCCCCTGAGTGTTATTGTTGCGTTGAAAAGTATTTGCTCCCTTGGTTAATTTTTTATTATTATTGAAGACTAGTTGTTGGTTTTTATTGCTATTTTAATGGTTGTCGAAAGAGAAAATGATAATTTTTGTGTTCGCTTTACCGGCAAGAATTATGCTGCTTGGGAATTTCAATTCAAGATGTATGTCAAAGAAAAAAGATTATGGAATCACCTTGATGGGATTTCTAAGGCGCCGGAAGATAAAACTGACTTAGACGCATGGGAAATCAAAGATGCTCAGATTATTTCCTGGATCCTCAGTACTATTGATCCTCAGATGATCAATAATTTGCGATCATTTTCAACTGCTCAAGAAATGTGGAATTATTTGAAGCATATTTACAACCAAGACAATACGGCCAAGCGTTTTCAATTGGAGTTAGAAATCGCCAATTACAAACAAGGAAATCTGTCAATTCAAGAATATTATTCTGGTTTTCTAAATTTATGGACAGAACACTCTGCTATTATCTATGCTGCTGTTCCCAAGCAATCACTTTCAGCCGTCCAAGATGTTTATGATACTAGTAAACGGGATCAATTCCTCATGAAACTTCGTCCTGAATTTGAGGCTGTTCGAGGAGCTTTGCCGAATAGGAACTTTGTTCCTTCCTTGAATATCTGTGTTGGTGAACTGCTCAGGAAAGAACAACGTCTCCATACTCAAGGAACCATGGCTCATGATCCCGTCCTTTCTGAACCTGTGACAATTGCATATGCTGCGCAAAATAGAAGCCGTGATATGCGGCATACTCAATGCTTCTCTTGTAAACAATTTGGACATGTTTCTCGTAGTTGTCCTAAGAAATTTTGCAATTACTGCAAGCAGCAGGGTCATGTCATCTCTGCATGTCCTACGCGTCCTCCACGTCCGACTAAGCGTCCGGTGCAGGCATTCCATGCCACTACTAGCTCTGCAGCTGGTCCTTCCACCACTGGTGCATCTAGCTCTGCTGCTGCTCCTTCCACCACTGGTGCCTCTGATGGTGGTGCTCTATAGCTTGAATTAATTCAACAAGCGGTACTATCTGCCCTTTCTGCCTTAGGCATTACTGGTATGTCTTCTTTCATCAAATGGTTACTTGACTCTGGTGCATCGAATCACATGACGGGTTCCTCTAAACTCTTGCATAATTTACGTTCTTATATTGGTAATCTGAAAATTCAAATTGCTAATGGTAGTACCCTTCCTATAACTAATGTTGATGACATAAATTCTATCTTTCGAAATGTGCTGGTAGCACCTGGGCTTGCCTCAAATTTATTGTCTGCGGGTCAATTAGTGGATGAAGGTTGTGATGTTAATCTTACTCAGGATTGTTGTCTTGTGCAGGATCGGGTGTCGGGGAAGGTGATCGCGAAGGGGCCTAAAGTTGGGAGAGTGTTCTCACTCCAGTTTATTCCACATCATTTATCTCTTGCTTGTACTAGTGTTTTGAATGTATGTGAGGATTGGCATAGGAAATTGGGCCATCCAGACTCTGTTGTTTTGTCTCACTTATTTAAGACTGGCTTGTTAGGTACTAAACCTATGGATTCTAGTGCCTCTCTTTCATGTTCTGTTTGCAAATTAGCTAAAAGTAAAATACTTCCCTTTTCGTCTGGTGCTCATCGTGCTTCTACTTGTTTTGATATGATTCATAGTGATGTTTGGGGAATCTCACCTGTCGCTTCTCATGCTCACTATAAATATTTTGTCACCTTTATCGATGATTACAGTCGTTTTACTTGGATTTATTTTCTTAAATCTAAATCTGAAATGTTTTCTATGTTTAAGAAATTTCTGATGTACGTTGAAAATCAATTTCAAACCAGTATTAAAATTCTTCAGTCTAATTCTGGTGGTGAGTATATGTCTCATGAGTTTCAGGAGTTCTTACAGCAGAAAGGTATATTGTCTCAACGATCTTGTTCTAATACCCCTCAGCTAGGGGTGGGAATAGGCCGGGCCGACCGACAGGGGCCTACGGCCCAGCCTACGTCAGGCCAGGCCAGGCTTTTTATTTAAACAAATAAGGCTTAGGCTTTTTTAAAAGCCTATTTAGCTAAAAAGGCCAGGCCACAGGCTATTGAAAAAGCCTTTTAGGCCTATCAGGCCGGTCTATTTAAATAAAAATAAATAATATTATTATTATTATTGTATTAAATTTTGTATTTCATTTAAGTCATAAATTTGCTAATATTTCATGTTAATTTAAACTATTACATCCATTTTTGACAAATTTAAAGTTATTATTATAAAATAGAATTTAAATAGGATGTCATATAAAATAGAACAAAATTTTATTAATCTATTAGCTTTTTTGTTATTTACAAAAAACATACATCACTTAAAGATTATAGGTTTTTGTAAAAAAAAATTGTAAAATAGGCTTCTAAACAGGCTATCAGGCCTTGTCAGGCTTTCACAAAGGTCAGGCCAGGCCTAAAAATTGGGCCTATGATAGGCCACAGGCCAGGCTCAGGCCTAACGCTTTCAACGCAGGCCAGGCCCAAGCCAAGCAAAGCCTAGCTCGGCCCAGCCTATTCCCACCCCTACCCTCAGCAAAATGGTGTTGCAGAACGTAAGAATCGTCACTTGTTGGATGTGACACGTACCTTACTCCTCCAGGTTTCTGTTCCATCCAAATTTTGGGTGGAGGCTCTTTCCACAGCTGTGTTTTTGGTCAACCGTCTTCCTTCCACGGTGATTGGGTTTGATTCTCCTTACTTTCGCCTTTTTAACACTCAGCCTGATTACAATAGCTTACATATTTTTGGGTGTGTATGTTTTGTTCACCTACCATCCACTGAAAGACATAAGCTTGGAGCACAATCTGTCAAATGTGCATTTATGGGGTATAGTCATTCTCATAAGGGTTTTGTGTGTTATGATGTCTCTAACCATCGTTTTCGTATTTCTAGGAATGTGACATTTTTTGATAACCAGTTTATGTTTCCTTGCCCTTCTCCTGGTTTGAATGATATTGCTATACTTCCCCAATTTTCTACCCCGCGTTCACCTATAGAACGTTTTAAACCAGTACTCATATATGTCAGGAAACACAGTGTGCAGGTTCCCACTCCCCCTTCCGACGCTGATCCACCACCTGATCCTGATCCTGATCCTGTACCTGTTGCACCACGGCGTTCTGGTAGAACGTCCCGAGCACCTGATAGATATTCACCAGACAGGTTTGATTCCTCACATACTGCTTTAACTGCTTCTCTCTCTAGCACACCTATTCCTACTTGTTACTCGCAAGCTGTTAAAGATGTGTGTTGGGTGAATGCCATGAATGACGAACTTCAGGCCCTTCAAGACAATTTCACCTGGGATATTGTTCCTTGTCCTCCGGATATCAAACCCATAGGCTGTAAATGGGTTTATTCTGTGAAACTGAATTCTGATGGATCTCTCAATCGGTACAAGGCTCGATTGGTTGCTTTAGGCAACAAGCAGGAATATGGTATTGATTATGATGAGACATTTGCACCGGTTGCTAAAATGACTACTGTTAGAATGGTGCTCTCTATAGCTGCTTCTCATGGGTGGTCTCTCCACCAAATGGATGTTAAGAATGCATTTCTTCATGGCAACCTGACTGAAGATATTTATATGACTCCCCCTCAGGGCCTATTCTCTTCATCTAATGGGGTGTGCAAGCTCAAACGCTCTCTATATGGTTTAAAACAGGCGCCTAGAGCATGGTATGACAAATTCCGTTCGACTCTAATTGGGTTCTCTTTTACTCAAAGTCAGTATGATTCATCCTTGTTCATTCACCGCACATCTACGGGCATTGTTCTGCTCCTTCTTTATGTTGAAGATATTATCATTACTGGTTCTGATGCAGCATCCATACAGGAAGTTAAACAAAAGCTTCAAGCCTCATTTCAAATGAAAGACCTTGGTCTTTTACATTATTTTCTTGGACTTGAGGTTCATTCTACTTCTAAGGGTATATTTCTCCATCAGCATACGTATGCCACAGACCTTATTGCTATGGTTGGCCTCCAATCCGCTACTCCTGTGGATACTCCTCTTGAAGTTAATGTTAAATACCACCGTGACGAGGGTGAACTTCTGACCAATCATTTATTGTATCGACAGCTCGTGGGTAGTCTTAACTACTTGACCATTACACGACCCGACATTTCGTTTGATGTTCAGCAAGTAAGTCAGTTCATGCATTCTCCCCGTCATCTTCACTTGGCAGCGGTTCGTCGTATAATTCGCTACTTGAAAGGTACATCTCAACGGGGCTTATTCTTTCCTAGTGGGACCCCCCTTAAGTTGATTGCCTACAGTGATGCTGATTGGGCTGGGTGTCCTGACACTCGTCGCTCTGTCACTGGTTGGTGCATGTTTCTTGGTTCTTCGTTGATCTCATGGAAAAGTAAGAAGCAAGCAAGAGTCTCTAAGTCCTCAACTGAATCGGAACATCGTGCTATGTCTACGGCATGCTCTGAAATACTTTGGCTTCGTGGTCTGTTGGGTGAACTTGGGTTTCCTCAAACTGAGCCGACCTCTCTCTATGCGGACAATACAAGTGCCATCCAGATTGTTGCAAATCCGGTTTTTCATGAGCGTACTAAACATATTGAAGTTGATTGTCATGCTATTCGTGAAGCCTATGATAATCGTGTTATATCCATTCCCCATCTCAATACTCAATTTCAGGTTGCAGATATTTTGACCAAAGCTCTTTCTCGTCCGCGCCATCAGTTTCTTGTTAGCAAATTGATGCTCTTTGATGACCCGCGTCAATTTGAGGGGGGATGTGAATAAGGAAATATGAAAGTTGTAAATAGTTGATTTACTTATATATGTATTCGGCCCAGGCCTGTTAGGTTTTCACATAGAATAACTTATTTAAACGCATTAGTGCTTGTACTCGAGGACACAATATACAATCAATAAAATGGAACTACAGCTGCTCTGTAGTCACAGACGTAGGCAACAATTAGTCGAATTGCGTGACCAATATCGTGTCTCCTTTCGTGACACGAATATGATCGTAACCTAGTGCATGTTACCTTTTTTTTAAAATTTTATTTAGTGTGTCTCCTTTTGTTTGTATTTAGTGTGTAACTTTTGTCAAAAAATCATTATATACAAACAAAAGTTACACACTAAATAAAATTTTAAAAAAAAAATTAAAAGTGAAAGACCTCACCTGACAAACTCGTATCTAACTGTTTAGGGAACTTGGCAAAGGAGACATAGATATATATTTCTGCAAGGACTAGTAAGCCATTCAAAAAACAATTAACAAATGGATTTTTTTTATGAATTCCAATGGATTTCGAAAAATAGAAGATAGATAACCAGCCATCATTAAAATAAAATGGTCAAATTTGATCCGGTTCATTAATTTTTTTTATAGAAGAATTGTATGGATTTACCTCAAAAAAAAAAGACTGGATGGATGGTAATGTCAATTACAAATTTAAAATAGAGAACAGTGTCAATCCAAACACTTATTCAAGGATGAGTAAATAATTATTAAACTCGTTATAATAGAGGATATTATAACTAGGTTACCAGAAATGATTAAGAGCCCCAAGTAGCGAGCGCAGATTAGTCCTTCGTCGACAGTGTTGGGACACTGCGTGGGTCGCCCGCGAGGGTCCGATACCAAAGAAAAAAATATCGCAAACAAATTTCATTTCCAAAGGAACTACTGCAAAAGAAATTTCCTTATCATTACAGCACAAGAAAAAAAAGATCAGGGAAATCGGAACCTCTTCTGACTGAATGCTATCTCAATATATATTTAATTCATTCATGTATTCAAAGCTTAGACGTGAAATATACCGCAAATATAAGAACAACAAATTACACCCTTTCCTTGCAAATTGCACTACCAAAAATTCTAGGTAAACACTGAATGAAATGAAAACGAAAATCACACCATTTGCTTGCGAATCACACTATCGAAAAATCTAGGTAAAGAGGAACACTGAATGGAATGAAAAGAGCAAACAGGTGTAAGATTTCAATACAGTTGGTGATATTGCATAAAATATAGAAAACCCGAAAGAAAAACTTGGACTCACTGTTTAGTTTCTTGAGCAACATAATTACACTATACATTTCACGATATCAAAACTTCTTTCCTGGGTGCCACTTTATGCTGCATCCAACACTTCACATAAATAGAAAAACATGACCTTCAGCACATGACCATGACAAAAACCAAAACTTGAAAGCTTCTCAAATAACCAAAAGGAGAATAATATGAACAAAGTACCTAGGTTTTTGCTCTGATGGTACTGGCTGGCCACTCAAAACACGATCTATTGCCGAACTCAAATCTCTTTATTAAAAAACAAATCAAATGGTTAGTACTCTGAACTGAAACGATTAAAAATGTTCAGATAATTGTTCAATGCTAATTCAATTATAAGAAACAAACCTTCCAGTGACTGGTATATTATTGCTTGGCCTTGAATCATCAAATTGACCATGATAAACCAGCTCAAACGGCCTTCGACCATCCTGTTATTACTTGATTAATTGATAGAAAATATCATATAATATATCATATAAATTGACATTTGAGGGTTTAATCTAACCCAAGACCACAGACAGTAACACTGATTAACAGTGACTGGTTGTAACTTGTAATTACCTTTTTGAAAAGATAAAATTCTGGTGTACAAACTGCTCCAAAATCTCGTGCAACATCCTGTGACTGCAATATAAACGTTCCATCAAAGATCAGGATGTTATTATTACAGACATAGAAAACATTAAAATCAGAAAAAGTATGGTTTAGTCAAAGCATATATTTCCCCCTCTTTTTCTCTGTAAGGATATTACACCTTTCTACAGATATGTGTTTGAACAAGCAGAAAAAGTATAGACCAACCTAATTTTCAGTGATATCTTCTGAATTGAGTCTATATGATAGGTTCGGAAAACACTGTACTTAACCGGATTAATAGTACTGGATTTTAGTAGTTTTGTCATAGTGATGTCAACATGAAATTCACCCCACATTACAGGCAAACAGCGCATGCAGGTTAAATTTACAGAACCATACCTCGTCATATAGGTATGGGAAAGGATAATCATACAGCTTAGCATCTTCTGCCATAAATTCTGGTCCATCCTGTGATGAAGAAATCCAAGTTGGACAAATCATTCAACACTTTCAAGTTTCAAAGTAGCTATATTCCAGGATATGAAGTTATTACAACCTGAGGGTGTGTAGTTACAGAATTTGAAGATATAGCAATGGAGGCAAGTCCTTTCTGTAGAAAAAGGGTAAAAAGCATTCTTATAACAGTTTTAACAGGTATGTCTGACCTGCTACTAAATAAAGAAAGAAATTCTTCCAAGGTAATTTATTGGCTACCTTCATATAGAAATTAGTAAGCTTTACAATGTCTTTTTTCAGGTGAATGACAAATGGACAATGGCTGCATATAAACATAACCTGCATGACCACATCAAGAGAGGAAAAACGAGCATTGTCAAAACTAAGAAAGGAGAATACTAACATTTTCACTAAATTAGCAACTAAAGAGAGGTCTTAATTAGAATTTCCAAAACACAATGTTGTATGCATCATAATTCACAAGGAATATTCTTTGCACATTGCAACTGGAAGTAAAGAATTAAATAGCTTATATGAATGAAGACATAAGAATATCATAATTAAAAACAGAAATGAACCAGCTTACTAGGTGACATTCATGATTCTACAATATTTTTTTAATAATTCTTTATGAACATGAAAATATGAAACATTGAAACTTGCCTGGTAGCCAAACATGGCATAAGAAATATAAATAATCAGTAAAGTAAGCAAAACAAACAAATGTGATAAAAAGCAGAAAAAATGAAGAGTAAATGGCATCCTACCAGTAGAGCTGGATGAGCTTCAAAATCTTCCAATGTCCAAACCTTCCCAGTAAGAGGCTCCGGAAGCTAGTTCAATTTCAATCCGTCCAAAAAAAATCAAAAATAAAAAAAATATAATTATTCTCATATTTCAAAAAATAAAAGGGGGGAGTTTAAGAACCTGAAATTGAGGGGCTCTGAATCCCAAGGTAACACCTTTAGACTCCGTTCTAGCAGCTCTAATAACAAGTCTTGTTGGATATGAGTTTCTGTTGAGTTGGAGACGCGGAGAATGAAAACTGAGTTTGGGAACAGAGCATTGTTGCGAAAGTGAGAATCCAGTGGTAGTGGAACCTAACGGTAGAAAAGGTGAGCAAAGAGAAGAAGCTCTCAGTGACAAAGCCATACTTGGTTGATTGCTCCGATATTCTTCTCCTTAACCTCAACCACAATTCTCCACCTCCATCCTCTTCTTCATCATCATATTTGTGTCTTTTATGGTCTTTGTTTTTTCATGCTTTTTTTTACCGCAAAGGGGAAAATTGGTATGGATGGGCCTTTTTTGTCAACAGTCAGGATTTTTTCAGGCTGGGATAAAAAAACTTCCCCAATCCAGCCCAATTCCTATTGGCTTGCATAAATATTTTCAAAAACTATTCTATTAGTGTTATTACTTATATTTCTTAGAAGTTATTTTATTTATAATAAATAATGAAAAGATTAATATAGTTTTGCATGTTTATCCACACACAAAAATAAACAATTTTGTTAAAATAAGAAATAAAATACAAAAAAATATAAATTTATGTGATATCATATAAATATATATTGTTCTCACAACTTAAACATAAGAATAATAATTACTATTATTAATTAATTAATAACATATACAAGTCTACAGCAGTTTGAAGCCCGGTACATGCTCGGACTTTATTGGGTTATAGGCCAAAATGCCCAATTGTTAAAGTAGGCTAAAACTGATTGTCTGAGCCCTATACTTTTCGGCTCAGGCTGATTAGTTAACCAATCTTTCAATTGTACCAACATGGTCCATTAACAAAAATAATTTTGGAAATAGTCCTTAATGATGTCAAAAGCGAGACAAACATGTTAATTAGTCGAGTAATGTCATTTAGCCAAATTATTCCAGCAAAAAATAGCCAAAAAAACCAAGTTACAAGATCAATTAACCAAATTTTATAGGCCATTAACTAACCTGCTTTTTCACAGTTTTATAGGTCATTAATTGGTGAGTCGTGAAATTAGGGTTGATGAGTGAGTGATTTGGGAAAGGCTGTGTGTTTTGTGTACGGTGAGGTGAGTAAGGCAATGAAAGCGCCAATGTAGTGGTCAGCACAGTGAATAGAGAGCACAATTAGAACTTAGGCTAAAAAAGAATCATTCAACAAAACAAGTAAAAGGAAAATAAAACTTTCTCATTCATAATTCTTGATATCCTCTCCCTTCATTCATTACAACTTATATAGCTAAGAGAATGGTACTACCACAACTGGCAATTGTACCCTAAATGAGTGAGTCATCACTCTTCATTCTTATCCTAAGAAATACAAAAGAAAGGACAAAATAAAATGGGAGGAATTAGGATTTCTAGAATAGTCTATCACAATGTCATTCTTCACTTGAGGGTAATCTGGTAATCTCTGGTCCATTTAGGTTTAACCCTATTTCTCTTGATTCTTCCTTGTGGTATTGGATGTTCCTCAATTGGATCATTGGGCTCAGTTTCTTCATCAGATTGGGCCATTTCTTCTACTTGGGCCATTACATTTCCATCCCCTTGGACAAGCACCTTGTCCTCTAGGTGCAGTTGTGGATATAACTGCTGCATCTCAGTGAGTAATTCCCAGGTGGTGTCCTCTAGGTAAAGTCCTTGCCACTGAACCAGAACTTCAGTTTCTTTTGTTGCTGGTATAATGCGCCAATCAATTATAGCAGCAGGCAAAATGATGGGAGAATTCTCCGTAGCTTGAGGGGGCAAAGCTAGTGGTTGAGCATTTGGATCATTACAAGGTTTCAATTGTGACACATGAAGTACTCTAAGAATCTTACTGTTTGCTGGTAAGTCAACTTCGAAGGCAACCTCTCCAATGGCTTTGGGCAATTTGAATGGTCCATAGTATCTTTTAGAGAACTTTTGAGTACGCTGCATACCCAAAGAAGCTTGTCTATAAGGTCGTAGCTTGATGAATACCAAGTCACCTTCTTTGAATGGATGAGGACTACGTTTCTGATCAGCATACAACTTCATGGTCTTTTGTGACTTCTGCAGTTTGGATTTTAATTCAGCAAGCATCTTGTCTCTGTCTAAAAAACCAGTTTCCACAGCTTCAATTTTAGAACTTCCCAGAATATAGTGAGACAGAGCAGGAGGGGGTCTTCCATAAACCACTTGGAAAGGAGATACACCAGTAGAAGAATGCAGAGAAGAGTTATAGTGCCATTCAGCCCAATGGAGGAACTTTCCCCATTTAATAGGTTGATCAAACACGAAACATCTGAGATATTGTTGCCGAATTTTGTTGACAATCTCAGTCTGCCCGTCGGTTTGTGGATGATATGCAGAAGACATTCTAATTTTTGTACCACTCAGACGAAATAACTCTTACCAGAAATGACTAAGAAAGATAGGGTCTCTGTCTGACACAATACTTTTTGGCATACCATGTAATTTACAAACCATGACAGCAAACAATTCTGCTACAGCAGAGGTAGTGAAAGAAGTGGGCAACATCCCAAAGTGAGCAACTTTTGAAAAACGATCAACAACCACTAAAATTGTAGTAAAGTACTTTTGGAAAGAAGGGAGCCCTACTATGAAATCTAATGAAATGTCTTCCCATACAGCCTCAGGGATGGGTAGTGGCTGTAACAAGCCACAAGGGAGGTGATTGGGATGTTTTGTTTGTTGACAGACAGCACAAGAATTGACAAAAAACAGTGACATCATGTTTCATTCCCACCCAAAAAACATTTTCTCTCAATCTACCATATGTCTTAGCAATACCACGGTGTCCTCCAAGTGGAGATGAATGAAATTCTTCTAAAAACATGGTTTTTAAATCAGCAGAATCAGGAATAACAAGTTTATCATGGTAAAAAAGCAAGTTGTTATGGACCTTATAATCAGGGTGGTCTGCTGGGTCAGTCAAAACATCCTTGAGGAGCTGCTGTAATTTAGGATCCTTGAGTAACTGATGCTGAATTACTTCCAAGAATTCAAGATGAGGAACAGTGAGTACTAAGCATGTTGCAGAAGTGTCATGAGCACGAGAAAGGGCATTTGCTACCCTGTTTTGGGCCCCTAGTTTGTAGATGATTTCGTAGGAGTATCCCAATAATTTTGCCAAATAGAACTGCTGCTCTGGGGTCTGCACTACTTGAGTCATAAGTTCCCTTAAGCTTCTCTGATCAGTATAAATGTAGAACTTGAGCCCAAGTAGATAAGTGCGCCATTTCTTGACAGCTAAGACAATGGCACAAAGCTCCCTGACATAAGTTGAAGAGTTCATGAGTTTTTGACAAAATTTCTTGCTGAAATACGATATTGGGTGGCATTTTTTAATCAAAACAGCCCCCATGCCTAGCCCTGAAGCATCGGTTTCAATACAGAAATCCTCAGAAAAATCTGGAAGTGCCAATACAGGAGCTTCAGTCATTACTTGTTTCAGTAACTCAAAGGCAGCAGCAGCTTCAGGTGTCCATAGAAATGCATCTTTCTTCAGTAATTCAGTGAGAGGATGAGCAATAGTAGCATAGTTCTTCACAAGCTTGCGGTAGAAACCAGTAAGTCCCAAGAAACCTCTAAGCATTTTGACATTTTTTGGAGCTGGCCACTCAGTCATAGCTACAATCTTCTCTGGGTCAGGCCCTACCCCTGTAGACGAAACAACATGGCCTAGATAGTGGATGGAATTCTTGGCCAATGTACACTTAGATTGTTTCAGAAAAAACTGGTTAGTGAGCAAGCAATTAAAAACCAATTCAAGATGTTCTAAGTGATCTTCAAGTGTTTTGCTATACACTAAAATATCATCAAAAAACACTATGACAAATTTTCTCAAAAAATGTTCAAAAATCAAGTCCACAGCAGCTTGAAAGGATGAAGGGGCATTACAAAGCCCAAAAGGCATGACCATAAATTCATAATGGCCTTGATGTGTCCTAAAAGCAGTTTTATGGACATCATTAGGGTGCATACGAATTTGATGGTATCCTGATCTTAAATCTAATTTTGAAAACCAATTTGTTCCAAATAATTCATCTAGTAACTCATCTATGGAAGGAATAGGAAACCTATCCTTCACAGTGATGGCATTAAGTGCCCTATAATCAACACAAAATCGCCAGGAGCCATCTTTCTTTTTTACTAACAGAACTGGGGATGAGAAAGCACTTGTGCTATGTTGAATGATGCCCTGTTTCAGCATATCTCTAACTTGTGTCTCTATTTCCTGTTTCTGGAACTGAGGGTATCTGTATGGGCGAGTGTTTACTGGATTGGAACCCTCAATGAGTGTAATAGCATGATTAATGGTTCTGGAAGGGGGAAGAGCATTTGGTGGGGCAAAGAGAGTTTGGAATTTTTCTAGTAAGGGCTGTAATTCTTTGGGTAGGTGAGTGTTTAGGTCTGGTTGGGGTTCAGATGTAAGCAAGTGACACTGAAAATAACAATCAATGGAATTGGTATCTACCATTCTTTTCAATTGGTTGAGGTGAGGCAGAGAGTTGTATAAGTTGGCCTTCTCTGAGGAATTTTAAGGTTAAGGAATTATAATCCATAAGTACAGGACCTAGGGATTGTAACCATTGAACTCCTAAGACCATTTCAGCCCCACTGATTGGTAAAACATATAGATCAACTATGAACTCATGAGAGTCCAATATAACATGAACATTTGGACAAATGTAAGCACAATCAAGTTCATCACCATTTCCCACTAGAACCTGGAATGCTTTGGCAGGGTGGAAGGAAAGGCCCATTTGTTAATTAGCTACTCTTTCTTGAATAAAATTATGGGTGCTACCTGTGTCAATGAGGACAGTGAGAGGTGTTTTTTTGATGTGGCCAAGAATTCTTAGGGTTTAAGGTACTGGATGGCCCATGAGAGCATGAAAACTTATTTGTGGTGAGTTTGTGGTGTTGGGTGGGTCATTTTCTGCCGTAGGTGTTGGGTTGGGTTGGGATTCCACAAGTAATTGATGTAAGGTTTCAGTGGGTGTTTCAGGGTCCTCTGTATCAGCAATTAAAAGGTGAAAATGTCTTTTGCATTTGTGACCAGCCACAAAATTTTCATCACAGTTATAACACAGGCCTAGTTCACGGCGGGCTTGCAGCTCAAGAGGTGTGAGGCGTTTGATGGGTGTGTTTTTTGGTTGTTGGTTGAGGGGTTTGGCTGGATTTGTGGTGATGGAGGGTTTGAAGGACTGACGGTTGTAGAATTGGGTGTTTGAGGAGAGTGCAGTGTTTTTGGTATTGTTTGGTTTGTCATTCAATTTGTCTTCTTGATGCTTGGCTAGGCTAATAGCATGGGTAAGGGAAATGGGTTGAAAAGCTTGGATTTCCTGGCGTATTTCAGGTTTAAGCCCAGAAATAAAGCAACTTAGCAGAAATTGAGGTTGCAACCCAGTGATTCTATTAGCTAGGGTTTCAAATGCAAGTTGATAGTCTTTAACAGAACCAGTTTGACACAACTTAAATAACGCACCTTTGGGATCATCATACTGCGACGGCGCGAAGCGGAGTTCAACGGCGTGGATGAAGGTTGCCTAGGAAAGAAGCTGTCCATTCGCGTGCATCCACTGGAACCAAGGGTCGTGAAATTAGGGTTGATGAGTGAGTGATTTGGGAAAGGCTGTGTGTTTTGTGTATGGTGAGGTGAGTAAGGCAATGAAAGCGCCAATGTAGTGGTCAGCACAGTGAATAGAGAGCACAATTAGAACTTAGGCTAAAAAAGAATCATTCAATAAAACAAGTAAAAGGAAAATAAAACTTTCTCATTCATAATTCTTGATATATCCTCTCCCTTCATTCATTACAACTTATATAGCTAAGAGAATGGTACTACCACAGCTGGCAACTGTAACACCCCGGAAATAATTTAATTAAAATAGTTGATTGAATTATTAAAATAATTTGGAGGCGGGATATAGATAAATTAAAAGGTTAATATTTTATATGCGTAGGAGGTGAAACGAGTAAAGGAGGTGGTGACGTAGAGAGCCCAGTGTTTACTGAGCCCTCAACTTAAACCCTGGGGGTTTAAGCCAAACCCTCGTTCGCAGCAAGCAAAAGAAAAACGAAAGTGAGAGTGAGAGAGAGAGCACGCGGCGCAAAGAGGGAGAGAAGAGGAGGGTTTCGCGAAGAATTTCAAAAGGAGATCGTTCGTGTTGCTGTGGTTTTGTTCGTGTCTCGTTCGTCGTGTTCCGGAGCTTACGTTATTCGAGGTAAGGGTGGGCTTAACCTTGATAATGGGTTGATGATAATTATGTGTGGGTAGTCTAGGGTTTTGTTGAATTGTTCGTGTTGTTGCATATCGTGTTTTCTTTGAGATTGGTGCTTTGATGATTATTGCACGTTATTGTGATTTGTTTCGTTATTTGTTGTTGCGTGATTGTTGTATCACGATGATGGTGTTGTTATTGTTCGTGTTTTTGTTGTTGCTGTGCGTGGTTGATTGTTGTTGTCGCGTTGTCGAATTGTCGTTTTTGTTGTGGTGGTTGCGGTGTCGTTGCCGTTAGGGTTTGGTGTTTGGCAATTTAGCGATTCTGGACACAGGTTCGGTTTTTCTAAAACTGGCGCTGTTTGGTTGATCCAAAAATTATGAGGTTGATTGTTTTTGAAAATAGACTTAACGCCGGTCGTTTTGGCACTGGGTTCGTTAAATTCAGAGTTGTATAGCTCGAGTTATAGGCGATACAAGTTAGGTTAAAATTCTGGAAACGATTTGGGTATAGATTCGGTATTTCGGTGACTGGGAACGTTGTATTGACCGAAAAATTATGTGGTTTATTTTTCTGGAAAATAGACTTAATGCTTGTTAATTTGGCACTGGTTTGGTTGCGTTTAGAGTTGTGTAGCTCGAGATATGAATTCCACAAGCTAGAGTAAGATTCTGGAAACAATCTGGACACAGGGTCAGTGTTTTGGTTACCACGTTTTCAAAAGAACTCCTTTTCGAACGAATCCAATTTCTTTGAAAACTAGACAAAATTTTCCCCAGTTTATGGACAAGTTTCATGCAATTTGATTGAGTTTTGGTCACTTTGGAATTGTTTGAATTTGAAGGACAGAAACTGTCCTCTTTTGCAACTAGCCTGTGTGCTTTTCGAAAACTGTACCTATTGGACACTCCCCTTCAAAAACTGAACTTAGGGATGATAACCAGACCCATAGGGCTTTCCAACAAGTATTTATTTGTTGAGATCCGATGTCGTTTGCTATTTTAATTAATTCGCTGAAGTAGGTGCGATGTGCCTAGGCGCTGTGCGCCAGTCTTGTGCGTGGTGTGCGTGCGTTATGTCCGCGTTGTGGAGCCGTCTGGTGTTAATATTTCAGGTGCGGTGCTGGTATGCTCAGGAGAGTTTAGTGGTAGCTGTGATGCTACAACTTGGTGCTATTCTTGGTGAAATCATTTGTTTTGATTCTGGTGATATAGTATTTATTTTAAATACTTGTTATGGTGAGTTGGTGCATAATCATGGTGTCGCATTGTCATATGCATATTTTGGTGATATAGGCTCTGCCTCTGGTGTTTATTGGTGATATGCCCGTCGTGGCTCATTTTGGTGATCGGTACCGCATGCATATGCCCACTGGAGGGGTTGCATATCATCCCATTGTCTATGAATGTTATAATTTTGGTGGTTCACTGTCAAATGGATTTTTCCTTTGGTATCTGGTGCTGTGATATGGTGTAATTGTATTGTGTTGCTGTAGTTACCTGATGCTAGCATATTTTTATCATCTGCTTATTATCTCTGTTAGACTCACCCCTTCTGCTTGGAATGTTGCTCTCATGCGGCAACGCTGCAGGTGATCGCTAGTGCTCGTGGAGGAATTGCTAGGTTTTGCTTCCTCTCTCGTTTGGGTCTGTGTCAGCTCTGATATGTAGCACCGGGGAGTCGTTAGTTATCGTTTTGAACTATTATTTTAGTTATTGGAAATTGTTTTAATTAATTTTGGAGATGTCTTTAATTGTTAATTCTGGAGATGTTTAAACTGGTTAATATTTCCGCTGCTTGGTGATTTCTTTTTAAAATGGTGAAAAATGTAGCGCCCTTCGATGTGACTCTGATAATTGTCTATTTAATTGTAATAGTAAAAGGGGGGTGTTACAGCAACTGTACCCTAAATGAGTGAGTCATCACTCTTCATTCTTATCCTAAGAAATACAAAAGAAAGGACAAAATAAAATGGGAGGAATTAGGGTTTCTAGAATAGTCTATCACAATGTCATTCTTCACTTGAGGGTAATCTAGTAATCTCTGGTCCATTTAGGTTTAACCCTATTTCTCTTGATTCTTCCTTGTGGTATTGGATGTTCCTCAATTGGATCATTGGGCTCAGTTTCTTCATCAGATTGGGTCATTTCTTCTACTTGGGCCAATACAGATTTCACCAATTTTAGAGAATTATTATTATTATTATTATTATTATTATTATTATTATTTTATATACTATAAGTAGATGAGAGGGTGTAACTCCAAGAAATAGATTTTGAGTTCAATCTTTTCTTTATCGCGTTAGCTAGTAATTATCGATATATACCCTATTTTATTTATCTAGCTTTTGTAATAAATGATAGTGTGTCCTCTGCAACTCTTTCTAGAAAGTGGGTAGAGTGGCTTCACGGTGATACTGAAACTAGATTTTTTTTAATAAAACTTCATTTATCGAAAAAATATATATATGTACCCTAGGAAAGAGATACCTAATTCATATTAGTATATCACCGGCAATTATATTCTATTATTTCTTTAGCCAATGGAAGAGTACATGCATGCAATCAAGACAAGAAACTTGCATAGTTGTATATCTATATATTTGATTTGGTGTTTAGGTCAAAAATCTTTAGCCCGAATTGTATTTATGAGCCTTTGAAATCTGAATTTCAGACTTTCAGTACGATCAAAGCTTTATTTAGCTTTGGATCACCGTCCTTAGTTCCAGATAAATGGTAATTAAGCTCTAAATTTTCACTGGTAAAATTTATTTTTATGATAAATTATAGTGATTCTACAGCTGTCAGATCTGCAGCCAATGCAATATATATTCAAGTTTGGAAACTATTATTCATGGTCCTTCATTATATGTAATTTATATAACAAAGTTATTTTTTTATTTTACATCTAAATTGAAACTAGTGCCGTCTTCTTGTTATAATAGGGTCGAGTGTGAATAAAACAGAAAGACTAATTAAAACTAAAATGCTGTTTCAACAGAATCTAGCACGTTCACACTTAAAAATACATTATATAAAAATGATAGTATTTTCTATTGGAGATGAAAATGTATAGGTGGTTATAGATAAATTGTTGATATCAGCAATATGGCAAGTTAAGTTCTGTATAAGTTGTTTAGAATGTTGATGTCATGGATGAAGCCGACACGCAAACTAGATGAGCAGGATATATGTTTATTTGATTATTTTCAAAATTCTTTCCTACCACTATTTCTTTTTCAGAAAATAAAAATAAAACTATCTTCACGGTTCAACTATATCCACTTAGATGTAGACCTCTATAGTATATATAATGATTGGAGTGCTGATGTAGGTTGAAAATCACTACCATAAAAGAAACTATACTCACCCAAATGTTTTTAGTTATGGATATTTCTCCAAATACATCTATAGACCGCCTATAGTTGTGTCAAATTGAGACACCGAAAATTGATATAAATTTTTCTTGTTTTTCCATTTATAAAAGTAGTTAATGAAGCATTGATTTGAACTTGATTAATAGATAAATCAAGGTGCCTAGTTAACTATCAGCTAAACTTTATTAACTTTGACTTTAAACGTCACAAAATGCAACTTTTAAGTATCTAATTTTTTTTTTATAAGCAATGTTGTATTGATAGGAGCACTAGGGGTGCTCAAAACAACAATTACAAGGGTGAGATTACAAGTTGTTTATACAAGAGAGTGCATTATTCCACTATAATGATGGAATACAACAAGAATTCCTTCCCACACCATAAATGAACCAGCACCAAGATAAGAACTTCACCTGAGCCATTATCGAATCTACCTTTGACTCCACCCCCTAAAACAAACACCTTTACGAGAAAGCCAAAGACACCAACCAAATAACTTAGATGGACACGACACTTGAACATTCAATCAACGCCCAATCTCACCCCACACCATCAAAGAAAAATCGCAAGCTAAAAACAAATGCTATGAATCCTCAATGTGAGACCTACACAAAACGAAAATCGCAACCTCCTCCGAGTGGGTAACATGACGTCTAAGTAACAAGGACCGAACAGGTAGTTGTCGAATATTCTCCAACCAAACAACAAAAATCTTCGCCGGAATATGAGTCCTCCAAAGTGCTTTCAAGTCGGATTTTTGTAGAGCCGAAACTCCATTAACCACATGCGTGAATTATACTCACTAACAAAATTGTTGCACATTTTAATCTCCAAATTTGGTGATGAAATATATAACATCTCTCTAAATTTTAATTCAACTTCTCCTACCTATCTTCAAATTCAACGTCTATGACATCCAATAAAAGGGATATGAGCCAATTTATTACAACTTTTTAAAATAATCACTTATTTTAAATAAAAAGTAATCATTTTTAGAAGTTTCCACCCAATTTTTACAATTTTAAAAAAAATGATAATCTAAAAAGAACCAAAAAGCAGCTTCAAAATGAGAAGTTTTTTTGAGTAGTTTTTCATAAAAATTATTTTTGATAGAATGATTTAAAAAAACAAGCAATTTTCGTTATCTTATACACAGTCACAAAACAACTTTTACATTTATTACAAAATCTCTAAATTATTTACCATCAAAATCACTTATTTTTCAATCAATTACAAACAGGTCCATATGTCGTGTGAAATTTTAATAATTGACACCTTGGTGTCTGGTAGGTAGAGTTGGGTACTTAGTTTTTTTTTATAAGCAGTTGGGTAGTTAGTTACTGGGTCGAGCCATATATAGTTGTTAATTCAGATTAACCTGCTAGAGGTTAAGATAGTTTGATTATAGGTTGAGCCAATTTTAGTGTGAGTTTTGAATTTGTTAAAAATAATTTCAAATTAAGCCAAGAAAAATGTTGCGTCTTGCGATTTTTATTTTGCAAGAAACTGAAGAAGCGTGTCATTCGTGAGATGCTTAGACCATGCATTTTTTTCGGTGTGTGTTTTAGCGTTATTCCTGCATTTCGTACTATTCTTCTTTGTACTATAGCAGCACCACATGCAACAATGTCAACATAGATCACTTCAGTTTTTATAACTTCATCTTCATCAATCTAACTTTTAATTGCTTTTTCAAAACAAAAAAAAAGTAATGTTATATGAACAAATTTTTGTGGACAAAAAATACGGACAAATACATAAAATAGGTATGTCGCTTTCTATTATCAGTTACTTTTTACTTTTAAAAAGTAACTGATGATGAAAAACAGTTTGCCTATTCTCTATAGTCTGGTCTTTATCCACAAAAGTTTGTCAAAATAACATTAAAAAAAACGGATCAATCTAACTTTTAACATTGAGTCGTACGTGACAATTTCATGCAGACAAATGGAATTAGACACGAGCAAAGCAATTAATGGACATGGATGGTGGTGGAGGGACAAGATTTAATGAACTCAACATTCAATTCAATATGTCGAGCTTGAATAAATTTTAGAAAAAAGGAATTAATTAAAAAAGATTCTGACCTGCGGAGCTAACCCAGTCTTATAGTAATATGGACCAACTAGTAGGTTAGCCTGAAACGAATCCAACCTATAGATATTTATATTGAACTAATTGGATGTTTTGTCAATGGAAATTGCTGATAAGAATGCTGGTGAGATACTCTTTTGACGCATTTTTCAACATGTTCGTTATGACGGTTCTATTTTTTTTAGTAAGTTGACACATTTGTGAATAACAATTAAAAATGAAATTTTAGGGGAAAAATTGCTGGTTGGTCCGCAATTAGCCGCCAAAAACATAAAAAATGGTTTAAAATTAAAATAAGAAAAAAGATAAAAAAAAAAATTAGGTTTTGCGGGTTAGACCGAGGTGAGCCGGGTTGTACGAGGTGGAAGGTTGACGGGCACAACTCAACCTACTGATTGGATGGCCGGCCCTGCGGAACCCAACTTGATTTGTCACGCTTACTTAAACACAAACATTAGATAAAACTTGCTAAACCATGAAAATTTCTTACTTCATTAACATTCATACAAATGGGCCATTACCTAATTGCCTTTATAACAAAACCCAAAAACACAATTGGTTCAAAGCAAAATGAACCCTTTTTAAGACTTGCATACAATTTGTTTCTCTCAAAACATTAAGAACATGATGTGAATGATTACCACGATCATCAAATGTTTTGCTATAAATCAAAATATCATTAAAATACACTACACAAATTTTTCCCTATAAAATATGGTTCACTAACCTCATGAAGGTGCTGGGTGCATTAGTTAAGTTAAATAGCATCACTAACCACTCATATAAATCATATTTTGTTTTAAAAGTTGTTTTTATATTCATCACCTTCTTTTATGCACATTTGAAAGTTTCTATTATTCAAATCCATTTTAGAAAACACACACGAACCATGCAACTCATCGAGCATATTATCCAATTTAGGGATAAGGTGTTTATACTTTAAAATGATTTTGTTTATCGCTTGACAATGGTACACATCTACCATGTCTAGATCGAGATCACAAAAAACGGGTATGGGCTAAGACTTTTGCTCATAAATCTCTTTCGTAATAACTCATC
The DNA here is from genome assembly GCA_963573325.1 of Astragalus glycyphyllos. Lineage (NCBI taxonomy): Eukaryota > Viridiplantae > Streptophyta > Magnoliopsida > Fabales > Fabaceae > Astragalus > Astragalus glycyphyllos. The sequence continues at coordinate 80,340,957 of OY754307.1, read as the reverse complement.
AATTTGCCTTTGGATTTCCTATACTTCCTCGGAACTTGATCTAGGCTAGCCTTTTCCTGCCCTCAAGATAGAGAATCTACTTCCCTTCTAAAAACTATCAACAAATTATTGTAACAAGGAATCAACCTCATAGGGAAAAGGGGAGTTAAAGTCGCTATTGAAATAAACATCCTCGTACATGAGTACAAGTAGCCATAGCCACTCCCTAGATATCAAAACACTTTCAACCTTGTTTTTTGGTGAAAAACAAGGCTGAAGAACAAGAAGCAGAAAAACTACAAATAGAACCAGCCAGCCCAACTCTACCAGAGTTACCAGCCCAACTATGGTTTGCTAAAGTATCAGCCACACGATTATATCTTCTATCAATCTTCCTCCATGCGAAGCCCGCCTCGTTACCTCCAATAGCCTTGGTCTCCTCAATTAATTGCATGTGAGGGTGGATGATAGAATTCAAGGACGTGAGAAGCTCCACCACCGTTCAAGAATCATCCTCCGCAAGATATTCATGAAACCTTTTCCCCAAGCGAGATAGAGGTTGTGATACACTCCCCATAATTCGGCTTCAGTAGTAGAGCAATTTGCAAGACGATTGGTGAAAGTGAAAACAAACTCACCGGTGTTATCCCATAGGATACCACCACAACTTGCAGATCCACCACAATTAGAGACCGATCAGTCACAATTAAGCTTCCAATAGCCCATGCAAAGGAGGAGGAGACCAAGACTATTGATGGAAATTTGAATCATCCGAGAGCTGAAGAGGCCAATTTTGTTGTTACAAGAGATGATCCACTCCACTTGATTCATGATTTTAGCCGTAGAAGTTTGGGTAGAAGTAGCTCTCTGGGAAAAGAGCCAATCATTTCGGTTTCTCCACATTTGGTCTAGGCTAACCCCAAAAACCACAAACTAGGTATTTGTTGTCTTTAAATTTGAATTTAACCAGTTTTTCCAATTATTTGCACTGAAAAAATCCATTGGTTTCAGGAAATTAAGACAGCTTCGGATGCATAAAGTTTTACAACAATCTTTGAAGTGGTGGAGCAAGGATTCATCACCAGATCCGCAAATAGGGCAAGGAGTGGGAGGAGCCATATGTCTTCTAGTCCGTTCCAAGTTGGTGAGAAGTGCTTCATGGGAGAGGCAAAGCTTCACCCCTTGTATGCAAACGTGAGACGCTAAAGGCTTGTCTAAATCAAGCTCAACAAATATTCTCGCAAACTTGCCCCTAGCATGAAGGGAAGTTAACTTATCTATATGGATGCACTTATGGCTCCTTAAACAAGTTCCTCTTCCACTAGTTTATACCTCTTATCTTATGGAAGCTCCTCCTCTAGGAGGTCACCCCAACACGAATCCACATCATCATCTCCCAAGACATTTATGAGGGCATCTTTGAACGATTTTGGGGATTTTGGGAGATCCACAGTTGCTTCAGTATAGCTTCTTCTAGATGTGAATCTTGCATTGTAACATTGTAGGGCTTATGTTTCTTGTTTCTTCTTTGTAGGTTTTCATTAGGAGGAGGCAAGCGCCCAGGCGTGTTCAGACTCATGCCCTAGTAGAGAGAACCATACAAATGTAGTAGTTTCAGTAAGTGATGTGAGTCATTTTTTGTCTTTTTTTATTTTATTCTGAGTTTGACTTTTCCTTAGCTAATTTATCAATTTATCTCATAAATTATCAATAGCCAATCACACAAGATTACTATAAAACTGGTAATGTGTAAGACTTAACTCAATTAGCAAATGTCAAAATTGTTCAACTAGATATCATGTATCGGGTTCGGATCCAAGACCTTACAGTTGTGGTGTGTGTGAGTTTCAGGTGGCTCTTGCCACTTCAGACAATTTTTGTTGGTAATTCTACGTATGGTGTTTGAGCAATAAATCCAATTAGTTACATCTCATAAAAATAACCACCAACAGATAACGATATTCTATACGACCTAAAGGAATCTCACATCTATCATTTTTTAAGTGAATGGAATCTCACATCTTTCAACACACCTCGCACACATAAAACTAAAACTTATATATTTATTAAAATCAAACATACAAAAAATTAATGGGTTGATAACCCGAAAGCAATGCAATGTGCCAACCTAATTTGGTCAAGTATGTAAATGCACCACCTCAATTTTCATTTTGATATATTTGAAATTGAGCTCACTGAATGACCCCAATTTTCATACTCACTCAGCCTACACGCCACTGCTTATATCTCATCTCATAATCATTAACTGTTTATTTGGCCCTGTCAAGTTCAGGCATGGGACACACAGGTCAGATAATCTTTAATTAATTTAAATATATAAATATAAGGATAGGTGAGGGAGGGGGATTGATGATAACTACAAGGTCAAATATATTGTCACAATCAATGACCTACAGAAAAAATAAATATTAATAACACAGGAATATTACTAGCAAAGAACAAAAATAAATAATTAGAGAGCAAATAAGCTAAGTTTCCAGATGTGAAGAAGAATTAATAATTGGCATAGTGTCTAAACTAAACTAATCGTCTCTCTGTGTCTAAAAACTATGTAAAATATATATTTGAAACAATTAATTACAGTTAGAAAGTCCACGCTAAGTTGTTATTTATAAAGAAGCCTAGTTGGGTTTTTGAGAGCTGTGTGTATTGTTTGAAGTTTGAAGAAGGAAGAAAAGAAAGATAAGGGAAGAAATGAAGAGAAGTAGAGATACAGAGAAGAAGTCAGAGATAAACTCTGCCATTGAAGAGCTTTCTGTTCTTGTTATAGTCAAACCTGGATCAAATCACGAAGCTTCACTTCCACATATCCCTATCAAACCTTTCTTATCTCTTTGTTACTTGGCTCTACAAGTTCTTGGTTTTTTACTCACTCCTTATAATTACTACTATTATTTTCAAACATGAATGTGACATAATACCAAACAAATTTTAATTATTTTTCATTCATTTTCTTGCAGATAAGATTGGACCAACAATGGCTGTTTTGAGACAAGACATTCACCACAATATTAAGGTAAACCAAAAATAGTAATAACATTAATTATGATTAATCCATGATTAAACTCTTAATTCACCTCATTTTACTTGAAGGTAACCTATAAAAACTGGGATCGTTTTTGTTACCTAGAGTTTTCTTGCCTTTCAACCTTTCAATTTTTGTGTTTCTTGTTTACTAGTATGAAGGTGTATGTTGACATTGACAGACAGTTATTTCTGTTAACATATAGTTAGTTACACATTGTTCTCAAGTAGTCAACTTCTAATTATTACCTTGTGATGCTATTGAGTTATCTGTCATTGCAGAGGTTGGAAGCCATGTATGATTCAAATTCCACAAAGTATTCAAATTTGGTTGAAATTTTGAAATCAGAAACTAGCAAAGGAATTGCAAGGAAGAGTGCTAGCTGCAGTAAAGCCTTTCTTTGGCTCACTAGGTGAACTGAATATATATTTAATTATTTATTGTATACTTTTCTTTTCTTACTAGTATTTTGTTAGGTCCTCATACCTAATGTTTAGGTTGCATCATCAGTTCAAAAAGAAAATAGAAAAATAAAAAACCAATTATTGTTACTCAGGTTAAATAATGACAGAAGTGACACTTTTCAGATCACTGGATTTGTCATCAGCATTGCTTCAAGCACTAGCAAAAGATTCTAAAAAGAATATGGAACAAGCAGTTCAAGAGTCTTATGCTGCAACTTTGGCACCATGGCATGGTTGGATTTCATCAGCTGCTTTCAGAGTAATAACCATTCTGTTCATTTTCTTCCATTGTTCAATCAAAATTGAAATTGTGCATTTTCTGCTGAACTAACAGAATTGGTATTGCAGGTGGCTATAAAATTAGTGCCTGATACTAAAACTTTCATGGATCTTTTAAGGGAAAAAGATGAAGACTGTGATATCCTGAGGGAGAAAATGCAGATCTTGGTTTCTTTGCTTGTGCCTTTTCTTGAAGATACTCATAGTATTCTAGTAAGCTTGATTCTGTGATTCTGGATATAGCATCAATTAGTCATGCTCATTGGATTTCCTGTCATCTATTTATCTGATAAATATTTATTTATTTTGCAGAAAGAATATAACTTGGATAGGCTTAAGTCAAGTTGAAGTTAAGATAGAAGAGCTTATGTACAGCTTTGCGTAGTGTATACTGTATACTTCTCACCCAATGTTTTCATGTAAATTACTTGTACAGTAAAATATGTATCGACACAGCTTTGTAGTTACAAATTTGTATCCCTCTTGTTAGTATAGACATTTAATTTATACATCAAACTGTAATCATGCCTTTGCTGCGTCAAATCCCGAAATAACTAATTTTCGTTGGGTGATCTTTACAGTTGATGACATGACAATATAACTAAAAGTCTCATCCATCAAAATATCGATGGTCAAATGAAATTAATATACTTCAATTGTAGTTGTCAGCGTGTAATTTTCTAGACTTCATTTTTCTTACAAGAGAAATTCAATGCAAGATATGGCCTAGACACATGAAAATGTTCAAACATCAAATAACAGATCATGATGTCCATTCCCACAAAGTGTTTTTCAAGTCACGTGAGTTATAAGGAGTATCTTGAAGTGCAATCAATGCTGCAAGTAAGCCAGCATTGCTTGCTATATTTGGCTCAGTGAACCGTTGGTTACTCCTTTGATCAGTGAACTTATCATTTGTGTCTGGACCTCCCACCATGGCTCCTAAAAGAATTTGTGGATTTGGATCTTTAGAGTTTAGCCATCTGTTACCATCGTCGCAAGAGTAGTTCTGGTTATTCCAAGGGATTGATGCACTTCTGTGATGAACCTGGACTGGAAACTTGTTGCCGTAGCCCACTAAATAGCTCATTTTCATAGGATTTTGTCCCAATATGTAGTTGACCTGAAAAACATGTAAGCAGAATTAGACTATTTCCAATTCATAAGGTAACAATAAAAAATGGTTACTTAGGAGGCTAGGAATTTGCCTGGGAGCTAGCAAAATCGCGAAGCATTTTCACTGAGAATACATCAGTTTGACAACTTGTACCAGACAATTTGAGATGATCAAGGTAATCACTGTACAATTTACTGAGAAAAGATGCTGTAGCAGCATATTGGAGTAATGGCCCATTATCAGGTTTCAGGATAATCATTCCACCTGCCATTATGTTTGATATGAATCATACTCATATAGATAACACATTATGCCTCAAATGTATGCATATATGATGCAAGTTAGAATTGATCATAGAATTAATTACCAGGAGTCCTACTCAAATATTTCTTGAATAGGTAAGAACACATGAGGGAGTGAGTAGTATTTGAAGAAAATTTCAAAACATCTTCATATGGAAAGCCAGGATCATGGAAATATCGAATACCCGCAAGCAAAACCTGCAAAAAACACTATACTAGTTACTGAGAGTTCTTCTCAAATTACTCTAAAAATTAAGCTAAAGTGTTACATTGAAGTTACCGCGACAGCATTGAGCTTGTTATTCCAATAAAAGACACCTTTATCTAAAACTGTTTCATCACTCTTAGCTGATAAAAAAAATTCAGTTGCATTTGAAAGATAATCAGTGTTCTTAGTGGCAAGAAATAACCAAGTTGCTCCCCAAGCCAACTCATCTTTGTAACTAGTTGAGTTATAAAGCATTCTTGCTTGTTTTCCACATGCATCAACAGTAGTGTAGGTTCCTTGCTTCTTAGGATCTTCCTTTGTGACTACCTCATATAAGCTTTCTGCTACTTTGACTAATTTCTCTGAGTAATCTTTCTCTTCTCTGAATACTATTGATGCTGCAGATAATGCAGCCACAATTTCACCAGCTAAATCTGAAGCAGAGCTATCACAAACTGAAACTAGTCTCTCATGATTCATGTTTTCAGGTCTTTGCCAGCAACTTATATCATTGACTTCATTGTTAGCACTGATAATGGTTCTTCCAACCTAGTAAAATTGAAAAAACATTGAACAATCTCTATTTATTTAAAACTAAAAATTAAAGGACCACCGGAGTAATTTTGCCGAAATTATAGCTTACCTGAGAAAACAATGTAAAGTTGGATCCAGCTGTTGAATTTGGAGTAATGAAAACCTTTAGCAAGTAATCAGTACCCCATCTGATGATGTCCCTAACATGGTCAAGCTCATCAATATCAGCATATTTACTTTGATATTCCACTGCACTCCAACTCAATAAGGTGATAGTATAAGCTGTTGTAAAGGTAAACTTAATATTGTTTCCTGAATCATAATATCCACCAACAAGATTAGTCTTAGCTGAATTCCCATCTTGTAATCCTGAGTCTCCTCTAAATTTCACTGTACTGTTCCTTGGATAGTAACCAGCTACAACAACAATAAAAAAACATTAAAATTAAACAAACCGCCTTACAAGTTTGCGAGTGGTACTTGCCACTCCCTCTGCAGACAAAAAAAAAGGTATAAGAGAGAAAAAAAGCATAAAGAAATGTGCAACACAGAGAAATAGTACATTTTTGGGCATCATAAAATGTTAGAGCTTGGTTTATTGCCAATTTGAGATTGATAGAAGGTCCTTGATGTTTATGTTTCTGTGGTAAAAAGTGCACTAATAGAGAAACTGCTATGATGGCAAATATTGTTGCTGATGAAGCAAAAATAAAACGATGGAAGTGACTCTTATCAGTGATGACAAGATTGCAGTCAACAGATTTTGAGAACTGGGAAGAAATAGATTCATAGGCAGCAGCAGAAGAAGAAGACTTGAGGGGAAGCTCTATGGAATGGTTGGATGAATGAATAAGGCGACTTGCCTCTGAGGCTTTTGGTTGCATGATTGATGAAGATGTTTGTGCTTTGGACTTGTTGAAGGAGAAAATAGAATGACAAAAAATGGATTCTGCACTGCTTTATACTATTGTTATTATGATTTGAATTTAATCAAAAAACAAAGAGTGTTCAAATTATTCATTAGAAAGTTCAATACAATCTTTGTATATAATTGTCCACAATCATAACAGCCGTTCAAGGTGTGCATTAATTGGTAAGATTGCTATTAAATGTATTTATTTCTTTCTTTTTTTGTAATAACTAAGTTGAATATTTTGAAAGATATACATATATTCTAATCTTTCTTTGTAATAACTAAGTTGAATATTTCATTCTTTGTTTTTTTTTTGCTATTAAGTGTATTTCTTTATTCTAATCTTCATATAATAAAATAATATGAATATTTTATTATTAATTTAATGATTTGTAATATAAAAATTCATTTTAAATAGCCATATTTTTTCAGCATTAGTAAGTTTTTTGAGATTTTGATTTTATTTTGAATCGTTTCATTTTTTATAATAGGATTTAAAATTATATATTAAAGATATTATGAATCAAAAATAGAGAAAAATATGCATATAAAATTTAAATATATTAAAATGGACCTGCGATACTCTTTTCTTCATATTTTATGTGTTAGATTATTTAAAATTAAAAAATTATTAAGGGTGAAAAGAGTAGATTTTAACATAAGAAGGAGAATATAAATCAAGCTTCTCTCAACAGAGGAGAGTATATATATAAGTATATATTACCAAAAAACTATATATCATTGACATAGTGTATATTTAAGTATATATAAAATATTTAAGTATATATAAAATATGTTACCAAAAAATTATATATCATAACATATAAAAATAATATATTATGAAACAAGTATCGTTAGACTATGAATGTTCATAGTCCCCTGCATCACACGGGTAAGTATACTAGTATTTTGAAAGATATACATATCTTCTAATTTTTATTTTTTTTAGTATTACATATATTCTAATCTTTAGCTACATAAGTATTAGTGTGAGACTGTTGGTCAAAAAAAAAGTATTAGTGTGAGACTAATTCATGATTCATGAAGTATTATTATGATCTAGAGTCTGTCTTAAAAATTACACCTTCCATTGTTTGACGTTGCACGTATATTTTGGCTCATGTATGCAAACTAAACTCTGTGGTTATTTTCAAAGTTTCAGGCAATGTCTAGTGCCCTTTTGATTTTTTTTTTTATCAACCCTACAGATTATTTGATAAAACAAGTTATTTTAATTAGAATAATTCTTGCTGTACTTTTTTTTTTGGGTTGCTATAATGCATTAAATTTGAACTGGGTTGATATTCCAAAGCATGAGTTTGTCTTATCGTTGCCGTCTAAATTGTAGCATTACATGGAATGCCTAAATGTAAGTCATACAAATAAAGGCAAATGTTTCCTCATAACAGCCAAAAAAATTGTATTATTGTAATGCTTATAGAACTGTATTTTAGTATTTCCTTAATTAGCTTTAAAAGAAGTATCTTCCTTAATTTTAATACTTGCATTCGTAGTTTAATTTTTTTACATGTTAGGCCTGAAGCCAACCAAGCTGTCCATTATTTAGTTAAATATGTTTTTTTATATTTCATATTACATAGGGATTGAAGAGACTTTATCTTATATTTCTGCGGGTTTGACATTTGATTAATTGTCGGGCTTTCCTTAATGAAATTATCTTTGATGTTAAAAAACGAAAACCTTATTTTTTTGGGACCAAACTATCAATTTCATAATTTGGGCCTGGTCCAACAAAGAGAAACCTATGTCCAGCACGAGTTTGTTTGATGGGCCTGCACGTTTGGCCCACAACTTGTAATTGATGGAATAGTCAATTAGTTAATGGCCCATGCTTTTCCCAACCCCCCTCACTCACCACACACCCCAGACCCCAAAAATCTCAAAAATACCCTTATGTTAAATACACTCTCAAACCACCCCATTTTGTGTTTTCGCTTGGTACGATTCCTAAGAACTGAACTGGTACAGTTGTTAACTACTGAACCATACCAGCTGAGGGGTGTTTGGCAAGAATAGTGCATTTAACCGGTACAGTTGTCAATGCTCGAACCTGAATAAATTCTAACAATGGGGTGTGTCACTATTTTTTAGCCCCAGAAACCAACCACCGTACGGGTTCGACTACCTGTTGCCGAACCTTTCGAACATAGGGAAAAAAGGGACGCGTAGGGAACATTTTTATTCATTAAGGGTATTTTTGAGATTTCACATGTTTTTGGGGATGTATGGTGAGTAGGAGGGGGGTTGGGAAAAGCATAGGCCTTAGTAATTTGAATTAAATTTGACCTGCAAAACAAAAATTGACCCAACTCAGTCCAAAACTATCTTTCGAGTAAATTATGCCTTGAGTTGAACCAGTCCAAAGGGGGTGGTTAAGTTCAATTTTTAGCCTAAAATCACCATCTGGATGTTTTTTGGTCTTTCTTTATCTAAATAACTGATTATCACATAGATCTAGCTTCTATTCTGTATTTTTTCTTGACTTTCGTCTGAGTGTGGTGCTATTATTGTTAATCGTCTTGGTGCAACATTTTTATTTCCTGTCTTGTTGCGGTGTTTGTCTTGTTCAGATCGGTATATCAACTTCGACCTATTGTAGATTCAACCAATGACTAGGGCCTCAAAGTTATAGATCTGGAGGCACGGGTACTCTGGTGCTTTTTATTTTGTCACATTTGTAGTCATTTTGTCGTTTTATGCTATTAACTTTGGTGCTGTGAGTTAGTTCGTGGATTCACCTTTGTGTTTTTAGCAATGCTGGATTTGTATTATTGATCAATGTGATATCTATCAATTTGAATAAATCAATATTAGTTTTAGTCAAAAAAAATTGAATCGGTCCAAAAAAACTTATTTATTCATAGACTAATCAATACATAAGGTTTAGTAAGATTAGGCAAAGGTGGCAACTATGTTACCTACCTTGAAATTGTGAGTGCCAATACCTGTCATAGTTGTCTAAAAATGAGTGGCTCAGGAGTACGACACATTCCATGTCATTAATTGGAATATAACTTTTAATAATTTTCTTTTAACCATTCCTCTAAAAATAATTTACTTTTGATCTCAATTTTCATTACATTTTACACCATCACTGCCCCACTCATTGTGCCCCAACAACATTATCTCCCCACCACATTCATCGTTCCCACAGAATCATAGCTTCTCCGAAACTCTTTTCTTCCATCTTGCCCCAACAATTGCATATTCAACCTTTTTCTTACATCGGTGAAAATTTTCTCTTCCCTCACTGAACAATCACATATTCCTCGATGCCTCAAGCTGCTTCCTCTATATCCTTTCGGTAACGAAGGTCACCGTATTTCTGCATCAAGGTTGCTGCAACTCGCATTAGTTCGCGGTACGGCTTTTATTTTGATAAGCCGCTGAAATAGTGGTGTCAATGCTATTGATTTAAATATGAGAGGAAGAAGATGAATCAATTTCTTGCATGAACAGTGTCAATGGAATTTCCAAAGTCCAAGTGTTGAATGAATGATGGCTTATAGTTTAGCTTAAATGAATTTCCAAGTCTAAGTGTTGGAGAACTATTTGCAGTATTATTCACCTATCTTTATGAATGTTTTATTAGACGTTCTCTACATATGTTGATTTTAATCTTGTTGCGTGAGTCATGGTTGAGGTTTTAACCAGGAACATTCGCTACTCACTACAGACATCTTTAAAACTATTCACTTCTTCACCATCCCCCCTCCATCATTTGCAGCCACTTGAAATTACTTTTGTCGATATTAGTAGAAATTTACACACAGGAATTTAGTCAAGCATGTGGTGTGCTAATAAAAAAACTGAGGTTCAATTACACTGCATCTTCGAAAGTTAACTGGATATTTATTTTCCTAACGTTTATGTACCTCAGTAGTTTAGCTACAAACTAGTATATTATATTATAAATTTATAAGTTATAACAAATTCATAGTTAATTTCATGGTCTCCTATGAACCATCTGAAGTGGAAATCCATGCTAGAGTTCACCACAATTTGATTATGTGCTTTTCTTTTTATTTTCAAGTCAAAATTAATCTATAGGTTACACAAACATTGACAAAAGTTCTGTTGAAAATGAGAAGACGCAGAGGTTGTGCGGATCAATTTTTAGACGGCAGATTGGGATGGAGAATATAAGAGAGAAGGAAATATGGGCTGAATAATACACCCTTCTGCTAAATGTGGCGAACAACACCCAAACCGAGTAACACCAACACATTCAAATTAAGGGAAATACTTAATTACAGTCCTATTGTTTTTTTTAATTTTAAAAAAAAAAGATAATTTACTCATAAACCCAATACCAACCCAGCTTATTTGAGATCAGATAGGGTTGGTTTAATTTTATCGAAGTCAACCCATAAGTATTTGATTGAGTTACACATTTAAAGTTATCAAAACCTCTGCACAACCCACACCCACCCCTACAACCACCCAGCTAATCATTATTAATCAATCTACTAATTACTAATGTTGTAATTACGTTCAAGAAATTTCTTTTACTACTGCTGTGTTGACTAACAAAACAGTGAGCATACTGAAACAAAGCCCCTTTATTTGATCTAAAACTCATGATAAGTCAGCATACTCAAGATTTTTAGAAGTTTTTTGTTACAGGATTTGGATCAAAGGGGGCTCCAATTGCTCACACTAGGAGCTGCAAATGCAGAATGTAGCTCGAAGAGAGAGAGAAGATATAGTTAGATTCACACAATCTAGCAAATAACGAATATAGTGAGTAAGAGAGAGTGAATTGATTAAGAATTCAAGTTGTACTTTGTATTTATGAGGTGAGTGTATATATGCACTAAATGATTAGGAATATTCCCATACAGCTGGCTATTCTAGAAGCCTTCTAACAGAAATGCAAATAGAGAGAGTACAAACTTGTAATACAAAGTATAAAATACTGAAATACGTAAAGTAAAGTGCAAATGACTAATGTGACCCTGTCACAATTTTCCAGAAGAGCTTATTTGAAATGTCTAATTCACCAGGCTTATTACAGGTTTACAACCTTATTTTGCTCGGATTAGCTAACCTCTCTCTACCCGGTGTTCCTAAGTATGGGACAACGTGAAACAGAATCTTCAACAGTGTCATTAATTTCAGGACCTTTGATGAGACCACCTAGCAGTTCAGCAGGATCATAAAAGAACTCCACCTTCACGATTTTCTTATTCTCATCCAAAGTGTAAATGGCCATCCCAAACAATTCAATTTGATCTCCTGTAGGAGCATGGCCTTTGAAAGGACCTTCCATATAACCCCAGTGTCTGAACTTAAACACAATCAACGGTGGTCCAGAATACACCTGAAGAATCTCCAAAGCAAATCCACGCGGAAACGTCGTCGTAAAAGTCTTGTGGGATGATTCTGCAGTTTCTTCATCTGGATTGTAAGCCCTTAGCTTTTGAGGTAGAGATGTCTGTAGCAGGGGATTATACCCTCCTCCAAGTTTCTTTTTGTCTTCCAAAGTTATTGGCTTCCTCCCTGCAGTCAATTAATTAAGAATTAAAAATGTTTAGTTTGGGATTTGGTAATAATAGTAATTAGTAATTGTATCTGCAGGCACGCACCGTTTAAGCTGAAAGTATAGTTGTTAGGGTCCAATGATCTGTAATCATTGATATCCGCTTTGTGGAAAACTTCCATTTCCCAATTCTTTAGTAAACTCTGTACCTCTTCTTCAACTGACCCCGGAGGCCATTCCTAGATGAAATTAAAACTAAGATCACCATTTGCTTTATTAATGATTTAAAATATTCTTATAGCAGTACAAATTAACATAAACATTCACTACTAGTACTACACAACACTCCTATATTGGTTAGTTACAAAAACAAGACAAGTACAATAGGTAGTAGGTACCTTGGTTCTGCCTTCTTCAAACAGCTTATTAACGACGTCATAGTTAGGCTGACCACCAAATTTCCACTTGGTATTCTTCTCTACATCTCCGTGCAAATAGCTGCGGTACTTGTCCTCCTTCACAATCGGTGGTGATGCCATCTATGCATACAACTTACTAGTAACTGAATAAGGAGTAAGATGAAACTGGCATATCCTAAACTGTCCAACCCTCCATCTCATATATGTGTTATTGTGTGTGTGTGAACGTAAGCACATACGTAAAGCAACTTTTATAAGTTTGTGGCAGCTTGATTTGTCGAGCAAGTGTGGGCAAAACATAACACCTCAGCCCAACCAATGTTATCGCAACATTTTGTGAAGTCAAAAAGTGCCATCTATCTACATCTATATTCTATAGCGTACAAAATCAATTTGGCTTTCTGTTTCGGTTTGGAACTCTGGGAAATTTATAAGAACATAAGACTTATTTGTTCTTGTCAAAAAAACTTATTTGCTGCCAGCTATGAGCTATTGGAAGTGATTGCGATTTAATTCCTATATAAAACATGAATTTTGTTGATGTCACTTGGAATTATAAGCGGACAATTTTCCGAATATCATCTTTCTTAACAACACCTCACCATGTCTCTAGGTGCAATGTTTAGGCCACTGTAAATAGTGTTTGCGGTCGTAGTCATGGGTATTACTTTGGCAGGTATACATACATTTCTTCCTCTGTCTAAATCATGAGAAGGATTGGTGACGTGTAATTAAAAAAAATATTTTCAAGAGAGGAGAAGAAGTTGGATTTGGAGAGTGAGGATCAGAGGAGAGGGTTCCGAAATGGGGAAGGTTACAATTCCGTTTGTGGGGATGATTGTCGCAGAATTTGCTCAAGTTGGATTAATCATACTGAGCAAACAAGTAATGGCACAGAGAATGACCAGTTTCATATTCATTTTCTACTCCAACGCCATCGCTTCCTTAATTCTTCTTCCCTCTTCCTTCCTCATCCACAGATCTCAACCTCCTCCAATCACTTTTTCCACACTTTCTGGATTCTTCTTACTCGCAATACTCGGGCAAGTTCACCCTTCCTCCTAAACTCATAAATTCAATTTTTTTTATTTGGAATACATAATTATGGTTTCTTTATGTTTTTTTATTTTATTTTCAGTTATCTGGCACAGGTTTTTGGGTATGCTGGGATTTACTACAGCTCACCAACACTTGGCACGGCCATGCTCAATCTTATTCCCGGTTTCACATTCATACTTGCCGTTCTTTTTAGGTTCCTCTTCTCAATCCCTTCTTGCTTATTCTCTTCCTTTATTATCTACTATCACCATTAACTATAACTTTTCTTTTAATAAACTGCAAATATCATATTTCCTCTAACTAATAGGACCGTCCAATTTGGATTAAAATATTAGTTCTGCAGATGTGAAAATAGCTAGTAAAATTATGTGTCTCAACTCTCAACTTGTATGTATATATGGAATTGCATTATAGTTCATGTGTTACTTGAATAAACATTTTTTTTTTGTTCAATTATACTTTCACCCAATCTTTGGATCCAATTTACCATAATATACCATATTTAAGTGTCAGCAAGTTCATTAGGGAAACACAACGTAACTAGAATGGCATGGAGCCATCATATTGTTAAATTATCTTGAAGTGCTAAGTTTAAGGAGTAGGCTGGTGATTCCATTTTGGATCCTCTGTGTTACTTCAGTCAGTGGTCACGATTAAGGATTTTATTACTTGTTTGTATTTTGCACAAACGTTCCAAGATTATCAGTGTGGATTTTTCCTTTCACAGATCTATGATAAAAAAATATTCACTTCTAGTTTGTATTTTGAAAAATTTATGTTCTCTTCAGCCAAGTTTGTCTGGGCAGATCTGGAACTCTCTTACTGAGTATTCTGGTTAGTTATTGGTGATGAATAAAGAGGAAGTTTGAGCTTATTGGAACTTTCTAGTCTTGGTCAAACACTCTTATAAGGGATGTTTTTTTTAATATGCATTTAAGGCGTTGTCATACTGATTTTCCCTCCTAATAAAGGATTGATGACACTAGTACCACCAATGCCTTGGAGATGGAAGGAGTATTTTATTGGATTTATCATGTCCTCAATTGAAGATGAAGTAACAAAACCCCTTATTGTTTTGGGATTAAATGGTTTTTCTTTTTGAAAATACAAAATACCTTAAAAAAATTGAAGAAAAAGTAAATGGTTCAAGTTAAATTGTAATCTATCTTGAGGACAGCTGCACAGTAGTTTACTGTCTTACTAATATTTTCCCATCTCTTTTCATATTTTTATGGATACATTACTTCCTTACATAACAACACTGGATAGCAGGATATTGTCTTTCCATCTTATAGGATTAGCTTTTTAAGTCTTTATACTTGAGTTTTATCTCTCAGTTGATGCACAGCAAACTCATGTTATTTGCAAGGGTTTACTGGCATAAAACGTCTACCAATCTCTATCATTTACTTTGATTTTCCTGTCATCTACTTTTGCATTAAGCCAAATTAAATTATCTTGTTCCATTTAGAAGAGAAGTGACCTGAAGGAACAGTGTTATTCACTCATTCTCATGACAAATTCTATATTGAACCAATTACAATATTAATCTTTTTGACCCAAAATTTCTCATATAGCATTTTGGTCAACCAGCATACATAAATGGTGAGGCTGAGCATCAAATTGGGATACGATCAATTTAGTATTAGAGCAGAAAATGAATAATTCAGCTAAAACAGAGCTGGAAATCAGTGTGTATTGATATTATCTGAATATAACTTGCAGAGAATCAGTGTAATTCTGCTGCTTACAATGGAGACACTATGAAAGTAAAATAAGAACTATGATGGGCTCTTCGAGAGGCCTCTCTCTCCTATGAAAAACTCCACTCAATACCCAAGATACCCCTAACAACCCAATCCCCCACACTATATGATTCCCTTCATTCTCTTACCTCACACCACACACGCCCTGCCACATCAGCAAGGCACTCACTCCCACGCACACCTCATGATTAGTTAGTTAATGGGAGCTGCTCCCCTACACAGTGGCGGAGCTAGACTGAAAAAGTCGGGTGGGCCACTAAAATAAACTTATGTTGAGGAATAACAAGATTAACGGCGAGGAACGACGACACGCAACAAATGAACGACCGCGAGCAACGGCGATGAACGACGACGAGCAACGACGATGAATAGTGATGAACGATGACTGAAGACGAGAAAATGTGATAGGATTGTGCCAAAAAAAGAGAAACCGGTTCAGTAATTGCTGGTTTTGAGAAGAGGGTTTGTGTGGAAGAAGGTGTGTGGTTTTTTTTATTTTAAAAATAACGGTATTTAAATATTTTTCCCTATATGAAAAAAAAATCATTTTTTTACTGGGTGGGCCGTGGCCCTGCTGGGCCAGGCCTGGCTCCGCCACTGCCCCTACAACATGACCCATATTACTTCCCCTACACCCTTTTTTCTTTCTTTTGTACACACGCCCTTTTCCAAACTTATCAAACTTATCAATACCTCCCCCTTTAAATTTCTCCTTGACCTCAAGGAGAAGTTGAGGAAATTCTGCTAAGACTTTATCAGCTTCCTCCCAAGAATTTTCAAACTCAGGTAGACCCTTCCACTTGATCAAAATCTCCTGCATTCCAGCCTTATTGCTTCTGACAGCTATAGCTTCCTCTGGAGCCACTTCTAACATCCATTCTTCATTCAGACAATCAGGCAGGGGTTGGGATAGCATAGGAGATTTCACAGCTTTCTTTAAAAGAGACACATGGAAGACAGGGTGCACCTTGGTATCCACTGGTAATTTCAGTTTGTAAGCAACAGCTCCAACTCGCTGCAAAACTTCATAAGGGCCATAGTACCTTGGACTTAACTTCTGATTTATCCTCTTAGCTAGGCTTTTCATCTTATAAGGTTGTATCTTCACATAGACTAAGTCACCAACCTCATACTCAATGTCTCTCCTATGCTTATCTGCCTGGGATTTCATTTTATTCTGTGCTTGCACCAGATGATCTTGTAATTCTCTCAACATGTCATTCCTGTCAGCCAAGTTTCTGTCAACCTCCTCTACTGAAGAATGGTGTACATCACCTCTCAAAAGCACTGGTGGTTCCTTGCCATATAGAGCCTGGAAAGGAGTGGTTTTAATAGCAGAATGATAATTGGTATTATACCAATATTCAGCCCAATTCAACCACTTAGCCCACTGTTTCGGTTTCTTGCCTGTCAAACATCTTAAATAGGTCTCTAGACACCTGTTTACCACTTCTGTTTGCCCATCAGACTGAGGATGGTAAGCACTGCTGTATTTCAATTTTGTTTCTGCTGCTTTGAATAATTCTGACCAGAAAGAGCTCAGGAATACTCTGTCTCTGTCAGATACTATAGTCTTAGGAAAGCCATGCAATTTGACCACCTCTTTCACAAAGATTTCAGCAACATCCTTAGCATGATAAGGATGACTTAGAGGAATAAAATGGGCATACTTGGTCAATCTGTCTACCACCACCAACACAGTATCCATTCCCCTTGATCTAGGCAACCCTCCTATGAAGTCCATAGATATATCACTCCATACTTGGGTAGGTACAGGCAAGGGCTGCAACAAACCAGCTGGGCTCGTAGTTTGATACTTATTCTGCTGGCAGACTTCACAAGCACTGACAAATTCTTTAATTCTTCTTTTCATGCTTTCCCAGTAAACCAGATTCTCAGCCCTCTTCACAGTTTTAAAAATTCCAGAATGTCCTCCAGTAGGAGAATCATGAATTTCTTGCAAGATAATAGAAATTCTAGGAGAATATTTAGGAAGCACTAACCTATCATTATAGTACAATCTACCTTTCTTCAAACTGTATCCAGGGTGACTCAAGGGATCCACTATCAACTCTTGTACTATCCCCTTCAATTTCTCATCCTTCTGCACTTCCTCTTCCAGACTTCACACTGCTGCACACTGAACAGATGACAGAGCAGAAAAATGCATCACTCTTGACAATCCATCTGCTGCACTATTTTCTTTGCCAGGCTTGTATTTGATTTCAAAATCATATCCCAGCAATTTGGACACCCACTTCTGCTGATCTTCACTTACTATTCTCTGCTCAGTAAGAAATTTTAAACTTTTCTGATCTGTATGTATCTTGAAGTGCCTGCCCAGTAGGTAAGGTCTCCATTTCTGTACAGCCATCACTATAGCCATTAATTCTCTTTCGTACACTGACTTACCTTGAGCCCTGTCAGACAGAGTATGGCTCATGTAAGCCACTGGTCTTCCTTCTTGCATCAAAACAGCACCCAAACCCTTTCCAGAAGCATCAGTCTCAACTACAAACTCTTTATCAAAATCTGGTATTGCTAGCACTGGAACTGTCACCATTGCTTGTTTCATCAGATCAAAAGCAACTTGTGTCTCTTCACTCCAACAGAAATTATCCTTCTTGAGCAGCTGAGTCAATGGCCAGGCTATCTTACCATAGTTTCTCACAAATTTCCTGTAATACCCTGTCAATCCCAGAAAACCTCTCAACCCTTTCAACTCTTTTGGTGGAGGCCAATTTAGCATAGCTTCTATTTTCTTGGGATCACGTGACCTAAATACTCGATCTGTTTCTGGCCAAAGCTGCATTTCTTCTGGTTAGCATACAGTCTGTTCTCTCTCAGTAACTTGAGAACTGTCATCAAATGCTCCTGATGTGACTTCTCAGTCTTACTGTAAACAAGAATATCATCGAAGAAAACTAATGCAAACTTCCTCAAAATAGGTCTTAAAACCTCATTCATTAATGCTTGAAAGGTTGAGGGAGCATTAGTGAGACTAAATGGCATCACAAGGTACTCATAATGTCCTTCATGAGTCCTGAAAGCTGTTTTGGGAATGTCTTCTTCCTTCATTCTGATCTGGTGATAACCAGATTTCAAGTCTAGCTTGGAAAATATCACAGCTCCTCCCAATTCATCCAATAACTCATCAATCACTGGTATTGGAAATTTATTAGGGATAGTTACCTTATTCAGAGCCCTGTAGTCAGTACAGAACCTCCACCCTCCATCTTTCTTCTTCACAAGAATTACTGGGCTGGAAAAAGGGCTAGTGCTTGGCCTCACAATGCCTGCTTGCATCATTTCCCTTACAATCTTCTCAATCTCATTCTTCTGATAGTAGGGGTATCTATAGGGCCTGACATTTGGGATGGATGCGCCAGTTTTCAGCTCAATGGCATGGTCATGAGGTCTCCGTGGAGGTAGTTCAATAGGCATATTAAACACATCATTGAACCTGCAGCAACTCATTCAACTCTTCTGTTTCATTAATCGCCTTACCAGTATCATCACCCTCCTCTTGACACTGTACCATAAATCCTTCTCCTTGCCCATTCAGTGACTTCACCATTGATTTCCAAGATGCTTGCACATTGCACAGAGCTAGTTCACCTTGGATCACATACTTCTTACCCTGGTCCTTCCAACTCAAACTCAAATTTCTGAAGTTGGCCTCCACATCTCCTAATTGAGCCAACCAATCCATCCCTAACACCAGCTCAGTCCCTCCTAACTCCATTAGAAAGAAATGTGCTTGGAATTCAATTCCTTGCACAACAAATTTCAAATTTTTGCACACTCCCCTGTTCCTGATGTGCTCCCCTGTACCCAGTTCTACTACAAACACTGGAGTATCTTCCACCTCAAGTCCTAACTCTTTCACTACTCTTGGGGATATAAAATTGCTGCTAGCCCCAGAGTCCATGAGAGTCAGTATCAATCTGCCTCCTATCTCTCCCCACACCTTGAAGGATTTGTTGGAAGTGAATCCTTCTTTACTTTGTAATGACAGTATCAGAGTCTTCAATTCTGCCACTACCTCTGCCTCTGGTTCACCCCTTGTGCCATCCTCATCTTCCTCAAAATCACTCCCCAACTCACATAGCATCAACTTCATATGCTTAAATTTACAAACATGGCCCCTGTTCCACTTATCCCCACATTTGAAGCACAGCCCTAACTTCATCTTCTCCTCCCACTCAGTAGTGCTGAGTCTTCTAGACTTGGGATTTCCCTGAGTCTTTCCTCCTCCTTCACTGTCTCAGGCTTTGTTTTCGCATTCTCCCAATTGTTTCTATATCTAGAGCCATTCCCCTTCCAGTCATTCTTCTCCGGCAACAATTTACTCTTCTTACTAAGAGCATTGTTCTTTTCTTCCAGCAACAGAGCACAATCCATCAAACTGGATAAATCATCATACCCATACAACTTAATTTCAGCCTTGATTTCTTCCTTCAAGCCATTTAGGAAAATATCCTCAAGCAACAATCTGTCCTCTCTGGCCAAAGGAGCCACATGTAACTCAAATTTTTCTCTGTACTCCATGACAGATCCTTCCTGTTTCAAGCTCAGCAAAGGGCCTAGTGGATTATGCAACGATTCTGGGTGGAATCTGCGTATCACAGCATTTTTGAACTCACCCCACGTTCGTAATGGAGCCTGCTCTTCCCACCATTGGAACCAGTTCAAGGCCCTCTCCTCCAAGGCGATCACCACCGCATCAAGTTTATCAACTTCGCGCACCTGATTGACCCGGAAATACCTTTCGACCCGAACAAGCCATCCATGCAGGTCATTGCCCTTGAAAACGGGTATTTCGAGTTTCCGCCTTCCTCCTCGATGATTCGTTTCAAATCCATCACTGTGCTTCGACGGTGATGCGCGAGGGCTACCAACCGGAGACACCTCGCCGTCGCCGGAGCTACCTTCACCGGAAACCGCCTTCTTCAGCTTCCGTTCTGCGACGAGCTCTTTTACACTAGCTAGGACTTCAGCTAAAACGTTCTCCATTCCCGTCACCTTCTGTTCAACAGCTTCCATGCGATTTTCCATGATACTTCGCGTCGTAACCATACAATGCACTTCAGGATCAAGTGCTTTCATACCAAATTGATACGATCAATTTAGTATTAGAGCAGAAAATGAATAATCCAGCTAAAACAGAGCTGGAAATCAGTGTGTATTGATATTATCTGAATATAACTTGCAGAGAATCAGTGTAATTCTGCTGCTTACAATGGAGACACTATGAAAGTAAAATAAGAACTATGATGGGCTCTTCGAGAGGCCTCTCTCTCCTATGGAAAACTCCACTCAATACCCAAGATACCCCTAACAACCCAATCCCCCACACTATATGATTCCCTTCATTCTCTTACCTCACACCACACACGCCCTGCCACATCAGCAAGGCACTCACTCCCACGCACACCTCATGATTAGTTAGTTAATGGGAGCTGCTCCCCTACAACATGACCCATATTACTTCCCCTACACCCTTTTTTCTTTCTTTTGTACACACGCCCTTTTCCAAACTTATCAAACTTATCAGGAACTATTTGCACTTGAGCCATAATTCTCATATTGGTTAAAAAGTTTCTCAAATTGAATCTGCAACATAAAGTTTATGCATATATTATGTTGTTAATTAATAAAAATGTACCTTGTCAAATAAATAAATAAAAATGTACATAATTGGACTATCAGTTGGTACCTATAGAAGTTTTTGAGATTTAAGTATTGTTAAATGTTTGTCAAACATCACTGCAGGTTCGTGTCTTAAGATTCTGTTGTCTCCTTATTTTCATAAAATTGACTCCTACTGATGATGATTGACAATTAATCATAGTTTTTCTTGAAAATGAAGTTATTCCTTTTTGGAGTTCGAACACCTGGTATCAACATGATTACATTTCCATTAGACATTTATATAAACATATATCATGATCACATGACGAATTTAGTTGGATTGATGAATTGGAAAATCTGTTGCAGTACTTATAAAATAAAAGTATCTGCTGTGGGTTTCGATAGCTTTCGTGGTCTCTTTTAAATATAATAAGATGGTCACCACATATGCACTTTAATGCATTATAGAGAAAGGTATGCCATATTTTCTTTCTTAATCTGTCTATTACTGCCATCGACGATTATAAACTTGTCCCATTTCTGGTTTCAGAATGGAAAAATTAGATTGGGGAAGATCTAGTAGTCTAGCCAAATCATTGGGAACAATAGTATCAATTGCTGGTGCATTTATTGCAACTTTGTACAAAGGTGCTGCACTTCTGAACGGACTATCACCTGGAAACTCAATTCAGAAGCTAGTTTTCTCGCAAGACTCTAGTTGGATACTCGGAGGATTATGTCTTGCTGCTGATTGTGTGATGGCTTCAGCATATATTATTGTACAGGTAAAATTGAGAAGTAATAGTAGAGATTTCATGATCTGTGGTTTCTACTTGCATGGTACCAATATTCTGATTGATTAATTATAATTGGCTATATTTCAGGCTTCTATTCTTAAGAAATATCCAGCAGAGTTGATTTGTGTATTTTTTTATTGCTTCTTTGTGACCATTCTATCTGCTGTGACCTGTTTGGTTGTGGAAAGAGACATCAGTGCTTGGAGCTTGGAACCTAAGTTTAAATTGCTATCAGTTTTATACTCGGTAATCAAAATGTACATTTAGATTATAGATTAAAGTACAAGTTACAACTAGTAACTTTACCTCATCTTTACCTTGAAGTCTGAATCTTCATCAGTAAACCTTCCCAGGGAATCATTGGCTCTGCATTTCAAGTTGGTGTTACTACTTGGTGTTTACACCAGACAGGGCCTGTCTTTGTTTCCATGTTCAAGCCCATAGGGATAGTCATATCAGTGATTATAGGTGTTATTTTCCTTGGGGATGCATTCTATCTTGGAAGGTAGGTTCTTTACCTCTCTTTTGGATTATGTTTGGTTATACTGATGAGTTAATTTACTAAAACGTAATTACATTGTTGTCTTTAATTGCAGTCTGGTTGGTGCTACTGTGATTGTTGTTGGGTTCTATGCTGTATTGTGGGGAAAATCCAAAGATATTGAGATGAGAAGCTTGGAATCAAGAGGCAAACAGACCCCTCTTTTGAACGAAAATAGCAGTGAAGACGTATAGACAGACCCCTCTTTTGGAGGATGCAACAGTTCTGCCAGCAAAAAGGCTATGTCAATTGTTTTACTCGGAGTAAGGAGACAACTTTGACTCGGAGAAGCATATTATTCTGTCATTTATTGTGGGGTGGATAAAAGGAAACAGATAAAAACTATAGGTCAGATCATTCAAAATGATTTGGATTTAAATGGTTTGTCCTTAATCATGATTTATTGATAGAACTTAGAACATAATGACATTGTTTGATTCATATAGCTAGCCACCCAACCCCACCTCGTGAAGAAAGTGATTGATTGTTGTTATTGTCGGCCTAGGGGGATGGTGTAGTGATTAGCTTTGTACTAGTTTGAACTTTGAAGATGCTAAATTTCACTTGGAAGATAAAGATATCATCGTTGTAGCATATTCTCTTTACTAAATCTTGAAGAAAAACTCTAATGAAATGCAAGATATGTACACATACATTGTACCATTAAAATTTGCTATCCAATGGTTTACAGTGAACAATGCCAATCTAAGTATGTATAAACAACAACACTCAATAAGAAGTCTTTGATAGTTCTCTAATACAGTGAAACAGTTCGGTTTTACTTGGAGTTTAGAAATTCTTCAAAGGAAGAACAAATACACTGCAAAAGATGGGAGTGGACCTTTGGTCACTGCCTAGCAAGAAAACTCATCCTTAGCAAAGAACTTGTACTTCCAAACAAGAAAAGAAATCAATTGATTCAAAAAAGAGCAGCCTGATGAATCTCAGAAAACAACCAAGATATGATGAAGTCTCGTGGAAACGATTGTTGCACAAACTTCTTTGAAGGCTACAAAAATTTGAGTAGGCAAAGGGATTTATTTGTATGAACAACGTTAACACATTTCTTACAGGTATTTCTACACTGACTCAAGTTTTTTGTAGTCTTGGTAGAAGTTATGTGGGAAGAATCATTTCCCAATGTTAATTGCGCTCTAGTGATGATATTTGAATCCCATCCCCAGTGGAGGAGTTCTATGCAAAAGTTTCCATGTGCTTAGAGGTTAAGACCTGCAGAAGGTAGGGTTGTTCATCAGAACTAAAAAACTGAACTGAACTGCCGAACTGAACTGAACTGAACAAAAATTAATTGAACTTTTACTAACAGTTTAGAACTGAAATGTTCAAACAGTTCGGCCTAACCGAACCGAACTGTCTTAGCAGTTCGGCCGAACCGAACTCAACTGTCTTAATAGTTCAGTTCGACAGTTCGAGTTCGAACCGAATTGTTTAAATTGTTCGAACCATTCAATCTGCTGTCACCTGTTTTGTTGTGGAAAGAGACATCAGTGCTTGGAGCTTGGACCTAAGTTTAGGTTGCTGGCAGTTTTATACTCGGTAATCAAAATCTATATCTAGCTTAAATATTAAAGTACAAGCATAATGTTTACCTTGAATTCTGAATCTTTATCAGTAAGCCTTCCCAGGGAATTGTTGGGTATGCATTTCAAGTTGGTGTTGCTACATGGTGTTTGCACCAGACAGGGCCTGTTTTTGTTTCCATTTTCAAGCCCATAGGGATTGTCATATCAGTGATTATAGGGGTTATCTTCCTTGGGGATGCATTCTATCTTGGAAGGTAGATTGTTTATCTCTCTTTTGGATTGTGTTTGGTTATACTGATTAATTAATTAATTAATTAATTAAAACGTAATTTCATTGTTGTCTTTAAATGCAGTTGGGTTGGTGCTACTGTGATTGTTGTTGGGTTCTATGCTGTATTGTGGGGAAAATCCAAAGATATTGAAGATAGAAGCTTGGAATCAAGAGGCAAACATGCCCCTCTTTTGAACGAAAACAGCAGTGAAGACATATAAGCAAATTATTTGTCTTTCATTGTGGGGTGGATAAAAGGAAACAGATAAAAATTTTGATTTATGCTACAACATCACCTTGTGAAGAAAGTAATTGATTGTTGTTATTGTGGGCTTAGGGGTAAGGGGATGGTTTAGTAATTAGCTTTGTACTAGTTCGAACTTTGAAGATGTCGTTAAACTTCACTTGGAAGTTGGAAGATAAGAATGTCATCGACCTTGTAGTTATTAAGAATATAAATTCTATTTGGAAGTAATTAGTTTGTTGAGAAATCGTTAGTTAGTCTTCTCAACAGCCTGACTAATTAACTAAGGATTTCCTAACTAACTAAAGCCTATCGACTATATGGGGAGGGAATTGGTATCTTTAGGGCAGGAAACACACTCGTACTTTTAGGTTTTTGTTTCTATCTCCCTCCTCAAATAATTTCTCTCCCATCTTGTACAATTTTCTCTCATTTTTTTCTCTCCAAAATGAGCCTAAAGGTACCAAAGGCACCTAATACTAATGACACTCATTCTTTTTCCTGACTATATTGCTGCTATTCATGTGCGTGGATACCATGTCCTTTTTGGATTTGGATTAAGTGTCTTTATTACATTTAGGCTTATTTTGGAGGGAAAATCATATAAGATGAGAGAGAAAATATTTAAGGAGAGATAGATATAAAAGGCTAAATATATGAATGCCTTTCCCGTCATAAATACATCAAAAGAAGAATTACCCCTAGCCTGGAACCATTGCTAAGAAGGGATAATATCCTGTCAATACATCTTCCAAAATCAGGTACGCCTCCAGAAAAAATACATATGTTTCTCAGGTCCCAAATAACCCAGAAAACAGAATGTCAGATAAGCATTAAACCACGTCTGCACCTTGTTGGACCGCCTACATTAATGAACTGAAAGAACAGATCCTGTTGCATGACGAAATCATAGCCCAACCAACTAACGATAGCATACCAAATCGCAGAAACATGTTTTTACAATTATTGCTCAAATTAAAATTTTGCTATGGAATATTTATTCATAAGGAGAGTAGAAAAACCACTTTGCACTATTTAAATTGGTGTACAAATCTGTTTTTTTATAAGCACATCCTTCAATGACCTTGCAATAGTTGCAAGTCTTGCATTGTGTACAAATTTATTGAGTGTATTCAATCTGTTTAGACAAGATCTAATGTAATGAGTTAGAGTACTTCTTGAGTTATATTTGCTTATAAAAAATAGCATAGTTGATATAATGATCATTGGAGACTGTAATTCAATAGCAATCTCATTTAAAAAAACAATTTTCCCATTTGATTTTTTTGGTCCACCCTTATAGAATTGAATGATATAAACGTTTAATTATCTATTTCTTCTGACTTTTTTGGGGGGCGAAATTTGGTTCTTGTGTGTGTGGTTGAGCAGTTGGGGTATATCCTCCCTTAACCAAGTGTTGAGGGTTCGATCCTCGCATTGGGTATGGAGTAACTTTAAATCCCTGGGTTAGCTGTTCCATCCTTCAAGGTGCCTCCAATTCAGCGAGGGGATTAGTCACTACATTCGACAGTGGATCCTCTAGTCTCGACCAAAAAAGTATCTATGCAATTAATAGGATGATTATATTTGAATTTGAATTCTGAATTGCCTCAATTAACCAAATTTTATATCCGTTGGCCATTTATAAAATATAAAATTCAAAACTTTAGTGCTAGCACATTGTGGATATTTATGTATACAAAATTGCGTGGGCTCCAGTACTAAAACTTTTGTTTTCATTTTTTAACCTTAGTAGAATAAAGAAAAATAAGTCTACCAAAAAAAAATCCAGCCCTCTCAAAATATGAGTAACCTTTCAAATTGTGAAGGAACAAAAGCAAATATAGGCAAAATATCTCTCTAGGTCCCTTAACTTATTTATTTGTAATAAATAGGTCCCTTAATTTTTTTTAACGCATAAGTCCCTTAACTTATTTATTTGTAACGAATAGGTCCTTTTTTGTAACACATAGGTCCCTTAACTCATTTAAGGGAGAGATTTTAAGGGGCAACAGTGTTACGTTTTTAAAATTTAAGGGACCTATGCATTACAAAATATAAAGTTAAGGGACCTATGCGTTACAAAAAAAAAGTTAAATGACCTATTTGTTACAAATAAATAAGTTAAGGGACCTATGCGTTACAAAAAAAAGTTATAGGACTTATTCGTTACAAATAAATAAGTTAAGGGATCCCGGGAGATATTTTGCCGCAAATATATCATGCTCAATTTGTTAGTTTCCTTCAGCATTTTATTGACAAATGTGGTTATTTAAATAAATAGTTCAACTAAGCACTTTTTCTTTTTTTTTTTCTTTTTTTTTCTTAAGTGACTTATTCATTAAGTGACTATATAAGTGTATATCCAGGTGCTATTCTTACGATCAACAAGTGAATGAGGAAATACATGACACATTACACAAGTCCTATAGTTTTATAAGTTATTCTTGGAAGCTTTATGAATATAAACTTAAAACATCATTATGTGTGTATATATATACACTAGATTTTGCACCCGTGAATGCACAGGTAAAGTAGATTTAAAATCAACATAAAATCATGTTTATATATGATTATTTTTTATTTTGTTGATTTTTTGATAATATATGTCAACCAATATGAAAATCTATACCTATATATAAAGGGGATTCATTTTGTAACTGATTTTTTGGTGCCAGATTTTTCTGACTAAAATGTCCTTATCCTAACTACCCAGTAACACACCATCACATTTCTATTTCTAATTCTAATAATAATAACCACCCACTAACACACCAACACACCAACACATAAAAGACGGGCCAGGAGGGCCCGTCTTTCCCCGCTAGTAATTATAATGCAAGTATGTTGTATAACTTTCTTTTACACTCAATACATAAAATCATGTAAATAGAAGCAAATAAAATTACTAAAACTTTCACCATTGAAATTTAACGAATCAAAAAAGTGATCATTGTCAACATAATGAAGTTATTATACCTATCATTAGGAATAATGTCAACTTAATACCTTTTGTTGAGAATGAGAGGATTTTCTCCCTTTTTTTTCCTTCAAGCCACATACACGGCCCATTTCTGGCCTTTACTTTTCACAAAATCATCTTTTTGTTCAAGTTGGGAAAGTTACCTCACAACCAATGATTTCGTGTTTTAATATTTGATGGTCAAGAGGAATATTGGCTACCTCCCTAATTGGTTTATGCGAAAATTTATTCCATTTGCAGATTGGTCAACTTTATCTCTTTTTGCGTTATTTTTAAATGTATTTCAGTATGTCATGTGACCAAATTTTTATTAGTTCAGTGAACGTCCTTTTTCGTCCAAACTAATTATACAATTAAAATGGACAGAGTAAATTTTGCCGATAAATGAATTTAATGTGTTATAAAGTATTATCATTATTAATTAATGTGACAAAAATTGGTTATAAGTTTATTTTAGGCCCTTTATTTTTTTTGGTAAACCAATATATCTACTGCGCGTGCAACCGCGTAGACTAATCCCCCAAGGTACTGAAATCTATTTAAGGGGTTGACCTCTTCCACCAGGTATTTTTTCATACGCACCGGTCAGGGATCAAACCCTTGACCAATTTTAGGTCCTGTATAATATAGAGCTTTTATTTTTAACCTCTAATAAATTTTTATTAATGAAGTACAAATTATGAAAAAGGAAAATGAGATTTAATATAAGATATGCACCCCCATTGTGGCTCCTGTTGGCGCAAAGTTTGGTGCTCCCATTGTTTCTCCCTTTGGCGCTCTCGATCTCATTGTCAGTCTCTCGTTGGTCGTTGCATACACACGGGTGATACTGTATCTGTTATAATTTCCTTTTGAAATTATAAACGGCTTAAATATATGTTTTGCCCCTGCAAATATCACCACAATCCAGTTATACCCCTGTAAAAATAAAAACTTTAATATTACCCTTGCAAATATAAATCGCTTACGGTTATGCCCCTCGGTCAGTTTCTCATCCAAAAAAATAATTTAAATAAGGTTTAAATATATGTTTTACCCCTGCAAATATCACCATAATCCAGTTATGCCCCTGCAAATATCACTATAATCCAGTTATGCCCCTGCAAATATCAGCATAATAGGGGCATAACTGGATTATGGTGATATTTGCAGGGGCAGAACATATATTTAAACCTTATTTAAATTATTTTTTTGGATGGGAAGCTGACCGAGGGGCATAACCGTAAGTGATTTATATTTGCAAGGGTAATTTTAAAGTTTTTATTTTTACAGGGGTATAACTGGATTATGGTGATATTTGCAGGGGCAGAATAGATATTTAAGCCATTATAAACACGTTTAAATTTGCAAAATATTAATAATAAAAAGGAAAAACTTGATAAAAGGCTATATTTTCAAATTTATTATTTGTGTTTGAAAAAGTTTAAAAAAGTTGGTATTTCTTATAATGTTAATAATGGAGTTAAAATGAAGAAAAATGAAAATGAGACTGTAGGTAAAATATGCATCCCTGTTGGCCATCCAGTTTGCATCCCCGTTGGCCCTTCCAATGGCGCTCCCATTGGCGCTCTCGTCACCTCTATCGTTGCCGCTCTAGTTGCCGATCCCATTGTCAGTCTCTCGTTGCCACTTTCGTTGGCACTCTCATTGCCGCTCACGTTGTCACATGTTAACTCATATTTTTTCTATATGATTAAATATTAATTAAATCATACTCGCTTAATTAATTTCGTTGCCGCTCCCGTTGCCACATATTATGACTTATTTTTGTATATAATTTAATCATTTGTTTATTTATAAAAAGTTATTTTGTAATTTTTGGTAGTGGTTATAAAAAGTTATTTTGTAATTTTTTGTAATTAAATTTATACTTTTGTTAAAGGTACATCTTTTTTGGACAATGGATAGTGGTTAAAATGATTAATTTTACCGTTGTCAAAAGAAATGAATAATTTTAGTAGTTCAAGTAGATTTAATAAAAGTTTACATAAACCTAAAAGACAAAACAAACATATTTAATGGTAAATATAGCAATTATTTTGACACCAAGTTGTGTTTTATTAATTCATTTTTTTAATCTGATAGATAAATATGTTTATTTGTGTATTTGTGCGCTAATCAATTTATCAAAGAATAAAACTAAAAATAAATGTGTCAAAAAAACAAAATTAAGTTGAAAAAATGTGGAAAAAAAAAGCTTACGTTTCCATTTCCCAATCTCTCTCGCTTGAAAAAAAGGTGAAAATAAAGTTGAAAAGTAAATGTAATCAATTTCCAACACACTCCCATTTCCCAATCTCTCTCAGTCCCACCACTCCTTTGCGTTTCCCATTCTCTCTCACCAACTCCTCACAACCCCATTTCATTTATCTCTCTTTCTCTTTTAACGGACCAAAACACAACTCCATCTTCCTCTCTATATACCTTTCTTCCAAATCTTCTTGTGTTGATTTTATTTTCTCAAAAAATACTCTTTTGTTTTTCCTCCTTTTAAGATCTGCAAAGAAAGCTTCAAAGTCTTGAAATTTTATTTCTATTCTTTCTTCTATCCATGAAAAGAGAGTAACCATTGTCTCACCACCACCATCCTTGGTGCAACCACCGTGAGGACCTCCCCCGACCGCCGTCGCCGCCGCGTGCAACACTGCTCCGCCCCACTGTGCCTTCCCATCGCCCCATCCTCTATCTCTCTCTTTTTTCCCGTTGAATTTCTGTGCAGTTTTTTTTCCTCTTTTTGAAGGAAGAGTCAGTTCTGCAGAGCACGTGATCGGCTACACTGTTTTTCTACTTTCATCCTCTTAAACTGTACACAAACAGTAGTGGTCTTTGACACATGCAAACGTGTACTGTAGATCAACAGTACCATCGTCACTATTCACCCCATCAGTCCACTGTTTGCTATCTACCACCGTCACTATTCACCACATCAGTCCACTGGGGGGATGTTAGTTTCCGGGGTTTGAATATTGGACCTCATTCTTGCAACTCCTTCATGTTTCTTAGCTCGCCAACTGAACTACCTTTCTGGAACGTATAGTTTATTTTGTTGATTTGTAGAAAATATATGCCAACCAATATGTTGGTCATCATCATAATGGTCATTGTAAAAATATCATAACAAATTTATAAAAAATGTAAATACCAAGAAACAAATTTACTTAACAAATAAACAGTAACATTAAAACTATTAGTCTATCATAATGTAAAAAAAGGAAAGATAGTGCCTAATAAAAAAAGCAAAAAAGAAAAAATAGTGCCTACTTTTTGACAAAGAGCTACATTCTTTTGCATCCTTGAAACACCCCCCTTGATATTTATCATAGAGATAATTTTTCCCCACTACATGGTAGTCCCCCCTAATTTTTATCATTAATATGACAAATCACCTCATATGGCATGTGATTTGGTATCCTAGTCATTGAAATTTGTGGCATGGCAGGTGCCATTGTGACAACTAGTTAGCCAACTAAACACCAACTTAAGATCAGAGATAGATGCTTTGATATCATAATCATTAAAAAATACGACGTGACAGGTGTCAACGTGGTAGTTCATTTGCCAGCTAAACATCAAATTAACTTCATATTAAAATCATGTATATATTTGATTATTTTTTATTTTGTTGATTTTTTGATAATATATGTCAATCAATATGAAAATCATTATAATGCAAGTATGTTGCATAACTTTCTTTCACCCTCAATACATAAAATCATGTAATTAGCGGCAAATGAAATTACTAAAAATGTAATGAAACAAAAAAGTGATCATTGTCAACATAATGAGGTTATTAAGACTATCATTACGAATAATGTCACTTAAAGTGACATTTTATTTATATCTTCACGATGCTATAAAAGACTATATATAGTCGCTGAACCAAATGAGGGTCCATTAACTAATATCTTTGATTAGTCATTTTGACTATTTTCATCATCACCACCATCACATGAATTATATGTAGCAAGGAATTCCCGCAGTGGAAAACTTAGTTTAATAAAATCGTTAACAGCCATATGCTTTGCTTAGTATTGTCTATATATATTTTTAGTTCAGACGAGTGTTGGCTATCCATAGAGTGTCTTAACGTTTTCAACGAAAGACTAATCTCTGTTCGTGTTTAAGATCAAATTCTGTACTGGGCAACACCAAATTTCATCACAGCGTGAATCAAACCGAAGAGTATCGGGTCAACCCTATGTGTCCTAGGAGCCAACAGTGTTGGTAAGTGTTGTTTATATATATATATATATACATATATATATATATATATATATATATATGAAGAATGTATGAGATTAAGAAAAAAGCAGGATAAAAGAAAGAGCAATTTGTTATTCCAAAGAGTAGAAATATATTTTAATTAATATTATGCTCGATCATGTGACTTAGAAAAATTTATCTTTTATATGAGATTAATTTAGGTTGTCTTTGAAAAATATGGGTAACTTATTCAATCTCACTTGTATTTACTCAAGATCTAATAGATATGTCCAACTAATTTAATATCACTGTGATTTAACCGCGCAATTATATTTTAATTGACAAATATATTGGATTACACATGGCTATTTTATTGGTATCATATTGGATAAAATAGATACTGGGTTAATAACTTACAAAAGGTAATTTTATAATTAAGGATAACTATGATTGTAAAAAAAGGATAACTATAATATTCTGTTGAAAGCGTACAAGGAAAAAAAAATGATATTTTCCATTGACATATACATATTTCAATATGAGAAGCCTAAGGAAACTATATTTCAAAAAACTCCATTTAAATTAATTCGTTTATTTTCTAAATTATTTATTTTTCAATTCCTCTCTATAGAACCTGATTGTCAATAACAACTCTATACTCTCAACTCTCAAGAACCTTTAAAATAATAATTTTAATATTTTTATCTCAATCCACGGGTGAGGGGGAAGTTGCAGTGAATTGAAGTAAATGTGTGGTAATATTATTGACTTGTCCTCCATCTATCACTTTTTTTTGACAAACCTTCACTATTCACTACTCTTTTTTGACGTGACTATTCACTTCTTTTTACTCTTCTATCTTATCAAGAAAAGTCTCCATCCAACTCTTTACCCTTCCAACTACTTTCCTATCCACTAGTACCATACCCGTGCATCCGTACGGGTTGATTGCGTTATGTGACATGATTTTGCACAAACAGAAATGGTAATTTGAAATGATATTCTTCAAAAATCAGTTATATAATATAAAGATTGTAACAATTTTGTTGTTGTAAGGACAAATTGAGAAACTTAAAAAAAAGACAATTAACCCGTAAATAAAATTTCAATCATTATAATTAGAAAAAGTTCAAAATTAAAACTAATATGATAAGTAGAAAGATAATGGATGTAATTAAAATGAAGATGGTAAAGAAGTCAAACAACATTAGAAAAGGAGTTATAAATCTAAATGATAATTTACTTTATCAGCATGATGATGTATTTGTAAATCATATCATGCCTTAAGAATAACTAAAATATGAAATTGTTCTTTGTTGTGGGAAAAATTTGAAGTTACAAAATAAAACATATCAACATTGAAAAACTTTAGACCAAAATTACATAATAAGAGATGTATGATTCTAATTAGAACACAAATCAAGAATGAGTTAAAGAAGTAATCACAAAAAGAGGTGCAATTTATTTGCTAGAAATAGAAAATTACAAAGTAAGAGACCGGTAAATTTGCTTCTGCAACATCCTCATATATCAAGTGTTTTGGTTAGTATTCAAACCGAATTCTAATTTTGAAAACTTGGTGTTATAAAATGGAGAATAATGAATATATGTAATCAAATGGAGAATAATGGAGAATAAAATCGATTGTCAAACAATCACAAATATCCAGAAAAAAGAAAGTTGATTATTGTATTTGTGAATAAACAGATGTAAAATATTAAAAAATTGATTGTCTGATATAAAAGAATTCAGTTGTGGCTGTTAAATGTATAGCAGTATCAGATTCATGTATACCACCTCAAGATGATTTTACAAAAGCTAAAAAACTCTGAAGTTCCCAGGTGGTGGGATAAATAAGCTTTTTTTTACTCAGGGATAAATAAGCTTTGGAAGTGGAAAAGAAGACAAAAAAAGAAAAAAGAAACTTATCTAATATCCAGGTTGAAGTAATAAGCATCCAAGAACATGGCCAATGGAGGTAGGTGGCGTATCGAAAAGAGTTATCCTTCAGTTACATATTTAGTCTTTTTCTTGAACAGAAGCAAATAGTTAAGAAAGTTATAATCAAATTACAATCCTTCATGTTCAAATAGATTGTTTAGGATGATATAGCTAAGAAAGGTTATAAACACATTAGAACCCTTGAGTCTTTGTGACATATTACAGCACTCAATGATTAAATTACCACCCTTTGATGTTCTAATACATATTACAATACATTTTTGCAAAACATGACCTAGCAAAATACTACTCTAATTAATAATTCATGTTCTGATTGTGGTAGTCTTCAACATAGCAAAAAGAGAGATAAAAAGCTTTGTCCATTGCAGACATTGTTTTGCATGATAGATTGAAAATGATGGTTTTTCTATCTTGATCATGTTTGCTTTGGCTGTGGGAGAAAACTTTGAAATTACGTTTTCTGGAGTCTATCATGTTTGCTTTGGCTGTGGGAGAAAACTTTGAAATTAAGTTTTCTGGAGTCAAGAATGGTTCAGAAAATCTGTCATCAGAAGATCTTTTGGCTGGGGTGATAGTAGTCAGCTTGTCGGAATCATGGTCAGCAGTCCCAGAGAATGATTGTTGTCGTCATGCAAATTGTTTCTAGATGCTATGCATCAAAGCAACCAAATAAATGAAATTGTTGAAGGCTGTATTTGAGTGGTATAAGATCAACTCACTTTTTGTTTGGAAAATTCCTCACTCATGACAGCTTTTCTTTATCCTCTTTAAAGCTTGACTGCATAAAGTATTGGTCTGTTATGAATCCAAAGTCTCAGTCATAATATAGATAATAAGGGAGCGCTTACAGCTTCTATGCAAACAGATTGGCTGATGACAAATTTCTCTTGATCAACGTTGGAATCAAGCAGATAGACAAATGGATACTTAGGTACCAATCACTTGGCGTACCAGTTTTTTGGTGTACCATATGAAAAAAACTGATAGACAAATGGAACATATATCAATATCAATTTGAAAGACATGGATATAAAAACAGGCACCAAGCAATGGCATAGAACCTTGTAACATTTTCCAAGGGTAACTAACTTAGGTTATTTAAACTTGGCATATCAGTTTTTTGGTGTAACTTGGGATATCAGTTTGTGGTAATGATGCACATTTTAAATTAGCAAGTTATAGTATCAGATAAATCCAAGTGATTAGTCATTTAAAATGCCATACAAATTAATACCTTGAAAAAAGAAATATTGGTTTGGGGTTGTTTCATGCATAACAAATTCTAACCAAATGCTTTAGAAATGCAAAGTTCTTGCAAAGGATAAGATGCAAACAAAAAGAAAGTGATTTACCTTCACATAAAGCCTTACAAAACTCTTGAGGGTCAAGCATTATATTATATCAGTAAAATAAAGGAAGTTATGCCCTTATTATCCCTCGGCATTCCTCCCTCTGTTGAGCACAAAACAAATACAAAAATTGACCCAGACATGAAAAACTCAAACACAACACATAATATGTGTGAAAAGATTCAAACAAAAAAACAAATGATTACCTTTTAACAGTATTGACTGTTAGTAAGACTGGAATCATGCTTTTGATAGTATGTTACAACTGCATAGTTTAGTTAAGAGTGTGAAATTTACGTTATTATGGAGAACAGATGCTTCTTGATCAAAGAACAGTCATGATTCATCTGGACTTATCTACAAAAAAATAGCAAAACAAAAAAGGATCAATTCATTGAGATTTTACCAAATGTATGCAGTAGAGGTAGGAATCTTGTAGATGAAAACATATAAAATAACATAGCATCATGCCCCAGTAAAGTATGAAATAAACACCTATTAATAGAAATCAATAAATCTCCTGTAAACACTGACATCTAAAACCATTCACCAACAAATCTAAGAATGGAAAGAATTAGAATAAGAAATATGGGCATAACCAAAGTCACATACTCTTGATTCTTAACCAATATTTGCAAAAAAAGATCGCAAATACAAAATAGCTAAACTGGAAGATAAAGACGGCACAATTGTTGCTAGCAAAATAACTAATTTTCATCTTTCTTTTTAGGCCAAAACCAAAAAATACAAACAATACAAAAAAAGATACAGGAAATTAAATGTTTCAATTAGAAAACAAATACCAAAACCATTGATTCCATTGGAAATGTGCAACAGAACATTGATTAACTTGAAATATAATTGATACCAAGACATTATATGTTTCTTTTGGTTTATATATAAAGAAAGAGACCTTATATTGCATGGCAACAAATATTTTGAGGAGAAGAAAATGAAAAACCTCCAAACAGTGACTCACCCTTCATCACCTTCACACAACTTCACCACCCCCAGATCCGTCGCCGCTACCCGTTGCTGCTTATCAGTAAATCATTTACAAATCAGTAAAACAAAACACTAAATATGCCTATCAGTTAAATCCCTAAAACAGAATCCTAAAAACCCTAAAATCAGTAAGATGGAATTCAAAAAACCCTAACTTGAATCAAATATTGCCTTTTTTTTGTGAAACAGAAAGCCCTAAACAAAATAAAATTTGAGAAATAAAGTACCAAAATGAAGATTAGGGGTGTAGGGTTTTCATCGATTTATCCACAAATGTTCTCAAAAACCAAAATAAATGTATAAACAGCAATAGAAACGAAAATGGTTCTAGGGTTTTCATTGATTTCTCCACAAATTTTGCAAAAAACAAAAATAAGTGGTATAAACAACCATAGAAACCTAAAATTTCTCTAAGGGATTAAGAAGAGGAAGAGATCGAAACCAAATTACCTAATTATTCGTTTCGAAATAGTGTTTTCAGGGTTCTTCTTGCTTCGGATTACGGCAAGAACGATGTAGAAGGAAGGGGCTGAGAAGAGAGGAAGAAATCGATAGTAGAAGAGAGAGTAAGGTGAGGGAAGAAGAAAAGGAAGCGTGAGAGAAGAAGAAAGCGAATGAAAAGAAAGAGAAACGAAAAGGAAAGTGAAAAAAAGAGAAACGTGGAGAAGAGAGGAAAGTCATCCGAGGGAGAAGTGATTGAAAGAATGGGTACAGACCAGTGGGTAAAGACCAGATCAGTGGGTAAAGAGGAGAGCAGTGGGTAAAAATCAGTTCATGGGTAAGTGAGTCTTTTTATCAATCTGAATTTAACCCTAATAAATTGAGGTGTCAAGCATTTCAAATGGCCCAATTGAGGTTTTCATAGGTGGTGAAGTCGTATAAATACATATTAGATTAGATATTATGCAACTCACTTTCACTTTTCACTTCTCATCATCGATCATTTTTCTCTCTATTATCTCTTTACCCATATTTATTTCTCTTCCATCACCGTCTAGAATTCTAAGGAGGACAATGAAAAAAAAAATCTCTCAACACTCACTGGCTCCACCTCGTCTTGTCTCTGTCTCTTACTCATCACCCACCGCCTCCTCCTCATCTCGACTCCCTCTCTCATGCATCCTCCCTTATATCGTCTCTCAGATCGCACACCTGCTTATATCCTGTTTCATGTCATCCGCATTGCATGCATCACCGATGGCACCGTTTTTGGTGGTGCGGTTCTGGTGTATATTCTAGCTCAGTTTTTGTGTTGTAATTATTGTGTATTTTTTTAATAGTGATGGTTCCCTCATCACCGTATTTTTTTGTTGTGAATTAGTTTTGGATAATTTCTAAGTGATCATCTCTACTCCTTCCTTTTCTTTCAGTTTTGGATCTCGATATTCTGTTTTGAAGTTTTTATTTTCTTTTAATTTGTTGTATTTTATTTCTAGTTGCAATTGAACATAGTTAGTAATGAAATTTTTTTATTAAAATGAATATTTTCGATTTCAAGTTTTTGGCTGCCCATAATGCTTCCAGCTTTCTCCTTTTTCTGCCGTTTCTCTTTCTCCCCTTTTGCTGTTTCTTCTTTTACTTCAGTCCAACACTAACAGGTGCTCTTCCATCAACATCCTTTTAAATAAATGTCACTATTCACTTGCTGCTCCCACTGCTTACCATGTGAAACACTCAACCAACATTTCCTTTTGATTATTTTCTTATTCACCAAGTCAAAATCAAATAGAAACAAACCAATGGAAGTCTTTCCTTGTCAACCTATACTTCCTTATAAACAATGCAACACCCATACATGTATTAGATAACCCAACTCACACTGCCACCAATACTGGACAATGGGAACCACCCAAAATTCTCTCCATTTTCAGCACTATTCATCTTTATCTTTTCTCTATTTGATTCACTGTTCACAACCTGCTACACCAATCTCATCTCTTTCTTTTTACACAAAGTCAACTTACTTTATCACCAACCAATTAATAACATTCATTCTCAACCAAGACAACCATAAACAGGCAAACATATATAAATATACTCTGTTTGTATACATTGTATCTACAAGAAGGAACCAGCCAAATCACCACTTTATGCAATAATGCAATCACTGTGCATGGGCCTTATACATGTAAATAATCAAATATATACATTGCATCTCTTCTATTTAATGAACATAAGGTAATTTAGGAAACCAAATTCAAATAAAAGTAGAGGGAATGAATCTGAAAATTTCACGAAAAAATTGGCGCAAACCTTACTCTTTACCTTTTAGATTCTAATATATATATATATATATATATATATATATATATATATATATATATATATATATATCAAACTATTTTGTTTTTAACTCTTTTAAGCATTTACACAAATGTCTATCAATCAGGTATACATATATGGGCGACCAAATGTATGTAAATTGCAGGTAAAAATTTGTCAAAAAATTTTTCTTTTGAAAAAATGGTATAGGATCTCAATTATCTATGCAAAATTAAAATGAAGTAGAAAAATCATTATATAGAAGTAGGTAAAACCTTCCAGAGCTTTTAGGGTATGGATGGATGGAGGATTTCTTATCGATGATCTACTATCTATCTTTTACTACCTACAATAATCTACTAATCAACTCAACAATCAATTGAAATTGTGAGATAACTGCATTGATACATAAAAAAACACGGGATAAATATTTCTTATTGATAATCTACTATCTATCTTTTACTATCTACTATAATCTATTAATAAACTAAAATAATCAATTGAAACTACGAGATAACTGTACTAATATATTAAAAAACACGGGAAAACTGCAGTGGTATAAAAAAAACATAGGATTAATATTTGTCATTGATAATTGTAATTTTTGAAAGACCACTATAAACCTACTATCTAAAAAAAAGAAGGCTTAATGTCTATTTAAACTGATTAATATTTAAAACACACTTGACAAATATTTGTCACTAATACATAAAAAAACGCTGGATAAATATTTCTTATTGTTAATCTACTATCTATCTTTTACTACCTACAATAATCTACTAATCAACTCAAACAATCAATTGAAACTATGAGATAACTGCATTGATACATAAAAAAACACAGGATAACTGCATTGGTATATAAAAAAACACGGGGATAACTACAATGATATATATATATATATATACACACACACACACACAACACGAGATAACAACACTAATATATAAAAAAAATGCGAGATAAATGCCTAAATTGTTTTTAGATGATACTTTTAGAGTTTTAGATTTTAATATTTATCTATTTTTCATTTGAAACTTCTTTTTTATCTATTTTAAGTTTGTCTTTATTTTCATGGGATAGAATTCAGACTATTAAATAGTGTTTAAGTTCATTTATAAAAAGAACACGAAAGCACTCGTGCGTATGCACGGGTATCCTACTAGTAAATATTAAAATAAAGACTGAGCCCTCGAAAGTCCTCCCCTCCAAAACCTCTCCAACATACCCTTATGGATCTCTCATGTTATCATGATAAAAAGATTGATGATTAAGATATAAATGAAGTCACTAAATTGGAATTAAAGAACCACCAAGTGCACTGGGCTAATCCGATCCAAGGCCGACATGCGCTGGAATACCTGATTCCGTCAAAACTTGGAAGATTCACACATAACAACAAAAGGCCACAGCAAATCATTTTCTCCAGAATCTAATAGTCTTTCTTAATAATACACACGCAATTGATTAGGTTATATGAATTCAGTAACGCCAAAAACATCTTCTAATGGTGGGGTCACAATCGATGTGTGCCACTACATCATTCAGAAGCATACTAGAAAGCTTGCAGTTAATGGTCTGAAATGATTCACATCTTATTCTATGGTTAAATAATCACAAAGACTACATATAATAAAGCCAAAAGAGTAATAAACAAGAGCACATATCATATATAAGTTTTCCCCACTCCTTTGTTTCAATTCAAGTAAAAGATGACACGAGATCACATGTGCACACTCAAAAAAAAATATTTGTATGATTTAAAAACTCCCTATTCCCTAAGACGTCATCGTTGGTCCCTTTTATTTAATAAAATTGGGACACTCGAGTTGCAACTTCTCTTCCAAAGTAGCTTCACCTTTCTGTGAAGGGTTATTCACATATGCATGGCCCGCAACTTCTCTCTTCCATATATTTCAAACACACAAACGTGCATTTCAATTTCATAGAGAGAGTCTAGTCTAGTTGGTTTTGTTTACTTGGTGCTTGTGATTCCTAGCTCCTTCCAACTTGGAGCACATACACACCACAAAGAGAGACAAGACAACCTAGTAGATACTCATAACTCTTATCCATATATTTTCTGTATATACATACATATATAAGATACTGTATAATATAACATATTAGAAGTTTCTAATTAAGTGAGATTCAATGGAAGGTAAGGGTAGTAGTAGGACATATTGGGAGTTGGTGCCATTTATATTGATGGTGATAATGGAAGGGTGCACCATAGGACTTACTATTTTTGCAAAAACTGCAATAACTAAAGGAATGAGCCCATTTGTGTTCATTGTTTATACTAATGCTTTGGCCACTGCAATACTCTTTCCTTCTTCCTTTTTATTAAACCACCAGGATCACAGAAAGGAGAGGCCACCTTTTACTTTCTCTTTGTTTATGCAATTCTTGCTACTTGGTTTTACAGGGTAAATATACATACACAGACTCTTTTTTCCTCTTAGGCCTAAATGGAGCCACAGATCCATTATTTTTGTAACATTATTTTTCCTTGATGGATTATTTTTTTTGTGTGCAGAATAACCATGGCTCAGAATTTTTTATTCCTGGGTCTCAGCTATAGTTCTCCAATACTTGTATGTGCCATGGGTCATTTGATCCCATCCTTTAATTTCTTCCTCTCTCTCATTCACAGGTTCCTTTTCTCAAACCCTTTTACTAATTTGTTTTTACCATACTCTCTTCATATATAAACTGTAATATGTGGAATATTTGTCATATTTTTATTTTATTTTATTTTATTTAATTGATACTATAGCTGTTAATTTTTTTTTTCAGGAAGATAGAGTTGAATTTTAGAAGCTCTAGTATCCAAGTCCAATTGATTGGTATTCTTGTATCCATAATGGGAGCAGTAGTAGCTGAATTCTTCAAGGGACCACTTATTAGACCATCTTCTCACCACCTTCGTTACACTAAGCAACTTTTTATCTTCTCTTCAACACCAGAATTTTGGGTTCTTGGTGGCATTTTACTTGCTTCAGCTTTCTTCTCACTTTCACTTGCCAACTTTATCCAGGTACTACTTACTCCTTTTCTTATTTTTTTGTAAACTATTCTTTAAATTAAATTTTCCATTTGATTCTTTGAGGTGATTAATTAATCAAGTTTTTTTTTGTTCTGTTCACACTACTATAGAAAGAAACTGTTAAGCAATATCCAGAAGAAACAATGAAGGTGATTTCTTATTACACCTTGATTGGGACCATCCTTAGTGCAATTGTTTCCTTGATAATGGAAACAGATGTAAATGCTTGGAAGATAAAGCATGACATGGACCTCATTCTCATTGTTCTAACTGTAAGAATACAATTACAAACATTATTATATTATTAATTATTTAGTAACATATATGCTAATGATAAATATGCAATGTCATATAGGCAATATTTGGAGGTGTGATTCGTCCAAATATTCAAGTTTGGTTGACCCGTATGAAGGGTCCACTTTATGTGCCACAGTTCAAGCCCTTTGGTATTGCCTTTGCCACCACTTTTGGAGTTTGCTTCTTTCCTAACAGCCTTCATTATGGAAGGTATATATACATATATGTCCACAAATATATAATTTGCATACAAATTATATGCATAGTAATATTGCTCACTTATTTTTATTTATCTACATATATTGTTTTGATTGTTTGAAATAAAATAAACATGGGTGCAGTGTGATGGGAGCAGCTGTACTTGGAATGGGGTATTATACAGTATTGTATGGAGAATTTAAAGGAGATGATGAAGAAGACAAAAGTTGTGACGAAAGCTCAGATTCTTTGGACAACAAGATACCTCTTTTGCAAGAAAAAATGGCAGAAGTGTAAATATATAAAAACTTCAAAACTATATATCCAAAATGTTCCTCCATTCTCCTGTACAAAAGGAGGAGCTAGTACATATCATATTAAACTGATTGTGATATGTGTCTCCCTTGTTGCAAATATTTTACTGCAACTATATGAAGAAAAAAAGGATGTAATTTTGATACCTCTTAATTTATTGTGATTGTGTTGTGTCATAAAAACTTGTAACTGTATACATAATAATAATAATAATAATAATAATAATAATAATAATAATAATAAATAACAACAACAACAATAACAATAATAATAATAATAATTATAATAATTATAATAATAATGTTTTTTTCTGCTTCAAAAAAAATATAATGTTTTTAGTAGTTAAACAGTTAACCAATAAGCAATTAATCATATTAACCGCGCGGGGACTTGAAAAACAAAAATGATT
Organism: Astragalus glycyphyllos; assembly: GCA_963573325.1. Taxonomy (NCBI): domain Eukaryota; kingdom Viridiplantae; phylum Streptophyta; class Magnoliopsida; order Fabales; family Fabaceae; genus Astragalus; species Astragalus glycyphyllos. Next base: position 80,298,305 of record OY754307.1, on the reverse strand, counting down.
AATGGACACCCAAATCACACTCTATATATCGAGGCTTTTTCGCTATTAACCAACTTGTAACAAATTTACTGTCAAAAAAAAAAACTTATAACAAATCCACTAAAACAACAAATTTATAACAAAGGAAAATTAACTTTATATCCTTTAATTTTGCAATTTTAAGTGCTAATCGTCATATTTCATTCATTTACTCGTGTTTTGGATATTTTAGAGTTTTTCATTGCCTAAATTAAAATTAGGTCAACACTAATTTTAGGGTGTAAGTACTTATGAGGTGTTTGCAATTTATTGGACCATGTGTATTATGATAAGGGTTTATTTTTACCCCCACCACATGCATCTATACCCCATACAATTTGATAATCCGAAAATACCCCTCAGTAAAACCACTTAACGGATTTATATTGAATTAGATAAATTCAGTTTTCAAAAATAACAAAACGGGTTTACCTAAACAACACTTAAATCCGTTTGGTTATTTTACAAAACGGATTTATCTATTTATTAGACAAATCCACTTTGAAAATATTCAAAACGGATTTATCTAATAAATAGGTAAATCTGTTTTGTGTATTAAACATTACTATTTTTTATTTAAATTTTTTAAAAAAGGTTATAAAAATCCGTTTAAGAGTCAAAACTAATCTAAAAATTATAAAAACACCACTAAAAATCTAATAAAACCAAAATAAGGTTATGCAAGTTTTTTTAGATTTTTTGGAGATTATGAGAAATTAAAATAATTAATAAAAAATAGTAAACGAAGGAATTTGGGATTTTGAGTCCCACCGTCCCGATAGAAGTCCCTCCATTAAGGCTGTTTTTTTTCCGGATTTAATGGCTGTGGTTTCATTACAATCATAGTAGGTTCCCCGAAAACCGATTTTTTAGCCTAAATTATTCACAATTGGTACAACATCGTCACGTGTTAATGAATAACTACACACTAAACGGAACCAAAAGACGATCGATATTCATATCTATTTTATTCTTTTAAAAAAATTATTTTAATTGTTTAACATATTTATCACTTTTATTTATTAATTATTTTACAAATCAGATTTATCTATTTTTTAGATAAATCCGTTTTGAATTTTTCAAAACGGATTTATTTAATAAATAGATAAATCCGTTTTGTAAAATAACCAAAACGGATTTAAGTGTTGTTTAGGTAAATCCGTTTTGTTATTTTTGAAAACCGGACTTATCTAATTCAATATAAATCCATTTTTGATATTTTCACAAAACGGATTTATCTAATAAATAGATAAATCTGTTTTGAGAAAAAAAAACAAAAAACAGATTTATATTTAATTAGATAAATCCGTTAAGTGGTTTTACTGAGGGGTATTTTCGGATTATCAAATTGTATGGGGGTATAGATGCATAATTAGATAAATCCATTTTCTGAAAAAATCAAAAATGGATTTATATTGAATCAGATAAATCCGTTAAGTGGTTTTACTGCGGGGTATTTTCGGATTATCAAATTGTATGGGGGTATAGATGCATGTGGTGGGGTAAAAAAAACCCTTATGATAAACATGTCATGAATGTAGTTCAAAGTTTACTTTTATTAGTACCCCAATATTTCATATCTTTGAAATTGAGTCCGTCGTAGTTTTTTTAGTCAAATATGTAACATTTAATTGATAACGGGCAAAGGCCACCGAAACATTACAGGAAATATAAGCATAAAGCTTACAAATAAAGCACCAACAGTTCCACTAAGGACAACAACCAATTCAGCCTCATAGCTGAAACTCCTAAAACTAACAGTAAGCACATTAGTAGCACCTGGAACAACCTAGATCCTAATGAACTAACTTAAATAAAACATAATCAAACACTAATGCAACCTAATACAACCAACAAACACAAACAGAACCAGTAGAGTCTTTACTGTATGACAGGAAACCAGAAAAACTAGCAGCACTGCATCTGAAAAACAAGTTCCACCATTGAGAAAGGCACGAGGCACCACAGAGAAGAAACGAAAGACCCACGAAGTTGGTGTAGGAGGAAAGACGGAAAGTCCAAAATTTCGTCGTATTTGAAGGTCAACTGACCCTAGGGTCTCTTGTTCTAAAACTAAAGACCATGGAAGAGGTGATAACAAGTAGAAGGATAGACGACATCAAAGTTTTCGGTGACCGTAAAAGCGGAGAAGAGAGGTCAGAGCATGGCGGCTACAACAATGAAGCAGTGGGGAAGGTGTGACAAGCATTCGTGAGGATGGATCTTGTTCCGAACAGAACTCACTGAGAGAAAATCGTACCTCACGGTGGTGATGCTGAGATGGAAATCCAAAATCCCAGATGACATGGCCAAGGTCCAAGGTGGTATCAGCTCCATGTGAAGCGCGGGGAGGCAGCCACCTGCAAACACTCCGACGCCTAAGTCAGTCCATAATAAAGATGGGGCATATGATAGGAGTGGAAAAAACTTACCCTATTTTAGAGTGTGGAGTGGGATATATAGTGGTGTGACTGAGCTTGCTTATAATAGGCTCTTAGGCCTTATTATCTCTAGTCAAAGTTGGATCTCCGATGGATCCTCGTTTTCTTTCTGAATGTGGGCTTCAAAAGATACTGTCTTCTCCATCCTCCACTATTCATTGTCTCTCCTGTTTCTCCATTTTTCTCTGCCTTGTCCTAGGATGTGATAGTCAGTGAGAGAAAGTGTTTCTCCGACTTCTTGTAGGATGCGATAAGTCAATGTGAGTGTGTGAGTGTGTGTGTGAGAGAGAGAGAGAGAGCACACTTGAAATTATACCAAAATTAAACCTGAAATTGCTACTACCTTTCTATGTCGAAAAAGCACACTTGAAATTATACCAAAATATAAAACTACACTGAAAAATCTGAATTGAATATTCATATATGTCCGTGCGTGTTTTGTATATTTCTAGTGGTCAATAGAGGATCTACGTTGGATCATTCAGAAAACGTGGTTTTGTTAATAAGAAAATTTCAACTGCAGATTTCCATCTAAATCTAAACAAATTAGTTCGCGATAAAATAAAGGGAACGGGACAAAACAGCAACAACATGGATGATCTGTTTGAAATGAATGAAGGCTTTTTTTTAACCCCCACCTTATCATCCATACCCCCCATAAATCCCCCTTTGGACGAAAATGCCCTCATTTTTTTAAAAAAAATTGCAATTTCCGGATTTACGGCGTAAATTCGGAGATCAAAATTTTGAAATTTCTGGATTTACGTCAAAGGGACGTAAATTTGGAATGAAAATACATTCCGAATTTACGTCCCTTTGACGTAAATCCGGAAAATTCAAAATTTTACTCTTCCAATTTACGCTGTAAAACCGGAAATTGCACCCCTCACTTATTCCATTCCGAATTTATAATCAATTTAAGGTAAATTCGGAATGCAAATTTAAAAAACCAAATATTTATTCGATTAAATTAAAACGCGTTCTACAATGACAAAATGTGACAGTACCTAACACTCGAAATACACGAAAATGATAAAAACAACGTACATAAATAGACGAAAACCATAAAAACAACAGAAGAAAATTAAACGAAACTACTGATTTTTTGGAAGCGTGCTCTCCATAATATAAATGATCTCTTCCGGTGTGCACATTGTTTCGACAAACAGCTCCAGGATTTGACGTCCCAATGGAACATTACGATGATGTTGCATCATTGCGCGAACATCGTTGTCGCTCCGGATATCCATAGTTCCATAGCTCCAAGGATAGTCTTAAGAGCCTCATGATTGTGAATTCCACAAACAACTTTAACCTTCCAATCAAAATGAGGAGGTACCAGTGGTTTCGCTTTCAATCTAAACGGACAACCACATTTTTTTGATGTCTTGTGTCTAGAAGAACACCCAACATCTACTACTTTACTATATCTTCCATGTCTATCACAACCAAAAACGATCTTATTCTTCTTCCCTTGACCATTCTTTGTGGACTCAGATCGAATGATAATAACAATGACTCCGTTGGCTTTTCCGATATTTCTATCCCAACGGATAAGATTATCCTAGTAGCAAAAACCTGAAATTTAATAGTAAAATTAATTAAAAAATAAATACAAAGTGATAAACAATTAGCGTTTTAGAAAAATTTGTACCTGTGATGTGGTAAACGCTGTCGATAAATCCATAGTAAAGGGAAGGTTGCCGTCTGCAGTGGCCATATCTATGGAAAAAAACGAATCTCGTTTATTAAAAAAATGGAAAAAACGAAAAAAAATAAAATTAACTAAACTTTCGAATTTATGACGTAAATTCGGAATGTAATTTTTTTACTTTCGAATTTAAGCCATAAATTTGGAAGTTTGCTGCTTAAAATTTCTGAATTTATGGTAAATTAAGAATTAAACTTGAGTGAAATTTCTAGATTTACCATAAATTCGGAATGCAATTCATATTTCCGAAAAACATACGTAAATTCCGAAGTTTAAAATTTTGAAAAATACGTCCCGAAAATATGATAAATCCGGAAATTACCGTAAAAAAAATTCCGGAAATTACCGTAAAAAAATTTCCGGAAATACCTTAAATTGAGCTATTTCCGGAAAGTTCACAAAATGGTGGGGTCTGATCAAATTTTGGAAAAAATGAGGGGTATTTTTGGGATAAAGGTGAATATGTGGGTGGGTATGAGTGATATGTAAGGGGGTAAAAAAAAAAGCCATCAATGAATTATAAAGTAGAGATCATACACTTAAATAAGAAAAATAAAAGAAGGCATTAAAGTAACTAAGTATCTTGTAGAAAAAGTAATTAAGATATAACTTCGATACGTTTCCTCCTTTTCATATAAGCTTTCTGCCAAAGTGGACCAATATCCTTTTTAATTACTTCCTAAAGAAGAGAAGAACACGAGAGAACACCAAGAAGATATTGAGAGAGAGAGAGAGAGAGAGAGAGAGAGCTATAATGAAACATGGCAAAACTTGAATCTAACATGCCGCATGTTCAACTCCCGACTAATTTGATTAGAAAGTGTTTGGATTAAGTTAATTAAAAAAATTGAGAATTTAAAATTCCAAGTACTTCAATTGCTTCCAATACATTCTGTAAGTTATACATTTCCATGGTTAACCTTTAAAAGGTATAAATAATCAAAAGGTTAATTTCCATAAAATATAAGCCCTCCAATAAAAAACAAAAGGAATCCCAGAAAAATATTGCTTCCAAAAATCAAATTTCCATAAAAACTTTCAAACTGAAGTAGCCTTTTTGGAAAATAAAAAGCCCAGCCTCAGAGGGCTGAGGGTGCATTAGAATAAACAGGGATGCAAATAGTGACCCCGTTCTCAATCCATTCAATAATTCATGCCTCATGGTTCATACCCATGGATTGGTCAAGCATTAGACATAATCAGTCTCACTCTTGACATAATAACCATGGGAATTGTTATCACTTATCAGCACTATACGTGCCAATACCATTTCCATTATCTGGCGCAACATATATTTATATACACATCTTTGTAAAACTCACCAGATGATCAGCCCCCCTACCCCCACATGCTTTTTTGGTTTCCATATGATTTCAAAATCTATTGGAATTTTTATCTGTGCAAACTATACGTGTTGAACTAAATAACTATTGAATACTATCTTCTCATCCTGGAGCCTGACGCCTTGGATTGGAGATGTCTGTTTCCACTGGGCAAACCACTATCACTGACACTTCCTTCTACAAGATTGTCGTGTACATCTGAAAATTCTGTTCTCCATGACCGCAGGGGAACGAGGTAACTATCATCCTTGACCTTGACATTTCTCTTTCGCTCCTCATCATGGCGCTTTACATTTTCGGATATCTGATGGAAGGTTTTGTTAATCTTTGCAATACCTCTTTCAACAGGTTCTACCACATGTGAAACTGTAAACTTCATGTCATCAACAATCTGATACATAAAGACAACAGAAACAGCACAGATGAGTTTGACAAAGAGATAAAATAGAAAGATAGAAGGTTTGAAGCTGAGTGTCATATCTCACAATTTCACCGCTTCCAAGAACCACATCACGAACATTATGGGTAAACTTCATAGGCTTCTTCTCTTTTTCACCATGTCTACCCAGCCGCATTCTAGTTGAGCGTTCACAGTCTCGAACCTCTGCAGGATCAGGAGGTGTCCCTAGTGATGCATAGTCGGCCATTACCGCTACATTGCGGACACACCTCTCTCCTCTTTTGTAAGGTACTGCAGGAAAGACATAAAGGTGCACAACAGCAGCAACGCCCATCTGTTAACAAATTTTAAATGGGGAATCATATAAAAAATGCCAACCCAGAGCTTCAGAATATATTGAACACGTTTTCCAAGTAGATGACACTCACAGAGATCTTAGCTAATAAGGGCATCAGATATAACATCTTAGAATAAAGAAGAAAAAACCGGCTTAACATACTATAACAGTTGATTACCATAGCTTAAAACCAAAATGAGTCGGGATATATTGACACCAAGTGTCAAACTTAGTGACTTACACCAATTATTAAATTCGCGTATAAAATAAAGTTTATCAACCCGACTGTTGAACAACATGAATACATGCAGATGATAGATATATCACGACTTCTTAATAATGCAGTACTAGACATGACGATCAAAATTATCAAAAAGCACAAATAGCACACCTCAATACAGATGATATAGTCTTGTATACGTGTTTTCAGCTCTTGAGCCAGTGACCCTTTGAACACTCCCATAGAAAAAAGAAATGCAACAGCCACACCTTGCCACCATGTCAGGAAGACTATTGATTTAAAAGTCAAAAATTTGGCTAATGGTTTGATTGGCTCCAATTTATCTTTAATGACAGAATAGAACTGTACAAGGCAATACAGGGCCCATGTCTGACTAAAATTAAGAATACTTGCCAAGTAGGGATACCTGCAAGCACAAAAGAGAAACGGGCTGCAATAAGGGTTATGACAAAAACACTCCCGTCCCTTCCAAAAAAAGGAAATAGAAAAGTAGAAATTATTATTTATGTACATATTGTCATTTGGTACTCCAAAAAAAATTGATATAAGATCAAGAATTAATCTTTGTTTAAGTTTTACATGTTTATGGTATGCATTATACATATACACATAAGCTCAAAGGCATCATCCAATATAGGGCCCGTTTGGATGAGCTTATTTTTGAGCATATGGAAAACAACTTACGGAGATAAATAAGTTTTCATGTTAACCCATAAGTTCTCACTAACAAAAGTTGTATCTCCATAAGTTGTTTTTCCATAAACTACATTGACAAGTTTATGAATAATACATAAAAGCTTATTTATTTGCATAAGCTATTTTTCATAAGCTCAAAATAAGCTCTATCCAAACAGGCCCATAATCTTACCCATATCTCCATTCAAATTTCCCCTCTCCATAAACCCCAAAAGACTGGAGGATCATTGCCAGCAATGCACATATCATTTTCAGTATCATCTGGAATGTAGGTTTTAGTCATTAGTCAACAATAAGAAAGACAGGTATTCCACTTTCCATAAAAGAGAGAGCAGTGGAACAAAAGCACAATTTACCAAAATCCAACATACATATTGTACGATGCCTATTTTCACGGCTTGATAAAAGTCAGGGCCAAGATACCAATCCCTTAAGAAACAATTTAAAGGAAATGGATGCTCAACAACTCCATATGCATATGCTTCTTTCAGGAGAGGAGTGCTGGAGTCTGTTAGGCTCATACTTTCCATAAATTGAATTGTTTTGTCCTCGCCACCTAAAAGTAACCACAAACAAATTTGTATAAAGCGCATGACAAATCCAACATAATTCAACGAAATGTATGGCTTCTTTTAGTCACAAGTTATAACATTCAAGCCTCGCAGATAAATAGATTTTGAATAGATTTTGAATTAGAATTAGAGAAAATGGAAAGGAAGGAAAATATCTTAAACCATATGTATTTTTCAATTCTGGAAAATATATATACATATACATAAATTACATAAATAATAACTAAAACTAATGAAATCATACAGGTATGCAATGCACTTGACATACCTAAGCAAGCTATCAGGTATCTTTCAAAGCAATACAATGCAAAAGCCTCATAACAGTCCCGGATAATTTCACAGTTAAATGCTGCACTGGAATCCAATAGTGACAAAAACTGCACCACAATAGGATATCAATAGTCCGTTCTGGTAAATATTCCAAACTTTTATCAAGTTATATTATCATAATATAAGAACAAAATCTGAGTGTTATAAGAAAAGGAGGCAGCTTTTCTTTTCAATTTCAATCATGAGTTATCAATTGGATATCACAAAGATCACTATTAGATGGTGGAACCCTCTAAAAAACAAACCAACCCAACATAAGTATGGATGTGAAAAAGTGAAAAGATAGGCATTATGGTCCGACTGTGGAAGACACTAACAAGATAATTCTTAAGAATTAATAGACCCAGGTAAATGATGCTATATAAAGTGAACAGGGAGTATTAGGCCATTTACTTGGCATCTCTTACCGATTCCAATGCATAGACAGGAACCATTAAAATGAGACCAATCAAAAACTTCTGCTCCTGAATTAAAGAAAACAATTTTGAAAATATTATTATATGAAAGGAAAAAGTAATACAGGCAAGATATAGTTAATTCACTTTACAGACTGCAATTCCAATAAGCACAAAGCGACCGAAGGTAGTCATTATATAAATAGTGAATCTATTGGTGCAGGAAAAAATAAGTAGGACTCAAAAGTAAAGGGAGCACGTGTAGAAACCTCGGGCTGATTATAGGCAGCTAAATGCTCGAATATTAGATACATGGAGAGGACAAGAGCAACAAGCACAAATATACTTGCACTGAAGACTGTCCAGCTAACAGTTCCGGAAGACTCCACACCTACCTGCAGTGGCCACATTCCCCCTGATCTGCTAGTAGACTCAACGAGCGTAAAAAGAAATATGGAAGAACATAGAATATCTATCAAACCCATTCACCAGAAACTCAGAATTGGTTGCAAAGAACTGTCTTCCCTTGATTTGATCAACCTCGGGCTTTGCTATATTCCTGACAATGTCAGGTTTCTCCACTCCCACAAAAACTACTATTTTGAGTACTTTTCCCTCTTTCTGTCTTTTCTGTATGGAAAGTGGAAACCAGTACCCTGTAAGATAAAGCATATAACACAAAAAAACTTCTCTTATGGTAGAAAAGCAATTCTTTAAATTTGGGATGCAACACAAAACAAGCATAGCCAACAACAGACAAGAATGTTTACTTTTGATAATGTAGAAAACCTGATTTGGGAAATAGGACCATTATCCTGCGTTGACAGTTGAATTACCTAAGACATAGTATTTCCATATTAAAAAAACCTCAATCAGTCTTTGAAGCAAGTACAAGTAGTTCAACTAGTGAGATATCCGAGATAGTAGAAGATTTAGTAATAGTAAATCTTAAAGACATAAAACATCAAAATCTCCCAAAGTTCCAATATATGTACATTTGCACCAGAAAAACTAATTTTTGAAGCATTTCTCAACCTCTACACATCAAGGCATCAATAACTCAAACTATGTATAAGCATATCACTATATACAGAGTGCCATGGTTTGATGGGGGAAAGTGAGATAGAAAAAGCAAACCAGTAGAGAACTCAGAGCTGGTGTGCCATTTTTTATCATATATAGAGTTGCTGTCACAAAACAGTTCAAAAACTTCCATACAACTGTTTCTTAACTAAAGTACGGCGTAATCTCCTAACTATTTGCTGGTTGTCATCATATCTCCCAATTATTTGTTCAGAGAGAGGACAACAGCATCTATCTCATATTGAAAGTTTATCCAAACAACAGATTGGACACATAATCACAAGGTAACAGCGGTTCCAACTGAGAATGGAAGGTGAAGAGAGACAAAATAGAAAATTCTTTCCATTGCAATATGGCTGCTATCAGTGCTATACTATGATTATGAACGTGTTAGTGACAGGTATTTACTATTCCTAGCTGCTAAGGGTACTACAACTAGAAGACAAACATCAGAGAATAAAATATCTAGAAACAACGATTCTACTTCTCACAAGCATTCAAGGCTGATAGTCGGCAAACATATTTACAAATTTAGAATACAGTTTATGAGATAAACAACGAAATAATAATCAAGTATATAAACTTCAGCAAAGCAAGATAAACTCAAAAGGAGATTTAAATGAATTAAATATTATTATTATTATCACATAAATATTCTTTCACATTTCATGAACAAAATACTAGCAGCTAAAAAAAAGAACAAAATACCCTTCGCCGACAACAGGGCATTGAATAACAACCATCGATTTCCAATAATAAAAAAAAATTGGTCTATTCAGGAATCGTAAATGCGCAGTTCCAATCAATGAATGATAGATATTATGTGAAATTGGAGAGAAAAAATGCCAAAACCCTAGACCTCGAGTATATGCAGAAGGAGAAAGGAAATATGCAAAATCGGTGCAATAGGAAGAAGAAAACAAGGATAGCAATGATTCGCGATAAGCATTAAAGAAATATTTAGGAGAGAGTTAAAAACCTGTGCTCAACATGTTGTGATTTTGCCGAGAAAATCGAAATGGATATTTTCCGGGAGAATCGAACGCAAGAAATGGAGGAACGAACAGAAGCGCTTTAATTAAAAAACAACGGAATTTTCAATTTTACTTCGGCGGTTGGAAAACACAAATCTCAAAATTAATTAGTTTTAATTTTCGAGAATATAATAAAGAAGAAAGAGGGAGATACTAACATGACGGGGGACACACGTGGATCTTACTCACAGCTAAAATCAGAGTCGTTCGTCTACTGAAATGGAATGAATGGACGATTGATTTGTACTTTGTAATGTAATGTCGGTTTACTTATTTGACCTTTTGTGTTAGGGCTGTGATCTCATTTCTCAAAGTGGATTGGTTTATCATACGTCAGCGTGTGCGTGGCAAATGAAGAAAGAGGATAAAAATGTAAAGCACGTGTGGATGGAAGGTCTATTATACCAAACAGTCAGAGGCAGAGCAGCACACTGTTTGGTACCTGTCATTGGTCAATTAGGCTCTATTTGGTATAAATAACGAATAAATTAGCGGATAGCAAATAAACTAGCTTATAGCAGATGAGTTACTAGCAGATAGCTTATAACGGATAAGCTAGCTGATTGAATTTAAAATGTTTGGTAAAACTAGCGCTTGAACTAGCTTATAAGAATAAGAATAAAATGACATAAATTAACATTTGTAATTAAAGTAAGATTAACATTACAATCTGAATTTTGTCAAAAGAAAAAACGTTACAAACAGAAAGAAAACACTCCCAAAAATTCAAAAAGTGGTGTGTCGCACATAACACAGGTTTGGGAGTTTGGTTCCAAACCGATTCAAAAGTTGGGGAATGTCTGTAAATACATAATACTTGGTATTTTGGTTCCGGACGGGTTCGAATCCAAACTTCTGAACCTTCGCAAACCCCCAAAAAAAAAGGAAACGCGTGTTTCTCATTATTGGCAATTTGGTCTTTTCACAGAGTTTGAAAGTGTTCAGTGAGTAGGGCGGGTTGTACGAAGTATGACCCAAAATACCGAGCTACAAATAGTTATAGTCCTTGTCGACAAAAAAAAAAGTTATAGTCCTTCCTGCAGAATACTGTATCTAATTATATTGTAATGCACATCAGCACATCTTAGTTTCAGTATAAAATAAAATTAATATTTTCTTTAATTATTTATTCATTAATATTTTTTTAAACTAACATTCAAATTTCTTCAATTAAAATTACCAATAAAACAAAATTGCAAACAATTGCTCTCATCTTTACATGACATTCGACTGACAAAATGCCATCAACATGTGCATTACATATAATGATATCAATCATATTTCAGTTTCATAATCCGAACTTTTTTTTTGACAGTCTCATATTCTGAACTTAAAAAATATGAAGCAGCGAATCTACAAAATGGAATATGTCTGTTAGTATACAAAAGAATGGGGCATTTTATACAAAATTGTTCTTTCGTCGGTGTCAATAAAACCTAATACCTGATCAGCCAAATGATGATAAAATTACACAAATCAAAAGATTTCTTTCATTGTTCCTATATGTTCCGCATCTGTTTTTCTCTCTTGAACAAAAGAGAGGGCCGTGTGGTTACCTCCCGCAGTTATCACATTTTGATCTCAATTCGCACTCAACTGCAAGGAGCCAACTAGTACCTAACCTGAGCAATGGTTGTTGATCGTCTTCTAAAGCAAAAAAACGATTCAGCCTGACGTCCCACACCAAACTCGTTTTGCAACTTTTTTGTATACACATACATAGGCGCAAAACAAAAATTCCCAGCTTGAAGCCTTAAAAACTATATCTATATGACTGAGCAAAATGTGCCAGGATATACTTCAAACAATAGATGTGCTAGAACGAGCTACCCTTTGAGCTTCTTCCAAGTCCTTGAAAAACCTGCAAATTTAAATAAAAAGCACATCTGTTGCTAAAAATCCAGAAGATAACTGTGCAAAGCAAGTCGAAAGTTTTTGCAGTTAACTAATGCACTAGTAACGAAACAACGAACAACCAAACAGGCCTCAAGTAAGCCCAAACCATGACTATTCTAGTTTTGTGGTCAATAAAATATAGAGTTGGATTGGAACTATCAATTCAAACATAAATATCATTGCAGTTAGAACACCAAATCGAAAGTACAATTGTCAAAGAAAACTAGACTTTTTCCACTAATCCAATTCAAACTATCCCTATGACTTAATCATACCTTTTAGAATTAAGAACAGAGGAGCCACCAAGTATAAACCGAACGCCCGTATTGCTCGCATTTTGTAGAGAAACAGATCGTGACTCCTCATAAGTTGTCCCACCGACAATGAAGATGATTACGTCCTGTGGTCTGGTTTTCATGCAGACATCAACAACACAACTCAGATTATTCCACAATTCTATGATAATAATGGACATCGAGAAAAATTGAATGCTTATATAAGACATGAACTACGATTTATGTGTTTTATCTCTCTCTCTCTCTCTCACACACACACACTCACTACACAGAAGGCCCATTCCTATATTATGCAAGGACGATATTAAACAGAAAACTTTGAATTAAAAATTTCCAAACGTCTAAATAATCTTTTTAAGATGTGGTGCATAAAACAAGTCAGTCAGACAGACCTACATTGACATTATCAGATAAGCAAGATTAACTCCCAAGTTACAATTTGCTCCCATTGCTGCTAACAATGTTTTAAAAATAGGACTAGTCATTGAACCGATGAAGTACTCGTTCGGCATTAATGGTTCAAACAGTGGTTGAATCATAACTAAACCCGTGACAATTAAATATATCTTATCAATATTTTATAATATATTATATATTATATTAAGTAGTAAATTAATATAAAAAATCTTGAGAAATTAAGGGAATATGATCTTTGTCCAGGCAGGCTGAATAGGATCAGTATTTTCTTCACTTGAAAGACCATAGCCGCCAATCCATTATGAGGTTCTCTCCTATGTAAAAGACCAGTAGTATAATACAGAAAGAACTGCGGAAATCCACATTTCTCAAGTGCCCAAAGCCTTATCAAAAACTCAAGCAATAATCCGCCGTCGGGACTCAAAGGTGGTTCCCCTTCAATAATATCTTCCCTAAGTCAATCCCGTCGTCCTCCTACCCAGTTACATACTAAATAGCTGATACAATTTATTGTATGTGGTAACAAATTACCCTCTCCTAGACAATTGAAATAGTATTTTACATCAATTTGACTTACTAATGCTAAAAACTTCATATTTGGACACTTCATTGTAATTTCAACTAAATATCGCACTATTCTGAAACCAGGCAACAATGTAGTGGCATTATTACTAATTTGGATAGAAAACATGCTACATCTAGAAATCCAGAAATAAAATTACAATGAAGAGTTTAATTTTAATAGCAGCAAACCTTCCTTGTTGAAAGTGATTTCCAACAAATGGGTAGTCCACATCTCTCAACCGTCCTTTGACAATGCTTTCCATGACTTGGAACAGAAGTGGCTGGTGTTGGGTGTACACGTTCTCAACACCCTGCAGCAAAACTCGGAAAACAAGAATTTTGAGATTGAAGACTCACATCATCAAGCGTATAGTAAAGTACTCATAATAATTCTACACAGACCTTCAGCCCACGAGCCATGTTACGGGCAATGTTCATTAGATCTCGATTTCCATAAAGATCACCAGTTCTCTTGTCAACACCTGCTTGCTTCAAAAGAAACTGAACAAGCTGTTGTGCCACAATGAATAAATCAATATCAGAAACTTTCTCATGTAGCCATATTAAAAGCAGTAAAAGCATCCATTTAAATGCTGTTCTAAAGTTATCTAGTTGAACCCAACTTTCTATCTGAGAATCCAAAATCAGAGATATGACAAAACAACATGAACACAATAATTTCACCGTGCTGCTCACTTATCTAATGCTTAAATTTGGATTTCAATAAAGGAATAAGGATCAATTTCAGACAATCATGCATAAAAAAATGTGTCATTTACCCCAGGCTTGTATTTGGCAGATCTGGAAGCCAATTTATTGAAGAGCTGCATTAATTGAACAGGGCTTTCCTTTTCATATCGCAAAGCATACAGCATGACCAAACGTAGTCGGTCCATATCGGATATGCTTTCATCGTTAAGTAGATTTGTCACTGCCTGCAAAAGAATATATACAGACAGAAGTAATTACTTATGACCTGGATTGTATGTTAACTTCATTATTTTAAAACTATTATTGGTACATTATTTTAAAAAGCATATATATATAAATAAAAATTAACAAGGAAACATAGAGTTGCTTTGTAATGTGAAAGAGTGGATTATAATAATAAGATTACTTCACATAGCATATAATTTATTACGCTAAATATGGATTGTTACTTGTTAGTTGAGTGAGACTATATTATTGAGGGACTTGTTTACTTTAAGGTTTTGTTGTGGATCCTTGTCCTCAATTCATATCATTAATAAAAATTAAACTGTGAGTAATAGAAGTCCCACATTGAAAAGAAAGAACCAGTGAGAACAGAGTAAATTACAATAACTCATCTAATCCATGAAAATATAAATTTCTTAGGGAACAACACAAATCTTATAAGACGAGAGCAGAATAATTACAAGAAGGATATTATATCCTTTGTAACAAACATCAGCACTCAGATGAAAAAATTACTGCATAATTGCTTTCTATTATTTTCTAAGAACCACCTCAAGAAATGCTGCAACAAGTACCACAGGAAAAATAAGTTACAGCAATCAAACATTGCACAACTTGAAAGGATCCTACTACTTTTCCTGTCTCCAATTTGCTTTTTGGGATGGTGTAGTAATTATATATAATAATCATATAATTTGCTACTATGTCATAAATCATACAGTATGCAGCAAGCAAACTCCCAGTGGTGTCTCGGAATTTATTCCTTGGTCACCAAAAAACTTTTGAAGTTTGAGAAGAAGACAAGTGTAGGAAAATGTTAAAAGATTAAGAGCTTAAAATATATACCTCAAAAGCAGCTCCTTGCCCTCCATTGCAAGCCAACTCCTGTTCTGTTTGTGAAACTAACATAAGTTTTCGCTCTTCAACTATTTTGCTCATTTCTGCTACCAAAGTCACATGTTTTGTCACATTCCCATGCATTTTTCTGTACTCAGGGTAGTTGTCAACAAATTTGGCCATGTCCTCTGCCAAAAGTAAAATCATAAATTAAGTTATCATGTACAATAAGCTTTCTTGTCAAAAAAAAAATTACAATAAGTTTTGACATTGGCAACAGAAACAGCTGAAGGAATGTTAGTACTCTGAAAAGTGAGAGAACGAAAAGTACAAACCTATTGTTTGGATGTTCTGATTACTCTTTGCCACTTGCTGAAACTCATCAACCAGCCGCTTGATATTCATACCAATATCTCCAAAATTCTCGTACATGTTAGCTTTGAAAAAGGAATCTTGTTCTGATGATAGCACCACCTCCTGTGACAAGAATTAGCAAGAAATTCCGTTTCAATGAGTAAAAATCTAGACTGCAATATGCTGCTGACATATTACCCAGTATAAGATATGTATCCAACCTCCTGATCCTTCGGAAATTTACCACTGGATTTCAAGTCCACTTTGTTGTCTTGGATTCCTATCAATTCATGAACCATAGCCTGTACAATTTAACACCACGAAAGCATTACACATATGCATAGAAAAAATTCAGATCACTCAGCTGTAAGTTGTCAGTAAGCACTAGACTTGTATTAATCTCAAATACCTGGTAGGTCCATTGATTTAGCAATGGAGTTACAGGATCATCCCTCCTGTCAATCACCAACAACAGCGGAGAAACTTCCATTCGCCTAAAATCAAAAAGACCACTTTCCTCTTGGTACATCAGTTTCTGTTTTAAGGCCAATAAAGTAAATTAGTTTTCACTATGCATGCCAGCACAATCACTAATGATATAGCATGGCATATTGGGATACACTACACAAATTGCCAGCCAAAAGAACATGTAGATTTTGGTTAAATTTGAAAAGAATGCATACACTCTGTAGATTATCCCTACGAAATACAGAATCATAGAAATAAATGATAGAGATATAAAAGCTTAAACTCGTAGAAACCAACAACCAAATTGCTTAAATGCATGTGCAATTATTTAAGTTAGACAGGGTGGCTTGAACTCACAGCTGCTTCCTGTGCTATTCTTTTTGCGATGTCAGATGTTCTTTGATATCTAATTACTGGTCTCCGTTTTAATGCCAAAAAAACAGCTGCAATACCGTCAACAACCCGATCACAGAAGCGCTGCAATGCTGAAGGATCTACGACAGCTGGGAGCATGTAAATGTAATTTGAAGGCACGTTCAAAGTGAAATGATAAGGATCAATAGCAACAAAGTCTGCATATAACTCCTGGATGATCAGGACAACAACTATGTCAGAATTAAACTTTGCAACACAAGACCCAGCATTTGAGATTACAACACAAAGTGTGACGAGTTCAAGGCTTTAAGCACAACGCCGTAGAATGTTATTTAACAGATAAAGCTCTGGTCAGTAAGTATAAAAAATCACGATTATAGGAGGAATTAGAAAGAAAGGATACCCTTCCATCTGGGACTTATTTCATGAGAATTTATTATACTCTTTTGATACTATAAACTGACCTGTAAAATTCTTATCAATTTTAAAAATAAACTAGCAAGTATCCTTGCAGTGCACCGTACTTCCATAAAATGCAAAAAATTAAAATTAAAATTAAAAAGATATTTTAATAGTCAACTTAATTGATGGTAATTATTTCAATAGGAAAAGAAATATGTAAATAAGTAAATATAATAAATACAGAACATTTAGTAAAAAATTATTTACAAATATATTCTTATATTCAAAGTTTAATTTGGAAAATTTATGTAAGAAATTAAGGAAAGTCAAAACTCGTTCAATTAAATAGTTGGTTAAGGAGAAATTAATATAAATTTAACTTGACATAATATGAAATCTCTGAATACGTATCATATCATAAAGATAACATGTGGCTTTATGAGACTAAAAGTATGACTTTGTTTTGCGAGGTTCAAGACTGACGACTTAAATTTAATATATAAGTCTTGAAAAAACATCAACCATCAAAATTAAGAGTGCAGAAGAAAAATCATAAAATGGTTATAGCAAAGTTCCCAAGTACAAATAGACTAAAAAATAAAGTACTGAGTACAGTGAACCTGTAAGCAGTTACCTGAACTTGCTGGACAGCTTCCTGTTCATCTGAATCAGCAAGTAAGTGAATCTGAAAGTCCTTCAATATGTTGGAGAAAACTGTAATTTCAGAATGGATTCAAAAGTGTCTTCAAATCAATGGGAGAAAACCACTATTAACTGGGAAATTACAAATTGAATTCATAAGGAAGGATTGCACTATAGCTTATCTAAGATTCAAGCAAAAAAAAATTAAACCTACATAGGTGATACTCTCCAAATCTGGGGCTAGCCAGCTGACGGCGCATATACTGAATATTCTCTGATGTAGGTCGAAGGAAGTAAATGGCCTTAAGGTGTGTCATTGGTTCGTTTGACTTGGAAATTGAATCTACCAACTCTACCAAAAACACTTCTTTCTTAAGAAGATCTGACTGTGAGTACACAACACTCACAATACTTACCTGCATAAATTGGAGAAAATGTGCACTCAAAATCAAAAACACACATTTCCTAAAAAAACAAACAAAAGTGAAAAAACTTCTAGGTACCAAACACCTATGGCAGGTTGCTTCATGGTTTTGATGAAGCAAAACAAAATAGTATAGCCAAAACATAATTCTTTGGTGATCGCTTTGCAGGCACACATCAACGTTATAAGCTTAATAATAATCTACCAAACCATCAAAATGGTAAAAATTAACGAGACTCGTTAACTTCGTTTCCCTAATCCTCTGAAATAAACATATTCATAACCATCACTGTACATTTCAAACCTACTAGAACCTTTTCTTGCCTTCCATTGTCGAAAGAAAAAAGTAAGTAACCCCAAACACAATAAAATTTCGAAAATAGTCCACAAGGCAGTGACATATTTTCATCTTCTAGGAAACACTCAAACCCACTCCCACTCCCAATGATAATTTACTCATGTCTCGAAAAAATCATGAAAAATTGAAAGCATTTTATAATTGCACTACATAATTCACTTGATAGACAAAACCGCATCGCATTGCAGCCGATCATAGCAGAAATAGCAGTCAGTGAAAATCCCAAAAGAGCAATTCGAACTACCATAAGTAACACTTAATTGTTATTCATCCTTTGCGTTTGGCTTTTCGAACATAATAAAATAATCATGGCAACACATCAAAAGAGAAAAAGAAAAGCATAAAACAAATCGATTATGATCAGATATACTAACATTGTGGAAGATCGTTAAGGAAAAGTGTGGCGTACCGTTTGAGCATCAAGGATGAGAACCTTCATGCCGGAGATGTCCTGTAAGATGCGGTTGATGTAATCACGCACGGACGATATGAGCACCATATTGTGTGCGGGAATTGAATCTCTCTCGAAGATGAATCGATGACCAATTCAATTACAGCGGAGGCGAATCGAGGAGCAGTGAGAGACACAGAGACGGGAAGGGGTTCAGACTTCAGACTTCAGAATTAACAATTCAGATCCACGACCAGCGAGGACGACGAGCTCTTCGCTCTAACGCACCGTTTTAAAGTTTTGTTTATCGATGTCATTTTTTTAGGCTAAAATTTTTTTTTTTGAGTCTTTTTTAAATAGATATTTTGAGTTTAGTTTTTTTAAGCCTTTTTTGAGTTTAATTTTTTTTTTACGATGTCATTGTTGCGCAGTTTTCACTGGCTTTATTGATAACTAGTCTACGTCGAAATAGAGTTTTTGCCGCACTTAAGATTCAAACTCGAGAGAGTTTAATTAGTATGTACTTGGAGTGCAATTTTTTTACATGGATTTAATTTATATATACAATAGGTGTCTAGATGTTTTACACAATC
Source organism: Astragalus glycyphyllos (assembly GCA_963573325.1). Taxonomy (NCBI): domain Eukaryota; kingdom Viridiplantae; phylum Streptophyta; class Magnoliopsida; order Fabales; family Fabaceae; genus Astragalus; species Astragalus glycyphyllos. Next base: position 80,278,751 of record OY754307.1, on the reverse strand, counting down.
TACAAATTATACGTTGACACATCACTAAAAAAAGGTGGCCAATTGGTAACCACCAGTTAGTCTATTGGTAACCAGCCACTTTATGGATTGTGATTGGTGGTGGTTGTAAAAGCCTGTACATTAAAATCTTTTTATATTTTTGGTCGAGACCAGGGTATCCACCGCCAAACGCAGTGACTAATCCCCTTGTTGGATTGGAGGCACCTCGAAGCAGCTGGCCCAGGGTTTTAAAGCTACTCCATACCGAAGGACCTATCTTTTTTACATTGTTACGTACCCAATAAAAATCATATTTTTATGGGTTACCATGTCATTGGTGCGCAGTTTCCACCGGCTTTGCGGATCACTAATCTACGCGGAGGAACCTAGCTAGCCACGAGTATTCGGTTTCGCCGGCCCATATGGTTCTCCTCTCTTAATAGAATTTTTGCCACACCAAAAAATAAAGAATCACGTTTGCCATTACTTTTTGATATGAATGGAATAAAAGTCAATATTTCTTATTATGAGATATTAATTTTTATTGTCAAAAAAAAGATCAATTTTTGATCGGTTGATGTTACACAAGATTATAACATTGTTGTTGTATACTAATTAAATTCATATTTATTTTTCTTTTTAAAAATAAAATATTTGGATATATGTTGCTTAACGTTTTATAGTTGAATTTGGTCAAAAAAAACGTTTTATTATAGATAAATGACAAAATAATTAACAAGAGTTGGTTCAAGTGGTAATCGGACTTGGATCGTACCTGAGGTCTCGAGTTTTATTCTTGAGTGTGGCAAAACTGTGTTGGGAGGGAAAAACCATACGGGCCAGCAAAACCAAGTACTCGTGACCAGCCAAGTTCTCCGGTGTAGATTACTCATTGACAAAATCGGTAGAAACTGCGCACTAATGACATGGTAAAAAAAAGACAAAATAAATATTTTCGAAGATAAAAAAATGAAGAGGTGGTTTGATAACGGAATGAGAGTTATAGGGGTAGTCTGCGAATAATAAAAAAGTGAATAGGTGAGGAAATTAAACAAGGAGGTGGGATAATAAAGCCCAATTTTGTTGTTTTCTGCTTCTTGAGATTGTAGTTTGCTGGCCATGTTGGAGGAATAATAAAGCCGAACAAAAACAAAAAGCAGCGTTAGATATTGTGTTGTGTTTGTGCAGTGGTGAAACTGTTACTGTGCCACAGTCTCGGTTTTAATCTGGAAAAGCAGAATGAGTTTACTTAAAGCTTCAAGCCTGCAACTGCATCCGTGGCGAATAATTCCTTCATCACCACCACCACTCAGGACTTGCTTCTACGCCTTTCCTCACTCTCTAACTAAATTATCTTTTCAATTTATCACGGTTCCATATACTCCAATAAAGCCCCTAATTCTTAATGGCAAGAAGAGAAACTCTGATTCAGAGCCCATTCTAGAACCCGCCATTGTCCAAGAAGTATCCTTCGACGAAGACGAAGAAGACCTCATTCTTTATGATGAATCTCAATACGGTAGAACTAACTGTTCTAAATCTCACAACTCTCGTTCTATTCTATTTTATCTTTTTGAACTCTCGATTCATGTTATTTTTTGCAGAGGCAGAAATGGATGAGGACCTTGACGATGTCGGTGACAGTGACGAGGAAGATGATTATGAATATGAAGAGGAAGATGATGGTTTGCCCTATGTGAGTTTTTTTTTTGGAAACTTCATTTTGGTATCGTGTTGATTGAAAAACCCAATTTTGTTGAGGAATGTGATTTTGCATGTTTTTGAAGGCAGGCGATGGCGGTGCGGGTGGAGGAATCTCCCTCGCCGGAACGTGGTGGGATAAAACTGCATTAGCCATTGCTAAAGAGGTTACTATGTCTTTTGACGGTGACTTGCAAATTTATGCGTTTAAAACTTTGCTCAATTCCACCATTCAAGTGCGCATTGAGAAACTTTCTAACAAGTAAGGCATCATCATCATCATTATTGTGAGTATGATAGTTGATAGTTGATACTGACTGCTGAGAAAATGTATTGTTACTTTACAGCCTCAATAAATAAATTAATTAATTAATACAAGTGAGCAAGCAATGTATTAGAGGGAAACGTTGGATTTTAATCAAATTCAATCAATTTGATGGGGTTAAGCAACAAGGAAACATGGGTTACCAATGTCTCTCAGTTTCTGAAATGTATACCTGATTAAGATTAAGATTGTTGAACTTCCTTATGCACACAGCCAGGTTTAGTTTCATAAATTTTATTTTATGAATATTAGCATATCTATTCTGAACGTTTTCTGATTAATCTTTAGCAAGCAAAAGTCTAAATTAAATGACTGGATATAGAAGGTGGGATATACCGATATCGTATGTGCGCGCACTCGCGCGCGCGTGTGATATAGTAGGTGGGATATGCCGATATAGTCTGTGCGCGCGCTGTGACTTGGTGTAATATGTGTGCAATTAATGATATATCATTCCTGAGAAATAATGTTTTATGGAGGCTTGTCTATCGTTTAGGTCATTTGCGCTCCTATTGTGTTGTTCATAATTGTTGTGAGGCTTATTTCCTTGCTCATATCTAGCATACTGACATAGAGTGTTTGGCTAAATTTCAGGCTTTCTAATCATTTGTTCAGGATGTGGGGTTTTATTGTAATTTTATCTGTACAGAAGGTTCACTAGAAAAATAATGTTGAAATTAAATTCAGTTTATTAGTATTCGGTCCTATCCAATGCAAGAAAATGAAAAAGCTTAACGAGCGGAGAGCTTATTCAGAAAGAAATTTTCTATTCTCCTGTCACACAAATAAGAAAAAATCCGGAGATTTATGATTATATCACAAGTTCCGGAATGCATTGGATTGGTGCGTTTTATCCCAGATTTAGAGAGCAGACCTTTTTTGTGATCCATAAAGAACTCTTTTACCTTACAGTTAAAAACAGTAAATGCTATTGTTAATGCTCAATGATTGGATTTGTGGCTTGTAAGTTGTAACTATAGAGGCACGTATCAAGTATAAGAATCTGCATTATGGTGTTTCCCTAATGTCACCTGTGTAAATGTGTTTGATTAATTGTATCATTTCTGCATAAACTGCTACTGAACTTTTCTATTACAACGTAGTTGATGTATGGTTAGTTATGAATTCGGATTTCCTTGTACAATAGATCTGGCTCCCCCACTATGGAAGATGTTGAAGCCTTTTCTACAGCCTATAGAGCGAAATTGGATGGAGCAGAACTTGCCAAATCTGTTCCTGAGAATCTAAGTTTGGAGGTACCTTACCATTTCAAGTATCTTACCGAATCTTGTCTTATGTTAGACGGAGAGATATAGCTCGAGATTATTACGATGAGAAGTATTTGAGAGTGCAATTAGTCTCACTTGTGGCTTATCCACATGAATCTTTAAATAATTTTTTAAAATTTTAGCTTGATTTTGAAAGATAATGCTGGTGAGTTCAAATTTTGATTAGTTATGTTGCTTCTTGTTATCTCTCCAATTAACATTTTATATCTAAAATGCGTTTCTTCAGGTGTCTTCTCCGGGTGTTGAAAGAATAGTTCGAATACCAGATGACCTAGACCGATTCAAGGACAGATCTATGTATGTGAAATATGCCATTGATGATGATTCAGATAATCCATCTACAGAAGGCGATGGTGTCTTCAAGCTTGAATCCTTTGACATGGAAACAAAATATTGCACTTGGAAATTAGCAGACGTGAGAGCCAACAGAGAAAAAGCAGGGAAAGGAAGACCACTGAATAAAAAGCAAAGAGAATGGCGTTTAAGCACTTCCTTTGATTCCTTACGTTTTGTACGGTTGCACTCTGACATGTAAATAAATTTATTGTCCTGGACAGTTGATAATTAGATCTCCATTTGTCGTTTTTGTGCTTGTCTTTATATGGACACGGACATAATTAACTACAAGTGTAGGTACTTCGAAGTATAGTTAACACATACAACGCTGTTGAGTTTATGTTGATTTCGCACTTGTGAACTTAACTATAAATTTGACATTGTGGATGGAATGGAAATCGTTCTGCCATTTATCGCACTTGTTCTGAACTGTTAAATTCATGAAAGGGTGGGAAAACAAATGAAGAGATGCAGAACAGTGAGGCATGACAATCTAACGTGTGTCCATGATCTACATTGCGGTCCTTTTGTCAAAGCACCGAGGCTCAAACATTTCCATAATCTCAGACCTTGACGATGTTGGTGATGGTGACGAGGAAGTGGATTATGACTATGAGGAGGACGAGGATGGTGTGCCCTATGTAAGTTTTGTTCAGGACTTCTTTTTTGGTATTCTGTTGATGATATATGTTACAATAAGTATTCAAATTCAGAATAATTTTTTTGAAGGAAATGTGCAGAATTATATGAAAAAGTGTAAAAGAAGCATATTCAGTTGTTTTTCTTTTGTTTCAAATATTCAATTCTATCAAGTAAAGTAATAGCCGATCCGATCAGAGTATGCATAGAAATGGGACCGGATCCTCTCGTGTGTTATGAAGGTCTAGTTAAATCCACACCTTCCATTAAAAGGAGAGAGAAATAGAGTTTACAATGTCATGAAGAGGAGATTTAAGAGTGAAGGTTGTAGTGATATACGCAACAAAACCAACAAACCAAAATGCCTGCGAAAAGAATAAATGTTAGAGAAAACAACCGGAGGCGCCTGGTGGCTGTCCTGAAGAATTTATTCGCCTCTACAGCGCAAATTCCCCGAGATACAATCGGTCTCGTCCCAATCGCGAATAACGAATGAGGAATCCTAACTAGCAAGAATTTCTGGCGTCAGTGAATGACTTTAGTAACAGGAGATGAACCCAAGAAGTAGTAGAGAGGAGGAGCAATTTTTTCTTTTCTTTTTCTTCTCTCTAGAAAGAACCCACGTTCATGAGTATATATTCACCCATTCATTTATCCTTCCTTTTTTTTATAGAGTTGTAAACCACCACTATATATCTACCCGTACTAAAAACAAATGGCTATATATATACTCATTTATCATTTTAATAGCATTAACTTTTCATAATATGAAATAAAAGTAAACGGCCAACTTTATGAAAGAGTTAGTAACCGATTACGCATTGAAAGGAATATAAATTCATATGATTATAGTTATTAACTTTATAAAACCGAAACATAAATATCATAACCTTATTATTAATAAAAATATTTTGTAACTTCCACACACTTGAATGCCATTATTCCAACAATCCCCCACTAATGGCAAGCAAGTGGAAAAACATATTTCAAATTTCGTAGAAAATAGAATTTTTGGATAGGCTCAATTAAACCCATAATATAGTTACAAAATAATATATCGGTAAATAAAAATTTAGTATGTCCAAAGCCAAATTAGGGACTTTCCACTTTTGAAATATCTTTTAAAATGAATAAAATCACAACAATCCCCCACATATTTCAAAAGTTGGAAAATAAATTTATAAAAGAAGTTTCCTGGGTTAACATCGTAGATGTAATTAGGGGTGTTCGCGGTGCGGTTTGGTTCGTTTTTTAGACAAAAAGTGAACCGAACCGCAAGGTAAAATTACATGCGGTTTGGTTCGGTTCGCTTCCTAAAATAAAACCGAACCAAACCAAACCAATGCGGTTTGGATTGGTTCGGTTGGTTCAGTTTTTTTCAAGACAAAACATAATTTAAAATGAAGTTAAATTAACTAACATAAGAAATGGCTTACATAAATCTTTAAGAAAAAATCTACTCAAATATATGTAGTATATAAATTACTCTCTTTTAATTCTTTTAAGATAGTTAACATAATATTTAAAAGAATTTGAATTGAAATATTTTATTGTAATTTTTAAATATATCATAACAATATGGATTGTTTGTAAGTGAGTGTTAGCCTGTAATTTCGACAGGCTTCATTGAAAATGGTCAACAAGGCTTGACTTATATTTCGACAAAGACCAAAGTATTTCGACAGAGAAAATGGTCATGTGCAGGGTAAATTCGACAAGCTTCCGGGGAAGCAAAAGCAAGAAAGAGGAAAATGGACACAAGCTTTCGACAGACAGAAAACAGAGCAGTTATGCGCTGAAGAACTAGCAGTTGGTCGAAAAGAGGAGCGGTTGCTATCATTTTTATAACTGTTTTAGGGCAGTTTCTGCTTAGTATAAATAGTAGTTTCTGAGAAGAAACAAGGGTCACAAAATTTCATATTGCAATTCTCACGCTCTAACTTCCGCATTCAAGAGAAAAACGAGTCAGAACAATGTATGTCTTGTGTACCATTCTCTTTCATTTTAATGCAATTTACTTCTGTTTTCTCTTTACCTTTATGTGTTTTACAATTCAAGTTCTTCTTCCCTGAAATATCTTGATTGCTTCGCGCGTAAGGAATCAATTATTTCTTCTTCTTTTCTGTTTAAAACGCAAAACACTGAAGAATATCACATCAAACTAAAAACTCTAAACACAAATGGTCTTAGGATTCACTGGTTGATCCTGCAAGTTAACCAAATTGGAGACCAGCGGTGTTTACCAAAATCCACGGTAAACAAATTGGCACGCCCAGTGGGACATTTGTGTCGAAATATTAGAGTGTTAGTTAACAGAATCTTGGAATATAATTGTTTATGCGCCTGAGGAGTGGTAAATCTTTGTCAAAGATGTCACGTTCTGGCGCAAGTTCTTCGAACGCACAGAGTGGCCCTGAGAATGCGTCTGTCAATGACGCTAATCCAGTAACCGCTATGGGAATAACTGCTCCAATGCCTTCGACAGGCATGATCACAGTTACATCTCCTATGCTTAATCCTTTACCAACAATGGCCACCACGGTGACCACACAGCCTAATGAAATGGCTTCTATGCCACAAACAATGGGAACGTCTAACCCATATATGACTAGTGGTCATATCCCATTTAGCATGCCTATAGTTGGTCGAAATCTCCCTTATGGTATGCCAACTGGCATGATGGTAGGCTTGCAAACCAATTCATCAACGTGTGCAGATAACATAATGAATGGTGGTTTCTCCCCTATGCATGCCTCTCAAGAGGGCATTTATGGTCGAAATGCCCAGCCCACATTAACTACAGCGTCTGTGTTGGCATTAAGACAACAAATAGATGAGGCCAATCATGATATGGTTAACATGTTAACCCAACAAATTGGTACAGTATTCAACCCTTTGATACGTGAGACCAATAACAGTTACCAAGCATTGGCAACTCAAATGGGTCGAATTGCAGATTTCTTTGGCACTCCAAGAATGCATAATCAGCCAATACCCCAAGTACAACCTTTGAGGCCTGTAGAAATCCCCTTAGAAAGGCCTAACATTGAATTGCCTAGAAATCAGGCACAAGCACAAATTGTCGAACAACCCTTGCAGGGGATGGTTGAAAACGAGTCTGATATAGTGTTAGTAAATAGAAATAAAAATGCTGATGAAGTAGTCAGGCAAGTGCAACAAAACAATTTTGGAGCGCAGAACAATATAGCTAATCTTGTCGAAACAATTTTAGCCCAGAATGGCCTTAATATAGGAATGCACAGGCCAAATTTCGTGTCGCCATTATCAGAATATATTTTGCAAAGTGAATTGCCAAGGGGTTGGAAAGTCCCTAAATTCACTAAATTTGGTGGAGAAACTAGTGAATCTACCGTCGAACACATTGCTCGTTATTTAACTGAGGCTGGGGATTTAGCCCAAAATGAGAATTTAAGAATGAAATTTTTCCCTAATTCTCTAACAAAAAATGCTTTTACTTGGTTTACTACACTACCCCCTCACTCTATGTTTAATTGGAACCAGTTAGAAAAAGCTTTTCACGAGCAATTCTATATAGGACACTCCAAAATTAGTCTCAAAGAATTGGCTAGTGTTCGACGTAAAACGGCAGAGACTGTTGATGACTATCTCAACAGATTTAGACTTCTCAAAGCAAGGTGCTTTACCCAAGTGCCTGAACATGAGTTAGTCGAAATGACTGCTGGTGGTCTAGATTATTCTATTAGGAAAAAACTAGACACTCAACATTTAAGAGATATGGCCCAATTGGCCGATAGAGTAAGGCAAGTCGAAAGGCTAAAAGCTGAGAAATCTAGAACTAGTAGGTTTCATAACAATAAAAAAGACAAAATTGCCTATGTCGAAATTCAAAATGAGGAACAAGAGTACGACATCTCTTACGAGGAAGTCGAAGAGGAGGTCAATGTTGCCGAATTAAAGCCAGGACCTCCATATACTTGTAAATTGCTAAAACCTTCAAATGGTAAAAATCCTGTCGAACCTAAAAACGACAAATTCGTTGCAAAAACTTATACATTTGATATTTCTAAATGTGACGAAATATTTGACTTGTTAGTTAAGGACAGTCAAATTCTGGTTCCTAAAGGGCTAAAAACACCACCATTAGAACAAAGACAGAAAAGAGGTTTTTGCAAATACCATAATTTTTTGGGTCATAATACCTCTCATTGTGTTCTTTTCAGGGATTTGGTGCAGAAAGCGCTAAATGAAGGAAGGCTCAAATTTGGTGAAAAACCAAAAGCGCCAATGAAGATTGATGCTGATCCCTTGCCTGAAGTCGAGGCATTATACACTGAAATTAGCATCAATATGGTCGAAGCTTCTAGAACCGGGCCTAGTAAGGCTCACATTAAGAGAACTTCACCAATTTCAGAGATGGATGTCGAAATGGCTGCAGAAGGCCAAGGAAACGACAAGGCCAAACCCGTCTACCCAAAAGCTGAAGAGGATTTGGTGGATTTCCTCAATCGCTGCAAGATAAGTAATTCAGAGGTGATGCTGTGCCCAAGGTGCAGTGCTGTTTTCGACAAGAAAGCTGCAAAAGAACTTGAAGAGTTCAAGCCTCAAATGAAGCGCAAGGGTAAGTGGGTGGATAAAAGGCCCAAGTTTGATTTTGCTGACAAGAGAATTCCCTATGGAGGAAAAGGAAAGTTAAGCACTTACGTGCCTCCTTCTTGTACTCCTGTCGAAAAGTGGGTACATTCTGGTGGGAAAGGTAAAGGCCTGTACCACACTAGGGGCAACGTGATTCATCGAATTAGGCCAAATATGATGGCCAAAGGAAACACAAGTGGTGCTAACCAGAATGAGGCAACTGGAAATAAGAAGTATGCCTACAACAACAACTACAAGGGAAAGAATCCTATGACAAGGACTCAATGGCGAAGATTTCAACGCCAAAAGAAAGTTGATGCTGTTGCTACAGGCAAAGTAGCAATTCCCAAGAACGAGAAAGGTAAGGAAATAGTTTTACCTTCAACTGAAGTGGTTAGGAAACCAGCCACTGAAAGAATCTTCCCTTCTTTGGCTGAGATGAAGAAAGGCTTCAAAGAAGAAGATCTCAAGTTGGAAGAGGAATTGAACTCTTCTTTTGCTGAATTTGAGTATGACTTCGACGTGCTATGTGGTGTCGTTTCAATTTTACCAATTGAATATGATGTGGTGTCTGAAGTCAATGAGGTCGAAGAAGAATTCGACGAAGGTATGGCTTACAAGCCAATATGCTATTATGTGCTGAAGAATGGTTGCGTTGAAGAGCAACAAGCTGTGTTTGAAAGGCCGGATTGTGGCATGATGAATCATCTCAAGCCACTATTTATACAAGCCAAAGTCAATAATGTTGGGATCAACAAGGTCCTTGTCGATGGTGGAGCCGCTGTGAATTTAATGCCTCAACACTTGCTAAGTAAAATTGGCAAGTATGATACTGATTTAAGGCCACATAACGTGGTTCTTACCAATTATGAAGGCAAATCTGGCTACTCACTAGGGGCCATTCAGGTCGAATTGGCTGTTGGAAGCATAAAGAGGCCAACTCTGTTTATGGTAATACCTTCTAAAGCAAATTACAACTTATTGCTTGGAAGAGAGTGGATTCACGCAGTGGGGGCAATCCCTTCGACTGTACATCAGAGGTTGGTAATTTGGAGAGAAGATGGATTGGTCGAAAATATTGAAGGAGATCAAAGTTACTTCAAGGCTGAAGTAAATACAATAACCAAGCAGACCTTCGACAAACAACTAGCGAACATTGCTCCATGTTCCTCCTCTAATGCTGGATTCATTGAGCAGGATAATGTTATTTCCTCTGTCAACCTCCACCCAAACTATGGTTTCATTTGGGAGAGGCAATACATTGATGATGGAAGTGCAACAAGAGGCTTTGACAAGCCTTCTGGTTGGGATGATTGATGATGATAAAACCCAGTACATGGGAAAGAATTACGGCCTATGTGGCCGAAAATAAAGAAAAAGCAATTCTCGAAGCTGAGTTGCATCACATGGTTGCTTTAACCACAAATGATAGTAACAAAGAAATTATGGTCGAATCACCTATACTAGACGGTGTCTATGTTGATGAACCATTAGGATTTGAGAAAGATCCAATGGGTTCGACCAAGAAGATACAAGCACAAGATCTCTTAGAAGAAATAGATTTGGGAGATGGAAGTGTAAGAAGACCAACATATATCAGTGCAAAAGTCAATAAAGACTTCAAGGTGCAGATAGTCGAATTGCTGAAAGAGTACAAAGACTGTTTTGCTTGGGACTACAATGAAATGCCAGGTTTAAAAAGAGAAGTGGTTGAGTTGAAGCTGCCTATTTGACCAGATAAGAAGCCTGTGAAGCAAACCCCAAGGAGATTTGCACCAGAAATCATGTCGAAGATCAAAACAGAGATCGAAAGGTTACTAAAGAGCAAGTTCATCAGAACTGCCAGGTATGTTGATTGGCTTGCTAATATAGTTCCTGTAATTAAGAAAAATGGTACACTTAGAGTTTGCATAGATTTTAGGGATCTAAATAATGCTACTCCCAAAGATCAATATCCAATGCTAGTGGCAGAAATGTTAGTTGATTCCGCAGCAGGTTACCAATATTTGAGTATGCTTGATGGGTATTCAGGCTACAACCAAATCTTTATTGCTGAGGAAGATGTTTCAAAGACTGCATTTCGATGCCCGGGGGCGTTAGGTGTTTATGAATGGGTAGTGATGCCATTTGGTTTAAAAAATGTTGGTGCTACGTACCAAAGAGCTATGAATACTATGTTCCATGATTTTATAGAAAATTTTATGCAAGTATACATAGATGACATAGTAGTTAAATCAGCATCAGAAAGTGGTCATCTAGACCACCTTCGACAATCATTTGAAAGGATGAGAAAATATGGATTGAAAATGAATCCACTAAAATGTGCCTTTTGTGTAAGTGCAGATGATTTCTTAGGCTTTGTCGTGCACAAAAAAGGCATTGAGATAAATCAAAATAAGACGAAGGCTATCATGGAAACACAACCTCCTTCGACAAAGAAAGAATTGCAATCTTTACTAGGAAAGATCAATTTTCTGAGAAGATTTATATCAAATCTAAGTGGCAAGACTCAAGTATTTTCGCCATTACTTCGACTGAAGAAGGAAGATGTTTTCAAGTGGGAGCCATGCCACCAACAAGCTTTCGACGAAATCAAAGCCTACCTGATGAAGCCACCAATTTTATCGTCTCCAATTAGAAATAGAACAATGAAATTGTATATAGCTGCATCAAAAATGTCAATAGGCAGTATGTTAGCACAAGAGGATGAAAATGGAGTCGAAAGAGCCATATATTACCTCAGTAGGGTTTTGAATGATGCTGAAACCAGATATCATCCTATTGAAAAACTGTGTTTGTGTTTGTATTTCTCATGTACAAAGTTAAAGCAATATGTAAAGCCTGTTGATGTTTATGTTTATTCTCATTTTGATATAATTAAACATATGTTATCGAAACCAATTTTGCATAGCAGACTAGGTAAATGGGCATTAGCTTTATCTGAATATTCATTGACATTTCAACCACTAAAGACTATTAAAGGCCAGATAGTGGCAAATTTTATTGCAGACCATTCAGTGGTCGAATTAGCAATTGATTGTGTTCACCTTCGACCTTGGAGGCTATATCTCGATGGCTCAAGCCACAAACATGGTACAGGTGTAGGAATGTTAATCATTTCACCAACAGAAATACCAACCAAATACAAGTATAAAATCGAAGAAAGTTGCTCCAACAATGAGGCGGAATACGAAGCCTTAATAGCAGGACTCGAAATTCTATTAAACTTGGGGGCAAAGCAGGTCGAAATAAGAGGTGATTCTGAATTAGTAATCAAGCAATTAACCAAAGAATACAAGTGCATAAGGGAAAATTTGATTACTTACTTTATTGCTGCCAATGCATTATTGAAACGTTTTGATCACGTTAAAATCGAGCATGTGCCTCGTATTGCAAATCAAGAGGCGAATGATTTGGCACAGCTAGCTTCAGGTTATAAAGTTTCGAAAGAAAACTTAACGGAGCTAATCGAAATTAAAAACAAACTAATTTCGACGAACATGTCACTAGAAACTTTGTCAAGGCAAAAACTTGAGGGGGCAGAGGCCGATTCTTTAGCCTTAAGTCCTAAGCCAAATGAAATTTTTAATGAAAATGAAACTTTTGAAGTTTTTGACAAAGGGTATTGTGACAACGTGTTCGAAGTTTTTGCCATCAACAATTTGTCAAATGATGATTGGCGAAGACAAATTGTTAATTACTTGGAGAATCCCACAGGGATGACTGATAGAAAGATCAAGTATAGAGCCTTAAGTTATGCGATTATGGGAAATGAGTTGTTTAAGAAAACCCCTGAGGGAGTTTTACTCAAATGTCTTAGCGAAAATGAGGCGTACTTGGCAATATCCAATGTTCACAGTGGAACGTGTGGGGCTCACCAAGTAGGCCATAAGATGAAATGGCTTCTTTTTCGACAAGGTGTTTATTGGCCAACCATGTTAAAAGATTGCATAGAGTTTGCCAAAGGATGCCAAGAATGTCAAAAGCATGCAGGGATACAACATGTGCCTGCAAATGAATTACACTCTATCGTGAAACCTTGGCCATTTAGAGGATGGGCTTTGGATATAATTGGCGAAATTAAGCCAAACTCGTTGAAAGGCCATTGTTTCATATTAGTAGGGATAGATTATTTCACTAAGTGGGTGGAAGCTATTCCTTTAAATAATGTTAATCAAGAGGCAGTAATTAGTTTTATTCAAGACCATATATTGTATAGATTCGGTGTGCCTGAAACTATCACCACAGACCAAGGTTCGGTTTTTATTGGTCAGAAAATGGTCGAATTCGCTGCTGAAAATGGTTATAAATTGTTGAGTTCGACGCCATACTACGCTCAAGCAAATGGTCAAGTTGAAGCAGCCAATAAAATTATCATTAGTTTGATTAAAAAACATGTTGGGCAAAAACCCAAGAATTGGCATAAGACACTTAACCAAATTTTATGGGCGTGTCAAACATCTCCCAAAGAGTCAATTAATAATACTTCTTTTAAACTTGTTTTTGGGCATGATGCAATATTGCCTGCAGAGATTTGTCTCCAATCAACTAGGATTCAAAGACAATTTGAAATCCCATCTGATCATTATTGGAATATGATGTTAGATGAATTAGTTGATTTAGATGAAGATAGGCTAAGTGCATTAGATATGCTCACAAGACAAAAAGAAAGAGTGGCTAAGGCCTATAACAAAAGAGTCAAATTGAAGACTTTCGACGTGGGAGATTTAGTTTGGAAAGTTATCTTACCTATGGATAGAAAAGATAGAGTCCTTGGTAAATGGTCCCCAAGTTGAGAAGGACCATTCAAAATTTTACAAGTCTATTCAAACGGCGCATATGAAGTCGAAGAGATTGGCGCTGATGAAAGAATTTTGCATATAAATGGCAAATACTTGAAAAAGTATAAGCCAACATTGCAAGAAGTTAAAATAACGCTGGAATAAAGATAAAGAAAGCGGAAGTACGTGGCATTCAAAAGAAATTGTGATTGCCATATGAGCATTGTCAGAATTACAGGCAAAACGTAAATCATTATCAAAATGGTTAAAGTATTACGACAGGAAAACGAATCTATATTATTACAAAATGACTTTTGATTTCAAGTCATTGAACAAAGCTTTAGCTTTGAAGATCTTCCTGTTGAGGAAATTGCCATCTTTGGTTAGCTTTTCGACAGTGGCATTGCAGCGTTCAAGTTCTTCTAAGTGTTTAAGGCAATTGGTGGCTTCTTGGTCAATCTGGTCCTTAAATTTTTTTGCAGGAGTCAAAGACCCTAAAAGGGTTCCTTTCTTCTCTTCCAATGCTTGAATTTTCGACTGCAATCTGGCTATACTCTCTTGATGTGTCTTAATCTCAGCGTTGCAATCCTCGATAGCCTTCATCTCAGCTTCTGACTTGGTCTTCAAGGAGGCAAAGCTAGCATGAGTGGCATCAACAAGTGCTGCCACTTCTGCCTTGCGTTTCGATTCAAGCTCTAGAGGATTGTCATGATCCCTCTTTTTCTGTATATCTTGAGCAAGTTGTTCGAAAAGAGGCTGGACAGCTAAGACAAAGTCACTAACAGATTCATCAAGGACTCCATCAACAGCAAGTTCAGCCAATTTGTGGAGTAAATCCTTAATTTGAAAAGCTGAACGTGGAAGGCCACGTGGCATACCATTAAAAGAGTAACGTCAACAACACTTAACAGTGGTGACATTAGGTATACAGCGATTCTACTCAAGTGCAAAGTCTATTTCGACGGTGAATTCAAAAATGTTCTTTCTCTTCTTCCACCTCAAGCTCAGTCGAAAAAGACATTTTTGAGGGGGCAATTTGTTAGCCTGTAATTTCGACAGGCTTCATTGAAAATGGTCAACAAGGCTTGACTTATATTTCGACAAAGACCAAAGTATTTCGACAGAGAAAATGGTCATGTGCAGGGTAAATTCAACAAGCTTCTGGGGAAGCAAAAGCAAGAAAGAGGAAAATGGACACAAGCTTTCGACAGACAGAAAACAGAGCAGTTATGCGCTGAAGAACTAGCAGTTGGTCGAAAAGAGGAGCGGTTGCTATCATTTTTATAACTGTTTTAGGGCAGTTTCTGCTTAGTATAAATAGTAGTTTCTGAGAAGAAACAAGGGTCACAAAATTTCATATTGCAATTCTCACGCTCTAACTTCCGCATTCAAGAGAAAAACGAGTCAGAGAACAATGTATGATCTTGTGTACAATTCTCTTTCATTTTAATGCAATTTACTTCTATTTTCTCTTTACCTTTATGTGTTTTACAATTCAAGTCCTTCTTCCCTGAAATAACTTGATTGCTTCACGCGTAAGGAATCAATTATTTCTTCTTCTTTTCTGTTTAAAACGCAAAACACTGAAGAACATCACATCAAACTAAAAACTCTAAACACAAATGGTCTTAGGATTCACTGGTTGATCCTGCAAGTTAACCAAATTGGAGACCAGCGGTGTTTACCAAAATTCACGGTAAACAGTGAGTCAAAGAATTAATTGGATTTGGGCTAGTAAGTGAGTGAGAGTTGAGTTTTCGTTGCATTTGGGTTAGTAAGTTAGTGAGGAAGGTTTTAATTCAACAAGCCTTAATGTTACTTGCGGTTTGGTTCGGTTTCTGAAATCAAAACCACGAACCGAACCGAACCGCGCGGTGCAATGAAAAAAAGAACCGAACAAAACCGATCAAAAGTGGTTTTTTGCAGTTTTCGGTTTGGTTTGGTTCGGTTTGCGGTTTTCTATTGGTTTGGTTCGATTTTGAACACCGCTAGATGTAATGCATCGGAGCTATATAGCAAGCTATGGAACCAGTCCTAGACAGATAAAACATGACATACAGTGAATTGGTTTTGCAAGCTATCGAACCCAAAACACTTGTTATATGCTAGAGGTTTTACTATCACATTACATCCCCACAATTCTTGCTGTTTTCGTGGTGGTGCGCTACTAGGCCCTGCGCGTGCTCGGTGTTCATGAGTGCTCTAGAGACCTCGCCAGGATCTCATGCAAGCGGCCCCACTTGACACTCATATAGGTGATTTCATCAAGTGTATGCTGCAAGTCATACACCACCCATAAGGGCTATGATAATCATTAAAAGCTTTAAGCTTAACCTCTTTACCTTGCAGACTAGCACTATCACAATAACATCATAACACCATAGGAAGGACAAGAATAAAATTAATTAAATGAATTAATTTTCAGTGCTAGTAATATCAAGAAGCAACTTGTTTTTACCACATTGAACCTTTTTCATGGGATCTCCAATCACAAAGGTTGGGTTACCATCACTTCTTGATTTAAATTGGCCTAAGTCCCATTCCCCTCGATGTTTCACAAGTTAACTTCTTCCCTAGGGGTTTTTCAGAAGATTATTCACTTCTGATTTCACGTCACTTAAGGATATAATCCTTCTCGCATATTAGTAGCTACTTTACACAGTTATGAAAGACACTATTTCTTCCATAAAGGAACATTGACCAAGATGTCTCTTAGTCAATCAATCTCATATATCACAAAGTCTTGAGTAATATACTCAAACTCAATTATCTTTAAGTAATAACCTTAAACTCTATAAGGTAATTATCCAAGTCTACTTAGACAATTTCTAAGTGACAACCATTCATAAATAAATCCACTTTTAGATTTATTCTCATGTGAATCAAACTCGTCTATCATCACTGTATCATTGGAATACAATGGATATTCACTATATATAGTAACATAGATGCCTCTATAGACAATTTATATAAATGCTTAGATAATTTCTAAGCCACATCACCATAACATACTTATACATACAGGTCTGCTTAGATGATTTCTAAGCGACATTTCCATAAAATATTTATAGAGTTTCACAAGTATGTTAATAATGTTTCATGCATTCACATATTAGTAAGTGTTCTCAAAATATGGATATCTCATATATCCAAAACAAAATTCTCATAAATGATAATTATCCACGACATCTTTGAATCTAAAATATTGCTAGATATAATCATTTTGAACATGTCAATAAGTGATGTCATTCTCTATCTCTTAGGGAATCAAATTTTTCTCTCTAAAAGAAGACACTTTTATGATCTTTTTTAATCCAACAAAAAAATGGAAACAAATACACCAAGAATCCCAATGATCACATCTATATATTAGTTGTATAAGTCTTAACAAAAACATCTAATTTTTATAGGAGGCATGAATCCAAGAACAACCCCCACAATGCCTCACACAACATAGCATCCCAAAAATCAAAAGTAATACATCATTTATTAATGAAAATATTACTTGCAAGTTGAAACTCTAAGTAAAATAATTTGTTTTATATTATTAGCTATAAATCATTAGCATACTTTTGCACATATAATTCATCCGATAGGATCAATCCCAATTTCTCAATCTCACATTGCATAATACACACAACATGCTTACATTAAACTCAATAAATTGACAACGCAAAATATTTCCAATAAAATTGGTGCACATACTCAGAGGGTGCATTAACTTTGTCTGTATTTTTCTTTTGACTAGGTGTTAGAACCATAAAGAATATTCAAATGTTTTAGCTCTAAAGCATCCAAACTTCTAAAGAAGTATCTCAAAATAACATTTTGGTGATAGCATTAAACTACTATATAACTATACTTCCTTATGATCTAGCACCGCAAATCATACTTATTTATAGCATGTTTTTCACATCATCAAAGTTAGAAGACAAAGATTATTTGATATAAATAATCACATCATTTGTACAACCATTAATATATAAGCAATAAGAATATTGACAATGCAATATCAATAAATAATCTGACAAATGCAATTATGCTTTTCAAGATGATGCAATCTCAAAACACTCACACTAACTTTAGTTATCAATTTTGAGCTGTACATCACAAAAAAAAACTCAATCTCTCCTATCAAAATCTTGCATATATAAGTTGCAGCAATACCTTCCAATTGTTTTAGTCACTACAACAGTAAGGAAAATTTGAACCAAATAATGTGGAGGTACTAATTAAATCACAACATTAAAATACCATGAATCTTCACAATCAACTCAAAATGAGTATAAATTATGATATAAATTTGGAGACCAACCTGTTGTTTACAGCGGAATTAAGCAATGTTGTTTCATTTGTATAACTCGTTACCGCACAACTTAGTTACCGCTGCGGAGTCACATCAGAAGGGACATGCTTGGACAATTCTTTGTGAATCACAAGCCTAGTCGTATTCTAGATCTCCTTGGATGAAGCCTTCTAACCCACCATCAAATTATTCTCCTCAGCGGATGAGTCACACCAAAATAATATTTGTTACTACATATAATAGTTAAAAAACAGTTTGATATAAATTTGGCTCACAGTTTTCTAACAACATCTGTTTAACATAACAATGAATATGAAATGATCATATCCCAATTTTGTCATTCTAAAATTATGTGTTGAGTGAGTCTCTTAAAAGGAGATCATGTGAATGCAAAGAAATATAGAGTATAACAAGTATTCAACACACTAGACAACTACTTTTATCTATCACTGGTGAACCATATCAAGTAATTTTATTCCTCAAGTTTTAATAGTTGCCTAAAGTAAAGTCCACAATTTCAAAAACTTTCAATGAATCAATATATCAATATCATAATTGTAAAATAAAACTTATTAGTTCTCACAGTATAGAACTCGTGTATATAAATCAAAATGAATTCTCAAAGTATGAAAATCATATATCTACAAGAGTCTCCTCTCGTCTCATTATAATATGGGCAATTAATCCATGATAATAAAATACTTATCTAGATAACCAACATTACTCATCATGGAGTTCAACGAACCTGCTAGTATTTGTTTAAACTATAAACTACAAATATTGTGATAGAAAAATAGTCTAAAATGAATTGAAAAAAAAAATTATTCAATATGAACGATTAATATGGCAATATATGACTTCTCCTTTTCAAGTCACATGGAAAAGAATATATACAAAAAAAATGTCAAAGGAAAAACACGCAAGAGACAAATAACGAGAGAGGATATGTAGTCTCACAAAACAAGGCAATGTTATTCACTAAAGAACGAAAATGCAGGGAATGCTTTACCCGATTATCAAAGCGATATCTTACATAGAGGAAAGGAACGAAATTGCATACCAGAAATAGTGTTACAGTTACACGTTGCGAAATCCAGAAAGCGTAAAATGAAAAAACCTGGCTACATCGTTTTTTAATTGTTCGCAGGATAAATCCTTAAGATTGTTGGTTGCGTCAGCCATTGAATAAATTCTTCAGATTGTAGTGATATACACAACAAAACCAACAAACCAAAATGCCTGTGAAAAGAACAAACGTTAGAGAAAACAACCGGAGGCGCCTGGTGGCTGTCCTGAAGAATTTATTCGCCTCTACAGCGCAAATTCCCCGAGATACAACCGGTCTCGTCCCAATCGCGAATAACGAATGAGGAATCCTAACTAGCAAGAATTTCTGGCGTCAATGAATGACTTTAGTAACAGGAGATGAACCCAAGAAGTAGTAGAGAGGAGGAGCAATTTTTTCTTTTCTTTTTCTTCTCTCTAGAAAGAACCCACGTTCATGAGTATATATTCACCCATTCATTTATCCTTCCTTTTTTTATAGAGTTGTAAACCACCACTATATATCTACCTGTACTAAAAACAAATGGCTATATATATATACTCATTTATCATTTTAATAGCATTAACTTTTCATAATATGAAATAAAAGTAAACGGCCAACTTTATGAAAGAGTTAGTAACCGATTACGCATTGAAAGGAATATAAATTCATATGATTATAGTTATTAACTTTATAAAACCGAAAAATAAATATCATAACCTTATTATTAATAAAAATATTTTGTAACTTCCACACACTTGAATGCCATTATTCCAACAATCCCCCACTAATGGCAAGCAAGTGGAAAAACATATTTCAAATTTCGTAGAAAATAGAATTTTTGGATAGGCTCAATTAAACCCATAATATAGTTACAAAATAATATATCGGTAAATAAAAATTTAGTATGTCCAAAGCCAAATTAAGGACTTTCCACTTTTGAAATATCTTTTAAAATGAATAAAATCACAACAAAGGTTTTGCAATATGAGAGAACATGAGAGAAAAAAAAATAGAGAATCGAGTCCAGAATAGAAACAGAGTGGGGATGTAAAGAAGAAAACAGAGTGAGTGGCTGTACTTCATCTTGCCTCGGTCAACTTGAGTTCCGCGAATGTTTCTAAAGGTATAAAGTGTATTGTCTGCTTTTTCATGACTCTTTTCTAAATATACAAAGAAGTATAATTCTTAAACAAAAAAGTAGCCACTTTTTTGAGTGCTGCCTTTAATGGTTAAAATTAAAACTATAAACGTGCTAATTCCCCATTTAAATAACCTACAACTACAACCACCTGATACACTATGACTGGGAAAACATATTCATTCTGTGACAGTGTTAAGAAAAAATAACTGTTGCTGTTTGTTGACACCTATTATATTAAATTATTAATTTATACAATACTTTGGTTGCAACATTTGTATAAAAATGACTCCTCAAAGAATGGATAAAAGGTGGGTTTGTCCTGAGGAAGTTAAAGTTACTGGAATGGGGAAGTGTTGGTTTGTTGGGGTGTTGAGGATTTGGTGGTGAGGTTGCCTGGACAACCCAAAGTTGAGTTTAGTCAATATGCTGGATATGTTGATATAGATGTGAAGCATGGAAGGAGTCTCTTCTACTATTTTGTGGAGGCTGACCATGACCCTCACAACAAGCCCCTCACCCTATGGCTCAATGGAGGTAAGTAACTTATCATCATCATCATCATCATCCTTAATAATTGTCAATTGTTAATTTCTTTCATTCTTACTCTTCAATACCTTGTCTTCGTGGTCTCTTGTAGCTTGGTTATTTTTTATTTTTTTTGTGTTCTGTTATTTTCCGGATATTTTTGTCTCTGTTTTTAATTTGATTTTGATATCCACATATTTTTTATCCTTTTGGTGAAAAGTATAGGACTGGATGTCATTCATGTGTTCTTCATTGTGTTGTCTTGTCCCTACCAATTCAGAGTGTTGTTTTGCTCGTAAAAAATCAACCCCGTTTTGTTGTACAGTTGCATCCTACACAAAATCTTACTTTCTTTCTCTACCTCTAGCCCACTACCATCGCTCAAATTTGAATTTTCAGGAATTAATCATGTATTTTGTTTTGTTAATTATGCTGAAGGAGCTCCAATCAAAAGCTTCTATTTCCATGGCCAACAAAGAATAATAAAAATAAAAATAATAGTCACTCGTTCAAGATGGTGAGTAGTGTGGGTAGTTTCACAAACGCACAAGTGAAGTGAAAGATACACGAGGAAGGGAACTGTTAGGAGCTGACACAGAACAACCTTGAAATAGTGGAATATGGGTTTTGCTTGTTTGTGCTAGTATGTTGGTTTTGGGGTGTGCAATTATGGGTTGTTTGTTTCAATATACCTACTAGATTGATCATTATTTGAGAGCAAGCACCCTTATTTTTTAGGTCCAGGGTGTTCATCCATCGGAGGAGGTGCATTTGTTGAGTTGGGGTCCTTTTTATCCTAATGGTGATGGACGTGGTCTACGAAGAAATTCAATGTCTTGGAATAGAGGTGTAGTATGCGAAATTAGTTTGTGTTATTGTATTGGAGAATAATTTCATTTATATATATATATATATATATATATATATATATATATTCGATTGTGTCTTTCGTAGCATCCAACCTCCTCTTTGTGGACTCTCATGCTGGAGTTGGTTGGTCATACTCAAATACAACTACTGATTGTAACGCAGGTGACGCCTCCATAGGTAGGTATAATGATTTTGTAATTGTGGTTTTATATTTTAATACACCAAATTTGTACTGAATTCAAGGCTCGAAACAAATTTATGTAATTTCTATGCATTTTTTATTTATTATCAACAAGTTATTCAAATTGTTTTACTAAATAGGCGCGCGTAACTACAATTTATTTTTTATTTTTTGTAGCTAATGATATGCTTTTGTTCATGCTGAAATGGTACGAGAAATTTCCTTCCTACAGATCAAGAGAGTTGTTCCTTACAGGAGAAAGCTATGCAGGTAAATCCAACTTAACAAAACAACAATAAAATCGCAACTATAATAACTTATCGATGCTTTTGAAGTTCTCAAAAGTTAGCCTTGTCTTCCAACATACACTTAGCTAACGTGACTTGTAATGATTAAACTCATTATGTTATTTATGCATATGCACATGACCTATATCATCATTCTGCAACATGCTACAATAAAATTAGTACTCCCTCCGGACCTATTTATAAGCAAAAAATCACTTTTTAGGGTTATTGTGAAACTAATGTATTTGGACTATATTATAGTCTAGGTACACTTAGTTTTCCAATGAATCTAAAAAGTGCTTTTTTGTTTATAAATAGCCTATTTAAAATAGGTCCAAAGAGAGTATTGCTCCATTTTATTTAAAAATTATTGGTTTATTTTCAATATTATCTTTTAGGGTTAAATATGTTTTTGGTCCCTATAAATATAGTAAGTTTTGTTTTTAGTCCCTATAAAATTTTTTGGACACTTTTGGTCCCTACATTATTTATCGTCTGCACTTTTAGTCCCTGTCGTTAGTTTTCACTAACGGAGCTGACATGACATCGCTTATGTGTTATATTTTAATGCGTTGGCAGCCAAGTGTCATTTCCACGTCATTTTATTAATGCCACCTAATGTAAATGCTGGAAATAATATAAAACTAAAAACAAAATCAAAATATCAAAAACCAAAAAACAAAAATTAAAAACACATTTGCTGGAAATAATCCCTAATTGATGAACACGTGAGACAATCATACAACCTCTCTTCTCGTTCATTCCCAAATTCTGTCAACGCTTCCCTATCATGTTAATGCAATGTAATTCCTTATCATATTTTTATTTGAAAATGGAATGATTAACAGAGAAAGATAGAAAACCCAAGAGCCCCACAATTTTGACCCGTTTGAATCTTAGGATTCAGACAACTAAAATCAATTATTTTAATGGGTTTTGATCGAAACTTAGCGATAAGAAGAAGCCCCAATTTGATTTCACGAATAGTTCATTCATTTATGAGAAAAATCATATTGAAAATCTTGAGGTTCTTCCAAATTTGAAACCGTGTAACAAAGCAAGATGACGTTTCTGGATTTATTTCTCTAACTTTGTTGTTTTCTGTGAAGATGAATAACACTTGCTGCCAAGTTCACCCACTATCACCAACACAGAAAATCAGATCTGCACTTGTTGTTTTCTTTGAAGAGAGCAAGAGCAAGGGGAAGATCTGATTTTTGTTTTTTTATTCTAATTTTTAGTTTGTTTTTTCATTTTCCAGCATATGTTGAATAAAGAAAATGACATGGAAATAAACAATGGATGCCAACAAGATAAAAATTTACACATAAGCGATGCCACGTCAGCTCTGTTAGTGAAAACTAACGGCAGGGACTAAAAGTGCAGACGGTAAATAATGTAGAGACTAAAAGTGCCTAAAATTTTTTATAAGGACTAAAAACAAAAATTACTATATTTATAGGGACCAAAAACATATTTAACGCTATCTTTTATTATTGACCATAGTCTAACTCCTGTTTCTTTTTCAGTAGGATCACGCAATTTATCTCGTCGCTTGATAGAAGGATAGTTAAATCCAACAGATCCAATTGGTGACTTTGGATCACATATTGGACTGCTCTCTTCACAATCAGACTCATGGAAAGATCTTAGATGATAAGATCCAATTAGTAGTATTTAACAATATGTGTGGTGGTTAGCTAACTAATGAATATTTTATCATCAGGTAACTACATCCATTTACAACCTCATGTTAGTAAAAAAAACTCTACTGTGACCATTATGGTACAATGCTGGTTGAAGGGAACCGTGAGTATTCATGTAAGAGAAGAAGAGAAGAGAAGCTGCTGGTAGAAGAGAAGAGAAGAAGAAGCAGGAGATTTGAGAATTTAGGCTTTTCTGATTTCATTTAATAGGTGGCAAGCCTAATCAGAAATAAAAATAAATATAAAAGAAAAAATAATTACAGCTCACACTCTGTTAGTCACGTAAGCAATTTTTGTAACTTTGGTCTAACATAAGGGCTTTTTTAAAAAAGATTGCTTTTGTAGCGATCATTTAAAAAAATGCAGGGACTAAAACCAAAACACTTCATGTTTGCAGGGACCAAAAACATATTTAAACCTTAAAAAAATTGTTTTTGTCCTTCCTTTTTGCTCATCGATTCTATTTTTGTTTCCTATTGCCCTAGTCTCTCTTCCGATCATGTTTTTTTTCTTACTAACATTGATTTATCATGTTATCCAGGACATTACATACCTCAGTTAGCTAATGTTGTTCTGGATTATAATGCTCATTCAATCGGTTTCAAATTCAATGCGAAAGGAATTGCTGTAAGATCTCATTAACATGATAGCTTTTGGTGCTAATTACTCATAAGTTATATTCTATGTTAGTTTTGGACTGATCTTGTATGTTTGGCTAATTACTGATCTTTCCTTTATCAGATTGGAAACCCACTTCTAAAATTTGACCGTGATACACAAGCATCATACGAATACTTCTGGTCACACGGAATGATTTCCGATGAAATTGGCCTTGCAATTATGAATGACTGCAATTTTGATGATTATGCCTATGCAGATGCTAGTAATTTATCTAAATCATGCATAGATGCCGTAATTGAAGCTAATGGAATTGTTGGCAATCACATAGACGACTATGACGTGATTCTGGATGTGTGTTATCCGTCCATAGTTGAACAAGAATTGAGATTGAAAAAGATGGTACTTTTTGGGCCCGTTTGGATCGGCTTATTTGGGCTTATCTATTGCTATAAGCACTTATGAAACTGTTTAGGAGAGCTTATGAAAACAACTTATGACTTGTTCATAAGCTATTTTCAGCTAATTTCCATAAGCTCCTCAAGATAGCTTATGAAAACAGCTTACGGCTTATAGAAAAATAATTTTAACATTATTTTACTGTTTATTATGTAAACAGCTTATGCATAAGCACTTATACGATAAGCGCTTATGCCATAAGCTGTTTATCCAAACGGGCCCTATCTTTCATTTCCATTATTACGTTCTTGTCACAATGGACCATTGATAGGGTTAGATGCGTTAGATGCGTGACTATGTGAAACTTCGACCTTCTTTACACTTTGCTAACTATAACTATATGAAACATTTGTAACCTTCATGTTTTTTTATTTATGGTTCAAACTTCAAATAGACAAGGAAAGCAGTACTACCTAATTGAAGTTTTAAAACTTGATTGAAATATTGGCTATTATAATTAGGTTTAAATATGTTTTTCGTCCCTGCAAATATAGCTGTTTTTTAAATAAGTCCCTGCAAAATTATTATTTTTAAATCAGTCTCTACAAAATATTTTTATTTTAAATATGCCCTTCTGTTAACTCTCTGTTAGCCATCTGCTGATGTGGCTAACAGAGTTATATGCTGGCTTGGACACATCATTATTTTAATTTTCTTTTGATTTAAATTGCTGAGCTGGATAATGAATTCATCTCTCTTCCTTACCCACAAACTCATTTCCAGAAAACCCACCATCATCACCTCACCCCACCTTCTTCTTCCATCAAGCCCGTGAACCTCTCTCGCTCGCTCGCTCTCTCTCTCTCTCTCTCTCTCTCTCTCTCTCTCTCTCTCTCTCTCTCTCCATGCTATTGTATGCCCCTCATCTCTCTCTGTCGCCAATGTAAACCCCTCTCTCTCTCCATGTGATCCTTCCTTCCCTTTTACGTGAGAGATCTGTAAAAGCTACACACATTATCAACAAACACTCACCATAGATCGACCTCCTGTACCATCAAATCTGGGTTTATATTGGGATTAGGGTTTAATGTTGAATTCGAAATTTGTGGGTTTCTGAGTTTATTTTGGGATTAGGGTTTATTGTTGAATTCGAAATTTGTGGGTTTCTAAGTTTAATTTTGGTTTAATGTTTAATTTGGAGCTGAGTTTAATTTGTTCTTGTTGATTTTGTTGCTCTTCTTCCCACAATTGCATAAAGTTTCAACCTTGAGCTTCAGCAAGAGTTTCCACGGTATTTCAGAACTTCACAAGGTAGCAAAACACACTTATTTCACGGGAGAGAAACTATGGGAAGATGTAGAGAGTGGTAAAGTTAAAAGCTTTGGGGAAATGAAAGTTGAAAATGGTTCAGATTGGTGTCCACGTTCGGTTTCATTAACTGGGTATGAGTTTAGAGAGAAGTTTAAAGGGGTGATGATATTGCCATGTGGGTTAACATTTTGGTCTCAGGTGACAGTTGTGGGGACACATGTTATAGGATGCAATGGGGTTGTGCTCTTAGGTGTGAAGGATTGAAGTCTTGTGGTGAAGGGTTGATGATGTTGTGTAACTATTTAGGAGTTTTGGAGGTGTTGAGAGAGTTGAGAAGGAGATAGTATGGAGTTGGAGGTTGAAGACAACGGTGACTCAGTTTTTTAAATAAATAGAAATGTAATAATATGACATGGAAAAGCCATGAATGAAAAAAATTGACACATCAGCATTATTTAACAGAAAAGTTAATAAATGGACTAAAATAATAAACGTTGATATTTGCAGGGGCTTATTTAAAAAATAAATTGCAGGGACTTATTCAAAAAACAGCTATATTTGCAGGGACAAAAAACATGTTTAAGACTTATAATTATAATGTACATATGACACTGAAAGAAACTCATTTCCTCATTGTTCTCTACTTTCATTAGTGAAATGTCTGATCTCTACTTTCCTCATTGTTCTCTATTTATAAGAGTACAGTTTTTCAGTAGTAGCAAGCTAATCATTATGTCTTTAATTATTGTCATAGTGGAGACCAAGATTCAGTTGTGCCATTACTAGGAACTCGAACACTCATTCGTGAACTAGCTCATGACTTAAAATTCAAGATTACAGTTCCATATAGAAATTGGTTCCACAAAGGCCAGGTATTTTAATGGTCTCTATTGAAAAGATTTCATTTGCAATCTCATTCATTTAAGTTAATGGGGGTTTGGTGACTTGATGACATATATATGTGTAGGTTGGGTAACTGAGTATGGAAATTTGTTGGCTTTCGCCACGGTAAAAAGAGCTTCTCATATGGTACCTTAGACGCAATCTTCTAGAGCACTACATCTATCTATTTAGTTCCTTTGTGCGTGATGGGAGATTGCCAAACACCACAAGACCTTCAATTGATGAATAAGATGATGGATTTGCCAAAAAAAAAATTAACACCGTCCAGTCTAGTTGATTCCTATAGATCAAAAGACTTTATAGCCTAATTAGCAGTGAAAAAGAAATTAGGTAACGAGTGTCTCTTTATAGGCCATCAACAAAAATTGTATGAAAAATAATAATGGAAAAAAAAACATTACATTCTTTTTGTGTTTTTGAGTCTATTGAATTGATCCACTGCAATGCATTTTCTATATTTGGAATTTGAAGAACCTATTATGAGTTCTTTGTTTCCAAACCAGTGTGTATTTTTTTTATAAGTTCCAAACCAGTGTGTATGACTCGTGATCTTGTTAGTAATATAGCGTATTAATGTTGTTCATATAATATTTATAAATATGTTAATAATTGGCTCAATGGCTTACATTGTAGTAGTACTCCTTTTATTGAATTCAATTATTTAAAAACACTTAACAGGTAAGATCAAACTTAGTATCTATTTAAATAAAAATTTAAATCCTTGTCATAAATGTCGAGGTCAAATCTTGGTTAAGATATATGTACACAACATCATCATTCCATTTCAAATGGAATGATGTTGTTGTGTACATATATCTCAACCAAGATTTGAACAACATTAATACGCTATATATGTATACGTAAAAGTGTACTCATGTTATTCATCATTCTCACCACTAAAATTGGATAAACAATAAGAGATTTGGGTCGATGAACAATAGTCGCACATTATTCATCATTCTCACCATTATAGAAGGAAACACTACTAGAAATTGCAGAAAATACCTGTGAAATTTCCTACAACTTTTGTAAATACGTAGAACTTTTCCTACTAATTAAATAAATTCGTAATCTAATTATAGATTTTCCTATGGAGTAAAATTCGTAGGAAGCATTTCTTTTTCCGGGTTACATGTGAAACTTAAAATCGGTAGGAAAACTTTTAGGTTTCTCGCGAACCGTTTAGAAATTTCATCTACCTCGTGAAACAACTGGAACGAAATTAGAATTGCATTCAGAAATTTCATCTACTACTTTTTTTTGTTTTATAATGAGTTTTGTACCAAATCCATGCAAAACTTTTAGACTGATTTCAGACAGAAATCGTAGTATGATTTAATTTTATTTTGAAGTGAATTTTGTCTCGAATTCGTGCAAAGCTTTGAAATTATTATTATTCGTGAAAAGGTGAAACAAAGTAATAAGTATAAACCTATCAAAATATTTTTTGCCACTCAAATATAAAAATATGTTTTAGAATATAAACTAGCAGAAGGACAGACACTACTTTTCGATTGCGCTAACATATGCATATATATTTTATTGTTTTTTTTTTTAATATAATAGAGGCTAGACAGCCAAAAGAGAGAAACACGAGTTACATAGGAACCATTCTCGGAGTAAAAACTCCATTACAATCAGCATGCAACAAATGCATAATATTAGCAGGGGATCCTCCAAAGCCTGCAAACCAGTCCCTCCCTCGCAAGCCAAACTAGCCAGACAATCGGCAACCGAATTCGCCTCACGGTAGACATGAGTGATAGTTACCTGCCAGTCCAAAAGAAGAAGCTTCTTGATGCGCATTAATAGACTGCTCCCCTCCCTATGACCAGAACCAGCACCATTGATAGATGCAATAACCAATTTAGAGTCCAATTGAAGTTCCACAATAGTATATCCTTTGCTTCTTGCTAGATTCAAACCTTCTAAAGCCCCCCCATAACTCAGCAATATAAGTGTTGGCTTCTCCTAAATAGCGAATGAAACCACCAAGCCACTTGCCCCTAGCATCACAGAGCACTCCTCCACAACCACCTCGGCTATTCCCATCCTTTGAAGCACCATCTGTGTTGATAATAGTGGCCCCTTCCAACGATGGCTTCCAACAAACATTAAGACAAACTTGCGGCTTCACTTGAGGTGGATTGAACTCCACCTTACTCTTAAAATAATTCTCAACATACTGCCTAATAGCCTCATCGGGAGCATGAGGCGCAACAAAGTTTGAATCATGAACACTCTTGTTCCTCCAAAGCCACAAAAATAACAAGTAGTTGCCCAAAGAGATCTCCAACGAGACCCCTCTTCAGGAGAGATATTCAAAATAAGCCATTCTCCAAGGGGAAAACCATAAAAATTTGATCGAATATGACTAGGCACCAGCCTCTTCCAAATTGAAACTGCCAAGGGACAATCTCTCATGACATGCAAAATACTTTCCGGAACTCCTGGACAATAATAACAATCCGAGAAACCACCATTCCACTTACTACAATAAGCTTTAGTGGCTAGCTTCCCATGGAGAAGTTGCCATGCAAAATACCGAACACGCTCTGGAGCCTCAATACACCAAACATCTTTCCAACGGTTATCAAAAGGACCAGCACCACAATCATGCAAATAGTGGTAAGCAGTAGCAACTGAAAACATACCTGAGCTTTCCCCAGACCAAAAGGCGACGTCAGGACCCATAGAGGGATCCGGCACCGGGTACGCGAGCAACTTGGTCAGAATGTTTGCTTGGAGCAAATCATTCAACACTTCCCACCTCCAACGTAAACCACCATCCACTAAATCCACCACTTTTAGCTCCTTCACGTGATCAGGAACCACATCAACAAACTCTGCCAAAGTGCTATGATTATGCAGCCAACGATCCCACCAAAAACTAGTGCGAACACCATCTCCCAAAGCCCAAACTTCCTGGCCCTTTATCGCATCCCGACATTGATGAATAGCTTTCCAAATATAAGAATCAGAGGATTTGCAAACCAATGAACCCGTGTGCCAAGTGTTGCGACCATATTTGCCTATGAGTACTTGACTCCAAAGTTTACTCTCATCAGGCTTGAGATTCCAAGCTAACTTCATAAGACAAGCCTTGTTCATATCAACCAAAGATGTAACTCCCAAACCACCTTGATTTTTAGGAAGCGTCAAGGTATCCCAATTGATAAAGTGAAGTTTACGCGTCTCATCATTCTCACCCCAAATAAATCTTCTCTGTAACTTCTCAATCTCTCTTAAACAAGCTTTTGGAATGGGGTTGGTCATCATAGTGTAAGTAGGTAAGGCCTGAATTACGGACTTGGCCAAGGTCACGCGCCCTGCGAAGGAAAGTTGGGTCACTTTCCAACTAGAGAGCCTATGGTGAACCTTCTCCAACAAATAGTTGTAATCTTGTCTTCTAGGTGCTCGCCCAAGAGGGGAATACCAAGATACTTCCCCATATCAGTGGTTGTACGATAACCAGAAATCGCACCAAGTCTTCTTCTTGTACGAGTAGTAACATTTTTGGAAAAATATATGCTAGTCTTCTCCGTACTTACCATTTGCCCAAACATGTCACAGAACTTCTTTAGAACATCCATCACACTAGCCAAGCTCTCCTCAGTCGCCTTCCCAAACAGAAGCAAATCATCAGCAAACATGAGATGTGAGATATTAGGCCCATTCCTCCCTGGACGAATAGGAAACCAATAGTTGTGCTCTACTTCCTCCGCAATGAGATGAGTTAATTTATCCATACATAAGACAAAGATATACGGAGAGATGGGATTCCCTTGCCGAATACCACGCCGGGGGTGAAACTTCTCAGACCTTCTTCCATTCCAAAGCACATTAGTTGAAACCGTGGAAATGCATTGCATGATAAGAAGCTGGAGCTTAGTAGGAATACCGAGTTCAGCAAGCACCGTATCAATAAAACTCCATCGGATTCTATCATAAGCTTTTGCGAGGTCCACCTTAATAGCAAAGAAACCTGTTTGTCCTCGCATGCGACGCATAGAATGTAACAATTCCTGGGCCACAACAATATTCTCATGGATACTTC
This sequence comes from Astragalus glycyphyllos, assembly GCA_963573325.1. NCBI lineage: Eukaryota > Viridiplantae > Streptophyta > Magnoliopsida > Fabales > Fabaceae > Astragalus > Astragalus glycyphyllos. Next base: position 80,247,735 of record OY754307.1, on the reverse strand, counting down.
TAGTAGGAATAAAACCTGTTTGGTAAGGAGAGATAATTTGGGGCATAAGGGGCTTCAATCTGCTCACAATAACTTTAGTGATGATCTTATAATTAACGTTGCAAAGAGAAATAGGCCGAAACTGAGTAATAAACTCCGGTTTGGGCACCTTTGGAATCAAACATATATCAATGTCATTTACGCGGCCAACCAACTCAGGATGAGCCCACACTGCCTTCACAAAGGAATAACAATCATTACGGACATGCTCCCAATTTGAATGATAGAAACCTGCCTGAAAACCATCCGGACCTAGTGCCTTACGGTTGCATACTAAACACTGCTTTATCAATTTCCAAATCAGTAACATCGCTCCCAAGAGAAGTCACAACATCATCATCCAAACTTGCGAAAGTGTATTGCATACTATAGGGTGATTCAGGAGCATCCCCTTCAGTGAATAAATTCTGAAAAAAGGAGGTTACATGGCGTCGGATTTGGTGCTCCTCCTCCATCCAGCGCCTACTAGCATCCCTCAGCATGATGATTCTATTTTTCCGCTTACGGTTTGTGGCCTTTAGATGATAATATCTTGTATTACGGTCGCCATCTTGCATCCATTTGGCCCTACTTCTTTGATACCATATGAGCTCTTCTTGATAAAGAATGTCATGGAGATCTTTTTGTAACTGCTTTTCGAGTTTATAAAGGCCACGGTGCATAGTACCAGCATACTGCTTCTTTTGAATTCCATCAATTCTAGCCAATAACTGAGATTTTTTCTTTTTAACCGAACCAAAGACATTCACATTCCAAACACCTAGTTGATCTTTCATAGCATCAAGATTATCTTCTAACCCTTTACCAGGCTCCCAATTCTGAACCATAACTCTCTGAAAGTCTGAGTGCGTTAACCAAGCACTCTCAAAACGGAAGGGCTTCTCCCCCGCGCGCACTTGACCATGCAAATTGATTAAAATTGGATGATGATCGGAAAAATCCACCCGTGGCAAAACTTTCACATATGCATCTGGAAAGGCAACTCTCCACCTCTCATTACACATACCTCTGTCAAGGCGAGCATAATGCCTATTATACGTACCATGCATAGCACCCTTCCACGTAAATTTGGACTCCACAGCCCTTAAATCTATGAAACTACATTGATGGATCCTTGTTTGAAATAACTGGCCCTTGTACATGTTCAAAGGGCCCCCACCTTTCTTCTCAGAGCTATCCACAATGTCATTAAAATCCCCCGCAACTAGCCACTTTCCTTGCATGCTTGCTGCCAAGTCAGCGAAATGGTTCCACATCTCAGCACGCAACTCGTCCACTGGACTAGCGTACACCGTGGTGAGGTACCAAAGTCTATTATCATGAGAAACTTGAAAATGCAAAAACTGAAAATCATTTATCAATTCAATCAAAGTAACCCGATCAGTTCTCCAGCCTGTGACAATTCCACCAGCAAAGCCTCTATTCTCAGCAAACTTGAAACCATCATACCCCAACATGCGGAAGGTATTCTGGATTCTAGTTGGATGACATCTGGTCTCAATAATGACGAAAATCTCAAGGTGATGAACATCAATAAACTGCTTGCAATTTCGGAACAAGTCCGTACTAGCTACCCCACGGCAATTCCAAATAACAATTTTTTGTAAATCCATAAACACTATAGAAGGTGGAACCTACTACCCAGTGAAAACTTAGAGACCAGGGGTCTCAACAACCATATCAATCGCAGGCTCACTGTGGTCGTGACCCTGGTCTTGAGCATCCATAAATTCATCTGTATCCAAGTTGACATTGTCCCTGGCTTGAGCATTAGAAGAAGTGGGGGTGTCAATTATCATATTTCCCAAAGTATCAGGTGGCATGGCGCATGTTGGGGTCCAAAAGGCTTTGGGCTGTTGGACACACCAATGTGGTGTTCCGGCTCAGAAACTGAACCAATATTTTCCTTACGGACCCCACGTGTTTCACCAATTGGAGCTTCCTCAATTGTCACGTGCTTGGAGTGGATCCGTTGTTGAACTTGAGACACTAATTGAGGCCTAGGAATATTCCCAATTTGCAACCGTTGACTCTCATCATTGCTCATGGACTTGTCACGTGGGCCACCCTTCAATACCTTGTCAGCGCTAATTTCTTTCTGAGTATTAATCGCGTGGGACCCAATAGATTTGGTAGCTATTTTTTCCTTTGTCTTCTCCACTACATAACGATAATTGGACGTACTCCCTGTATTTGCTGCATGAATTTCGGCCATAATTTGATTATTTGCATGATTTGGTGCATAAGTTGATCCTCATTTTTTAGCACATTAAAGCGAGATCCCAATCCTCCCGGTCCTCCATTATTGTTGCCGGACGTAGCTCTGCCGGAAGTAGTCGTCAGACCACCCTTATCTCTACTCCTCCGAGACCACCTTGGCCTCTCCACCACCTTCCAAGGACCATCTTTCGTAAAACCACCTTGATCATCACCTACACCAGCAGCATGTTGAGCATTACCGTTAACAGAATTTGTATGATCCTCGGCAGCTTTGATCACACATTGGTTCTTGTAGTGGCCATAAGTACCACAAGCAACACATAATAAGTGAAGACCTTCATACTCCACCCTATAGACAAGGTTTTTGATTTCAAACATTGGCAACAAAGGTTGATCTAGATTTACCTCAACACAAAGTCTTGCATACTTGCCTCTCTCCATCTGCAGAGTGTTCTTATCTACTTTGACCGTTTTCCCTATACGATTTCCCAAGAAGAACAGGAAATCCGGATCATAGGATTCAATAGGGAGTTCTGATAACTCTATTTTATATAGAGTTATTTGTGCTTTTTCACTTAGATAAAAGCCCAATATCAAGTCTATTATATGTTAAATATGTTAGTATGAATAAAATAACAACATTTATGGTTTACAGATAAGAGATGTCCATAACTTAGCATTTTATTGTATATTGGTATGTTTGATGTGTTTGTTCAGTGCAGCCGCAGTTTAGTGCAATTGCACCAGTTGATGCAACTGCACCAGGCAGTGCAATTGCACTTGGTGCAACTGCACCACTCTGTACCGAAGCAGCTCACAACCCCACATTGGAAGCACCTCAATTCATACCATTGCTATAATGCTTAGTTGGAGTGCTGCTAGCTCAGAAGTCACATGGGGTCACATGGTCACTTGCAAAGGAGGCGCCTACAATCAAAAAGGCTTCACAAAAATCTATCTTACAAGACATGTGGCAACCATTTGTTGGACCTCAAATTAAGGATGGGTGTTGAAAGCCAAGCTGATCTTCAACTTTTAAAAAGTAACCATGGTTTGGTTAACTTAAACCAGCAAGGAAACCTCAACATGAAGGAAACCTCCAAGGCTATAAATAGGACTCAAATTCCTCACTTGAAGAATATCTAATATCATATAGATCACATTATCTTATAATCTTTTTATGTTCTTTTTAGTTTAGTTTTTCTTAGTTTCAAAGTTTTAGTTTCTTATAGTTTCATAGTATTAGTTTGAGAGGAAGGTGAGAGGAATTTGACAACTTTTATCTCCACTTCTTCAAGGAGCTAATAGGTGCAAGAAATTAGTTGTAAGCAAATATATGCAAGAGTTTTCCATTTGTTACTATTTTGAAACCTCTTGTACTTTTCTTCATTGCAATATGCTTTCATTCACTTATATTTGCTTTATCATGCTCATCGTGAGCTAAACTCTTTTGAGTTTGGATGTTCTAGCTTTCCAATGATCTTTTGAGGAAAGTTATTGTGTTTTCAAGTGGTGTGCACTTTAGTTCTTGTGTTTAAATTCTTAATCTTGTTTTAAGGTTGATCACTTAGAACAAGTAGAGTTATATTCACTTAATTGGCTTATAACTAGAAATCAAGAACTAAGTAAGGATAAGTGTTTAATAAAGCTTCTTGTTAAACTTGCTTTAATGAAGTTAGCTTGTTAATTCCATGTTAATTCTTAGCTTAAGATTAACATAGTCCTTACAACAAAAGTGTAGAGATCTTAAGATACAAGAGTGTACTTACTTAAGCAACTTAGATTATCTGTAAGGGGGCGAGAGAGGCACTGACAACCCTACTCTTTACCGCAAAAAAATAGGATCATATAGAGCTTGTAACGAAACTCTGACGAAAGTAGCTGACCAGCACACACTGATGCAACTGCACCAAGTGCAATTGCACCACAAGAAAACACAATATTCTCAAGAGTAATTTAGTTTGTGAAAACATCCCAACTCTCATTCTCAACTGATTTCTTACACAATTTACTAGTTTTCTGTTTATTTATTTTTATTTCAACTTCAACCAAAACCAAAACATTTTGAATAGTGTAGTCACACTAGTTTGCCTTTCTTTACAAACAACACATAAGAGTTAATCCAATCTCTGTGGGTTCGATCTTTTATACTATAACTTGTGACTGTGTATACTTGCACAAATGATGTTATCTATTTACACACACCAAGTTCCGGGAGACGAACCCAGACAGTCACACTATTAATAGATTCATTCTCCGGCCTGAAGTTTGGTTTCCATTCCCTTACCGTTAGATAGTGATCATAGATGAGCCAAGGTCCATCCGTGAGCGCCTTCTCATAATCATCTAGGCTAGAGAGATAGACCAAGAAGAAGTCACGTCCCACATCAATAATACTCACTGTGCCTTTCTTCACCCATAACTGGTTGAGCCGAGTTTCAAGAGCTTTAAACCCTATTCTTCTCCCCAACAACTTAACGATCAAGCCTTGCCTCCATGGACGACACAGGCGTGCTTCAGCACTAGGTGTGATAACAATTTCGGGACAATCATATTTGCCTTGCTTCTTTTCAATGATTTTCAAATTCATTCCAAAATCAAACTCATCGGGCCAAACACCGCCATGTGGCTTGTTGGTCTCACTACCGTCGCTACCACCGCGCGCCACTGTCTCTGGAACAGTATCACTACCAAGGACTGTGTCCTTGTACGATCTCTTCCCCACCTCGTCTTCTCGTGGCCCCTCTCCAATATCAGCATAACTCAACGGCACCGTGGACGTATTGGTGAACTCCTGTTCACCGCCTTTGACCTTCTTAGTACTCCACTCAAGGAGATCCTTCTGCTCCCTAAACTCCATTGGCTTGTGACGGTCAACATATATATTTTATTGTTGATTTTGAAGAATTTGATACTGCATATCGTTATGTATTGTATTAACTAAAAGGCTATTCTGTAAATTGAAAAACGTCAATATTCAGTGAACAATTCATGTGACACATGGATCTGCCACTAAAAAGGAAAAAATAGGGTAGATATACCCGTCTGTTATTGATTAATAAATAAGTGATTTTGATGTTAGATAATTTAGAGATATTTTTTAAGAAAAGTGGAAGTTGTTTTGTGTTTATGTAACATAATGAAAATCAATTTTTTTTAAAAAAAAATCATTCTATGAAAAATAATTTTTATGAGAAGCTACTCAAAACAGTTTCCCATTTTAATCAATTTTTAGATTAATTCTAGATTCTCTTTTTTTTTTTGACAAGATTCTCTTTTTTTTTAAAAGCCATAACAAACGGATGAAAAATTTCTAAAATAGATTATTTTTTTTAAAAAAAGTGATTATTCTTTACCTCCTCTTCCTTTCTAAAGTGAGTGAAGTGAGTGAGTGTTTGAGTTGGTTCAGCTGGGGTATGGTGAGAGTTACTAGGAAATACCCTTTTTGCCCTCGTTAATGCTAATTGCACCTTAACCTTGTTTATACACTACCTCATTTAAAATAATTAACTAGTACACACAAACAAATTCAAGGTCTCATTTAATCATGTGCGACCGATCTACTAAGTGGGTTCATTGTTGTTTGATCTACTCAAATAAAAATGTTAATATGTTTTCTAAAAATGCGCAAGATATGATAAGGTCAATAACGATGTAATTTTGGGTATTTTTTATTGTTTTCTAAAAACGCGCAAGATCCAACTTTGGGTCACGGTCACCAAGTTGATTCAACTGTGCGACCGATCTACTAAGTGACTTGACCCAGTTGTGTGATCGGGTCATGATCAGATTGGTTTGACCAACCAGGTCGGTCCGAGTTTGATAAATGTGGTTCAAACGCTCGTATCATTTTGCAGATGTGACATAATTCCTAATTTGGGCAACGAAGTCATTTTTTTACAAACTCCTTTTGATTGTTCTTTTGATTATTTTAGGGTGGATAGATACCGAAGCTGAGAATGCTTCCTCTAAAATTTTCTACTAGGCAACAACATGCTTCCAAATTTGTGAATCAGGCTGTGAACTGTAGACCTTGTAAAAAACCAACTAATGGTTAATAATGTTGAGGAAAACTTTAGTTATTGTATTATCCTAATCGGAATTGTATGTTTCCTTAGGAGTTTGCTCCAAAATTCTAATTGTCCTGAGAAACCTATGTTTCCTTGGCATAATTTGCTGAAAATTTTGATGAGGAGATTGGACAAAATAATATATTCTGTCGTTTGTTATTTTCATTGTGGTTCATATGTATTTAAACGAGAATAAATTTTGAAGACTTAAGAGTACTTGTATGAGATGGTAGCGGTCTCTTCCAGCTTAACCAATGTCCTGGGTTCGAATCCAGTCTCGGGCATGCAGCGGTGTTAAATATCTTGAGGGAGAGCTTTGCCGTCCATTGTGGTCCTACCTGACTCGAGGGATTAGTCTCTGCAGTTGCGCGCAGACGATACTCGATTTGTACCGAAAAAGAATTAAATTTTGAAGGAAATGTGCACAACTATATACAATTGTGAAATACCAAACAAAAATAGCCTTTTGAACACTATTTTTTCTCTTCATCATATAAAAAAAGTAGGCATTTCATTATATATTAGTATAATATTAATTATAATATTTTTTTGAAATATTTTCAGTATATACATTCATTATATTTTTTTTAAAAAATAAAATTTAAAATATCAAACAAAATTAACCTTTTGACCATATTTGTTTTATCATTTATTTGTTAGCTTATGAAATTGTTGACATTTCATTACACATTTGTTTTATCATTTATTTGTTAGCTTAAAGTAGTTAAGAAAAAAGATAAAATAATAATATTGTTATGGTGAGACTTTTTGACCATATACACCCCCTTTTACACATCTATTCGCACCCCACAAGGGCCTAATCCAAACATCAAGGGCTCAGATCGAACCACAAGATCGGACGACTCTGATTCTTTGAGTCAAACCCCACCACACTCTATAAATATATCATTCAATGCCTCATTAATGGTAAGCATTCTCACATTTATTACTCTGCTAAGACTACCTCACTGACTTAAGCATCGGAGTGGATTTGCAGGTACAACACTAGCTAGGATCGGAGTGGCTCATTGACCAAAGATATCAACCACTAACTACCTCGGACCACCTCTTAAGGTCGGAAGTACTGTGCAGAACAAATACGAAAGTTTCTAAATAAGTACATTTATTATGGGCACCTCAATACCTGACTCCGTCCCGTTGATTTCGTCCGTTTATTGACTGATAGTCTAGTTATCTGTTTATTCAACCTGTGAGATACTCGGTAAACAACCCGTTCCCGTCGCATATAATACTCGCGAGTATCAATGGGTGTGGGTTTTGTTGTCATCCTAGTATATGAATAGAAGGTTATAAACAGAATGGATGTAAAACAATAAACAGAATGAGTGGCTATGAGCTGCTACTTGCTTTGGTCAACTTGAGCTCCGCGCATGTTTCTAAAGGTGTAAAGTGTTTTGTCTACTTTTTCCTAACCTTTTATGAATATACAAAGAAGTAAGTATTATTCTTAAACAAAAATGGTGGGGCAATGGTCACTGGGGCTTACATAATAGATAGCTCACCATTTAAATAACCTACAACCACGTGAGACACTATGTGATGAGATGGAGACGCAGAAAGTGAAAGAAAAGTGAAGAGAGGATTAAACAAGAAGTGCGGCTAAAGTATGGGGTTGCAATTGCGCCTCTCAAGACAAGGAAGGATAGAGAATACAAATTCAATTTTAGTTTTCTGTTTTCATCTTGTGTGTTCTCTGATTGGATGATGGTGTCATGCAAAAACAAATTAAATAAATAAAATATTAATGAGTACAATGAACACGAATCATGTTTATCCGGCCATTGGTCAAAAGATGATAGGGTCTTGGTTTTTTTTGACTTGCTGACTTGTGTGATGATTATATTATGTTCTTTCAAACATTTTTTGCTTTGTTCTCCTTCAACGAAAAACTTTGAAACATTTTTTGCTTTTATGTATTTTGATTTTCTTTATGTAGTAACCGTAGGGAAAATAAACATTAATTGAAAATAATAAATCACGAAGGGTTAAATACTTATTTCTCTACTTGTCAAAAAAACTTTTCTCTCTATAAAATTTGAAAATTTCCATTTTAGTGCTTATAAAAAATTTCACTCACGTTTTTGTCAAAAAAAAATTCACTCACATTTAATCTTTATATTTTTCTCCGTTAATATTTTTAGCTCCTTATGATTTTTAATAGCACTTATAAAATACTATCAAAAGACCCATAAAAGAATTATTAAAAGTTATAAGGGACAACCAACATGAATTGACACAAACAATAGATACTTGGGTCCCTTAACTATTTGTTAATATTTATTCTAACATTTCGTCCGGTAATATTAAGTACTTTCCTTTTTTACATAATCTTTTTTTGGTCACCCTTTTTTGTTATATAATCTAGTATAGAATTAAAATAAATTGTATTTTAATATTGATATATCTTTCTAGAATTTATTGACAATTTATTAGCATTTATTTACAAAAATAATGATAGTAAATTTCTCAAAGATAATATGTATTTACAATAAATACTTTGATATTTATATTTAATGTTATATATTACTAAATGCCTTTTAGAAATTTGTATGCTAATTTTTATTAGAGTTTTTTTACAGAGCTATAGTAGTTTTTATTTTAACAAAAAAAGTGTATTTTTTCTATAAGGAGGATTTTGTTTTGAATTAGAAGGTTTTAAAGAGGCTTAATATCTCTTTCTTTTGCTAAAAAAAAGTATTTTATTATGAATCGCCCAAAATGCATGTTATTTTTATCCTCCTGTACTGAAATGGATTTTATTAGAGCTATTATACTACTTCTGGACTCATATATAATTAACAAACAATTTTTTAAATTTATTGAAAAAGTGATGTATCTTGACTATATGTAGCCTAAATACATCATTTTTTCATTGAATCTATAAGTTGTTTGTTGCTTATATATGAGTCCGGAGGTAGTAGTATTTTGCGGTGAAAATCCATTTTTTTGGATAAGTGATTAAACACTTTCTTAAATAATGCAATCTCTAAATTTGATTTATTTCTCCAACGTTATAAAACACAAGACTTTTTAATGAAAGGGCCAACATTGACCGTTAGTTATTATAGGAGTTTACTCTATAGTTTGGACGACGCTGCCAATGTAATCTAAGGCCAGAAAATGACGAAATGACTTAGTTCCTTATATGAAACCTTTTCTACTATTCCACTTTTTGGCCCTCTCTCTCTTTTCGGATTGCAAGTTGCCAAACTTGCCATCCATTCATCCATGCATTTCAAATGCATACTCTGCCAATTTCAGATCTGAAGCTGGGAATTTACCTTTTTCATATAAAAGAAATCCAGGATTCACGTGCCTCTTTTTTCTCCCACTAACATTACTATAATTGTAGTATATTCATTTAAGATACCGTATCATCATAATTACTAATTAATTATATTCATTATCTTTTACAATAAAGAACAAAAAACTTTGCCTTTTGTGTAGAGATAAAAAGAGACTGAACTTAAATTTTTTCCAACTTAATACTTTGAAATAAATTCTTATTGTTGACTATTATTATATTATTTATTATTGTTATAAAAAATAAGGATTAAATAATTAATAATTAATAATTAAACATCAAAAGATATGGGAAGGAGGGAGTACAATACTTTGGTTGCAATTGCAACATTTATTTGTGTATATAAATGACTTCTTAGTGAAGATAAAAGGTGAGTTTCTTGTGAGAGAGTTAAGAGTTATTAGAATGGGTAAGTGTGGGTTGGTTGGAGTGTTAATTGTGGTGGGCTATGCCAGCTTGCTTCTGGGGATAGAAGGGTACCCAATTGAAGATCTGGTGGTGAGTTTACCTGGACAACCCAAAGTTGATTTTAGCCAATATGCTGGTTATGTTGATATAGATTTGAAGCATGGAAGAAGCCTCTTCTACTATTTTGTTGAAGCTGACCATGATCCTCACAACAAGCCTCTCACCCTTTGGCTCAATGGAGGTTAGTATCTATGAGTGTTTTAGTTGTAATGAAATTGACTCAATTTTCATTCTTAATTCTCAATTTCTTTCATTCTCATCCTTCATTATCTTGTCTTTCTGGTCTCTTTAGCTTGCTTGTTTTTGTTCTGTTGTTTTCACGAGATATGTTTGTCTTTGTTTTTATTTTGATATTCACCTATATAAATATATTTTATGTTTTTTTACCTAAAAGTATAGGACTAGCTAGATGTCATTCATGTGTCCTTCATTGTGTTGTCTTGTCCCTACCAATTCAAGAATGTAAAAAATCCAGTTTTGTTGCACAGTTGCATACAGATGTCGTGGGTCAACCACATCTTTTCAAACCATGGGAATTCATTTGATCCAGTGAGCTTTTGTCACCTACTCATACATACATACATACATACCCAATATATTATATAATCATCAAGAAGTAACTCAAAACAACAAACCCAGAAAAGAAAATTGAAAATGTTAAAATGTAGAAGATAGATAATTAAAGTTTTGTTCATTTGATTGAGTCCTTCAATTTGCAAACTCTTCTTTTCATGCCCATTTTTACCAGCTACATATTAGATGACCTTTATTTGAGAGCAATTACCCTTTTTTTAGGTCCTGGATGTTCGTCTGTTGGAGGAGGTGCCTTTACTGAATTAGGTCCTTTTTATCCTACTGGTGATGGACGCGGTCTACGAAGGAATTCAATGTCTTGGAATAGAGGTATAGAATATGAAATTAGTTTGTGTTTTAGCATTGGAGAGTAATTTGATTTAATTTAATTTTTGATGTTGTCGATCATGTATATATATTGATCGTGTCTTTTTATAGCTTCGAACCTTCTTTTTGTGGAGTCTCCTGCTGGAGTTGGTTGGTCATACTCAAATACAACTACCGATTATACTACCGGTGATGCCTCTACAGGTGAGTAGAGTGACATTCTGGTTTTGAATTTTAATATATCAAACTTGTACTAAATTAAGTCTGAAAAAAATTCATGTATTTTTATTTATTTTTGCCATGTTATTCAATTTGTTTTACTATGTGGGAGTGAATATAATTTATCCTTTTTATTCTCTTGCAGCTAATGATATGCTTTTGTTCATGCTGAAATGGTATGAGAAGTTTCCTTCATATAGATCAAGGGAGTTGTTCCTTACCGGAGAAAGCTATGCAGGTGAGTCCAACTAAATAAAATCTCAATTATAATAACTTGTTGATCATTTTGATATTCCTAAAAGTTTGTATCTTCTTCCAACTATATATACTTAGATGACGTGATTTGTTATGATTAAACTCATATTATGTTATTTATTTATGCTTACCACATAACCTGATATCAACAAAATACTCAATAAAATAGTATTAGCCCCATTTTAGTTTTATATTAATGATTTATTTTTACACCATCAATCAAAAAAAAAATTGTCCATCTTTCCTTTTGTCTTTTTGGACAAAACATCCTTACTGTTTGCCCATCTTTTCTATTTTTGATTCCTATTGCCATGTCCTCTTCCTCAAAATATATTCTTAATTTTTTCTTACTAACATTGATTTATTAAGTTATATAGGACATTACATACCTCAATTAGCTAATGTTGTTCTGGACTATAATGCTCATTCAACCGGTTTCAAATTCAATGTGAAAGGAATTGCGGTAAGATCCCTTCCACGTAATGTTTTTAGGCGCTAATTTACTCATAAGTTATACTTGGTGTTGCTTTTGATATTTTCTTACTTTTCCATATGTTTTCCTTCCTTTGTTAGATTGGAAATCCACTTCTGAAGTTGGACCGTGATACACAAGCAACATATGAATACTTCTGGTCACACGGAATGATTTCTGATGAAATTGGCCTTACCATTTTGAAGGACTGTGATTTTGATGATTATGCCTTTGCAAGTCCTCATAATGTATCTAAATCTTGTATGGATGCCTTAAATGAAGCTAATGAAATTGTTGGCAATTACATAGACAACTACGATGTTATTCTGGATGTTTGTTATCCATCCATAGTTGAACAAGAACTGAGATTGAAAAAGATGGTACATTTCGTGTTTTTCTTTTCTTGTCACATTTTAATTTTTTAAATGAATATGTAAACTAATTAATTAATTCTCTTAATTCAATGCAGGCTACTAAAATAAGTTTGAGTGTAGATGTCTGTATGAGTTTTGAAAGACGTTTCTACTTCAACCTCCCCGAGGTTCAGAAGGCTCTCCATGCTAATCGCACCAATTTGCCTTATCCCTGGTCCATGTGCAGTGGGTAAGTACACTTTTCTACTTAGATGTGTGTAACTATGTGAAACTTCGACCTTCTTTGCACTTTGTTATTTTTTTTCTTTACACTTTGCATGTGTTTACTATAACTATAACTACAAAAAAGATTTATAACTTTCATTTTTTTTCTTTATGGTTCAAGCTTCAAATTGACAAGAAAAGTAATACAGTTAACTGAAGTTTTTAAACTTGCTTGAAATATTGACTACTATAATTAAAATACATGTGACTTCGTGAGACACTCCTGTCCTCATTTTTAACCTACTTTAATGAGTTAGTGAAATGTCTAATCTCCATCTTTTCTTCATCGCAGTGTTTTGGCTTACAGCCCCATTGATCCGGACATCGATATGCTTCCAGTTCTCAAACGGATAATACAAAACAAAATTCCAGTATGGGTTTTTAGGTAATTTCAACAAAAGAGATTGGTCATCATTGTTTATAAGGGTGTCCTTTTTTGCTAGTAGTAAGCTAACTATTCTAATTTAAATTATTGTTACAGTGGAGACCAAGATTCTGTTGTTCCATTATTGGGATCTCGAACACTTGTTCGTGAACTAGCTCATGACTTGAAGTTCAAGATTACAGTTCCATATGGAACTTGGTTCCAGAAAGGCCAGGTATTTTAGTTGTCTATATTAAGAGAGAAAAAAAAGATTTCATTTGCTTAGTTGGTTTTGCAATTTCATTCACTTACACTAATGGTGGTTTGGTGACTTGATGGCATGTATATGAGTAGGTTGGAGGTTGGGTAACTGAGTATGGAAATTTGTTAACTTTCGCCACCGTAAGGGGAGCTTCTCATATGGTACCTTATGCACAACCTTCAAGAGCATTGCATCTATTTAGTTCCTTTGTCCGTGGCAGAAGATTGCCAAACACAACACGACCTTCTATCGATGATTAGGACGATGAATTTGCCAAACAAATAACACCATCCACACTCCAGTTGATTCTTATAGACAATAAGTCTTTATAGCCTAATTAAGCACCAAAATAGAAATCATGTAAGGAGCGTCTCTTTATACGCCATTAGCAAATTGTATGAAAAAAGGGTAGTGGGGAAGAAAGCATTACATTCTTTGAGTATTTTTGAGTCTATTGAAATGGTTCACTACAATGCATGTTTCCTATATGGAAGCATCTAATGCTTCTTTGTTCCCAAATGCCTTATGTTTCAAGTAAAAATATATCGGTGTTTAGCAATTTGACTCTTAAAAAGCTTTGAGTGATATTGAACAATATGAAATGAATTTTTACATTGAAAGTAAATCCTCCTTTCCAAACAAAGTTGCAACTCTATTATGCTTTGAGTGATGTTGACCATATTGAAATTTGATCTTCCTAGAAGCTGATGTGTATGTTTTCAATTGATATGGCATTACAATTTTTTTTTTGAAAGGTGAGTTGATAAGGCATGTGTTTACCTGGGATTTTGGTAAACACCGCTGGTCTCCAATTTGGTTAACTTGCAGGATCAACCAGTGAATCCTAAGACCATTTGTGCTTAGAGTTTATAGTTTATTATGATGTTCTTGAATTGTCTCGCGTTTTAACCAAAAAAAAAGGAAAGAAATAACTGATTCCTTCGCGCGAAGTTATCAGAGTACTTCAGAGAAGAAGAACTTGAACGATAAAAACAAGTAAAACGAAAGAAAAAACAAATTAAAATTGCATTAAAGTTAAAGGAAATGGTGCACAAATTCATACATTGTTTCTATGACTCGTTTTTCTCTTGAATGCGGAAGTTAGAGCGTGAGAAGTAAAATATGAGTTTTTGTGACCTTTGTTTCTTCTCAGAAACTACTATTTATACTTAGTGGGAGGAGCAGAAACTGCCCTCAAAAACAGTTATAAAAATGTTGGTAACTGCTCCTCTTTTCGACCAACTGCTAGCTTTTCAGCGCATAACTACTTAGTCTTCTGTCTGTCGAAGCTTGTGTCCATTTTCCTCTTTCTTGTTTTTGTTTTTTTCTGGAAGCTTGTCGAATCTGCCCTGAACATGATCTTTGTCGAAATCCTTTGATCTATGTCAAAGTATAAGTCAAACCCTGTTGACTATTTTAAATGAAGCCTGTCGAAATTACAGGCTAACAAATTGCCCCCCAAAAATGTCTTTTTCGACTGAGCTTAAGGCAAAGGAAGAAAAAGAGCATTTTTGAATTCAATGTCGAAATAGGTTTTACACTTGATCGGAATATCTCACCTATCTGACGTCATCACTGTTAAATGTTGTTGGCGTTATTCCTATATTGGTGTACCACGTGGCCTTCCATGTTCTGCTTGTAATTCTGACAATGCTCATATGGCAATCACAATTTCTTTTGAATGCCACGTACTTACGCTTTCTTTATCTTTATTCCAGCGTTATTTTAACTTCTTGCAATGTTGGCTTATACTTTTTCAAGTATTTGCCATTTATACGCAAAATTCTTTCATCAGCGCCAATCTCTTCGACTTCATATGCGCCGTTTGAATAGACTTGTAAAATTTTGAATGGTCCTTCCCAACTTGGGGACCATTTACCAAGGACTCTATCTTTTCTATCCTTAGGTAAGATAACTTTCCAAACTAAATCTCCCACGTCGAAAGTCTTCAATTTGACTCTTTTGTTATAAGCCTTAGCCACTCTTTCTTTTTGTCTTGTGAGCATATCTAATGCACTTAGCCTATCTTCATCTAAATCAACTAATTCATCTAACATCATATTCCAATAATGATCAGATGGGATTTCAAATGTCTTTGAATCCTAGTTGATTGGAGACAAATCTCTGCTGGCAATATTGCATCATGCCCAAAAACAAGTTTAAAAGGAGTACTATTGATTGACTCTTTGGGAGATGTTCGACATGCCCATAAAATTTGGTTATGTGTCCTATGCCAATTCTTGGGTTTTTGCCCAACATGTTTTTTAATCAAACTAACAATAATTTTATTGGCTGCTTCAACTTGACCATTTGCCTGAGCATAATATGGTGTCGAACTTAACAATTTATAACCATTTTCAGCAGCAAATTCGACCATTTTCTGACCAATAAAAACTGAACCTTGATCTGTGGTGATAGTTTCAGGCACACCAAATCTATATAATATATGGTCTTGAATAAAATTAATCACTGCTTCTTGATTAACATTGTTTAAAGGAACAACTTCCACCCATTTAGTGAAATAATCTATTCCTACTAATATGAAACGATGGCCTTTCGACGAATTTGGTTTAATTTCACCAATTATATCCAAAGCCCATCCCCTGAATGGCCAAGGTTTTACAATAGAATGCAATTCATTTGCAGGTACATGTTGTATTCCTGCATGCTTTTGACATTCTTGGCATCCTTTGGCAAACTCTATGCAATCTTTTAACATAGTCGGCCAATAGACACCTTGTCGAAATAAGAGCCATTTCATTTTATGGCCTACTTGGTGAGCTCCACAAGTTCCACTGTGAGTATTAGATATTGCCAAGTATGCCTCATTTTCACTAAGACACTTGAGTAAAACTCCTTCAGGGGTTTTCTTAAACAACTCATTGCCCATGCTCACATAACTTAAAGCTCTATACTTGGTTTTTCTATCAGTTATCCCTGTTGGATTTTCCAAGTAGTTAACAATTTGTCTTCGCCAATCATCATTTGACATACTGTCAATGGCAAAAACTTCAAACACATTATCACAATAACCTTTGTCGGAAACTTCATTATTAAAATTTTCAATAAAATTTTCACTTTCACTTGGAGGTAATTGACTTAAGACTAAAGAGTAGTTCTCTGCCTCCTCCAGTTTTTTCCTTGACAAGGTTTCTTGTGTCATTGCTGTCGAAATTAACTTGTTTTTAATTTCGATTAGCTCTATTAATTTTTCTTTAGAAACTTTGTAACCAGAAGCTATTTGTGCCAGATCATTGGCCTCTTGATTTGCAATACGAGGCACATGTTGAATATCAACGCTGTCGAATTGTTTCAATAAAGTACTGGCAGCAATAAAGTAAGTAATCAAATTTTCCTTAATGCACTTGTATTCTTTCGTTAATTGTTTGATTACTAATTCAGAATCACCTCTAATTTCGACCTGTTTTGCCCCCAAGTTTAACAAAATTTCAAGTCCTGCTACTAAGGCTTCATATTCAGCCTCATTATTGGAGCAACTTTCTTTAATTTTATACTTGTATTTAGTTGGAATCCCTTTAGGTGAAATGATTACCATCCCAACACCAGACCCATTTTTATGGCTGGAGCCATCAAAGTACAATTTCCAAGGTCGAAGGTGCACAAAGTTAATTTCTGATTCAATTATTGAATGATCAGCAATGAAATCCGCAACGACTTGGCCTTTGATAGCCTTTAAAGGTTGGAATGTTAATGAATACTCAGATAAAGCTAAAGCCCATTTGCCTATTCTACTATGTAGGATTGGTTTCAACAGCATATGTTTAATAATATCAAAGTGGGAATAAACATACACATCAACGGGTTTAATATATTGCTTTAACTTAGTACAAGAGAAATACAAGCATAAACACAATTTTTCAATAGGGTGATATCCAGTTTCAGAATCATTTAAAACCCTACTGAGGTAATATATGGCCCTTTCTACACCATTTTCATCCTCTTGTGCTAACATGCTACCTATTGACAATTCTGATGTTGCTATATACAATTTCATTGTCTTATTTCTAATAGGAGGCAATAAAATAGGAGGGTTCATCAGATATGTCTTGATCTCGTCAAAAGCTACTTGATGCTCGACATCCCACTTGAAAACATCATCCTTCTTCAGTCAAGTAATGGCGAGAATATTTGAGTCTTGCCACTTAGATTTGATATAAATCTTCTAAGGAAATTGACCTTTCCTAATAATGACTGTAATTCTTTCTTTGTTGAAGGAGGTTGTGTTTCCATGATAGCTTTCGTCTTGTTTTGATTTATTTCAATGCCTTTTTTGTCCACAACAAAGCCCAAGAAATCACCTGCACTTACACAAAAGGCACATTTGAGTGGATTCATTTTCAATCCATATTTTCTCATTCTTTCGAATGATAGTCGTAGATGATCTAAATGACCATTTTCTGATGAAGACTTAACAACTATGTCATCTATATAGACTTGCATAAAATTTTCTATAAAATCATGGAACATAGTGTTCATAGCTCTTTGATATGTAGCACCAGCATTTTTTAAGCCAAATGGCATCACTACCCATTCATAAACACCTAATGCCCCTGGGCATCGAAATGCAGTTTTTGAAATGTCTTCTTCAGCAATAAAAATTTGGTTATAACCAGAATATCCATCAAGCATGCTTAAATATTCATAACCAGCCGCTGAATCAACCAACATTTCTGCCACAGGCATTGGGTATTGATCTTTGGGAGTAGCATTATTTAGATCTCTAAAATCTATGCAAACTCTAAGTGTACCATTTTTCTTAATTACAGGAACTATATTAGCAAGCCAATCAACATACCTGGCAGTTCTGATGAACTTGCTTTTCAATAGCCTTTCGATTTCCGCTTTGATCTTCGACATGATTTCTGGTGCAAATCTTCTTGGTGTTTGCTTCACAGGCTTCTTCTCTGGTCGAATAGGTAACTTCAACTCAACCACCTCTCTTTTCAGCCCTGGCATCTCATTGTAATCCCAAGCGAAGCAATCTTTGTATTCCTTTAGCAATTTGACAATCTGCACTCTGAAATCTTTGTTGATCTTTGTACTAATATATGTTGGTCTTCTTGTTGAACCATCTCCCAAATCAATTTCTTCTAAGGGATCTTGTGCCTGTATTTTCTTGGTCGAACCCATTAGATCTTTCTCAAATCCTAATGGTTCATTATCATAGATACCATCAAGTCTCTGTGTTTCGACCATGATTTCTTTGTTATTATCATCTGTGGCTAAAGCAACCATTTGATGTAACTCAGCTTCTAGAATAGCTTTTTCTTTGTTTTCAGCCACATAGGCCGTAATTCTTTCCCATGCATTGGGCTTTATAATCATTTCAAAGTCTATCCCAGCCAGTAGGCTTAACAAAGCCTCTTGGTCTATTCTCCTCATCAATGATTTCCCTTTCCCAAACGAAACCATAATTTGGGTGAAGACTAACAGAGGAGAAGACATTGTCTTGCTCAATGAACCCAGCATTGGAAGAAGAGCATGGAGAGATATTTGCCAATTGCTTGTCGAAGGTCTTCTTGGTGATCGTATTCACTTCAGCCTTGAAATAATTTTGGCCACCTTCAATGTTTTCAACCAACCCATCTTCTCTCCAAATGATGAGCCTTTGGTGCACAGTTGAAGGGATTGCCCCCACTCCATGTATCCATTCTCTTCCAACAGCAAGTTGTAGTTTGCCTTGGAGGGTACTACCAAAAACAAAGTTGGCCTTTTGACACTACCTACTGCTAATTCGACTTCAATGGCCCCAAGTGAATGGCCAGTTTTGCCTTCATAATTAGTGAGAACCACATTATGTGGCCTCAAATCAGTGTCACATTTGCCAATTCTTCTTAGCAAATGTTGAGGCATCAAATTCACAGCAGCACCACCATCAACAAGGACCTTGTTAATTCCCACATTGTTGACCTTGGCTTGAATGAACAGTGGCTTGAGGTGATTCATCATGCCACAATCTGGCCTTTCAAAGACAGCATGTTGCTCTTCGATGCAGCCATTCTTCAACACATAGTAGCATATGGGTTTATATGTAGTTTCCTAGTCGAAATCTTCTTCGACATCATTAACCTCAGAAACCACATCATACTCAATTGGTAAAATTGAGATGACCCCACATAGCACGTCAAACTCTGACCCAGAATCAGCAAAGGAAGAATCTAACTCCTCTTCTAAATTAAGGTCTTCTTTTTTGAAGCCTTTCTTAATTTCAGAAAGAGGAGGGAAAATTCTCTCAGTGGCTGATTTCCTAACCACTTCAGTCGAAGGTAAGATTACCTCTTTACCCTTCCCTTTATTTGAGGTTGTTGCTTTACCTACAGCAATAGCATCAGCCTTCTTTTGGCGTTGAAACCTTCGCCATTGAGTTCTTGTCATAGGATTCTTCCCTTTGTAGTTGTTACTATAGGCATACTTCTTGATTTCAATTGCCTTGTTCTGGTTAACACCACTTGTGTTACCTTCGACCAGCTTAGGTGGTCTAACTCGATGGATAGCATTGTCCCCCGTGTGGTATATGGCGTAGCTTCTCCCACCAGAATGTATCCACTTTTCGACAGGAGTACCAAAAGGAGGAACATAAGTACTCAGCTTTCCTCTTCCAGGAGTTTTGGTCGAAGTAACCATGTAGGGAATTCTCCTATCAGCAAAATCAAACTTGGGCCTTTTATCCACCCATTTACCTTTGCGCTTCATTTGAGGCTTGAACTCTTCCAATTCTTTAGCAGCCTCCTTGTCAAAAACAGCACTGCACCTTGGGCACAACATCACTTCTAAGTTGCTTAGCTTGCAACGATTGAGGAAATCAACCAATTCCTCTTCAGCTTTTGGGTACACTGCTTTCACTTTGTCATCTTCTTGGCCTTCAGTGACCATTTCGACATCCATCTTTGAACTTATGGTAGTTCTCTTCATATTAGCCTTACCAGGCACAATTTCAGAGGCTTCGACCATGTTGATGCTCACCTCAGTATACATTGCCTCAGCATCAGGCAAAGGATCAGCGTCAATCTTCATTGGTGCCCTTGGTTTATCACCAAATTTCAGCCTTCCTTCATTGAGTGCCTTTTGTACCAAATCCCTGAAAAGAACACAACGAGAAGTATTATGACCCAAAAAAATTATGGTTTTGCAAAAACCTCTTTTTTGCTTTTGTTTTAATGGTGGTGTTTTTAGTCCCTTAGGAACCAAAATTTGATCATCCTTAACTAACAAGTCAAATATTTTGTCGCATTTAGAAACATCAAAAGTATATGTTTTTGCAACGAATTTGTCGTTTTTAGGTTCGACAGGATTTTTACCCTTTGAAGGTTTTAGCAATTTACAAGTATATGGAGGTCCAGGTTTTAACTCAGCAACATTGACCTCTTCTTCGACCTCCTCATAGGAAATGTCGAATTCTTGTTCTTCATCTTTAATTTCGACATAGGCAACTTTGTCTTTTTTATTATGAAACCTATTAGTTCTAGATTTCTCAGCTTTCAAACTTTTGACTTGCCTAACTCTATCAGCCAATTGAGCCATATCTCTCAAATGTTGAGTGTCTAGCTTTTTTCTGATGGAATAATCTAAGCCACCAGCAGCCATTTCGACTAGCTCATGTTCAGGCACTTGAGTGAAGCACCTTGCTTTGAGAAGTCTAAACCTGTTGAGATAATCATCCACAGATTCAGCCACTTTGCGTCGAACACTGGCCAATTCTTTGAGACTAATTTTACATTGTCCCATGTAGAATTGCTCATGGAAAGCTTTCTCTAATTGGTTCCAATTAAACATGGAATGTGGGGGTAAAGTAGTGAACCAAGTGAAAGCTTTCTTTGTTAGAGAACTAGGGAAGAATTTCATCCTTAAATTCTCATTGTGGGCTAAATCTCCAGCCTCAGTTAAATAACGAGCAATATGTTCGACAGTGGATTCACTGGTTTCCCCAGCAAATTTAGTGAACTTAGGGATTTTCCAACCCCTTGGCAATTCACTTTGTAAAACATATTCAGACAAAGGAGAAACAAAATTTGGCCTATGCATACCTAAGTTAAGGCCATTTTGGGCTAAAATTGTTTCGACAAGATTAGCTATGTTATTTTGTGCTCCGAAATTATTTTGTTGTACTTGTCTGACTACTTCGTCAGCATTTTGATTTCTATTTACCAACACTACATCAGGTGCATTTTCGACCAACCTTTGTATGGGTTGTTCGACAACTTGTGTTTGCCCCTGATTTCTAGGCAATTCAATGTTAGGCCTTTCTAAAGGGATTTCGACAGGCCTCACCGGTTGGGCTTGGGGCATTGGCTGATTTTGTACTCTGGGGGTACCAAAGAAATCAGCAATTCGACCCATTTGAGTTGCCAATGCTTGGTACCTAATATTGGTGTCACGTATCAAAGGATTGAACACTGTACTAATTTGCTAGGTTAACATATTAACCATATCATGATTAGCATCATCTATTTGTTGCCTCAAAGCCAACAAAGATGCTGTGGTTAATGAGGGTTGGGCATTTCGACCATAAGTGCCCTCTGGGGAAGTATGCACATTATCTGCATATGTTGATGAGTTCGCTTGTAAACCTACCATCATGGCAGTTGGCATGCCATAAGGGAAATTTCGACCAACCATGGGCATGCTAAATGGCATGTGCCCACTAATCATATAAGGGCTAGACATTCCCATCGTTTGTGGCATAGATACCATTTCAATAGGCTGTGTGGTCACTGTGGTGGCCATTGTTGATAAAGTGTTAGGCACAGACGATATCACAGCAGCCATGCCTGTCGAAGGCAACGGAGCAGTTACTCCCATGGTGGTTACTGGATTAGCATCATTGGTAGATGCATTTTCAGGCCCACTTTGTGCATTTGAAAAACTTGCACTAGAACGTGTCATCTCTAACAGAGATTTACCACTTCTTAAACGCATGCACAGTTAACTTCAAAGGATTATATTAAACTAATACTCTAATACTTGACACAAATGTCCCACTGGGCGTGCCAATTTGTTTACCTGGGATTTTGGTAAACACCGCTGGTCCCCAATTTGGTTAACTTGCAGGATCAACCAGTGAATCCTAAGACCATTTGTGCTTAGAGTTTATAGTTTATTATGATGTTCTTGAATTGTCTCGCGTTTTAACCAGAAAAAGAGGAAAGAAATAACTGATTCCTTCGCGCGAAGTTATCAGAGTACTTCAGAGAAGAAGAACTTGAACGATAAAAACAAGTAAAACGAAAGAAAAACAAATTAAAATTGCATTGAAGTTAAAGGAAATGGTGCACAAATTCATACATTGTTTCTCTGACTCATTTTTCTCGTGAATGCGGAAGTTAGAGCGTGAGAAGTAAAATATGAGTTTTTGTGACCTTTGTTTCTTCTCAGAAACTACTATTTATACTTAGTGGGAGGAGCAGAAAACTGCCCTAAAAAACAGTTATAAAAATGTTGGTAACTGCTCCTCTTTTCGACCAACTGCTAGCTTTTCAGCGCATAACTACTTAGTCTTCTGTCTGTTGAAGCTTGTGTCCATTTTCCTCTTTCTTGTTTTTGTTTCTGGAAGCTTGTCGAATCTGCCCTGAACATGATCTTTGTCGAAATCTTCTGATCTATGTCAAAGTATAAGTCAAACCCTGTTGACTATTTTAAATGAAGCCTGTCGAAATTACAGGCTAACAGCATGTCACTTGTATTTGAGAAATCATTTTTAGGGGTAAAATTACACTTGTGGTTCTTTTAAGTTATTTTTTTAACAAGTTGATCATTTATGTTTTTTTTCATACCAATTAAGTCCTTTAAGTTACATAACGTTTACACTGTTAGTCTTTTTTTTTTTTTAATTTTCCATACAACTGTTAAAAAAGCCTAGGTAGCAGGTAATAAACTGACATGGGCACAAAATGCTTACTAGTACATTACCCGTGCATCCACACGGGCTTATCGCGTTACATGACATCATTATACTCAAACAGAAATGTTAATTTGAAATGTCAGTATTCTATTTTTTTTTTTTATAAAACAGGCTACGTGCCTTGATTTGAAATGTCATTATTCTAAATTAAATCAGTTGTACAGTACGTATAAAGATTGTAATAGTTTCGCTGTTCTAATTAGTCTGAATATTATCCCGGGAAAATCAATACAAACTTAAAGTAAACAAATTTAATTAGTCTGAACCTTACCCCGTGAATACTACTAACAAATTTAATTACTCTGAACCTTACCCGTGACAACATTGCATCCCCTTCAAAACATTACAACATAACATTAATAGTTAGTAATAATGTTTAACCAATCAATTAGCAGCACAATATACTTATATACTTAGCAGTTAGCACCCGTGCATGCTGCCAGAATTTAGCTTTCTTTACTAATACAAGAACCCATTAGCAGTAAATATCAAATTTGGTAGTCCCAATTAGCAGTTTTCTTTTTTACATGTCCATTAGCAAGGTAATTATTTTTGCTTCTTTCTCGTGGCCTTGTCATGACCCCTCCTTATAGGTACAGCTGCCTATAATGCCTTCAATGAATGGATAAAAGGTTAATTCTATAATAGAATCCACTATAGTTGTGTTGTGTGACATGTTAACTATTGATGTTTTATTATTCCAGCGTAAAATAAAACAATCTCTACCAGACAATTTTGTTTACTTTTTCAGAAATATTAAAAACTAAACAATAAAATGTGCGGTATTACATTTTTTATAAATGGATATTTAAATTTTATTACAGACAAGGAAAACACTACCTCATGTTGTCAACATATTTTAATTGTCGCTTATCAAAAAAAAAAACATTTGAATTGCCTTTACTAAATCTCAAAAGGAAAAATATTATATGTTGTCGGCATCATTATTTTTTATATTTTGTCTTTATAATTGTCTTTATTTTCCAAATGAATATTTTTTGTTAAGTCCTATTGGAATAGTTAAACATTATCGTTATAATTATTTTTTATATTTCTCCCCTTATGATTATTACATACTTTTAGTATAAAATAAAAGGAAACATTGAGTGTTTCCATTTTTTTTTAGAGTTTTGTTTATAATGTAAAAGACGAATATGTCTATCACAATGTGAATTATTTATTTTTACAAATTAATTTTGTTTAAAAATAGGTAAAAACCGGAGTGACCCGTATGAATGCACGTGTATCTTACAAGTTAAGAAAAAATAACTGTTGCCTTTTATAGAGGGAAAAAGAGATTTAATTTGTTTAAATATTTTACTCAAACAAAAGTTTCCTTTTTAATATTTAAAATATAAAATCATTTTGAAATTTATTCTTAGCTTTCATTACTTTGATAATAATTAAATTAGCGTTATGATATAAAAGGAAAATTTATTATTCTATACAACATTTTTTGTTACAAAATTTTTATATAAATAAGTGACTCTTTGAAGAAAGGATAAAAGGTGTATTTGTTGTGAGTGAGTTAGAGTTATTGGAATGGGGAAGTGTTGGTCTGTTATATTGTTGATTGTGGTGGGTTGTGCTAGGTTGCTGTTGGGGGTAGATGGGTACCCAAAAGAGGATCTGGTAACGAGGTTGGTTGCCTGGTCAACCCAAAGTTGAGTTTAGTCAATATGCTGGATATGTTGATATAGATGTGAAGCATGGAAGGAGCCTCTTCTACTATTTTGTGGAAGCTGAACATGATCCTCACAACAAGCGTCTCTCCCTTTGGTTCAATGGAGGTTAGTAATATACAATATGAATGAGGATTAATTTTAATTGATCATATGTCCTTCATTGTGAATTTGTCCACAATTGAAAGAATGGTAGACTACATTTTTTAATCTTTAATGGTCTTTTAATTGGGAGCAAGTACCCTTATTTTTTAGGTCCGGAATGTTCATCCGTCGGAGTAGGTGCTTTTACTGAAATGGGTCCTTTTTATGCTAATGGTGATGGGCGCAGTCTAAGAAGGAATTC